>CM051831.1:33510928-34789053 GCA_028451465.1 Erethizon dorsatum
ACCTTGAGTGTTGCTTCCTGGCTCCGGTGCAGATCCCTCAGCCTGCTGGCACAGATCCTTCATCCCGCTGGTGCAGACTTTCTAGCTTTTTTGGGCCTTCCCAGTGCAGATCCTGGCTACAGACTTGCATGAGACATCCTGGCGGGCTCGAGGTCTTCCGCTGGACTCCTTCAGGACATTGCCATGGGAGCCAGGCCCTCAGCTGCGTTCTTTGGGTCTCTAGTGCGTGGACAGATCTCCTGCACTCTTCTGCATTTGATTCTTTGGGTAAATATTATAAAATAATCCTATAAATTATATGTCCTGTATTAAATCTTTTCCCGTGTAACCCTGACTACAACAGTATTTTAGCTGTTTACCCTTTGCCTATTTTAAAACTACTGCTTTATCATTGTGTGGGGGGCACTTGGTTCTTCTCTTAATAACATACATTTGGTGTAATTTTTTAAAAACTTGAAAATTTGAATGTTTATATGCCATTGATATTTTGTACATTTAAAATCAACGGTTCAATGTCTACATTTTAAAACTATTTTGTTAGGAAGGGTTTTAAAAATGTTTAAATATGTTGAATGACCTTTTGACACACCTTCAAAAGATCTTTATTTTTTTAAGGCAACAGGGCTTTTTGTCCCGTTCTATTAATTATTTGGACCCCACGGGATGAACGGGATGAACACTCACACGTCGCGGTGGGTCTCGCCCTTCACCTGTGCAGAGGCGGCGTGGCCCGGCCTTCCTCCCAGGCCGTGGGCTCTGCCCCGCGGGCCCTGGCGCCCACTCCTGGCGGGGGCTCCGCGCGTGGGCAGGGGGTCCGGGCCCGGCAGGCAGCGCTGAGCCCACGGCTCCCGCGCAGGGCGGACGCTTCCACCTGACCCACGCCCCTGCCCCGGCTTCCTCGCTGCCAGAAGGCGACGCGCCCGGGCCGCGGCGTGGGGACGCAAGGGCGCGGGAACGGCCGGCCGCAGGCTGAGCGCCCGGTGGGCGGGGCGGACGCGGGCGGCCGGCGGGGCGGGCGGCGCAGGCGCGGTGGGTGGCGCGGCGTCCCGCCGGCCCGCGCGTCTCGCTGGAGTTTCCTCCCAGGCGCCAAGAGCAAGCTGGAGTCGCAGTTGAGAAACAGGAATTTTGCGAGAAAAGGCGACTTCAACTTGCTCGCAGCGGCCCTCTTCAGAACCTCGTGTTGCACGTACCTAAAATCCCCCTCCGAGGACGTTTTCTTCAGCGTTGAGCCTCACGAGGCGCACGGGCGTTGAGCTTTGAGAGATTTTCAGTGACACTAAAGTTTGCAAAAAGAATTCTTGAAAAGACAAGGAATTTCCATGGATTTCTTGGGGTGTCTGCAGTTTTCCTTGTGAATCGACTGATCGTCCACATGCTCTTAAAGTCGCAGGAGTTTTTACAATTCATCTCGATCCAGTAACCTCACAGCTGTTTTATTTCACTGGAAATGAGGTGCTTTGTGGTCTCGTTAGTTGTGTAAAAGTGCTAAACCTGAAGAATGAGTGATGCGGTTTTGCCTAAATTGTTTCTAAATTAACTTCTGATTTCTTTCCCACGCAGCCTGAATGTTCTCTCTGTAACACCATGAATTTTTGTTGTGTGTTACAGACCCAGGACCACAGCTGCAGCCTAGATATTGATTGTGTGCCGTGGTATCTGAACATTATTATGCATTATTTTCAAGTTTGGCTAGAGGTAGGTGATAAAGTTGTCGAGCTTTCTGGGTTTGCCAGCGCCTGAGTGCCAAGGTTTGACAGATGAGTGAGGGTGCGTATTATTCATGCCATATTGATTTTTATTACATTATAAAAGATAATTGTTTTAAAATGAGAAAAAATATAGAGAAGTATAAACTTTCGAAGATAACTTGTTCTTTATGAATATATTGAAGTGATGTCTAGCCTGTGAAAAAATTATTCTCATCCGTCTTGGTCCTTTTTTATTATTGTTGGAGACAAAAAATGCAAAGTAAAAGATTTGATGATCTTTAGTAGGAGATATATGTGTGTGTGTGTATATATATATATATATATATATATCTAGAGAGACTTTGGTCACATCACATAATGACATCATCCTGCACTCCTTGTTCAAGCCTAATATTTGTGCCTATATTATTTGAAAAATACCTTTTATCTGTCAAATCTAAAATTTTAGAAGGCCCATTAGTTGTTACTAATAGTTTCGATAAACAGAAATTTTAAAGCTCAAATATACTTTAGAATGCATACTTCACTTTTAATGTAAATTATATAAAGTTCTGATATGTTTATCATCTTAATTTCTGTAATTTCATTTCAGACTCACTTTTTACAAACAAGGATGCTTTCCTTAGTTTTGTTTATGAATTACTTGAAAGATGTGAACTAGCAAATTTCCTTTTCCTTGGGCCGGTGAGATGGCTCAGCGGCTTAAGCGCCTGCCCGGCAAGCGTGACGGGCCCGAGTTCGACTCCCGGAACCCCACATACAAAAAGGGGGCCCGGTGATATCGCTCAGGTGGCACGGGCGCCTGCTGGCAGGCGCGAGCGTCCTGAGGTCCGACCCCCCCGGTACCCACAAAAAAAAAAAAAAATCCTTTTCCTGGTAATAGGACAGAATCGTCCATTAGATCCTAAGCTAGAAGATTTTCACTAGACTTTCTCACTAATTCACAGAAGACCATTTATCAGTTTGGGGGCACACAGAGAGTCAGTAACCTCAGCTTTGGCAGGATTACTCCTATACTGAAGCCATCTACTACTGAACTACCTAATCTTCTACATGAAGTTTGACCTGGTTTATTTCTTAACTCTACCATTTACAAGCACCATGACCTTTCAAACTATCTGAGACTTTTATGAAATTAGGAGCTATAGTAATGCCTTTCTAAAAGTTTTCTTATGAGCACACTGGTACCTGGACTAATGGAAGGAGGACAGGAAAACGCTGGCCACTGCTTTATCCATTATTCCTTTGCCTTGGGGTAATTAGACTGTGGATAGGTTTATGTTTCTTGACCACTGCTCGATAAAGAACACAGGCTTTATGAAAAAGTCATAGGCTGATAGTTTAAAAACTGAATTTGTCCTTCAGATGTGCTTATTTGGGTTGGAAGTGCTTCAAAATAATTGCTTTATTTACCGCATTTTCCAATTAGTAAAGTTATGCATATATTCCCTGTACTCCTAGCTGAGGATGGCACCCACTCTAGGGGTGGGCACCCCGCCTCTCTTACTTTGCCACGGTGCTGCTGCTCTGATGTACTTACCAAGACCTGCTTCACTCGTGAGTCTTACCTCCCGTCTCTGGAGATACTCGTGTTTGTGATTCCTGACTCTGGAAATAATGCCCTTACTAACTTGAACAGCTAATCTGTGGCCCCCCAAACCTATATCCCAACTTTTATCCTTAAAAGTGTGTAATCCTACATTACTTTTACAAAGCAGTTCCTCATTAAACTCAGGTGATACTTATATCAACTCTGAGAATTTGTTCAGACATGCATTATTACCCCATTTTACAACTGTGGCATTGCCTCATAGTTTTCTACTAAAGCTTAAAATAGTGATCTGTTGACTTTGTTTTTTGTTTTTGAATCTCACTGCCACTTTTTAATGATGGAGGAATTCTCTAGGAAATGATAACATTTCCTTTAGGTTCAGCATTTTTTAAGCAAGTAATTGTCTCTCATAATTAAAGGGAGGAAAAATGAGTGGTGGAGAGCAGAACGCACATATAAAAGTATATAAATACACTTTTTTCCCGCTATACATTGTTAAGATTAAGGTAATAAAATGTCCATTGTGGCTCATTCAAACAGAGCATGCATATAACTGGATAAGGCACGTTTTAGGCTGAACTTTTTTGTGTGTATTTTTGGAAAGCTGAGAGGGAGGGTGAATCTTTCCATCTGGTCTGTATTTAGGTTAGACCAGAGATTCTGTGAATCTGTTTTCTGAGAAGTGAGATACCTGACTTGTTTGGTGATCAGCCTTGTGTTTTATGTAACAAACTAATTTTCTTTGAGGCTTCTTTTAACTGGGCCTGATTGCACATGGTCCTGATGCTGTGTGACCGTGTGAGAGAATGTAAAGCCAGGGCTTGCGGGGGCTGGGGGGGGAAACAGATCTAGGTGAAAGCAACAGCCCGTCCTGAGGCAGAAGAGGACTTACAGTGAGTGTCCCTAAAGACCAGTCAGAAGGAAGTGAGGCTGAAGTGACTGAGTGGTGGAAGGACACAGGATGGAGTTACAGAGGTCAGAAACGACCAGATCACTCAGGGCTTGGAGGACACGGTAAGAATGTGGATTTTAGCAGGAAAAGAAAACGAACTGATTTCTGTGTTGAGATCATCTCTGTCTGCTCTGTGGAGACAACTTCAGTAGCTGACCTTTTGACATCGCAGTGTCTTTTCTATCACAGGCAGGAACTTCTTTTAACTGAAAGCATTAACTGTAAGTGTTTAAGTAGCTTAGCAGAAGTCGGTACCTAAAGGGAAGGGTCTCTGAATAGTATTCTACAGAAAATATATGATGAATAGGTATAAAATGTGAGAATTGTGGTATGCAAATACTGCTTGGTTTTGAGTAAAACCATCTGTTGCTTTCTTAGCATGTTCTGTATCACGGAGCAACTTGCATTTTCATTGAGAAATGGTGTTGTCTGCATATATTTTGGAAAAATTAACAGTTAAATTTCATATTTGCCTTATATTCAAAAGGAAAATGTATTCATATTCATTTACGAAACAGTTATCCCAGTGTTGTGTTTCTACACAATTCCATTGATAAATTTTTCAGCATTATTTATTTATTTTTTTGTAGTGTGTGTGGATACCGGGGGTCGACCTCAGGACCTCGCACGCCAGCAGGCGCCTGTGCCGCTGAGCCGATATCACTGGCCCTTTTTTTGTATGTGGGTTTCTGGGAGTCGAACCTCAGGACTTCGCACTTGCCAGGCAGGCACTTACGCTGCTGAGTGATATCACTGGCCTTTTTTTTACTTTGTATGTGGGTACCGGGAGTCGAACTCAGGACCTCGCGCTTGCCAGGCAGGCACTTACGCCGCTGAGCCATCTCACCAGCCCTCAGCATTATTTAAAAAGTATAATGAAATACTTGGAGAGAATGATTTTTGTGACTAACTTGTACATGCTTGTTAGAGGATATATAAGATCAAAATTAAATGTTTGGTGTTGGAATATCAAGGCCCATTATTACAAACATTTCAAGAAAAATGGCATTTATTTTTCTCTTTCTGTATTTCCAGGAAATTAAACCATTTGATCTGTTTTTAAATATATATCAATAAGATATAAAATTATCTGTCTCTGCTCTAATTTGTTAGTCTTTTCCTCCTTAATATTATCCACCTGTGCCTTTGCTTTTTTCATTTGAAACATTTAAAAACTTTAACATTTTTTATTCATGTATGTTTGCTATACAAAATCATTAATTTGTTTCAGGGAATTGGTATCTGTATATGTTACCTGTTTCATATATATAATATACATATATATCATATCTTGATCATTTTCAATCCCTTTACCTCCCCTCTCCCTTTCCTCCTCTTGCTGATCCCTTACCCCAATTTCTACGAAGTCTTTGTTTTCTACCATCTCTCCTTTATTTCCTTTATTTTACTCTATTTATATTTTAGGTTACTCATATAAGAGAAACTATCTGATATAGACTTTCTAAAGAGCTAAAGACATCATACTGTAGTTATATGTGCATGCCAGTGTTTGTAGCAGTGCAACTCACAATAGCTAAGCTCTGGAAATAGCCTAGGTTAGTGGTGGTGAACCTATGGCAGGTGTGCCACAGCGGGCTTTTGTTATCGTTGAAAGCGCTAAAAAATTTGCCATCACTGGCCTACATACTCACCAACAGAGGAACAGAAAAGACAGTGTGGTGTATATATACAATGCACTATTATTCAGTCATAAAGAAGAATGAAATAATGCATTTGCAGGAAAATGGATGGAATTGAGACCATAATGTTAAGTAAAATAAGTCAGACACAGAAAGTTAAATATCCTGGTTTTCTTTTTTTTTTTCTTTCCTCTCTCAGTCTTGATAGGGATTTGTCTAGTTTTTTAAAAATTCTCTTCAAAGAATTACTGTATTTATCAGTCTTCTAAATCTTATTCTTTATAATCTCTTAAGCTTTACTCTTTTTCTACTTTTTTTGATTGTATTATGACACTATGTAATGTTTAGTCCTTCTTCCTAACATAAAATTCGAGGCTATATATTTCCCCCGTGGACTGCTTTAACTGCATACCATAAATTTTGATGAGTAGTATTTTCATTGTTATTCAGTTCTAAGCCTATTTTTAAATGTTCATCATGTTTCTTCGATTCTTGAGTTGTTTAGTCGTGCCCTTTTATAGTATCCAGTTATATAGTATTAAAACATTTTTTAGTTGTTGAGTTCTGATTTAATTGCATTTCAGTCATATGTGCTCATAAAGAGTATCTTTCTTCTAAGATATAGGGTTCCATATATATTCTAGTATATCTGATACAGTCAGAAACAGGGAAATTGAGCCACTCCCTTTCCTTCATTCAGCTGTGGGCAGGGCACCACTCTGGTGATTATCCCTGTTTAACCTTAGGAGGTCATAATGCCCGACATGGCAGATCATTACTCCCGACCCAAGTGAGAGACAAAATGAGAGGCACCTGGAGTCAGAGGTGGCTGACCACAGAAGGAAGCACCCGAGGTTAGAGGTGCCTGACCTTTTAAATACTGGAAGCCTGAATTGTGCTGAAACTCTTAAAGGGTTCCTTTTCCTGAGTTCCTCTTCACTCTGCCTGTTCTGCTATTGCCCTGTGATCTTCAATAAACGTAGCTACTTACTATTTACTATGAGGTGTACAGTTGGCAATTCTTTCCTTGTACACAAGAACCTGTACTAATTTTGACCCACTCAACTGTAATATATACATTAAATTCTCCTTGTTAATATGTTGTTTAAATTTTATTTACTTTTAAATTTTTGTCCATTTACTCAAGAATCACTGAGGTATATTAAAATTTCCCAATAAAATTTTAAATTTCTCCATTTATCCTTTACTTTCAATTTTTATTTTATATATTTTGTACCTCTATTTTGAGCTATATTTTCTTGGTAAATTAAGATTTTGATTGCTATGCAATGGACCTTCTTACCTTTAGTAAGTATTTTTGTGTTAACAAATATTTTATCTGATATAGTCCTAATGAAGTCCATGTCACTTTGCTTTGTTTAGTATTTACATGGCACTGTTATTTTACTTCTGTAGGTTCTATGTGTATCTCTGCAAATAGTCTATAAATAGATTTCTATCTTTTCTTTGTTAAGTTTGGTCCATTAACAATTACTGTGTTACTGGCCTATTTATAATTATTCCCACAGGATTATTTTGTTTATTTCTCTTCTTTTGCTCTTTCCTTTATTCTCTTTTACTGAGGTTTTGGTTTAATTAGCTTTTTTTTATTTTTAGTTTTTGCTGTTTCAATTATTTATAGTTTATTGAAAAGTACATATTTAAAATAGACACAGTAAATTCATCCCATATGTTTTTGAGGAAAAAGTTAGATAAGTACATCTTATCACCTTTTGTCCTATTTACTTCCTCATTGTAATAATAACAAGAGTAACTGTAAATGAAACACAGGAGTGAGAACAAGGTCCATGGAAATGGAATTAAAGCTGTTTTCTGAGAAGTACATTCAGAAGTATTTATGAAATATAAATAAGCCAAATGTATATATCACATTGTCATATTTTTTAAAATTTTATTTTAAAGAGGAGAAAAATAAAATTTCAAAACAATAGAGTAACAATAGTTAATACATTGCATATTGTTATCTTGAAAGTAGTTACTCAGAGTACAAGATACAGGCATGAAAAATTGTCAAAACAATATTAGCACAAACCTTTTCAATGAACTAAGAGAAATTAGTGTTATAACTATCTTAACTATCTTGCATATATATTTTTTTTCCTTTTTCCTTCCTTCTTTTCTCCTTTTCCCCATCTCAGTTTCTCTTTCCTTTTGAACAGTCTCGTCCCATTTCAAAATGTATGTATTGTACATTTTGAATCTTATTTGCTCTTTCAGCTTCTCACACTAGGGAGACAATACGATGTTTACACATGTGACTGATTTATTTCACTTATGAGTATGGTCTTGAGTTGCATCCATTTACCTGTAAAAGTCTCAAGTTTATTTTTCTTTATGGCTGAGTAGTACTCCATTGTATAAAAAGACAACATCTTTTTTATCCATTCCTCCGTCAATGGGCATTTGGGTTGTTTCCAAGATTTAGCTATTACAAATTGTGCTGCTATACACATGGGTGCACATATGTTGCTATGGTATGATGTTTTTAATTCTTGTGGGTAGATACCCAGAAGGGGAATAATAGCTGGGTTGAATGGGACCTCTATTCCTAGTTTTTTGAGGAATCTCCACACTGATTTCCACAGTGGTTGCACCAGTCTACACTCCCACCAACAGTGGAGAAGGGTTCCTTTTTCCCCACAGCCCCTCCACCATTTGTTATTGGTTGATTTCTTGATAGCCATTCCTTCTGGGGGTGAGATGGAATCTCAGTGTTGTTTTAATTTGTGTCTCATGAATGAACAATGATGTTGAACATATTTTCACGTATTTATTTGCCATTTGTATGTATTCCTCTGAGAAGTGCGTATTCATCTCAGATGCCCATTTTTGGAATGGGTCTTTGAATTTGGGGGATCTGATTTTTTTCATTTCTTTATATTTTTAGATGTAAGTCCGTTGTCTGAGGGACAGCTGACTATAATTTTTTCCTACTCTGTGGGTTGTCTTTTCACTCTGTTGGTGATTTTTTTTTGTTGTGCAAAAACTTTTTAATAAGGTCAGATCCCATTTGTTGATTCTTTGTAGTATTTCCTCTGTGGTCTGTGTTTTGTTCATGAAATCTCTGCCTACACCTATGTCTTCAAGGTTTCTACCTATTTTCTCTCCAGTAGATTTAGTGTTTCTGTTTTAATATTTAGATCTTCAATCCATTTTGACTTTAGTGCATGGTGGTAGACATGTGTCTAGTTTTAGTCTTCAGCATGTGGAAAGTCAGTTTTTCCAGCACCATTTATTAAAGAGGCTTTCTTCTAGTGAATATGTTTGGTCCCTTTGTCAAAGATAAGATGGCTGAGTGTGTTTGGAGTTGCATCTGCATCTTCTGTTCTGTTCCACTGATCCTGAGGTCTGTTTTTTTTTTTTTTTTTTTTTCCAATTTATTTATTTGTTAAAGACAACAAGTAAACATTCTCATGTATTAACAAACTCAAGCATTAGAGAATGCACAAATACCTTTTGGAGAAAAATATTACTCAGTATAAGATTAAGCCATGTAAAAGCTAGGTAAAAATAGAACACTAAGGAATGGAATAGTCACAGTGAAATTGCATTTTCATACTAGGGAGACAATACAATGTTTACAAATGTGTGTCCGGTTTATTTCGCTTGTGAGTATTTTCTCAAGTTGCATCCATTTACCTATAAAAGTTTCCAGTTTATCTTTCTTTATGGCTGAGTGGTACTCCATTTTATAAAAATACCACATCTTTTTTATCCATTCCTCGGTTAATGGGCATTTGGGTTGTTTCCATGATCTAGCTATTACAAATTGTGTTGTTATAAACATGGGTGCACATGTATCGCTGTGGTACGATGTTTTTAATTCTTCTGGGAAGATACCCAGAAGGGGAATAGTTGGCTCAAATGGGACCTCCAATCCTAGTTTTTTGAGGAATCTCCACACTGATTTCCACAGTGGCTGCACCAGTAGACACTCCCACCAACAGTGAAGAAGGGTTCCTTTTTCCCCACAGCCCCTCCAGCATTTGTTATTAGTTGATTTCTTGATAATAGCCATTCTTTCTGGGGTGAGGTGGAATCTCAGTGTTGTTTTCATTTGCATCTCTCGAATGACTAGTGATGTTGAACATTTTTTCATATATTTATTTGCCATTTGTATTTCTTCATCTGAGAAGTGTTTATTCATCTCAGATGCCCATTTTTGGATTGGGTCTTTAAATTTGAGAGGTCTGATTTTTTTGAGTTCTTTGTATGTTCTCGATAGTAATCCTTTGTCTGAGGAACAGCTGGCAAACATTTTTTCCCACGTTGTGGGTTGTCTTTTCACTCTGTTGGTGGTTTCTCTTGCTGTGCAAAAGCTTTTTAATAACATGAGATCCCAGTTGTTGATTCTTTGTGATACTTCCTGTGCGATGGGGGTTTTATTCATAAAGTCTTTGCCTACACCAATGTCTTCAAGAGTTTTACCTATTCTATTTTCCAGGAGATTTAATGTTTCTGTTTTAATATTTAGTTCTTTGATCCATTTTGAATTTAGTGCACGGTGAAAGATATGGGTCTAATTTTAATCTTCGGCATGTGTAGAGCCAAGTTTTCCAGCACCATTTTATTAAAGAGGCTATCTTTCTTCCAGTGAATATGTTTGGCCCCTTTGTCAAAGATAAGGTGGCTTAGTATGTCTGGAGTTGTTTCTGCATCTTCTAATCTATTCCATTGATCTTTGGGTCTTTTTTTTTTTGCCAATACCACGCTGCTTTTATCACAGTAGCTTTATAGTATAATTTCAAATCAGGGATTGTGATGCCCCCTGCCTTGCTTTTGTTGCCCAGAATTGCCTTTGCTATTCTAGGTCTCTTCTGGTTCCAGATGAATTTTAGGATTGTTTTCTCTAATTCTGTGAGATATGTTGTTGGAATTTTGATCAGGTCTGTTTTTTTTTTTTTTTTTTTTTTTTTTTTTTGCCAATGTCATATTGGTTTTATCACAGTAGCATTGTAGTATTGTTACGGCAAAATCACAAGATTCACTCACAGGAAGACAAGATTCGAGAAACAAATGAATTCTTTATTGATGCCGGCCGGGGACAGCAGAAGCTGACCCCGAGCTTTTGTGTCCCCTTCCTTAAATACACTTTTTGGAGGCCTTGCAAAGTCCTTGGTTGACACGGAAACTGCATTCTTCATTATATCACCTCTCTGGAACTTCACAAGGTTTTTCTCAAACATCAGGTTAATTAACACGGGGGATGGGGTAGCAGGTACCTCCTGTGCTAAAACCATTTGTCCCCCTTTTTGTGGTTATATGACCTTAAGATAGTGATAAGGAAAACCCCTTTGTTTGTGATAGTACCATCCCTTTCTCCTCTTTGAAGTTTATTGCTACAGAAAGGGCAGTGGGACTAAAGTTCAGCTAAAGGTTTCTACCTATTAGTTAAATTCAGAGGTTTAAGGAACAAAATGAAAATACTCTTGCCCTAATAGTATGATTTCAAGTCAGAGATTGTGATGCCCCCTGCCTTGCCTTTGTTACCCAGAATTGCTTTTGCTATTCTAGGTCTGTTCTGGTTCCAAATACATTTTCGGAATGTATTCTCTAATTCTTTGAGGTATGCTAATGGTATTTTGGTTGGGATTGCATTAAATCTGTATAACAATTATGGGAGTATGGGCGTTTTCACTATATTGGTTCTTCCTATCCAGGAGCAAGGGATGTCTTTCCATTTTTCCTCTTTGATCTCTGTTTTTAGTGTACTGTAATTTTCAATGTGTAAATCTTCTACTTTCTTTGTTAGATTGATTCCTAAGTATTTCATTATTTTGGATGCTATTGTGAAAGGTGTGGTTTCCCTAATTTCCCTCTGTGAGTTTTTTGCTTTTGTATAGGAAGGCTATTGATTTTTGATTGTTGACTTTGTATCCAGCTACACTACTGAATTTGGTTATTAAATCAAAAAGTCTTTTGGTGGAGTGTTTGGAATCTTCTATGTAGAATATCATGTCATCTGTAAATAATGATCATTTAACTTTTCCTTTCCTATCCTTATTCCTTTTCTTTCTCTCTTGTCTAATTGCTCTGGCTAATGTTTCCAGTACTGTATTAAATAGGAGTGGTGATAGCGGATCCTTGTCTTGTTCCTGATTTTAGAGTGAAAGCTTTCAGTTTTTGACTATGTAGTATGACCTTAGCTGTTAGTTTGTCATAGATGGCTTTTATCAGCTTGAGGTAAAGACGATGTATTCTAATTTTCTGTAGAGTTTTTATCATGAATGGGTGTTGGACTTTGTCAAGTGCTTTTTCTGCCATCTATTGAGATGATTGTGTGATTTTTATCTTTGGTTCTGTTAATATGGTGTGTTACATTTAATGATTTGCATATGTTGAACCATCCCTGCATCCCTGGAATGAATCCTACTAGGTCACGTTGTATAACCTTGATGATTTTCTATATTCTGTTTTCCAGTATCTTATTAAGGATTTTTGCATCTATGTTCATTAGGAAGATTTGTCTGTAGTTTTCTTCTCTGCTTGGGTCCTTCTCTGGTTTAGGTATCAGAGTAATGCTCACTTCCAGGAATGGTTTTGGAAGTATTGCTTCCCTTTCAATTTCATTAAAGAGTTTCAGCATTAGTGGAATAAGGTCTTCTTTAAATTTCTTGTAGAATTCACCAGTGAATCCATCAGGGCCTGGGCTTTTCTTCATTGGTAGGTTTTTAATTACAGTTTCAATTTCATTGACTGATATCAGGTCATTTAGAATATTTATATCTTCTTGATTCAGTGTTGGTAATTTGTATTTGTCCAGGAATCTGTCCATTTCTTCTCTGTTTTCCATTTTATTAGAGTACTTCTAGGTTCTAGAAGTAGGTATTGATAATCTTCTGGATTTCAACAGGATCCACTGTGATTTTGCCCTTTTCATTCCTAATTGATTGAATTCGAGTCTTTTTTTCCCTCTTTTTGATAAGGTTGGCTAGAGGTTTATCAATTTTATTTATTCTTTCAAAGAACCAACTCTTCAATTCATTGATTCTTTGTATCATTTTCTTAGTCTCAATTGAATTAATTTCTGCTCTGATCTTTTTTTGTGGGTACCCGGGGGTCGACCTCAGGACCTCGCGCGCTAGCAGGCGCCCGTGCCGCTGAGCGATATCACCGGCCCTTTTTTCGTATGTGGGTTCCGGGAGTCGAACTCGGGCCCTCGCACTTGCCAGGAAGGCGTTTACGCCGCTGAGCCATCTCACCAGCCCTGCTCTGATCTTTATAATTTCCTCTCTTGTACAAGCTTTGGGTTTGATTTATTCTTCCTTTCCTAGGAATGTTGAGGTTCAACATTAAGGTGTTTATTTGAGATTGTTCTGTTTTCCTGATGTGAGAGTTTGCTGCTATAAATTTCCCTCATATGACTGCTTTCATTGTGTCTCATAAGTTCTGGTATGTTGTATAGGCATTTTCATTTAATTGTAGATACTGTTTAATTTCTTCTTTAATTTCCTCTGTGACCCATTGGTTCTTCAGGAGGGTGTTATTTAATTTCCATGTGTTTATGTAGTTTTTGTGGTTTGTCTTTGATTTCCAGTTTCATTGCACAATGGTCAGATAATATGCATGGGAAAATTTCAGTTCCTTTGCCTTTACTTAAGCATGTTCTATGGGCTAAATGTGGTATATTTTGGAGAATGTACCATGTGCAGCTGAAAAGAATATGTATTTTGATGTTCTTGGGTGGAACACCCTGTAGACATCTGCTAAGTCCATTTGTTCACACATTTGTTTTAATTCTAATTTTTTGTTGTTGTTGATTTTTTGTCTGGTCGATTATCTAATTGTGAGAGTGGAGTATTAAGGTCACCCATTACAGTTCTGTTAGTGCTTATTTGATTTTTCATGTCCATTAATATTTGTTTTATGTAGTTGAGTGCACCAGTGTTTGGTGCATATATATTTATGATTGTTATTTCTTCTTCTTGGAGTCCTCCCTTAAGAAGTATGTAGTGACTCTCTTTGTCTCTTTTGATCATTCTTGGTTTGAAGTTCACATTTTCTGTGAATAGAATAAGTACCCCTCCTTTTTTCTAGGATCTGTCATATGGAGTATTGTTTTCCATCCTTTGACTTTCAGTCTATAAATTCCTTTTTGAGTTAAATGTGTTTCTTTAATGTAGTGTATTGTTGGATCTTGCTTCTTGATCCATTCTGCCAGTCTGAGTGGTGAGTTGAGTCCATTTATGTTGATTGTTACGACTGATATGTATTGCCTTATTTTTGTCATGTTATTTTCCTGTTGTTGGTTCCATCTTTCCCCTTTGCATAACTGAATTCCACAGCAGAACATTTGGAAATGAACCTGGGGCTGGTTTTTCATAAATTGCCAACATTTCTCAAACAAACTAAGGCCAGTCATCAAATCATTGTGCCAGTGTGCTGACATCTTTATGAGATCCTCATGCCTCTGGGACAAAAGCGAGGCAGAGAATTCAGTGACGGGTGGTTGCAGTCCTTTGAAGCTTTGATCCTAAAAGATAAACATAAAAAGACACATGCATAGAAATAAACACCTGCCATCACAGGAATGGGGCCGGCTGTTTTATTGTCCTGCCTGACATCCTTATTGACAAAGTTGAGTTATTGGGACCAGACATAGAGTAATCAAATATTATAGAAAGTATAGAATTATGGTGAAAGCCATGAAGCTGATAAGTGTCAGTAGCAGGAGCCAACCTTAGCTCATGCCCCCTGTGTGTTAGGCACAGTCAAACTGCTTACTTATTTCTCTCTTTTTATGGATGACATCATTAAAGGAGAAGTTAAATAACTTGCTCAAAGTCACTCAGCCGGGAAATGATGGAGCATGCATGCAAACCCGTACTGTCTGGTTCCTGAGCTCCTTCCTTTTCAGTAACCACTATTACTTACTGCTTCAGAGCCCAGGTTTCTTGATTCTGGGGTGGTTCTATAGAGATATTTTCTTAGAAAGAACTTTCAGTACAGCAGTTATGTGATTTAATCCTCTCTCCAAGTGTAGTAATCCTGTGATTTCCCAGCTCCAGTCCTCAATGTATTTCCCAAATTCCACTGTTCTGTGCATCCAATAGCCAGTGTCAGAACCAAAGAAAGACCAAAAGATGAGCTGGACTGTGCATTGGCTCAGATAAGACCCCTGGGCAGTAAGTGTCTGGCTGGCTGGCATCTGCCTTTCATCAGATGGACGAATGGGATCTTTCCCAGCTTCCCATTTCTTCCAAGGCTCTCACATCCAGAGAGGCAGGAGCACGGTTCAGCTGGAGCCAGGGACAGCAATCAAGAACACTTGGGGAGGCAGCTGCCATGGATTGTTCTAATACTTTCCTTCCTCCTGTGGGTTTGTTTATACCAAGGTCACACTCACGGCTCTCATTTTCAAAGACCCCTTAGCTCTTGGAAGACACAGTACAGAGACTCGCCTTGCTAATGAATGTGGGATTCAGGGTGGAAACAACTGCTTTCCCTGGGAATCAGAGGAAGAGGGGGGTTGGATCAGCCCAGTTAGAGTGAGGGAGAGAAATTGAGAGAAACTGAATGAGGCTGCAGAGATGGTAATTGAAAATCCACAATCTTAGCCAGGCATGCTGGCACAAACCTGTAATCTGTAGGAAGCTGAGGCAGAAGGATTGCAAGTTTGAACCCACCCTGGGCAACTTAGTGAGACTGTCTCAAAATAAATAAAAAGGACTTGGGATGTACCTCAGTGCGAGGGCCCGGGGTTCAATCCCCAGTACTGCAACAGAGAGAGAGGGAGGGAGGGAGGGAGGCAGGGAGGGAGACAGAGAGAGAGAGAGAGAGAGAGAGGCTCATACTTGTCAGCATAAGTCCTCAAGCTCTGCATCACTGTTGTGTGAGCTGCAGTTACTGATGAGAGCACATTGTGTTTCTCAGGTGTATGAGGACACAAACACCTGGAATCCTCTGCAGGAGAAACCACACTGCAGCTAACTGTTGGTCTGGAAAAATAGGTCTGGGTCAGGAAAGAGGTGGAAACAGGAGACTAGCTAGAAGCTTCTCTGGAAGAGCACATTTGAGGAATCTGGTCACCAATGGAATAAGAAGGAGAAATAGAGTTGAGGAAAGAGGAAAATGGAGCAGTGGAATGAGCGTTCCCTCTGAGCTCCAGGCCACTGCAATGGTATAAGAAGCAGGGACAGTGGAAGAGCATGACGTGCTCTTCCACCTTCCCAGTGGTCTGTGCATCAGTGGGCAAAGTCAGGACCCTGAACCCAGTGATCCCGGCACTCTAGAGGGTTCTTTGACCACCAGGGAGGCAGAATGCATGCTTCTACTGGAGCTTGGGGGAAGAGACCCAGCCAGGGAATGCATACCCAAGCCTGCCATCTCTACGCAAAGAAGAGTTGCACATTTGAGCGCCTACCTTGTGTTTGGGAAGAGTGGTGTCCCCCGGAGTGTGAAAAACAGTGCCAACAAACCAAAGCTCTGTCGCCCTGCGTAGAGCCTTAGCAGTCTGAGCCCAATGTGGAGTGCCATCGTCTCACATGATTTGTTTATTTTAGGGCCAACTCCGTGACATGGAATCCACACAAGATGATGGGTGTCCCTCTGCAGTGCTCGGCTCTCCTGGTTAGAGAAGAGGTATGTCCTTCCTGACTCAGTGCCCCAGGCCTTGGGCGAAGTTCACTGTCTGTACTTGACCTTCTCTCTAAATGTCAAGGTCACCAGGCCTCTCCTCTGGGGTTGCTCACACTCTGCAGAGAAGGCTCGTCTCAACTCTTGTCTGGTGGGTACCCATCTGGTGTCTGGAGGGCATAAGAAGGCTTGGAGATGTCCACTGTCAGAACCAAACTTTGACCTTTATCATCTCCATGTTTTCTTCTGTTATACTCAGTGTGCCCTAATCCAGGGACCCTCTGCTACTCTCTAAAAAAACTAAATCTCCAGTTTTCTACTGGAATATGGGAAGATAGTTTTTTACCGTAAGAAAAATATAATTTTCATCTTAAGAAATATACATGACATAGGATAAAGCTTAGTGTTGGGATTCAAATATGTACACGTGTATATATGAGTGTATTATATATCTCACAATTCTATTCTATTGTTTTTAATACTTAATGCCACATTCAGAATGTAAGGCATCTGTATATGTAAGAAGAGAACAAGTAATGACCATTTTCATCCCAGGTGTCTCTGTGAACGAAGACTAAGGCCCTTCTCTGTGGGTGCTCAGTGCGGGCCAGCGACTGTGTCTCGCTCCCAGACGCCAGGCTGAGTCACATCTCCTCCCTGCTATGCTTATTTTGTTGATAAAACCCAAAATAAGGAGCTTCAGTTTATCCCTATTACAATTTTTCTTGTTAGAATTAATGAAGCAGCTGAGCTTAAAGGGGTTGTTAAATGTTTATCCTTACATGCTTTAAAAATATTTTATATTTTCCTAATTGCAAAGTTAACACATAATTATCTTAGGAAATTTGGGCAGGATAGACGGTAATAAATAAATCTAGAGTCACCCAAAATTCTGTCATTGAGAGATAAACATTATTACTGTTTTTAAATATTTTCTCCCACACTTCTTCTAGGATTATATTGTGTTTTATATTTAAGTAAGTTTTACATATTTAAAATAAAATTATTATCTATGTCAGTGGTGGCGAGCCGATGGCACGCATGTCATGTTTTTCTTTTAAGGCAAAAGATGTTAATGTATGAGTTGTTTTTCTAAACTAAAAACTCAGTATTCAGGTTTAATTGCAGTGTTGGCACTTTGCATGCACCATTCTTTTGTGCCAAAAGAACCAGACAGTAAACTGGGGTCATCATTGTTAGTAATAATGCCAGAATGGTCTTTACCACTTACAGGCCTGTTAAAAGAAAATCATGAGACAAAATAAAATTTAACAGAGTTTATCTGAGCAAAGAACAATCCATGAATCCGTAGGCAGCAAAACTGAAAAGAGGTTATAGGCATCACTGTAGCAGCTGCAGCACAGAGCTTTCACAGAGGAAACACAGAAGCAAATACACTGCTTGGCTACTGCTAAATGTTCGCCTTATTCGGGTATGATCCAAGGGGAGGGCCCATGTTAAACATCAATCATCTTGTTGGCGTCCTGTGATTAGCTGAAGCTCAACTCAGAATGCAGCATTCACAAAGGAATGCCTCTAGGTGAAGTTTCTGTTTGCTTCCATAAGCTTCCATAAGGGCTTCAGGTAGACAACTGCGGTCTCCCTCCGCTTGTTTATTTCATCTTAGCAGACCCTGTAATGTTCGACGGAGCGGCAACGTAACAGAGTATCTACCTCGCTAATGCCTTAACCGTGAAATTGGTATCATTCAGAGTCTTTCGATTCAACAAATTTTCATTATGTTTTATCTACATAGACTCAGTATTGATGCTATCACTTGTATGGGCAAAAGGAGAAAAATAATTATTGAAAGACTAAATTCTTGCCCTGAAGATTATAATTAGTTCAGATGATTGGTGGGGCATTGCCTCACAAGACCGCATAAACAGTTTTCCACCAATTATATATTGTGTGGTATTACTCTCTGCATCGTGTTGTATAGATAGTCAAAAACTATAAGAGATTAGTGGAAAGAAAATTCAGTGTAGGTTAAAATCATTTTGAGGGGCTGGGAATTTAGCTCAGCACCACAGTGCCTGCCTGGAAAACGTGAGGTCCTGAGTTCGATTCCTGGTGCTCCCCACAATCATTTTGAGAGGCTTTGTGACAGAAGTGGGTTTTGAACTGAACACTGAAGATCTGGTTCAGATGTGGAAACAGGGATAAGAGACTTTCAAGGGACTCAATAATGTGAGCAGACTCAGAGTAAGACCAGTTTGGAGCGTCCAGAGGACAGTGAGACCTCCTAGGTCAGCTCAAAAGTTGATGTTGGGAAGAACCGGAAGATCTTGTCAGATGTGTAGTTATGAGGTCATCTTACGGAGGGCTAGGAATGCCACGATGAAGGATTCATAAAATAGTAATGAACCACTGAAGATTTCTGGATATAGATGCAATCGATACTTCACAAAAGGCTGCCCTGAGGCTCTGAGATCAGACTGGAAGACAGGGTCTAAGAAATATACAAGCGAAAACCAAAACAAACAAAAATCTAGGCAATGTGGGGCGCTAACACCAAGCCGGGGCAGCAAGAAAGTCTTAAAGCAAGGATTGTCTGCCTTAGCAGGAACTGCCTAGAATCTTCCTTTGGGGACAGGAATTATTTCCAGGGTTATAAGGATTTGTGAGTGAATCTTCTAAAGGAAACGTGAACAGGTTAACCCAAATGCATGTACAGGGATTTATACAAATCCTGATACGATCACATTGGATTTCAGAACAATGAACTGGCACTGTTAGGATGAATGGATTAAGACAGAGTGAAATCAGGTGAGAGGGGCTCTGGAAAAATAATTTCAGCAAATAACAAGTGAGCTGATAGGGGCTCAGGCAAAGGTTGCAATTGTGGCTATTACATAGTAATTCATATGAACACTCAGAAATACAGAAATGAAATGTACATTTCAAACCAAGGTATGGGCCGGTGAGATGGCTCAGCGGCATAAGCGCCTGCCTTGCAAGCGCGAGGGCCCGAGTTCGACTCCCGGATCCCACATACGAAAAAGGGGCCGGTGATATCGCTCAGCGGCACGGGTGCCTGTTGGCGCGCGAGGTCCTGAGGTCGACCCCCCGGTACCCACCCCCAAAAAAAAAAAAAAAAAACCAAGGTAAAGAAGGCAATAGCAATGCCATGGGACAGAAGTAAAAGGAAGGGAAATTATACGTGAAGAAAGGGTAATTTCTTTTCTCAACCCAGTAGAGCTTGGCTGAAAAGCACGCACAGCATATGGCCTGTGACTACCATATTTTAAATAATTTGGAGAGAAACTAAATCTCATAGAGTTTGGAATGCAGTTTATTTTCCCCTCTTTGGCTTGTACCTCATGGTAGATTGGTTTATTTGATTTCAATAACTGGGGCACTATGTAATGTTTAAATGCTGGTAGAAATACTCTGAAATGTTGGCAGATAAAACACCTTGGTTTTTGGATGGATGATCATGTTTTCAATGCAGATCAGTATTTCAGTATACAAGAAAGTTACATCTAGGTGTAATGTGTTTGATGAAATGTTTTCTCCAAATTATAGCTTTCTTCTTAGTAATTAGATATTACCTTCCAATAAAGTCATGTCACTAAGATGAGCTGTAAAGATGATTGGTCATAATGAGTTAAAATAGCAATGTTTCATTGAAAAAATCAAATGACAAGTTTAATAAGAACCATTTAAGATTTGCTGTGTGTCAGGAACCATGTTAAGCACATTATGAACTTAGCAAACAATCCTATCAAATATGTGCTTTTATCATCCAGATAAAGAAACTGTGGCCAGAGAGGCTATTAAATAAATTGCCTAAATTAGGGTTAGAGCCACGTTCCCGCAGGTTGAGAGTGATTCAGGAATTCTTATTCTTAGCTGCTACACTGTGCCTGTCTCTTCTGGCTTAAATGATCAAACAAGGTGATTTTGAATTTTACTACATCTTTCAGCACTCCACCCACAAAAGATTTGATTTCTTTCATATGTGAAAAGAACAGCGTTTCATTTATACAACATGCTATCGACTGTTTAGCAATCTATGTTCTCACATTTCTGGCAATGGATATTTTTACATGCTGAACTGGGCTCAGTGCAGTAGGAACTTAAATCTCTAGAAGCTGTTTATAAACATATTACAAGCCTTTTGTTCCCTTGATAAGTTTGTTATGCCCTAGGCCCTTCAGGTGCATCTTAAACTTAGGTTGAGAATGTGCAGAAAATTATTTTGCAACTATTTTAGGAAAAAGCCAAGTATTCTATGTATTTCTAATATGTCATATATTTCATATATATTTCTAATATATATATACTTCAAATGCTGTTAGCAACAAAGTATACCTTTAAAAAAATCTCTATACACCATTTATTAAAGAAGATCTTTC
The DNA here is from genome assembly GCA_028451465.1 of Erethizon dorsatum. NCBI lineage: Eukaryota > Metazoa > Chordata > Mammalia > Rodentia > Erethizontidae > Erethizon > Erethizon dorsatum. The sequence continues at coordinate 33,531,739 of CM051831.1, forward strand.
TTTCTTCCAGTGAATGTGTTTGACTCCTTTGTCACAGATAAGGTGGCTGAGTGTATCTGGAGTTGTGTCTGCATCTTCTAATCTGTTCCATTGATCTTTGGGTCTGTTTTTTGCCAGTACCATGGTCTTTTTTTTTTTTTTTTTTTTAATCACAGTAGCTTTGTAGTATAATTTCAAGTGAGGAATTGTAAAGCCCTCTGCCTTGCCTTTGTTGCTGATGATTGCTTTTGCTATTCTAGGTCTCTTCTGGTTCCAAATGAATTTTAGGAATGTTTTCTCTACTTCTGTGAGGTATGCTAATGGTACTTTGATTGGGAGTGCATTAAATCTGTATAACACTTTTTGGGAGTATGGCTATTTTTACTTTGTTTGTTCTTCCTATCCATAAGCAAGGGATATCTTTCCATTTTCTCTTCGATCTCCTTTTTCAGAGTACTGTAATTTTCAATGTATAGATCTTTTACTTCCTTTGATTGATCCTAAGTATTTTCCTTTTCCTTTTTTTTTTTTTTTTTTTGATGCTATTGTGAACGGTGTGGTTTCCCTAATTTCTCTCTCAGTGAATTTATTATTTGTGTACAGGACTGCTATTGATTTTTGAGTGTTGATTTTTTTATCCAGCTACACTACTGAATATGGTTATTAAATCTACAAGTCTTCTGGTAGAGATTTTGGGGTCTTCTATGTAGAGTACCGTGTCATCCATAAATAATGATAATTTAACTTCTTCTTTTCCTGTCCTTATTCCTTTTCTTTCTCTTGTGATCATGATTTGATAGGGGTTGTATTCAGTAAAACAATCCCTTTCCTTTCCTGTCTTACTCTAGGTTCAACAATGTTCCACGCTAAACAATAGGAAAGAGATCTATATGAAACAGATTCAAACAAATATCAAGGAAATTAAATATTCCATTGAAAGTTTGCAAAAGTGACTGAATGAAAGTGAAGACAGAATACCAGACCTAGAAGACAGGATTGCAATTAGCAAAAAGAAAGATCTCTGCCAAATAGCAAGGGACCATGAAAACAATATAAAAGCTGCAAGGCGATGCAAAGAAGGACAGCAAAAGATTGATCAGAGTCAATAAAAAAGCAGGAGTCAGTACAAATGACATAAAAACCTTGTTCATAGAAGTAATGGCAGAAAACTTCCCAAGTATGGAAAAAGAATTTGACATACAGATAATGAGGCATATAGAACTCCAATTATTCAGGATCAAAATAAATGTACACCAAGGCATATAATAATCAAGATTCCAGAAATTCAGCACAAGAACAGAATATGAAAAGCCATTAAAGAAAAGAAACAAATCACCTATTAAGGAAAGCCCATAAGAATCACAGCAGACTTCTCAAGCAATTAAGGAGAGCTTGGAGTGAAGTGTTTCAGGTCCTGAAGAAAACAACTTCCAACAAGAATGATGTAACCTACAAAACTATCTTTCAGAATTAATAGAGAAATATAATACTTCCATGACAAAGAAAACTGAAGAAATTCATGACCACCAAACCAGCTCTACAAAGTGTTCTGAAAGATATTCTAGATAAAACAAACCACAATTCCAAGAACACCAATAGAAAGAAGCCACCAGCAGGGGAACCAACTAAACAGAGGGGAAAGACAGGGAACCAACAGCAGGAAAATAATATGATAAGAATAAGCCAATATATATCTGTTATAACCATCAATATAAATGGTCTCGATTCACCAATCAAAAGAAACAGACTGGCAGAATGGATCGAGAAACAAGATCTAAAAATATGCTGCATGCAAGAAACACATTTAACTCAAAAAAATTCATAGACAAAGGATGGAAAATGATACTTTATGTGACAGGAGCACAGAAAGCATTGATAGCTATTCTATTAGCAGACAAAGGAAACTTCAAGCTAAGACTGATCAAAAGAGATAAAGAATGTCACTACATATTTGTTATGCAAAAACTCCAAGAAGAAGAGATAACAATCATAAATATACATGCACCAAATACAAGTGCACCCAACTATATAAAACAAGTATTAATGCACATGAAAAGTCAAGCACTAACACAATTGTAAAGGGGGTACTTAATACGCCACTGTCACAAACAGATAGATCAACCAGACAAAAAAATCAACAAAGAAATATCAGACCTGATCCAAACCTGTGAACAAATGGACTTAGTAGATATCTACAGACTTTTCCACTCCACAACATCGAAATACACATTCTTCTCACCTGCACATGGGATGTTCTCCAAAATAGACCACATATGAGCCCATAGAACACGCTTGAGTAAAGGCAAAGGAAGTGAAACTATCCCATGCATATTATCTGACCATAGTTCAATACAATTGGAAACCAGTGGCAAAAGAAACCACAAAAACTACATAAACACATGGAAATTAAAGAACACCCTCCTGAACAACGAATGAGCCACAGAGGAAATATAAGAAAAAATTAAGCAGTATCTATAATTAAATGATAATGCCAGTACAGTATCTACAATTAAATGATAATGCCAGTATAACATAGTGAAACTTATGCAACATAATGAAAGCAGTCCTAAGAAGGAAATTATAGTGAATTCTCATGTCAGGAAAACAGAATGAGCTTAAATAAACAACCTAATGATGAACCTCAAAAACTTCAAGAAAAAGAAGAACAAGTCAAGCCCAAAGCTCATACAAGGGAGAAAATTATAAAGAGCAGAGCAGAAATTAATGCAATCATGATTAGGAAAACAATACAAAAAAATCAGTGAATCAAGAGTTAGTTCTTTGAAAGATTAAAACTGATAAAACTCTTAGCCAATCATATCAAAAAAAGTAAAGAAAAGACTCAAATCCATGCAGTTAAGAATTAAAAGGACGAAATTACAACAGAGCCTGTGGAAATTCAGAAGATCATGAAGACCTACTTTAAGAACCTTTACTCTAATAAGATGGAAAACACGGAAGAAATGGACAAATTCCTAGATACATATAAATGACCTAAGCAGAATCAAGAAGATATAAAAATTCTAAATAGTCTGATATCAATGAAATAAAAAATGTAATTAAAAATTTGCCAACAAAGAAAAACCTAGGCCCTGATGGACTCGCTGTTGAATTCTACAAGAAATTTAGAGAAGATCTAATGTCAACACTCCTCAAATATTTAATGAAATTGAAAAGGAAGCAATACTCCCAAAATCATTCCTGGAAGCAAGTATTACCCTGATACCAAAATCAGAGAAGGACCCAACCAAAAAAGAGAACTTAAGGCCAAGCTCCCTAATGAACATAGAGGCAAAAATCCTCAATAAGATACTGGCAAACAGAATGAAGCAAATCGTCAAGAACATTATACACCATGACCAAGTAGGATTCATCCCAGGAATGCAGGGATGGCTCAACATAAGCAAATTAATAAATTTGCTACACCATATCAACAGAACCAAAGACAAAAGTCACATGATCATCTCAATAGATGCCGAAAAAGCATTTGACAAAGCCCAACACCCATTCATAATAAAAAACCTTACAGAAAATTGGAATAGATGGTCTTTATCACAATCTGATAAAAGCCATCTACAAAAAAGCCAACAACGAACATCATACTAGATGGTCAAAAAATGAAAGCTTTCACTGTAAAATCAGGAACAAGACAAGGATGTCCACTATCACTACTCCTGTTCAATGCATTTCTTTTTTTTAAATTTATTTTATTTTAATTATTATTATTTTTAGTACCAGGAATTGAACTCAAGACCTTGTGCTTGCCAGGCAGGCACTGTACCACTGAGCTGTATCACTGGCCCTTAAATGTATTTTAAAGAGGAAAAAAAAAAAAATAGAACAAAATTTCAAAACAACATAATAGGAGGGTAACAATGGTTAATACACTGTATATTGTTATCTTTAAATTAGTTACTCAGAGTGTAAGATATCAGCATTCAATTGTCCAAACAGTATTAACACAAACCTTTCTTTTCCATGAACTAAGAGAAATTAGTGTATCTATCTTAACTATGTTTTATACAATATATGTATATGTATATATATATATATATTTTTTTTCTTCCTTCTTTTCTCCATTCCCCCATCCCAGTTTCTCTTTCCTTTTGTTGTTCAATACATTTCTGGGAACATTAGCCACTGCACTTAGACGAGAGAAAGAAATGAAAGGAATAAAGATAGGAAAGGAAGAAGTTAAACTGCCATTATTTGCAGATGACATGAACTCTACATAGAAGTTCCCCAAAACTCCACCAATAGACTTCTAGACATAATAATCAAATTCAGACTCATAGCTGGATACAGTCAACACTCAAATATCAATAGCATTCCTTTACACAAATAAAAACTAACAGGGAGAAATTAGAGAAACAGCACCTTTTACAATAGCATTGAAAAAAATTAAATACTTAGGAACGAATCCAACAAAGGAAGTAAAAAAAATCTCTACACAGAAAAATACAGTAGTCTCAAAAAGATCAAAGAGCATATCAAAAAATGGAAAGATAACCCTTGCTCTTGGGTAGGAAGATCCAACATAGTGAAACAGCTATACTCCCAACACTGTTATGCAGATTTAATGCACTCCCAATCAAAGTACCATTAGCATACCACACAGAACTAGAGAAAACATTCCTAAAATTCATTTGGAACCAGAAGAGACCTAGAATAGCAAAAACAATTAGGGACAACAAAGGCAAGGCAGGGGGCATCACAATCCCTGACTTGAAATTATACTACAGAGTTACTGAGATTAAAACAGCATGATACTGGCAAAAAAAAAAAAAAAAAAAAAAAAAAAAAAAGACCCAAAGATCAATGGAACAGATTAGAAGATGCAAAAATAACTCCAAACACACTCAGCCTTTGATAGAGATGCCAAACACCTTCACTGGAAGAAAGATAGCCTCTTACATAAATGGTGCTGAAAAAATTTGCTTTCCACATGCCAAAGACTAAAACTAGCCCCATGTCTATTATCATGCACTAAACTAAAATCAAAATGGATCAAAGATCTAAATATTAAAACAGAAACACTAAATCCACTGGAAGAGAGAAGAGAGAGAACTTTTGATGACATAGTTGTAGGCAAAGACTTCATGAATAAAACCCCAACTGCATGGGAAATACTACCAAAAATCAACAACTGGGAACTCATCTTATTAAAAAGCTTTTGCTCAGCAAAAGAAATCACCAACAGAGTGAAAAGACAACCCACAGAGTTGGAAAATATTTTCGTCAGTTCTCCCTTGACAAAGACTAATATCTAGAACATATGAAGAATTGAAAAAAATCAGACCTCTCAAAGACCCATTCCTAAAATAAGCATCTGTGATGAATACACATTTCTCAGACGAAGAAGTAGAAATGGCAAATAAATACATGAAAAAATTTTCAACATCACTGGTCATTCAAGACATGTAAATCTAAACAAGATTGAGATTCCATCTCACTCCAGAAAGAATGGTTATTATCAAGGAATCGACCAACAACAAATGCTGATGAGGCTGTGGGGTAAAAGGAACCCTTCTCCACTCTTGGTGAGAGTGTAGAGTGATGCATCCACTGTGGAAATCAGTGTGGAGATTCCTCAAAAACTAGGACTAGAGAACTCACTTGACCCAACTATTTCCCTATTTGGTATCTTCCCAAAAGAATTAAAAGCATCATACCACAGCAATATATATGCCCCCATGTTTATAGCAGCATAGTTTCTAATAGCTAAATCTTGGAAACCACCCAAATGCCCATCAACCGAGGAATGGATAAAAAAGATGTGGTTGTTTTATACAATGGAGTACTACTCATCCATAAAGAAGGATAAACTTGAGACATGTATAGCTAAATGGATGGACTTTGAGGCCTTACTCCTAAGTGTAATAAATTGGACACATATATGTAAATATCATATTGTCTCTCTGGTGTGAGAAACTGAAAGTATAAATAAGAACCAAAATGTATAATAGATATCGTGAAATAGTAAGTAATTGTTCAGCAGGTAAGCGGAACTAGGGAGGGTGGAGGGGGAAAGGAAGAAAAGGAAAAGAAAAAATGATAAGGATAAAATGGAAACAAAGCTTTGTAAATAAGGAGGGGAAGAGGGGTTAAAGGGAGAGGAAGGGAATGAGAAAAGGAATAGATATATCATGTACAAATTTCCTATGATGAGTGTGATCACCATGTATACCTAAACTGTAATAATAATCTTAATTTAAAAAATACTTAACCATTGTTTATGTATATACAAAGTGGGAAGATTCTCCATAAATTTTATGAAGTAAAATTGTTGGGATCTTAATTCTCTAGGTATAATTTAATGGTACTAGCAAATTACAAAAGGAGGTAGCAAGCTTTATTATCCAAGCTTTGAAAAATCTATAAGCCTTTTTGAAAATCTGTAAGTTATATATAAATTTTAAAAACAAGCTAGATAGTTGTGGACAGAATATACCATACATTGAAATCTTAAAACTTTATGTTTGCATGAGAAACCAGAAAATCAATTCAAATTATTTCTTATATGCTTTTTTTTTTTTTTTTGTGGGTACCGGGGGGTCGACCTCAGGACCTCGCGCGCCAACAGGCACCCGTGCCGCTGAGCGATATCCCGGCCCCTTTTTCGTATGTGGGTTCCGGGAGTCGAACTCGGGCCCTCGCGCTTGCAGGGCAGGCGCTTAAGCCGCTGAGCCATCTCACCGGCCCTCTTATATGCTTTTTAATAGTATGGCAATTATACTGCCAAATTTTGGTGTTTTTTTACATTTTTTTAAAGGTGAAGTGGGGCCGGTGAGATAGCTCAGCGGCATAAGCGCCTGCCTGGCAAGCACAAGGTCCTGAGTTCGACTCCCAATACCGACATACAAAGAAAAAAAAAGGGCCGGTGATATCTTTCAGCGCCACAAGCGCCTGCTGGCAAGCGCGAGGTCCTGAGTTCGACCCCCGGTACCCACAAAAAAAAAAATAATAATAAAAGGTGAAGTAGAATCATTACAATTATTACAAGAATTTTAAAAGCCACATCAAGTGCACATATGACATTTTCAGAATTTCTCACAAGACATTATTTTTCCAAAATATATTCTCAGTGTGATTTGCTTCCAAGAATCTTATTCCCTAATATTCGTAACGTTAATATTTTGGCTGTAGATAATTGGACAGGATATCTGTGTGAAAACTTTACTTTCAGTTCTGGATAAAGATAAACATTCATTTAAATACCTAGGAGTGTTTAAAAGAGTAAGGACAATCCCAGATTCTAAATATATTATCTGCAACCATAATATTAACAAAAGTGAGGGGCCAGTGAGATAGCTCAGTGGCATAAGCACCTGCCTGGCAAGCACGAGGTCCTGAGTTCGACTCCCAGTACTCACATAAAAAAAAAAAAAAAAAAAAAAAGAAAAGTGAATGTATGTACTGTCCTTGAGGCATTCAGTGATAACCCAGATAAATGACACTTATCTATCTGAAAGAATAGGCACAGGAGTTTTAACAGCACCAGGGCCATAAGACCTGAGAGAACAGTAAGCATACTCTTTAAGGGGAGGATGAGGTGGGGTGACAACTGGCAAAGTATACAATAAGGTTAATTATTCTGTGCCTTGGGTATATGGTAGTGGTGAGTTTTCCTTCATGCATACCAGAGTTTCACATTTAACAAATGTGTGATTTAAATATCAATATTAGTGCTCCAGAGCATGGAAGGAGCAGACAGAATCCATTCATTCTCAATAATTATCTCAAATATAGTAAGTTATACATCCAGGAAAAATTTAAGTGGAGGATATTCCAAAGCCTAATTTCTGTAGATGAGAAAAAGATCTCTAATACTTTTAGATTCTTCAGTAACCACATATGTGATATAAACATGGTAAGTAGGTGTCAGTGTTCGCTAGAGGAACAGAATACACACACACATGCACACGTGCACACACACACACACACACACACACACACACACATTGGGCTTTCAAGGGCCGCCTGTAGAGTGAGGTGTGGAAGAAAGCAAAAAGACCATCTGCATGCTGAAGATCTGAAAGATCCAGTGAAAATTCAAAGGCCTGGAGCCCACTGCAGAGTCCCATGAGACTCTGTATAAGGAACTGAAGAGACTGAGCTAGAAGGCTGAAGAGTCTATGCTAGAAGTCTGGGGATGGACATCCGAAGACCATGGTGAAGACGAGCTCCTCAGAAGAGACAGAGGTGAGACTTCCTCTCTCCCTTTTTATTCCATTCAGGCTACAAGCCTATTGCTTGGTGCCACCCACACCCAGGGTGGGGCTTCCCTTTTCAGTAAGTCCATCATTCAGCCACACTCAGGACTGTGCTAAACTAATTAGCTGGGCATGTCTTACTCAAGCTGACACTGCAGTTAATAACTATCACAATCTACCTCTTGTCAACCTGACAACCAGACACACTTTCTTAAACCATACTTAATCACCACATACAATAGCAAGTTCATGATTACACCTAACATGGTCCAACTATCCTGCATACAAACAAAAGCACACTAATTTCCTCCCTAGGATAAAAGTAAATATTTTCTTTGGGTGATGCTTACTCCTAACATTTCATAATTTAAACATTACAGCATAGATTTAGATTTACTTATGAATAATTTACTTATGAATTTACTTATATTTACTTATGAATAATTTACTTATGAATAGATTTACTTATGAATCAATATTGAGTCTACCAACATTGTTACGAAGGAAGCATATTAGCAAAATAGAAAACTATTACATTTACAACCTTGTTTCTATAACTATTCATGGAGTCATAGCTGATATTCATAACTTCTTACTGGGGGTGGTGATACATACCTACAGTCGGAGCACTAGGGAGGCTGAGGCAGGAGGATCACCATGAGTCTGGGCTACATAGTAAGTTCAAGGCCAGACTAAACTATATATTAAGACCCTGTATCAAAAATAAAAACAAAAACACTGCCTTCTTATACTGCCTATTCTGTATTTCCGTAGCCTTCAGCAAGGACCTCAGCAAGTCTTGGTTCTTTTCTTGGTGGGGTGACCATACCTTCATTCCTGAAGGTTCTGGGCCATTTGTCTCTCTGGCTGGATTGGTTTGTTGTAGTTTATCATTGGCCTTAACAGGGTATGATAATACTAGGAAGCACCTTAAGGGATCTACTGTGGTCCAAGTATATTCTTCCTTTCTTCCATTATGGAGTAATAGTCCAATCACCCCAATAACACGGTAACTCCCTTTTTTAGCTTGTTTGCCTAGAGACTCAATGAGCCCAAAATGACCAGGGGAAGTCTTAGCTTCCAGTTCAATGGAAACATTGTGCTTTCTGATACAAGCCTTCCCCTCTCTGGAGCTAAGACTTCTAGGTGAGTGTCGGTTACTTTTCTCTCGTTGCTGAAACAAAATACCCAACACCCAAAATTAAGGAAGGAAAGGTTTATTTGGCTCACAGTTTGTGGAAGGTTTCAGTCCATACTCGGCTGACTCCAAGGCAGAGTGGCACATGACAGAGGGCAACAGTTCATGGCGGCGGAAGGCAGCAAAAACAGCAAGAGCAAAAGGGAGGAGCGTGCGCAAGAGAGAGAGCAAGCCTCTTTCCCTCCCTTATATTACATGCAGGCTACCCGCCCCAGGATGGGTGTAGCACTCACGCCCATAATCCCAGCATTAGACCATGAATCAGTCATAAACTCTAGAAGCCCACCTCCATGACTGCATGAGGCTTTGGGGGGACATCGAGGCACAAACCATAACACTGAGCAAAGCATAAGATCATTGGATACAGGAAGCAGAAATTTTGCTTGTGGTTCACTAGAGTAATGATGAGAGGTAATATTCCCACTTCCACCCCTTGACTCCTGGACCCATGAATCCTGGCTATGGGAGACAAAATTCCATATAGTGGACACTGATTCAAGGCATATGCAGCCATTTGAAGAATCTTGCCCCAGCCTTGCAAGCTACTGCCACCTGGCTTGCCCTGTAACTACATTTTTAAAAGTCTATTCCACTTTTCTATCAATCTAGCTGCTTCTGGATGGTGAGGAGCATGGTAAGAGCAGTGAATTCTATGAGCATGAAACCACTGCTTCACTTTTTGCCTGTGAAATATGTTCCTTTGTCAGAAACAATGCTGTGTAAAATACCAGAGTGGTGGATAAGGGATTCTGTAGGCCCATGGATGGTGCTTTTGGAAGAAGGATTACATGCAGGAAAGGCAAACATATAAACAGAATAAGTGTCCATGCCAGTAAGGACAAAGATCTGCCCTTTCCATGATGGAAGAGGTCCAATACAGGCCGGTGAGACGGCTCAGCGGCTTAAGCGCCTGCCTTGCAAGCGCGAAGGCCCGAGTTCGACTCCCGGAACCCACATACGAAAAAGGGGCCGGTGATATCGCTCAGAGGCACGGGTGCCTGTTGGTGCGCGAGGTCCTGAGGTCGTCCCCCCGGTACCCACAAAAAAAAAAAAAAAAAAAAAAAAAGAGGTCCAATACAATAGACTTGTCACCAGGCTGCAGGCTGATTGACCCAGGGAATGGTGCCACATCAAGGACTCAGTGTTTGTCTCTGCTGCTGGCAGACTGGGCATTCAGCAGAGGCTGTAGCCAAATCAGTCTTCGTGAGTGGAAGTTCATGTTGCTGGAGCTCATGCATGATCTATCCCTGCCACCATGGCCACTTTGTTCATGAGTCCATTGGACAATGACAGGGATGGCTGAAGAAAAAGGTTGACTGCTATCCACAGAATGAGTCATCCAATCTATTTAATTATTAAAGTCCTCTTTTGCTGAGATAACTTTTCGGTAAGTGTTTACAGGGACTAAAAAATCTTTGCATCCCTTACCCATATGGAGAAGTCTATCCATATGTCTCTTCCCCAGGTATCTTTTTCACCAATTTTCTAGTTACATTCCTTCCAACTCTCTGACCATCTGGCCAAACCAGAATCAGTACGTAGTCTGACCATTTTTTTCTTCCAGGCAAAATGTTCAATCAGGTGCACTGCCTGAAGCTCTGCCCACTGTGAAGATTCCCCTTCACCACTGTCCTTCAGGGGTGTTCTAGAAAGCAGTGTAATGCTGCAGCTGTCCACATGTGGGTGGTGTCTGTATAACACGCAGAACCATCTATAAACCAGGCCCTAGCCTTCTCTTCTGCTGTCAGATGATCATACGGTACACCCCCATGAGGCCATAGGTGTGTGCTGGGAGACAGAAGGCAGTATAGCAGGAGTAGGGCATTTGGGCAACTTCTTCATATAACTTACTTGTGCCCTCTGGACCTGCTCTGGCTCAATCACATATATACCACTTCCATTTAATGATGGACTGTGGCTGTGTAATCCAACTTTACTACATGGTGGATCAGGTAATACCTCACCCATGATGGGAAGCTCAGGTTGCACGGTAACCTTGTGTCCCATGGTGAAGAGTTCAGTTTCCACTAAGGCCCTACTTGGGGGTGCTGCTTTTTAAAGTGAGAGTAGTTGTTTGCAGATGATGGTAGACTTTTGCTCCAAAATCCTGAAGGTCTCCACCGTGATTCACCAGTGGGGGGCTTCTAGATATTCCAAACAGCATCCCTCCTTCCCACTGACACTTCAGTACCATTGGATCTGCTGGATCACTTGTCCCCAGTGGCAGTGCAGCCTGCATAGCAGTTTGGACCTTTTGCAGAGCCTTCTCTTGTTCTTGGACCCACTTTAAACTAGCACTTTTCCAAGTCACTCAGTAAATGTGCTGGAGTAAAACACCTACCTGAGGAATGTGTTGCCTCCAATTTCTAAATAGGCCCACTAGGCATTGGGTCTCCATTTTAGTTGTAGGGGGAGCCAGATGCAACAATTGATCTTTCACCTTAGGGATACCTCTACATATCCTACATCACTGGACTCCTAGAAATTTCACTGAGGTAGAGGGACCTTGAATTCTTGTTGGGTTTATTTCCTATTTCCATATTATGTCTTGTAAATGCTTTATTAACAAGTCCAGCATAATATCATCAATATAAGGGACCAGTATGATACCCTGTGGAAGAGAGAGACGATCAAGATCCCAGCAAACTAAGTTGCGACAGGGCTGAAGAGTTAAGAGGCAGGACAGTGATGGTGTACTGCTGGCCTTGCCAGCTGAAAGCAAATTGTTTTTGATGGGTCTTATGGATAGGCATGGAGAAGAATGCATTTGCCAAATCAAAAGCTGCATACCGGGTATCAGGAGATGTGTTAATCTGCTCAAGCAAGGAAACCACGTCTGGTACAGCAGTTGCAACTGGACCCACCACTTGATTGAGTTTACAGTAGTCCACCATCATTCTCCAAGACGTATCCATCTTCTGCACAGGCCAAATAGGAGAATAAAGTAGGGATGTGTTGGGAACCACCATGCCTATATACTTCAAATCCTTGATAGTGTCACTAATCTCTGCAATCCCTCCAGGGGTGCAAAATTGTTTTGGGTTTACTATTTTCCCAGGTAAAGGCAACTCTAATGGCTTCTATTTGGCTTTTCCACTCATCATAGCCCTCACACAACAGATTGGAGAGCTGGTGTGTGGATTCTGCCAAGTATTAAGTATATCTTCCCCAATTATGAATTCTACAGCTGGGGAAATAACTACAGGGTGGATTTGGACACATACTGGACCCACTGTGAGTCAGAACTTTGCTAAAACTTCATTCATCACCTGAACCTTAGTCTTACTGGAGGTCTGCAATGATATTTTGGGTCCCCTGGTAATAGTCTTAGTTCAGAACCAGTGTCCAGTAGCCCCTGAAATATCCCTTCCCCAAATGTACTGTTAGCCTGTTAAAAGGCCATAGGTCCCTTTAGGGAAGAATGAGAGAAAGATTGACAGTTTCCTCATGTATAGGAGGAAAAGCCAACACCTCAGGGCTGGGGGTAGGGATGCCTCCACCACTGTGCATGGGGGAAATCTCCTCGAGCAAAACAGTCTCAGTCTCTGTCTTTCTGTCTCTGCCTCTCTCTCTCCCTATATATATATATATGGATTTACAAGGTAGGCTTACAATGGCTGTCTGCCGAGTCAGATATGGAAGAATGCAAAAGGGCCACTGCATGCTGTATAATATACATCCTTCTCATCGGCACATGGGCATTCTCCAGACCAAAGCACATGTCACAAAATAAGTCAACAAGTTTTTATAAATTTTTTGTTGTTGTTTGTTTTGAGACAGGGTTTTGCTATGTAGTTCAGGGTGGCCTTGAACTCACTATATAGCCCAGGCTGGTCTCAAACTCATGGAGACCCTTCTGCCTCAGCCTCCTGAGTGCTGGGATTACAGGCATGCACCACCATGCCTGGCTAACAAGGTTTTGTAATTCTTGAAATCATAGCATGTTACCTTCTTTTACAACATGGAAGAAAACTAGAAATTAACAAGAGTAACTTTACTAATTGTACAGATATCTTGAAATAAATATTCCTTTGAATGACTAATGTACATATGAAAAAATAAAGAAATTTAAAAATTTATTGAAACAAAGGAAAATATAACATACTGCAGCCTGTAGGATACAGCAGAAATTTTACTAAAAGGGAAGTTCACAGCAATAAATTCTTACATAAAATATTTTAAAGAAGACTTCCATAAACAATCTAATAGTATAATTCATAGAATTAGAAAAGCAATAACCAATCCAAGATTAGTAAAAGGAGAGAAATATTAACAGTCACACCAGAAATTTATAAACAGACTAAATACTGTAATACAAAAGAGTGAAGAAAGGAAAAGTAGTTCATTGCAAAGATAAAATTGATAAACCTTATCTAGACTAACCAAGAAAAATGAGACACGGTCCAGGTAAATATAATCAGAAATTTAAAAGAAGACGTTACAATGGATACCACAGAAATACAAAGTATCATTTTGGACTATTCTGAATTGGAAAAATTCAGAATTGGAAAAACTTACAAAATAATGGAAATTTCTGAACATATATAACCTACCAAAATTGAGCCATGAGGACATTAAAAACCTGAACAGACTAATAACAACAAAACTGAATCAGTAGTAAAACAATCCCCCAGCAAAGAAAAGCCAGGACTGGGATAGCTTCACTGCTAAATTTTACCAAGACTTTAAAGAATTAATACTAGTTTGCAAACTGTTCCAAAAGTATTGAAAGGGGGAGGAGGAAACCCTTCCAAAAGAAACCTCATTCCATAAGTCCTGCATTACCCTCCTACCAAAACCAAAGACAGATCAAGAAAACTATAGACCAATTAACTGTGTTGCATATGCATGCAAAAGTTATCAATAAAATACTAGCTAATCAAATCCAATAGCTAATAAAAGTATTGTACACCATGATTAAATGGGATTTGTCTCAGAGATGCAAGGATGGTTCAATATACACAAAAAATCACATCAACGGAATGACGAACAAAGCTCATATAATAATATTAATCAATGTAGAAAAGGCATTCAATAAAATTCAACATCTAATCATGGAAAATCCCTCAATAATAGGTATAAAAATGTACTTCAATACAATAAAAAGCTACGTATGAAAAAATCCACAACCAACATCATTCTGAATGGGGAAAAGCTGAAATCATTTCCTCTAACATCAGAAACAAAGATACTCATTTTCACCAGTCTTGACTCAATATAGCACTGAAAGGCTTACAAAGAGCAATAAAAAAGGGACAGAATGGATAATTAATTAAAAAATAAGGGGATAAAATAATCCCTATTTGCAGATGATTTTTTTTTTTTTGGTGGGAACCGGGGGTCGAACTCAGGACCTCGTGCTTGCCAGCAGGCGCTTGTCCCACTGAGCGATATCACTGACCCTTTTTCCCTTTGTATGTGGGTACCGCGAGTCGAACTCAGGACCTCGCGCTTGCCAGGCAGGCGCTTATGCCACTGAGCTATCTCACCGGCCCGCAGATGATATTACTTTATATACAGAAAATCCTAAAGATTTCACCCCCACAAAAAAAGTTAAAGCTGTTAAAGTCACTAAGGTTTCAGGACACATAATCAACATACGAATCGCCATCTTATCCACCAATAATGAAAGTACTGAAAAAACGTCATGAAAGCAGTTCCATTCACTGTAAGTTAAAAAAAAAAAAAAAAAAAAATCCCCTGGAATGAATGTAACCAAGAAAGTGAATGATCTCTACAATGAAAATTACAAAAACTAATGAAAGAAATTGAAGCACGCACACACATATGCACGCACGCACACACACAGAATAGTTAAATTATCCACATCACCCACAGTGATACATTTAATAAATTTCCTATCACACTACCAATGACACTTTTCACAGAAATAGAAAACAGTTCAAAATTTGTATGAAATTACAAAAGACCCCTAATAGCAAAGGCAATTCTGAGCAAAAGTAAAAAATTATGGATGCATTAAAATACTTGACTTCTAGTTTTAAAAGGTGATTCTCTTTTAGCTGGGTCTTGTTTTGTGGGAAAGAGGGTAGCTGTACTCACCACAGCTTGAACACTGGGCCCCCTGAAATTTCCTCCAGGAGATCAGCCTGTTACTTTTAAACTTAGCCTCACACAAATATTAGGAGATGGACGAAACAGACAGCTTCTTTGCCAGAAGGTAACATCCATGTCCTCTAGTCTAATTCCCAGTAGAGTCCCATCTGAAACCTCATGAGCACATTCTTTGCTGTCCACATTCCTATCAGCGTTCTCTCCTGAGTTCCCACCAGAATCTCACATCAAGTTCCATGCACAGCATCCTAGGTCTTCTATAGCCCACTTCTTCAAACTTCTCCCAACTCCTCCAGGAAACCAGTTCCAAAGACTTCTGAATCAGGCATAGTCACAGCAATGATCCCAACTTCTCAGTATTGATTTTCTGTATTAGTAACCTTACTGTTAACGGGATAGAATACCTGACGTACAGAACTAAAAGGAAGTGAGGTTTATTTTGGTTCACAGTTTCAGAGGTTTGCCAGGTTGAGGTCCAATCACAACTGTGTACTTGCTAAGTAAGATACCTGCCCATTTCTGGCTCCTATATTCTCCCCAGAATTCAGTCATTCCACTAACTCATGTCTATCTGGTTAGCATGAAAAGAATGAGTAGAACAGTTATTTTCTAGGTTTATGACTTAAACAGAATCTCTTTACCAAAGATACAGACAACCACGGATAAATAAAAGTATGTATATAACTTATTCCTGGTAGCAGGAAGATATCAATTGAAAATATTCATTTAAAAGGCATATGTGTGAAACATATATTAATGATAACATTTGGACTCTGAGAAAATAAAGGGGAAAGACCATTGCGAAGAAAAGAAAAATAGGGTTTTAAAGTTGATTTGAATGGAATTACGGAACCAATAGAAACCTACCCAGAAGAAAGACTAACAAAGGAGGAAATAGGTTCAAAAGAACATTAAGAAGAAATAAAGTTTCAGAAACAAGGACAATCACCTATCCACCTAGTTAGGCTTATAAACTATGGGAAAAAATGAGAGGTCTCAGTACGAAAAGCCTGCACTTATGGTTCCTGCTTGGACAATCACAGCTGTCAAGGAAGCTGCAAGTTTAGGGATCATGATGGTCACGATGGAGCCTCCAAACACTTAATAATCCACTCTTTTCTTGAATCCTACCTTTTGAACCATATTTACAATGCCCCTTATCGTTGAACTGCTTCACCAAACAACCATATCCTATTCTCAAAATGACCACTCCTATGTCCTCTTGATTTGTTGGAAAAATCCAGCCCAGATGAAGACCCAAACATGACCAGAGCTGCATTCTCATTCAAATGCTAACAAACTAAACTGTCTGAACCCAGGCTGAGATAAGAGTTCAAAACCAAGGTGCTGGGCCAGTGAGATAGCTTAGCAGCATAAGCACCTGCCTGGCAAGCACGAGGTCCTGAGTTCGACTCCCGGGACCCACATACGAAAAAAAGGGCCGGTGATATTGCTCAGCAGCACAGGCGCCTGCTGGCGTATGAGGTCCTGAGTTCGACCCCAGTACCCACCAAATAAAAAAAAAAAAAAAAAAAAAAAACCAAGGTGCTGAACTATAGTCTTGCTGAACCAAATGGGCCTGAATCATATCTCTACCGGACATGTTTATTAGCATACGTAGTCAGTCTCCCAGGGCACCTTGCTGTCCTCAGAGTTATACACCCTTAGATGTTAAATGCTAGCCAAAGCTAGGCATGGTGCCACAGTCCTGTTATCCCCGCACTCTGAGAGCCTGAGGGAGGAGGACTGCAAGTTCAAGCCCAACCTGGGCAATTTAATGACTTAGCAAGGCCCTATCTCAAAACAAAGAAGGGCTGGGGATGTAGCTCAGTGTGAAGGTTTTGGGGTTATTCGCCAGTATCGCCACCCCCCCAAAAAGAGTTGGCCAAATGACTCACAATGCCACTTCTGAGCTGGAACTTGAAACAGTCATAAATAAAAAGGAGAAAGAGAAATGATGCTATAGTTTTAACCTGATAATTTCTCTAGTACAGACCCTTTAAAATATATACTAACGGGCCAGTGAGATAGCTCAGTGGCATAAGGGCCTGCCTGGCAAGCACGAGGTCCTGAGTTCGACTCCTGGTACCCACAAGGGCCGGTGATATCGCTCAGCGGCACAGGCACCTGCTGGCATGCGAGGTCCTGAGGTTGACCCCCGGTACCCACAAAAAAATATATATATATACTAATAAATATTTTATTGATAGCATTTATTAACATAGTTTATACACCTCAAGAAAACTAAAATTGAACTTATTTACAAATTTTAATAAGGAAAGCCTTGAACACAGTAGGAGATAAGATAGTCATTTTGACAAGTCAAATTTAGATGGAGTAGTTCTAGAATCAATACAACTTTCCTGTCCACATAAATATGCATACCACAGTATCACTAAAATGACATTGCTTATTAAGCACTTATGATTTAGTATATTAATAGAGTTAAGTTTACTTGCTTAAGGATAAGGTATGTATTCATTATCTACTCCTCATTTGATGACTTAAAAAAACAAAAGACCCAGCTGAAGTTTAAAATAATCAAGATTATTTTCTCTTAAGCTAGTGGGTTTCTAGCTCCCAATGGAATGTACTGGGAAATTTTCATTCTTTATGCCAAATCTACCTATAACTTCATTCAACCACTCACTAAGTTTATTTTTGAGCTGTGGACAGTAATTATAAAAAAAAAAAATAACTGCTGAGAACCTTAAGGTTTCTCATATTCTCACATGTGAAATTAACTGAAATTTTGTACAGCTATCACTATTTGAAGAACAAACACCAAGAGGAAGAAAGGAAATCTGTCTGCAATTAGAAAAAGATTCACTTGTGGACCCTGGCAGAGGACAAAGATCTGAGCAGAATCCTGAATGAATGTGAGGACACACGACTCACCACAGTGTTGTTTCCTGTCACTAAGACATGCTGAGAAACTTGGAGATTCTGCTTAATTTCACTTCTACTAGAATTAAAATGAGGTTGAAGCGCCACATGATGGTAAGTTATTTCAATAAGCATTCAATAACTAAATGAAATAGAAGACAAAGGGAAAAAGAGCAAGTGGCAGAAAAATCAAGGGTAAGAATAGCTGTGACTAGAATTTCTCAGCTCAATGTAACAATGGATAGTTGAAAAATGAGTCATTGTACTGAAATTTCTGCTTTTTTTGTTAAAACTTTAAGCCGTGCATTAAACTACTTTAATCAAATCAAAACTTACAATGAGAAGATATGAGGCTTTCCAGGGTGTTGTTTTAGCCAATTAATTTATTCTTTCTTCTTATCATTCACACTTGGAAAGGCCATCTGTGACTGGTCATTAAGCCAGGACAGGTCTCCAAGTTCAAGCATTGGTAGACATTGCTCTCATGCATTTGTCTTTTATAATAATAAAATCCTCTTCAGCCCTGTAGGACATATCTCTGACCTTCAGGCAATCAGGCAACCACCACGATCAAGAGAGCCCTCCATGTGAGCTGAGGATCGTATCAGCAAACATTCCCTGACACGGCGATGGATTCTACACACTCCCAGAAATGTGCAGTGATAGTCGGATTAACAAAGGATTAATTAACAATTGACAAACAGAGGTCAAGAACGTTTATTCAAAGCAAGAAAAAAAACTCTCGGTCCTTACCATCATCCACGATGTCCTGGGCTGCCACAGAGTTTGTGTACACAACCAAATCAGATAGCTCTCGGCAAAGCTTCATGGTTTTCCTTCAGCGGCCCAACCTGTGAGGTACACACCCAGGATTCATGACATTTTAGAGTTGGAAGGGGATGGAACTTTTGGTTAGTCCACCCTCTGTACTTCAGAGAACAAATAAATGATATGCCATAGGTCTTACTGGAGTCAGAATAGACCCGAGCGTGATTCCTAGCTTAGTGCTCTTTCCATCATGTCAGCCTTCTCATGTAGCCCCAGTCACTGTTCCACCAGGAGTCACAGCTCACCCCCATGCATTAAGTTCCACTGTGAAGGGCTGGGTTCCCACTGTTACCCAACCAGGGAGAAACATCAGTGAGAACCTACACTAAAAACAAATAGAAACACTGCATTACGGGTCACAGGAATTTTATACCCAAAGGAAATGTATCAAAATTTCCACAGTAATTATCTTTTAAAGGTGTGATTACAAGTATTTTTATTTTCTTCTTTATACTTTTTCTGTATTCCCCAAGTTTCTTAAAGATGCATTATATCATTTAATATTTCATGCTCTGATATTTTCTATGTTCTCTCTCTTCTACAAACCACTCCTAGGATTTCTCCTCTACAATCTTACAAATTCTGCCATTACTCCTTCTCACATTAAAGTCCTCCACAGACTATCACTTTCCCTCACAGGCACACTTTTCTCCTCTGTGGGAATATCTAATTTTTTAAAAACTCCAATCCTCACTGATATACCAAAACAAAGACCAATAAGCACAAGAAAAGATCCTCAACATTATTAGTCGTTAGGGGAATGCAAATTCAAACACTAATGAGGTATCACGTCATACCTCTAGGATGGCTATAACCAAAAATGCAGACAATAACTAGTATTATCAAGGATAAGAAGAAACTGAAACCCTCATACATTGCTGGAAAGTATAAAATGGTACAACTGCTGTGAAAAATAATTTGGCAGTTTCTCAAAAAAAAAAATTTTTTTTTTTGTTTCCCAGCAATTCCACTTCAACACACCCAAGAGAAATAAAAATATACATCCACATAAAAGCTTATACAAGAATGTTCATAGCAGCATTGTTCTCAATACCCAAAAAGTGAAAACAACCTAAACATCCTTCAACAAATGAACAGATATATAAAATGTAATATATCCATACACTGGATTATTGAGCAAGAAAAGGAAATGAAGTGCGGATAAATGCAACAACATGGATGAATTCTGAGAGCCTGAGTTAAGTGAAAGAAGATACTGGCAAATCTATAGAGACAGTGGCTGCCAGAGACCGAGGGAGAAGAGGATAGAGAGTGACTGCTGATGGGTACTAATTTTCTTCTGGAGGTGATGAAAGTGTTCTGGAATTAGATAGTGGTGACAGAGATTTTATTTACTCAATGAAAACATGAGTACGTATCAGAGATAAAACAGTAAACAAATTAGGCAAAAGCCCCACCAAAATGGCGTTTATATACACCCATAAAAGAATTAAGGGCAAAATGTACCAACGGTTCATTTTGCTAAGAAAGGAAGCATGAATATAGACATGATAAAAATCAGTCAAGGGGGACGGTGAGATGGCTCAGTGGCGTAAGTGCCTGCCTGGCAAGCGCGAGGGCCCGAGTTCGACTCCCGGAACCCACATACGAGAAAAGGGCCGGTGATATCGCTCAGCGGTACGGGCGCCTACTGGTGCGCGAGGTCCTGAGGTCGACCCCCCGGTACCCACAAAAAAAAAAAAAAAAAAATCAGTCAGAAACCAAACATGGTAGTACATGCCTGTAATCCCAGAACTCTGGGAGGCTGAGGCACGATGATCACAAGTTCAAGCCCAGCCTGTGCAACATAGCAAGACTTTGTCTCAAAATGAAAAATAAAAAAGGACTGGAGATATAGCTCAGTACAAAGGCCCTGGGTTCAGTTCCCAGTACCATAATAAACAAACATCAATGGGAAGAAAGAATGAGTGTTTATCCTTTATCATATAAGAAGTTTTATAGCCACTGGTGAGAATCCAGTTTTGTGAAGGTTAATACTTACAAATCAATGTGAAGTCATGCTTAAAAATCACAGGTAAAATTCCACGTCATTCCATGGTACAGAAAAATTCTGCACAATGTTAGCTCTTTTTAGTTGTCATCCAGGGAGTAGACTGAGTGAGTGAAGTCCCAAAGGACACCATCATCGATGCTCAGGCTCTAATATCTACTATGGAAAAAATCTATAATTGATTCAAGAGCAGCATGCAACATGATTTCATGTCATACCTACAGTGATGTCTCATTTGAATATGTCCAAATTAGTGTGGCTTTCCATACTATCCCTCCCCTGGCTGTATGTTTCAGTTAGGCATTTCTCGTACTTCTACTTAAGAACATTTACAGAAGTGGTCTTCTGGAAGACGATTGTATTTTTCCTTTATCCTTTACTGTAAGGAAAGGTACAACCACATATGTCTACTCTGCTTTTATTAGTTACTATTTTATGTATAAATATGCTGTTGGAGATCAAATATAAAGTATAATTGAACACTGAAGTTTAATTCCTACAGGATGCCTACACTTCAAATTTCATTTAATTCCATCTTTTAATAAAGACATACAGGTGTATGTGTGTATCCCTCTATCTATTTACCTATGATGTTATTTACATTTCTTTGTGAGATTTATGGTATAAACTGCCAGAAAATCCTGTATCAGATCATGTGTCACAATTTAGGCTCTGAAATGTGGTCCTTGTATATTTATTTATGTATTTACATTAGTTCATGTTTGCAATGCATAATGATTACATCCTTCGTGGGGAGTTAGTACCTGTACACAACACATCTTAACTCTTTTTACTACTCCTTCCTCTCCCTTCTCCCCTCCCTTTATCTCTTGGTCCCCTTCTCATTTTTGCAAATCATCACAAATACTGCTGATAACAAAAAATTTGTTTTTGAGCACTTATTTAATTGGGTTGGGGCTCATAATATGCTAATTAGTTTAATTCCTTTAATTCTTATAATGACCCTAAGAAGTATACAGAAAAAAGGAGCTTAACTTGTCCCATATTAAAGTTAGTAAGCAGAGGGACAAAATTTTGAAATCTGGCTTACTGCAATTCCCTGGCTCCTAATGTGTACTTAGCACCTAACTTTCCCTTCAGCCTTCTCTGTCAGCTTTCTCTACATTCACGCGGCCCCTCTTCCTTCTCTGAAGAGAAGTTTTACTTGGCAACTGCTACAGCTAGCATTTATTAAGGGTCCCATTATGTGCTAGGCACAGTGCTATATTCCTTACATTATTGTTGCACAGCTAGTTAATCTTCAAGTTTTACTTGGGGCCCTCACCTTGTGATCCACACAACTAAAACAGCCAGGATGACAGGAATGGAGAGGTCCAGGAAGTCTGAGCAAGAACCACAGAGATGCTCTCTTACCTGGCCACTCTCCTTGCCAGGATTCTGCTGTGTGTCTTCCTCATCATCGTACTGTAGGATTTAGAACGTGATTTTGTGGTTTTCTGCAGGAAAGAGCACAGTAAACATGATAAACTCATCATATCAGGTACATCCACAGCATACAGAGAATAAACTGGGTTTTAAATACACACACACACACACACACACACACACACACACACACATACACTCTGAGGTAATAATGTGGAGGGGGAATACTTGATCAAATATTGCAGCTTGCTTCACCATTAAATAACAAAGATGTTTATGGCCACATTTTTATTAAAATATTAATAGCAAAATTTAAGGTTTCATGATCAGAAACTGATTTCTAAGCTATAAAAATGGAGGTCTTAGAAAAACTTTACTAGTCATGCATTTTGAAAGTCTACAAGAGGGAAGGTCAAAGTTACAGGATCTAATTAAATATAAGGGGAAAATACCCTTTTGTATAGGAAGATCACTCTTGGTTAGTGAATAATAAAAGGCAGATTTGGTTTTTTAAAAAATTTATAGTAACTTAAAAATACCTACCATTCCTGTCTTTGATGAGTATGCACTCAAATAACCTAAATCAAACTGCTCTTTTGAGATTATGATCCATTTTTATTTCCACAGCATAATAAAAATTGGTAGCCACAGGACTGAGGCTAATAAGCCTGGGATTACCCTGTTAACTTCTGGACAGGTTAGTTGTTCAATGCAAAATCTTTTCGGCATGATGTGGTTTCATCTCCACCAGGTCAGAGGTCACCCCAATATTTAGGCAACACATAACAATATAAATGATGGGGAGGGACTCCAGTAGTTATAGAAAACCTTGCCACCAAAAATAAAGCTTCTACCAACAAAACTGAGATCTTGAGACAGAGTACCCAGACATCTGAGGAGTGTGGCTTAGGGAAGGAAAGAAACTCCATTCCCCTAACGACATGCGATCATATCAACTTCCAGATGTTCTCAAACACAGTGAATAAAAAGCAAGCTATCATGGGCATAAACATGCTTAACTCCCTGGTAGACTAACAGCAAGGTGCTAGTTTAGTCTGGAGCCTTCTCTGCAATTGTCTGTGCCCTAGGAACTTCGCACACACGGTGCGGCAGCCCAGTGTCCAATCTCATATTCCAGCTCAGCCTTTCCCTAGGCTGGTGAGTCAGCTGACCTCTTCAGCTTCCTACTGTGTTTTCTAAATGGGTGTGGTGACAGCATCTACTTCAGAGGATTATTACTGTGACATTAAATAAGATAACATAGAAAGTCATTTTGTAAACTATATAATATTAATTTCCAATGTAAAATACTATCAGTGTTTATTAAAATAATAATATAAATTTGTAGGCAGCTATTTATTCTTATGACTGGAGGCATGATAAGTTCTAATTCTGTAACTGAAGTTGTGCCTAAAACATTTACTTGGGGAGATAATTTTAATTTTAATGAAAAGTTGGGGCCGGTGAGATGGCTCAGCGGCTTAAGCGCCTGCCTGGCAAGCGCGAGGGCCCGAGTTCGACTCCCGGAACCCACATACGAAAAAGGGGCCGGTGATATCGCTCAGCGGCACGGGCGCCTGCTGGCACACGAGGTCCTGAGGTCGACCCCCCGGTACCCACAAAAAAAAAAAATAAATAAAAATAAAAAATTAATGAAAAGTTGTTCTCTGAAAGGAAATATCTCTAACTCCACATATACAGGTTGAGCTTTCCTAATGCAGACATCCAAAATGCTTCAAAATCTGAAACTTTTTGGCCCCAACCTGACACAAATGGCAAATTCCACACCTGACCCTATGTGAAAAGTGATAGTCAGAACACAGACACATTAAAAATATGGCATAAAATTACCTTCAGGTTATATATATAAGTTATACATGAGTTTCATGGTTAGACTTGGGTCTCATCCCCAAAATACCTCATTATGTATATGCAAGTATCTCAAAATTTAATAATAATCTAAAACACTTCTGGCTCCAAGCATTTCAGATAAGTATATCCAATCTGTACCTAGTAATCTGAGATATCACAATAACAGATCTTTTTTTTTTTTTTTAATAGTTCTGGGGATTCAACCCAGGGCCTTGTGCATGCTAGGTAATCACTCTACCACTGAGCTACATACCCAGCCCATAAATCTGTCTTTTTAAAGTTCACTTTTTATTATTATAAAATATAAAAAATGAATTACCAATGACAGATACCATTTCAAGAAATGATGATATAATTTCTGCACATACAATTCTGACACATCACATCATGGTGATTGTACTATAAAATCCGTTTCATCTCACTTTTTCTTTTAATGTTTTGTATGTTGTCATCTTCAGATAAGATCTTTTAATGGTTGCCCATTATGCAGATTAATCATGGCTTACTTAAGCAGTCCTTAGGGTAAATATTTTGTTTGTTTTCAATTATTTATTGTCATGACTAATTTGCCCAGCCTAATAATAAGTTATCCCCCTGATCAGCAGGAAATTCTGGACTCAACATTCCTTACAACAGAAGAAATAGTTTCACAAGAACCTCACACATAATGTAAAGCTCATCATCCAATGACTCATTTCTTGTAAAATTTTTACATTTTTATTGAAAATATTTGGACACCTATACCAATCATATGTGTATAGAACAGCAACTTTCACAAAGCAAAGACTCTCAAATGAGGAGACGGAATATAGTCTGTCCCCGAGAAACCCTATGATTTTCCTACTCCGTGGTTATTTTCTCCCTAAAAGTAACATCTAACCTATAGAGTTTTTGTGAGGGTTTTTTTGTGGATCTTTATTTCTGGGAGGGGGGGGTTGGTCTTAAGTTTCATGTAAATGGAATCAAACTATATACACTTCCTTAATTCTGGATTCTTTTTTTCAACATTATAATGATCATCACATATTTGTATATAGTTGTAATCGTCTTCCTTTTCATGACTGTTAAATATTTTGTTATGTGAATATACAACTTTATTTATTCAATTGCTGATGGACATTCGGACTAGTATTAGTATTATTTGATTAGTATTATTACAAATATTGTCACTATAAATGTTTCTATTTTTTGACATAACCCTAATGGTGGAACTGCTATGCTGTGATACATAGCACAGTTTAAAATATCCTGTGAAACAATGTGCCACAGTAGTTTCATAAATGTACACACCCATGAGCAGAGATGAGAGTTCAAACTGCTCAACATCCTCACTAACATTGGTTTTTGTAGTCTTTCATGTTACCTGTTGTGGTGGGTGTGTGCATCACCACTGAAATGTGCATTTCCTACATGGCTGAGAACGGTGAGCCCCATCTCTTAACCATTTGGATATCTCCTTTCATGAAGTACCCATTGAAGCCTTTTGTAGAAATTACTTTGCTTGTCTTTTTATGGATTTGAAGAAACTACACATTCAGTGTAGAAATACTTTCCTGGATAGAGTATTTAATAATATTACTCCCTAGTATATGACTTGCTTTTTGATTCTTTGGATAAACAGAAGTTCTTATGGTTTAAAGTGGTTTAAATTTCAATCTTTTCCTTTTTTGGAGTTCTGCTTAAGAAATCTTTAGCTATTTCAAGGTCACCAAATGTTCTCCAGTACCCTTCAGAATCCTTAACTGGATTACTCACTCTACATATATATCACTCTTAATTCATACCATGTGTTTTCCAAAGTTGGTCATGAGCGATCGTCCATGTGATTTTTCCCCCACCTTCCTTCATGTCTGGATTCTGAGTAAATAAAGGCATAATATACTATTTTCCTTCTTTTGATTTTCCTTAGCTCTGGTGAGATGGCAGGGGAACCCTTCTTCCCCTTTGCCCTGCTAACTTCCTCCTCGGCCACCCCTTCAGGTCTACAGAAAAAGAAGGAACACTGGATGCCTGAGCCCAGCCAGGATGTAGCCGCTGCCCACCACTTCCCATGGCTGGGCCCACAGGCTCTGAGTAGTGCCCCAGTCTGCTGGCCCTTACAGTGCCTGTTCACCAGCCTGCCCGCAAAGTAGGATGTGTGACTTTGAATGCACTAAAGGGGATAAATCATTTTCAGTTAGGAGAGATTTAATTTGGGGGAAATGACCAAGACATTAAAAGCCAATTTTGTTGAATAAAATGATCACATTGAATACTTGCCATTTAGGATTTTAAGACATTAAAAATAAAAATAAAAAAATACCCAAGCATGTCTGTGAGGTAAAAAGGCAGCTGTTGTATGTTTAAGTAAGCCACAACAAAGCTTATCTATGCACTGAAATAATTCCCTCATTGGTGATCACTAGAAAAGGGTAGTATTGCGTTATCTGACATTTTCCTCATGAGCTAATTTTCCAGTTTAAAGGTAAGGACCCAGTCATCCTTGCTTGAGCCTAAACCTCATTAGTATACAAAAAGTCACTCTAAAAGGGTATAGATACTTATTTAATTGTTATCAATAGAAATATATCAGGCAGGGCCGGTGAGATAGCTCAGCGGCATAAGCGCCTGCCTGGCAAGCGTCAGGTCCTGAGTTTGACTCCCGGTACCCATATAAAGGAAAAAAAGGGCCGGTGATATCACTCAGTGGCACAAAGCGCCTGCTGGCAAGCACAAGGTCCTAAGTTCGACTCCCGGTACCCACATTAAAAAAAAAAAAAAAAAAAAAAAAAAAGAAATACATCAGGCAGTTTATTGTTAATGATAGGGCACGTGGGGAGACCAGTAGGCCCTAATCATCCAGAACTCCAGCTAAACAGAGAAGGAACAGAGATAATCACATGAATGGAATGAACATGAGTTAACAAAATTAGGGAAGGGCATCTGCTACATCCATAGACACTGATCAAAGATTCAGTTCTGGGGAAGAAGGTGAGAAGAATCTGAGAATTATTTGGGGAAAGGGTAATCTAAAAAAACACTGGTGGAACAGGGGTGATGTTAATTAAGTGTTGCTTGGCTTATGTATGTTCATTGCCTTTGAAGACCAAATAATGCTGATCATTAACTTCAAAAGCTCTGGAATTAAGAAAGTAAGTACATATGGCCACAAAAGGGACACTCCTCTCCAAGTTAGGAGACCCAGTTCTGTCTCCAAGTAGCTACATATCCGTTGGTAAATCCCTTCTTTCCGCTTCAGTTTTCTTATCTGTGAAACAGGGAGAAACTGAACGATTATCATGTGAGTTCCTTTCTACCTCTAACATTTCATCCATTGATAGAAGGACTATGGCATTTATTGTCCAAAATGGGACATTTTTAAATGTGAAATGGGGCACTTTAAAAAATTACAACAGGACAACAGGTATAAAGCAGGACTGTCCCAAACAAATTGAGATATAGTGTCACTCAATTTAACAGGCACTGACTGTACCCAAGGTTACTGCTAAATGCATTACATATATTCTCATTTAATTTATACCACCATCTCTGGAAACAAGAATCATGAAAATCTCAACTTCGCAGAAAATAAAAACTAAAATGTAGTGAAGTTATATAAAGTACCCAAAGCTACAAACCAATTGGTAATAAAAAAGGAGACTCTGGCTCCAAGTCTCCTTTCTGATTTCCTCTTCCCCCAACTTCATCCACCCCACGCCTCATCTTTACACAGGAGAGATTACTACAAATATCCGTCTCCGACTGTGATCTCTCCCTGAACATCAGAACTACATCTTTCACTGAAGTCATGGAAACAGCACTGTCATAGGAATTTGACGAGTATCCAAGGGCAGAGCAAACAAGAGGAGTACAGGCTCTACCATCACAGGGCTTACAATCTAATGGTGCAGAAAATCTCAGCACTGCAGGACAATAAAAGCTGATGAGGAAAGCTCAGGGCACCATGAGATGGCCGAACCTGAGAATTATGAAGGACTTCTGAAGGGACATGGTGCAAAAGCTGAAGCCTACAGATGACTGGAGATTATCTATGTGAACTGAAGAAAAGGAAGTGTGTTGCAGCCAAGGAAACAGCAAATAAAAAAGCCAAGTAGTAGGAGCATGGTGTCCTCCTAGGAAATGAAGGAAGTGGGTGCTGTCTGTTTGTGTACACACACACACAGCCACCAGCAAGAGTCAAGGTCACAAACACATGCTAATTAAAAAGTGGGGGAGGGGCTCAAGAGAGGATCTTATGGGCTACATCTTTGAATTTGAACTTTAGCCTATAAATTATGAGGAGCCTTCGAATGGTTGAAACAAGAGAACGACAAGAACAGATGCACATTTCTGAACTACCACTATAGTATGGTAGTGGTATAAACGAGAGGGGATGGGGGTGAAGGGTAGGCCAGGCATACTGAGAGTTGAAAGAGCTGAGTTAGGGGCTCATTATGGTTACCCAGCAGCAACAGTTCAGATATAAAAAAAGGAGCATACTGAAGAACTCTCAAGAACTCTTTCTTGTGTGTAGGTCAGTTCTCCCAGCCTGAAGGAGGATTTCATTGTTATTCGTTAGGGCTCTCCAGGAAAAAGACAATACAAGTAGAACTCAATCCTGCATTGCTGAATTCTAATCCAAAAAAGGAAGAGCTAAAATGGTGCTGCCCTGAACCACACTCAGCACATTCTCAGCTTGAGATTTAAGCACACATATTCTATCTGGCACAGACGTACTTGTCTCAACACTAACTTACCTCACTTGCCCACAGAACACAAACGGTCTTTTGAAAAGGAACATAGCAGTGTTCAAAACCTCAGTACTTTACACCCCACTTTATTAAAATCACAGGCTCTATTTATTTTATACTAATATAATTACATTCTTTTTGTAACCCAGATTTAAGAGAAAACAAAACAAAAGGATATAGGTTTTGCTTTACTACATCTCTGAAATTTAAGGTTGCTTACCATTTTACCTGATGGTAAAACTATTATTTGGATATCTTCAATGAATAGCAAAAGAAAGATGAGCTTAATTTGTTTCTTCCTAATTATCAAAGACCTGTGGCCACCTTCCCAATAGGAATGATCTAGTATAGGGCAAAGACTTCTCCAAAAGCATGTGGGGAAATGACTGGCCCAGGTCAGTCAATGAGATTCACAAAGGATAAGCAGTGGAAACCATGCTGACCTAACTGAATGTGACTTTACAGGCATCTGCATGGTACCTTTGTTTCCTAGAAGGAGGGCGCCATGCTTCTACTTTTTACTGCAATTTTAAGAAAATCCAAAATTATATTGAAAATTTAATAAAATCGAAAACTACTGGGAGGGCCATGATACTACAACTTACCTTTTGGTTGCTTCCTCAATAGGCCATCTGCTCTTCTAATATGTATTACAAGATGAAATGACCCTGGCATCAGCTCCAAGGGTAAGTTCTCATTGGCATTAGAAAGCCAATCTTACACCATTCACTTGTGAAATTTATTTAGGAAGAAGAGTTACCCAAGGTCACAGTGATTACCTTAGGGGTTGATTTATGAGCTAAGTTTCCAATCAGGGCTAAGCATGAATTCTGGTTTATTAGCTGGGGACAAATATACTATCTCACTCTCTGCACATGAGCCAATAAACATGTAGCTCATGGTACTGCCAACTATTGAGGCAAAGGCAACAAGATTTGGGATGATACTAAAAATGGAGTAGGCAAAACAGAAAAAAAGTCTGATGTTATGCTGACCTTGTAGATTAAGCCCATTCTGAAGCTTACTCTTCAAATAAACTTCCAGTTACCTAACCCAACATCTTTCTTCACTATCCAAGTAATTCTTAATTAGGTTTTCTATGTTTGGAAACTAAATAGCTCTGAGGAACAGCTTAATGGTTGAATTGGTAGAATTCTGTACGGTCTACAAGGTAACCACCAATGACAAGACATAATCTTTCAGCCAGGAGTCTTGGTCTCTGGAGGACAGACAGCAGCAGCAAAGAAGGCTGCATTAGCCACACCAGTAACCACAAGGGTCCCCAGTGGTCCAGAATAAATGCTCTTAATATTCTACAATGATAACATTTAAAAATCCACTATCCCTCTTCCTTGGCCATTTATGACATTTTTGTCATAAATGTGGTTCCATTTTTATTAGCAACCACACCTAAAATCTCATTAAGAACCCAAAAATGTTGGTTCATTCTGGAACTATTTATGATCCTCCTAAGCTATAGACACTATACTAAACCAGGAAAGTAAGAATTATCAAGACTGACTCGTTCCTATCTTCAGAAATCTACAGACTAGATGGGAAGACAGACATTGAACAAATAACTGCAAGTATACAGCCAAACCCTCAGAAAAGAGAAGACATGTCAGATCACCATGGACAATATAAAGGGGACAGCTGACCAAATTCGAACATCAAGGACTCTTTCAAGACATCACTTTGGGGCCGGTGAGATGGCTCAGCGGCTTAAGCGCCTGCCCGGCAAGCGCCAGGGCCCAAGTTCGACTCCCGGAACCCACATACAAAAAAAGGGGCCGGTGATATCGCTCAGCGGCATGGGCGCCTGCTGGCGCGTGAGGTCCTGAGGTCGACCCCCCGGTACCCACAAAAAAAAAAAAAAAAAAAAAAAAGACATCACTTTGAAGCTGGGATTTAAAAGACTAATAGGAGTTAGCTAGAGAAGATACAGGAATGGAGTGTTCCAGGCAGAGGGAATGGACAGTGAGGAAGATCACCGTGGCTGGTATGACAATGGGGGATAGTAGGACACAGGCGCCGAGGAGATCTGAGAGTGGAGAGGCAAGGATACTCTTTTGCAGGGCCTTGAAAGCTTGGTTAAAGAGTTTACGATCTACCCGAAGTGTAACTGGAAGCCACTGAAGAATTTTGAACAGTGGAATGACAATCAGATTTATATTTTTTGAAAAACTGCTGATTTCCAAGTAGAGTTTAAACTGAAACAGGGGAAAAAGCTGAAGTTTGTCTAGATTAGGATACAACTATGGGGAAAAGAAATGAACAGAGAGGAGGCATATGTGGAAGGTGAAATCAACAGGGCATGGAGCTTACTGCATGTGGAGAGGAAAGGAGGTGAAGTACATAGTGGGCTGGAGACTCTTCTCTCACCTGAGCCCACAGACGCTGGGCTTTATCCTGAGAGTCCCACTGAAGCAGTTTTCATGTCATTTTATCCCCCACCTACTGACTTGTAACTGTTTTTCGCATCACTTTGGTAAGATATTTTCATTATAATAGCAATATAATAATAGAAATAAAGAAATTGGAGAAGCATATTCCTAAGTGACAAAAAATTACAAAGTATGAGGAACTTTTCATTTTCTTGTGGAAGAATAAGCACAGGAGGAAATTGTGTACCTGCTTCAGGTGTGTGTTTAAGCCTTTATGTGTGGCCTTCAGGAGTGCCCTCACTGTGAAACTGTCAGGATCTTCTTTGTCTCGAATTCGAGATTCTTTTAACAGTGACTCCAGTTTTATCCTTATGAAAGATTCTACCTGATGCTCAGCGGTCCCATTATTCTGCAAAGAAGTAATGCAAATGACTCCCTTAAGAAACACAGAATCAAGCAGAACACACCCTTGGATCAAGTCCCCACCCACACTCATTGTACCATTTTGTTCCTCCCCCCAATAAATCCTACAGTGATTACCATTTATTAAGACCTCACTATCTGCCAGCTGCTCTTCATGTAACCGCTTTCTATTTCAATCTGGTACTTAGACAAATGAGTAAGATGCTCAAGGTTATAAAGCTAGTGAGTAAAAGGGGCAGGATTCAAACTCAAGACTCCACAGCCATCCACTGTGCTGCTTCATGCTTTCAATAAAGAGAAGGCCAGGGAAAATTTCTGGAGACTTAGGTCTTCTAACTCTAATAGGTAAATTTGAGCAAAAGTATGCTATTTTTAAGAATTACTTCCTTTACTGAGAAGAAAAGAATGCTATGGAAATTTCCAGGATTGAGGATTATTCTGACATAAAATTTCTGTTGGAGCTCCAACTCTACGGTGTAATTACAGAACACAATATTGACCTGTGCTATGATTTCTCATTATAATTATTTGAAGAACACAACTCATTTCAAGGGTTTAGGATAACAAAACTATACCTATAGCCAGATGATGATCACGTAATATTTAGGGAATTGAGGGACATAATTTCCTGAAAGTCTTGCTTAGCATAGCTGTTAGCCACCTCACTCTGCAAAACTAGTGGGCTCAGGCTCTGGTCACTGTGCCTTTGCCTTTTTTTTTTTTTGGTACCAGAAATCGAACTCAGGACCTTGTGCTTGCCAGGCAGGCGCTGTGCCGCTGAGCTATATCCCCGGCCCTCTGCTTTTCAAATGCTTCTACCTCTCCCCATATCCAGCTTCTCCACAAACTCTGCAACCTCTTGCAAAAGACAAACTCACCCAGTACCAAACCTTTAAGGCCATTTTTGTCTACTTTGGAATTTATTACTGAGAGGCCATTACATTTTAAAACTGCAGTCAAAAGTATTCCTTGCCTAGTGCACTGCAGAATAAACATTGTGTGGGGAGGCATGTAAATAGCATTAATCTCACTGTGCATCGCTATCTGAGCTCTTGGGAGACCAGGTGCATAATCTGAAAGGGATATTTTTTTTCTGGGCAGTAGGTTTCAACAGTGGGCTTAAAATATTCAGTAAACCATGTTATACACAAATATGCAGTCACCTGGGCTTTCTTGTTCTATTTATAAAGCACAGGCAGAATAGATACACAGTAGTATAATTCTCAAGGGCCCTAGGATTTTGAGAATGACAATTGAGCACTGGCTTCAATATCAAGTCACCAGTCGTATTAGGTCTAACAAGTTAGATCTAATGAGTGAGTCAGCCTGTCTTTTTTTGATTGCTAACTGCAATTCTGTCTTCCATATCCGATATTCTGTCCTCTTATTGGTTCATTCTGCTGCATATGCTTTCAATGGACTTTTAAATCTCCTGGATATCTGTTAAAATCTGTTTCATGGATTCCCTTTCTTTCCTATGCTGGGTTTTCATGGTTTCCATCATTTTCCTAAGCTCCTCTATTTTTTTTTTTTTTTTTCTGCATCTGCTTAGAGTCACTAATCATATCCTTCATTACGGTCACTATTTCTGTAGTTATCCAAGTAATTATTTCTGACTTTTTTTTTCTAGAGCCTCATTCATCTGCTTTGTTACTTTTGCTGTTACCACTTCAGAGATTCCAGGTGGGTAGCTTTCAAATTGGTCTGCCTCATTTTCCCTGGGTTTGTTTGCCTTTGGTGAGCAGGAAGGGTGAGGTTGCCTCTTGTTCCTGTGTCTTCTGATATTCTATTTTTTCTTTTTAGTTTAACTCCCAGGTTGATGCTTGTAAATTGCTTATGGCAGGTAGCTTTATTGCTAGGATTGAGAACCCTTAGGAAATGACTACTGCTCAAAGATGTCTTCTAGGTATAGCTTGCTTTTGGGTTTTGGGTCTTTTGCAAGATCCTACTTCTTCAATTTATTGGGTATGAGAAGTTCTGCCTATTTGACCTAGCCCCTTGTTCTTTGCACTGGCCTATAGTTTTGTTTATGGCCACAGGCAATCTCAGTCTTGGCATACCAGGAAGAACAACGGATTGGAACAATTATGTCACCTTGGCTAAAGTAGTACAATCAGTAATAACAGTAGCATCAAACACAACCTAGAAAATGACAAACTATGTTAAGTATTAATTTGCATGTTTAAGTCTATGAACTAGATGTGTGGTTATATAACGAATTCTAAAACAAACCAGAAAATTATATACAGTAAATACACCCTCAATATGGCAATTTTACTCTCAGGGGAGAAAATGTAAAAGGGGTTAGAGGGAAAAAATAGAGAAAAAGAAGAGAAAGAGATTAGAAGCAAGGCTGGATGGCAAAGGAAGATTACAGGATCTTTGGGAAACAGGTGAAGCAGACAAGAGGGAAAGAGAAAAGGAAGAAATAAAAGCAAGAATAGAACAAAACAACAACACAGAAAACTAAAAATAATGTTCAAACTCATATAAAAACAAAAACAATCAATCAAGAAAAAAAGAAAAAGCAAAAAAAGGAAGAAAAGCAGAAAGAAAAGTCTACTTCAGGGTGTTTCTCTGCTGTCACTGGCAGACAGAGGGGGCAGACAGAGCCCAGATCCATGCTGGTTAATCCCATGAAGCCAGCAGTAGGTTCACAGGGGCATAGTGAATAATCCCAGCAAATCTGCACCTTCAGTTCCATTGAAGTTCTGGCTGGTTTTTGGTTGTGAGGCTGGAACCTGAGTTGTTCAGCCTGCAACTCTCTGTATACCTCCTGCCAGCTTGAACTTCGCTCCCTTACCTCCTGTGAAGTTGAATTCGGCTCTGCCTCACCCTGACACTGGAAGCCACTAGATGGAGCCAACATGCAGCTGCTCTGAGTTCCAAGCTAAGGTGCCTCTCTCCAAAATGGCCACTGGCTCATTGCCTTCTCTGGGGGACATGTGAACCAGGATAATTCACCAGCCACTGCAGTCCATTGCATCCACCGCTGCATTCCATTGGTGTGTTTCTCTGTGGAGGCCTCTGGGGTCACTACTAGTCACCACGCATCTGTGGGTTTGAGCTGCCCCTCCCATGCAGTGAGCCAGGGCTCAGGGAGAAAGTACTGCTTGCCTCCTCCTTCTGTGTTGAAGTCCCTCTCTTCACTCTCCCTGTGGGCTTCATTTCTTGCTGCAGATCCTTGCTGGGTCCCAGGGACCCACTCTTCTTTTCCTCACGTTGTTATAATCCAGAATCTGGACACCAAATCTCAGAGGTGCTATTTCACTATTCACCTTTGCACATCTTCCCAGAAGTCTAAATGGTGTCTTCTTCCAATATCACATGGTTGTTGAATGTAGCCACCCTCATCAAATATCCTTGCTAGATCTTTTGGACAACTTACAGTTTCTACATCAACACTGCTGCTTATCTGGCACTTGTAGGTTATGGAGATGGCTTCTTTCCTCAAACCTTATCCACCAGCCTATGCTATCTTCAAACTTTTCTTCTACAGCTTCCTTCCTTCTCTCAGACTTCCCAAATTTGAAGAGTTAGGGCCTTGCTGTGAATTAGGTTTTGGCGTAAAGCAGTGTTACAGGTGGTTTGATCTTCTGTCCAGATGACTAACACATTCTCTGTTTCAGCAACAAGACTGCTTCTCTTTTGTACCCTTCTGTGTTCACTAAGTAGCATTTTTTTTTTGTACTGGGAATCGAACTCAGGACCTTGCGCTTGCCAGGCAGGCGCTTATGCCGCTGAGCTATATCCCCAGCCCTAAGTAGCATTTTTAATTTCAAGAACTTTTCCTTTGTACTTATAATGTGGCACAATAAGCCCAGCTTTGGCCTGTTGGCTTTCCACATGCTTTCCTTACTAGCTTAGAATTTAAAGTTAGAACCATGTAACTCTTTCTTTCGCTTGAACACTTATGGGCCATTGCACATAATTTCATATTTCATAATTTCAATATTATGTCTCATGTAATAGACCCAGGGAGAGGGAGAGAGCTGGGAACTGCTGAGTGGTGGGTTAGTTCTAAATACACATGTATCCATTAGGTTCACAATCGTACATGAGAGAAGTTTGTGATGCCCCAAAATAATTAACAGTAATGCCAAAGATCACTGGTCACATAGCAGATCCAGCAATAAGGAAAAGTTTGAAATTTTGCAAGACTTACAAAAATGTGATCTAGAGACATGAAGTAAGCACATGCTGGAAAAATGAGTTGGACAGACTTGCTTAAAGCAGGGTTGTCATAAAACCTTCAATTTGTAAAAAAAACAGTATCTGTGAAGTGCAATAAATCAAAGCACAATAAAACAAGGTATTCCTGTTTAGAAAGAGGAACTAACACTGTGTACAGTGCTGTCTCACAAGGCACTGTCCCATGATGATGGTTCATCTGAGCCACCCAACACCCTGCAAGGTAAGCACCAGGGTCAGCCCAATCTCACTAGTCATGGTTCGGAGGCAGAAGGGTTGAGCAACTCATCAAACACACACGGTGGAACTGGGGCTGAAACCTAACACTTCCTGTTCAAAACTATCTATTTCATGACACAATACTGCAGCCATCCCTTTTATATTGTTACAGAAAAAGATGGATTCTTGAGTTAAATTGATTCTCAGCAGGCTCATGTTTTAAACAAAAACATTATTCCTAGGAAATATTCCACAAACCCTCTATGGAAAGCAGTTAGAAGTTTTCACTTAAGATTAGAAGCAGGGGGCCGGTGAGATGGCTCAGCGGCTTAAGCGCCTGCCCGGCAAGCGTGAGGGCCCGAGTTCGACTCCCGGAACCCACATACAAAAAAGGGGCCGGTGATATCGCTCAGTGGCACGGGCGCCTGCTGGCGCGCGAGGTCCTGAGGTCGACCCCCGGTACCCACAAAAAAAAAAAAAAGATTAGAAGCAGGCCCAGGAAAAGAGCTGTGGGTCTGTAACCCCCTGTGCATTTGATCAAATGATCCAGAGTCTGCTGCGAAGCAAATTTGTTGTGTGGACAAAAAGAGAAGCATGCCACCGTACACAGTCTGGTGCCACAGAGTGCTCCAAATGCGTGTCTCTTTCCTCCCCTCACTCAGGGCCGTGCACCAAGTCAGACACAGTACAGAGATGAACTGCTGTCTTAATGCTGAAACATTTTCACTATCAGCAATGAAGGCTAAAAGGACCAAGCCTCATGCTGGTGGAACAGAAAATGCTTAGTAAAAGGTTGTAACTATTTCCTTCACACTCTCTGAACACTGGGAGCCAATGAAGGACTCATATCTCTGTTTGTTGATCTTTCTTCTTCTCTGTGATTTACAGCAAAAGGAAACTTGTAGCCATGGAGAACAAATAAATGTGTGGCTGAGGGTTCATTACTATATTATCGTGCAGTCCTAGAGTCTAATAGCACTGCTGAGGGAAGCTGAGATGACACCTGACCTTGAGACCTATAAGTCCACCATGCAGCTGCGGCAGGGACCATAGCTGAGAGCCATATTATGTATCTCCCTCTTTTGTTCCCCGGGCTAGTGGGAGAGGGAGGATGTTGCAGCTGGGGATGGGGGAAAGCAGCCATTTATATGGTCAGGAGCAGTTTCTACCAGAGAAGTAATCAAAATTCCTAATTCTCTTCTCTGAGTGGTAAATTTGATCTAGGAATCTCTCTGCCACAAAAAAATCACCCATACAAACACATTCTTGTTTTGCCTCAAGGATGAAACGAAAGTATCACTGGAAAAGTAGAAGGCTGCCCCCACTGCATTCTGGGAAGAAGCAGGAAAGGGAGGGTTTGGGTCAGAGGGCACTGGTCTTGCACTGTCTCACTCCACCTGCTCTATGCACTGGAGTCACCAGAGGAGTGTGTAAAATTCATAGGCCACATGCCAGACCAACCAAATCAGAGTTTCTGGGCTGTAACCCAGGCACTGGGATTTCTGAAAAGTCTTCCCTTATTCTGGTTTTCAGCAACAGAGTTGAGGAAACAAAACAAAAGTTTAGAACAAACAAAACAGAGTTTAGAAACAAAACAAGCTGGGGGTCGAGGTGCATGCCTATAGTCCCAGCACTTGGAAGGCTAAGGCAGGAGGATCACTAGGAGTTCAAGGCCAACCTGAGCTACATAGTTCAAGGCCAGCTTGAACTATATTAGTAGTAAGAACCTGTCCTCCCAAAAAGGAAAAATTATAAATATATATATTTTTTAAAAGGAGGGGAAGAAGGGTTGAAGGAAGGGGAGTGGGGAGAAAAAGAAAAAAATTAAGATACATTATGTACAGATACAAATTCCCTATGATGAATGTGATCATTATGTATATCAAAAGTGTACCAATAAAATTAAAAAAAAAAAAAAAACAGAAAGCTAGAATATGTCAACATCCCACAGTATCCCCCCCAGGGTAGACTCTGGCAATATAAGAAATAATATGTTAGCTGCCCTCTGAAGTGCTTTATAGCTCTCTGAGCCCATTTCTTCAAGGTCATGGACTAAAGAATGGCTGTTTTTCAGCTGTTTGAGTCTGTGTATTTCCTCCTTCCTCTTCTTTCTCCTATCTGCTGTTTTGGCTCCCTTAAAACACACTCTTCTATTCAAGGACCAGTCATATCATGCACTAGAAAAAAACTGCAATCTTCCAGATTACCTTTCTCATCCCCTACTCCTGGTTGCCAGGATACAACCTGAGGCCCAGCATCTGAGCATCTGGTCTCAGAGTGCACATTTTCAGTAACAAGACCTCACAACCTCGAGAGGTACCTCATCCCTTTTATGAGTGCAGATTAAGTTTCAGGTGAACAATATTCATAACCCTTTTTTAAATGGCTCAAAGCATAAAATGAATAACTTTGGAAAGCAAATGAACCTTTAGCTAAGGAAGGGAGAAAAATGACAAGAATGTTTAGTGAGACTGAAACATGGTTTTAGACAAGAGTATTAGTGTAAGACAAAAAGTTGCTACATGTTTTCATACTAGAGCTCATTTAGAACTCACTGGAAGGCTTCATTTGTATGGTATGAGCTTCACGCAGGAGACAGAGGCCTGAAGTTTGAGCCTGAGAGGCTGGCTAAACACAGATTCAGAGTACAAGAAAAAAGATACTGAATAATTCAGTAGGAAGGGGGGAAAATCAGTGAAGTTGAAATATTGGGGTGGACCGTCTGTGAGGCACACTGACATTAGAGGATCTTATGGAGATGAATAATGGTGAGCTGGCTGCCCTGAATCAAATCTGTTAGGTTACTGTACTGTGGTTGAAAGGAAATTATCCCGTGTCTTTGAGCTGTATGACTCTTGGGTCACACTGAACACTCTGACTTTACCTTGTGGCTTAGATATTATGGGCCAGATTTCCTCTATGGCTGAAGCCACAAAATAATATGAGGCAGAAGCTTAAAGGATTCAATTAATTCAACAATGAAAGGCATTTACTGCACAAGCAAAAACTTAAAATATGGTTTGAATAGCTTACTTAGGAATAACACTAAATTAGGAGGAATCCTGTCTTCTGTTTTGCTTCTAACACAAAGATAAGGCGGGGTGAGCCATAAATCCTGCTTTTGACCTTGCCTTCAAACTCTCTTTACTTGTTACATTCTTCCCCAGGAATCAGCGCAGCCAACTCTTCGCAACTTCAGGTCTTTGCTTACATGCAATTTCTCTGTGAGGTCTTTCCTAGACCTGCCATCTAAAACTTCAATAGACTCTTCACACACACCCATGCAAAAGCATGTGTACATGTGCACACACACATGCACACATGCACATAGACACATGCACATCTGTTGAATGCACAAAGAATCTTACATAACCTCATAAGAGCTGGTGTTCCAGTGTCCATGAATGCTGTTAAAATCTTTATTTATTGCAATAATTCAGATATAACATGAATCTAACCTATCCAGTTAATTTAAAGCTGAGGAAAGAGCTTCCTGTAAGGGAACTATTGGCTCATATAAATGATGCACAATATACTTTCTTTTGCAGAAATATGATCGGGCATATTTAACTTCATCACCCAGGTAAGACATTTGAACTCTATGCTGCTAATGGGATATAAATTGACTGACTGCCAGAAAATACTTTGGCTTTCTAAACAAGACTTTGCCTTTTCTCAAAAGAGAAAACAGTTGGAAAAGGTAGAGTAAAAAATTTGTGTATTTTCACTAAAATATTTTCTTTATGTATTCTTCTCTCCCAAAGTGCAAGGAAATGTCTGTAACCTTTACATGTAAAGTGCTCTCCACCTTCACTTAGGCCAAATGAAAGAATCCAAAATAAAAGACAATGTCTATCTTTAGGACATAACTACTTATTTGGGTACCTAGAAATCAATCAAAAGACTAAACAGGAGAAGAACTCAGCTAAACATTTCACTGGAGGAATTACTGATTCATTCCCATAAATCTATGACTAACTTTCAATGGAATTTCATAATTACAAATATTACCTTAAAAAGTTAGAAGGGCCATGACATTAGAAGAAAAATGATACGACTGAGTAGGCTGAGGAACAAAACAACTTGGTTTATATTCTGAGCAATAAATGACTACATTGTGATAGTAGCTAAATTTCTACCACTCCGTTTTGACTAAAAACAGCATTCCTTAAACATGTAACTTGGTGGAGCCTATCTGTTTCCTGCTTCCAAGTGATAGACTACTCTGAGTCTGGCAACCAAGAAATCTGGGAGACAAAATGCAAAATAATGAGAATCTGGTTAATGAAATAAGGCTTAAAAAAAAAGGT
The DNA here is from genome assembly GCA_028451465.1 of Erethizon dorsatum. Lineage (NCBI taxonomy): Eukaryota > Metazoa > Chordata > Mammalia > Rodentia > Erethizontidae > Erethizon > Erethizon dorsatum. The sequence goes on from CM051831.1 coordinate 33,572,444, forward strand.
AAATTATCCATAATTTCAAGTAATTCATCACAAAAATGGCAAATATCTAGGATAGCAAATAAGAAATTAAAACATTAACTGTTTTCAGTTACGTAAATCTTTTTAGATTTTTATGTAACCATCATTTTGTTAGGGGTATTTAATTGAGCCAATGTAAATTATTAAAAGGGAAAAGCTTAATTGAGATAACAATTTTCACTTTTCATTTCAAGCTGAATCTTCTCTCCTTCATCTTGTTCAAGTGCATAAAAACTGAGAAAGAAGTATCTACTGAGAGCAAATGTAATTAAGCTCTTGTCCCCTTGGAAAATAATGCCAGCTTCCTTTGACACATATAAGCAAGGCATCACGGAATAATTTAGAAGAGAGTAGGTTGTTGTTAACAATATACTCATTGAATACAGGGCAATAATGTAAATTAGGAGAATTCATACAAAATTTATTGGTTCCTTCAGAAGATAGAACAGTCTTGATGTCCAAAGGAATACCATTTTTATATGGAAATGAAACGCTAGACTCTGTAACAAAGCCCATGGTCTCTGGTTGTCCTGTGGCTCTGGCAATCACACAAGCTAGACAATGTGAGAGGGAGGTGCGTCCCTTCAAGCCTTATGTTCCTCCCAGGTTTGCATTTCTGGGATCACATAGTTAAATGGTGCTTTTTTGCAATGGCAGCTCCATGATCTATAAAAGGGGTCTGAGTCCCTGGAAGGGTAAGAAATCATCTGTTCCACTTTATTTGGGACAGGGCAAGTTAAACCAGCAAGGACTGAAAAATCCTCTGGGCCAAGGTACATTTTCTTAGGCAAGAGATGGGCACCCTAGAGAAGCGGAAGCAAGTGCAGCTGGGGTTCTGAGCCACCCCCTGGGCTGCTAGCACCAGGCAAGGGAAGCAGTGCTAAAGTCAGGTTACCTCATCAGAGGCACTGATGTTTCCAGCCGCAATCTGATTTTTAACCACGTTGTAATAGGACGGGCTTTGTCTCTGAAGAGGGGGTAAGATGGGTTAACCACTACCATTCCTCCCTATTCTAAGGCATAAGAACCCACAACTGATTTACTCATCCAATTGAGTGGCTGTGTGCCAGGACATACAATAATTTTCAAAATATCCTCTTTACTCAGCAGCAGCCACATTTGTGAAGTCTTCAACACAGCACAAATTTAGAACCCTGATTTTACTGCAGCACACTGAAGATGAAACATACGGCCAAGCCTGTAACTTACACAGTGTAGCTTGAACTTGCACTCATCTTCAATTTCATCTGCACTGTCTTCATCAGAAAATTCCCCTTCCTGGGCCGGTGAGATGGCTCAGCGGCATAAGCGCCTGCCTGGCAAGCGCGAGGTCCTGAGTTTGACTCCCAGTATCCACATATAAAAAAGGGTAGGTGATATCACTCTGTCCCTTTAAAATAAGAAAGATGGGCCAATGATATAGCTCAGCGGCACGGGCGCCTGCTGGCGCGCGAGGTCCTGAGGTCGACCCCCGGTACCCACAAAAAAAAAAAAAAAAAAATTTTCCCTTCCTCTGCATCATCCCCAAGGTGATGAGGCAACTTCCTGCCCTGAAATGGATCAAAACATTCCCATTTTGAAGTGAAAATAAATTCACAATGACCAACAGGTGGAAGCAACTCAAATGTCCATTACGTCCATTGACAGATGAATGAACACACAAAATGTAGTCTTGTTGGGCGTGGTGATGCATGCTTGTAATCCCAGCACTTTAGAGGCTGAGGCAAGAAGACTGCTGTGAGTTCAAGGCCAGCCTAAGCTATGGAGAGTTCAAGGAGAACCTGAACTACAAAACGAGACCCCGTCTCAAAAACTAAAATGTGGTCTGTACATACACAATGGACTATTATACAGCCTTTAAGCAATGAAATTCTGATACATATTATGACATAGATGAACCTTTTCGGTATTATAAATGAAATAAGTCAAAGAAAAATACAGTATGATTCTATTATATAAAGTACAGAAACATAGATTCATAGAGATAGAGAATATATAGATAGAGAATACAGTGATAGGTGGGAAACAGAAACAGGCATTTGTTGCTGATAGCTACAAAATTTCATTTGCACAATTAGAAGAGTTCTAAAGATTGATTTGTACAACCGTGAATATTAACACTATTGAACTATAAACATAAAAACTGTTAAGATTGTAGGTAGATATCTTGTTCTCTGTATTTTAACCCCAATTTTAAAAAGTGAAAAGTGAGCTAGGCATGGTGGCACACGCCTGTAATCCCAGCACTCTGCAGGCTGAGGCAGGAGGATTGCTGCAAGTTCAAGGCCCACCTAAGCTACACAGTGAGTTCAAGGACAGCCTGAACTATATAACAAGAAACTATCTCAAAAATGAATGAATGAATGAATAAATCAATAAATCAATAAATAAAGTAAAATGTAAAAATAAAATGAGGTATCCTTTGGCCAATCATTACTTCAGACTAAGCAAAAAGCAGATTTTGAATCGGGTGGCAAGATAAGGGAAAAGGGACTTTTAAGAAAAGACAGTCATATTACTTCCAATTACACATAATTAGAGATTATATTTAAAAATAAGATCAGCTTCTTTTCAAAAATATATGACTCAGAGCATAAACATCACCATATCCCACTATGAACAACTGCTACCGTCAGAATGCTGGTGTCTCCCAAACTTCAGATGCTGGTAACTAGCAGCCAGTGTCTCCGTATCCAGAGGCACGGTGCTTGGGAGGTGACACACACCACCTATACACTCCTATTTACCTTAAATCATCTCTAGATTATTTGTAAGATTTAATAGGATGTAAGTGCTCTATAAATAGTTGTTATAGTGTATTGTTTGGGAAACAAGGAAAAAGATCTGTACATGTTCCATACAGGCATACATTTTTAAAAAATTATCATCTATCTGTGGTTGGTTGAATCTTCCAATATGGGGGACCAAATGTACATACAAAGTACGATCTTGGTGATGTATGTAAATGCAAAGGAAAACTTTGGAAAGAAATATAATCAATTGTCAGGAGTAATTATCTCTGAGTAGGAATATTATGGGTGATTTTCTCTTCTACATTTCCCAATTTATATTCAGAAAAAGTAAATTTAAAAAAGCAGCAGAGAACAAGGTCCAACACCTTGATAAGGGCCTCTAGGGCAGCTATCTGCACCAATAGGTTTCTTCCTTGCAAGCAGAAAGAAATATTAATATGAGCTGCTCCAAGGATCTCCTTGAGGGTATGTGTGGTCAGAGCCGGGCTCAAAGGCTAAGTAGCCATGGCTATTTTGGTAGGGAGCCTCTATAACAATAGCCCATTTCTTCTGCCACTTGAAATTCATGCCTTCTATAATCCCTTCACCTGAACACGGTCTGGACCTAGTAATCCACTTCTAACAAGAGTACAGAAGGAGTGGTGGGATTCATATTCTCTCCCCACCCCGCATTGTGAGCTGTGCTATGTAGAACCCCACACAGTAACTGAGAAAGGCCTCTGTCAACAACCACCACTGTGTGCTCTTGGAAGCAGAGCCTACCTCAACTGAGCTTTGGGATAACTGTGGCTCTGGCTGACACCCTGGTCACTGAGCAGAGTCCAGCCTAGCCACACAAATCTTCCTGGCCTATAGGAACTGTAGGAAAATCATTGTTTTAAGCTGCTATATTTGGGGGTTATTGGATACGGCTATAGATCCCTAATATAATTGTGAACCAAAACCATGGGACAGAATGAATCAGGTGAAGAGACACTTTCAAAACAACTCGCCCCAGAGCTCCTGTTTCCATTTCAATCCTCCACACAATGGACATCAAGGAACCATCAGAAATGCTGGCCTTGGTCCCTAAATGTTCTATGACCATTTCCACCAACCCTTCCTGGGATGGATTCACCATGGGCCCCCTTCATGAGTTTCTGCTTAGATGTCTGGGGTAAGCCCACCTATTTGGTAGCATCTGGGGGCAGTGTCCACACTCTTGCTTCATGAAAGGTGCAAGAACAAATGTCTAGCACTGTGAACACTCACAAGGAGATTCCTTAAAACATATGGGATGAGGGATTCTCTAAACATAGAAGGACATTCACATGCTTGACAGCCAAACATAATGATATATTTCTAAGTATCATCCCAGTCTACTATCCAGGCTGATCTCTAAACTCAAGCTCTGGTGACTTCTAGTATACCTGCCCTCCACACCACTATTAGTCCCCTTCAGCATTCTGGTTCTGCCTCTTACTTCCTCCCTGCACATGACTATCTGCTTAGTTAGGTCCTGAGAGAAATCTCCATCCCAGTTTTCCTAAACCTCCAACAGTCAACTGCCAAAAACAGAAACTCGTATCAGCAATCCAAGGTCTCTGGCATTTATGATATTTCTGGCAATACTGGATAAAAATTAACTTAATTTTATTATTTGAAATTTTAATTATTATAATCATGATAAAGATTTCAGACAGAGAAATGAATATTCTGATGTATTTATCAAAATAGAGGATTAAAGATAAATGATTTGTATTTTCAGTGTTTGTAGTTTACGAAGATGTCATCCTTATAAGCAGCTGGCATTCACCAAAAATTTTGTTAGAAGTTGATTTAAATCTAACCAAGTGTGTCCAAGGGTGTGATACTTAACAGAAATATCTAAGTTTACTTCTTCTTCACAAGACCTTCTAAGATCTTTTGGTAAGTTACAATGTCCCTCTCAAATCACTAACACTGCCTTTCATGATTGTTCATTTAAACTCTTATTTCTATTAGATTTACTTCCATCTTATTCATTGTAGTAGTTACAAAATAACATCAACTTCCGAAGTTCAAAGCCTGAGGTCCTGCTAAAAAGTATGTGAATATGGAAAAAATATCTCATCATTTGAAACTTGCATTCCCCACCTATAAAACAGAAATAATAATTGTATTTACACCATGAGTTTGAGTGATGACTAAACATGTAAAGCTCCTTCTAACATCACACGGCACAGAGTAACTGTTACTGACACTGCTACTATTGGTACTGCTGTATACCCAGACAATCTCATTGGCTTCCAGCAGAGAAAGACAAGCTTACCCACCATTCTCCCTGATTTAAGGTTTGCCCTCCATTGTTTCTACCTATAGATTAATTTCTTAAAACAGCTTTCACTTTCTCTTTCACTCAAAAGCTTACTTGGCATATAATATAGGATCTTAGTAGGTAGTTTGTAAATATGTGCTTAACTTATTAATAAATACCCTACAGCAGCTCCTGCCTCCTTAACCCCTGAGCCCGTCACTTGTGCTAGGGACTGGCCAGGCATCCACAGAACCAGTTTCCTTGTTTGTCCAGGCACAGAGCTGGACTACATTTCCCAGCTTTCCTTTGCAGTAGGATGGCTGGTGAAATGTGGGCAGAAATGATATGCACCACATCCAGGTCTGGTCAATGGAAACTTGCCTTACCTAGTCACACATTCCCTTCCTCTTCTGCTGTGATTTGGAAGTCCCATGCCAGCGCACAGCCACTAGTTAAAAAGCTGGATCCTTAAATAATTGTTTCAATGATTCACACCTATTTTAGACTTCATACAAACAAGAAAACAACTTCAGGTGCTTTGAGGTTTAAAGGAACTAGAGTTGCCTTAATGTCCTAGCTCCTAACTGACAAGTCAACCTGATTTTCTCCTGTACCTAAACCCACAGATGTATTCTTTTAGTCAGGTAAATTTCTCCACGTATAATTCCATTTTTATGCCCTTTATCCTTTCATTTAAGGTCAAATGAAAGCCTGCTTTTACTTTGCTTATCTAAATTCCAATCAAGGCTAAGCTAGGACACCCCAAAGAACGTTGTCAGCCCCAGGATCCTTTCTTACGGCAGGGGTGGGGGATCACAAACTCTAATACCAACAGGAGCCTAGTAATTAATGGAAATTAATACACCAGCCCAACAGGAAATGTGTATCTAAATGAAATAACTTCTCACTGTCAATCACTGCTGAGTTGGAATAAGAACTTTGGTTTCCAGATCTTCTGAGAAAAATAAAAACTCTAGATTTTATCTCTGTAAATTGTTACTTTTGCAGGGAGGGGGTCCTCGGAATTGAGCCCAGGGCCTCATGCATGTTAGGCAAGTGCTCTACCATCAAGCTACACCTCAAGCCTGATTTTCCCAATTTTTAAATCTTAGCAATTAATTTAATTTTTAAAATCTAATATGGGACAAATATTAAAAATTGTACAGGCTGGATATGGCTAATGGAATGCCCGGTGAAACTCTGCCTTTAATTAGGGCCACACAGTTGAGGACCAAAACTGTTTTCTATTTTGTAGAGCCCTCCCTAAGTGTGTGCTCATATATTTCTGCAGGAGACGATATCTCTGTTCCTTTATAAAACATTCAATTATTCATTATAATCATAAAATGATGGTGACAGTTAAGTTAAAACTTAACTGGGCTAGTTCAGGATGCTCAACTGTTTAGCAGTTTAGATGCTGCTATGAAGACATGTGATTAATGTTTAAATCAGTAAACTCTGAGTAAAGTAGATTATTCTCCATTCTGTGGGTAGAATTTACCCAGTTGCGGGCCTTAAGAATAAATGTGGAGGTTTCTCACTGCAACACTGCAACACAGAAACTGCCCGAGTTTCTAGCCTGCTGCACTTTAGAATTCACATTCACAATTATGGCATCAACTCTAACCTAACCTACAAATTCCCAGCCATCTGTATAGATTTCAGACTTTTCTCAAGCTTTCTCTGTATATCTTACTGGTTTTGTTTCTCTAAAGAACCTTAGCTAAGATAGGTTATCTATATTAATCTGTTAAACACTGTTCAAATATCTCTAGGGGAAAAGAATAGAAAAATAAAAGGAGAAAACTTTACAAGGTCAATATCCAGAAATATAGGAAATAATAGTTTAAAAGTAAATATGCTGTTGGGAAGACTACTGTACTATCCTGTAGTGTCACACTGTTCCTTTGGGCCGGCAAATGAGGTCAAATGTATCAAAGACATTTCAGAAGAGATGATTTCTTTACCTTTTTCTATGTAATTGAAACTATCTCTGGAAAGGACGTGGAAAGAATGAACGGATGTTTAAAGTCATGTGCCACACAATGGCATTTTAATCAGTGACAGACCAACTACAAAATGGTGATCCCATAAGATTATAATGGACATGAAAATTTTCTATTACCTAGTGCAGGGATCCCCAACCACTGGCCACAGCTGGTACCGGTCCACAGCCTGTTAGGAACCTGACCACACAGCAGAGCAGCAGGCCAGCAAACGAAGCTTCATCTGCCAGCCACTCCCAGTCACCTGAGCTTCAGCTCCTGACAGATTGGCAGGGGCATTAGTTTCTCACAGTAATGCAAACTCTACTGTGAACAGTGGATGGAGGGGTCCAGGCTGTAGACTCCCTTTGAATCATCCCCAAACCATCCCACAACTGCCGCTGGGTCCTTGCAAAAATTATCCTTCACAAAACTGACCACTGGTGCCAAAAAGATGGAGGAGTGCTGGCCTAGTGACATCGCAGCCATCATAATGTTTTAGCAAAACATGTTAATCATACGTCTATAGTCATGCTGGTATAAATCAACCTACTGTCCTGACTTCCACATAAAAGTATAGCATATACAATTACGTACAGTACACAATACTTGATAATAAACAACTGTTACTGGATTATGTACTTACTATTATATAATTTTATCATTATTTTAGAGTGTCTTCTTTCTACTTATAAAAGAAGCTTACTGTAAATAGTAAGCTGTGTGACACTGGCAGCAGCTTCACACATCTCACGTTTACTGAGTCTCTAGACTGTCTCAAGAAGCCATATGGAATGACTGATCACTACCACCCAGGACTGTGTAAGCACAACCTGATGTTTGACAAGACCACCTAACATACCTCCCAGAGTGTATCCTCATCTTTACGTAACACATAACTGTATAATTTCAATGATTTTTACCCTGATTTATAGTCCCACCTTGGAGGATAATGGGTATAACAGGATTCCTCATAAATAAACTAGTATCTTTCCAAAAGTATTGCAAAATAAACAAGGCAATGCCATGCCTGACTTGTTCATCAGATCCACATAAAAATAGCTCTTGAAACTATCGATCATGAAATAGGGGCCTCTTGCTAATATTTATAATAAAAGCATGACATCCAAAGTTAATGGGGTGGCTTCTTCCAAACTCTATATCTGATTTCACTACTTATCCATTAAATGAGGATCCCAATGAGGATACTGACAAATGGCATGACATCTTAATAAATGGCATCCATGGCCAGGTTCAAGGCCACTAACTTTTCTGTAAGGGCTAACACTGTAACGGGAATACTCACAAGTTGGAAAATCTCTAACTGATTCCCTTAGCCACAAAATAGTCAGGGGCCACTTTTCAATCTGGTTATACACTGAAGACCCCCAAAACACTCTAACAAAGAACTAATTACTCTAAAGGCCAAATAGCTAACCCTACAGCTTTTCATAATGGAATGTAAAGACGTTCCACCCTGCTAGGGCTACCAGAGACAGCAGGAAAAGTTGTAAACCCATTACAACAGCAATGGAGCATCGGTTCTGTAATTAGAGTATAAATCTCCTGGATAGAACATCCATATTTATTGAGCAACTCAGGCTGAAAAGCAAGTGAATTCAAACCCACGTAAAGAACATTACCAGCAAAATTTTCTGACAAGCCCACCTTACCACAAAGACTCATTAGTCCTCCCCAAGGCCCCATACACATCAGGATTAAGAACATTACTGCACTATACTAATGGAGATGGGAAACACATCATTATTAAAATAGAAGCTTGTAAGAAGGGAGATTCTTCTGGTTACAATACCATGAAGAAACCTTCCGGAATCGTTACTCCCCATTTTAAATGTTATATTCAGCTGCTTCAGAAAATATCTGTGGAACCTGAATTTTTCAATCTATGACCTGTTCTGTAAATCAGGTTCCTTAAATACACCTGTAACTGTTTAAGAATAAAAACAACTTCAGCCAGACCTAAGGCAGACAAAGTGCCACTGAGTACATACATACATTGTCTCCCTGTCCAATAGCTAAATATGAACTAAGAACTTTAGATCATACAGCTGATAGAAATTGTTAGGAGATGACAAAAACATCAGATCTCCATGCTAGTCAGCATTTTTTGCTGTGACAAAGTACTTGAGACATACAATTTATAAGGAGAAAAGGTATATTTTGGCTGTTCTGTCCTTGGCTCTGTGTCTGGGCTTGTGGCAAGGCAAAAGAAAATCATGGTGAAGGTATGATGGAGCAAAGCTGCTCACGTGATGTAGCCAGGAAGCAGAGAATGAAGGAAAAAGCCAGAGAGGAAGGGGCTGGGGAGAAGATATAGTCCCCAAGGTCATGGCCCCATAAGACATTCCCTTCAATGAGGCCCTAATTCTTGTTTATATCACCTCTCAATACCATGAAATTATGATCTCATCAATGGATTAATCCACATGATGAAGTTAATGCCCTTGTGATTCAATCACTTCCCAAAATGCCCATCAGCTGACAACCAAGACTTTAGCACATGTGGTTTGGAGGACATTTCAAATCCAAGCCATAAAGCCACCAAATGTAAGCCTTCAGGAACATCTAAATAATTAGGTGCTAGGCTTAATCATGAACAAAGCATGTGCCTCCTTTGAAAGACAAGCTGCCCTTGATACTGTGCTCCTCACTTTCTCTACCACTCTCCGACAATCAGCTCTCATTTAGTCTCATTTAGTCCTCAGTCTGTTCAGGTCACTCTATACCTGTGCCTCCAAAAGTGTACAGGCTTTCTGGGGAACAGTAGAGTTGGACCAATGTTAGTTCAAATCCCAGCTTCCGAGCTTCCTAGCTATAGGAACTTGAGTAATTCACCTGACTCTGATTTGAAGTTTTCTCTTAAAATGAGGTGCCCACATCCCTTTGGTGGTACAGTAGAAATTAAGGAAGAATATATGGAAACAACATAGCCAGGACCTGGCCCAATAAAAGAGACCAAAATCACAGCAGTTTCCCTTTTCTTCCAATATTGCGAAGTGACAAACTCAGTTTCCAACAGGAAATAAATGATGTATAATCTTCTTGATGATTTGCTACATTCTGTTTCCCAGTATCTTATTGAGGATTTTTGCATCTATGTTCATTAGGGAGACTGGCCTATAGTTCTCTTTTTTGGTTGGATTCTTCTCCGGTTTGGGTACCAGGGTAAGGCTTGCTTCCAGGAATGAGTTCGGGAGTATTACTTCCCTTTCAATTTCACTAAAGAGTTTGAGGAGTATTGGCATTAGATCGTCTCTAAATTTCTTACAGAATTCAGCAGTGAATCCATCAGGATCTAGGCTTTTCTTCATTGGTATGTTTTTAATTACATCTTCCATTTCATTGACTGATATTGGGTTGTTTAGAATTTTTCTGTCTTTTTGATTCAGATTTGGTAATTCATATGTATCTAGGAATCTGTCCATTTCTTCTGAGTTTTCCATCTTATTAGAGTACAGGTTCTCAAAGCAGATACCGCTGATCTGGATTTCTGTAGGATGCATTGTGATTTTGCCCTTTTCATTCCCAGTTTCATGGATTTGAGTCTTTCCCTTTTTTTTTTTTTTTTTGATAAGGTTGGCTAAGGATTTGTCTATTTTATTTAATCTTTCAAAGAAACAACTCTTCAATTCATTGTTTTCTTAGTCTCAATTGGATTAATTTCTGCTCTGATCTTTATAATTTCCTCCTTCATATAAACCCTGGTCTCCACTTATTCTTCTTTTTCCAGAAGTCTGAGATTCAGCATTAGGTTGTTTATTTGAGCTCACATTCTTTTCCTGATGTGAGAGTTCACTGCTATAAATTTCCCTTATAGGGTCCCAAAAGTTCCTGTATGCTGTATCAACATTATCATTTAATTGTAGAAACTGTCTAATTTCATCTTTAATTTCCTCTGTGCCTCATCGGTTCTTCGGGGGGGGTGTTATTTAATTTCCATGTGTTTATGCAGTTTTTGTGGTTTCTTTTGCCACTGATACCCAATTTCATTGTACTATGGCCTGATAATATGAATAGAATAATTTCAGTTCCTTTGCATTTATTTAAGTAGGTTCTATGAGCTTAGTACGTGGTCTATTTTGGAGAACATCCTATGCCCAGCTGAGAAGAATGTGTATTCTGATGTTGTGGGGTGGAACACTCTATAGACATCTACTACTAAGTCCATTTGTTTACAGGTTTGGTTCAGCTCTGATATTTCTTTCCTGATTTTTCTGTCTATTTGTAACAGTGGTGTACTGAGGTCACCCATTACAATTGTGTTAGTGCTTATTTGATTTTTCATGTCCGTTACTATTTGTTTTATATAGTTGTGTGAGCTGGAATTTGGTGCATACATATTTATGATTGTTATCTCTTCCTCTTGGAGTTTTCCCTTAACAAGTGCATAGTGACCTTCTTTGTCTCTTTTGATCAGTCTTGGCTTGACGTTCACTTTGTCTGCAAATAGAATAGCTATCCCTGCTTTTTCTGGGTTCCTATCTCATGAAGTATTGTTTTCCATCCTTTGACTTTCAGTCTATGCATTTCTTTTACAGTTAAATGTGTTTCTTCTATGCAGCATATGCTGGATCTTGTTTCTTGATCCATTTTGAAAGACTGTTTCATTTGATTGTTGAACTGAAACTATTTACACTGATGTTTATCACTGATATGTATTGGCTCATCTTTGTCGTATTTTTTTCCTGTTGTTGGTTCCCATCTTTCCCCTCGGTTTAATTGCTTGCCTTGCCTGGTGGATTCTTTCCATTAGTGTTCTTGGAACTATAGTCTTCCTTATCTCTTTCTAAAAATTCCTTCAGAATGTTTTGGAAAGATAGTTTGGTGGTCATGAATTTCTTCAGTTGTTCTTTGTCATGGATGTTATTTCTCCACTGATTTTGAAAGATAGTTCTGTGGGGTACATCAATCTGGGCTGTAGGCTGTTTTCTTTCAGGGCTTGAAATACTTCACTCCAAGCTCTCCTTGACTTAAGGGTTTGTATTGAGAAGTCTTACTGTGATTCCAATGGGCTATCCTTTATAGGTGATTTGTTTATTTTCTCTAAGAGCTTTTAATATCCTGTTCTTGTGCTGAATTTCTGAAATACTGATTCTCTCAGATAAATATAATTCTTCTACTCAATAAAAACTCTCCAGAAATAGCAATTTGACTTTTACTGTCCAGCTACAGATTAATCTAATAGGAGGAACTTCAAGCCAGACATTAGGGGAGGAATTTGCTGTGCAAGTTGGGGGGGACTAATTTGGGAGCACGTAGGAGATCATGTCATTTAAAATTGAACAATAGCTGTGAATATTCTCATTTTGAGTGAATATCTACAGTAGCCTCTTAGACGTAAAGAGCCAGGAAGCTTCTTTTCACTACTCTGGTGATTGGCAAACAGGAAGAAAGAGGGTACAAGAGAGGATCCATGTTCAGTGTCATCTACTGCACAAAATTTCTTTCTCTCTTTTTTTTTTTTTTTTTTTTAATGTGGGTACCAGGAGTCCACCTCAGGACTTCACGTTTGCCAGCAAGTGCTTGTGCTGCTGAGCGCTATCACCGGGCCCTTTTTCATATGTGGGTTCCGGGAGTCGAACTCGGGCCCTCGCGCTTGCCAGGCAGGCGCCTACGCCGCTGAGCCATCTCACCGGCCCCCACATGACTTTTAATTCCAGTGATGCCAGAATCTCCTTCCTAATGACACTGTAAAAGCTTTTTCAAATTCAGCGTGGAAAGGGTGGGATGTTTGGCACCGGCAGAGAAAGGGACAGTTATAGGGTGCTATTCCCTCTACACTAATGGGCCTGGATAGATGTTCTGCAGAACCTTTAGAGTTATACATGGCAAAATTTCACTGGGCAGGAGAAATCCTTAGCTAAGAATTGTAGATAGCGAAGGAGGTCCATGCAGTGAGGTCTGAAAGGAAGGCCTCTTCCAAAGTATGCATTGATTTAAAACAATAGCAAGGATTTCATTAATCAGTTATAGGACTTCAACAACATATTCTTTCCCTCCCACTCAGTTCTTTTTCTTTTTCTCCATGGGATGAAATTGAATATCTTCAAATCTGGGCAGCACAGACCAGAGAGGTTTATTTTGGCTCATGGTCCTGGAGGCTGGGAAAACCAAGATCAGGCAGCCACATCTGGGGAGAGCCTCGATCTGTATCAACTCCCGGAGGAAAACAGAAGGTGAAGTGGGTGCGTGCAAAAGAAAAGGAAGTTCGAAAGAGAGGGGAAGCACCAGGCTCACTTGACAGCAACCCACTCTTCGAAGAATGAATCCTTTCTCACAAGACCTCATCTAGCCTCTGGAGAAAGACACTGATCCACTCACGAGGGCGGTACCCCAGTGACGCAGTCACCTTCCGAAGGCCCCACCTCCAAACACTGCTGCTTTGGCAACCAAATGTCAACACGAGTTTTGGCAAAGACAAGCCACGCCTAAACCACAGCCAGGAATACGTGCTGATGACTGTCCCATGAGAACATGCGTGTGTGCTCAGTTCAGAGGTTTGACGAGATTGTCTCTCTCTTGCATGTAGCTAAAAGCAAAGCTGAGCTCCCTACTTGTAACTTCAAATGACTGCCTGCTTCAGTCTTCACTTCGTTTTGTTTCCATTGTGACCAAAGAGCCCTGGTCATTTCTGTTCCTGTCTTACTTCTGAGGAAATAAGCCATAATTCCTGCAGTTAAGTAGAACCATCTGCAATTAGAACACCCACCTTCCTTCTACTCTTGCAAGCAGGGCAGAGGCAAAAGGTTCTATTTAAAGAGCCTCACAGAGCATTTTGGTGTCAGGTGGGACTGAACAAAGCACTGAACCTCTTTCCCCAGGGAGGGAGAAGTAGATTTGACCAGGGCATGATGTGCGACCAGGTTTGCTAGTGAGACTAACGGAGAAGGATGGTGGTGGAGGTGGGTGTCAGTTTGGCAGGACTTAGTAAGCACCCCCACCGCAGCCCCCCAGGAAATTCTCCATCCCTGCGATGATGTCAGGGACCTAGGAGGTAAGGTGGAGTCTCAACTTTCAATTTGTGCACCCTGAACAGCTTGGTAAGACTCCTGACACCTTATCAAAGAACAATCTGCAGTGTAACCCAGTGTGTGAGTGGCCTGGGGAGAATGACAAGGAAAGAAGTACTCCAGCAGATTGCAGCCTCTCCCTGAACATCCCTCAGGGCTCTGGCAGAGACTGAGTTTAAGGGCCTGCAGCCTCTCCTTTTCCCCGTCCCTGATCCCAGCCCCCAGAGAGAGCCAACAACCAGCTTTTGCCAAGACACTTCCCTGAAACAAGAGGCAGGAAAGAAAGCTGAATTTCCTAGCTCTCCCCCTTTTTCTTAGTCAGACCCCAGAAGGTTAACAAAAGAGCCCCAGCAGGTTGATGAGGAAGAATTCTATGAGGAGGAAGAAGGAGGCGCAGTTCCACATTTGGGTTATAAAAACCATCTTGAATTTGCAGAGTATCAGAGGTGGTTATATTCAGTCAGAGGTAGCAGACTATTTTCTGAAATCACTCACACACATGCACACTTATAAACATGTGAGATGCTCTCCTAATGTGGAGAGTCGGGAGCTGACGCTGGTTCTCTATGTTACAGGAAGGCGATCGAGAGATGGAGGAAGGAGGAGGGAAAAGAGGGGAAAGGGAAGTAAAGAGAATTAAGATGTGTAATGTACAGGTACCAACCGACTCCCCACAATGAATGTAATTATTATGTATTCCAAACATGCACTAATAAATTTTTAAATTAAAAAATATAAAACTGTATCTCATAGAGCTATACTTTTCTGGAACTTTGGATTTACCTAATACTAATAAACCATCACTAGTTACTTTTTCTCTTAAAAAAAATAAAGAGAAAGAAACAAGCTGTTAACAGCGTTGCAGACCTGGCATGAAGCTCTGGCGGCGCCCCTCACTTCCCAACTGCACCAGGGGTTATACTGTCTTCTGCCAAGTCGAGCTCTGTAACTTGTCTGGAGGGGAAAGGAGGTGCCTGTGGTACCTCCACCTCTCCGCCCAATCACGTTCTTCCATGTTCCTTCTTTCCTGTTTACGCAACTTCTCCTTCTCAACAGCACTCCCAGCAGATGTAAACTTGGCTCGTGTCCCTCTTCCCTGCACCACTCATCCGTGCTCATCGCCTCCACTCTCTCCTCTCCCATCCATTCCTTGGCCCACTCTAATCCATTTCCGTTCTACTGCTCTAGGATTTTAATTTTCCTCTTATGGTTGATACTATTGATGGCTCCTTTCTTCTTCAGTCCCTTCCCTGGTTTTTCTGTTACTTCCTCTGGCAGCTACATGGCAGGCTTCCCATTCAATGCAGATGTTGCTCAGGCCCTGCTCTAGACCCTTTCTCCCCACTGCTCCCTGCTTCTCTCCCACAGGACTCCCCTAACTCATCCATACCCAAGGCTTCCAGTCAGCACTTTCTGGATGATTCATCTCTTATGTAGTTGAGCTCCAGCTCTGTCTAGCCAACACCAAATTAGCATCTCTTTTGAGCATCTCAAAACATTTCAACAACCAAACAGCCTGCTCTCATGACTTCTCCACTCCAGCTTGATCCTCTCCTAAAGGAGGTACATATCTGTCCTTGGCCACAAGGCAGAAACCTATGCACTTTCCTTGAGAACTCTTCCTCTTTCACTGCTCCGCCTAACCCATCCCTTGCAAAAACACACACATTCTGCACATGGGGCCTCCCACATGGTCCTCAGATCCTTCCTTTCATTTACTATTTCCAGGACTACCACCCTGCCTAGACCAAGCTTCCACTTCCTGCCACCTGGACCGCTCCAGTATCCTCCTGGCCTCTTTCCTACGACAGAGCTTTCTAAAGTGCTATTCTGAGCATGCCACCCACTTTGCTGAGCATGCCAGGGTCTTCCCTTTGCACTTAGGATAAAAAGATTTCCAAGATGGCCAGTATGGCTCTTCTAATTTTTGTCTCTTTACCAGTCTTCTCGATTTCATCCCACAGCTCCTACTTCCTTGCTCATCCAGCAAACCTGGCCTTGCCTCAATTCTCCTACCTACTCTACTTTCTCTCATCACAGGAAGTAGGAGCTTGAATACCGACTTAACTTCTCAGAAGTACTCTGCCTAGTCAAACCTATTGTCAACTCAAGCAGCAGTTTCTCGGACAAACCTTTCCTGGCATCGTTAATTATATCAATTAGTTTTATAATACTATGTATCCTTACATTTTGCATTATAAGAGTGATAATTTTCTTTTTTTAAACTTATCTCTTTTATGTGAGAATGATGAAGTCTTCAAGATTCATTGTGTTGCTGCTGCTAGCACATAGCTAGCAGACAATGGGCATGCGAAAAAGTAAAGAAGTAAAGGAACCCGAGAGGAGAAGAAATGGGAAGAGAACGAACGAATGAATGAATGTTCATTCCATTTTAGAGTCGCTAGAAATGGGCCAACCCAACAGGTAATAGAAATATAGTCTACCTGAATTTACTCATTCAACAAATATTTATGCATTCATTATTAAAGTAACATATCCCTGTGAACATAAGTGGTCCTTTTGGAAACCATAGGAAAATACTCAAAAGAGAGAAGAACCAAATCACCTTTCATTCTACAGCAAAATGAACCACTGTTAAACTAATTTAGCATGTATCTTCCCAGGTTTGTCTATGTATTTTTTCACTCCATATATGTGGTTCATAACTGGGATGGTTCTAAATGTACTTGTTTCTTGCTTCTTTCTTTTTTTTTTTTTTTTTTTTTTTTTTGTGGGTACCGGGGGTCGACCTCAGGACCTCGCGCGCCAGCAGGCGCCCGTGCCACTGAGCGATATCACCGGCCCTTTTTTCGTATGTGGGTTCTGGGAGTCAAACTCGGGCCCTCGCACTTGCCAGGCAGGCGCGTACGCCGCTGAGCCATCTCACCGGCCCGCTTGCTTCTTTCTTAATGATACATTGTGAACATTTTCTGGACTTGGTGAGAATTCCTGGAACACATGGCATTTCAAGAGCTAACATGCACTCGACTGCAGGGATGGTAGCAATTTAAATCCCTCTCCCTCACTGTCGGATATTCCAGGGTTTGTCAGTTAATGGCTTCTATAATATTTGCACACGTTGTGGGGCCTCAGAGTGAAATCAGGTAATTCAAGGAATCCCGGAGGAGATGGATTTTGGAGACACGGAAAGCAGCTTTCCTAGGGAGCCGAAAAGAACATTTCTTTGTGTGTAGTGACAGGGCCGCGGGCAGGTGTCCTCAGAATGGAGCATCCCGTCCGTCAAGGCAGGGACATCGTCTCTCAGGTGTGTGACCTGGCAGGTGCCTCTGCTCGCCTGGTGGGCCTGGCCAAGCGCCTGACCTTCAATCCCCGAGGCGAGGAGCTCAGGAGGCCCAGCTCAGACTAGTAGGGACGCTGCCTGCAAGACGGGATGGCTCGGGGGCCGGTGAGATGGCTCAGCGGCGTAAGCGCCTGCCTGGGCAAGTGCGAGGGCCCGAGTTCGACTCCCGCAACCCACATACGAAAAAAGGGCCGGTGATATCGCTCGAGGTCCTGAGGTTGACCCCCGGTACCCACAAAAAAAAAAAAAAAAAAGACTGGATGGCTCATGGCCATGCGCCAAGTGCCAGTGCAGGCCCCGCCCTTCCAGCTCCCAGCCACGCCCCTCAGCCCACCAATCTCGCAGGCTACTCGGCTGCTACTCAGTTTCCAGGCGACCTCCACAGGTCAACTGATACCAAAGGTCAGCAATAACCTCCCACTTGTCAAATGCAATCAGACTGAATATATAAACTTTACCTTATTTTATTCTTCTGTTCCATCTTATGTGTTTGGCTGTTCCTTTCTAATACTTCCAGCTCTTAGGTCCAAATAACCACTTTTGCTCAGTTGTTCTAATGGTTTCCCTTTGCTCTCTCCTATCTCCTAAATGTGCATTGCTGAAGTGCTCAGCTTCCTTCTCTTTTCCATTCCTCTCTGCAAGTGGTATTACACAGCCTCCTGATTTCAACTACCATGTCCTAAACTCAGAATTACAGAAACTTTATCTTGCCTGAACCCTTCCATTAACTTCAGATATTGTTATCCGAATGACCAACGAAGATGTTCACGTAAGTGTTACAGACTCACTGTAAACTTAGCAGATGGAAAACTGCATTCATTCATGCTTTTCCTTTTAGATTCCCTGCAAAACATGGTGGCACCATCATTGCTCACGCTCTCCTTCCATTCTTTGCATCCTTGAGCCTTGACTTCTCTCACTGGGTCCTATTAGGTTTACCTCTTTAACACAGTAATGGTCATCCTTTTTTCAGTCCAAGATTCTATAATCCTTCCTTTAAATCACTGCAATTGCCTTCCACCACTCTCCTGGATCCAGTTTCAAATCCCCCACCCTCTACAAATGCACACTGCAAAAAATATCCTCCCACAGTGTTGCACAAATGATTTTCTAAACTGCAAGTTTGATAATATTACGCTAAGTATTAAAATCCTTCACTTGCTCCTCATTATTACCAAAAACTACTTGAAATTTCTCACGACAGCATTTAAAATCCTTTATGACTGCCCCCAGCCTACCTGATTCTCATATGTTACCTTATACTGTTTTCCTCACACACTCCTATACCATGCATATGATTTCACGGATGGAATTCTCATATGGCATTATCTTTTTAATCTGCATCCTTCCTAGTAAACTGAGCTCTGTGAAGACAGAAACCATGTCTTACTTATACCTATGCCTTCGGTCTGGAACCCACGAGAAATTTAATGAATGTTGGCTAATGATAGGCCATGTCTTGAAAATAAATGTCTTTCCCAAACCATTTTTCCCATGTTTAATTAAAAATATCTCTCTAGAAAGACCATGATTTTCGTCACATTTTTTTAGCCACAAAGGTATGTTTCCCAATTACTAGTACATCTCTCTCTTTCCTGACAGAAGAATATGGAGGAGCCAGAGAGACTTCTAAGTTAAGAATAACTTTACACTGAACAGACAAATAGCTCTAATGTAGTACGTAATATCCATTACGTATATTAGACTTTGACGGACTGAAGGACAGAGTGTACATATACCTTCCACGCAGCGACAGCCCTCTTACAGCACCCGTGCGTATACAGCCACTTTGGACTGAGAAAGGAGCTGATCCCCATTCAAGTACGTGCTGTGACAGGAAGCGATGTAGTAGTTGCAGAGGGGCTGATCCATGTCCTGATACACTTCATGGTGCAGGGGGTTAAATACGTCACAAGCAGGACTACGCATGAAGTTCGTGAAGCCTTTGGAAGAATGAGAGAAGTAAGTGCTATAGATCTCAAAGTGTATCTATGTAACTGACACTAATAGAGACAAAGAGGTCCAAGAATATTCACGGTAGTTATCACGGCAGCTTTTGTAGGCAAAACTGGGGCAATGAAAAATTTGCTTGAAATCATAGGGAATATCAAAAAACTGAAATATGACTTTGGGAAGTAGCCATTTAAACACAATCTAGAGAAAAATAAAATGACCTTTTAAGAATTTTGACTGGGTGGGGAAGGTCACTGGAAAGGTATTTATTAACTACTAAATTCAAGCTCTGCTGGTGTAGTGCAACTTAATGGGTGACCCATACTGTGTCAGAATTGGTACATTTATAACAACTGATCAGCCAAAATTGATAGGTCATTAGGTTGATTTGAAAAAAGTATAGTCAATGCAATAAAGTAGTATGTTAAAAGTTAAATACTTCCTAAATTCAAGCTGAGATTATTGAGTATGAAATTGGTTTGGGATAATGCTGTTAACGGCTAGCACATTTTATAACTTTGTTATAAATCTTTGAGAATCATTTGGCAAAATGAGATCTGTGAATATCCTCCGAGACTTAAGAATTTCTTCATGCCTATCTGTGTCTGTAATTCAGAGACCAACTCTGGAGGTCCAACCGAGAAAAATATTCATCTCTTATGACAGAAAAGCCCTAAGTTAGTTTACCGTCTTTGTTTTAAAAATGGTTTCTAATGATAGAAGATTTTAATTATTTCTCTTTGTTTTTATTACCTTCTACCCCTGGACACAAACACAAAATCCCTTATTGATCCAGGCACGGTAGCACGTGCCGAATCGAAGCACTGAGGGGCCAGCCTGGGCAACACAGCCACACTCTACCTCTTAAAAAAAAAAAAAAAAACAAACAAAAATGAAAAACCCCTTGTCCACACTGATCCTGGGAACAGGGAAAAATTGGAGGCCAACGATCAAAATGTTCAGATCAACCATGGCTTTAGATGCTTTGGGGCAGCTGGGTTCCCCGGTGATCTTTGATTTAAAAGTATCTGTTCTGCCTGGGACAGCCTTTTCTTGGGTTGCAGCCTGTAATTCATCTCCCCACATTTTTTTTTTTTTTTTTTAAATGTGGGTACCGGGATTCTACCTCAGGACCTTGCGCTTGCCAGCAGGCGCTTGTGCCACTGAGCGATATCACCGGCCCCTTTTTTTCCCTTTATGTGGGTACCGGGAGTCAAACTCCGGATCTTGCGCTTGCTAGGCAGGTGCTTATACCGCTGAGCCATCTCACCAGCCCTCCCCACATATTTTAAATGTACTGTATACAACTTACACATACACATAGCTATATTTTTACCATTATTTATGGATAACATGCTAGAAACAAAATTCTGAGTGTATAACTATGGGTAAATTATTTATTTTCTTCCAGCCTCACTTTCCTCAACTATAAAATGATATAGTTGTGTTAATAAGATTTGTGGTTCCAACAGCTTCTATAATGCTATGAATTCTATAGGGAAAACAAGTCAGTTGTTAACATTTTGTAAAGCAATACGTTTACTTTCAAATCACTCAATTTGTAGATTACTTACTTTAGGGTCACATTTCTCTTCATAAAATCATTAGGATGAGGCTATTTCCAAAATGTAGCGATTTGAGAAAAATCCAAGTGTTTCTTGGTATCGATCATACATAGTGATCATACATTGCTTGAAGTAAAAAATATTCATGAGCATCACTAAAGTAAGAGAAATATCAACATCAGGGCACTGCTTTGAAAAAATTACATGCCCTGTGGGTTTTATTGAAATTGACTGTGCTTCCATGAAAAAAACTTTACTGGAATTAAACTTAGCATACTGAATTTAAAAATTGGAAAGTAAAACTATTGGTTTTAAAAAATTGGTTATTTTACCTTCTATTCCAAGGACATTTTTCACCTTATTTTCTTCTGAAACTTCAAACTTCTTTATGATGTCAAGACAATAGTCTGTTGTCACATTACTCATCTATGCAAAACAGAACATGAGTAGAGTACCTGTAATTTCATGAGACACGTTTTTCCGTGCTGTAGAGACACACACTGATTTTTACAGCATTCTTGGTACAGTGCAAAGTGCTTAAATGAGCAGTTTGAGATTATTAGTGTTCATTTTTCTAATCTTTGGAGAATTATTATGATCTCAATCTTCCCATACGTAATCTTTCACACGTAATCAGTGAACACAGCCCTTCAACTATTAGACAAATGTTTCCTATGTAGCAATAAAAATCAATAATCAATGCAAATCCACTGCCAAACATCCACTTGCTATATAGTAGCTATCTGCAAAATTAGTACTTTTTATATAAACATTAACATTTGCTAATCAAATATATATGTAGAAAGTCACTATTCACTACCAAAACAGAACGTTCCTAGGTAAACCCACCTGTACACGCATATATCTGTCGAGTCTTCCTCTGAGCAGTCCACTGTGGTGATTGAGGAACACGGACGTTAGGAAGAGAAAATAAAAATAAAAAGCAGATGAAGCATCTAGTGTAACAAAGAACTCCGGCTAATATTGCTTGTGTTTAAATCAGCTAGCTCATTTTACTATCAAAGTGACATTAAATATGTCACTTACCTTCTCCATAGCGACCAGATAGTGATGTGGATTAAGCAAATTAATGCTTGTAGGAACATACTATAGCACCACAGAGGTAGGATATGTTATTATTATTACTGCGTCAAGGTCAAGATTGCTGTATGAACATTACATACTTAGCATCACTGGAAAAAGTAAGCTCTTCAGGAATAATTTCTTTAAATAGCAACATAAAGAATGTGATGTTTTAGGGGCAGCAGATATAGCTCGGTGATAGAGCATTTGCCAGTATGCACAAGGGCCGGAGTTTGATCCCCAGCACCATAAAAAAAAAAAGGATATTTTGATTAAAAGTTCATCCAGCCTCACAATCTAACACTGACATTTAAAAATACTAATGAATAATAATAGAGGAAGCTAATCTTCTGAGCCAGTATTTCATATTTCAATTACATTTCTCAAAGACTCCATTATCTCTTAAGTTCAATACTTACATTTTAGTGAAATCTAATTTTTCGTAGTCTATTTAGTAACATTGAAACTATTTGCAGGGGAAGAAGCTATTATATGGCTGGGTTTTGCCAGTTTAAGGGTATGAAATGCTTTTTTCCCTAAACTAGTTGCACAATAGCTGATACACCTTTTGAATAAAATTTATAGTCTTTACCACATTACTAGACATCATCCCAAAATAACGATAAATAAATGAAATTTGTAATACCTCCAAGGAACTCTACCGAGCCAGGCAGGGTGTGAGCAGCTCACTCACTTGTCTGCTGTACACTAGAGAGATTTAGCACACACAGTCCAAAAGAATTTCTCACAAAATAAAAACAGCTAAACTGATGACTCTACGTGCCATGGGGACATTGGGTGCACTTTGCAGTTACTCAGTGTACGCCATTGTCCAGAGATGTAGGGGCCATAAACTTGACTCAGGCTGACTATAAGGAGCCCATGAGATCTCAAACAATGAACACACAACCAAACAAATGGTCATACGGGGACGGAGGTAATCGCCAGTAAGCAAAGAATTTGTTACTAACACAAGATGCAAAGCAGAATTTGATAACCCTAATCCTAACCCTAAAGAAGAAAAATCATGATTGTAAAAATGGATTTAGAAAAAGCAGGTGACAAAGTGTAACACCCACTCATGATGAAAACTATCAGAAAATCAGAAATTAGTGGGAATTACTTCAATTCAATAACATTCAGAAAAAAAAAAAAAGCAAAATTACAGTTAAGGAACACTGGAAAAACTGTAAACTTACCTTCTAAGTTCAAGAACAAGGCACGGTATCTCCTCCAACCACTTGTATCCAACATCATGCTGGAAATACTGTAATAAAACAAAAGTAAACAGATTGGGAGGCAAGAAATAACACTTTGTTTACAGATATCATGACCATGTAGAAATTTCCAAAGAGTCAAAACAAAACCAGGGATGGAGATGTGAAGGGGACACTGCATAGTGGTAGAGTGCTTGACCAGCACTGACGAGGCTGTGGGATCAATCCCCAGGATTGCAAAACAAAACAAAACCAACAACCAAGAACACACACCCCTCCTAATCAATACAGTGTTTCCACTGGAGTACTGCTTAAGAATTCTGATAGTGCTATACATTTATTCTGGAACTGAACAAGTAAATGGATGGCCTATGTTGGGAGGCAGGTTTCTCATTATTGAAGAAATTTACTGATCATTAAGGAGTTCACCAGAATGATCCACAGGGTAAAGGATCAGAGTTGAAGACAGTAAGAATTTGTGTTCAGCTTAATAAAGATACAGAAATACTTGTATCTGTGTATATATCTACATATCTACATCTATAGGTAAATGGGTAGGTACTCCTCACAATAAATAAAATAAAATAAAATAAATAAATAAATAAATAAATAAATAAATAAATAAATATCAATTTCTTTGTTCCAAATACCGTTCTTCAATGAAAAGAAACAGGGCTCCCTGGAGAAATGCCTCATTCTAGATCTGGGACAGAAGATAAGATAAGATGAGCTTTAAGTACTGTTGTGGTTTATACCTAGATGTTCCCAGAAACCTCATGCACTCACAGGTGGGGCTTCTGGGAGGTGACAGGATCATGGGAACATGATACTCATCACTGGTGAGTTTACAGCCAAATGAGATGTTAGGATGTGGAGCCTGGTCAGAGGAGGCAGGTCACTGGCCCATGGCCTGGAAGGGTATAACTTCCTCCTCCACTCCTCCCTTCACCTTCTCTCTGCTTCCCTGCCACCATACCATGAGCAACCCTCCTCTGCCATGCCCATCTGCCTGCTGTCCTGCCTTGGACTACGGACTGAAAAGTGAGGAGCAAAATAAACCTCTCCTCCTTTAAGTTGAGGATATCAGGTATTGTGACTTAGGCACCAGAAAGAGACACTTTCTGGTACCAGAGAAGTAAGGTCACTGCTGTGACACTACCTGACCCTGTGGTTTAGAAGCCTCTGGAACTGGCTTGCAAGAGTAGTTTGGAAAGATTTGGAGATGGTGGCTGGAGAAACAGCCCTAGAATGCTCTGAGCTGAGCTGTGCTTGATGGCAGATTCTTGTCAGAGCTCAGAAGACCAGAATGCTGACAGTAATGCAGCTGGCCAAGACCAAGCTCAGGTATCAGATGGGAACAAGAATTCCAGCAGTAGTTGGACTCCAGAACATGTGAGTGATGCTCTGGGAGAAAATTGGTCTATACTTTGCTCATGTCCTCAGACTGCAGGAGACTGAGGTTAAGGGTGCTGGACTAATTAATCTGACAGAGGAAATTTCAAGGAGGCCCAACATAGGGATTGTGGCATGGATACTGTTTGGGATTTTCTGCCAGATTTATATAAAACCATCAAGAGCAAAAAGCCCACTTCTAAAAGTTTTCAGTTTTGCCAGAAAGAAAATGCCCACAAGGATGGGGCACAGGAGAGCTTGTATGCTGAAAAAATTAGCATTAAAAAGAAGCCAAGTACTTTGGATCATAATAGGGAAAATGGCTTAAGGGCATGTCAGGAAACAGCAACACTCCTCCCTTTGACTTTGCTTTGAAAGAGTCTCAGAGCACTCTGTTGGAGAAAGGCCACCTAGAGAATTGATATTCCAGGGTTTTACCGTGCTCAGCCATCAAGGTGCCCGGAGGCCTGTGCAACCACAGGCAAGATGCAAAAGGGTCTGGCTACTGTTCTAGCTGGCAGCAGACCTTGTCAGCCACATGATGCTGGTTTTACAGGCATACATAATGGAAGAATTACAGAGTCATGGAGCTTCTACCTAGATTTCTGGAAGAAGCCCTGGGAGGTCAGGTAGTGTGCCTGTAAGAATGCAGTGCATGAAGCTATGAGCGTGAAGCAGAAAGTGCAGTGGAAAACCCAGGAAGTTGGAGAAGCCAGGAACATGACCGTCTGCTGAGGAAAGCTGCACATGGTGAGGAAAGTCAGCCTGCGATAGAAGCCATGGTGGCTGCAGTGGTAGGGAGAATGGGAGTTGCGGGAGGGTGGGTGTTGAAGCCATTTGGAGTCTGAATCTCGCATCTTGCTCCAGGTGCTGGACATGGAGATACAGGATTTAATGTTTGCTCTGCAGGGTTTCGGTCTTGTTCTGGTCTCACTGCTTTCTACCATCCTATACCTCCATACTTAGAATAGAAATATATACCCTTTGCCCTTGTATGTTGGAAGTGCTTTAACTTTTTTGACAGGGGGAGCTAAAAGTTTGCTCTAAGTCTCCAAGGAGACTTTGGACTTGAACTTCTTAGCAATGCTGACATTGTTAGGACTTTGGCAACACTCAGAAATGGACTAAGTGCATTTTACATAAAGGGATGCACATGAGTCTTTTGGGAAGCAGGGTGGAATGTTAAGGTTTATACCCGAATTTCCCCTAAAGCCTCAAGCACTCACAGGTGGGGCTTTCAGGAGGTGACTGGATCACGGGAGCATGACAGTCATCAGTCCACTGGTGAGTTTATAGCTAAATGAGACATTAGGGGCTGTGGAGCCTGATCAGAGGCGGCAGGTCACTGGCCCATGACCTGGAAAGGTATAACCCACTACATCTCCCTTCACCTTCCCTCTGTGTCCCCGCCACCATACCATCAGCAGCCCTCCTCTGCCATGTCCACGTGCCTGCTGTCCTGCCTTGGAGTCAGGGGACTATGGACTGAAATCTCTACAAACTGTGAGGCAAAATAAACCTCTCCTCCTTTAAGTTGCAGGTGTCAAGTATTGTGTCTCAGTGACCAGAAAGTGACTAAGACAAGGACACACTCTAAACAAAAACTACCCCAGGCATATAAATTATCCAGATAGTCACAGAAGCCAACTAAAGAGCTCCCAGTAGCAAAAGACAGAATAATCTGAGTGACACAATAGAGGAGCACTGGATTATAACCCAAAGTATAAAATTAATATCCAGGATTCCATCTAATATAAATGGCTGAGTAAGTAAATATAAGAAAAATCTCTCATACAGAAGGATTTCAAATAATTTACATAGACACACTACCCTCAAGTAGGGGACAAGAGAAGGATAATTTCCTACTCTTTGTGAGCTACGCAAAATCACCTCTTCTACCTACAAAGTATAGAAAGGGAAAAAGTAACTTTACAGTGGAAAAATCTAACATTACCCCAGCCAAGTGATCAAGATCAACATTAACATTCACAAACTATGTTAATAATATTTACTCTTAATGTGATGAAAATGGTACTTTACTTATGTGATCTTCATTCCCAGAATTAAAAGCCCAGTCTAGAAGTGAGAATAAAGGGCCAGTGAGATGGCTCAGAGGCGTAAGCACCTGCCTGGCAAGCGCAAGGTCCTGAGTTTAACTCCCGGAACCCACATACGAAAAAGGGGCCAGTGATATTGCTCAGCGGCACGGGCGCCTGCTGGTGCGCGAGGTCCTGAGGTCGACCCCTGGTACCCACAAAAAAATAAAAAAATAAAAATGAGAATAAAAACAAAACAAAAAACACCAAAGTCCAGTAAAAGGCATTCAACACAATACCTAAACTACTGTCATCAAAAAGGACTGAGAAATTAAGAAATCTAAAGGAAACATGAAAGCTATAATGTGGTATCCTGGATGAGATAACACAGCAGGAAAAAAGGTATTACGTCAAAGCTAGGGAAAACTGAAAATACTGTTGGCTTTAGTTAATAATAACATATGACTAAAATCCACTAACTGTAACAAATGTACCACACTAATGTAAGATGCTGATAATAGGAGAGCCCGAGAATGAGGTATATGGGAATTCTGTTATATGATAGGTCTCAATTTTCCTGTAAATCTAAAACTTCTAAAAACAAAACCTGTTTAAAAAAAAAAAGGAATAACAACTGAAATGATGAAACAATAAAAAATGTATTTCTATAATGTATTTCTATAATGTTGAGAAAGTTACCTGCCACCATTGGAGGTGACTAGTAACCGATTTTCAGAATAAAGACCGGGCATTTTAAAGGGCAATAAGCACTTAACCTATCTTGTCAGGAAGCACTGTATCCTAGTGCTTCAATCCTAAGTGACAATCCTAGGTGTTTTTAACAAAGAGAAGTTGGCTAATAGATCCTGAAAAACAGGGTTAGCAAAAGCACTATTCTGCAAGCACAAATGAAATAACTGATTCAGGCAAAGCTAATCAATGAATGCTAAAAATATAGGTTAAAGGCTGCTCAGAAAAGATATATAGAGGGAACCAAAATGTCTCTTCACTGATCAACTGCTAATTACAATACGGGCAGATCTAATGAATACCACTTAACTAAATGATCATACTTTGGGGGACAACTTGATGCCTTGTATTTATATATCAATATAATGTACACAAGACCGTGTAAGCCAAAAATTCTTAACTACAACCTAGCCTTTAAAGTCAACCTTTAAAGGGGCTGGGGATGTGGCTCAATGGTACAGCTCTTGCCTTGAATGCACAAGGCCCTGCATTTGATCCTCAGCACTACATAAATAAATAAATAACCAAATAAAGTCAATCTGCTTTTAGGAAACAAAGTGTCTAGAGATACTACAAGACAAACCCTGGAGCATAAGACTAATTTGTCATCAAGGCATAGAAACATGGGTCTATCGCACCCATGTTTGTTTTTTTAGAATATTTCTACCGATGAATTTTAATTTTATGAGTCTTATTATATTAAACAATGAGTACTTAACAGGAAAAATCACAAAAATAAAGTATTAAGTTTCTAATATTTATTGTTTATTTAAAAAAGCATCAAAATTTTTAACATCAACTGGTTTTTGGAGTACAAAGTCTAAAAAAAGAACAGCAGAAATAAATTCCTACATGAACTGCAGTGGAAATACCAATAACACTCTACAAAAAAAAATAATCTTTACTTCAACTGTCACACCTGAGGCAGTCCACACACACGACAAGAGCAAGTTCCATACACATGTACAGCTTACATTGACAGCACACGTCTTTTGCTTTCCTGGCCTTTTTGTAGGACATACCTGACATCGCAATGGTCTTGCTGCTTTGTCAGGAAGTTCTTATTATATCAATACAGTATGTAGTTAACAGGAACATAAAATATCAATAAATTATTAAATTCTTAATATGTATTATGCATTGAGAATAGACAACATTTTCACATCAGCTGTGTACTTGCTCACAAACCTAGACGATAACATGAAAAATAAATAGCTATGTGAACTACAATGTGAATCAAACAAAAGTCTACCACAGAAATAAGCTTTGCTTCAACTGTCACTCCCAAGGCAGTCTTCACACATGACAACTGCATGTTCCATACATGAGTACTGCTTACACTGATAGCACGTATGTTTTGTTTTCCTGTTCTTTCTTGTAGGGCACAGTTGACATCTTTTTCGTTTTCCTGTCCTCGTAGGGCTTTGTGATGCTGCACCCACCTGTTTACCTGTCAGCTCACTAGTATGCTCCACAATTTTTTTGCATAGTTCCTTGGGCAGAAACATTTTGGTTTTCCTCTGCTGTAAATGATCACTTATACACTCCAGTCCCAATCCTCTAAGAAAATTTCTCCATGACATTTTGCACTTGTTATTTTCTCTGTAAACTATCAAACTATTTATGCCACACGTTTAAGATTGAGTAAAACACAACCACTGGCCAATGTTTTGTGATTCAAGTGGCATCATAGTTGCAGCATAACTCATCAATATCTACTCCACCTTTGGTTTTGTTATAGAAAGTTTCCTTCTCAGGCTTCTGTTTTGTTGAGGTTTCCCTATATTTCCATCCTGGTGAAATGTTGACATCACAGCAGTACCTTTCGGTTTTTCTTTGCCATATATGAGGCCAATGTTATACCATTCTGAAATGCAAAGTTTGTTCTACACAATTCTCTGTTTTGAAATTGCAACATTTCACTTGGAATTTCTGCTTTGTTCCTGGGTATGTTTCCTGCACTGGTCAACTTGCGCTCTGTTAGCAAATGTAACATCAATTGGAAACTGGTAAACTGATCGTCGAATGTCACATTCCCATTAGTTTGGAGACAGGAGCAACAATTCTGTTCACAACATCATTTGGTTTATTACTATATGAATAAGGACCTGATGGTTGAGTTCTAGGATAAATGTCTAAATTGAAAGCATAGTAAGTCTTTGTATCTACAAGGGCATATATTTTTATGCCATATTTTGACCCACTGCTTTTCCATGTCTTTTACATTCCTGTGATCACCATAAGAAATCCAGGCAAAGTACAGCAGACCCATGAATGTTTTCAGTTCAGCTAGTGTAGTATCATAATATTCATTTTTTAATATGGCTACTGGTGCATACAGAATGTTTTAATTGCATTTCAGCCTTTGTGCATTTCACAGCATCTTGTAGCATTTCTCTGTTACTATTTCCAACATTGAATGGCAGTGCTGGTATTCTGTCCAATACCTTTCACCTCTGCCAAGATCCCCACTGTATTTTTGGACCTTGTTCTAACATGGGATCGTTCCATTTGGTTGCGTGGCCATTTCACAACATTTCAACTAGTCAAGCATGTACTCACATTGCTGTTTTCTTCATCATCTGAATCAAGGAGGTCTGCATTTCCTGTGTCTGTATCAGTTGATTCTTGCTCCATTTCACTGTCACAGGAATTTTGGTTCACATGGCCAACATCAAAGTCGTCACCGTCATCATCGTCATCATCATCAACCCACACCACTCTTCTGTTCGGAAAGGATGTATTCTACCATAATGGATCATCTTCATCATGCATGCATGACTAATGTGATGATTCACTTTTTTTTTTTTTTTTTTGTGGGTACCAGGGGGTCGACCTCAGGACCTCACGCGCCAGCAGGCGCCTGTGCCGCTGAGCGATATCACCGGCCCCTTTTTCGTATGTGGGTTCCGGGAGTCGAACTCGGGCCCTCGCGCTTGCTGGGCAGGCGCTTAAGCTGCTGAGCCATCTCACTGGCCCCCAATGATTCACTTTTGACCGCCTCCAAAACTTGCAAATCTTGTTTTTCACGAGCCACTGTACTGAATTGGGCTACTTCTACCAGAAAAATCAAAAGAAAACTTTTTCTAACAAATCCTGGAATGATGTGGGTCTCCTGGACCCTATGTGATGCTCAGGTAAACATAGGCAATGTGAATTGTCCACACATGAAAATATCTTCATGAGAACTACAAAAACCAGGTAAGAGATCACAGTGTCTGGTTGTAGCACAAACTGACCTTTTGGAGGAACAAATAAGTCTTTGAATTTAGATATTAAGTATCTTTTTACCCTTAAATATGATGCATATAGGAAAATATGTTTATTTTTAGGAGATGCTTGCAAAGTGCAGCATTCATGAGCAAGGGCCACAAAAAAAGAAAGGGAGGGAAGGTGGGAAGAAGGGAAGGAAGGAAAAAATAGCTATTGAGAGAGAGGCAAAGATGACAAAATGCTAACTATACACAAGTGGCACTACACAAGTGTTAACTATATTTTTAAAATCTGTATTATAGGCATTCTTAATAAGTTGGGAGTAGCATGGAAAATGATGTCACATAAAAAAGTCAAAAGGTATGATCAGTTGTAAAGCACTAGAAAACAGTAATGGCTTCTGTGGGCAGATGTAACAAAGAAACATTGATCTTAAACTGGTCTCCTGTGACACATACACCCTGTAGAAGGAGGCATGAAAAAAAAGGTAATCAGTTTAAGATACAACTCTTATCTTCCATAAGTTTAAAATATCCACCAAAATACTGCTGATAAAACCATCTGAAACAAAATACCCCTGATAGTTCTCATTTTTTGAGAGAAGATGGAAGAGGCTGCAAAAGAAATATTGTTTCTCCTCTTCAAATCCAATGGTTGAAGAGTGTCAGGAAATTTATAATTTTTCAATTTAGGAAGTATGAGAATGGGTTGGAAGATCAAGAACTTGAATGAACTCATAAAGAGTTTAAATCTACATATATGTATAAAATATATATATAAATATGTAAATAAAATATAAATATATACATAAATATTTAAATATATAAAATGTACACAAATATACAAATATGCATAAATATAAAAATATATACATATATGCTCCTTAAATCAAAACTGGTACTATTTTATGTATCTAACAGGTTCTATAGAATTAAATTCTCCCTGCAATCCCTTACTGTACCAGTGGCTGTGCTGCAAACACAGCCTGCGATAAGATATAACCATTATTCTAGCCCCTAAACTAATTCTCCCATTTAGGAAACTGAGAGATCTTTTGCAAATGGGTAGGGAACCAAAAGATGGAGGGAGTAAGGAAGGAGAAGAGGGGAAGGAGAAGAAAGAAGTGACATGCATTATGTATATGTACCAACTCCTCATGATGAATGTAATCATTATGTACTGCAAACATCCACGCATTTAAAGTAAAAATAATTCAAAGGTTATTCTGAGGTTTTTTTGTGGAACGACTTTCAAATTTTTACCCAACATGACCTCCTTCACAATACTTTGGATTCTATAGTGATGGCAAACCTTTTAGAGCTTTCAATGTAACAAATAGCCCACTGCCACACACTCACGCCCCCGCCGCGCCCAGCGCCCGCCGCGCCCAGCGCCCGCCGCGCCCAGCGCCCGCCGCGCCCAGCGCCCGCCGCGCCCAGCGCCCGCCGCGCCCAGCGCCCGCCGCGCCCAGCGCCCGCCGCACTCACCCTGCAGCGCAGAGAGCGAGGACGCCGAAGCCTGTCGGGGGCGCGGGCGCCATCAGGACGGTCGTCGCGGCCATTACCTAGCGCTTCTCCTGGGTCCGCGATTCAGGACGCGTCACCCAGCCTCTGCACTCCACTGAGTAACTAGCACGCAGGCCATCACCGCGCACGCCCGTCACGTCATTGCGCAGGCTCCGCCCCCGCACCGCCCCAGAGGCCCGGATGGCGGGGTCGGGCACGCAGCCTGGGGGCGTGGCTAGACGCGCTGGCCCGGATGACCTGTGGAGGTCGCCTGGAGAGCGAGTCGCTGCCAAGGAGCCTTTGAACCTTGATTCTGTCTCTTACACATTTGTAACTTTGGTGGTAACATTTTCTATTTCTCAACATAAATTTTCCTCTCTAAAACATAGAGATTAAAATATCGTTTGAAAGAATATTATAAGAATTGTTTAAGATTATGTGTATAAAAACACATTGACAGAATTGTATAAATGTAAAAATAAATGAAATTTTACTTTAGGTTCTTGTAACACAAATTGCCTGGTATGGAAAGAATAATCCTCAGTGATGAAGATGGCAAAGGTTCAGATACCAAACAGCAAAAAAAATTTCAAACGAACTCGGCAGGAAGTGGGGCTTACAGAATTTTTTTCTAGTTTACCCTATCAGCTTATGTCAAATAGGAAGCAAAACAAAGTAAAAAGGGCAATAAAGAGCGTTAACCTCTGTCGAACCTTCATTTTTACAGTAAACCAGTAACTACAGCTTAAGTGAAGTCTAAAAAATTTAAGTGGGTAAATGTAAGATTTTGCTATTTGTGACACTAATTAAATGAGAAAGATGGGAGCTGATGGACTGCTACATTTCAGTTCTCATTTTGGGGCTTTACTTTATTTCACTAAAGTCAAGCATTATGGTAGAAAGTAGATTATTTCTTTTCGATTCTTATATATTGTCTAGAAATCTGTGGACTTTGTAGAATGGCTACTAATATTCTCACTAACTCAATTGAATACTTTTTCAAATATGATCCTTTTTGTTATCAAATTCTGCTTTGCATCTTGTGTTAGTAACAAATTCTTTGCTTACTGGCGATTACCTCCGTCCCCGTATGACCATTTGTTTGGTTGTGTGTTCATTGTTTGAGATCTCATGGGCTCCTTATAGTCAGCCTGAGTCAAGTTTATGGCCCCTACATCTCTGGACAATGGCGTACACTGAGTAACTGCAAAGTGCACCCAATGTCCCCATGGCACGTAGAGTCATCAGTTTAGCTGTTTTTATTTTGTGAGAAATTCTTTTGGACTGTGTGTGCTAAATCTCTCTAGTGTACAGCAGACAAGTGAGTGAGCTGCTCACACCCTGCCTGGCTCGGTAGAGTTCCTTGGAGGTATTACAAATTTCATTTATTTATCGTTATTTTGGGATGATGTCTAGTAATGTGGTAAAGACTATAAATTTTATTCAAAAGGTGTATCAGCTATTGTGCAACTAGTTTAGGGAAAAAAGCATTTCATACCCTTAAACTGGCAAAACCCAGCCATATAATAGCTTCTTCCCCTGCAAATAGTTTCAATGTTACTAAATAGACTACGAAAAATTAGATTTCACTAAAATGTAAGTATTGAACTTAAGAGATAATGGAGTCTTTGAGAAATGTAATTGAAATATGAAATACTGGCTCAGAAGATTAGCTTCCTCTATTATTATTCATTAGTATTTTTAAATGTCAGTGTTAGATTGTGAGGCTGGATGAACTTTTAATCAAAATATCCTTTTTTTTTTTATGGTGCTGGGGATCAAACTCCGGCCCTTGTGCATACTGGCAAATGCTCTATCACCGAGCTATATCTGCTGCCCCTAAAACATCACATTCTTTATGTTGCTATTTAAAGAAATTATTCCTGAAGAGCTTACTTTTTCCAGTGATGCTAAGTATGTAATGTTCATACAGCAATCTTGACCTTGACGCAGTAATAATAATAACATATCCTACCTCTGTGGTGCTATAGTATGTTCCTACAAGCATTAATTTGCTTAATCCACATCACTATCTGGTCGCTATGGAGAAGGTAAGTGACATATTTAATGTCACTTTGATAGTAAAATGAGCTAGCTGATTTAAACACAAGCAATATTAGCCGGAGTTCTTTGTTACACTAGATGCTTCATCTGCTTTTTATTTTTATTTTCTCTTCCTAACGTCCGTGTTCCTCAATCACCACAGTGGACTGCTCAGAGGAAGACTCGACAGATATATGCGTGTACAGGTGGGTTTACCTAGGAACGTTCTGTTTTGGTAGTGAATAGTGACTTTCTACATATATATTTGATTAGCAAATGTTAATGTTTATATAAAAAGTACTAATTTTGCAGATAGCTACTATATAGCAAGTGGATGTTTGGCAGTGGATTTGCATTGATTATTGATTTTTATTGCTACATAGGAAACATTTGTCTAATAGTTGAAGGGCTGTGTTCACTGATTACGTGTGAAAGATTACGTATGGGAAGATTGAGATCATAATAATTCTCCAAAGATTAGAAAAATGAACACTAATAATCTCAAACTGCTCATTTAAGCACTTTGCACTGTACCAAGAATGCTGTAAAAATCAGTGTGTGTCTCTACAGCACGGAAAAACGTGTCTCATGAAATTACAGGTACTCTACTCATGTTCTGTTTTGCATAGATGAGTAATGTGACAACAGACTATTGTCTTGACATCATAAAGAAGTTTGAAGTTTCAGAAGAAAATAAGGTGAAAAATGTCCTTGGAATAGAAGGTAAAATAACCAATTTTTTAAAACCAATAGTTTTACTTTCCAATTTTTAAATTCAGTATGCTAAGTTTAATTCCAGTAAAGTTTTTTTCATGGAAGCACAGTCAATTTCAATAAAACCCACAGGGCATGTAATTTTTTCAAAGCAGTGCCCTGATGTTGATATTTCTCTTACTTTAGTGATGCTCATGAATATTTTTTACTTCAAGCAATGTATGATCACTATGTATGATCGATACCAAGAAACACTTGGATTTTTCTCAAATCGCTACATTTTGGAAATAGCCTCATCCTAATGATTTTATGAAGAGAAATGTGACCCTAAAGTAAGTAATCTACAAATTGAGTGATTTGAAAGTAAACGTATTGCTTTACAAAATGTTAACAACTGACTTGTTTTCCCTATAGAATTCATAGCATTATAGAAGCTGTTGGAACCACAAATCTTATTAACACAACTATATCATTTTATAGTTGAGGAAAGTGAGGCTGGAAGAAAATAAATAATTTACCCATAGTTATACACTCAGAATTTTGTTTCTAGCATGTTATCCATAAATAATGGTAAAAATATAGCTATGTGTATGTGTAAGTTGTATACAGTACATTTAAAATATGTGGGGAGGGCTGGTGAGATGGCTCAGCGGTATAAGCACCTGCCTAGCAAGCGCAAGATCCGGAGTTTGACTCCCGGTACCCACATAAAGGGAAAAAAAGGGGCCGGTGATATCGCTCAGTGGCACAAGCGCCTGCTGGCAAGCGCAAGGTCCTGAGGTAGAATCCCGGTACCCACATTTAAAAAAAAAAAAAAAAAATGTGGGGAGATGAATTACAGGCTGCAACCCAAGAAAAGGCTGTCCCAGGCAGAACAGATACTTTTAAATCAAAGATCACCGGGGAACCCAGCTGCCCCAAAGCATCTAAAGCCATGGTTGATCTGAACATTTTGATCGTTGGCCTCCAATTTTTCCCTGTTCCCAGGATCAGTGTGGACAAGGGGTTTTTCATTTTTGTTTGTTTTTTTTTTTTTTTTTAAGAGGTAGAGTGTGGCTGTGTTGCCCAGGCTGGCCCCTCAGTGCTTCGATTCGGCACGTGCTACCGTGCCTGGATCAATAAGGGATTTTGTGTTTGTGTCCAGGGGTAGAAGGTAATAAAAACAAAGAGAAATAATTAAAATCTTCTATCATTAGAAACCATTTTTAAAACAAAGACGGTAAACTAACTTAGGGCTTTTCTGTCATAAGAGATGAATATTTTTCTCGGTTGGACCTCCAGAGTTGGTCTCTGAATTACAGACACAGATAGGCATGAAGAAATTCTTAAGTCTCGGAGGATATTCACAGATCTCATTTTGCCAAATGATTCTCAAAGATTTATAACAAAGTTATAAAATGTGCTAGCCGTTAACAGCATTATCCCAAACCAATTTCATACTCAATAATCTCAGCTTGAATTTAGGAAGTATTTAACTTTTAACATACTACTTTATTGCATTGACTATACTTTTTTCAAATCAACCTAATGACCTATCAATTTTGGCTGATCAGTTGTTATAAATGTACCAATTCTGACACAGTATGGGTCACCCATTAAGTTGCACTACACCAGCAGAGCTTGAATTTAGTAGTTAATAAATACCTTTCCAGTGACCTTCCCCACCCAGTCAAAATTCTTAAAAGGTCATTTTATTTTTCTCTAGATTGTGTTTAAATGGCTACTTCCCAAAGTCATATTTCAGTTTTTTGATATTCCCTATGATTTCAAGCAAATTTTTCATTGCCCCAGTTTTGCCTACAAAAGCTGCCGTGATAACTACCGTGAATATTCTTGGACCTCTTTGTCTCTATTAGTGTCAGTTACATAGATACACTTTGAGATCTATAGCACTTACTTCTCTCATTCTTCCAAAGGCTTCACGAACTTCATGCGTAGTCCTGCTTGTGACGTATTTAACCCCCTGCACCATGAAGTGTATCAGGACATGGATCAGCCCCTCTGCAACTACTACATCGCTTCCTGTCACAGCACGTACTTGAATGGGGATCAGCTCCTTTCTCAGTCCAAAGTGGCTGTATACGCACGGGTGCTGTAAGAGGGCTGTCGCTGCGTGGAAGGTATATGTACACTCTGTCCTTCAGTCCGTCAAAGTCTAATATACGTAATGGATATTACGTACTACATTAGAGCTATTTGTCTGTTCAGTGTAAAGTTATTCTTAACTTAGAAGTCTCTCTGGCTCCTCCATATTCTTCTGTCAGGAAAGAGAGAGATGTACTAGTAATTGGGAAACATACCTTTGTGGCTAAAAAAATGTGACGAAAATCATGGTCTTTCTAGAGAGATATTTTTAATTAAACATGGGAAAAATGGTTTGGGAAAGACATTTATTTTCAAGACATGGCCTATCATTAGCCAACATTCATTAAATTTCTCGTGGGTTCCAGACCGAAGGCATAGGTATAAGTAAGACATGGTTTCTGTCTTCACAGAGCTCAGTTTACTAGGAAGGATGCAGATTAAAAAGATAATGCCATATGAGAATTCCATCCGTGAAATCATATGCATGGTATAGGAGTGTGTGAGGAAAACAGTATAAGGTAACATATGAGAATCAGGTAGGCTGGGGGCAGTCATAAAGGATTTTAAATGCTGTCGTGAGAAATTTCAAGTAGTTTTTGGTAATAATGAGGAGCAAGTGAAGGATTTTAATACTTAGCGTAATATTATCAAACTTGCAGTTTAGAAAATCATTTGTGCAACACTGTGGGAGGATATTTTTTGCAGTGTGCATTTGTAGAGGGTGGGGGATTTGAAACTGGATCCAGGAGAGTGGTGGAAGGCAATTGCAGTGATTTAAAGGAAGGATTATAGAATCTTGGACTGAAAAAAGGATGACCATTACTGTGTTAAAGAGGTAAACCTAATAGGACCCAGTGAGAGAAGTCAAGGCTCAAGGATGCAAAGAATGGAAGGAGAGCGTGAGCAATGATGGTGCCACCATGTTTTGCAGGGAATCTAAAAGGAAAAGCATGAATGAATGCAGTTTTCCATCTGCTAAGTTTACAGTGAGTCTGTAACACTTACGTGAACATCTTCGTTGGTCATTCGGATAACAATATCTGAAGTTAATGGAAGGGTTCAGGCAAGATAAAGTTTCTGTAATTCTGAGTTTAGGACATGGTAGTTGAAATCAGGAGGCTGTGTAATACCACTTGCAGAGAGGAATGGAAAAGAGAAGGAAGCTGAGCACTTCAGCAATGCACATTTAGGAGATAGGAGAGAGCAAAGGGAAACCATTAGAACAACTGAGCAAAAGTGGTTATTTGGACCTAAGAGCTGGAAGTATTAGAAAGGAACAGCCAAACACATAAGATGGAACAGAAGAATAAAATAAGGTAAAGTTTATATATTCAGTCTGATTGCATTTGACAAGTGGGAGGTTATTGCTGACCTTTGGTATCAGTTGACCTGTGGAGGTCGCCTGGAAACTGAGTAGCAGCCGAGTAGCCTGCGAGATTGGTGGGCTGAGGGGCGTGGCTGGGAGCTGGAAGGGCGGGGCCTGCACTGGCACTTGGCGCATGGCCATGAGCCATCCAGTCTTTTTTTTTTTTTTTTTTGTGGGTACCGGGGGTCAACCTCAGGACCTCGAGCGATATCACCGGCCCTTTTTTCGTATGTGGGTTGCGGGAGTCGAACTCGGGCCCTCGCACTTGCCAGGCAGGCGCTTACGCCGCTGAGCCATCTCACCGGCCCCCGAGCCATCCCGTCTTGCAGGCAGCGTCCCTACTAGTCTGAGCTGGGCCTCCTGAGCTCCTCGCCTCGGGGATTGAAGGTCAGGCGCTTGGCCAGGCCCACCAGGCGAGCAGAGGCACCTGCCAGGTCACACACCTGAGAGACGATGTCCCTGCCTTGACGGACGGGATGCTCCATTCTGAGGACACCTGCCCGCGGCCCTGTCACTACACACAAAGAAATGTTCTTTTCGGCTCCCTAGGAAAGCTGCTTTCCGTGTCTCCAAAATCCATCTCCTCCGGGATTCCTTGAATTACCTGATTTCACTCTGAGGCCCCACAACGTGTGCAAATATTATAGAAGCCATTAACTGACAAACCCTGGAATATCCGACAGTGAGGGAGAGGGATTTAAATTGCTACCATCCCTGCAGTCGAGTGCATGTTAGCTCTTGAAATGCCATGTGTTCCAGGAATTCTCACCAAGTCCAGAAAATGTTCACAATGTATCATTAAGAAAGAAGCAAGCGGGCCGGTGAGATGGCTCAGCGGCGTACGCGCCTGCCTGGCAAGTGCGAGGGCCCGAGTTTGACTCCCAGAACCCACATACGAAAAAAGGGCCGGTGATATCGCTCAGTGGCACGGGCGCCTGCTGGCGCGCGAGGTCCTGAGGTCGACCCCCGGTACCCACAAAAAAAAAAAAAAAAAAAAAAAAAAGAAAGAAGCAAGAAACAAGTACATTTAGAACCATCCCAGTTATGAACCACATATATGGAGTGAAAAAATACATAGACAAACCTGGGAAGATACATGCTAAATTAGTTTAACAGTGGTTCATTTTGCTGTAGAATGAAAGGTGATTTGGTTCTTCTCTCTTTTGAGTATTTTCCTATGGTTTCCAAAAGGACCACTTATGTTCACAGGGATATGTTACTTTAATAATGAATGCATAAATATTTGTTGAATGAGTAAATTCAGGTAGACTATATTTCTATTACCTGTTGGGTTGGCCCATTTCTAGCGACTCTAAAATGGAATGAACATTCATTCATTCGTTCGTTCTCTTCCCATTTCTTCTCCTCTCGGGTTCCTTTACTTCTTTACTTTTTCGCATGCCCATTGTCTGCTAGCTATGTGCTAGCAGCAGCAACACAATGAATCTTGAAGACTTCATCATTCTCACATAAAAGAGATAAGTTTAAAAAAAGAAAATTATCACTCTTATAATGCAAAATGTAAGGATACATAGTATTATAAAACTAATTGATATAATTAACGATGCCAGGAAAGGTTTGTCCGAGAAACTGCTGCTTGAGTTGACAATAGGTTTGACTAGGCAGAGTACTTCTGAGAAGTTAAGTCGGTATTCAAGCTCCTACTTCCTGTGATGAGAGAAAGTAGAGTAGGTAGGAGAATTGAGGCAAGGCCAGGTTTGCTGGATGAGCAAGGAAGTAGGAGCTGTGGGATGAAATCGAGAAGACTGGTAAAGAGACAAAAATTAGAAGAGCCATACTGGCCATCTTGGAAATCTTTTTATCCTAAGTGCAAAGGGAAGACCCTGGCATGCTCAGCAAAGTGGGTGGCATGCTCAGAATAGCACTTTAGAAAGCTCTGTCGTAGGAAAGAGGCCAGGAGGATACTGGAGCGGTCCAGGTGGCAGGAAGTGGAAGCTTGGTCTAGGCAGGGTGGTAGTCCTGGAAATAGTAAATGAAAGGAAGGATCTGAGGACCATGTGGGAGGCCCCATGTGCAGAATGTGTGTGTTTTTGCAAGGGATGGGTTAGGCGGAGCAGTGAAAGAGGAAGAGTTCTCAAGGAAAGTGCATAGGTTTCTGCCTTGTGGCCAAGGACAGATATGTACCTCCTTTAGGAGAGGATCAAGCTGGAGTGGAGAAGTCATGAGAGCAGGCTGTTTGGTTGTTGAAATGTTTTGAGATGCTCAAAAGAGATGCTAATTTGGTGTTGGCTAGACAGAGCTGGAGCTCAACTACATAAGAGATGAATCATCCAGAAAGTGCTGACTGGAAGCCTTGGGTATGGATGAGTTAGGGGAGTCCTGTGGGAGAGAAGCAGGGAGCAGTGGGGAGAAAGGGTCTAGAGCAGGGCCTGAGCAACATCTGCATTGAATGGGAAGCCTGCCATGTAGCTGCCAGAGGAAGTAACAGAAAAACCAGGGAAGGGACTGAAGAAGAAAGGAGCCATCAATAGTATCAACCATAAGAGGAAAATTAAAATCCTAGAGCAGTAGAACGGAAATGGATTAGAGTGGGCCAAGGAATGGATGGGAGAGGAGAGAGTGGAGGCGATGAGCACGGATGAGTGGTGCAGGGAAGAGGGACACGAGCCAAGTTTACATCTGCTGGGAGTGCTGTTGAGAAGGAGAAGTTGCGTAAACAGGAAAGAAGGAACATGGAAGAACGTGATTGGGCGGAGAGGTGGAGGTACCACAGGCACCTCCTTTCCCCTCCAGACAAGTTACAGAGCTCGACTTGGCAGAAGACAGTATAACCCCTGGTGCAGTTGGGAAGTGAGGGGCGCCGCCAGAGCTTCATGCCAGGTCTGCAACGCTGTTAACAGCTTGTTTCTTTCTCTTTATTTTTTTTAAGAGAAAAAGTAACTAGTGATGGTTTATTAGTATTAGGTAAATCCAAAGTTCCAGAAAAGTATAGCTCTATGAGATACAGTTTTATATTTTTTAATTTAAAAATTTATTAGTGCATGTTTGGAATACATAATAATTACATTCATTGTGGGGAGTCGGTTGGTACCTGTACATTACACATCTTAATTCTCTTTACTTCCCTTTCCCCTCTTTTCCCTCCTCCTTCCTCCATCTCTCGATCGCCTTCCTGTAACATAGAGAACCAGCGTCAGCTCCCGACTCTCCACATTAGGAGAGCATCTCACATGTTTATAAGTGTGCATGTGTGTGAGTGATTTCAGAAAATAGTCTGCTACCTCTGACTGAATATAACCACCTCTGATACTCTGCAAATTCAAGATGGTTTTTATAACCCAAATGTGGAACTGCGCCTCCTTCTTCCTCCTCATAGAATTCTTCCTCATCAACCTGCTGGGGCTCTTTTGTTAACCTTCTGGGGTCTGACTAAGAAAAAGGGGGAGAGCTAGGAAATTCAGCTTTCTTTCCTGCCTCTTGTTTCAGGGAAGTGTCTTGGCAAAAGCTGGTTGTTGGCTCTCTCTGGGGGCTGGGATCAGGGACGGGGAAAAGGAGAGGCTGCAGGCCCTTAAACTCAGTCTCTGCCAGAGCCCTGAGGGATGTTCAGGGAGAGGCTGCAATCTGCTGGAGTACTTCTTTCCTTGTCATTCTCCCCAGGCCACTCACACACTGGGTTACACTGCAGATTGTTCTTTGATAAGGTGTCAGGAGTCTTACCAAGCTGTTCAGGGTGCACAAATTGAAAGTTGAGACTCCACCTTACCTCCTAGGTCCCTGACATCATCGCAGGGATGGAGAATTTCCTGGGGGGCTGCGGTGGGGGTGCTTACTAAGTCCTGCCAAACTGACACCCACCTCCACCACCATCCTTCTCCGTTAGTCTCACTAGCAAACCTGGTCGCACATCATGCCCTGGTCAAATCTACTTCTCCCTCCCTGGGGAAAGAGGTTCAGTGCTTTGTTCAGTCCCACCTGACACCAAAATGCTCTGTGAGGCTCTTTAAATAGAACCTTTTGCCTCTGCCCTGCTTGCAAGAGTAGAAGGAAGGTGGGTGTTCTAATTGCAGATGGTTCTACTTAACTGCAGGAATTATGGCTTATTTCCTCAGAAGTAAGACAGGAACAGAAATGACCAGGGCTCTTTGGTCACAATGGAAACAAAACGAAGTGAAGACTGAAGCAGGCAGTCATTTGAAGTTACAAGTAGGGAGCTCAGCTTTGCTTTTAGCTACATGCAAGAGAGAGACAATCTCGTCAAACCTCTGAACTGAGCACACACGCATGTTCTCATGGGACAGTCATCAGCACGTATTCCTGGCTGTGGTTTAGGCGTGGCTTGTCTTTGCCAAAACTCGTGTTGACATTTGGTTGCCAAAGCAGCAGTGTTTGGAGGTGGGGCCTTCGGAAGGTGACTGCGTCACTGGGGTACCGCCCTCGTGAGTGGATCAGTGTCTTTCTCCAGAGGCTAGATGAGGTCTTGTGAGAAAGGATTCATTCTTCGAAGAGTGGGTTGCTGTCAAGTGAGCCTGGTGCTTCCCCTCTCTTTCGAACTTCCTTTTCTTTTGCACGCACCCACTTCACCTTCTGTTTTCCTCCGGGAGTTGATACAGATCGAGGCTCTCCCCAGATGTGGCTGCCTGATCTTGGTTTTCCCAGCCTCCAGGACCATGAGCCAAAATAAACCTCTCTGGTCTGTGCTGCCCAGATTTGAAGATATTCAATTTCATCCCATGGAGAAAAAGAAAAAGAACTGAGTGGGAGGGAAAGAATATGTTGTTGAAGTCCTATAACTGATTAATGAAAT
The DNA here is from genome assembly GCA_028451465.1 of Erethizon dorsatum. Classification (NCBI taxonomy): domain Eukaryota; kingdom Metazoa; phylum Chordata; class Mammalia; order Rodentia; family Erethizontidae; genus Erethizon; species Erethizon dorsatum. The sequence continues at coordinate 33,615,494 of CM051831.1, forward strand.
CCTTGCTATTGTTTTAAATCAATGCATACTTTGGAAGAGGCCTTCCTTTCAGACCTCACTGCATGGACCTCCTTCGCTATCTACAATTCTTAGCTAAGGATTTCTCCTGCCCAGTGAAATTTTGCCATGTATAACTCTAAAGGTTCTGCAGAACATCTATCCAGGCCCATTAGTGTAGAGGGAATAGCACCCTATAACTGTCCCTTTCTCTGCCGGTGCCAAACATCCCACCCTTTCCACGCTGAATTTGAAAAAGCTTTTACAGTGTCATTAGGAAGGAGATTCTGGCATCACTGGAATTAAAAGTCATGTGGGGGCCGGTGAGATGGCTCAGCGGCGTAGGCGCCTGCCTGGCAAGCGCGAGGGCCCGAGTTCGACTCCCGGAACCCACATATGAAAAAGGGCCCGGTGATAGCGCTCAGCAGCACAAGCACTTGCTGGCAAACGTGAAGTCCTGAGGTGGACTCCTGGTACCCACATTAAAAAAAAAAAAAAAAAAAAGAGAGAAAGAAATTTTGTGCAGTAGATGACACTGAACATGGATCCTCTCTTGTACCCTCTTTCTTCCTGTTTGCCAATCACCAGAGTAGTGAAAAGAAGCTTCCTGGCTCTTTACGTCTAAGAGGCTACTGTAGATATTCACTCAAAATGAGAATATTCACAGCTATTGTTCAATTTTAAATGACATGATCTCCTACGTGCTCCCAAATTAGTCCCCCCCAACTTGCACAGCAAATTCCTCCCCTAATGTCTGGCTTGAAGTTCCTCCTATTAGATTAATCTGTAGCTGGACAGTAAAAGTCAAATTGCTATTTCTGGAGAGTTTTTATTGAGTAGAAGAATTATATTTATCTGAGAGAATCAGTATTTCAGAAATTCAGCACAAGAACAGGATATTAAAAGCTCTTAGAGAAAATAAACAAATCACCTATAAAGGATAGCCCATTGGAATCACAGTAAGACTTCTCAATACAAACCCTTAAGTCAAGGAGAGCTTGGAGTGAAGTATTTCAAGCCCTGAAAGAAAACAGCCTACAGCCCAGATTGATGTACCCCACAGAACTATCTTTCAAAATCAGTGGAGAAATAACATCCATGACAAAGAACAACTGAAGAAATTCATGACCACCAAACTATCTTTCCAAAACATTCTGAAGGAATTTTTAGAAAGAGATAAGGAAGACTATAGTTCCAAGAACACTAATGGAAAGAATCCACCAGGCAAGGCAAGCAATTAAACCGAGGGGAAAGATGGGAACCAACAACAGGAAAAAAATACGACAAAGATGAGCCAATACATATCAGTGATAAACATCAGTGTAAATAGTTTCAGTTCAACAATCAAATGAAACAGTCTTTCAAAATGGATCAAGAAACAAGATCCAGCATATGCTGCATAGAAGAAACACATTTAACTGTAAAAGAAATGCATAGACTGAAAGTCAAAGGATGGAAAACAATACTTCATGAGATAGGAACCCAGAAAAAGCAGGGATAGCTATTCTATTTGCAGACAAAGTGAACGTCAAGCCAAGACTGATCAAAAGAGACAAAGAAGGTCACTATGCACTTGTTAAGGGAAAACTCCAAGAGGAAGAGATAACAATCATAAATATGTATGCACCAAATTCCAGCTCACACAACTATATAAAACAAATAGTAACGGACATGAAAAATCAAATAAGCACTAACACAATTGTAATGGGTGACCTCAGTACACCACTGTTACAAATAGACAGAAAAATCAGGAAAGAAATATCAGAGCTGAACCAAACCTGTAAACAAATGGACTTAGTAGTAGATGTCTATAGAGTGTTCCACCCCACAACATCAGAATACACATTCTTCTCAGCTGGGCATAGGATGTTCTCCAAAATAGACCACGTACTAAGCTCATAGAACCTACTTAAATAAATGCAAAGGAACTGAAATTATTCTATTCATATTATCAGGCCATAGTACAATGAAATTGGGTATCAGTGGCAAAAGAAACCACAAAAACTGCATAAACACATGGAAATTAAATAACACCCCCCCCGAAGAACCGATGAGGCACAGATGAAATTAAAGATGAAATTAGACAGTTTCTACAATTAAATGATAATGTTGATACAGCATACAGGAACTTTTGGGACCCTATAAGGGAAATTTATAGCAGTGAACTCTCACATCAGGAAAAGAATGTGAGCTCAAATAAACAACCTAATGCTGAATCTCAGACTTCTGGAAAAAGAAGAATAAGTGGAGACCAGGGTTTATATGAAGGAGGAAATTATAAAGATCAGAGCAGAAATTAATCCAATTGAGACTAAGAAAACAATGAATTGAAGAGTTGTTTCTTTGAAAGATTAAATAAAATAGACAAATCCTTAGCCAACCTTATCAAAAAAAAAAAAAAAAAGGGAAAGACTCAAATCCATGAAACTGGGAATGAAAAGGGCAAAATCACAATGCATCCTACAGAAATCCAGATCAGCGGTATCTGCTTTGAGAACCTGTACTCTAATAAGATGGAAAACTCAGAAGAAATGGACAGATTCCTAGATACATATGAATTACCAAATCTGAATCAAAAAGACAGAAAAATTCTAAACAACCCAATATCAGTCAATGAAATGGAAGATGTAATTAAAAACATACCAATGAAGAAAAGCCTAGATCCTGATGGATTCACTGCTGAATTCTGTAAGAAATTTAGAGACGATCTAATGCCAATACTCCTCAAACTCTTTAGTGAAATTGAAAGGGAAGTAATACTCCCGAACTCATTCCTGGAAGCAAGCCTTACCCTGGTACCCAAACCGGAGAAGAATCCAACCAAAAAAGAGAACTATAGGCCAGTCTCCCTAATGAACATAGATGCAAAAATCCTCAATAAGATACTGGGAAACAGAATGTAGCAAATCATCAAGAAGATTATACATCATTTATTTCCTGTTGGAAACTGAGTTTGTCACTTCGCAATATTGGAAGAAAAGGGAAACTGCTGTGATTTTGGTCTCTTTTATTGGGCCAGGTCCTGGCTATGTTGTTTCCATATATTCTTCCTTAATTTCTACTGTACCACCAAAGGGATGTGGGCACCTCATTTTAAGAGAAAACTTCAAATCAGAGTCAGGTGAATTACTCAAGTTCCTATAGCTAGGAAGCTCGGAAGCTGGGATTTGAACTAACATTGGTCCAACTCTACTGTTCCCCAGAAAGCCTGTACACTTTTGGAGGCACAGGTATAGAGTGACCTGAACAGACTGAGGACTAAATGAGACTAAATGAGAGCTGATTGTCGGAGAGTGGTAGAGAAAGTGAGGAGCACAGTATCAAGGGCAGCTTGTCTTTCAAAGGAGGCACATGCTTTGTTCATGATTAAGCCTAGCACCTAATTATTTAGATGTTCCTGAAGGCTTACATTTGGTGGCTTTATGGCTTGGATTTGAAATGTCCTCCAAACCACATGTGCTAAAGTCTTGGTTGTCAGCTGATGGGCATTTTGGGAAGTGATTGAATCACAAGGGCATTAACTTCATCATGTGGATTAATCCATTGATGAGATCATAATTTCATGGTATTGAGAGGTGATATAAACAAGAATTAGGGCCTCATTGAAGGGAATGTCTTATGGGGCCATGACCTTGGGGACTATATCTTCTCCCCAGCCCCTTCCTCTCTGGCTTTTTCCTTCATTCTCTGCTTCCTGGCTACATCACGTGAGCAGCTTTGCTCCATCATACCTTCACCATGATTTTCTTTTGCCTTGCCACAAGCCCAGACACAGAGCCAAGGACAGAACAGCCAAAATATACCTTTTCTCCTTATAAATTGTATGTCTCAAGTACTTTGTCACAGCAAAAAATGCTGACTAGCATGGAGATCTGATGTTTTTGTCATCTCCTAACAATTTCTATCAGCTGTATGATCTAAAGTTCTTAGTTCATATTTAGCTATTGGACAGGGAGACAATGTATGTATGTACTCAGTGGCACTTTGTCTGCCTTAGGTCTGGCTGAAGTTGTTTTTATTCTTAAACAGTTACAGGTGTATTTAAGGAACCTGATTTACAGAACAGGTCATAGATTGAAAAATTCAGGTTCCACAGATATTTTCTGAAGCAGCTGAATATAACATTTAAAATGGGGAGTAACGATTCCGGAAGGTTTCTTCATGGTATTGTAACCAGAAGAATCTCCCTTCTTACAAGCTTCTATTTTAATAATGATGTGTTTCCCATCTCCATTAGTATAGTGCAGTAATGTTCTTAATCCTGATGTGTATGGGGCCTTGGGGAGGACTAATGAGTCTTTGTGGTAAGGTGGGCTTGTCAGAAAATTTTGCTGGTAATGTTCTTTACGTGGGTTTGAATTCACTTGCTTTTCAGCCTGAGTTGCTCAATAAATATGGATGTTCTATCCAGGAGATTTATACTCTAATTACAGAACCGATGCTCCATTGCTGTTGTAATGGGTTTACAACTTTTCCTGCTGTCTCTGGTAGCCCTAGCAGGGTGGAACGTCTTTACATTCCATTATGAAAAGCTGTAGGGTTAGCTATTTGGCCTTTAGAGTAATTAGTTCTTTGTTAGAGTGTTTTGGGGGTCTTCAGTGTATAACCAGATTGAAAAGTGGCCCCTGACTATTTTGTGGCTAAGGGAATCAGTTAGAGATTTTCCAACTTGTGAGTATTCCCGTTACAGTGTTAGCCCTTACAGAAAAGTTAGTGGCCTTGAACCTGGCCATGGATGCCATTTATTAAGATGTCATGCCATTTGTCAGTATCCTCATTGGGATCCTCATTTAATGGATAAGTAGTGAAATCAGATATAGAGTTTGGAAGAAGCCACCCCATTAACTTTGGATGTCATGCTTTTATTATAAATATTAGCAAGAGGCCCCTATTTCATGATCGATAGTTTCAAGAGCTATTTTTATGTGGATCTGATGAACAAGTCAGGCATGGCATTGCCTTGTTTATTTTGCAATACTTTTGGAAAGATACTAGTTTATTTATGAGGAATCCTGTTATACCCATTATCCTCCAAGGTGGGACTATAAATCAGGGTAAAAATCATTGAAATTATACAGTTATGTGTTACGTAAAGATGAGGATACACTCTGGGAGGTATGTTAGGTGGTCTTGTCAAACATCAGGTTGTGCTTACACAGTCCTGGGTGGTAGTGATCAGTCATTCCATATGGCTTCTTGAGACAGTCTAGAGACTCAGTAAACGTGAGATGTGTGAAGCTGCTGCCAGTGTCACACAGCTTACTATTTACAGTAAGCTTCTTTTATAAGTAGAAAGAAGACACTCTAAAATAATGATAAAATTATATAATAGTAAGTACATAATCCAGTAACAGTTGTTTATTATCAAGTATTGTGTACTGTACGTAATTGTATATGCTATACTTTTATGTGGAAGTCAGGACAGTAGGTTGATTTATACCAGCATGACTATAGACGTATGATTAACATGTTTTGCTAAAACATTATGATGGCTGCGATGTCACTAGGCCAGCACTCCTCCATCTTTTTGGCACCAGTGGTCAGTTTTGTGAAGGATAATTTTTGCAAGGACCCAGCGGCAGTTGTGGGATGGTTTGGGGATGATTCAAAGGGAGTCTACAGCCTGGACCCCTCCATCCACTGTTCACAGTAGAGTTTGCATTACTGTGAGAAACTAATGCCCCTGCCAATCTGTCAGGAGCTGAAGCTCAGGTGACTGGGAGTGGCTGGCAGATGAAGCTTCGTTTGCTGGCCTGCTGCTCTGCTGTGTGGTCAGGTTCCTAACAGGCTGTGGACCGGTACCAGCTGTGGCCAGTGGTTGGGGATCCCTGCACTAGGTAATAGAAAATTTTCATGTCCATTATAATCTTATGGGATCACCATTTTGTAGTTGGTCTGTCACTGATTAAAATGCCATTGTGTGGCACATGACTTTAAACATCCGTTCATTCTTTCCACGTCCTTTCCAGAGATAGTTTCAATTACATAGAAAAAGGTAAAGAAATCATCTCTTCTGAAATGTCTTTGATACATTTGACCTCATTTGCCGGCCCAAAGGAACAGTGTGACACTACAGGATAGTACAGTAGTCTTCCCAACAGCATATTTACTTTTAAACTATTATTTCCTATATTTCTGGATATTGACCTTGTAAAGTTTTCTCCTTTTATTTTTCTATTCTTTTCCCCTAGAGATATTTGAACAGTGTTTAACAGATTAATATAGATAACCTATCTTAGCTAAGGTTCTTTAGAGAAACAAAACCAGTAAGATATACAGAGAAAGCTTGAGAAAAGTCTGAAATCTATACAGATGGCTGGGAATTTGTAGGTTAGGTTAGAGTTGATGCCATAATTGTGAATGTGAATTCTAAAGTGCAGCAGGCTAGAAACTCGGGCAGTTTCTGTGTTGCAGTGTTGCAGTGAGAAACCTCCACATTTATTCTTAAGGCCCGCAACTGGGTAAATTCTACCCACAGAATGGAGAATAATCTACTTTACTCAGAGTTTACTGATTTAAACATTAATCACATGTCTTCATAGCAGCATCTAAACTGCTAAACAGTTGAGCATCCTGAACTAGCCCAGTTAAGTTTTAACTTAACTGTCACCATCATTTTATGATTATAATGAATAATTGAATGTTTTATAAAGGAACAGAGATATCGTCTCCTGCAGAAATATATGAGCACACACTTAGGGAGGGCTCTACAAAATAGAAAACAGTTTTGGTCCTCAACTGTGTGGCCCTAATTAAAGGCAGAGTTTCACCGGGCATTCCATTAGCCATATCCAGCCTGTACAATTTTTAATATTTGTCCCATATTAGATTTTAAAAATTAAATTAATTGCTAAGATTTAAAAATTGGGAAAATCAGGCTTGAGGTGTAGCTTGATGGTAGAGCACTTGCCTAACATGCATGAGGCCCTGGGCTCAATTCCGAGGACCCCCTCCCTGCAAAAGTAACAATTTACAGAGATAAAATCTAGAGTTTTTATTTTTCTCAGAAGATCTGGAAACCAAAGTTCTTATTCCAACTCAGCAGTGATTGACAGTGAGAAGTTATTTCATTTAGATACACATTTCCTGTTGGGCTGGTGTATTAATTTCCATTAATTACTAGGCTCCTGTTGGTATTAGAGTTTGTGATCCCCCACCCCTGCCGTAAGAAAGGATCCTGGGGCTGACAACGTTCTTTGGGGTGTCCTAGCTTAGCCTTGATTGGAATTTAGATAAGCAAAGTAAAAGCAGGCTTTCATTTGACCTTAAATGAAAGGATAAAGGGCATAAAAATGGAATTATACGTGGAGAAATTTACCTGACTAAAAGAATACATCTGTGGGTTTAGGTACAGGAGAAAATCAGGTTGACTTGTCAGTTAGGAGCTAGGACATTAAGGCAACTCTAGTTCCTTTAAACCTCAAAGCACCTGAAGTTGTTTTCTTGTTTGTATGAAGTCTAAAATAGGTGTGAATCATTGAAACAATTATTTAAGGATCCAGCTTTTTAACTAGTGGCTGTGCGCTGGCATGGGACTTCCAAATCACAGCAGAAGAGGAAGGGAATGTGTGACTAGGTAAGGCAAGTTTCCATTGACCAGACCTGGATGTGGTGCATATCATTTCTGCCCACATTTCACCAGCCATCCTACTGCAAAGGAAAGCTGGGAAATGTAGTCCAGCTCTGTGCCTGGACAAACAAGGAAACTGGTTCTGTGGATGCCTGGCCAGTCCCTAGCACAAGTGACGGGCTCAGGGGTTAAGGAGGCAGGAGCTGCTGTAGGGTATTTATTAATAAGTTAAGCACATATTTACAAACTACCTACTAAGATCCTATATTATATGCCAAGTAAGCTTTTGAGTGAAAGAGAAAGTGAAAGCTGTTTTAAGAAATTAATCTATAGGTAGAAACAATGGAGGGCAAACCTTAAATCAGGGAGAATGGTGGGTAAGCTTGTCTTTCTCTGCTGGAAGCCAATGAGATTGTCTGGGTATACAGCAGTACCAATAGTAGCAGTGTCAGTAACAGTTACTCTGTGCCGTGTGATGTTAGAAGGAGCTTTACATGTTTAGTCATCACTCAAACTCATGGTGTAAATACAATTATTATTTCTGTTTTATAGGTGGGGAATGCAAGTTTCAAATGATGAGATATTTTTTCCATATTCACATACTTTTTAGCAGGACCTCAGGCTTTGAACTTCGGAAGTTGATGTTATTTTGTAACTACTACAATGAATAAGATGGAAGTAAATCTAATAGAAATAAGAGTTTAAATGAACAATCATGAAAGGCAGTGTTAGTGATTTGAGAGGGACATTGTAACTTACCAAAAGATCTTAGAAGGTCTTGTGAAGAAGAAGTAAACTTAGATATTTCTGTTAAGTATCACACCCTTGGACACACTTGGTTAGATTTAAATCAACTTCTAACAAAATTTTTGGTGAATGCCAGCTGCTTATAAGGATGACATCTTCGTAAACTACAAACACTGAAAATACAAATCATTTATCTTTAATCCTCTATTTTGATAAATACATCAGAATATTCATTTCTCTGTCTGAAATCTTTATCATGATTATAATAATTAAAATTTCAAATAATAAAATTAAGTTAATTTTTATCCAGTATTGCCAGAAATATCATAAATGCCAGAGACCTTGGATTGCTGATACGAGTTTCTGTTTTTGGCAGTTGACTGTTGGAGGTTTAGGAAAACTGGGATGGAGATTTCTCTCAGGACCTAACTAAGCAGATAGTCATGTGCAGGGAGGAAGTAAGAGGCAGAACCAGAATGCTGAAGGGGACTAATAGTGGTGTGGAGGGCAGGTATACTAGAAGTCACCAGAGCTTGAGTTTAGAGATCAGCCTGGATAGTAGACTGGGATGATACTTAGAAATATATCATTATGTTTGGCTGTCAAGCATGTGAATGTCCTTCTATGTTTAGAGAATCCCTCATCCCATATGTTTTAAGGAATCTCCTTGTGAGTGTTCACAGTGCTAGACATTTGTTCTTGCACCTTTCATGAAGCAAGAGTGTGGACACTGCCCCCAGATGCTACCAAATAGGTGGGCTTACCCCAGACATCTAAGCAGAAACTCATGAAGGGGGCCCATGGTGAATCCATCCCAGGAAGGGTTGGTGGAAATGGTCATAGAACATTTAGGGACCAAGGCCAGCATTTCTGATGGTTCCTTGATGTCCATTGTGTGGAGGATTGAAATGGAAACAGGAGCTCTGGGGCGAGTTGTTTTGAAAGTGTCTCTTCACCTGATTCATTCTGTCCCATGGTTTTGGTTCACAATTATATTAGGGATCTATAGCCGTATCCAATAACCCCCAAATATAGCAGCTTAAAACAATGATTTTCCTACAGTTCCTATAGGCCAGGAAGATTTGTGTGGCTAGGCTGGACTCTGCTCAGTGACCAGGGTGTCAGCCAGAGCCACAGTTATCCCAAAGCTCAGTTGAGGTAGGCTCTGCTTCCAAGAGCACACAGTGGTGGTTGTTGACAGAGGCCTTTCTCAGTTACTGTGTGGGGTTCTACATAGCACAGCTCACAATGCGGGGTGGGGAGAGAATATGAATCCCACCACTCCTTCTGTACTCTTGTTAGAAGTGGATTACTAGGTCCAGACCGTGTTCAGGTGAAGGGATTATAGAAGGCATGAATTTCAAGTGGCAGAAGAAATGGGCTATTGTTATAGAGGCTCCCTACCAAAATAGCCATGGCTACTTAGCCTTTGAGCCCGGCTCTGACCACACATACCCTCAAGGAGATCCTTGGAGCAGCTCATATTAATATTTCTTTCTGCTTGCAAGGAAGAAACCTATTGGTGCAGATAGCTGCCCTAGAGGCCCTTATCAAGGTGTTGGACCTTGTTCTCTGCTGCTTTTTTAAATTTACTTTTTCTGAATATAAATTGGGAAATGTAGAAGAGAAAATCACCCATAATATTCCTACTCAGAGATAATTACTCCTGACAATTGATTATATTTCTTTCCAAAGTTTTCCTTTGCATTTACATACATCACCAAGATCGTACTTTGTATGTACATTTGGTCCCCCATATTGGAAGATTCAACCAACCACAGATAGATGATAATTTTTTAAAAATGTATGCCTGTATGGAACATGTACAGATCTTTTTCCTTGTTTCCCAAACAATACACTATAACAACTATTTATAGAGCACTTACATCCTATTAAATCTTACAAATAATCTAGAGATGATTTAAGGTAAATAGGAGTGTATAGGTGGTGTGTGTCACCTCCCAAGCACCGTGCCTCTGGATACGGAGACACTGGCTGCTAGTTACCAGCATCTGAAGTTTGGGAGACACCAGCATTCTGACGGTAGCAGTTGTTCATAGTGGGATATGGTGATGTTTATGCTCTGAGTCATATATTTTTGAAAAGAAGCTGATCTTATTTTTAAATATAATCTCTAATTATGTGTAATTGGAAGTAATATGACTGTCTTTTCTTAAAAGTCCCTTTTCCCTTATCTTGCCACCCGATTCAAAATCTGCTTTTTGCTTAGTCTGAAGTAATGATTGGCCAAAGGATACCTCATTTTATTTTTACATTTTACTTTATTTATTGATTTATTGATTTATTCATTCATTCATTCATTTTTGAGATAGTTTCTTGTTATATAGTTCAGGCTGTCCTTGAACTCACTGTGTAGCTTAGGTGGGCCTTGAACTTGCAGCAATCCTCCTGCCTCAGCCTGCAGAGTGCTGGGATTACAGGCGTGTGCCACCATGCCTAGCTCACTTTTCACTTTTTAAAATTGGGGTTAAAATACAGAGAACAAGATATCTACCTACAATCTTAACAGTTTTTATGTTTATAGTTCAATAGTGTTAATATTCACGGTTGTACAAATCAATCTTTAGAACTCTTCTAATTGTGCAAATGAAATTTTGTAGCTATCAGCAACAAATGCCTGTTTCTGTTTCCCACCTATCACTGTATTCTCTATCTATATATTCTCTATCTCTATGAATCTATGTTTCTGTACTTTATATAATAGAATCATACTGTATTTTTCTTTGACTTATTTCATTTATAATACCGAAAAGGTTCATCTATGTCATAATATGTATCAGAATTTCATTGCTTAAAGGCTGTATAATAGTCCATTGTGTATGTACAGACCACATTTTAGTTTTTGAGACGGGGTCTCGTTTTGTAGTTCAGGTTCTCCTTGAACTCTCCATAGCTTAGGCTGGCCTTGAACTCACAGCAGTCTTCTTGCCTCAGCCTCTAAAGTGCTGGGATTACAAGCATGCATCACCACGCCCAACAAGACTACATTTTGTGTGTTCATTCATCTGTCAATGGACGTAATGGACATTTGAGTTGCTTCCACCTGTTGGTCATTGTGAATTTATTTTCACTTCAAAATGGGAATGTTTTGATCCATTTCAGGGCAGGAAGTTGCCTCATCACCTTGGGGATGATGCAGAGGAAGGGAAAATTTTTTTTTTTTTTTTTTTTGTGGGTACCGGGGGTCGACCTCAGGACCTCGCGCGCCAGCAGGCGCCCGTGCCGCTGAGCTATATCATTGGCCCATCTTTCTTATTTTAAAGGGACAGAGTGATATCACCTACCCTTTTTTATATGTGGATACTGGGAGTCAAACTCAGGACCTCGCGCTTGCCAGGCAGGCGCTTATGCCGCTGAGCCATCTCACCGGCCCAGGAAGGGGAATTTTCTGATGAAGACAGTGCAGATGAAATTGAAGATGAGTGCAAGTTCAAGCTACACTGTGTAAGTTACAGGCTTGGCCGTATGTTTCATCTTCAGTGTGCTGCAGTAAAATCAGGGTTCTAAATTTGTGCTGTGTTGAAGACTTCACAAATGTGGCTGCTGCTGAGTAAAGAGGATATTTTGAAAATTATTGTATGTCCTGGCACACAGCCACTCAATTGGATGAGTAAATCAGTTGTGGGTTCTTATGCCTTAGAATAGGGAGGAATGGTAGTGGTTAACCCATCTTACCCCCTCTTCAGAGACAAAGCCCGTCCTATTACAACGTGGTTAAAAATCAGATTGCGGCTGGAAACATCAGTGCCTCTGATGAGGTAACCTGACTTTAGCACTGCTTCCCTTGCCTGGTGCTAGCAGCCCAGGGGGTGGCTCAGAACCCCAGCTGCACTTGCTTCCGCTTCTCTAGGGTGCCCATCTCTTGCCTAAGAAAATGTACCTTGGCCCAGAGGATTTTTCAGTCCTTGCTGGTTTAACTTGCCCTGTCCCAAATAAAGTGGAACAGATGATTTCTTACCCTTCCAGGGACTCAGACCCCTTTTATAGATCATGGAGCTGCCATTGCAAAAAAGCACCATTTAACTATGTGATCCCAGAAATGCAAACCTGGGAGGAACATAAGGCTTGAAGGGACGCACCTCCCTCTCACATTGTCTAGCTTGTGTGATTGCCAGAGCCACAGGACAACCAGAGACCATGGGCTTTGTTACAGAGTCTAGCGTTTCATTTCCATATAAAAATGGTATTCCTTTGGACATCAAGACTGTTCTATCTTCTGAAGGAACCAATAAATTTTGTATGAATTCTCCTAATTTACATTATTGCCCTGTATTCAATGAGTATATTGTTAACAACAACCTACTCTCTTCTAAATTATTCCGTGATGCCTTGCTTATATGTGTCAAAGGAAGCTGGCATTATTTTCCAAGGGGACAAGAGCTTAATTACATTTGCTCTCAGTAGATACTTCTTTCTCAGTTTTTATGCACTTGAACAAGATGAAGGAGAGAAGATTCAGCTTGAAATGAAAAGTGAAAATTGTTATCTCAATTAAGCTTTTCCCTTTTAATAATTTACATTGGCTCAATTAAATACCCCTAACAAAATGATGGTTACATAAAAATCTAAAAAGATTTACGTAACTGAAAACAGTTAATGTTTTAATTTCTTATTTGCTATCCTAGATATTTGCCATTTTTGTGATGAATTACTTGAAATTATGGATAATTTACCTTTTTTTTTAAGCCTTATTTCATTAACCAGATTCTCATTATTTTGCATTTTGTCTCCCAGATTTCTTGGTTGCCAGACTCAGAGTAGTCTATCACTTGGAAGCAGGAAACAGATAGGCTCCACCAAGTTACATGTTTAAGGAATGCTGTTTTTAGTCAAAACGGAGTGGTAGAAATTTAGCTACTATCACAATGTAGTCATTTATTGCTCAGAATATAAACCAAGTTGTTTTGTTCCTCAGCCTACTCAGTCGTATCATTTTTCTTCTAATGTCATGGCCCTTCTAACTTTTTAAGGTAATATTTGTAATTATGAAATTCCATTGAAAGTTAGTCATAGATTTATGGGAATGAATCAGTAATTCCTCCAGTGAAATGTTTAGCTGAGTTCTTCTCCTGTTTAGTCTTTTGATTGATTTCTAGGTACCCAAATAAGTAGTTATGTCCTAAAGATAGACATTGTCTTTTATTTTGGATTCTTTCATTTGGCCTAAGTGAAGGTGGAGAGCACTTTACATGTAAAGGTTACAGACATTTCCTTGCACTTTGGGAGAGAAGAATACATAAAGAAAATATTTTAGTGAAAATACACAAATTTTTTACTCTACCTTTTCCAACTGTTTTCTCTTTTGAGAAAAGGCAAAGTCTTGTTTAGAAAGCCAAAGTATTTTCTGGCAGTCAGTCAATTTATATCCCATTAGCAGCATAGAGTTCAAATGTCTTACCTGGGTGATGAAGTTAAATATGCCCGATCATATTTCTGCAAAAGAAAGTATATTGTGCATCATTTATATGAGCCAATAGTTCCCTTACAGGAAGCTCTTTCCTCAGCTTTAAATTAACTGGATAGGTTAGATTCATGTTATATCTGAATTATTGCAATAAATAAAGATTTTAACAGCATTCATGGACACTGGAACACCAGCTCTTATGAGGTTATGTAAGATTCTTTGTGCATTCAACAGATGTGCATGTGTCTATGTGCATGTGTGCATGTGTGTGTGCACATGTACACATGCTTTTGCATGGGTGTGTGTGAAGAGTCTATTGAAGTTTTAGATGGCAGGTCTAGGAAAGACCTCACAGAGAAATTGCATGTAAGCAAAGACCTGAAGTTGCGAAGAGTTGGCTGCGCTGATTCCTGGGGAAGAATGTAACAAGTAAAGAGAGTTTGAAGGCAAGGTCAAAAGCAGGATTTATGGCTCACCCCGCCTTATCTTTGTGTTAGAAGCAAAACAGAAGACAGGATTCCTCCTAATTTAGTGTTATTCCTAAGTAAGCTATTCAAACCATATTTTAAGTTTTTGCTTGTGCAGTAAATGCCTTTCATTGTTGAATTAATTGAATCCTTTAAGCTTCTGCCTCATATTATTTTGTGGCTTCAGCCATAGAGGAAATCTGGCCCATAATATCTAAGCCACAAGGTAAAGTCAGAGTGTTCAGTGTGACCCAAGAGTCATACAGCTCAAAGACACGGGATAATTTCCTTTCAACCACAGTACAGTAACCTAACAGATTTGATTCAGGGCAGCCAGCTCACCATTATTCATCTCCATAAGATCCTCTAATGTCAGTGTGCCTCACAGACGGTCCACCCCAATATTTCAACTTCACTGATTTTCCCCCCTTCCTACTGAATTATTCAGTATCTTTTTTCTTGTACTCTGAATCTGTGTTTAGCCAGCCTCTCAGGCTCAAACTTCAGGCCTCTGTCTCCTGCGTGAAGCTCATACCATACAAATGAAGCCTTCCAGTGAGTTCTAAATGAGCTCTAGTATGAAAACATGTAGCAACTTTTTGTCTTACACTAATACTCTTGTCTAAAACCATGTTTCAGTCTCACTAAACATTCTTGTCATTTTTCTCCCTTCCTTAGCTAAAGGTTCATTTGCTTTCCAAAGTTATTCATTTTATGCTTTGAGCCATTTAAAAAAGGGTTATGAATATTGTTCACCTGAAACTTAATCTGCACTCATAAAAGGGATGAGGTACCTCTCGAGGTTGTGAGGTCTTGTTACTGAAAATGTGCACTCTGAGACCAGATGCTCAGATGCTGGGCCTCAGGTTGTATCCTGGCAACCAGGAGTAGGGGATGAGAAAGGTAATCTGGAAGATTGCAGTTTTTTTCTAGTGCATGATATGACTGGTCCTTGAATAGAAGAGTGTGTTTTAAGGGAGCCAAAACAGCAGATAGGAGAAAGAAGAGGAAGGAGGAAATACACAGACTCAAACAGCTGAAAAACAGCCATTCTTTAGTCCATGACCTTGAAGAAATGGGCTCAGAGAGCTATAAAGCACTTCAGAGGGCAGCTAACATATTATTTCTTATATTGCCAGAGTCTACCCTGGGGGGGATACTGTGGGATGTTGACATATTCTAGCTTTCTGTTTTTTTTTTTTTTTAATTTTATTGGTACACTTTTGATATACATAATGATCACATTCATCATAGGGAATTTGTATCTGTACATAATGTATCTTAATTTTTTTCTTTTTCTCCCCACTCCCCTTCCTTCAACCCTTCTTCCCCTCCTTTTAAAAAATATATATATTTATAATTTTTCCTTTTTGGGAGGACAGGTTCTTACTACTAATATAGTTCAAGCTGGCCTTGAACTATGTAGCTCAGGTTGGCCTTGAACTCCTAGTGATCCTCCTGCCTTAGCCTTCCAAGTGCTGGGACTATAGGCATGCACCTCGACCCCCAGCTTGTTTTGTTTCTAAACTCTGTTTTGTTTGTTCTAAACTTTTGTTTTGTTTCCTCAACTCTGTTGCTGAAAACCAGAATAAGGGAAGACTTTTCAGAAATCCCAGTGCCTGGGTTACAGCCCAGAAACTCTGATTTGGTTGGTCTGGCATGTGGCCTATGAATTTTACACACTCCTCTGGTGACTCCAGTGCATAGAGCAGGTGGAGTGAGACAGTGCAAGACCAGTGCCCTCTGACCCAAACCCTCCCTTTCCTGCTTCTTCCCAGAATGCAGTGGGGGCAGCCTTCTACTTTTCCAGTGATACTTTCGTTTCATCCTTGAGGCAAAACAAGAATGTGTTTGTATGGGTGATTTTTTTGTGGCAGAGAGATTCCTAGATCAAATTTACCACTCAGAGAAGAGAATTAGGAATTTTGATTACTTCTCTGGTAGAAACTGCTCCTGACCATATAAATGGCTGCTTTCCCCCATCCCCAGCTGCAACATCCTCCCTCTCCCACTAGCCCGGGGAACAAAAGAGGGAGATACATAATATGGCTCTCAGCTATGGTCCCTGCCGCAGCTGCATGGTGGACTTATAGGTCTCAAGGTCAGGTGTCATCTCAGCTTCCCTCAGCAGTGCTATTAGACTCTAGGACTGCACGATAATATAGTAATGAACCCTCAGCCACACATTTATTTGTTCTCCATGGCTACAAGTTTCCTTTTGCTGTAAATCACAGAGAAGAAGAAAGATCAACAAACAGAGATATGAGTCCTTCATTGGCTCCCAGTGTTCAGAGAGTGTGAAGGAAATAGTTACAACCTTTTACTAAGCATTTTCTGTTCCACCAGCATGAGGCTTGGTCCTTTTAGCCTTCATTGCTGATAGTGAAAATGTTTCAGCATTAAGACAGCAGTTCATCTCTGTACTGTGTCTGACTTGGTGCACGGCCCTGAGTGAGGGGAGGAAAGAGACACGCATTTGGAGCACTCTGTGGCACCAGACTGTGTACGGTGGCATGCTTCTCTTTTTGTCCACACAACAAATTTGCTTCGCAGCAGACTCTGGATCATTTGATCAAATGCACAGGGGGTTACAGACCCACAGCTCTTTTCTTGGGCCTGCTTCTAATCTTTTTTTTTTTTTTGTGGGTACCGGGGGTCGACCTCAGGACCTCGCGCGCCAGCAGGCGCCCGTGCCACTGAGCGATATCACCGGCCCCTTTTTTGTATGTGGGTTCCGGGAGTCGAACTCGGGCCCTCACGCTTGCCGGGCAGGCGCTTAAGCCGCTGAGCCATCTCACCGGCCCCCTGCTTCTAATCTTAAGTGAAAACTTCTAACTGCTTTCCATAGAGGGTTTGTGGAATATTTCCTAGGAATAATGTTTTTGTTTAAAACATGAGCCTGCTGAGAATCAATTTAACTCAAGAATCCATCTTTTTCTGTAACAATATAAAAGGGATGGCTGCAGTATTGTGTCATGAAATAGATAGTTTTGAACAGGAAGTGTTAGGTTTCAGCCCCAGTTCCACCGTGTGTGTTTGATGAGTTGCTCAACCCTTCTGCCTCCGAACCATGACTAGTGAGATTGGGCTGACCCTGGTGCTTACCTTGCAGGGTGTTGGGTGGCTCAGATGAACCATCATCATGGGACAGTGCCTTGTGAGACAGCACTGTACACAGTGTTAGTTCCTCTTTCTAAACAGGAATACCTTGTTTTATTGTGCTTTGATTTATTGCACTTCACAGATACTGTTTTTTTTACAAATTGAAGGTTTTATGACAACCCTGCTTTAAGCAAGTCTGTCCAACTCATTTTTCCAGCATGTGCTTACTTCATGTCTCTAGATCACATTTTTGTAAGTCTTGCAAAATTTCAAACTTTTCCTTATTGCTGGATCTGCTATGTGACCAGTGATCTTTGGCATTACTGTTAATTATTTTGGGGCATCACAAACTTCTCTCATGTACGATTGTGAACCTAATGGATACATGTGTATTTAGAACTAACCCACCACTCAGCAGTTCCCAGCTCTCTCCCTCTCCCTGGGTCTATTACATGAGACATAATATTGAAATTATGAAATATGAAATTATGTGCAATGGCCCATAAGTGTTCAAGCGAAAGAAAGAGTTACATGGTTCTAACTTTAAATTCTAAGCTAGTAAGGAAAGCATGTGGAAAGCCAACAGGCCAAAGCTGGGCTTATTGTGCCACATTATAAGTACAAAGGAAAAGTTCTTGAAATTAAAAATGCTACTTAGGGCTGGGGATATAGCTCAGCGGCATAAGCGCCTGCCTGGCAAGCGCAAGGTCCTGAGTTCGATTCCCAGTACAAAAAAAAAAATGCTACTTAGTGAACACAGAAGGGTACAAAAGAGAAGCAGTCTTGTTGCTGAAACAGAGAATGTGTTAGTCATCTGGACAGAAGATCAAACCACCTGTAACACTGCTTTACGCCAAAACCTAATTCACAGCAAGGCCCTAACTCTTCAAATTTGGGAAGTCTGAGAGAAGGAAGGAAGCTGTAGAAGAAAAGTTTGAAGATAGCATAGGCTGGTGGATAAGGTTTGAGGAAAGAAGCCATCTCCATAACCTACAAGTGCCAGATAAGCAGCAGTGTTGATGTAGAAACTGTAAGTTGTCCAAAAGATCTAGCAAGGATATTTGATGAGGGTGGCTACATTCAACAACCATGTGATATTGGAAGAAGACACCATTTAGACTTCTGGGAAGATGTGCAAAGGTGAATAGTGAAATAGCACCTCTGAGATTTGGTGTCCAGATTCTGGATTATAACAACGTGAGGAAAAGAAGAGTGGGTCCCTGGGACCCAGCAAGGATCTGCAGCAAGAAATGAAGCCCACAGGGAGAGTGAAGAGAGGGACTTCAACACAGAAGGAGGAGGCAAGCAGTACTTTCTCCCTGAGCCCTGGCTCACTGCATGGGAGGGGCAGCTCAAACCCACAGATGCGTGGTGACTAGTAGTGACCCCAGAGGCCTCCACAGAGAAACACACCAATGGAATGCAGCGGTGGATGCAATGGACTGCAGTGGCTGGTGAATTATCCTGGTTCACATGTCCCCCAGAGAAGGCAATGAGCCAGTGGCCATTTTGGAGAGAGGCACCTTAGCTTGGAACTCAGAGCAGCTGCATGTTGGCTCCATCTAGTGGCTTCCAGTGTCAGGGTGAGGCAGAGCCGAATTCAACTTCACAGGAGGTAAGGGAGCGAAGTTCAAGCTGGCAGGAGGTATACAGAGAGTTGCAGGCTGAACAACTCAGGTTCCAGCCTCACAACCAAAAACCAGCCAGAACTTCAATGGAACTGAAGGTGCAGATTTGCTGGGATTATTCACTATGCCCCTGTGAACCTACTGCTGGCTTCATGGGATTAACCAGCATGGATCTGGGCTCTGTCTGCCCCCTCTGTCTGCCAGTGACAGCAGAGAAACACCCTGAAGTAGACTTTTCTTTCTGCTTTTCTTCCTTTTTTTGCTTTTTCTTTTTTTCTTGATTGATTGTTTTTGTTTTTATATGAGTTTGAACATTATTTTTAGTTTTCTGTGTTGTTGTTTTGTTCTATTCTTGCTTTTATTTCTTCCTTTTCTCTTTCCCTCTTGTCTGCTTCACCTGTTTCCCAAAGATCCTGTAATCTTCCTTTGCCATCCAGCCTTGCTTCTAATCTCTTTCTCTTCTTTTTCTCTATTTTTTCCCTCTAACCCCTTTTACATTTTCTCCCCTGAGAGTAAAATTGCCATATTGAGGGTGTATTTACTGTATATAATTTTCTGGTTTGTTTTAGAATTCGTTATATAACCACACATCTAGTTCATAGACTTAAACATGCAAATTAATACTTAACATAGTTTGTCATTTTCTAGGTTGTGTTTGATGCTACTGTTATTACTGATTGTACTACTTTAGCCAAGGTGACATAATTGTTCCAATCCGTTGTTCTTCCTGGTATGCCAAGACTGAGATTGCCTGTGGCCATAAACAAAACTATAGGCCAGTGCAAAGAACAAGGGGCTAGGTCAAATAGGCAGAACTTCTCATACCCAATAAATTGAAGAAGTAGGATCTTGCAAAAGACCCAAAACCCAAAAGCAAGCTATACCTAGAAGACATCTTTGAGCAGTAGTCATTTCCTAAGGGTTCTCAATCCTAGCAATAAAGCTACCTGCCATAAGCAATTTACAAGCATCAACCTGGGAGTTAAACTAAAAAGAAAAAATAGAATATCAGAAGACACAGGAACAAGAGGCAACCTCACCCTTCCTGCTCACCAAAGGCAAACAAACCCAGGGAAAATGAGGCAGACCAATTTGAAAGCTACCCACCTGGAATCTCTGAAGTGGTAACAGCAAAAGTAACAAAGCAGATGAATGAGGCTCTAGAAAAAAAAAGTCAGAAATAATTACTTGGATAACTACAGAAATAGTGACCGTAATGAAGGATATGATTAGTGACTCTAAGCAGATGCAGAAAAAAAAAAAAAAAAATAGAGGAGCTTAGGAAAATGATGGAAACCATGAAAACCCAGCATAGGAAAGAAAGGGAATCCATGAAACAGATTTTAACAGATATCCAGGAGATTTAAAAGTCCATTGAAAGCATATGCAGCAGAATGAACCAATAAGAGGACAGAATATCGGATATGGAAGACAGAATTGCAGTTAGCAATCAAAAAAAGACAGGCTGACTCACTCATTAGATCTAACTTGTTAGACCTAATACGACTGGTGACTTGATATTGAAGCCAGTGCTCAATTGTCATTCTCAAAATCCTAGGGCCCTTGAGAATTATACTACTGTGTATCTATTCTGCCTGTGCTTTATAAATAGAACAAGAAAGCCCAGGTGACTGCATATTTGTGTATAACATGGTTTACTGAATATTTTAAGCCCACTGTTGAAACCTACTGCCCAGAAAAAAAATATCCCTTTCAGATTATGCACCTGGTCTCCCAAGAGCTCAGATAGTGATGCACAGTGAGATTAATGCTATTTACATGCCTCCCCACACAATGTTTATTCTGCAGTGCACTAGGCAAGGAATACTTTTGACTGCAGTTTTAAAATGTAATGGCCTCTCAGTAATAAATTCCAAAGTAGACAAAAATGGCCTTAAAGGTTTGGTACTGGGTGAGTTTGTCTTTTGCAAGAGGTTGCAGAGTTTGTGGAGAAGCTGGATATGGGGAGAGGTAGAAGCATTTGAAAAGCAGAGGGCCGGGGATATAGCTCAGCGGCACAGCGCCTGCCTGGCAAGCACAAGGTCCTGAGTTCGATTTCTGGTACCAAAAAAAAAAAAAGGCAAAGGCACAGTGACCAGAGCCTGAGCCCACTAGTTTTGCAGAGTGAGGTGGCTAACAGCTATGCTAAGCAAGACTTTCAGGAAATTATGTCCCTCAATTCCCTAAATATTACATGATCATCATCTGGCTATAGGTATAGTTTTGTTATCCTAAACCCTTGAAATGAGTTGTGTTCTTCAAATAATTATAATGAGAAATCATAGCACAGGTCAATATTGTGTTCTGTAATTACACCGTAGAGTTGGAGCTCCAACAGAAATTTTATGTCAGAATAATCCTCAATCCTGGAAATTTCCATAGCATTCTTTTCTTCTCAGTAAAGGAAGTAATTCTTAAAAATAGCATACTTTTGCTCAAATTTACCTATTAGAGTTAGAAGACCTAAGTCTCCAGAAATTTTCCCTGGCCTTCTCTTTATTGAAAGCATGAAGCAGCACAGTGGATGGCTGTGGAGTCTTGAGTTTGAATCCTGCCCCTTTTACTCACTAGCTTTATAACCTTGAGCATCTTACTCATTTGTCTAAGTACCAGATTGAAATAGAAAGCGGTTACATGAAGAGCAGCTGGCAGATAGTGAGGTCTTAATAAATGGTAATCACTGTAGGATTTATTGGGGGGAGGAACAAAATGGTACAATGAGTGTGGGTGGGGACTTGATCCAAGGGTGTGTTCTGCTTGATTCTGTGTTTCTTAAGGGAGTCATTTGCATTACTTCTTTGCAGAATAATGGGACCGCTGAGCATCAGGTAGAATCTTTCATAAGGATAAAACTGGAGTCACTGTTAAAAGAATCTCGAATTCGAGACAAAGAAGATCCTGACAGTTTCACAGTGAGGGCACTCCTGAAGGCCACACATAAAGGCTTAAACACACACCTGAAGCAGGTACACAATTTCCTCCTGTGCTTATTCTTCCACAAGAAAATGAAAAGTTCCTCATACTTTGTAATTTTTTGTCACTTAGGAATATGCTTCTCCAATTTCTTTATTTCTATTATTATATTGCTATTATAATGAAAATATCTTACCAAAGTGATGCGAAAAACAGTTACAAGTCAGTAGGTGGGGGATAAAATGACATGAAAACTGCTTCAGTGGGACTCTCAGGATAAAGCCCAGCGTCTGTGGGCTCAGGTGAGAGAAGAGTCTCCAGCCCACTATGTACTTCACCTCCTTTCCTCTCCACATGCAGTAAGCTCCATGCCCTGTTGATTTCACCTTCCACATATGCCTCCTCTCTGTTCATTTCTTTTCCCCATAGTTGTATCCTAATCTAGACAAACTTCAGCTTTTTCCCCTGTTTCAGTTTAAACTCTACTTGGAAATCAGCAGTTTTTTCAAAAAATATAAATCTGATTGTCATTCCACTGTTCAAAATTCTTCAGTGGCTTCCAGTTACACTTCGGGTAGATCGTAAACTCTTTAACCAAGCTTTCAAGGCCCTGCAAAAGAGTATCCTTGCCTCTCCACTCTCAGATCTCCTCGGCGCCTGTGTCCTACTATCCCCCATTGTCATACCAGCCACGGTGATCTTCCTCACTGTCCATTCCCTCTGCCTGGAACACTCCATTCCTGTATCTTCTCTAGCTAACTCCTATTAGTCTTTTAAATCCCAGCTTCAAAGTGATGTCTTTTTTTTTTTTTTTTTTTTTTTTGTGGGTACCGGGGGGGTCGACCTCAGGACCTCACGCGCCAGCAGGCGCCCATGCCGCTGAGCGATATCACCGGCCCCTTTTTTTGTATGTGGGTTCCGGGAGTCGAACTTGGGCCCTGGCGCTTGCCGGGCAGGCGCTTAAGCCGCTGAGCCATCTCACCGGCCCCAAAGTGATGTCTTGAAAGAGTCCTTGATGTTCGAATTTGGTCAGCTGTCCCCTTTATATTGTCCATGGTGATCTGACATGTCTTCTCTTTTCTGAGGGTTTGGCTGTATACTTGCAGTTATTTGTTCAATGTCTGTCTTCCCATCTAGTCTGTAGATTTCTGAAGATAGGAACGAGTCAGTCTTGATAATTCTTACTTTCCTGGTTTAGTATAGTGTCTATAGCTTAGGAGGATCATAAATAGTTCCAGAATGAACCAACATTTTTGGGTTCTTAATGAGATTTTAGGTGTGGTTGCTAATAAAAATGGAACCACATTTATGACAAAAATGTCATAAATGGCCAAGGAAGAGGGATAGTGGATTTTTAAATGTTATCATTGTAGAATATTAAGAGCATTTATTCTGGACCACTGGGGACCCTTGTGGTTACTGGTGTGGCTAATGCAGCCTTCTTTGCTGCTGCTGTCTGTCCTCCAGAGACCAAGACTCCTGGCTGAAAGATTATGTCTTGTCATTGGTGGTTACCTTGTAGACCGTACAGAATTCTACCAATTCAACCATTAAGCTGTTCCTCAGAGCTATTTAGTTTCCAAACATAGAAAACCTAATTAAGAATTACTTGGATAGTGAAGAAAGATGTTGGGTTAGGTAACTGGAAGTTTATTTGAAGAGTAAGCTTCAGAATGGGCTTAATCTACAAGGTCAGCATAACATCAGACTTTTTTTCTGTTTTGCCTACTCCATTTTTAGTATCATCCCAAATCTTGTTGCCTTTGCCTCAATAGTTGGCAGTACCATGAGCTACATGTTTATTGGCTCATGTGCAGAGAGTGAGATAGTATATTTGTCCCCAGCTAATAAACCAGAATTCATGCTTAGCCCTGATTGGAAACTTAGCTCATAAATCAACCCCTAAGGTAATCACTGTGACCTTGGGTAACTCTTCTTCCTAAATAAATTT
Source organism: Erethizon dorsatum (assembly GCA_028451465.1). NCBI lineage: Eukaryota > Metazoa > Chordata > Mammalia > Rodentia > Erethizontidae > Erethizon > Erethizon dorsatum. The sequence continues at coordinate 33,639,294 of CM051831.1, forward strand.
CACAAGTGAATGGTGTAAGATTGGCTTTCTAATGCCAATGAGAACTTACCCTTGGAGCTGATGCCAGGGTCATTTCATCTTGTAATACATATTAGAAGAGCAGATGGCCTATTGAGGAAGCAACCAAAAGGTAAGTTGTAGTATCATGGCCCTCCCAGTAGTTTTCGATTTTATTAAATTTTCAATATAATTTTGGATTTTCTTAAAATTGCAGTAAAAAGTAGAAGCATGGCGCCCTCCTTCTAGGAAACAAAGGTACCATGCAGATGCCTGTAAAGTCACATTCAGTTAGGTCAGCATGGTTTCCACTGCTTATCCTTTGTGAATCTCATTGACTGACCTGGGCCAGTCATTTCCCCACATGCTTTTGGAGAAGTCTTTGCCCTATACTAGATCATTCCTATTGGGAAGGTGGCCACAGGTCTTTGATAATTAGGAAGAAACAAATTAAGCTCATCTTTCTTTTGCTATTCATTGAAGATATCCAAATAATAGTTTTACCATCAGGTAAAATGGTAAGCAACCTTAAATTTCAGAGATGTAGTAAAGCAAAACCTATATCCTTTTGTTTTGTTTTCTCTTAAATCTGGGTTACAAAAAGAATGTAATTATATTAGTATAAAATAAATAGAGCCTGTGATTTTAATAAAGTGGGGTGTAAAGTACTGAGGTTTTGAACACTGCTATGTTCCTTTTCAAAAGACCGTTTGTGTTCTGTGGGCAAGTGAGGTAAGTTAGTGTTGAGACAAGTACGTCTGTGCCAGATAGAATATGTGTGCTTAAATCTCAAGCTGAGAATGTGCTGAGTGTGGTTCAGGGCAGCACCATTTTAGCTCTTCCTTTTTTGGATTAGAATTCAGCAATGCAGGATTGAGTTCTACTTGTATTGTCTTTTTCCTGGAGAGCCCTAACGAATAACAATGAAATCCTCCTTCAGGCTGGGAGAACTGACCTACACACAAGAAAGAGTTCTTGAGAGTTCTTCAGTATGCTCCTTTTTTTATATCTGAACTGTTGCTGCTGGGTAACCATAATGAGCCCCTAACTCAGCTCTTTCAACTCTCAGTATGCCTGGCCTACCCTTCACCCCCATCCCCTCTCGTTTATACCACTACCATACTATAGTGGTAGTTCAGAAATGTGCATCTGTTCTTGTCGTTCTCTTGTTTCAACCATTCGAAGGCTCCTCATAATTTATAGGCTAAAGTTCAAATTCAAAGATGTAGCCCATAAGATCCTCTCTTGAGCCCCTCCCCCACTTTTTAATTAGCATGTGTTTGTGACCTTGACTCTTGCTGGTGGCTGTGTGTGTGTGTACACAAACAGACAGCACCCACTTCCTTCATTTCCTAGGAGGACACCATGCTCCTACTACTTGGCTTTTTTATTTGCTGTTTCCTTGGCTGCAACACACTTCCTTTTCTTCAGTTCACATAGATAATCTCCAGTCATCTGTAGGCTTCAGCTTTTGCACCATGTCCCTTCAGAAGTCCTTCATAATTCTCAGGTTCGGCCATCTCATGGTGCCCTGAGCTTTCCTCATCAGCTTTTATTGTCCTGCAGTGCTGAGATTTTCTGCACCATTAGATTGTAAGCCCTGTGATGGTAGAGCCTGTACTCCTCTTGTTTGCTCTGCCCTTGGATACTCGTCAAATTCCTATGACAGTGCTGTTTCCATGACTTCAGTGAAAGATGTAGTTCTGATGTTCAGGGAGAGATCACAGTCGGAGACGGATATTTGTAGTAATCTCTCCTGTGTAAAGATGAGGCGTGGGGTGGATGAAGTTGGGGGAAGAGGAAATCAGAAAGGAGACTTGGAGCCAGAGTCTCCTTTTTTATTACCAATTGGTTTGTAGCTTTGGGTACTTTATATAACTTCACTACATTTTAGTTTTTATTTTCTGCGAAGTTGAGATTTTCATGATTCTTGTTTCCAGAGATGGTGGTATAAATTAAATGAGAATATATGTAATGCATTTAGCAGTAACCTTGGGTACAGTCAGTGCCTGTTAAATTGAGTGACACTATATCTCAATTTGTTTGGGACAGTCCTGCTTTATACCTGTTGTCCTGTTGTAATTTTTTAAAGTGCCCCATTTCACATTTAAAAATGTCCCATTTTGGACAATAAATGCCATAGTCCTTCTATCAATGGATGAAATGTTAGAGGTAGAAAGGAACTCACATGATAATCGTTCAGTTTCTCCCTGTTTCACAGATAAGAAAACTGAAGCGGAAAGAAGGGATTTACCAACGGATATGTAGCTACTTGGAGACAGAACTGGGTCTCCTAACTTGGAGAGGAGTGTCCCTTTTGTGGCCATATGTACTTACTTTCTTAATTCCAGAGCTTTTGAAGTTAATGATCAGCATTATTTGGTCTTCAAAGGCAATGAACATACATAAGCCAAGCAACACTTAATTAACATCACCCCTGTTCCACCAGTGTTTTTTTAGATTACCCTTTCCCCAAATAATTCTCAGATTCTTCTCACCTTCTTCCCCAGAACTGAATCTTTGATCAGTGTCTATGGATGTAGCAGATGCCCTTCCCTAATTTTGTTAACTCATGTTCATTCCATTCATGTGATTATCTCTGTTCCTTCTCTGTTTAGCTGGAGTTCTGGATGATTAGGGCCTACTGGTCTCCCCACGTGCCCTATCATTAACAATAAACTGCCTGATGTATTTCTTTTTTTTTTTTTTTTTTTTTTTTAATTTGGGTACCGGGAGTCGAACTTAGGACCTTGTGCTTGCCAGCAGGCGCTTTGTGCCACTGAGTGATATCACCGGCCCTTTTTTTCCTTTATATGGGTACCGGGAGTCAAACTCAGGACCTGACGCTTGCCAGGCAGGCGCTTATGCCGCTGAGCTATCTCACCGGCCCTGCCTGATATATTTCTATTGATAACAATTAAATAAGTATCTATACCCTTTTAGAGTGACTTTTTGTATACTAATGAGGTTTAGGCTCAAGCAAGGATGACTGGGTCCTTACCTTTAAACTGGAAAATTAGCTCATGAGGAAAATGTCAGATAACGCAATACTACCCTTTTCTAGTGATCACCAATGAGGGAATTATTTCAGTGCATAGATAAGCTTTGTTGTGGCTTACTTAAACATACAACAGCTGCCTTTTTACCTCACAGACATGCTTGGGTATTTTTTTATTTTTATTTTTAATGTCTTAAAATCCTAAATGGCAAGTATTCAATGTGATCATTTTATTCAACAAAATTGGCTTTTAATGTCTTGGTCATTTCCCCCAAATTAAATCTCTCCTAACTGAAAATGATTTATCCCCTTTAGTGCATTCAAAGTCACACATCCTACTTTGCGGGCAGGCTGGTGAACAGGCACTGTAAGGGCCAGCAGACTGGGGCACTACTCAGAGCCTGTGGGCCCAGCCATGGGAAGTGGTGGGCAGCGGCTACATCCTGGCTGGGCTCAGGCATCCAGTGTTCCTTCTTTTTCTGTAGACCTGAAGGGGTGGCCGAGGAGGAAGTTAGCAGGGCAAAGGGGAAGAAGGGTTCCCCTGCCATCTCACCAGAGCTAAGGAAAATCAAAAGAAGGAAAATAGTATATTATGCCTTTATTTACTCAGAATCCAGACATGAAGGAAGGTGGGGGAAAAATCACATGGACGATCGCTCATGACCAACTTTGGAAAACACATGGTATGAATTAAGAGTGATATATATGTAGAGTGAGTAATCCAGTTAAGGATTCTGAAGGGTACTGGAGAACATTTGGTGACCTTGAAATAGCTAAAGATTTCTTAAGCAGAACTCCAAAAAAGGAAAAGATTGAAATTTAAACCACTTTAAACCATAAGAACTTCTGTTTATCCAAAGAATCAAAAAGCAAGTCATATACTAGGGAGTAATATTATTAAATACTCTATCCAGGAAAGTATTTCTACACTGAATGTGTAGTTTCTTCAAATCCATAAAAAGACAAGCAAAGTAATTTCTACAAAAGGCTTCAATGGGTACTTCATGAAAGGAGATATCCAAATGGTTAAGAGATGGGGCTCACCGTTCTCAGCCATGTAGGAAATGCACATTTCAGTGGTGATGCACACACCCACCACAACAGGTAACATGAAAGACTACAAAAACCAATGTTAGTGAGGATGTTGAGCAGTTTGAACTCTCATCTCTGCTCATGGGTGTGTACATTTATGAAACTACTGTGGCACATTGTTTCACAGGATATTTTAAACTGTGCTATGTATCACAGCATAGCAGTTCCACCATTAGGGTTATGTCAAAAAATAGAAACATTTATAGTGACAATATTTGTAATAATACTAATCAAATAATACTAATACTAGTCCGAATGTCCATCAGCAATTGAATAAATAAAGTTGTATATTCACATAACAAAATATTTAACAGTCATGAAAAGGAAGACGATTACAACTATATACAAATATGTGATGATCATTATAATGTTGAAAAAAAGAATCCAGAATTAAGGAAGTGTATATAGTTTGATTCCATTTACATGAAACTTAAGACCAACCCCCCCCTCCCAGAAATAAAGATCCACAAAAAAACCCTCACAAAAACTCTATAGGTTAGATGTTACTTTTAGGGAGAAAATAACCACGGAGTAGGAAAATCATAGGGTTTCTCGGGGACAGACTATATTCCGTCTCCTCATTTGAGAGTCTTTGCTTTGTGAAAGTTGCTGTTCTATACACATATGATTGGTATAGGTGTCCAAATATTTTCAATAAAAATGTAAAAATTTTACAAGAAATGAGTCATTGGATGATGAGCTTTACATTATGTGTGAGGTTCTTGTGAAACTATTTCTTCTGTTGTAAGGAATGTTGAGTCCAGAATTTCCTGCTGATCAGGGGGATAACTTATTATTAGGCTGGGCAAATTAGTCATGACAATAAATAATTGAAAACAAACAAAATATTTACCCTAAGGACTGCTTAAGTAAGCCATGATTAATCTGCATAATGGGCAACCATTAAAAGATCTTATCTGAAGATGACAACATACAAAACATTAAAAGAAAAAGTGAGATGAAACGGATTTTATAGTACAATCACCATGATGTGATGTGTCAGAATTGTATGTGCAGAAATTATATCATCATTTCTTGAAATGGTATCTGTCATTGGTAATTCATTTTTTATATTTTATAATAATAAAAAGTGAACTTTAAAAAGACAGATTTATGGGCTGGGTATGTAGCTCAGTGGTAGAGTGATTACCTAGCATGCACAAGGCCCTGGGTTGAATCCCCAGAACTATTAAAAAAAAAAAAAAAGATCTGTTATTGTGATATCTCAGATTACTAGGTACAGATTGGATATACTTATCTGAAATGCTTGGAGCCAGAAGTGTTTTAGATTATTATTAAATTTTGAGATACTTGCATATACATAATGAGGTATTTTGGGGATGAGACCCAAGTCTAACCATGAAACTCATGTATAACTTATATATATAACCTGAAGGTAATTTTATGCCATATTTTTAATGTGTCTGTGTTCTGACTATCACTTTTCACATAGGGTCAGGTGTGGAATTTGCCATTTGTGTCAGGTTGGGGCCAAAAAGTTTCAGATTTTGAAGCATTTTGGATGTCTGCATTAGGAAAGCTCAACCTGTATATGTGGAGTTAGAGATATTTCCTTTCAGAGAACAACTTTTCATTAATTTTTTATTTTTATTTATTTTTTTTTTTTGTGGGTACCGGGGGGTCGACCTCAGGACCTCGTGTGCCAGCAGGCGCCCGTGCCGCTGAGCGATATCACCGGCCCCTTTTTCGTATGTGGGTTCCGGGAGTCGAACTCGGGCCCTCGCGCTTGCCAGGCAGGCGCTTAAGCCGCTGAGCCATCTCACCGGCCCCAACTTTTCATTAAAATTAAAATTATCTCCCCAAGTAAATGTTTTAGGCACAACTTCAGTTACAGAATTAGAACTTATCATGCCTCCAGTCATAAGAATAAATAGCTGCCTACAAATTTATATTATTATTTTAATAAACACTGATAGTATTTTACATTGGAAATTAATATTATATAGTTTACAAAATGACTTTCTATGTTATCTTATTTAATGTCACAGTAATAATCCTCTGAAGTAGATGCTGTCACCACACCCATTTAGAAAACACAGTAGGAAGCTGAAGAGGTCAGCTGACTCACCAGCCTAGGGAAAGGCTGAGCTGGAATATGAGATTGGACACTGGGCTGCCGCACCGTGTGTGCGAAGTTCCTAGGGCACAGACAATTGCAGAGAAGGCTCCAGACTAAACTAGCACCTTGCTGTTAGTCTACCAGGGAGTTAAGCATGTTTATGCCCATGATAGCTTGCTTTTTATTCACTGTGTTTGAGAACATCTGGAAGTTGATATGATCGCATGTCGTTAGGGGAATGGAGTTTCTTTCCTTCCCTAAGCCACACTCCTCAGATGTCTGGGTACTCTGTCTCAAGATCTCAGTTTTGTTGGTAGAAGCTTTATTTTTGGTGGCAAGGTTTTCTATAACTACTGGAGTCCCTCCCCATCATTTATATTGTTATGTGTTGCCTAAATATTGGGGTGACCTCTGACCTGGTGGAGATGAAACCACATCATGCCGAAAAGATTTTGCATTGAACAACTAACCTGTCCAGAAGTTAACAGGGTAATCCCAGGCTTATTAGCCTCAGTCCTGTGGCTACCAATTTTTATTATGCTGTGGAAATAAAAATGGATCATAATCTCAAAAGAGCAGTTTGATTTAGGTTATTTGAGTGCATACTCATCAAAGACAGGAATGGTAGGTATTTTTAAGTTACTATAAATTTTTTAAAAAACCAAATCTGCCTTTTATTATTCACTAACCAAGAGTGATCTTCCTATACAAAAGGGTATTTTCCCCTTATATTTAATTAGATCCTGTAACTTTGACCTTCCCTCTTGTAGACTTTCAAAATGCATGACTAGTAAAGTTTTTCTAAGACCTCCATTTTTATAGCTTAGAAATCAGTTTCTGATCATGAAACCTTAAATTTTGCTATTAATATTTTAATAAAAATGTGGCCATAAACATCTTTGTTATTTAATGGTGAAGCAAGCTGCAATATTTGATCAAGTATTCCCCCTCCACATTATTACCTCAGAGTGTATGTGTGTGTGTGTGTGTGTGTGTGTGTGTGTGTGTGTGTGTATTTAAAACCCAGTTTATTCTCTGTATGCTGTGGATGTACCTGATATGATGAGTTTATCATGTTTACTGTGCTCTTTCCTGCAGAAAACCACAAAATCACGTTCTAAATCCTACAGTACGATGATGAGGAAGACACACAGCAGAATCCTGGCAAGGAGAGTGGCCAGGTAAGAGAGCATCTCTGTGGTTCTTGCTCAGACTTCCTGGACCTCTCCATTCCTGTCATCCTGGCTGTTTTAGTTGTGTGGATCACAAGGTGAGGGCCCCAAGTAAAACTTGAAGATTAACTAGCTGTGCAACAATAATGTAAGGAATATAGCACTGTGCCTAGCACATAATGGGACCCTTAATAAATGCTAGCTGTAGCAGTTGCCAAGTAAAACTTCTCTTCAGAGAAGGAAGAGGGGCCGCGTGAATGTAGAGAAAGCTGACAGAGAAGGCTGAAGGGAAAGTTAGGTGCTAAGTACACATTAGGAGCCAGGGAATTGCAGTAAGCCAGATTTCAAAATTTTGTCCCTCTGCTTACTAACTTTAATATGGGACAAGTTAAGCTCCTTTTTTCTGTATACTTCTTAGGGTCATTATAAGAATTAAAGGAATTAAACTAATTAGCATATTATGAGCCCCAACCCAATTAAATAAGTGCTCAAAAACAAATTTTTTGTTATCAGCAGTATTTGTGATGATTTGCAAAAATGAGAAGGGGACCAAGAGATAAAGGGAGGGGAGAAGGGAGAGGAAGGAGTAGTAAAAAGAGTTAAGATGTGTTGTGTACAGGTACTAACTCCCCACGAAGGATGTAATCATTATGCATTGCAAACATGAACTAATGTAAATACATAAATAAATATACAAGGACCACATTTCAGAGCCTAAATTGTGACACATGATCTGATACAGGATTTTCTGGCAGTTTATACCATAAATCTCACAAAGAAATGTAAATAACATCATAGGTAAATAGATAGAGGGATACACACATACACCTGTATGTCTTTATTAAAAGATGGAATTAAATGAAATTTGAAGTGTAGGCATCCTGTAGGAATTAAACTTCAGTGTTCAATTATACTTTATATTTGATCTCCAACAGCATATTTATACATAAAATAGTAACTAATAAAAGCAGAGTAGACATATGTGGTTGTACCTTTCCTTACAGTAAAGGATAAAGGAAAAATACAATCGTCTTCCAGAAGACCACTTCTGTAAATGTTCTTAAGTAGAAGTACGAGAAATGCCTAACTGAAACATACAGCCAGGGGAGGGATAGTATGGAAAGCCACACTAATTTGGACATATTCAAATGAGACATCACTGTAGGTATGACATGAAATCATGTTGCATGCTGCTCTTGAATCAATTATAGATTTTTTCCATAGTAGATATTAGAGCCTGAGCATCGATGATGGTGTCCTTTGGGACTTCACTCACTCAGTCTACTCCCTGGATGACAACTAAAAAGAGCTAACATTGTGCAGAATTTTTCTGTACCATGGAATGACGTGGAATTTTACCTGTGATTTTTAAGCATGACTTCACATTGATTTGTAAGTATTAACCTTCACAAAACTGGATTCTCACCAGTGGCTATAAAACTTCTTATATGATAAAGGATAAACACTCATTCTTTCTTCCCATTGATGTTTGTTTATTATGGTACTGGGAACTGAACCCAGGGCCTTTGTACTGAGCTATATCTCCAGTCCTTTTTTATTTTTCATTTTGAGACAAAGTCTTGCTATGTTGCACAGGCTGGGCTTGAACTTGTGATCATCGTGCCTCAGCCTCCCAGAGTTCTGGGATTACAGGCATGTACTACCATGTTTGGTTTCTGACTGATTTTTTTTTTTTTTTTTTTTGTGGGTACCGGGGGGTCGACCTCAGGACCTCGCGCACCAGTAGGCGCCCGTACCGCTGAGCGATATCACCGGCCCTTTTCTCGTATGTGGGTTCCGGGAGTCGAACTCGGGCCCTCGCGCTTGCCAGGCAGGCACTTACGCCACTGAGCCATCTCACCGTCCCCCTTGACTGATTTTTATCATGTCTATATTCATGCTTCCTTTCTTAGCAAAATGAACCGTTGGTACATTTTGCCCTTAATTCTTTTATGGGTGTATATAAACGCCATTTTGGTGGGGCTTTTGCCTAATTTGTTTACTGTTTTATCTCTGATACGTACTCATGTTTTCATTGAGTAAATAAAATCTCTGTCACCACTATCTAATTCCAGAACACTTTCATCACCTCCAGAAGAAAATTAGTACCCATCAGCAGTCACTCTCTATCCTCTTCTCCCTCGGTCTCTGGCAGCCACTGTCTCTATAGATTTGCCAGTATCTTCTTTCACTTAACTCAGGCTCTCAGAATTCATCCATGTTGTTGCATTTATCCGCACTTCATTTCCTTTTCTTGCTCAATAATCCAGTGTATGGATATATTACATTTTATATATCTGTTCATTTGTTGAAGGATGTTTAGGTTGTTTTCACTTTTTGGGTATTGAGAACAATGCTGCTATGAACATTCTTGTATAAGCTTTTATGTGGATGTATATTTTTATTTCTCTTGGGTGTGTTGAAGTGGAATTGCTGGGAAACAAAAAAAAAAATTTTTTTTTTTGAGAAACTGCCAAATTATTTTTCACAGCAGTTGTACCATTTTATACTTTCCAGCAATGTATGAGGGTTTCAGTTTCTTCTTATCCTTGATAATACTAGTTATTGTCTGCATTTTTGGTTATAGCCATCCTAGAGGTATGACGTGATACCTCATTAGTGTTTGAATTTGCATTCCCCTAACGACTAATAATGTTGAGGATCTTTTCTTGTGCTTATTGGTCTTTGTTTTGGTATATCAGTGAGGATTGGAGTTTTTAAAAAATTAGATATTCCCACAGAGGAGAAAAGTGTGCCTGTGAGGGAAAGTGATAGTCTGTGGAGGACTTTAATGTGAGAAGGAGTAATGGCAGAATTTGTAAGATTGTAGAGGAGAAATCCTAGGAGTGGTTTGTAGAAGAGAGAGAACATAGAAAATATCAGAGCATGAAATATTAAATGATATAATGCATCTTTAAGAAACTTGGGGAATACAGAAAAAGTATAAAGAAGAAAATAAAAATACTTGTAATCACACCTTTAAAAGATAATTACTGTGGAAATTTTGATACATTTCCTTTGGGTATAAAATTCCTGTGACCCGTAATGCAGTGTTTCTATTTGTTTTTAGTGTAGGTTCTCACTGATGTTTCTCCCTGGTTGGGTAACAGTGGGAACCCAGCCCTTCACAGTGGAACTTAATGCATGGGGGTGAGCTGTGACTCCTGGTGGAACAGTGACTGGGGCTACATGAGAAGGCTGACATGATGGAAAGAGCACTAAGCTAGGAATCACGCTCGGGTCTATTCTGACTCCAGTAAGACCTATGGCATATCATTTATTTGTTCTCTGAAGTACAGAGGGTGGACTAACCAAAAGTTCCATCCCCTTCCAACTCTAAAATGTCATGAATCCTGGGTGTGTACCTCACAGGTTGGGCCGCTGAAGGAAAACCATGAAGCTTTGCCGAGAGCTATCTGATTTGGTTGTGTACACAAACTCTGTGGCAGCCCAGGACATCGTGGATGATGGTAAGGACCGAGAGTTTTTTTTCTTGCTTTGAATAAACGTTCTTGACCTCTGTTTGTCAATTGTTAATTAATCCTTTGTTAATCCGACTATCACTGCACATTTCTGGGAGTGTGTAGAATCCATCGCCGTGTCAGGGAATGTTTGCTGATACGATCCTCAGCTCACATGGAGGGCTCTCTTGATCGTGGTGGTTGCCTGATTGCCTGAAGGTCAGAGATATGTCCTACAGGGCTGAAGAGGATTTTATTATTATAAAAGACAAATGCATGAGAGCAATGTCTACCAATGCTTGAACTTGGAGACCTGTCCTGGCTTAATGACCAGTCACAGATGGCCTTTCCAAGTGTGAATGATAAGAAGAAAGAATAAATTAATTGGCTAAAACAACACCCTGGAAAGCCTCATATCTTCTCATTGTAAGTTTTGATTTGATTAAAGTAGTTTAATGCACGGCTTAAAGTTTTAACAAAAAAAGCAGAAATTTCAGTACAATGACTCATTTTTCAACTATCCATTGTTACATTGAGCTGAGAAATTCTAGTCACAGCTATTCTTACCCTTGATTTTTCTGCCACTTGCTCTTTTTCCCTTTGTCTTCTATTTCATTTAGTTATTGAATGCTTATTGAAATAACTTACCATCATGTGGCGCTTCAACCTCATTTTAATTCTAGTAGAAGTGAAATTAAGCAGAATCTCCAAGTTTCTCAGCATGTCTTAGTGACAGGAAACAACACTGTGGTGAGTCGTGTGTCCTCACATTCATTCAGGATTCTGCTCAGATCTTTGTCCTCTGCCAGGGTCCACAAGTGAATCTTTTTCTAATTGCAGACAGATTTCCTTTCTTCCTCTTGGTGTTTGTTCTTCAAATAGTGATAGCTGTACAAAATTTCAGTTAATTTCACATGTGAGAATATGAGAAACCTTAAGGTTCTCAGCAGTTATTTTTTTTTTTTATAATTACTGTCCACAGCTCAAAAATAAACTTAGTGAGTGGTTGAATGAAGTTATAGGTAGATTTGGCATAAAGAATGAAAATTTCCCAGTACATTCCATTGGGAGCTAGAAACCCACTAGCTTAAGAGAAAATAATCTTGATTATTTTAAACTTCAGCTGGGTCTTTTGTTTTTTTAAGTCATCAAATGAGGAGTAGATAATGAATACATACCTTATCCTTAAGCAAGTAAACTTAACTCTATTAATATACTAAATCATAAGTGCTTAATAAGCAATGTCATTTTAGTGATACTGTGGTATGCATATTTATGTGGACAGGAAAGTTGTATTGATTCTAGAACTACTCCATCTAAATTTGACTTGTCAAAATGACTATCTTATCTCCTACTGTGTTCAAGGCTTTCCTTATTAAAATTTGTAAATAAGTTCAATTTTAGTTTTCTTGAGGTGTATAAACTATGTTAATAAATGCTATCAATAAAATATTTATTAGTATATATATATTTTTTTGTGGGTACCGGGGGTCAACCTCAGGACCTCGCATGCCAGCAGGTGCCTGTGCCGCTGAGCGATATCACCGGCCCTTGTGGGTACCAGGAGTCGAACTCAGGACCTCGTGCTTGCCAGGCAGGCCCTTATGCCACTGAGCTATCTCACTGGCCCGTTAGTATATATTTTAAAGGGTCTGTACTAGAGAAATTATCAGGTTAAAACTATAGCATCATTTCTCTTTCTCCTTTTTATTTATGACTGTTTCAAGTTCCAGCTCAGAAGTGGCATTGTGAGTCATTTGGCCAACTCTTTTTGGGGGGGTGGCGATACTGGCGAATAACCCCAAAACCTTCACACTGAGCTACATCCCCAGCCCTTCTTTGTTTTGAGATAGGGCCTTGCTAAGTCATTAAATTGCCCAGGTTGGGCTTGAACTTGCAGTCCTCCTCCCTCAGGCTCTCAGAGTGCGGGGATAACAGGACTGTGGCACCATGCCTAGCTTTGGCTAGCATTTAACATCTAAGGGTGTATAACTCTGAGGACAGCAAGGTGCCCTGGGAGACTGACTACGTATGCTAATAAACATGTCCGGTAGAGATATGATTCAGGCCCATTTGGTTCAGCAAGACTATAGTTCAGCACCTTGGTTTTTTTTTTTTTTTTTTTTTTTTATTTGGTGGGTACTGGGGTCGAACTCAGGACCTCATACGCCAGCAGGCGCCTGTGCTGCTGAGCAATATCACCGGCCCTTTTTTTCGTATGTGGGTCCCGGGAGTCGAACTCAGGACCTCGTGCTTGCCAGGCAGGTGCTTATGCTGCTAAGCTATCTCACTGGCCCAGCACCTTGGTTTTGAACTCTTATCTCAGCCTGGGTTCAGACAGTTTAGTTTGTTAGCATTTGAATGAGAATGCAGCTCTGGTCATGTTTGGGTCTTCATCTGGGCTGGATTTTTCCAACAAATCAAGAGGACATAGGAGTGGTCATTTTGAGAATAGGATATGGTTGTTTGGTGAAGCAGTTCAACGATAAGGGGCATTGTAAATATGGTTCAAAAGGTAGGATTCAAGAAAAGAGTGGATTATTAAGTGTTTGGAGGCTCCATCGTGACCATCATGATCCCTAAACTTGCAGCTTCCTTGACAGCTGTGATTGTCCAAGCAGGAACCATAAGTGCAGGCTTTTCGTACTGAGACCTCTCATTTTTTCCCATAGTTTATAAGCCTAACTAGGTGGATAGGTGATTGTCCTTGTTTCTGAAACTTTATTTCTTCTTAATGTTCTTTTGAACCTATTTCCTCCTTTGTTAGTCTTTCTTCTGGGTAGGTTTCTATTGGTTCCGTAATTCCATTCAAATCAACTTTAAAACCCTATTTTTCTTTTCTTCGCAATGGTCTTTCCCCTTTATTTTCTCAGAGTCCAAATGTTATCATTAATATATGTTTCACACATATGCCTTTTAAATGAATATTTTCAATTGATATCTTCCTGCTACCAGGAATAAGTTATATACATACTTTTATTTATCCGTGGTTGTCTGTATCTTTGGTAAAGAGATTCTGTTTAAGTCATAAACCTAGAAAATAACTGTTCTACTCATTCTTTTCATGCTAACCAGATAGACATGAGTTAGTGGAATGACTGAATTCTGGGGAGAATATAGGAGCCAGAAATGGGCAGGTATCTTACTTAGCAAGTACACAGTTGTGATTGGACCTCAACCTGGCAAACCTCTGAAACTGTGAACCAAAATAAACCTCACTTCCTTTTAGTTCTGTACGTCAGGTATTCTATCCCGTTAACAGTAAGGTTACTAATACAGAAAATCAATACTGAGAAGTTGGGATCATTGCTGTGACTATGCCTGATTCAGAAGTCTTTGGAACTGGTTTCCTGGAGGAGTTGGGAGAAGTTTGAAGAAGTGGGCTATAGAAGACCTAGGATGCTGTGCATGGAACTTGATGTGAGATTCTGGTGGGAACTCAGGAGAGAACGCTGATAGGAATGTGGACAGCAAAGAATGTGCTCATGAGGTTTCAGATGGGACTCTACTGGGAATTAGACTAGAGGACATGGATGTTACCTTCTGGCAAAGAAGCTGTCTGTTTCGTCCATCTCCTAATATTTGTGTGAGGCTAAGTTTAAAAGTAACAGGCTGATCTCCTGGAGGAAATTTCAGGGGGCCCAGTGTTCAAGCTGTGGTGAGTACAGCTACCCTCTTTCCCACAAAACAAGACCCAGCTAAAAGAGAATCACCTTTTAAAACTAGAAGTCAAGTATTTTAATGCATCCATAATTTTTTACTTTTGCTCAGAATTGCCTTTGCTATTAGGGGTCTTTTGTAATTTCATACAAATTTTGAACTGTTTTCTATTTCTGTGAAAAGTGTCATTGGTAGTGTGATAGGAAATTTATTAAATGTATCACTGTGGGTGATGTGGATAATTTAACTATTCTGTGTGTGTGCGTGCGTGCATATGTGTGTGCGTGCTTCAATTTCTTTCATTAGTTTTTGTAATTTTCATTGTAGAGATCATTCACTTTCTTGGTTACATTCATTCCAGGGGATTTTTTTTTTTTTTTTTTTTAACTTACAGTGAATGGAACTGCTTTCATGACGTTTTTTCAGTACTTTCATTATTGGTGGATAAGATGGCGATTCGTATGTTGATTATGTGTCCTGAAACCTTAGTGACTTTAACAGCTTTAACTTTTTTTGTGGGGGTGAAATCTTTAGGATTTTCTGTATATAAAGTAATATCATCTGCGGGCCGGTGAGATAGCTCAGTGGCATAAGCGCCTGCCTGGCAAGCGCGAGGTCCTGAGTTCGACTCGCGGTACCCACATACAAAGGGAAAAAGGGTCAGTGATATCGCTCAGTGGGACAAGCGCCTGCTGGCAAGCACGAGGTCCTGAGTTCGACCCCCGGTTCCCACCAAAAAAAAAAAAATCATCTGCAAATAGGGATTATTTTATCCCCTTATTTTTTAATTAATTATCCATTCTGTCCCTTTTTTATTGCTCTTTGTAAGCCTTTCAGTGCTATATTGAGTCAAGACTGGTGAAAATGAGTATCTTTGTTTCTGATGTTAGAGGAAATGATTTCAGCTTTTCCCCATTCAGAATGATGTTGGTTGTGGATTTTTTCATACGTAGCTTTTTATTGTATTGAAGTACATTTTTATACCTATTATTGAGGGATTTTCCATGATTAGATGTTGAATTTTATTGAATGCCTTTTCTACATTGATTAATATTATTATATGAGCTTTGTTCGTCATTCCGTTGATGTGATTTTTTGTGTATATTGAACCATCCTTGCATCTCTGAGACAAATCCCATTTAATCATGGTGTACAATACTTTTATTAGCTATTGGATTTGATTAGCTAGTATTTTATTGATAACTTTTGCATGCATATGCAACACAGTTAATTGGTCTATAGTTTTCTTGATCTGTCTTTGGTTTTGGTAGGAGGGTAATGCAGGACTTATGGAATGAGGTTTCTTTTGGAAGGGTTTCCTCCTCCCCCTTTCAATACTTTTGGAACAGTTTGCAAACTAGTATTAATTCTTTAAAGTCTTGGTAAAATTTAGCAGTGAAGCTATCCCAGTCCTGGCTTTTCTTTGCTGGGGGATTGTTTTACTACTGATTCAGTTTTGTTGTTATTAGTCTGTTCAGGTTTTTAATGTCCTCATGGCTCAATTTTGGTAGGTTATATATGTTCAGAAATTTCCATTATTTTGTAAGTTTTTCCAATTCTGAATTTTTCCAATTCAGAATAGTCCAAAATGATACTTTGTATTTCTGTGGTATCCATTGTAACGTCTTCTTTTAAATTTCTGATTATATTTACCTGGACCGTGTCTCATTTTTCTTGGTTAGTCTAGATAAGGTTTATCAATTTTATCTTTGCAATGAACTACTTTTCCTTTCTTCACTCTTTTGTATTACAGTATTTAGTCTGTTTATAAATTTCTGGTGTGACTGTTAATATTTCTCTCCTTTTACTAATCTTGGATTGGTTATTGCTTTTCTAATTCTATGAATTATACTATTAGATTGTTTATGGAAGTCTTCTTTAAAATATTTTATGTAAGAATTTATTGCTGTGAACTTCCCTTTTAGTAAAATTTCTGCTGTATCCTACAGGCTGCAGTATGTTATATTTTCCTTTGTTTCAATAAATTTTTAAATTTCTTTATTTTTTCATATGTACATTAGTCATTCAAAGGAATATTTATTTCAAGATATCTGTACAATTAGTAAAGTTACTCTTGTTAATTTCTAGTTTTCTTCCATGTTGTAAAAGAAGGTAACATGCTATGATTTCAAGAATTACAAAACCTTGTTAGCCAGGCATGGTGGTGCATGCCTGTAATCCCAGCACTCAGGAGGCTGAGGCAGAAGGGTCTCCATGAGTTTGAGACCAGCCTGGGCTATATAGTGAGTTCAAGGCCACCCTGAACTACATAGCAAAACCCTGTCTCAAAACAAACAACAACAAAAAATTTATAAAAACTTGTTGACTTATTTTGTGACATGTGCTTTGGTCTGGAGAATGCCCATGTGCCGATGAGAAGGATGTATATTATACAGCATGCAGTGGCCCTTTTGCATTCTTCCATATCTGACTCGGCAGACAGCCATTGTAAGCCTACCTTGTAAATCCATATATATATATATAGGGAGAGAGAGAGGCAGAGACAGAAAGACAGAGACTGAGACTGTTTTGCTCGAGGAGATTTCCCCCATGCACAGTGGTGGAGGCATCCCTACCCCCAGCCCTGAGGTGTTGGCTTTTCCTCCTATACATGAGGAAACTGTCAATCTTTCTCTCATTCTTCCCTAAAGGGACCTATGGCCTTTTAACAGGCTAACAGTACATTTGGGGAAGGGATATTTCAGGGGCTACTGGACACTGGTTCTGAACTAAGACTATTACCAGGGGACCCAAAATATCATTGCAGACCTCCAGTAAGACTAAGGTTCAGGTGATGAATGAAGTTTTAGCAAAGTTCTGACTCACAGTGGGTCCAGTATGTGTCCAAATCCACCCTGTAGTTATTTCCCCAGCTGTAGAATTCATAATTGGGGAAGATATACTTAATACTTGGCAGAATCCACACACCAGCTCTCCAATCTGTTGTGTGAGGGCTATGATGAGTGGAAAAGCCAAATAGAAGCCATTAGAGTTGCCTTTACCTGGGAAAATAGTAAACCCAAAACAATTTTGCACCCCTGGAGGGATTGCAGAGATTAGTGACACTATCAAGGATTTGAAGTATATAGGCATGGTGGTTCCCAACACATCCCTACTTTATTCTCCTATTTGGCCTGTGCAGAAGATGGATACGTCTTGGAGAATGATGGTGGACTACTGTAAACTCAATCAAGTGGTGGGTCCAGTTGCAACTGCTGTACCAGACGTGGTTTCCTTGCTTGAGCAGATTAACACATCTCCTGATACCCGGTATGCAGCTTTTGATTTGGCAAATGCATTCTTCTCCATGCCTATCCATAAGACCCATCAAAAACAATTTGCTTTCAGCTGGCAAGGCCAGCAGTACACCATCACTGTCCTGCCTCTTAACTCTTCAGCCCTGTCGCAACTTAGTTTGCTGGGATCTTGATCGTCTCTCTCTTCCACAGGGTATCATACTGGTCCCTTATATTGATGATATTATGCTGGACTTGTTAATAAAGCATTTACAAGACATAATATGGAAATAGGAAATAAACCCAACAAGAATTCAAGGTCCCTCTACCTCAGTGAAATTTCTAGGAGTCCAGTGATGTAGGATATGTAGAGGTATCCCTAAGGTGAAAGATCAATTGTTGCATCTGGCTCCCCCTACAACTAAAATGGAGACCCAATGCCTAGTGGGCCTATTTAGAAATTGGAGGCAACACATTCCTCAGGTAGGTGTTTTACTCCAGCACATTTACTGAGTGACTTGGAAAAGTGCTAGTTTAAAGTGGGTCCAAGAACAAGAGAAGGCTCTGCAAAAGGTCCAAACTGCTATGCAGGCTGCACTGCCACTGGGGACAAGTGATCCAGCAGATCCAATGGTACTGAAGTGTCAGTGGGAAGGAGGGATGCTGTTTGGAATATCTAGAAGCCCCCCACTGGTGAATCACGGTGGAGACCTTCAGGATTTTGGAGCAAAAGTCTACCATCATCTGCAAACAACTACTCTCACTTTAAAAAGCAGCACCCCCAAGTAGGGCCTTAGTGGAAACTGAACTCTTCACCATGGGACACAAGGTTACCGTGCAACCTGAGCTTCCCATCATGGGTGAGGTATTACCTGATCCACCATGTAGTAAAGTTGGATTACACAGCCACAGTCCATCATTAAATGGAAGTGGTATATATGTGATTGAGCCAGAGCAGGTCCAGAGGGCACAAGTAAGTTATATGAAGAAGTTGCCCAAATGCCCTACTCCTGCTATACTGCCTTCTGTCTCCCAGCACACACCTATGGCCTCATGGGGGTGTACCGTATGATCATCTGACAGCAGAAGAGAAGGCTAGGGCCTGGTTTATAGATGGTTCTGCGTGTTATACAGACACCACCCACATGTGGACAGCTGCAGCATTACACTGCTTTCTAGAACACCCCTGAAGGACAGTGGTGAAGGGGAATCTTCACAGTGGGCAGAGCTTCAGGCAGTGCACCTGATTGAACATTTTGCCTGGAAGAAAAAAATGGTCAGACTACGTACTGATTCTGGTTTGGCCAGATGGTCAGAGAGTTGGAAGGAATGTAACTAGAAAATTGGTGAAAAAGATACCTGGGGAAGAGACATATGGATAGACTTCTCCATATGGGTAAGGGATGCAAAGATTTTTTAGTCCCTGTAAACACTTACCGAAAAGTTATCTCAGCAAAAGAGGACTTTAATAATTAAATAGATTGGATGACTCATTCTGTGGATAGCAGTCAACCTTTTTCTTCAGCCATCCCTGTCATTGTCCAATGGACTCATGAACAAAGTGGCCATGGTGGCAGGGATAGATCATGCATGAGCTCCAGCAACATGAACTTCCACTCACGAAGACTGATTTGGCTACAGCCTCTGCTGAATGCCCAGTCTGCCAGCAGCAGAGACAAACACTGAGTCCTTGATGTGGCACCATTCCCTGGGTCAATCAGCCTGCAGCCTGGTGACAAGTCTATTGTATTGGACCTCTTTTTTTTTTTTTTTTTTTTTTTTGTGGGTACCGGGGGGACGACCTCAGGACCTCGCGCACCAACAGGCACCCGTGCCTCTGAGCGATATCACCGGCCCCTTTTTCGTATGTGGGTTCCGGGAGTCGAACTCGGGCCTTCGCGCTTGCAAGGCAGGCGCTTAAGCCGCTGAGCCGTCTCACCGGCCTGTATTGGACCTCTTCCATCATGGAAAGGGCAGATCTTTGTCCTTACTGGCATGGACACTTATTCTGTTTATATGTTTGCCTTTCCTGCATGTAATCCTTCTTCCAAAAGCACCATCCATGGGCCTACAGAATCCCTTATCCACCACTCTGGTATTTTACACAGCATTGTTTCTGACAAAGGAACATATTTCACAGGCAAAAAGTGAAGCAGTGGTTTCATGCTCATAGAATTCACTGCTCTTACCATGCTCCTCACCATCCAGAAGCAGCTAGATTGATAGAAAAGTGGAATAGACTTTTAAAAATGTAGTTACAGGGCAAGCCAGGTGGCAGTAGCTTGCAAGGCTGGGGCAAGATTCTTCAAATGGCTGCATATGCCTTGAATCAGTGTCCACTATATGGAATTTTGTCTCCCATAGCCAGGATTCATGGGTCCAGGAGTCAAGGGGTGGAAGTGGGAATATTACCTCTCATCATTACTCTAGTGAACCACAAGCAAAATTTCTGCTTCCTGTATCCAATGATCTTATGCTTTGCTCAGTGTTATGGTTTGTGCCTCGATGTCCCCCCAAAGCCTCATGCAGTCATGGAGGTGGGCTTCTAGAGTTTATGACTGATTCATGGTCTAATGCTGGGATTATGGGCGTGAGTGCTACACCCATCCTGGGGCGGGTAGCCTGCATGTAATATAAGGGAGGGAAAGAGGCTTGCTCTCTCTCTTGCGCACGCTCCTCCCTTTTGCTCTTGCTGTTTTTGCTGCCTTCCGCCGCCATGAACTGTTGCCCTCTGTCATGTGCCACTCTGCCTTGGAGTCAGCCGAGTATGGACTGAAACCTTCCACAAACTGTAAGCCAAATAAACCTTTCCTTCCTTAATTTTGGGTGTTGGGTATTTTGTTTCAGCAACGAGAGAAAAGTAACCGACACTCACCTAGAAGTCTTAGCTCCAGAGAGGGGAAGGCTTGTATCAGAAAGCACAATGTTTCCATTGAACTGGAAGCTAAGACTTCCCCTGGTCATTTTGGGCTCATTGAGTCTCTAGGCAAACAAGCTAAAAAAGGGAGTTACCGTGTTATTGGGGTGATTGGACTATTACTCCATAATGGAAGAAAGGAAGAATATACTTGGACCACAGTAGATCCCTTAAGGTGCTTCCTAGTATTATCATACCCTGTTAAGGCCAATGATAAACTACAACAAACCAATCCAGCCAGAGAGACAAATGGCCCAGAACCTTCAGGAATGAAGGTATGGTCACCCCACCAAGAAAAGAACCAAGACTTGCTGAGGTCCTTGCTGAAGGCTACGGAAATACAGAATAGGCAGTATAAGAAGGCAGTGTTTTTGTTTTTATTTTTGATACAGGGTCTTAATATATAGTTTAGTCTGGCCTTGAACTTACTATGTAGCCCAGACTCATGGTGATCCTCCTGCCTCAGCCTCCCTAGTGCTCCGACTGTAGGTATGTATCACCACCCCCAGTAAGAAGTTATGAATATCAGCTATGACTCCATGAATAGTTATAGAAACAAGGTTGTAAATGTAATAGTTTTCTATTTTGCTAATATGCTTCCTTCGTAACAATGTTGGTAGACTCAATATTGATTCATAAGTAAATCTATTCATAAGTAAATTATTCATAAGTAAATATAAGTAAATTCATAAGTAAATTATTCATAAGTAAATCTAAATCTATGCTGTAATGTTTAAATTATGAAATGTTAGGAGTAAGCATCACCCAAAGAAAATATTTACTTTTATCCTAGGGAGGAAATTAGTGTGCTTTTGTTTGTATGCAGGATAGTTGGACCATGTTAGGTGTAATCATGAACTTGCTATTGTATGTGGTGATTAAGTATGGTTTAAGAAAGTGTGTCTGGTTGTCAGGTTGACAAGAGGTAGATTGTGATAGTTATTAACTGCAGTGTCAGCTTGAGTAAGACATGCCCAGCTAATTAGTTTAGCACAGTCCTGAGTGTGGCTGAATGATGGACTTACTGAAAAGGGAAGCCCCACCCTGGGTGTGGGTGGCACCAAGCAATAGGCTTGTAGCCTGAATGGAATAAAAAGGGAGAGAGGAAGTCTCACCTCTGTCTCTTCTGAGGAGCTCGTCTTCACCATGGTCTTCGGATGTCCATCCCCAGACTTCTAGCATAGACTCTTCAGCCTTCTAGCTCAGTCTCTTCAGTTCCTTATACAGAGTCTCATGGGACTCTGCAGTGGGCTCCAGGCCTTTGAATTTTCACTGGATCTTTCAGATCTTCAGCATGCAGATGGTCTTTTTGCTTTCTTCCACACCTCACTCTACAGGCGGCCCTTGAAAGCCCAATGTGTGTGTGTGTGTGTGTGCACGTGTGCATGTGTGTGTGTATTCTGTTCCTCTAGCGAACACTGACACCTACTTACCATGTTTATATCACATATGTGGTTACTGAAGAATCTAAAAGTATTAGAGATCTTTTTCTCATCTACAGAAATTAGGCTTTGGAATATCCTCCACTTAAATTTTTCCTGGATGTATAACTTACTATATTTGAGATAATTATTGAGAATGAATGGATTCTGTCTGCTCCTTCCATGCTCTGGAGCACTAATATTGATATTTAGATCACACATTTGTTAAATGTGAAACTCTGGTATGCATGAAGGAAAACTCACCACTACCATATACCCAAGGCACAGAATAATTAACCTTATTGTATACTTTGCCAGTTGTCACCCCACCTCATCCTCCCCTTAAAGAGTATGCTTACTGTTCTCTCAGGTCTTATGGCCCTGGTGCTGTTAAAACTCCTGTGCCTATTCTTTCAGATAGATAAGTGTCATTTATCTGGGTTATCACTGAATGCCTCAAGGACAGTACATACATTCACTTTTCTTTCTTTTTTTTTTTTTTATGTGAGTACTGGGAGTCGAACTCAGGACCTCGTGCTTGCCAGGCAGGTGCTTATGCCACTGAGCTATCTCACTGGCCCCTCACTTTTGTTAATATTATGGTTGCAGATAATATATTTAGAATCTGGGATTGTCCTTACTCTTTTAAACACTCCTAGGTATTTAAATGAATGTTTATCTTTATCCAGAACTGAAAGTAAAGTTTTCACACAGATATCCTGTCCAATTATCTACAGCCAAAATATTAACGTTACGAATATTAGGGAATAAGATTCTTGGAAGCAAATCACACTGAGAATATATTTTGGAAAAATAATGTCTTGTGAGAAATTCTGAAAATGTCATATGTGCACTTGATGTGGCTTTTAAAATTCTTGTAATAATTGTAATGATTCTACTTCACCTTTTATTATTATTTTTTTTTTGTGGGTACCGGGGGTCGAACTCAGGACCTCGCGCTTGCCAGCAGGCGCTTGTGCCGCTGAGCGATATCACCGGCCCTTTTTTTTTCTTTGTATGTCGGTATTGGGAGTCAAACTCAGGACCTTGTGCTTGCCAGGCAGGCGCTTATGCCGCTGAGCTATCTCACCGGCCCCACTTCACCTTTAAAAAAATGTAAAAAAACACCAAAATTTGGCAGTATAATTGCCATACTATTAAAAAGCATATAAGAGGGCCGGTGAGATGGCTCAGCGGCTTAAGCGCCTGCCCTGCAAGCGCGAGGGCCCGAGTTCGACTCCCGGAACCCACATACGAAAAAGGGGCCGGGATATCGCTCAGCGGCACGGGTGCCTGTTGGCGCGCGAGGTCCTGAGGTCGACCCCCCGGTACCCACAAAAAAAAAAAAAAAAAAAAGCATATAAGAAATAATTTGAATTGATTTTCTGGTTTCTCATGCAAACATAAAGTTTTAAGATTTCAATGTATGGTATATTCTGTCCACAACTATCTAGCTTGTTTTTAAAATTTATATATAACTTACAGATTTTCAAAAAGGCTTATAGATTTTTCAAAGCTTGGATAATAAAGCTTGCTACCTCCTTTTGTAATTTGCTAGTACCATTAAATTATACCTAGAGAATTAAGATCCCAACAATTTTACTTCATAAAATTTATGGAGAATCTTCCCACTTTGTATATACATAAACAATGGTTAAGTATTTTTTAAATTAAGATTATTATTACAGTTTAGGTATACATGGTGATCACACTCATCATAGGAAATTTGTACATGATATATCTATTCCTTTTCTCATTCCCTTCCTCTCCCTTTAACCCCTCTTCCCCTCCTTATTTACAAAGCTTTGTTTCCATTTTATCCTTATCATTTTTTCTTTTCCTTTTCTTCCTTTCCCCCTCCACCCTCCCTAGTTCCGCTTACCTGCTGAACAATTACTTACTATTTCACAATATCTATTATACATTTTGGTTCTTATTTATACTTTCAGTTTCTCACACCAGAGAGACAATATGATATTTACATATATGTGTCCAATTTATTACACTTAAGAGTAAGGCCTCAAAGTCCATCCATTTAGCTATACATGTCTCAAGTTTATCCTTCTTTATGGATGAGTAGTACTCCATTGTATAAAACAACCACATCTTTTTTATCCATTCCTCAGTTGATGGGCATTTGGGTGGTTTCCAAGATTTAGCTATTAGAAACTATGCTGCTATAAACATGGGGGCATATATATTGCTGTGGTATGATGCTTTTAATTCTTTTGGGAAGATACCAAATAGGGAAATAGTTGGGTCAAGTGAGTTCTCTAGTCCTAGTTTTTGAGGAATCTCCACACTGATTTCCACAGTGGATGCATCACTCTACACTCTCACCAAGAGTGGAGAAGGGTTCCTTTTACCCCACAGCCTCATCAGCATTTGTTGTTGGTCGATTCCTTGATAATAACCATTCTTTCTGGAGTGAGATGGAATCTCAATCTTGTTTAGATTTACATGTCTTGAATGACCAGTGATGTTGAAAATTTTTTCATGTATTTATTTGCCATTTCTACTTCTTCGTCTGAGAAATGTGTATTCATCACAGATGCTTATTTTAGGAATGGGTCTTTGAGAGGTCTGATTTTTTTCAATTCTTCATATGTTCTAGATATTAGTCTTTGTCAAGGGAGAACTGACGAAAATATTTTCCAACTCTGTGGGTTGTCTTTTCACTCTGTTGGTGATTTCTTTTGCTGAGCAAAAGCTTTTTAATAAGATGAGTTCCCAGTTGTTGATTTTTGGTAGTATTTCCCATGCAGTTGGGGTTTTATTCATGAAGTCTTTGCCTACAACTATGTCATCAAAAGTTCTCTCTCTTCTCTCTTCCAGTGGATTTAGTGTTTCTGTTTTAATATTTAGATCTTTGATCCATTTTGATTTTAGTTTAGTGCATGATAATAGACATGGGGCTAGTTTTAGTCTTTGGCATGTGGAAAGCAAATTTTTTCAGCACCATTTATGTAAGAGGCTATCTTTCTTCCAGTGAAGGTGTTTGGCATCTCTATCAAAGGCTGAGTGTGTTTGGAGTTATTTTTGCATCTTCTAATCTGTTCCATTGATCTTTGGGTCTGTTTTTTTTTTTTTTTTTTTTTTTGCCAGTATCATGCTGTTTTAATCTCAGTAACTCTGTAGTATAATTTCAAGTCAGGGATTGTGATGCCCCCTGCCTTGCCTTTGTTGTCCCTAATTGTTTTTGCTATTCTAGGTCTCTTCTGGTTCCAAATGAATTTTAGGAATGTTTTCTCTAGTTCTGTGTGGTATGCTAATGGTACTTTGATTGGGAGTGCATTAAATCTGCATAACAGTGTTGGGAGTATAGCTGTTTCACTATGTTGGATCTTCCTACCCAAGAGCAAGGGTTATCTTTCCATTTTTTGATATGCTCTTTGATCTTTTTGAGACTACTGTATTTTTCTGTGTAGAGATTTTTTTTACTTCCTTTGTTGGATTCGTTCCTAAGTATTTAATTTTTTTCAATGCTATTGTAAAAGGTGCTGTTTCTCTAATTTCTCCCTGTTAGTTTTTATTTGTGTAAAGGAATGCTATTGATATTTGAGTGTTGACTGTATCCAGCTATGAGTCTGAATTTGATTATTATGTCTAGAAGTCTATTGGTGGAGTTTTGGGGAACTTCTATGTAGAGTTCATGTCATCTGCAAATAATGGCAGTTTAACTTCTTCCTTTCCTATCTTTATTCCTTTCATTTCTTTCTCTCGTCTAAGTGCAGTGGCTAATGTTCCCAGAAATGTATTGAACAACAAAAGGAAAGAGAAACTGGGATGGGGGAATGGAGAAAAGAAGGAAGAAAAAAAAAAAAAATATATATATATATACATATACATATATTGTATAAAACATAGTTAAGATAGATACACTAATTTCTCTTAGTTCATGGAAAAGAAAGGTTTGTGTTAATACTGTTTGGACAATTGAATGCTGATATCTTACACTCTGAGTAACTAATTTAAAGATAACAATATACAGTGTATTAACCATTGTTACCCTCCTATTATGTTGTTTTGAAATTTTGTTCTATTTTTTTTTTTTTTCCTCTTTAAAATACATTTAAGGGCCAGTGATACAGCTCAGTGGTACAGTGCCTGCCTGGCAAGCACAAGGTCTTGAGTTCAATTCCTGGTACTAAAAATAATAATAATTAAAATAAAATAAATTTAAAAAAAAGAAATGCATTGAACAGGAGTAGTGATAGTGGACATCCTTGTCTTGTTCCTGATTTTACAGTGAAAGCTTTCATTTTTTGACCATCTAGTATGATGTTCGTTGTTGGCTTTTTTGTAGATGGCTTTTATCAGATTGTGATAAAGACCATCTATTCCAATTTTCTGTAAGGTTTTTTATTATGAATGGGTGTTGGGCTTTGTCAAATGCTTTTTCGGCATCTATTGAGATGATCATGTGACTTTTGTCTTTGGTTCTGTTGATATGGTGTAGCAAATTTATTAATTTGCTTATGTTGAGCCATCCCTGCATTCCTGGGATGAATCCTACTTGGTCATGGTGTATAATGTTCTTGACGATTTGCTTCATTCTGTTTGCCAGTATCTTATTGAGGATTTTTGCCTCTATGTTCATTAGGGAGCTTGGCCTTAAGTTCTCTTTTTTGGTTGGGTCCTTCTCTGATTTTGGTATCAGGGTAATACTTGCTTCCAGGAATGATTTTGGGAGTATTGCTTCCTTTTCAATTTCATTAAATATTTGAGGAGTGTTGACATTAGATCTTCTCTAAATTTCTTGTAGAATTCAACAGCGAGTCCATCAGGGCCTAGGTTTTTCTTTGTTGGCAAATTTTTAATTACATTTTTTATTTCATTGATATCAGACTATTTAGAATTTTTATATCTTCTTGATTCTGCTTAGGTCATTTATATGTATCTAGGAATTTGTCCATTTCTTCCGTGTTTTCCATCTTATTAGAGTAAAGGTTCTTAAAGTAGGTCTTCATGATCTTCTGAATTTCCACAGGCTCTGTTGTAATTTCGTCCTTTTAATTCTTAACTGCATGGATTTGAGTCTTTTCTTTACTTTTTTTGATATGATTGGCTAAGAGTTTTATCAGTTTTAATCTTTCAAAGAACTAACTCTTGATTCACTGATTTTTTTGTATTGTTTTCCTAATCATGATTGCATTAATTTCTGCTCTGCTCTTTATAATTTTCTCCCTTGTATGAGCTTTGGGCTTGACTTGTTCTTCTTTTTCTTGAAGTTTTTGAGGTTCATCATTAGGTTGTTTATTTAAGCTCATTCTGTTTTCCTGACATGAGAATTCACTATAATTTCCTTCTTAGGACTGCTTTCATTATGTTGCATAAGTTTCACTATGTTATACTGGCATTATCATTTAATTGTAGATACTGTACTGGCATTATCATTTAATTATAAATACTGTTTAATTTTTTCTTATATTTCCTCTGTGGCTCATTCGTTGTTCAGGAGGGTGTTCTTTAATTTCCATGTGTTTATGTAGTTTTTGTGGTTTCTTTTGCCACTGGTTTCCAATTGTATTGAACTATGGTCAGATAATATGCATGGGATAGTTTCACTTCCTTTGCCTTTACTCAAGCGTGTTCTGTGGGCTCATATGTGGTCTATTTTGGAGAACATCCCATGTGCAGGTGAGAAGAATGTGTATTTCGATGTTGTGGAGTGGAAAAGTCTGTAGATATCTACTAAGTCCATTTGTTCACAGGTTTGGATCAGGTCTGATATTTCTTTGTTGATTTTTTTGTCTGGTTGATCTATCTGTTTGTGACAGTGGCGTATTAAGTACCCCCTTTACAATTGTGTTAGTGCTTGACTTTTCATGTGCATTAATACTTGTTTTATATAGTTGGGTGCACTTGTATTTGGTGCATGTATATTTATGATTGTTATCTCTTCTTCTTGGAGTTTTTGCATAACAAATATGTAGTGACATTCTTTATCTCTTTTGATCAGTCTTAGCTTGAAGTTTCCTTTGTCTGCTAATAGAATAGCTATCAATGCTTTCTGTGCTCCTGTCACATAAAGTATCATTTTCCATCCTTTGTCTATGAATTTTTTTGAGTTAAATGTGTTTCTTGCATGCAGCATATTTTTAGATCTTGTTTCTCGATCCATTCTGCCAGTCTGTTTCTTTTGATTGGTGAATCGAGACCATTTATATTGATGGTTATAACAGATATATATTGGCTTATTCTTATCATATTATTTTCCTGCTGTTGGTTCCCTGTCTTTCCCCTCTGTTTAGTTGGTTCCCCTGCTGGTGGCTTCTTTCTATTGGTGTTCTTGGAATTGTGGTTTGTTTTATCTAGAATATCTTTCAGAACACTTTGTAGAGCTGGTTTGGTGGTCATGAATTTCTTCAGTTTTCTTTGTCATGGAAGTATTATATTTCTCTATTAATTCTGAAAGATAGTTTTGTAGGTTACATCATTCTTGTTGGAAGTTGTTTTCTTCAGGACCTGAAACACTTCACTCCAAGCTCTCCTTAATTGCTTGAGAAGTCTGCTGTGATTCTTATGGGCTTTCCTTAATAGGTGATTTGTTTCTTTTCTTTAATGGCTTTTCATATTCTGTTCTTGTGCTGAATTTCTGGAATCTTGATTATTATATGCCTTGGTGTACATTTATTTTGATCCTGAATAATTGGAGTTCTATATGCCTCATTATCTGTATGTCAAATTCTTTTTCCATACTTGGGAAGTTTTCTGCCATTACTTCTATGAACAAGGTTTTTATGTCATTTGTACTGACTCCTGCTTTTTTATTGACTCTGATCAATCTTTTGCTGTCCTTCTTTGCATCGCCTTGCAGCTTTTATATTGTTTTCATGGTCCCTTGCTATTTGGCAGAGATCTTTCTTTTTGCTAATTGCAATCCTGTCTTCTAGGTCTGGTATTCTGTCTTCACTTTCATTCAGTCACTTTTGCAAACTTTCAATGGAATATTTAATTTCCTTGATATTTGTTTGAATCTGTTTCATATAGATCTCTTTCCTATTGTTTAGCGTGGAACATTGTTGAACCTAGAGTAAGACAGGAAAGGAAAGGGATTGTTTTACTGAATACAACCCCTATCAAATCATGATCACAAGAGAAAGAAAAGGAATAAGGACAGGAAAAGAAGAAGTTAAATTATCATTATTTATGGATGACACGGTACTCTACATAGAAGACCCCAAAATCTCTACCAGAAGACTTGTAGATTTAATAACCATATTCAGTAGTGTAGCTGGATAAAAAAATCAACACTCAAAAATCAATAGCAGTCCTGTACACAAATAATAAATTCACTGAGAGAGAAATTAGGGAAACCACACCGTTCACAATAGCATCAAAAAAAAAAAAAGGAAAAGGAAAATACTTAGGATCAATCAAAGGAAGTAAAAGATCTATACATTGAAAATTACAGTACTCTGAAAAAGGAGATCGAAGAGAAAATGGAAAGATATCCCTTGCTTATGGATAGGAAGAACAAACAAAGTAAAAATAGCCATACTCCCAAAAAGTGTTATACAGATTTAATGCACTCCCAATCAAAGTACCATTAGCATACCTCACAGAAGTAGAGAAAACATTCCTAAAATTCATTTGGAACCAGAAGAGACCTAGAATAGCAAAAGCAATCATCAGCAACAAAGGCAAGGCAGAGGGCTTTACAATTCCTCACTTGAAATTATACTACAAAGCTACTGTGATTAAAAAAAAAAAAAAAAAAAAGAGCATGGTACTGGCAAAAAACAGACCCAAAGATCAATGGAACAGATTAGAAGATGCAGACACAACTCCAGATACACTCAGCCACCTTATCTGTGACAAAGGAGTCAAACACATTCACTGGAAGAAAGAAAGATCTTCTTTAATAAATGGTGTATAGAGATTTTTTTAAAGGTATACTTTGTTGCTAACAGCATTTGAAGTATATATATATTAGAAATATATATGAAATATATGACATATTAGAAATACATAGAATACTTGGCTTTTTCCTAAAATAGTTGCAAAATAATTTTCTGCACATTCTCAACCTAAGTTTAAGATGCACCTGAAGGGCCTAGGGCATAACAAACTTATCAAGGGAACAAAAGGCTTGTAATATGTTTATAAACAGCTTCTAGAGATTTAAGTTCCTACTGCACTGAGCCCAGTTCAGCATGTAAAAATATCCATTGCCAGAAATGTGAGAACATAGATTGCTAAACAGTCGATAGCATGTTGTATAAATGAAACGCTGTTCTTTTCACATATGAAAGAAATCAAATCTTTTGTGGGTGGAGTGCTGAAAGATGTAGTAAAATTCAAAATCACCTTGTTTGATCATTTAAGCCAGAAGAGACAGGCACAGTGTAGCAGCTAAGAATAAGAATTCCTGAATCACTCTCAACCTGCGGGAACGTGGCTCTAACCCTAATTTAGGCAATTTATTTAATAGCCTCTCTGGCCACAGTTTCTTTATCTGGATGATAAAAGCACATATTTGATAGGATTGTTTGCTAAGTTCATAATGTGCTTAACATGGTTCCTGACACACAGCAAATCTTAAATGGTTCTTATTAAACTTGTCATTTGATTTTTTCAATGAAACATTGCTATTTTAACTCATTATGACCAATCATCTTTACAGCTCATCTTAGTGACATGACTTTATTGGAAGGTAATATCTAATTACTAAGAAGAAAGCTATAATTTGGAGAAAACATTTCATCAAACACATTACACCTAGATGTAACTTTCTTGTATACTGAAATACTGATCTGCATTGAAAACATGATCATCCATCCAAAAACCAAGGTGTTTTATCTGCCAACATTTCAGAGTATTTCTACCAGCATTTAAACATTACATAGTGCCCCAGTTATTGAAATCAAATAAACCAATCTACCATGAGGTACAAGCCAAAGAGGGGAAAATAAACTGCATTCCAAACTCTATGAGATTTAGTTTCTCTCCAAATTATTTAAAATATGGTAGTCACAGGCCATATGCTGTGCGTGCTTTTCAGCCAAGCTCTACTGGGTTGAGAAAAGAAATTACCCTTTCTTCACGTATAATTTCCCTTCCTTTTACTTCTGTCCCATGGCATTGCTATTGCCTTCTTTTTTTTTTTTTTTTTTTTTTTTGTGGGTACCGGGGGGTCGACCTCAGGACCTCGCGCGCCAGCAGGCGCCCGTGCCGCTGAGCGATATCACCGGCCCCTTTTTCGTATGTGGGATCCGGGAGTCGAACTCGGGCCCTCGCGCTTGCTGGGCAGGCGCTTAAGCTGCTGAGCCATCTCACCGGCCCTGCTATTGCCTTCTTTACCTTGGTTTTTTTTTTTTTTTTTGGGGGTGGGTACCGGGGGGTCGACCTCAGGACCTCGCGCGCCAACAGGCACCCGTGCCGCTGAGCGATATCACCGGCCCCTTTTTCGTATGTGGGATCCGGGAGTCGAACTCGGGCCCTCGCGCTTGCAAGGCAGGCGCTTATGCCGCTGAGCCATCTCACCGGCCCATACCTTGGTTTGAAATGTACATTTCATTTCTGTATTTCTGAGTGTTCATATGAATTACTATGTAATAGCCACAATTGCAACCTTTGCCTGAGCCCCTATCAGCTCACTTGTTATTTGCTGAAATTATTTTTCCAGAGCCCCTCTCACCTGATTTCACTCTGTCTTAATCCATTCATCCTAACAGTGCCAGTTCATTGTTCTGAAATCCAATGTGATCGTATCAGGATTTGTATAAATCCCTGTACATGCATTTGGGTTAACCTGTTCACGTTTCCTTTAGAAGATTCACTCACAAATCCTTATAACCCTGGAAATAATTCCTGTCCCCAAAGGAAGATTCTAGGCAGTTCCTGCTAAGGCAGACAATCCTTGCTTTAAGACTTTCTTGCTGCCCCGGCTTGGTGTTAGCGCCCCACATTGCCTAGATTTTTGTTTGTTTTGGTTTTCGCTTGTATATTTCTTAGACCCTGTCTTCCAGTCTGATCTCAGAGCCTCAGGGCAGCCTTTTGTGAAGTATCGATTGCATCTATATCCAGAAATCTTCAGTGGTTCATTACTATTTTATGAATCCTTCATCGTGGCATTCCTAGCCCTCCGTAAGATGACCTCATAACTACACATCTGACAAGATCTTCCGGTTCTTCCCAACATCAACTTTTGAGCTGACCTAGGAGGTCTCACTGTCCTCTGGACGCTCCAAACTGGTCTTACTCTGAGTCTGCTCACATTATTGAGTCCCTTGAAAGTCTCTTATCCCTGTTTCCACATCTGAACCAGATCTTCAGTGTTCAGTTCAAAACCCACTTCTGTCACAAAGCCTCTCAAAATGATTGTGGGGAGCACCAGGAATCGAACTCAGGACCTCACGTTTTCCAGGCAGGCACTGTGGTGCTGAGCTAAATTCCCAGCCCCTCAAAATGATTTTAACCTACACTGAATTTTCTTTCCACTAATCTCTTATAGTTTTTGACTATCTATACAACACGATGCAGAGAGTAATACCACACAATATATAATTGGTGGAAAACTGTTTATGCGGTCTTGTGAGGCAATGCCCCACCAATCATCTGAACTAATTATAATCTTCAGGGCAAGAATTTAGTCTTTCAATAATTATTTTTCTCCTTTTGCCCATACAAGTGATAGCATCAATACTGAGTCTATGTAGATAAAACATAATGAAAATTTGTTGAATCGAAAGACTCTGAATGATACCAATTTCACGGTTAAGGCATTAGCGAGGTAGATACTCTGTTACGTTGCCGCTCCGTCGAACATTACAGGGTCTGCTAAGATGAAATAAACAAGCGGAGGGAGACCGCAGTTGTCTACCTGAAGCCCTTATGGAAGCTTATGGAAGCAAACAGAAACTTCACCTAGAGGCATTCCTTTGTGAATGCTGCATTCTGAGTTGAGCTTCAGCTAATCACAGGACGCCAACAAGATGATTGATGTTTAACATGGGCCCTCCCCTTGGATCATACCCGAATAAGGCGAACATTTAGCAGTAGCCAAGCAGTGTATTTGCTTCTGTGTTTCCTCTGTGAAAGCTCTGTGCTGCAGCTGCTACAGTGATGCCTATAACCTCTTTTCAGTTTTGCTGCCTACGGATTCATGGATTGTTCTTTGCTCAGATAAACTCTGTTAAATTTTATTTTGTCTCATGATTTTCTTTTAACAGGCCTGTAAGTGGTAAAGACCATTCTGGCATTATTACTAACAATGATGACCCCAGTTTACTGTCTGGTTCTTTTGGCACAAAAGAATGGTGCATGCAAAGTGCCAACACTGCAATTAAACCTGAATACTGAGTTTTTAGTTTAGAAAAACAACTCATACATTAACATCTTTTGCCTTAAAAGAAAAACATGACATGCGTGCCATCGGCTCGCCACCACTGACATAGATAATAATTTTATTTTAAATATGTAAAACTTACTTAAATATAAAACACAATATAATCCTAGAAGAAGTGTGGGAGAAAATATTTAAAAACAGTAATAATGTTTATCTCTCAATGACAGAATTTTGGGTGACTCTAGATTTATTTATTACCGTCTATCCTGCCCAAATTTCCTAAGATAATTATGTGTTAACTTTGCAATTAGGAAAATATAAAATATTTTTAAAGCATGTAAGGATAAACATTTAACAACCCCTTTAAGCTCAGCTGCTTCATTAATTCTAACAAGAAAAATTGTAATAGGGATAAACTGAAGCTCCTTATTTTGGGTTTTATCAACAAAATAAGCATAGCAGGGAGGAGATGTGACTCAGCCTGGCGTCTGGGAGCGAGACACAGTCGCTGGCCCGCACTGAGCACCCACAGAGAAGGGCCTTAGTCTTCGTTCACAGAGACACCTGGGATGAAAATGGTCATTACTTGTTCTCTTCTTACATATACAGATGCCTTACATTCTGAATGTGGCATTAAGTATTAAAAACAATAGAATAGAATTGTGAGATATATAATACACTCATATATACACGTGTACATATTTGAATCCCAACACTAAGCTT
Organism: Erethizon dorsatum; assembly: GCA_028451465.1. Taxonomy (NCBI): domain Eukaryota; kingdom Metazoa; phylum Chordata; class Mammalia; order Rodentia; family Erethizontidae; genus Erethizon; species Erethizon dorsatum. The sequence goes on from CM051831.1 coordinate 33,673,344, forward strand.
TATCCTATGTCATGTATATTTCTTAAGATGAAAATTATATTTTTCTTACGGTAAAAAACTATCTTCCCATATTCCAGTAGAAAACTGGAGATTTAGTTTTTTCAGAGAGTAGCAGAGGGTCCCTGGATTAGGGCACACTGAGTATAACAGAAGAAAACATGGAGATGATAAAGGTCAAAGTTTGGTTCTGACAGTGGACATCTCCAAGCCTTCTTATGCCCTCCAGGCACCAGATGGGTACCCACCAGACAAGAGTTGAGACGAGCCTTCTCTGCAGAGTGTGAGCAACCCCAGAGGAGAGGCCTGGTGACCTTGACATTTAGAGAGAAGGTCAAGTACAGACAGTGAACTTCGCCCAAGGCCTGGGGCACTGAGTCAGGAAGGACATACCTCTTCTCTAACCAGGAGAGCCGAGCACTGCAGAGGGACACCCATCATCTTGTGTGGATTCCATGTCACGGAGTTGGCCCTAAAATAAACAAATCATGTGAGACGATGGCACTCCACATTGGGCTCAGACTGCTAAGGCTCTACGCAGGGCGACAGAGCTTTGGTTTGTTGGCACTGTTTTTCACACTCCGGGGGACACCACTCTTCCCAAACACAAGGTAGGCGCTCAAATGTGCAACTCTTCTTTGCGTAGAGATGGCAGGCTTGGGTATGCATTCCCTGGCTGGGTCTCTTCCCCCAAGCTCCAGTAGAAGCATGCATTCTGCCTCCCTGGTGGTCAAAGAACCCTCTAGAGTGCCAGGATCACTGGGTTCAGGGTCCTGACTTTGCCCACTGATGCACAGACCACTGGGAAGGTGGAAGAGCACGTCATGCTCTTCCACTGTCCCTGCTTCTTATACCATTGCAGTGGCCTGGAGCTCAGAGGGAACGCTCATTCCACTGCTCCATTTTCCTCTTTCCTCAACTCTATTTCTCCTTCTTATTCCATTGGTGACCAGATTCCTCAAATGTGTTCTTCCAGAGAAGCTTCTAGCTAGTCTCCTGTTTCCACCTCTTTCCTGACCCAGACCTATTTTTCCAGACCAACAGTTAGCTGCAGTGTGGTTTCTCCTGCAGAGGATTCCAGGTGTTTGTGTCCTCATACACCTGAGAAACACAATGTGCTCTCATCAGTAACTGCAGCTCACACAACAGTGATGCAGAGCTTGAGGACTTATGCTGACAAGTATGAGCCTCTCTCTCTCTCTCTCTCTCTCTGTCTCCCTCCCTGCCTCCCTCCCTCCCTCTCTCTCTGTTGCAGTACTGGGGATTGAACCCCGGGCCCTCGCACTGAGGTACATCCCAAGTCCTTTTTATTTATTTTGAGACAGTCTCACTAAGTTGCCCAGGGTGGGTTCAAACTTGCAATCCTTCTGCCTCAGCTTCCTACAGATTACAGGTTTGTGCCAGCATGCCTGGCTAAGATTGTGGATTTTCAATTACCATCTCTGCAGCCTCATTCAGTTTCTCTCAATTTCTCTCCCTCACTCTAACTGGGCTGATCCAACCCCCCTCTTCCTCTGATTCCCAGGGAAAGCAGTTGTTTCCACCCTGAATCCCACATTCATTAGCAAGGCGAGTCTCTGTACTGTGTCTTCCAAGAGCTAAGGGGTCTTTGAAAATGAGAGCCGTGAGTGTGACCTTGGTATAAACAAACCCACAGGAGGAAGGAAAGTATTAGAACAATCCATGGCAGCTGCCTCCCCAAGTGTTCTTGATTGCTGTCCCTGGCTCCAGCTGAACCGTGCTCCTGCCTCTCTGGATGTGAGAGCCTTGGAAGAAATGGGAAGCTGGGAAAGATCCCATTCGTCCATCTGATGAAAGGCAGATGCCAGCCAGCCAGACACTTACTGCCCAGGGGTCTTATCTGAGCCAATGCACAGTCCAGCTCATCTTTTGGTCTTTCTTTGGTTCTGACACTGGCTATTGGATGCACAGAACAGTGGAATTTGGGAAATACATTGAGGACTGGAGCTGGGAAATCACAGGATTACTACACTTGGAGAGAGGATTAAATCACATAACTGCTGTACTGAAAGTTCTTTCTAAGAAAATATCTCTATAGAACCACCCCAGAATCAAGAAACCTGGGCTCTGAAGCAGTAAGTAATAGTGGTTACTGAAAAGGAAGGAGCTCAGGAACCAGACAGTACGGGTTTGCATGCATGCTCCATCATTTCCCGGCTGAGTGACTTTGAGCAAGTTATTTAACTTCTCCTTTAATGATGTCATCCATAAAAAGAGAGAAATAAGTAAGCAGTTTGACTGTGCCTAACACACAGGGGGCATGAGCTAAGGTTGGCTCCTGCTACTGACACTTATCAGCTTCATGGCTTTCACCATAATTCTATACTTTCTATAATATTTGATTACTCTATGTCTGGTCCCAATAACTCAACTTTGTCAATAAGGATGTCAGGCAGGACAATAAAACAGCCGGCCCCATTCCTGTGATGGCAGGTGTTTATTTCTATGCATGTGTCTTTTTATGTTTATCTTTTAGGATCAAAGCTTCAAAGGACTGCAACCACCCGTCACTGAATTCTCTGCCTCGCTTTTGTCCCAGAGGCATGAGGATCTCATAAAGATGTCAGCACACTGGCACAATGATTTGATGACTGGCCTTAGTTTGTTTGAGAAATGTTGGCAATTTATGAAAAACCAGCCCCAGGTTCATTTCCAAATGTTCTGCTGTGGAATTCAGTTATGCAAAGGGGAAAGATGGAACCAACAACAGGAAAATAACATGACAAAAATAAGGCAATACATATCAGTCGTAACAATCAACATAAATGGACTCAACTCACCACTCAGACTGGCAGAATGGATCAAGAAGCAAGATCCAACAATACACTACATTAAAGAAACACATTTAACTCAAAAAGGAATTTATAGACTGAAAGTCAAAGGATGGAAAACAATACTCCATATGACAGATCCTAGAAAAAAGGAGGGGTACTTATTCTATTCACAGAAAATGTGAACTTCAAACCAAGAATGATCAAAAGAGACAAAGAGAGTCACTACATACTTCTTAAGGGAGGACTCCAAGAAGAAGAAATAACAATCATAAATATATATGCACCAAACACTGGTGCACTCAACTACATAAAACAAATATTAATGGACATGAAAAATCAAATAAGCACTAACAGAACTGTAATGGGTGACCTTAATACTCCACTCTCACAATTAGATAATCGACCAGACAAAAAATCAACAACAACAAAAAATTAGAATTAAAACAAATGTGTGAACAAATGGACTTAGCAGATGTCTACAGGGTGTTCCACCCAAGAACATCAAAATACATATTCTTTTCAGCTGCACATGGTACATTCTCCAAAATATACCACATTTAGCCCATAGAACATGCTTAAGTAAAGGCAAAGGAACTGAAATTTTCCCATGCATATTATCTGACCATTGTGCAATGAAACTGGAAATCAAAGACAAACCACAAAAACTACATAAACACATGGAAATTAAATAACACCCTCCTGAAGAACCAATGGGTCACAGAGGAAATTAAAGAAGAAATTAAACAGTATCTACAATTAAATGAAAATGCCTATACAACATACCAGAACTTATGAGACACAATGAAAGCAGTCATATGAGGGAAATTTATAGCAGCAAACTCTCACATCAGGAAAACAGAACAATCTCAAATAAACACCTTAATGTTGAACCTCAACATTCCTAGGAAAGGAAGAATAAATCAAACCCAAAGCTTGTACAAGAGAGGAAATTATAAAGATCAGAGCAGGGCTGGTGAGATGGCTCAGCGGCGTAAACGCCTTCCTGGCAAGTGCGAGGGCCCGAGTTCGACTCCCGGAACCCACATACGAAAAAAGGGCCGGTGATATCGCTCAGCGGCACGGGCGCCTGCTAGCGCGCGAGGTCCTGAGGTCGACCCCCGGGTACCCACAAAAAAAGATCAGAGCAGAAATTAATTCAATTGAGACTAAGAAAATGATACAAAGAATCAATGAATTGAAGAGTTGGTTCTTTGAAAGAATAAATAAAATTGATAAACCTCTAGCCAACCTTATCAAAAAGAGGGAAAAAAAGACTCGAATTCAATCAATTAGGAATGAAAAGGGCAAAATCACAGTGGATCCTGTTGAAATCCAGAAGATTATCAATACCTACTTCTAGAACCTAGAAGTACTCTAATAAAATGGAAAACAGAGAAGAAATGGACAGATTCCTGGACAAATACAAATTACCAACACTGAATCAAGAAGATATAAATATTCTAAATGACCTGATATCAGTCAATGAAATTGAAACTGTAATTAAAAACCTACCAATGAAGAAAAGCCCAGGCCCTGATGGATTCACTGGTGAATTCTACAAGAAATTTAAAGAAGACCTTATTCCACTAATGCTGAAACTCTTTAATGAAATTGAAAGGGAAGCAATACTTCCAAAACCATTCCTGGAAGTGAGCATTACTCTGATACCTAAACCAGAGAAGGACCCAAGCAGAGAAGAAAACTACAGACAAATCTTCCTAATGAACATAGATGCAAAAATCCTTAATAAGATACTGGAAAACAGAATATAGAAAATCATCAAGGTTATACAACGTGACCTAGTAGGATTCATTCCAGGGATGCAGGGATGGTTCAACATATGCAAATCATTAAATGTAACACACCATATTAACAGAACCAAAGATAAAAATCACACAATCATCTCAATAGATGGCAGAAAAAGCACTTGACAAAGTCCAACACCCATTCATGATAAAAACTCTACAGAAAATTAGAATACATCGTCTTTACCTCAAGCTGATAAAAGCCATCTATGACAAACTAACAGCTAAGGTCATACTACATAGTCAAAAACTGAAAGCTTTCACTCTAAAATCAGGAACAAGACAAGGATCCGCTATCACCACTCCTATTTAATACAGTACTGGAAACATTAGCCAGAGCAATTAGACAAGAGAGAAAGAAAAGGAATAAGGATAGGAAAGGAAAAGTTAAATGATCATTATTTACAGATGACATGATATTCTACATAGAAGATTCCAAACACTCCACCAAAAGACTTTTTGATTTAATAACCAAATTCAGTAGTGTAGCTGGATACAAAGTCAACAATCAAAAATCAATAGCCTTCCTATACAAAAGCAAAAAACTCACAGAGGGAAATTAGGGAAACCACACCTTTCACAATAGCATCCAAAATAATGAAATACTTAGGAATCAATCTAACAAAGAAAGTAGAAGATTTACACATTGAAAATTACAGTACACTAAAAACAGAGATCAAAGAGGAAAAATGGAAAGACATCCCTTGCTCCTGGATAGGAAGAACCAATATAGTGAAAACGCCCATACTCCCATAATTGTTATACAGATTTAATGCAATCCCAACCAAAATACCATTAGCATACCTCAAAGAATTAGAGAATACATTCCGAAAATGTATTTGGAACCAGAACAGACCTAGAATAGCAAAAGCAATTCTGGGTAACAAAGGCAAGGCAGGGGGCATCACAATCTCTGACTTGAAATCATACTATTAGGGCAAGAGTATTTTCATTTTGTTCCTTAAACCTCTGAATTTAACTAATAGGTAGAAACCTTTAGCTGAACTTTAGTCCCACTGCCCTTTCTGTAGCAATAAACTTCAAAGAGGAGAAAGGGATGGTACTATCACAAACAAAGGGGTTTTCCTTATCACTATCTTAAGGTCATATAACCACAAAAAGGGGGACAAATGGTTTTAGCACAGGAGGTACCTGCTACCCCATCCCCCGTGTTAATTAACCTGATGTTTGAGAAAAACCTTGTGAAGTTCCAGAGAGGTGATATAATGAAGAATGCAGTTTCCGTGTCAACCAAGGACTTTGCAAGGCCTCCAAAAAGTGTATTTAAGGAAGGGGACACAAAAGCTCGGGGTCAGCTTCTGCTGTCCCCGGCCGGCATCAATAAAGAATTCATTTGTTTCTCGAATCTTGTCTTCCTGTGAGTGAATCTTGTGATTTTGCCGTAACAATACTACAATGCTACTGTGATAAAACCAATATGACATTGGCAAAAAAAAAAAAAAAAAAAAAAAAAAAAAAAGACCTGATCAAAATTCCAACAACATATCTCACAGAATTAGAGAAAACAATCCTAAAATTCATCTGGAACCAGAAGAGACCTAGAATAGCAAAGGCAATTCTGGGCAACAAAAGCAAGGCAGGGGGCATCACAATCCCTGATTTGAAATTATACTATAAAGCTACTGTGATAAAAGCAGCGTGGTATTGGCAAAAAAAAAAAAGACCCAAAGATCAATGGAATAGATTAGAAGATGCAGAAACAACTCCAGACATACTAAGCCACCTTATCTTTGACAAAGGGGCCAAACATATTCACTGGAAGAAAGATAGCCTCTTTAATAAAATGGTGCTGGAAAACTTGGCTCTACACATGCCGAAGATTAAAATTAGACCCATATCTTTCACCGTGCACTAAATTCAAAATGGATCAAAGAACTAAATATTAAAACAGAAACATTAAATCTCTTGGAAAATAGAATAGGTAAAACTCTTGAAGACATTGGTGTAGGCAAAGACTTTATGAATAAAACCCCCATCGCACAGGAAGTATCACAAAGAATCAACAACTGGGATCTCATGTTATTAAAAAGCTTTTGCACAGCAAGAGAAACCACCAACAGAGTGAAAAGACAACCCACAACGTGGGAAAAAATGTTTGCCAGCTGTTCCTCAGACAAAGGATTACTATCGAGAACATACAAAGAACTCAAAAAAATCAGACCTCTCAAATTTAAAGACCCAATCCAAAAATGGGCATCTGAGATGAATAAACACTTCTCAGATGAAGAAATACAAATGGCAAATAAATATATGAAAAAATGTTCAACATCACTAGTCATTCGAGAGATGCAAATGAAAACAACACTGAGATTCCACCTCACCCCAGAAAGAATGGCTATTATCAAGAAATCAACTAATAACAAATGCTGGAGGGGCTCTGGGGAAAAAGGAACCCTTCTTCACTGTTGGTGGGAGTGTCTACTGGTGCAGCCACTGTGGAAATCAGTGTGGAGATTCCTCAAAAAACTAGGATTGGAGGTCCCATTTGAGCCAACTATTCCCCTTCTGGGTATCTTCCCAGAAGAATTAAAAACATCGTACCACAGCGATACATGTGCACCCATGTTTATAGCAACACAATTTGTAATAGCTAGATCATGGAAACAACCCAAATGCCCATTAACCGAGGAATGGATAAAAAAGATGTGGTATTTTTATAAAATGGAGTACCACTCAGCCATAAAGAAAGATAAACTGGAAACTTTTATAGGTAAATGGATGCAACTTGAGAAAATACTCACAAGCGAAATAAACCGGACACACATTTGTAAACATTGTATTGTCTCCCTAGTATGAAAATGCAATTTCACTGTGACTATTCCATTCCTTAGTGTTCTATTTTTACCTAGCTTTTACATGGTTTAATCTTATACTGAGTAATATTTTTCTCCAAAAGGTATTTGTGCATTCTCTAATGCTTGAGTTTGTTAATACATGAGAATGTTTACTTGTTGTCTTTAACAAATAAATAAATTGGAAAAAAAAAAAAAAAAAAAAAAACAGACCTGAGGATCAGTGGAACAGAACAGAAGATGCAGATGCAACTCCAAACACACTCAGCCATCTTATCTTTGACAAAGGGACCAAACATATTCACTAGAAGAAAGCCTCTTTAATAAATGGTGCTGGAAAAACTGACTTTCCACATGCTAAAGACTAAAACTAGACACATGTCTACCACCATGCACTAAAGTCAAAATGGATTGAAGATCTAAATATTAAAACAGAAACACTAAATCTACTGGAGAGAAAATAGGTAGAAACCTTGAAGACATAGGTGTAGGCAGAGATTTCATGAACAAAACACAGACCACAGAGGAAATACTACAAAGAATCAACAAATGGGATCTGACCTTATTAAAAAGTTTTTGCACAACAAAAAAAAATCACCAACAGAGTGAAAAGACAACCCACAGAGTAGGAAAAAATTATAGTCAGCTGTCCCTCAGACAACGGACTTACATCTAAAAATATAAAGAAATGAAAAAAATCAGATCCCCCAAATTCAAAGACCCATTCCAAAAATGGGCATCTGAGATGAATACGCACTTCTCAGAGGAATACATACAAATGGCAAATAAATACGTGAAAATATGTTCAACATCATTGTTCATTCATGAGACACAAATTAAAACAACACTGAGATTCCATCTCACCCCCAGAAGGAATGGCTATCAAGAAATCAACCAATAACAAATGGTGGAGGGGCTGTGGGGAAAAAGGAACCCTTCTCCACTGTTGGTGGGAGTGTAGACTGGTGCAACCACTGTGGAAATCAGTGTGGAGATTCCTCAAAAAACTAGGAATAGAGGTCCCATTCAACCCAGCTATTATTCCCCTTCTGGGTATCTACCCACAAGAATTAAAAACATCATACCATAGCAACATATGTGCACCCATGTGTATAGCAGCACAATTTGTAATAGCTAAATCTTGGAAACAACCCAAATGCCCATTGACGGAGGAATGGATAAAAAAGATGTTGTCTTTTTATACAATGGAGTACTACTCAGCCATAAAGAAAAATAAACTTGAGACTTTTACAGGTAAATGGATGCAACTCAAGACCATACTCATAAGTGAAATAAATCAGTCACATGTGTAAACATCGTATTGTCTCCCTAGTGTGAGAAGCTGAAAGAGCAAATAAGATTCAAAATGTACAATACATACATTTTGAAATGGGACGAGACTGTTCAAAAGGAAAGAGAAACTGAGATGGGGAAAAGGAGAAAAGAAGGAAGGAAAAAGGAAAAAAAATATATATGCAAGATAGTTAAGATAGTTATAACACTAATTTCTCTTAGTTCATTGAAAAGGTTTGTGCTAATATTGTTTTGACAATTTTTCATGCCTGTATCTTGTACTCTGAGTAACTACTTTCAAGATAACAATATGCAATGTATTAACTATTGTTACTCTATTGTTTTGAAATTTTATTTTTCTCCTCTTTAAAATAAAATTTTAAAAAATATGACAATGTGATATATACATTTGGCTTATTTATATTTCATAAATACTTCTGAATGTACTTCTCAGAAAACAGCTTTAATTCCATTTCCATGGACCTTGTTCTCACTCCTGTGTTTCATTTACAGTTACTCTTGTTATTATTACAATGAGGAAGTAAATAGGACAAAAGGTGATAAGATGTACTTATCTAACTTTTTCCTCAAAAACATATGGGATGAATTTACTGTGTCTATTTTAAATATGTACTTTTCAATAAACTATAAATAATTGAAACAGCAAAAACTAAAAATAAAAAAAAGCTAATTAAACCAAAACCTCAGTAAAAGAGAATAAAGGAAAGAGCAAAAGAAGAGAAATAAACAAAATAATCCTGTGGGAATAATTATAAATAGGCCAGTAACACAGTAATTGTTAATGGACCAAACTTAACAAAGAAAAGATAGAAATCTATTTATAGACTATTTGCAGAGATACACATAGAACCTACAGAAGTAAAATAACAGTGCCATGTAAATACTAAACAAAGCAAAGTGACATGGACTTCATTAGGACTATATCAGATAAAATATTTGTTAACACAAAAATACTTACTAAAGGTAAGAAGGTCCATTGCATAGCAATCAAAATCTTAATTTACCAAGAAAATATAGCTCAAAATAGAGGTACAAAATATATAAAATAAAAATTGAAAGTAAAGGATAAATGGAGAAATTTAAAATTTTATTGGGAAATTTTAATATACCTCAGTGATTCTTGAGTAAATGGACAAAAATTTAAAAGTAAATAAAATTTAAACAACATATTAACAAGGAGAATTTAATGTATATGTTACAGTTGAGTGGGTCAAAATAGTTCAGGTTCTTGTGTATGTCAAGGAAAGAATTGCCAAGCATACACCTCATAGTAAATAGTAAGTACAGTAGTTAGGTTTATTGAAGATCACAGGGCAATAGCAGAACAGGCAGAGTGAAGAGGAACTCAGGAAAAGGAACCCTTTAAGAGTTTCAGCACAATTCAGGCTTCCAGTATTTAAAAGGTCAGGCACCTCTAACCTCGGGTGCTTCCTTCTGTGGTCAGCCACCTCTGACTCCAGGTGCCTCTCATTTTGTCTCTCACTTGGGTCGGGAGTAATGATCTGCCATGTCGGGCATTATGACCTCCTAAGGTTAAACAGGGATAATCACCAGAGTGGTGCCCTGCCCACAGCTGAATGAAGGAAAGGGAGTGGCTCAATTTCCCTGTTTCTGACTGTATCAGATATACTAGAATATATATGGAACCCTATATCTTAGAAGAAAGATACTCTTTATGAGCACATATGACTGAAATGCAATTAAATCAGAATTCAACAACTAAAAAATGTTTTAATACTATATAACTGGATACTATAAAAGGGCACGACTAAACAACTCAAGAATCGAAGAAACATGATGAACATTTAAAAATAGGCTTAGAACTGAATAACAATGAAAATACTACTCATCAAAATTTATGGTATGCAGTTAAAGCAGTCCACGGGGGAAATATATAGCCTCGAATTTTATGTTAGGAAGAAGGACTAAACATTACATAGTGTCATAATACAATCAAAAAAAGTAGAAAAAGAGTAAAGCTTAAGAGATTATAAAGAATAAGATTTAGAAGACTGATAAATACAGTAATTCTTTGAAGAGAATTTTTAAAAAACTAGACAAATCCCTATCAAGACTGAGAGAGGAAAAAAAAAAAAAAAAAGAAAACCAGGATATTTAACTTTCTGTGTCTGACTTATTTTACTTAACATTATGGTCTCAATTCCATCCATTTTCCTGCAAATGCATTATTTCATTCTTCTTTATGACTGAATAATAGTGCATTGTGTATATACACCACACTGTCTTTTCTGTTCCTCTGTTGGTGAGTATGTAGGCCAGTGATGGCAAATTTTTTAGCGCTTTCAACGATAACAAAAGCCCGCTGTGGCACACCTGCCATAGGTTCACCACCACTAACCTAGGCTATTTCCAGAGCTTAGCTATTGTGAGTTGCACTGCTACAAACACTGGCATGCACATATAACTACAGTATGATGTCTTTAGCTCTTTAGAAAGTCTATATCAGATAGTTTCTCTTATATGAGTAACCTAAAATATAAATAGAGTAAAATAAAGGAAATAAAGGAGAGATGGTAGAAAACAAAGACTTCGTAGAAATGGGGTAAGGGATCAGCAAGAGGAGGAAAGGGAGAGGGGAGGTAAAGGGATTGAAAATGATCAAGATATGATATATATGTATATTATATATATGAAACAGGTAACATATACAGATACCAATTCCCTGAAACAAATTAATGATTTTGTATAGCAAACATACATGAATAAAAAATGTTAAAGTTTTTAAATGTTTCAAATGAAAAAAGCAAAGGCACAGGTGGATAATATTAAGGAGGAAAAGACTAACAAATTAGAGCAGAGACAGATAATTTTATATCTTATTGATATATATTTAAAAACAGATCAAATGGTTAATTTCCTGGAAATACAGAAAGAGAAAAATAAATGCCATTTTTCTTGAAATGTTTGTAATAATGGGCCTTGATATTCCAACACCAAACATTTAATTTTGATCTTATATATCCTCTAACAAGCATGTACAAGTTAGTCACAAAAATCATTCTCTCCAAGTATTTCATTATACTTTTTAAATAATGCTGAGGGCTGGTGAGATGGCTCAGCGGCGTAAGTGCCTGCCTGGCAAGCGCGAGGTCCTGAGTTCGACTCCCGGAACCCACATACAAAAAAAGGGCCAGTGATACCGCTCAGCGGCGTAAGTGCCTGCCTGGCAAGTGCGAAGTCCTGAGTTCGACTCCCAGAACCCACATACAAAAAAAGGGCCAGTGATATCGCTCAGCGGCACAGGCGCCTGCTGGCGTGCGAGGTCCTGAGGTCGACCCCCGGTATCCACACACACAAAAAAAAATAAATAAATAATGCTGAAAAATTTATCAATGGAATTGTGTAGAAACACAACACTGGGATAACTGTTTCGTAAATGAATATGAATACATTTTCCTTTTGAATATAAGGCAAATATGAAATTTAACTGTTAATTTTTCCAAAATATATGCAGACAACACCATTTCTCAATGAAAATGCAAGTTGCTCCGTGATACAGAACATGCTAAGAAAGCAACAGATGGTTTTACTCAAAACCAAGCAGTATTTGCATACCACAATTCTCACTTTTATACCTATTCATCATATATTTTCTGTAGAATACTATTCAGAGACCCTTCCCTTTAGGTACCGACTTCTGCTAAGCTACTTAAACACTTACAGTTAATGCTTTCAGTTAAAAGAAGTTCCTGCCTGTGATAGAAAAGACACTGTGATGTCAAAAGGTCAGCTACTGAAGTTGTCTCCACAGAGCAGACAGAGATGATCTCAACACAGAAATCAGTTCGTTTTCTTTTCCTGCTAAAATCCACATTCTTACCGTGTCCTCCAAGCCCTGAGTGATCTGGCTGTTTCTGACCTCTGTAACTCATCCTGTGTCCTTCACCACTCAGTCACTTCAGCCTCACTTCCTTCTGACTGGTCTTTAGGACACTCACTGTAAGTCCTCTTCTGCCTCAGGACGGGCTGTTGCTTTCACCTAGATCTGTTTCCCCCCAGCCCCCGCAAGCCCTGGCTTTACATTCTCTCACACGGTCACACAGCATCAGGACCATGTGCAATCAGGCCCAGTTAAAAGAAGCCTCAAAGAAAATTAGTTTGTTACATAAAACACAAGGCTGATCACCAAACAAGTTTCAGGTATCTCACTTCTCAGAAAACAGATTCACAGGAATCTCTGGTCTAACCTAAATACAGACCAGATGGAAAGATTCACCTCCCTCTCAGCTTTCCAAAAATACACACAAAAAAGTTCAGCCTAAAACGTGCCTTATCCAGTTATATGCATGCTCTGTTTGAATGAGCCACAATGGACATTTTATTACCTTTAATTTGCTTAACAATGTATAGCGGGAAAAAAGTGTATTTATATACTTTTATATGTGCGTTCTGCTCTCCACCACTCATTTTCTCCCTTGGTAATTATGAGGATACAATTACTTGCTTAAAAAATGCTGAACCTAAAGGAAACGTTATCATTTCCTAGAGAATTCCTCCATCATTAAAAAGTGGCAGTGAGATTCAAAAACAAAAAACAAAGTCAACAGATCACTATTTTAAGCTTTAGTAGAAAACTATGAGGCAATGCCCACAGTTGTAAAATGGGGTAATAATGCATGTCTGAACAAATTCTCAGAGTTGATATAAGTATCACCTGAGTTTTATGAGGAACTGCTTTGTAAAAGTAATGTAGGATTACACACTTTTAAGGATAAAAGTTGGGTTATAGTTTGGGCCACAATTAGCTGTTCAAGTTAGTAAGGCATTATTTCCAGAGTCAGGAATCACAAACACGAGTATCTCCAGAGACGGGAGGTAAGACTCACGAGTGAAGCAGGTCTTGGTAAAGTACATCAGAGCAACAGCACCGTGGCAAAGTAAGAGCGGGTGCCCACCCTAAGAGTGGGTGCCATCCTCAGCTAGGAGTACAGGAATATATGCAAAACTTACTAATTGGAAAATGCTGGTAAATAAAGCAATTATTTTGAAGCACTTCCAACCCAAATAAGCACATCTGAAGGACAAATTCAGTTTTTAAACTATCAGCCTATGACTTTTTCATAAAGCCTGTGTTCTTTATCGAGCAGTGGTCAAGAAACATAAACCTATCCACAGTCTAATTACCCCAAGGCAAAGGAAAAATGGATAATGCAGTGGCCAGCGTTTTCCTGTCCTCCTTCCATAGTCCAGGTACCAGTGTGCTCATAAGAAAACTTTTAGAAAGGCATTACTATAGCTCCTAATTTCATAAAAGTCTCAGATAGTTTGAAAGGTCATGGTGCTTGTAAATGGTAGAGTTAAGAAATAAACCAGGTCAAACTTCATGGTAGAAATTAGGTGTTCAGTAGTAGATGGCTTCAGTATAGGAGTAATCCTGCCAAAGCTGAGGTTACTGACTCTCTGTGTGCCCCCAAACTGATAAATGGTCTTCTGTGAATTAGTGAGAAAGTCTAGTGAAAATCTTCTACTTAGGATCTAATGGACGATTCTGTCCTATTACCAGGAAAAGGAATTTTTTTTTTTTTTTGTGGGTACCGGGGGGTCGACCTCAGGACCTCGCGCGCCAGCAGGCGCCCGTGCCACTGAGCGATATCACCGGCCCCCTTTTTGTATGTGGGTTCCGGGAGTCGAACTCGGGCCCTCACGCTTGCCGGGCAGGCGCTTAAGCCGCTGAGCCATCTCACCGGCCCAAGGAAAAGGAAATTTGCTAGTTCACATCTTTCAAGTAATTCATAAACAAAACTAAGGAAAGCATCCTTGTTTGTAAAAAGTGAGTCTGAAATGAAATTACAGAAATTAAGATGATAAACATATCAGAACTTTATATAATTTACATTAAAAGTGAAGTATGCATTCTAAAGTATATTTGAGCTTTAAAATTTCTGTTTATCGAAACTATTAGTAACAACTAATGGGCCTTCTAAAATTTTAGATTTGACAGATAAAAGGTATTTTTCAAATAATATAGGCACAAAATATTAGGCTTGAACAAGGAGTGCAGGATGATGTCATTATGTGATGTGACCAAAGTCTCTCTAGATATATATATATATATATATATATATACACACACACACATATATCTCCTACTAAAGATCATCAAATCTTTTACTTTGCATTTTTTGTCTCCAACAATAATAAAAAAGGACCAAGACGGATGAGAATAATTTTTCACAGGCTAGACATCACTTCAATATATTCATAAAGAACAAGTTATCTTCGAAAGTTTATACTTCTCTATATTTTTTCTCATTTTAAAACAATTATCTTTTATAATGTAATAAAAATCAATATGGCATGAATAATACGCACCCTCACTCATCTGTCAAACCTTGGCACTCAGGCGCTGGCAAACCCAGAAAGCTCGACAACTTTATCACCTACCTCTAGCCAAACTTGAAAATAATGCATAATAATGTTCAGATACCACGGCACACAATCAATATCTAGGCTGCAGCTGTGGTCCTGGGTCTGTAACACACAACAAAAATTCATGGTGTTACAGAGAGAACATTCAGGCTGCGTGGGAAAGAAATCAGAAGTTAATTTAGAAACAATTTAGGCAAAACCGCATCACTCATTCTTCAGGTTTAGCACTTTTACACAACTAACGAGACCACAAAGCACCTCATTTCCAGTGAAATAAAACAGCTGTGAGGTTACTGGATCGAGATGAATTGTAAAAACTCCTGCGACTTTAAGAGCATGTGGACGATCAGTCGATTCACAAGGAAAACTGCAGACACCCCAAGAAATCCATGGAAATTCCTTGTCTTTTCAAGAATTCTTTTTGCAAACTTTAGTGTCACTGAAATAGCTCTCTCAAAGCTCAACGCCCGTGCGCCTCGTGAGGCTCAACGCTGAAGAAAACGTCCTCGGAGGGGGATTTTAGGTACGTGCGAACACGAGGTTCTGGAGAAGAGGGCCGCTGCGAGCAAGTTGAAGTCGCCTTTTCTCGCAAAAATTCCTGTTTCTCAACTGCGACTCCAGCTTGCTCTTGGCGCCTGGGAGGGAAACTCCAGCGAGACGCGCGGGCCGGCGGGACGCCGCGCCACCCACCGCGCCTGCGCCGCCCGCCCCGCCGGCCGCCCGCGTCCGCCCCGCCCACCGGGCGCTCAGCCTGCGGCCGGCCGTTCCCGCGCCCTTGCGTCCCCACGCCGCGGCCCGGGCGCGTCGCCTTCTGGCAGCGAGGAAGCCGGGGCAGGGGCGTGGGTCAGGTGGAAGCGTCCGCCCTGCGCGGGAGCCGTGGGCTCAGCGCTGCCTGCCGGGCCCGGACCCCCTGCCCACGCGCGGAGCCCCCGCCAGGAGTGGGCGCCAGGGCCCGCGGGGCAGAGCCCACGGCCTGGGAGGAAGGCCGGGCCACGCCGCCTCTGCACAGGTGAAGGGCGAGACCCACCGCGACGTGTGAGTGTTCATCCCGTTCATCCCGTGGGGTCCAAATAATTAATAGAACGGGACAAAAAGCCCTGTTGCCTTAAAAAAATAAAGATCTTTTGAAGGTGTGTCAAAAGGTCATTCAACATATTTAAACATTTTTAAAACCCTTCCTAACAAAATAGTTTTAAAATGTAGACATTGAACCGTTGATTTTAAATGTACAAAATATCAATGGCATATAAACATTCAAATTTTCAAGTTTTTAAAAAATTACACCAAATGTATGTTATTAAGAGAAGAACCAAGTGCCCCCCACACAATGATAAAGCAGTAGTTTTAAAATAGGCAAAGGGTAAACAGCTAAAATACTGTTGTAGTCAGGGTTACACGGGAAAAGATTTAATACAGGACATATAATTTATAGGATTATTTTATAATATTTACCCAAAGAATCAAATGCAGAAGAGTGCAGGAGATCTGTCCACGCACTAGAGACCCAAAGAACGCAGCTGAGGGCCTGGCTCCCATGGCAATGTCCTGAAGGAGTCCAGCGGAAGACCTCGAGCCCGCCAGGATGTCTCATGCAAGTCTGTAGCCAGGATCTGCACTGGGAAGGCCCAAAAAAGCTAGAAAGTCTGCACCAGCGGGATGAAGGATCTGTGCCAGCAGGCTGAGGGATCTGCACCGGAGCCAGGAAGCAACACTCAAGGTAAGGATCCTCAGGTGGGCCTTCCACACCCAGCACCACACTGATTCAGTTCAGCTGGGTGTTAGACTTTGACCATTACTTAATTCACCACAAATACGGTAGAAGTAATCGATCCCATTCACAATAGTACCAAAGATCATGAAATAACCAGGAATGATTAAAAAAGAATATGAACGAAAACAAGAACAAAACAATGTTGAGAAATTATCTATAAAATATTTTATTAGTTTGGGAGATATTAGACTCCTGAGAAGATTTTAAATATGTAATCGAAGTGGACCCTTGAACTATGTGGGGGTTGGGACCCTCAGCCCCACTGTAGTCAAAACTCCATATGTAACCCCCCCATACACACGCACTGGGGATTGAACCCAGGGCTTTTGCACTGAACTCATCCCCCCCACTTTTTTTTTTAACTTTGAGACAGGGGGTCTAAGTTGCTAACTTGCCCAGGCTGGGCTTAAGCTGGAGCTCCTCCTGCCTCAGCCTCCCAGGATGTTGGGATTGTAAGTGTAGGCCACCATGCCCATCTAAAAATCCACGTGTAACTTTAAACTCCTCACAATAGCAACAGGGGGTGGCTATGAAATTATTACAACAGTACAGTATGTACTACAGATAAATTTATGCAGTATGATTTAATACTGCTTCATTTACATTTTCAAGACTTCAAATGGCAAAATGTAGTGATCAATAAATGCTAGTATTAGTAAGGTTTTTTAACTTTTAAGAACAGATTTGTGTATTTTCTATGATAATAAATGATAAAAGACTTATTTACATATATTTTATACATTCAAGATATACCTTTGTAAAAGTTTTTTCACTATTCTAGACTATGCTGTTCATCTGCCAATTTTTTTTCAAATTGTTGCAAATCTCAAAAAAAAAAAAAAAAAAAAAGCCGTGTAGAAGTGTACCTGTGCAGTTCAAACCTGTGTTCTTCGAGAGTCAACTGTACTATCAAAAGACAAATATATTTTAGAATGCATCTGAAAACCATACAAGCTAGAAGAGATAAGATCAGTAACTCAGAGTTTGGTCAGGGAGTAATTCAGGGGCCTCAGAAACCCTGTCGGCGATTCACAAGGTCAAAATTACTTTTATAATAACAGAATGTTTCCCAATCCTGTTCTTTCATGGTATAGAACCAAGTTTTCCAGTGGCTACATAACATGTGATATATCACAATGGATTGAGAGTTGAAGCAGATAGAAATTTGCAAAGATGTGAAACAATGCTAGTTCTCTCGGAAGTTTTTTTTTTTTTTTTTTTGTGGGTACCGGGGGGTCGACCTCAGGACCTCGCACGCCAGCAGGCACCCATGCCGCTGAGCGATATCACCGGCCCCTTTTTCTTATGTGGGTTCCGGGAGTCGAACTCGGGCCCTCGCGCTTGCCAGGCAGGCGCTTAAGCCGCTGAGCCATCTCACCGGCCCATCTCGGAAGTTTTTTTGATTTAGAAAATACAGGCATTTTTTGCTAAACGTAGTTCTCATATGTGATGAGTTTACTTAGAATTTAAAAATTATTTAAAAAATAAATAGATTCTTTCAATTTTTCAGTTTTAATTTCTAATGGGGTAAATATTAAGAGGTATAACACAAAACAAGTTTTTTGGAGTCCTCAATGATTTCTAAGACTATAAAGGAGGGTCCTAAAAGCAAAACGGTTGGGAAGCTTCTGATAAGACGATGGAAATGATATTGTTATTGAACTGTCATAGGTGGACGTATAGTACCAGTGGAAGAGAACACTGTGTCCGTTCCAAGCACCTAAGACCATGACAACACCTATGGTCCCATACGGTCGGGTTCAGTGTTCATTTCCATAATGGAGACAGCACACCGGAGGCTGTTTTGATGGACTCAAAGCAAAGCAGGGCTGGGGGTCAAGGGGTTAGTGTGAGATTTCAACTGCAAAACGAACCTGGGGTTCTCTTTCCTTGGATAAAAATACAGTGTTGCCTTAAGAAACTCCTTATATGAACTTGACCTTCTCAGGTAAGAAAAAGAAGTAAGAGTGCTCTCCTCTCTAGATGAGCAAATATTCTTTTTTTTTTTTTGTGGGTACCGGAGGTCGACCTCAGGACCTCGTGCGCCAGCAGGTGCCCATGCCGCTGAGCGATATCACTGGCCCTTTTTTCATATGTGGGTACTGGGAGTCGAACTCAGGACCTTGTGCATGCCAGGCAGGGGCTTATACCGCTAAGCTATCTCACCAGCCCCAAATATTCTTCAAGAATATCATTTTACATGCACTACATTTCTTTCTGATAGAAATTCTTGTAAGGTAGATGTTTCTTACTTACTAAAAAGGAAACTGAAGCATGAAATAAAATGACTTCTCAAGGATCACAATTGTAGTAATGTGTTTAAGGTACTCAGTTCCCAGAGCTAGCACCTGCGTAAGTGCTCAGATTGTAGTCTGATGCTCACAGAGGTAGCAAAGATGAAATTTTGCTGCTTTAAATGATTAAACATCATTTACTAGCTTCCCAATGATGGGTCAAGAATGGGCTGAGACTGCCATGGCTAAAGGATCTTTTTGAGAGCTTTTTCTCCCTCTTCTGTCTTACTGAATACTTATTCTCTTCTGTAGTTACGAAGCTGTCATAATCTAAATTTTGATATACTCGATTGTTCCTTTCCTAAGGAAGAGCATTAGAATTAGTAGGATTGATACACTTGGCACTGTTTAAAAATTCTATCTTTCCATTTTTAAAAAAATCTATCATTCAGAATTTACTGATTGCCTTTACATGCTAGAACTCTTCTGTGTATTCAATTTGAAACCCATCTTTGCCATATGTGACTGTAAAATGTTTGCATAACTGTCTTCTATATGAGCTGCTATTCCAAGGCAGAAAATGATCAATATAAATGATCCCATATAGTTGAGATCAATGTATTCTTTCACCTCTAATCCCATCTATCTAACTCATCTAACTTATGGTCTGGATTCTTAACTTGTTAGAACAGATGGCTCAGGTGTTTTCTTAATCATTACTTTGGGCATTCTGGTACATCATACATCTTACTGGTTCAAGTGTACCAAATTGATTTCTTACTACATTATCTATTCAGGCAGAAGTCGTCCAAGATTTTACTTACGTAATTATTTGTAAAATATTGCACAATTTAAAATCTGTTAGTGCCATCTACTTCATGTTTATGAATTTTGAACTTCTGTCATCACTTTGCCATTATATTGTGCAGGAAGGAGGAGTTGTGTAAGTTCACTTTGTAATTTAATTGAAAGTTGAATTTCCATAAAGTGTACAGAAGCAGTTTCATATACTGCCTAAAACACAGGCTTATTTGCCTATTGTCTTTATGTTTCAGGCAGTAATAGAATGAGTAGAAAGAAAAAATACTTTCCTTATTGAATGATGGTTTTCTTTTGGTTATCTATTTCTTACCTTGATCTAAATTCATTTAATATTAGATACTTCCACTAAATCTCATAATTAGAAAAAAACATTTGAAGTGATCACTATCGGAATTAGAATGTTTTGGAGTCTTGATTGGAAATAAAACTATAATACAAAAAAGTTTTACTCTAAATGATGTGTAATAAATCTAACCAATGCAAAATACGTTTATAATACACACATGTTGGGGGTAGACAGAATGGGCAAGAATGAGGGTATCAAGTAGGGTATAAAAGTAGCTGGCTGTGGTGGCACGTGCCTGTAAGGAGAGGAAGCTATTTGACATCTTTCCCTCAAAATATTTACAACATGGATTTTCAAAAGTTTGAAATACACCGTGAGGTTTTCTTAGTTTTGTTTTTAAGCCCTCTCTGTGGTACACTTATGTCTATATTTATAATTGTGTATTTTACTTGATGGAGCCTATTGAGTTGGAGGGTGGAAAGTGTAATAGAAAAGTCATTTAAACATCATTTACTGGATATTTAGAATGAATTCACTAAAAAGAGGAAAAAAATAGAATGAATTCACTTGCCTGAGGCCATATATCAAATTCATAGCACAGTCAAGGGTAGCACCATGGTCACCTTTCTTCGTGGCCACGCCCTTACCAGGACCTTTACTCACTACCTGGTTAATTTTAAGATAGGTTTTGGCCAAATGTTATGGATCCTAAACAAGAACATATGTAAGGTCCCAGTACTTTGTTAATTCAATAAATAGAAATTATTTTAGCCCCTGTAAAAATCAAAAAGAAAGCTAAACACTTCCAACATACAATGGCACAGAGTAAACATCCTCATTCCAAATGGGAGGAACCGGAGGATAGAAA
This sequence comes from Erethizon dorsatum, assembly GCA_028451465.1. Classification (NCBI taxonomy): domain Eukaryota; kingdom Metazoa; phylum Chordata; class Mammalia; order Rodentia; family Erethizontidae; genus Erethizon; species Erethizon dorsatum. Next base: position 33,694,439 of record CM051831.1, read on the forward strand.
GGAACAGGACCAAAACACAACTGGAACGCAGCAGGCAAAGATTAAATCTCACAGCTACGCGTCCAGCACACAGGTGTGTTGCCACCGTAACCAGCTGACCCAGCTCATGAGGATAAATGTGGAGTTCCACCAGCTGGGAGGATTTTGGCCAGAACTTCCATCACCACCTTGAACTTCAAGAAAGCAGGCAAACATTTCAGTAAAGCAAAAGCCCTTCGTTGGAGTTAGGACAAACTATTCCTGCAATAGGGGAAAGTATGTTTAATCTAGTAAATACCACAAAAGGCAACACTATCTCCTGCCCAGTTGGATTCTTTTATTCTAGAGGAGACTGACTTCAGATCACCTTGATGACACTTGGGTGACTGCACTTGGGTTTCCACAAGCATCTGCTTCCTAGGTATTCAATTTACACAGTATGGAAATATCTTAAAACATGGGATGTCTAACACAGGAAATTGGATGCATATTCATTCTCAGTGTAAACTTCAGTTCCAAAAATCTTTAAGCAAAGGTGGAAGAATTTTTGAAAAATCCATCACGATTGGTATAAAACCATGTACAGATTAAAGTGTTATGGAAAACAGTGGCAAATGTGCTCTATTTTCTCCATCTCAGCCCTTTGTACCACCAATCAATACGCTTGGACGTACTCCTAGAATTTTAACCATGAGACCCCTTGCTCCACTGTACAAAGCTTCTACTAGTGACTTTCACTCTATTTCTGACCAAAACCAAGAACAGATAAAAGTCTTGTATCCAGAGCAAAGGAGTGTATGTTCAGCTGGTAGTGTAATAAGAATGAAGAACTCAGCTATGCAGGAGGAGGTTGCTACACTAAACCCGAGTTTCCTTCAGTTAGTTATATAAGCACTCTTACCAGTATTCAATGGTTATCTCAAACTTCAAATTTGGAGGACCTTTTTCTTCAAAGATATATCCTATTTGTGGCTTATACTTTAAAAAGTACTCGAGATACAGTTTGAAGAAAACTAAAAGCCCTGTAAATAAAATTTTATGTTTTCTGTGATAGGGCATGCTTAAGCACAAGAAAAAGTAAAACTGTAAATTACTGTAAATTAAATAACTGAATCAGTGATCTAGTTTCTTAGTCTTTGTGAGATTTGTCAATTACATGTATTGAAAAAATGGAATGTTTTCTGCTGTAAATACCCAATATTTAGTATTCCATAGAAATTTAAATAAAGATAACACAGGAAATTGGATGCATATTCATTATCAACATAAACCTCGTGCTCAAAAATCTTTAAGCAAATATGGGAGAATTATGCTAACTGTATTCTTTCCATGAATGAGGGTTCTGAATTGTGTAAGTGAATCCTATCTTCCCAGGGTAGATGATTAAATGTACCAAGAGGAAGGTCACATGTAGCAATCACCTGGCTCATTTTCAGTGCTAACACACACGGAGGGCTCTGGTTCTGTTACTGGAGAGGGCCTCAGACTCCGGTTCTACCAGAGCTGGGCAGAGCGCCGCCGCTCTTTGCATCACATTTCCTGTGACTGATCTCATCAAAATGGAAAGGCAACAGTCCCAGATTTCAAACCTACTCCACTGATTCTAATAAAGAATCAGTTGGGCAATTACAGGTGAATCATAGAACAAATGAAAACAACAACCATTTTTAGGAAACAGTTGGATATTTTTCCTTGTTTGTTAGCTTGTTGCTGCTAAAGCAGAGCTTTTCAAAAATACTGCACTCTGGGGGCCTAAAAAGTAGGAGGACAAAGAGAAGGAAAGGAGAATGATGTTTGCATATCCCACCCCAGCGCAAGCTTCCTTTAACACTATGAGAAGGGTGCAGAGAGACTGAATGAGAATGATTTAATGCCCGTGAAATAGTTTTCAGGGTAAACATGGTTCAGGATGAACTTCTGATTAACAATATAATTAGCTTTTGCTATGATTATAATAGGTAATTAATAGGCCAAGGGTTCAGAGCATGTTCATGTGTGAAAGAATATTATTCTCTTTGATTTGAGAAAATACCAATAAAAATTCCAAAGTACCTTCTTTTTGAGGGTTCATAGGACTGAAATGAACACATAGCCTTGACTTATGCATTAGATATGAATTTCTGATTTCAAAATTTTGCAAAATTTGTTGCCATGTAATTAATGGATTGGATGCCAAGAGGCATCCAGTTATGGTGTGATGCAAGTTGTCTTGGTAGTGTTGAATTATACATTTACCTAAAGCTGAGGTAAGGTAATCCCACAGAGTTTGTTAAAATATTTACATTGCCAATTAGTGTAATGGGGACAGTAGACTCTATGAGGTAGCTTTCAAAAGCAGAAAAACCAGCTAAGTAAACAATAAAAACCAAAATATACCTTTGCAATTGTGTATTTGGAGCTCAATATATTGTTTTCCACTCAAGTCCACAAAGAATGTGTTTTTTTAAAAAAAACCCTTTGAACATGTGGTATATAGTACTTAAAAACATACACAAACAACTTTTAAGTGAAGCAAATCAGAACAAATACTTTTGCCCCTGCTGGAGGAGATTTCAGCTTTGTTGGTATGAGCAGAATCCAGGTTATAGGGATGCATAGTGAAACCCTGTCTCAAAAAAGACAAAAAACAAACAAAAACAAAAGTAAAAATCCCAGATTATGGGGAGGGGGAGGGGTGAGTATTGGGAACTATGGCCTCTTGTGGTGCCAGAAAACAGATGCTAAAATATGCATCTCTATTCTGCAAAGTTGTCAAGTCTCCATGATCCTCAAGAAAAAGAGTGGGGCCACCACCCTCTTCCCTTTCTCTTGTATATATATTTCTGTCCTTTGGATCTTTTTGACAGTGATGATCAAGCTACAGTTGTCGTTTCGATGAGTTTTTCTATAGGAGGAAACAAACATACTGAGTACTGACTGACTCTGTCATATGTGCGTGGACTCTTTCCATGCTTCATTTAATTCAGTCCTCGAACCCTGCTAGAAAGAAACGTGCATTTCCACCCAGCAGGTGTGTAAACTAAGGCTAAGAAAGGTAAATAACTAATCCCAGGTAGGATCATTTGTTAAGTGCTGAACTTAAGTAGTGAATAGTAATTTACATACAGTATACTTCATAGAGTATGGGATGTGTAAAAGAGTTGCCTTATTATAAAAGCCGTCTAAACTAATACATTCTAATGTCTTTGCTTTGATATCTATCTATCTACATATTCGGACAGTTGTTCAGCTAAGAAATAAAAGCTGTCAATATGCCAGATTGTTTGATCGCCTTTAAAAAACTTTTTAAAAAAATTTGGGAAAGTTTACATAAAATTTAGTATCTTTATTTTTAAGCTGACACTTCAGTGCTGCTAGATTCATTGATAGTGTTGTCCACTATCACCCCATCCATCCCCAGAGCTCTTTTCATCCTATAAAACTGAAATTCTGTACTCAATAGACAGTAAGTCCCATTCTCTTTTCCACCCTCGCCCCTGACAACCACAATTCTACTATCTGCATCTATGAGTTTGACCACTCTAGATACCTCACATAAGTGGAATCATGTTTTATTTGTTCTTTTGTGACCGGTTTATTTTATTTAACATAATGTCCTCAAGGTTCATGTATGTTGCAGCATGTGTTAGAATTTCCTTCCTCTTTAGTCCTAATTGATATTCTGTTGTACATATGCAGTCAAATGCTAAAACAAAATCCCCATTTTGTTTATGTATTCATCCATCCATACACACTTGGGTCACTTACATCTTTTGACTATGGTGAATAGTGCTTCTTTGAACCTGACTTTCCAATATTTCCTCCAGTCTCCACTTTCAATTCTTTTGGGTATATATCTATGGGTGGAATTCCTGGATCAAATGCTAATTCTATTTTTAAGCTTTTCAAGAACCACAGTACTGTTTTTCATAGTGACTGTGCCATTTTACATTCCCAGAAACAGTGCACAAGAATTCTAATTTCTCTATTTCTTCATTAACACTTGTTAGTTAATTAATCAGTTTGTTTGTTTTCTTGATGCTGGGGATAGAACCAGGGGCCTTGTGCATGTCAGGCCTATGCATCCCCAGCCCTATTTTTATTTCATTTTTATAGTAGCCATTCTCATGATGGTGAGGTGCAGTTGATTGCCATTCAATGCGTAGGTTTTCTTCTGGCATAGAGAAGAAACTTTGTAGATATTCCAAAATATCTTCATATTTACTTATCTCTGGATCCGAAATTCTCTACAATGTGGCAGTCATTCAAAGCCGTCAAGACAATGCATATTGATTATTAATAATTAATAGTATTTGTATAATTCTTGTCACATATGTTCAATCCTTAGATCTATATAAGGTCAGTATTGTTATCCTCATATGCTACATGAGAAACTGAGCTTGAAGGTTAAAATCCAGGTCCTTTGGCTCTAAATGCTAGATTGCCCCACATAGGCTGGGGCAGTTGAGAAGGATGCTAAATGAGGAAGCTATTATGACTGCTTAAAAATTATTGGATTGCGGGGCCGGTGAGATGGCTCAGCGGCATAAGCGCCTGCCTGGCAAGTGCGAGGTCCTGAGTTCGACTCCCGGTACCCACATACGAAAAAAGGGCCGGTGATATCGCTCAGTGGTACAGGCGCCTGCTGGCGTGCGAGGTCCTGAGTTCGACCCCCAGTACCCACAAGAAAAAAAATATATATATATTGGATTGGTTAACATGGAACACACCTTAAGGGATGGTGGGGCAGGCATGTCTTAGTTTTTATGGTCATGTTGGGAGTAAAAAGTGGTTAAAAATGTGGATGCTAACAATAAAGCAAAATTCAAATGAAGGAGCCTTGGCTTCAGAGGTTGGGGAGATTTTAAAATGTAAGAACCCCGAATAGAACTGAAGTAAAACTAGATACGAATGTAACCATTTCACTATTTTTCTGACAACGACTTTTGCCTTCCTAGGAATTTGCTACCAAACCACCTAGATTTACTGGGTGATATAAAAAGAGGCTCCAAAGTGTAGTATGTTAAAAGTTTGGTCTCCAGGGTGGTACAACTGGGAGTTAGTAGAACCTTGAAGAGGTAGGACCTAGTTGGAGGAAGGTAGATCGTTGAGGGTGTGTGTCTTAGTTAATTTTCTTGTTGCTGACAGAAAATACCTAACACCCACAAGTTAAACAAGGAAAGGTTTATTTTAGTTCACTGTAGAGTTTTCAGTCCATAGTCAGCAGGAAAACCAGCTAAGTAAATGTAATACAGAAACAAAACCCAAAATACATGTTTTATGTATTCCAAGCTCAACATATTATTTTTATACTCATGCCCACAAAGAATGTGTTTTGTTTTACACCTTTGAGCATTTGGAGTGTGGTGCTTAGTTCCAAGGCATGGCAGCATGGCAGAGGAGCACACCAGAGGAGGAACAGTTTATGGCATGGCAGGCAGAAGACAGCAAGCAGCAAGCCTTCCTTTCCCTTTTATTCCATTCAGACCACCACGCTATTATTGGTTGGTGCCACTGACACCCAGGGTAGGGCTTCTGTCTTCAGTAAATCCATTCAGCCATACCCAGAACTGTGCTAATCCAGTCAGTGGACTGATCCAGTTATTGCACAACCTTGATCCAGTATCGTACCCATGATCCAATAACCTCCCAGAAGCCACACCTATGAGCACATGAGGCTTTTGAGGGGGGTTTCTAGATACAAGTCATAACAGCTCCCTTTCAGAAATCATTGCAGCTATAAAATTATTAGACGTCATTCACTTAAACATTTGATAATGTTTGCCATTCTTTTTTTTTTTTTTTTTTTTTTTTTTTTTTTTTTGGGTATCGGGCGTCGACCTCAGGACTTCGCGCGCCAGCAGGCACCTGTGCCGCTGAGCGATATCACTGGCCCTTTTTTTGTATGTGGGTACTGGGAGTCGAACTCGGGCCCTCGCGCTTGCCAGGCAGGCGCTTATGCCGCTGCGCCATCTCACCGGCCCAATGTTTGCCATTCTGATAATGCGATTTTTTTTTTTTTTTTTTTTTTTTGTGGGTACCAGGGGGTCGACCTCAGGACCTCGCGCGCCAGGAGGCGCCCGTGCCGCTGAGCGATATCACCGGCCCCTTTTTCATATGTGGGATCCGGGAGTCTAACTCGGGCCCTCGCGCTTGCAAGGCAGGCGCTTAAGCCGCTGAGCCATCTCACCGGCCCTGATAATGCGATTTTAAAAGTATTTCAAAACCTGTATTCTAAAATACACGATAATAAAAAATGATATGTTCAGTCTTTATCATCATTCATTTGTTCATTATCTGATAGTTGGCACTAAGAGAACTTTTAAATATGGACAACCATTTAGTAACACACAAATTCAGTGAATCAAATCATTTAGAGTAAGGAAACAGTAATATGTTGAATTCAGAAATGAGACTAAAGTAGAAGCATAAACAGAAATAATATAGAAAATAATATGGAAGTAAGCTTTAGAATAATATAACCAGATGCTCCTTACAAAAATATTTTTTTCATAGGGTCCATTTCCAAGTATTTTTTAATTGACACTGAAAGAGTTCAGGATGTGCCATCTCAAAATATGCTGTGTTGGTATATTGATTATTTCAAGCTGACATCATGTGAAGAACTGGAACTTCAGACAGGGCTATTCAGGCCTTCTTTTCCTCCATACAGCAAGCCAAAAATACGGTTGGGGAGGGGCATCCTTCCCATGCTAAGGCTGAAAAATAGCTCTGATCACCAGAAACTGGCAATTGAGGCTGTAATGAACCCAAATAAACAAACTTGTTAAAGTAACCCTTATCTTCCTCTAGTTTTTAAGCACCCCTCATATATCTCTTAGTAACAGCCCTAGAATGTCTTACCCTAGTTCAGAGATCCATTCAGTCACTCCTTCACAAATTTATCATTCTTTGTCTAAAAAAATATAAAAAGATGCTTTGATCATTTCTTTGGATTTCATTCTCTTGTTATGCTCCCTGTGCACACTGATAGGCTTTCCTCTTGTTAATCAGCTTTTGTATTAAATGGCTACCTAGATCCAGCCAAAGGACCCACCTAAGAATGAAGGGGAAAGTGTGGCAGTCTTTCCCTCTTTTACAGCATTAAAATGTTTGAGTGGTGATTTTAATTCACACATTCAACATGACTCCTAAATATAAGTTTATAGCCAAATTAGCAGAACTGTGCTCTATCTGCAGGGGTAGCACTTCATCAAGTAGATTATATTTTCATTCTAAAGAAGATTGCAAATTAAGTGATACAAAATATCAGGAGTGGAGCCTAATTTGAAAGTCTTTAAACGAAGAGAGAGATAGTATTGCTTTTAATGAGTGTGATATTTCCATCGCTCTTCACACTCACCTGGACAAGTACCCCAGCAGATGGGATGTGACTGAGCTGTGGACAGAGATCCTATTCCAGGCCAAGCCTGGAAATTAAGATACAAACGTTTATCACCCCCCAGGGAGTGACCCTGGTTAACTGAGACCCCTGAGAGCTGATCATCTCTAAAATTTATCCCTGATCACAAAGATCTTAAAAGGACAAAGTTTTATTGAAGTATTTCCTTTAAGCAAGTTAGTAAAAGCCCCAGAATACCAGAGAAGGAATGCATTGCCTTTACCCTCACTGGATGTCTCTAAAATAACACACACATACATACAAATAAAAGTAATATAAAAATTTTTGTTTATAAAATGCAGTCATTCTCTCCCCCCACAAATACTGGGAAGGTTCCTATTTTTACCCAAGGTCCCATATAATTTTAGAAGAAATGGTGGTAAAGAAAAAATATTCATTAAGTGAAACTTTCTTAAACAGTTTAATGATCAAAAACAAAGAAGAGGGCCGGTGAGATGGCTCAGCGGCATAAGTGCCTGCCTTGCAAGTGCGAGGGCCCGAGTTCGACTCCCGGAACCCACATACGAAAAAGGGGCCAGTGATATCATTCAGTGGCATGGGTGCCTGTTGGCGCGCGAGGTCCTGAGGTCGACCCCCTGGTACCCACAAAAAAAAAAAAACAAAGAAGAAAATAAGAGGGGTAGAAATGTAAGAAACTTTTTTTTCCCCAGTTAATAGATATCAAATCAAAAGAAATGAGCCAATAGAAAATAAGGATTTGAAGACCATGCTCTAATCTATCTTAGAAAAATAAATATATATACCACATATTAAGCACATACAATATGCCCTGTGCTACTGATTTTCTATAACTTTTCTCAGAATAACTCAAAGGCACATGACCCGTCTTTATTTTCTCCTACAATAATAGCTTTACCACAGCTCTAATCCCATTGAATTAAACTCTTTGTTTAATATTTAAAAATTTTAAAAATATTTAAAATAAATATATTCAAAACATTTTTAAATTTTAAATATTAATATGTTAATATATTAATATTAAAGATATTTAATTTTTGTTTAATATTTTTGTTCAGTATTTAATCAAAAATAGAGACCAGCATTTATTTGTGTCCTGGGTGCTTTAACCCAGGCTAGCAGTTCTGCATGGTGAATAAATAAATGACTAGATAAAAAGATAGGAAAAAACAAGGGTGTGAGTTCAGCAGAAGGCACACGAGGCTGGTTCATGGATACACAGGTGTTGCTGGCCTGGAAAAGGATGCATTAGTCTTCAGAGACACAAGGAAACAGAAGATGCAGAGTGAATATATGGTAAAGAGCTTTGAATGGAGGATAAACATTAAGTGTCAGTGGGCCACTACGGGAAGTCGGGCTGAACTGAGAGTGTGTATGGGTGCGTGTGTGCTTGCGGGGCTGGGTCCCTTGGAGGAGGGAAGGGGTTTGTAACAATGGGAGGGTAAAGATAATGTGGGTGTCCTTGAGGAAGTGTGAGGGGGCAGTCGCTGGAGTTAAAACTGGCTTAAAGCGGGCTGGTGAGATGGCTCACCGGCGTAAGCGCCTGCCTGGCAAGCGCGAGGGCCCGAGTTCGACTCCCGGAACCCACATACAAAAAAAGGGCCGGTGACATCGCTCAGCGGCACGGGCGCCTGCTGGCGCGCAAGGTCCTGAGGTCGACCCCTGGTACCCACAAAAAAAAAAAAAAAAAAAAAACTGGCGTAAAGGGCCAGTGAGATAGCTCAGGGGCATAAGCACCTGCCTTGCAAGTGTGAGGTCCTGAGTTCGACTCCCGGAACCCACATAAAGGAAAAAAAAGGGCCGATGAGATCGCTCAGCCGCACAAGCGCCTGCTGGCAAGCACGAGGTCCCGAGTTTGACTCCCGGTACCCACATTTAAAAAAAAAAAAAAACTGACTTAAAACATTTTCTCCTGCAATGTTGGCCATTTCAAAAATGGAATTAGAAATTCCACGACAAGTAGATTGCATATGGTTAGGAGCCAGAAGGTCAAGTTTGAAGGTGAAGAAAGTGCAGGGAGGAAGAAGTTTAGAGTGGTGATAAGAATCCTGGGGAATTCTGAGCCATAGCGCCCAGTTTGGGCTGATGAGAAGCCAGAAAATCAAGTAAATTGGACGTAGATTTCCTTCCCTTTTTTTTTGAATTAGTGGTTTTTTTTTTCCTATTAGACCAGTGCTAGTAACTGCCAATCTTATGCCTTTTTTCTAGAAGTGGCCAGAGCGTCCTCAAACACTAGCTGATTAATTCTCAGATGGTGTTTTATCCTATAGTCAGCTTTGATCACAGAAACTGCTACTGTAAGCCAAAGCACAGACTACACAGAGGCAGGGCAAATGGAGCAGCAAGAGGGAGGCTGACTCAGAACATGTGTGGCCAAGAGCCACGCCATCATCACATCATTGTCGCCTGGCTCTTGAGAGTGATCTGTGATTCCCAGTTTCCTTTTGTGTAAATTAGAAAAAATTTGTAGTGAGGACATTTCTGGCCTCCCTGGGGGGGTGAACTACAAAGAAAAAAATAGAAAAACTATAAAGTTCAAATAAGACTGCACAGCCAAGTCTATTATTGTCCTCACTAAACAGTGCAAACTGCCCATTTGTTGCGTTGCTACGTCTGCAGCAAAGGCACTGGAGGTCTCGGCCATCCAACATGAGTGGCTCACACATGCTGACCTTAAGATGGGATATACATTTGTCTGGGGTGGGATATTATTACTTCCATAGCTGTGATTGTGAACTATCTTCCTAATTCTTAAACACTGTGCACGCAGGCACTTTGCCTAAGTCCTTCTGGAAGTAAACATAAGAACTGTTACACTTGACACTTTGATCATGCGTGTCAAGCCCACTTATATTCAAAACCATTTTTTTTTTGTGGGTACCGGGGGGTCGACCTCAGGACCTCGCGCGCCAGCAGGCGCCCGTGCCGCTGAGCGATATCACTGGCCCCTTTTTCGTATGTGGGTTCTGGGAGTCGAACTCGGGCCCTTGCGCTTGCCGGGCAGGCGCTTAAGCCGCTGAGCCATCTCACCGGCCCTTCAAAACCATTTTTAATGCTGTCATAGCAGCTGTTTGACTCCAAGATGACCGACACCTCCACTAATAGCAAACAAGCATCTGAGAAAGGCAAAATAAATCTGACCAGAAGCCAGATACTGTCCATTAACAGATCACCCTATGAAACTGTTTAGAATTTTTTCTTCATAATTTATTGATTTTTCTTTAAACTTGTTTTTTTGATAGATATTTGTGATAACTTAATAAAATTGCACTTATGAAACTATTCTCTAAGTCACAATATAAATGTAAAATATTCTTACACATCATAGTTTATCTAGAAGGAAAACTGAAGATTTCTTTCATGGAAACTTGAGATATCTTGTTCCACACCAGTTTGTGGATGAAGATACCTCTCTTCTTTGTAAAGTTCTTAGATAAGTTGCAAAGTAAGATGGTTAACTTGCTAATTATTAATCTAACCATCTTTGTGTTATCTTAAGAAACCTTTCTATATCCCATAGTCCTAAAAAAAATTAATTTTATATTTGACATTTGGAGTTGATTATTATGTGTGATTTGGGGAAGAATTCTAATCTTATTATTTTCCTGTTGATGAAGAATAGTACAGTTTAACTTTTATAAATAATCCATCCTTTTCTCATTGATATAAAATGTTATAAAGTTTGTAATGTAAGGGTTTGTTTCTGGGCTTGCTATTCTGTTCTGTTAGTTCATTCTTCTTCCATGTACCAATGTGTTTGCACAACTTTGACGGCATCTACTTGGGCATGAATCCTGCTCCTTTGTTTAGTGTTCGACCTTGACTACTTAGCATCACTTAATGAGAGTAGCCATCTTACCACTTGGTGATTGCTGGGCAGCTCTCCACTTCTGACCTTAAGGTTTCAGGTCTTTCTTACTCTTTTACCTAACTCCCATGCCTCCTCTGAGTTCATTAGGTTGCCTTTCCTGAGTCTGTGGAATGGAAGAATTCTGAGTTTTCAGGTAGCCACTGCTATTCTGAGATCCCACTCTTGATAACTATCTATGGTGGGATAAAGGGACACCAGTTTGAGAGCCGAAATCTATATGGGATTTCTGTTAACCACCATAATCCGATCAGCCCCCTCACTGCCTCTTTTTCTGACAGTGAACACTTAGGGAAATATCAATAGGTAAAAGAAATAGGAATCAATTTTCAAATATAATTAAAATATTGTTCTACTATAAAACTAATACTACATGTTCCAGAATGATGCTATTAAAATTTAAAACTATTATTCTGCTGCATTAGTCTACATTTATATACAAATAAGCAAAGTGTTTTGTTTTTCAACTACTTGGAAGAACTGGGAGTCTTTATACATCTCTATTTGGCTATTTATTAAGAACTAGTTTCTAAAATACCTGTAAGGCTGCCGCCCACATGTTATTTACCACATGAAATGTGAAGTTTTTTCATTTAAATGACAGGTGCGTTGTTACGATTAGCCAAAAGTTTTTCGTGTGAAAAGACAAGTATCGAGTAATTATTTTCTGAACTTTTCATGGACATAGCTAGTTTATGAATGTATAAGCACTTAGATGTTCTCTCAGAGATTCTAATTTAATTCGATCTGTATCAGTTCTGGGGAAGTTCTTATCAATCATGTCTTATTAACTGTACATAACAAAAGACATCCTGAGAGGTATGTGCCTCTTTAAAGAAAAGCTGTCTTCTATTTTTCCCCCAATGGCTTGACATCTTTTAGTTGTGAAGTAGATTAGATTATCATTTGTAACTTGCTATAGAAGATTCTGTAAAATTGTTAATACAATTAGTCTCAAGTGGATTTCTTTTCCAACCATAGAGTAGTTGTGTAATAATATTTGATGTTTTAAATCTGACAAGTTCTTTCTAAGGATTTCAAATATTTGAGAAGTATCCGTTTATTTAGCACCCAGTGTTATTTATGGTAAGAAGAAATCCCCCATCGCCAGTAGATTTTAAGTTTGAATTCCTATAATACTGATGTTGACCGTGATAATAATTTAAGTGTACTGCAGGCAGGTTCACACCATATATTATCTCTCATTTTTAGGGTGCTGGTCCTGATATCAGTTTAGTTTTCTCCTTTGTTATGCTACTTGGGTCTGCCTGATGTAGGAGCTGTAACGTCCGCGGAAGAGGGGTCCGAGAAGGGAGACGCTCCAAGAACCACACAGGCTCTTATGTAAAAAGCACGGGGTTTATTGAAAGGCTACACTAGCGTAGGGTCACCCAGCGAACGGAGAGGGCGACCCCGAAGGGCAGGAGCAAGGGGTTTCTATAGGGTTGGGTATGGTAATGAGGGATAGGCAAGCGAAGTTTACAGAAGCCAATCGCAAGGAGTTAAAGGGTAATTAATACATTCATTGGTTACTTAGGGGAACCTATAGATAGAGGAATTTAGCAAACGGGCAACCAATCAGTTTGGAGAAAAGGCTAACAAAGGAGACAAAGGAGCCCGGGCGCAGGAATGTAGCCCGCGCAGGGGCTTGGCAACCAGCAAAGTCACATGATTTCCAGGAATTTGCCCTGAGGTAGGGAAACAGAAACTTAAGACACTTATCTACCTGAAACAGAAACTTAATCTAATAGGTTAGAGTCTAATAGGTTAGAGCCCAATAAGTTAGAGCCCTAATGGCCATGGCATAGTTCGGCCTAACACATCAGAATTATAACTTGTATAACTTTTATATGAATCTTTTAACAAACATAACTTTATGTCACATCAAACTTCACAGGAGCCATTTGAGTGTTTGTCTGGGATTTGGGTAGTGGTTTATATCATAGTTTAGTTCTTGAGGGCTTTGCCGTGCTTATTCAAGTCTGTTCAGCACACGCTTAGCTCAGCAGTACGTCTGGAACTTAGTTCATATAACGAATAGAACATCTTCTTCGGTGCTGTTCTTCCTGGGGTAATCCACACTCTCCAGCTCTCAGAGCCCCTTTTCCCTTCTTACTCTGGCCAGAGAGTCAGATTTTCTCTTCTTTCTTTGGGTTTTAAATTTCAGAGTTGTTTCCTGGCAGAGCAGTCCCCAGCTGGGGCTGGCCTAAGGTGGGCTGGGAGGGAAAGAAGGTAGAGGAAGCTTCTAGAAATTGCTGGAATGTTACCTCTTCCAGTGGCCTTTGGATCATGTCAGGGTAGATATCAAATGAGGTAGATGCAAATCCATATTCTGTTCTACTTGTTAATATTGCTGCTTGAAGGAAAGCTAAATAGGAGAGGTAGAAGTCTACCTTCTATTACCCCAGGTGAGTTCACCTTGAATACAAACCTCAGGCAATCTGCTGCTCCTATCTGTTGCCTGTCCCCAAGGCTGGATCATCTATAGAGGAGATGGAATTAGGGATTAGTTAGCAACTATAACCTAATGTGGCTATCTATGCAATATGTTTACTTTTACAATTTTATTTTTATATTTCAGGACAAAGTCTTCAATGCAGCCTTGTTTATCAGCTAGTAGCTTTTTTTATCATTTACAATATGTAAATGTTTGGTCCTCATTTCAAGTGAATTAAACCTGAAAGACTTTTTGAATACTATTCTTAATCAGGGCCTTCCATTATTACCATTGGTCCCTCATATTTTAGGCATCTTCTGCAACCTCAGGTGTTTAAGTACATTTACATCTTAATATAACTGTAGTTTTTTTACTAAAAAAAAACAATCGATCTGTTTTTGGAAATATGCTGCCATTGTTTGGCATGTTTGGAAACAATGCCGCAGTGCCTGACTTAAATTCCTTTGGTACCCAGGATTTGATTTTATAAATCTTGTACCAACAGTCCCTGTAATACATGAAGGGGTAATTATGACCTCTGACTTCCAGCTAGTGTCCTGGACATCTAGCTCAGAGCCTTCTGAGAAACAAGAATCAGGAGTTGCTTCTCAGTTTGCTGCCTTTCCTTCTGCTGGGAAAATCCCTTGGGCCATATCACAATACACAGCCTCCTTTGGGATTGCAGCAGCAGCCATGGCATAGTAGCCTATGGAAAGACTTGGTAGTTGGGACTGATGTGACCCTTGCCTTGTATGAAGTAGGAGGGGAGATATGTGGGCAAGGACATAGAAAATACTCAATCTAAATGAAAGCAATAATTAACTCAGGCTATTGGAAATCCAATCACTTACATAACATTTTTGGAGGAATTTGTACAAGCTATACCCCACACACTTACATGGCAATTCCTTTTTAAAGTGCCCTGGCAAGAATTACAAATGTAAACAGGAGAATTAAAAATGAAGAATATGAACTTAAAAGAATAAAAGAGGGCCGGTGAGATGGCTCAGCGGCATAAGCGCCTGCCTTGCAAGCGCGAGGGCCCGAGTTCGACTCCCGGATCCCACGTACGAAAAAGGGGCCGGTGATATCGCTCAGCGGCACGGGTGCCTGTTGGTGCGCGAGGTCCTGAGGTCGTCCCCCCGGTACCCACAAAAAAAAAAAAAAAAAAAAAAAAAAAAAGAATAAAAGAGTTAGAAGGTAGACAATTGAAATGAGTGAGTTAAGATTTTTTGTTGTTGTTGTTGGACCGGGGATCGACCTCAGGATCTCGCGCGCCAGCAGGCGCCCATGCCGCTGAGCGATATCACTGGCCCTTTCTTCATATGTGGGTTCCGGGAGTCGAACTCGGGCCCTCGCGCTTGCCAGGCAGGTGCCTACGCCGCTGAACCATCTCACCGGCCCCCAGTTAATATTTTTAAAATCTGTTATATTGTTTTCAGCTATCAGTCTTGTTATTTGCACTTTTGGGATAGCTGTTCGTAGTGTTTCATGGATATGGATTTTAAAACAGCGTACATGTATTTTTATTTAATCAATTTCTACATCAAATCAGAAATTTTAAAACCAAGACGTTCAGGACTGCTCACCTTTCATTCATACTCAGAGCAGGAACAGACAATTGTCACTGTAAATGCTCTCAAAGTCTTCCTGATGTCAAGCTTCTCTGAGTGAAGTCAGGAGCCAGGCGGAAGAGAGCAGCACACATTTTCCAAGGCAGATGTGGCTGACGGGAATCTACAGGCACAGAGCAATTAGGTGACAGAACTGGGACATACCATGGCCATTCTCTAGGAAAGTATAGCAACAGCCTCATCACTGATAGCAATACTGCAGAAACCAGAAGTCCTAAGTCTGACCTCACAACAGGAGTGAAAGCAACATAGAATATACAGAGGAAGATAAACCCTGTGTTTTCAGCTTCCCCAAGGAACAATCATGTTTTCTTTACTTTTTTTCTGTAGCTCACTCTCTATAAACATATGAGAAGGGTGGTGCTGGAGGTGGGACACCCCTAGTTTGTCCTAAAGCTGCTTTTCAGCTCTCTGGGGCATATTTGGAGCTCTAGCAGGGCACTCTAACAGAAGTCTTTCTGCAGGAGGAGCTGGGGAGTGTGTGTAGTAGGAGTGAGCTTGCCCCAAGGGAAGGAGTAGTGAAGCAAAAGCCTGAGTCATCAGAGGAGAGTTCAGTAGAGCTGTCACTCAAATGTGTCCTTGAATCCTGACTCACTCCAAGAACAGGAGAGGAAGCTGTAGGAGAAGGAACTAAATAGCTGTCATACCAGGAGCTGAGTGTTTTTGAGTGGACAGAGGGGATTTGATGTTCTTAACCGTGTTCATGTCAGGAGCTTGAGATGCCTGTTCTGTCATAAACCACAATGCAGCCTGGCCCCTTAGGAGCATCTCAGGCTCTGGAAAGGTCAAGGTATTGGATGGGAGAAGCACGATGGTGCTAGGAGGCATCAGAATGCCCTAGAAATGATTTGATCATCAGAGAGCCTGGAGTAGACTGGATGGAGGCTCAGAAAGGTTACATGAAGGATTCCTAAGACAATGGGAATTGTCATTTAGAATGATGTTCTTTCTTATTTCCTTTAATTAAATATTTTGATACGTTATAGCCAAGTGCCTAATATCCAGAAAACTCTAGGCTGCTCAGAAAGATCTATTTCCCAAATTTCTAGATGAGGAATCAGGACAAAATCAGTTTGATTAATCCCCAGGTAGCAACTCAGGCCCTCCAGGCTACATGTTGCTCTTGGAGTATCCTGCTGATCTACTTTTTGAGGTAGGGCTAGATTAGTGGAAATCTGGCCAGGATAGTTTCCTGGGGCTAGGGTTTTGGGGTTATGGGTAAAGAATCAGCCTACCAACAGCTAAGAACAGAGAAGTGTGTACCGGAGTGCAAGGTTGGGCCCGGAGGAAACACTTGATAACCAAATAAGCAATTCAGAATACCCACTGTGCCAGAAATACAGCGATAGAAACAAAGGTGGGGCAGAGAAACCAGGGGAGGAGGCAAAGAATTCACACAACCTAGAGACATTACGGAGCCCTCCCGTAGATGCTGCTTTCTGGCCTTGTTAGGTATGCTCAGGGCATTTACAGGGCACAAAACAAAATTTGCAGATTTTATGATTACATATTGAATTTGTTCCCGGGGGCTGCGATACAAAAATGCCACAAACTGGAGAGTTTAAACAACAGAAATTAATTTTCTCACAGTTTTGGCACCCGGAAGTCCAAGATCAAGGTATTGGGAAGGTTGGTTTCTTCTGAGGCCTCTGTCCTGATGGTGGAGGGCTGTTCTCTTTGTGTCTTCACACGATCTTCCCTCTGTGTGTGTCCATGACCCACTCTCCTCTTCTAGAGAGTCCAGTATATTGAATTAGGAATCACTTTTATGACTTTATTTTAACTTGATTATATCTTTAAAGACCTTTTCTCCAAATACAATCACATACCAAAGAACTGGGAGTTAGGACTTGAACATATGAAATTAGTGGTAGTGGTGGGAGGGGAACCCACAATTCATCCCATAGCTCATAATTTTAGAATAATTGCATCGAAGTATACATTTATAGTTAGTCTGTTATGAATTAGTAAGAAACTAGTCCTTAAATTTTTCTCTGGGAAGAAGGAAGCTGGACGTGGGGAAAGAGATGGATGTTGTTCGAGGATTGAAGGCAGATCAGCAGGAGACTGCCACCGCTGTTTCCAAAGAGGCCATCAGATACCACCTGTGGGAGAGAGCTGTGCGGAAGATTATATTTATCTACCTTTTCCCTAGAGGAGTCCCTGCAAGCCAAGAAAAAGGAGAGTGGTGGAAAAGGTGGCATCAAATCATCTGGGTCATTGACTTAAAAAGGAGATACTACCTCCATCGTGACATGGAAATCTGGCTGTAAGAAGTATACTCCTGGGATCAGTAACTGTGGGGAAATAAAGAAGGTAGGATTGGGCTGAGGGAGGAGCTGAACTCAATGCTGTCAGTGTCATTCCGAGACCTTAGCTGTCCTACAGAGCTCTAGACCTGGAATGGCCCCTTAGAGTTGTCTCCCTCCCCTTATTGAGCAAGAAGCCTGGATCTCCCTGTTTACATACATCCATGGGCAGTAACTGGGTGAGGTCCATCCCCTTGGATGAGATACGGCCTTCAATAAGCAGTTCTCTTCAATAACATCTTAGTTGCTTGAGGACAAAGGACTCAGACCCGAAAGTGTGTGTTCACGCATGCATGTGTGTGTGTGTGTGTGTGTGTGTGTTCCAAATGACCACAGTATTTATTGCAGTAACTTCTTACACTGGCCAAGATATCCAGAAAACACTCAGTTGAAGCTTCATGAGAAGACCACAGTCCCTCGGAGGACAAATACCCACTTGAAAATAAGCTAGTTTTTCATTGTTTTTGATCAAAGTGGGTGGATCCTATGAGACATATGGTTGTACTATTAGTTTTAAGTCAGTATAACCTCTGAAGTCAGAAAAAATTTTTCAAAAAATGACTCCTACAAAACAATAGCCCTGAAAGTATCAATCAACTGCATTGAGAAAAATTGCTGAATATAGATTTGCCTCTTTGACATTCTTGAGTCTATTTTTAGGCAGCAGAGAAGTCTTTTTTTTTTTTTGTGGGTACCAGGGGTCGACCTCAGGACCTCGCGCGCCAGCAGGCGCCCGTGCCGCTGAGCGATATCACCGGCCCTTTTTTCGTATGTGGGTTCCGGGAGTCGAACTCGGACCCTCGCGCGTGCCAGGCAGGCGCTTACGCCGCTGAGCCATCTCACCGGCCCAGCAGAGAAGTCTTAAATAGCCAATCCATACAAAATCATATATTTCCAACCTTTGTAGTATACTTATAAACATAAAATGAGCTACTTTACTTCTTTTCTTCTCTGGCTCTTCAGTAAAGAGTGAAAGTAAATTACATGGCAAGGTTATCTTAAACATGGAACTGTATAAGATAAAATTTGCAATTCCCTCTATTTTTCAGCAAATGTTTGCTGTCAACAAATGTCTTCCATATGTCAATGCATAATGTCGAGCACCACAAGTGAAAAAATGAAAAAGACAAACATGTGCCGGGCTTCAAATAATAAGTCTTTGGGAGAGGAGGATGAAAAAAAGTTTGAAAAAAAGCTATATAAAATACTTACAGGTTATTTTATGTGTTACTAAAAAGACCGAGTGCTGCTGATCTAGAAAATAACTGAGGTGAGAAGGCTGACTGCTTTAGCTGGAGTTCTGGGAAGGTCTCCTCTAAGGAGGGCACCTTGAAGTTCTGGCTCGAAGGTCAGAAAGAGAGTAGACATTTATGCAAAAATGGAAGAGTGTTCCAATGAGAAAAAGCAGTATGTGTAAAGGCTGTGAAGGGGAAAAGAACTTGACTTTTTCAAGGGACTGAAATGTAGGAAGGAAGGGAGTGAGAGGAAGACAGGTTGGGACAGTAGGAGCCACATCATGCCAGGTCTTGGGGCCCCAGCAAGGTGGTTTTCATGTTATTTGAAGTACATTGGGGAACCTACTAAAGGGTTTCCAAACAGAAAGAGAAAGGTGGTCTAATTTACTTCAGAGGATGGTACAGGTTTTGTGTGAAAAATGGAATAGAGCAGATTCCGAGTGAAAGCAGAGAGAAGACTTAAGAAGCTGTTATAAACCAAGTATGGTGCCACACTCCTGTAATCCCAGCACTCTGGGCAGGAGGATCACAAATTCAAACCCAACCTCTGCAACTTAGAGACTTAGCAAGACCCTGTCTCAAAAGAAAAAAATTAAAAAGGCTGGGATGTAGCTCAGTGCAAAGGCCCTGGGTTCAATTTCCAGTCCTGGGGAAAAAATAAAAAGCTCTTATAAACAACCAGAGAGGGATGATGGTGGAATTAGAATAACTGGAATTAGATAGAGGGTGGCCAGCCAGGAAGTGAAAGGGAGCTATTAAGAATGACTCTAAAATATTTGCCCCGAGTAAGTGTGTAGGTTGTATTCCATTTATGGAGATGGGGAAGACTGGGATTACTAAAGCAAGTTCAAGCAGCAGGGCAGGGATTGGGGGAGAATCAGGTATGTGTTTTCTAATTCTTTTTCTTTCTCTCACCTACTCCATCTGTGTGCCCATGCATACTTTCAGAGCAGGTAGGTCTTAGTTACATATATGTAACGTCAGATGCATTCATATTCTAAATGGAATAATGATGATGATAACTTTTATCAATTATTTTTCTTTTAGACCAGGGACTATACCAAATGCTGTCCATACATCATCTCATTGATTCTTCACTGTAAACCCAAGAGGCTGTCCTTGCTTTT
Source organism: Erethizon dorsatum (assembly GCA_028451465.1). Lineage (NCBI taxonomy): Eukaryota > Metazoa > Chordata > Mammalia > Rodentia > Erethizontidae > Erethizon > Erethizon dorsatum. The sequence continues at coordinate 33,714,388 of CM051831.1, forward strand.
CATTTGAGGAAACCCAAACCTACAGCGTTGAAGTCACATTATGTATCTACCTGGCTACGGTCGGTCTGTTGGGATCTGAACACAGGCAGCCTAACTCCAGAGCTAACAGTTCTTCATACTGAATTTAAGCCTTTTGCAATGTTACTTTTTATAAAACTGTTTTATGACACATTTAAATAGTTCTCCAAAGAGAAGCTTATTTCCCTCTTATAGTCATATGGTAGTTTCAGTTCATACTTCTTTGCCATCTGTCATATGTCTAGTTTATCACTAGTAGATGAAAGTCTGCAAATATTTTGTATCAACAGAAGCCTCCTACCTGATTTCAAGTAGGCTAAAGCCAAGTCTAAAACAGAAAGCGTTATGAATTTTCAAGTCCATGTTTGACGTTATTCTAGGGGATTTCTATTAATCTAAAAGGCTGCCTGGGTTGGTGAGATGGCTCAGCGGCATAAGCGCCTGCCTGGCAAGCGTGAGGGCCCGAGTTCGACTCCTGGAACCCACATACGAAAAAAGGGCCAGTGATATCGCTTAGCGGCACGGGCGCCTGCTGGCATGCGAGGTCCTGAGGTCGACCCCCAGTACCCACCAAAAAAAACCAAAAAAAAAAAAAAAAAAGGCTGCCTGACGTGGTGGCACACACCTATAATGCCAGCACTTGGGAGGCTGAGGCAGTAGGATAGTGAGTTTGAGGGAAGCCTAGGTACATAGCGAGTTCAAGGCCAGCTTGGAGTACATAGCCAGACCCCGTCTCAAAACAAAACAAAACAAAATGGCAGCTATCCAGATACACTGACTTTCTTTGATGGGGGCAGACCATTTTGAAAAGAATGATTCCATGGCAGCCAGGAAACCAAATATTTGGATCTTGTGAGTGACTGATATTTATTACCTCTTTTTATTGCAGTCTAAATCCTGCAATTTGCCCCTGGCCACCTGGGGAAGGTCATAAAGTGGGTGTCTGGTGTGCATCAGTGCAGGCAGTGGAAACTAGCTTTCAATAGAACTACTCTGGGCATCTTGGCCCACACAGGCTTCCAGCAGAAGTGTGACCTGGGCAGAATGTGGGTCAGAAGGCTTCAGGCAGCAGTCCCTGTGCTGGGGGATTCACCTCTAGTCTGAGCCCCATGCCGAACTGCAGAGCAGGAAACAGGCCAGTCTCTACCCCAACTGCCTCCATCATTCTGGCTTCACCCTTAGGACACTCAAGGATTAAAGCTAAATTTGAACAAAACCACAGAGATGAGCTGCAGAATCACAGCTGAGGGTCTCTTCCTCGGGCAAAATGCTGGTTTCCAGTCTTACCCTAATCGCTTCTAACCACTATGACTTTAATATATTGAGCAGGGTTTCATATCCTCAGACTTCCTCCTGAATCAAGTACTGTTTCCTATTCCTCTTTATATCACTATATTAATTTCTATTGTGATTTCAGTTTTTTATTAAAAACAAATATAATCACTGTGAGAAATTGGCACATCATACCAAAATAAAAATAAATCACCCATATCCATATTGGCCAGATATAACCACGGTTGAAATGTACTTCACTTAAATTATAAATGTATATGCAGCATCAGAGTAATTTGGTAAGTACTATTTTACTTTACTCTCATTTTAAAACAGTGTGGCACCATGAAAATCTTGTGGAGTTATTACCTATTGTCAAAACAAAAACACTTAAAAATATTTACAGGGCCGGTGAGATGGCTCAGCGGCGTACACGCCTGCCTGGCAAGCACGAGGGCCCGAGTTCGACTCCTGGAACTCATATACGAAGAAAGGGCCGGTGATATCACTCAGCGGCACGGGCACCTGCTGGCGCACGAGGTCCTGAGGTCGACCCCCAGTACCCACAAGAAAAAAAAAAAAAATTTACAGTGTCCTCTAGGGTATAGCGATAGCACAATAATTTCCCTAATGTTTGACATTTAATTTTATGCAAGGAAAGATTAAACTGCTGTAACAGATACACCAAAAATATATTATGACAAGAACCCAATGTTTAGTTGTATCCAACTAGTTGAAGGCAAAGAAATTGAATTAGGAATTTGGAAGTTACTCTTGCTTTTTTTGCTAATGTTGTTGTTATTTGGAAACAACCTCAAAAATATTTTAAAAGTACTAACAATCTTTTTATTCATGAATAATTTGAGACTAAGTTGCCCATATAATGCCTCATCATTCTTGGATACTTTAGTGTGTATTTCCTATAAGCAAGTATATTCTGCTATATAATTACCACACCACGATCTAATTCAGGAAATTAACATCGATACATTACTACCACCTGATCTTTCAGCCTCATTCCAGTGTCTCCAATTATCCCAATAATGTCTTTTATATAAAAATATCTAATCTATACTCACACTACATATTGTTGTCATGTTACTTTAGTCAACATAAATCTGGAAGAGTTCATTAGTATTCTCTCGATTTTCACAATCTAGGCACTTCTGAAGATTGCATGGTAATTATTTTGAGTTTGTTGGGTATTGCATAATGATTACATTTATGTTATGAATCTTTCAGGAATATCACAGAAGGGATGCGCTATTCTTTTTTTTACATCCTATCAGGTCGGACACTAAGGATTTGTGACTTTCCTAGTTGTGTTCACTTTAAATACTTGATGAAGGTAGTATCTCTCAGGATTCTTTACTGTAAAGTTACTCTTTTTCCCATTCTCATCGATGAGTGTAATATTTTTAGAAGTAGTTTGAAGCTGTGGTATCTCTCTTTGCCTCAAAATTTCAGTTTGTTCGTTATTAATTTATGTCATCATGGAGAAGTTGGTGTCTTTTAAAGGGCGACCCTCTGTCTCGGGAGCGCAACAGTTTCTGCCCTGGTGAGCACACTCCCCACCCCTCCTTCAGCCCCACCACACTTTGATATGCTGATGCGGGGTTCACAGTTCTCAGGTTAGATTCCCTACCTGAGCGAGGCAGGCCAAATGGCCAGAGATATAAATCTGTCGTTTTTTAATAACTGCCTTTGTTCTGGTCGTGTTTTCGCTGTCACAAATTTAATAAAGACCTTCGTGACACTGTCTTCGGGGCACTCAGAAGTTAGGAGGCACGAGCCTCTCTGAGCCAGGCTGGACAAATAAAACCTTACTCTGTCTTTCTGGAGTGCACTGTTGGTTCTTTACGCCATCTGAAAAAGTCTGGTACCCTGTTTTCCACAACAATCATAAGATTCCTTTTTATTCAGTGGTTATAATCTATTATTATCATTTATTTTGCTGTTCAAATCTTCTCTAATTTGGCTAGTGGGAATTCCCATGTCCCTTTGGCTTACCTCCAGTATTCTTTAAGCACTTTGCTACTTTTCGGCACAATAAGATGTTCTAAGTCCATGTTGTGTTTCTCCATCCCCAATCCTGGAATCAGCTGTTGCTCCAAAGAGCCCAGGTTTCTTTTGATGGAAGTTAGGATTTAGAAACCAGATCTGGGTGCTAGTTGTCTTCATTGCTTTTGTGGTATCTATTCCCGGGTCCCTCTGGTAAACAAGTAAGGGGCAGTTTGCACCATCTCATCAGTATTTATATCTATAGCTATCTCTTTATATAAAAAGTATTGTTTCTACATATTCACACAGTCTCTGGCCATTTTTAACTTAAATTGATAGATGAAATATCACCTTCCACTCATCAAACTGGCTTTCAAACTTATCATTTTACATTTTATTCTAGTTTTCTTTAGGGTTTCTTTATTATGTTTAGTTTTTTATTTGGAATTTATTTAGGGTACAAATACTTATTTCAAGGAATTATCCAATCTCCAATATAATTTATACAGTAATATATCCCTTCCTCATATTTTTATCTTCAAATAAATTCTAATACTAAGGAATGCTAGTAAATTCGCATACTAGGGTTTCAGTGCTGTTCATTCTGTTTATTGATTCTTTTGCTGTAGCCATACAGTTTTCATTATTGTAGCATGCTATAATATTTTAATGACTATGAGGGTAATTTCCTGACACCAGAAATCTTACGTATCAAAGGACTGTTTTGCTGTTCCCTAAACATCTGGAAGCACTGCTAAATGATTGAAGAAACTATTTGGAGATTGAGGACTTTGTGTCCTTTCCCGAATTTTGTTACATGTGCAGTTGGTTGCTTTGCTTGCCCTGGATTCTTGAGAGGGGAACATCTGTGCCATCTACAGCACACTGGCAGAATAGAGGCTCACTGCTGGCTCCTTACTAACTTGGACAGTTCACCCAGCATTTGCAGGGTTATGTATAACTAACAGTGAAGCCAAGTTTTCCAAACAAAGAAAAAAATCTAAGTTACTAAGGTATAATGCTATTCAACAATTTCCTTACCCCCTTCTTTTGTTTCCTAATTATTAGGCTTCACTCGGGCAGAATAATTTGTACTTCAAAGCAGAGCAAGAGAACCACTGTAGATAATAGAAGAGCAATTCATTGACATTTAATATATTCACAATGTTGCAGAATCACAAACTCTATCTAGTTCCGTAAGATTCTCATTACCCCAAAATAAAATCCCATACTCATGAAACACTTTTATCTTTCCCTAGATATTGGTAGCCAACAATCTGCCGTCTGTTTCTACTGATGTACTTGTTCTGGATATTTCATATAAATGGAGTCGTACAGTATGTGGCATTCGGTCTCTGCCTCCTTTCACTTGTCATAATGCTGTGTACCTTTGTCCATATTGTAGTATGCATCCCTACTTCGTTCCTTTTTATGGTGAATAATATTCATATATATATAAATTTCTTATATATTGATGGATTTGGTTTGCTAATATTTTGTTGAGGAAATTTGTGTCCATATTCTTTTCTTTTCATATCCTGAAAGTTTCTTTTCTTACAAGGTCTTTGCTTCATTCTGGTATCATGGTAATACTGTGTTCCCTCCTCTTCTATATTTTTTTGATAAGTTTAAAGCATTAGTGTTAAATTATTCTTAAATGTTTGGTGGATTTCACCAGTGATGTCTTTTTTTTTCTATGAAGCTGTTTGAGTAACAACTTGATCACTTTAGTTTTTATATATCTATTCAAATGCTCTGTTTCTTCTTGAGTTTGTTTTGGTGGTTTTCATCTAGACTAGCTAACATATTGTAGAATCATTGTCCATAGTGTTCCCTTAAAATTACACCTATTTTTATAATGCCAGTAGTGATCACTCTTTTTATTCTTGGTTTTTGTACTTTGAGTCTCTTCAGTCTTTTTTTCTTATTTAATCTAATGAAACATTTGTCACTTTTGTTGACCTTCTTAAAGAGCCAAGATTTGGTTTTGACAATTTTCTCTATTATTTTTCTATTCTTGACCTCATTTATGTATGCTCTAATCTTACTTATTTTCTTTTCTTTACTGCTTGTGGTAAAAGCTATGGCTCGATTAAATTGGATTAGTGACATTTTGGTAATTATGAAATTAAGCATAGTCTAATGAGTCAAATCATTTGTTTTTAGTATTAAACTAATTACCATATTCAGTTCATTCTAGGCCTTTTTGTATTCATTCATATGCTAGGCCTAATGCTAGGATTGAGATTAGTATTAGGGAGATAATAATTATTAGTTTCAGGTTGTTGACTTGGGAGGCTCATGGCAGGGGGAGGAGAAGGGCAATTTCTAAGTCAAATAAGAGGAAGGTAATAGCAATTAGAAAAAATTTTATGGAGAAAGGTAGTCAGGCAGATTGTGTAGGGTCAAATCCACATTCATAAGGACTGGTTTTTTTCTGTGTAAATATTTAGTTGAGGGAGTCAAAATGCAATCGTGATTAAGGCACAGGTTAGAAGATAATTAGTTAGGACTGAGATTATTATGTTGATTACTTTCTCCCGGAGATATCTTGGGGCTTTCTGATTGGAAGTCAGCCGTACTAGTTATACTAAGAAAGTATGAGCCTCATCAGTAAATGGAAACATATAGGAATAGTCAGATTACATCGATGAAGTGTCAATATCAAGCTGCAGCTTCAAATCCGAAATGATGATTAGATGTGAAGTGGTAATGGAATTGTTGTAGGAGGCAAACGATTAGAAATGTAGAGCCAATGATAACATGTAGGCCGTAGAAACCGGTAGCTACAAAGAATGTGGAGCCATAGATGCCATCTGAGATAGTGAATGGTGCTTCGAAGTATTCTTAGGTCTGAAGAAGTGTGAAATAGACTCCTAGAGCAATAGTGACAATTAAGGCTTGAATCATTTGTTTCCGGTTCCCTTTTATCAAACTGTGGTGAGATCAGGTAATGGACACTCCTGAGGCTAGTAGGACTGATGTGTTGAGAAGCGGCACTTCTAGTGGGTTTAGAGGTTTAATTCCTGCAGGCGGTCAGTATCCACCTAATTCGGGTATTGGAGCTAGGCTAGAGTGGTAGAAAGCTCAGAAAAACCCTGAGAAGAAAAATACTTCAGAGATAATAAATAAAATCATTCCATATCGAAGGCCTTTTTGTACAATAGTCATGTGGTGGCCTTGGTATGTATTTTCTCATACAATGTCACATCATCATTGGTACATAGTAAGTAGGTTAGTGATTATGCCACTAATAAGGAGAGTTTTTGAGTTAAAATGGAATCATATTGCTAGGCCTGATGTAAGTAGGAGGACGGATAATGCTCCTGTAAGGGGCCAAGGGCTCGGATTGACTATATGATAGGCATGTGTTTGGTGGGTCATTAGGTTCTGTCGTGTAGATAAAGGCTAACTAGTAGGGTGAATACGTAGGCTTGAATGAGTACTGTGGCCAATTCAAGAATTGTTAGTAGCACTAGGATGATGAATGAGATTAGGGCTGTAGGGGGATTTATAGTGATTAAGGCTAGTGTGGCCCCTCCGACTAGATGAATGAGTAAATGACCAGTGGTGATATTAGCGGTTAGCCAAACTGCTAAGGCTACAGGTTGGATGAATAAGCTAATTGTTCCAGTGATTATGAGTAGAGGGATTAGAGCTGTTGGGGTTCCTTGAGGGAGAAAATGGGCTAGAGATGTTTTGGTTTTCTAACGGAAGCCTAAAACTACCGTTCCAGCTCAAAGAGGGACTGCTATTCCTAGGTTCATGGATAATTGTCTTGTTGGAGTAAATGAGTGGGGTAGAAGGCCTAGGAGGTTGGATGATCTGATAAATAGGATCAGAGAGATTAATATTAAGAATCAGTTTTGTCCTTTGGCATTATGAATTGATATCATTTGTTTTAGAATTAGTTTGATTAATCATTGTTGGAGAGTGATAAGGCGATTATTAATTAGGTGATGGGGGATGGAAATAGGATAATGGCAAATAAAATAATAATAGTGGCAATGGGAAGACCAATTGTTGGTGGAGTGAAAGAGGCAAATAAGTTTTCATTCACTTTGTTTCTCAAGGGTTTTCTTTGTTTTGTGGTTATAGTGTGTAGTGTTTGGGGAATGGGTAGGTGTGAGTGTGTTGAAATTTTTAGTTGAAGTAGTATGAACAATGAGATGATTATTGACAGGATGATGGTAAATCATGTTGATGTATCTAGTTGTGGCATTTCACTATGGAGATTAAAATCTCAGGTCTTTAAAAGGTTAATGCTAACATAGCTTCATAATGCCTTATAGTATTGAGGAAGACCAGTTTTCCAATGTTTTTAAGGGTACTATTTCGAGGACAATGGGTATAAAGCTATGATTTGAGCTGCAGATTTCTGAACAATGCCCATAGAACAATCCTGGATGTGATGATACTAGTGTAATTTGGTTAAGACGTCCTGGGATTGCATCTGATTTTAGGCCTAGCGATGGGACCGCTCATGAGTGGAGTACATCTTCGGATGAGATTAGTATGCGGATAGGTAGTTCTATTGGGAGAATAATATGATTATCCACTTCAAGCAGGTGAAGTTCTCCGGGTTTTAGATCAGTGGTGGGGATTATATAGGAGTCAAAGCTTAATTCCTCATAATCAGTGTACTCATAACTTCAGTATCATTGATGTCCCATGGTTTTAATGGTTAATAGCCGATTGTTGATTTCATCTATTATATATAAGATTCGGAGGGACGGCAGGGCAATTAGAATTAGAATAATAGCTGGAAGAATTGTCCAGGTAGTTTCGATTTCTTGATCATCTATAGTGCTCATATGGGTGAGTTTTGTGGTTAACATTAGGGAGATAATATACAGGACCAATGTGCTAATTAAGAATATAATTATTAGTGTATGGTCGTGAAAGTATAGGAGTTCTTCTGTAATTGGGGAAGTAGCATCTTGAAAACCTAATTGGTAAGGATACGCCATGAAGATATATAGGGGTCTAACCAGTAATTTAACTTTGACAAAGTTATGTAATGTTTTTACTAATATCTTTATTCCGTTAAGAAAGTCATAAAGGTTATGGGGTTGGCTTGAAACTAGCTTTTAGGAGGTTCGATTCCTTCCTTTCTTGGCTTAAGCTTTAATATATGTGGGTTCTTCAAATGTGTGATATGGAGGAGGGCAGCCGTGAAGTCATTCTAGGTTAGTTGATGTTAATTCAATAGTTTTAACTTCTCGTTTTGAGGCAAATGCTTCTCACATTATAAAAATTATTACTATAACGGCTGTTAGAGAGATTAAGGAGCCTATAGATGATAGGGTGTTTCATAACGTGTGTGCACCTGGGTAGTCAGAGTATCGTCGAGGTATTCCAGAGAGTCCTAGGAAGTGTTGAGGAAAAAAAGTTATGTTTACTCCAATAAACATGATGAAAAAGTGGATTTTTGCTCATGTTGGATTTAGCGTATATCCTGAGAATAGGTGGAATCAGTGAGCGAAGCCTCCTATGATAGCAAATACGGCTCCTATCGACAAGACGTAGTGGAAGTGTGCAATGACGTAGTACGTATCATGTAATACGATGTCTAGTGAAGAATTGGCTAAGACAATACCTGTTAGCCCTCCTATGGTAAAGAGAAAAACGAAGCCTAAGGCCCATAGTATTGCTGGGGATCATTTGATATTTCCTTCGTGTAGTGTATCTAGTCAACTAAATACTTTCACTCCAGTAGGGATGGCAATAATTATTGTAGCAGATGTAAAGTACACTCGTGTATCAATGTCTATTCCGACCGTAAATATGTGATGGGCCCATACGATGAACCCTAGGAAGCCAATTGATATTATAGCTCATACTATTCCTATATAGCCGAATGGTTCTTTTTTCCCAAAATAATAAGTGATGATATGTGAGATTATGCCAAATCCTGAAAGGATGAGGATATAGACTTCTGGGTGACCAAAAAGTCAGAACAAGTGTTGGTATAAGATAGGGTCCCCACCTCCAGCGGGATCAAAGAAAGTTGTATTTAGATTTCAGTCTGTTAGTAGCATTGTAATCCCAGCGGTGAGGACAGGTAATGATAAGAGGAGAAGCACAGCTGTAATTAAAACGGATCATACAAATAATGGGGTTTGATATTGTGATATTGCAGGGATTTTCATGTTAATAATTGTTGTAATAAAATTAATAGCCCCTAGAATAGAGGACACTCCTGCTAAGTGAAGTGAGAAAATTGTTAGGTTGACCGAAGCACCTGCGTGTGCTATGTTTCCGGCTCAAGGGGGATAAACCGTTCATCCAGTCCCTGCTCCAGCTTTGACCATTGATGAAGCAAGTAAAAGCAGGAATGATGGAGGTAGAAGTCAGAAGCTTATGTTATTTATTTGTGGGAATGCTATATCGGGTGTGCCAATTATTAGAGGGACGAGTTAATTTCCAAATCCTCCAATTATAATAGGTATCACTAAAAAGAAAATTATGGCAAATGCATGTGCTGTGAAGATAACGTTATAAATTTGATCATCTCCTAATAATGTTCCTGGTTGGCGTAGTTCTGCTTGGATTAATAGGCTTAGTGCAGTTCCGACTATTCTGGCCCAAGCACCAAATAAAAGGTATAATGTACCGATATCTTTGTGATTTGTAGAGAAAAGTCAGCGGTTAACTAACATAAGTAGGTAAAATGATGAGTAAGCACTAGATTGTAAATCTAAAGACAGAGGTAGCACTCTTTTTACCACTAGTCCTGGGGTGATCGTTCATGTTGAATTGCAGATTCAAAGGAGCAGCTTCAATCCTGCCAGGACTTCTCCCCAGGAAGAAGTAGATTGAAGCCAGATGATTAGGGTGTTTAGCTGTTAACTAAAGTTTCGTGGGGTTGGGGCCTACCAATCTAGGAGGGATTTAGCTTAATGAAAGTGTCTGATTTGTATTCAGTTGATGCAGGGTTATAAGCTTGCAATTCTTATTCAGGAAATAAATATCATTTAGTATTTGCTTAGGCCTTTGAAGCTCTTGGTCTAATTAACCTAATTTCCTAATCTAGAATCGTCATTAGTGGTGTGAGGGGGAGGAGTAGAGTTGACAGGGTAATAATGGTGGCTAAGAGGATTGTCTTTTTTGTGTTTTGGAAATGTCATTTAGTTTTTTTTTTTTTTTTTTTTTTTTTTTTGTGGGTACCGGGGGGACGACCTCAGGACCTCGCGCACCAACAGGCACCCGTGCCGCTGAGCGATATCACCGGCCCCTTTTTCGTATGTGGGTTCCGGGAGTCGAACTTGGGCCTTCGCGCTTGCAAGGCAGGCGCTTAAGCCGCTGAGCCGTCTCACCGGCCCTGTCATTTAGTTTTTATGTTGTTTGTGGATGGCAATAAGGTAAGGGATATTGAGTAGACTAGGTGTATGTAGAAATACAGGTTGAGTAAGGCTGTAATAGTAGAGTGGGGAAGATAATGTTGTTGTTCTTTACTATTTATTGGATAATAATTCATTTAGGTACGAATCCAGTTAGTGGGGGTAAGCCCCCTAGGGAAAGAGGGGTGATAAGAGTAGTAGTGATAAGGAGTGGAGATATATTTCAGGTGTGCGATAGTAATAGTGTGGTTGTACTATTGTTGATGTAAAATATAAGAAATATTGAAATGGTCAGGATGATGTAGATGATAAGGTTGAGTAATATAGTGGAGGGTTTGTAGTTTAGTATGGCTAGCATTCATCCTAGATGGGCAATTGATGAGTATGCTAGGATCTTTCGTAGTTGTGTTTGGTTAAAGCCTCCTCAGCCACCTAGTAATGCGGATAGAATGGCTGAGGAAATAATAAGTGGTTGATTGATTGCTGGGATGAGTTGGCATAGGATAGATAATGGTGCAGTTTTTTGCCATGTTAAGAGGACTATACCTGATAGCAAACTAACTCCTTGTGTGTTACCTCCGGCACTCAGAAGTGAAAGGGGGCTAGGCGTAATTTTATTATTAAAGACAAAGTTAGGAAGAAGGAGATTGTTTTATTTTGGCAATAGAAAATTGTCTATTGTCCTAAATATATTATTGTGAAAATGATGCTTATGAGTAGAATTATTGATGCAGTTGCTTGGGTTAGGAAATACTTGGCCGCGGCTTCTGTGGATCGCGGGTTTGTTTTGTTTATTAGACTAGGGATAATAGCTAGTATACTTATTTCTAATCCAATTCATATTAATAGTCAATGTGAGCTGAATAGAATGATCACTGTGCCAAGGAATAGAGTGGTGTAGACTAGGTTAGTTGCAATAAAGTTGATTAGTACGGGAAGGGTATAAACCAACATTTTCGGGGTATGGGCCCGATAGCTTATTTAGCTGACCTTACTAGTAGAACGTGGTGTATAGGTAGCACAGAGAGTTTTGAGTTCTTTGGATTAGGTTCAAATCCTATGGTTCTAGAAATAAGGGGTACTTAGCCCCTATGCTTTACTCTATCAAAGTAACTCTTTTTTCAGACATATTTCTAAATTGTTTGAGGTGGGATGCTAGCTATGAGGATGGGTATGGAGATATGTCATATGCAGAAAGCTAACGTCAGAGGGAGAAAGTTTTTTCATAGAAGATGTATGAGTTGATCATATCGGAATCGTGGGTATGAGGTTCGAATTCATAAGAATAGAATGGTTAGGGCGAGTGTTTTTTTTTTTTTTTGTGGGTACCGGGGGGACGACCTCAGGACCTCACGCGCCAACAGGCACCCGTGCCGCTGAGCGATATCACCGGCCCCTTTTTCGTATGTGGGTTCCGGGAGTTGAACTCGGGCCTTCGCGCTTGCAAGGCAGGCGCTTAAGCCGCTGAGCCGTCTCACCGGCCCCAAGGGCGAGTGTTTTTAACACAAAGTTCATTGTGAAAGTTGTAGGGGATATGATGGTTGGTATAGCGTTGAAGAAAATAATAGTCGTTAAGGCATTTATTATGATGAGTGCGACTCCCGGTACCCACATAAAATAAATAAATAAATAAAAAATAAAAAAGCTCTAAGTGTAAAAGAAAAAAGTGAAAAATGTGATTTCATCAAACTAAAACCTTCCTATCAAAAAGCACACATTAAGAAATGAAAAACTGGGCCGGTGAGATGGCTCAGCGGCACGGGCGCCTGCTGGCACGCGAGGTCCTGAGTTTGACCCCCGGTACCCACAAAAAAAAAAAAAAAGAAATCACCACAGAAATAGCTTCCTCTCTTCCCATTCTGGTAGTGTCTTCAAAGCACAGCTTATGTTTTATTTATCTGTATACTCCCTGCATGTAGCACAATTATTAATACATTATTAACACTGTATTTGTTGAGTCCAAGTATTTTATTTTTGAAAGCTTTAATAAAATCGGCCACAAGATGTCCTTTGAGTTCCGGGAAGATTGTTTCATTTTGTTTTTGGATCTGGACAGCAGTTTTCTGTTTCATTTGATTCACTTGGAGAATTCTCAACCAGATAACGTTTAATGAGATTTTATTCTAAATCTGGCTTTAAAAGGTTATGCCCTTAAGAAATCACATATTAAATGCTTGGGGTAGTAGACATCTTCAAATCAGAGTTAATATTTGGAAATATTCCCAAATGTTATGTGCACATGGATCTTTTAAAGATCTATATTAGGCAGCATGGACCTGTTTCCCGATTGCTCACCTTCCTCCATGGGCATTGTGAGCTCCACCCCCACACACACACTACCTTCTACACCAGTTCCAGCCCCTGGGCTCAGTGAGGTATCTCAGTCACTTGGCCTGGCCTGCTAGAAGTTCTTCACCAGGGCCTTGGGCTCCAGGACCTTCATGTCCTGCTCCACCAGCTTGCAGGGTGGCTGGGGATCCAGGGGCACGGCAGTGGGGAGGGCAGGGGGTCTGCTGGGAATTGGTGGCATCCAAAATGAGATGAAGACCATACAAGACCTGAATGACCACAGGGCCTCCTATGTATGCAGAACGAGGAACCTGGAGACTGATACTTGGAGAGCAAAATTCAGGAATATCTGAAGAAAGGGCCCGGGTCAGAGACTAGAGGAATTACTCCAAGACCATCGAGGGGCCGAGGGCTCAGATCTTTGCAAATTGTATGGATAATGCACACATCATTCAGCCAATTGACAATGCTGATCTTGCTGCCAGTGACTTTAGAGTCAAGTAATGAGGTGGAGCTGGCCCTGCCTGTATGTGGAGAACAAGATCCATGAGCCCTACGAAGTCATTGAAGAAACCAACATCCCTGTGCTACAGCTGGAGAGGGAAATTGAGGGTCTCACGAGTGAGTGGCTGTTCAAGAAGACAACAAGGGAGAAGTTCAAAGCATCCTAGCCCAGATAGCCAGCTCAGGGCTCACAGAGGAGATAATGCCCCCAAATCTCTGGACCTCAGCAAGATCCTGGTGGACATTGGACCCAGTATGAAAAGATGGCTCAAAAGAACCAAGAGGACCTGAACAAGTACTGGTCCCAGCAGACAGAAGAAAGCACCACAGTGGTCCCCTTGCACTCTGCCAAGATCAGTGCTGTCAAGATGACATTCACAGGCTGAGATGCGTGGCCCAGCCCTTGGATATTGACTTGGACTCGGTGAGAAATCTGAAGTGCAGTTTGGAGAACAGATTAAGAGACACAGTGTCCCACTATGCCATGCAAGATGGAATAGCACCACTGGGTCCTGCTGTACCTGGAGTCAGAACTGGCACAGATCTGGGCAGGGGGCAGCACCAGTTCCAAGAGTATGGAGGCGTGGCTGACCTCAAGGTCAAGTGGGAGGCTGAGACCGCCACCCACTGCTGCCTGCTGAGTCAGGACTTCAATTTGGATGATGCCCTGGGTAGCAGCAACTTGGTGCAAGCCATCTAAAAGACCACCATGTACAGGACTGTGGAAGACAAAATGGTGTCTGAGACCAATGACACCAAAATATTGAGACACGAGGCAGAAGGAACAGAGTGCCCATGGTCGGGGGCTAATAAAAGTTAAGAGCTCATTGGAAAAAAATCCATATTAAACTATGGTGTGTCTAAATTTTGGGAGTCCTATGGCCAGCATGAATTCTTATCAGAAAAATATCGCTATTTTAATGCAGTATTTACAGCAATATCACACTCTTCAAGGGCTAATTTAAAAGGAAGAATTAAAGTATGCCCTGTTAATGTTTACTACAAGGTTCTGTATCTACTTTTGTTATAAATATGTGCTCTGGAGAATGCAGTCTAGAGTGGAATTAAGGAAATTCCCCTGAGATTTTCCAAACACACCCAAATTAAGTCTGTTGTGAGATAGCACCAAGGACTTCCTCTCTTAAATGGATCTCACCACCACTTGAATCACGAAAAGCGATCTAAAATAGACACAATCTTCCCTCAGCACACATGGGGGATCGTTTCCAGGACCTCCCACTCCTAAAGAGACCATAATCTTCAGGTGCGCAGTCAAGTCCCTTATATACAATTTGCATATAAACTATGTATATCCTCCCATATAATTTTATTTAATTTTTTTTTTGATGGGTACTGGGGGTCAAACTCAGGGCCTCACGCTTGTGAGCAGGCGCTTGTGCCGCTGAGCCATATCACCGGCCCTTTTTTCCTTTGTGTGTGGGTACTGGGAATTGAACTCAGGACTTCACGCTTGCCAAGCAGGCACTTATGCTGCTGAGCTATCTCACCGGCCCCTCCCATATAATTTTAAACACCTCTAGATTACTCATCATACCTAGTATAGCATAAAAGCTATGTGTATTCTGTGTTGCTTGGGCAATATGATAAGTAAAAATGTTCATGCATGTCCAGTAAAGACACAATTACTTCCCAAGCATTTTGATTGGAGGATGTTAAATCCATTGAGGAGGAATATGTGGATATAGATGGCCTTTTATACTTCAAGGGTCTCTTGAGTGAGGGCATTCTGAAAATTACTTCTGAACCTAATGCGTGCATGAGCTGGAGTAAACATGGATGTGCTAGAAGGGTCTGGAATGATTCTGAGGCAAATATATTTTTATGCAGCCATGAAAGGAGAATCGTTTCATGATCGAGATTTTTTTTAGTTGACTTAACAAAGTTCTTTTTCTAAAAAAATGCTTTTGATTTACTAATTGACTACGAGTGTCATGACAGAAAATATTGGTATATCTGATTAAGCCCAAGTCTCTCTTTTAAAATGGAAGAGGTAAAGAGTTAAATTTGCTCACTAATTTTTTAATCCACTGATGGGTGCTATGAAGGGTTGAGTTATGTCCTTCTCCAAATTCATATGTTGAGGTCTCAACATTTGGTACTTCAGAAAGTGACGAATGGAAATAGAGTCCTTGAGGATATAATTTTTAGGATGGGCCCTTAACCCAACATGCCTTGTGTTCTTTTAAATGTGGACACACACATGCCCTGACACACAGGGAGAAAGCAAAAGGAGGACCAGAGTCAGGCCGCCATAAGCCAAGAGACAGGGAAGCCTGAAACTGATCCTTAGCGTCTTCAGGAGAAACCAACCTTGAGTTCCACAACTGTGACACAACAGATTTCTGTTGTTTAAGCCATCCAACATACCTGGCAAATTAAATTTAGCATAATTGCCTTAAGGAAGTGATTAGTGTTAATAATAAAGTAGAAACAGTATATCAATCATATATCAATTGATTATTTTGCTGATTGTTTTTCTTTTTGCTAATATTCATCCTTATTCAGTATTTGGCTATTATGTAGCCATGATTTAAATTTAATACTTCCCTGAGAAGAATAAATGAAGTGATTTTCCTCTGGAGTTGTAAGCCATAAGTAGATTTGAGTTTCTGACCCCACTAAACAATAGAATTTTAGAATCATCCAGGATAGCTTCTCTTCTCATAGATCAGGAAATTAAAGTAGTAAGGTTTCAGGACAAAGCTCTTATCTGTCAAAGTTTTCTGTCTCCATGGAGGTAAAGTGAGAAAACTTGCATATCTCTTCCATTTGACTGATTGTCTCATACTAGAAGGGTAGAAGGATAGTCGTGAAGGTGATATTATGGGTTCTCTTGAAGTGTGGGCACACCAGTACTGTGATAAGCAGAGTATAGGTGAAAGAAGACCTAAAACCCTTGAAACCAAACTTTTATTAATGAATCATCCAGAGGAATCTTGGAGCCTCCTTACTATCTAGCCTCTCTGTGTCTGGTGCCTTTCTCGTGAACTAAGGGCAAGTTAAACTCTTCTTTACCCAAAGTTAAAGCCCTGTCTTGAGTCCTCCCTTTTGTAAATCACCTCTCTTCTGTTGTCTCCTTCCCTTTGCTTTGCTGAGTCTTAGACTTTCCTCTTATGGACTGAGTTGTGTTCTTCAAAGTTCATATGTTGAGGCCCTAAATACCAGTACCTCAGGATGTGACCATATTTAAAGATAGGGTATTTAAAGTAGTAATTGAGTAAAATGAGGTCACTAGGGTGCATCTGGATCCAATATGCCTGGTGTTCTTAACGTAAAAGGAGACTTCTCGGACACAGGCAACATGGAAGGAAGGCTGTGAGGACACAAGGTAAAGATGGCCGCCTATGAGCTGAGAATAGGCCCCAGAAGAAGCCAATCCTGCTGACACCTCAACCTCAGATTTCTGGTCTCCAGAACTGAAGGAAAATGAATTTCTGTTGTTTAAAGCCACTCAGTCTGTGACACTTTTGTCATGGCAGCCCAAAAAGCTAATATAACTTCTTTGAAAATGAATTTCTGTTGTTTAAAGCCACTCAGTCTGTGACACTTTTGTCATGGCAGCCCAAAAAGCTAATATAACTTCTTTGAAGACCCAGACAACTTGTAACTACAAGGTCATTGACTACCTACTTAGGATATAACGTATATCAATCTAGTTCTATTTTTACCCTAATAGGCTTTTAATCCTTAGTTTCCAAACGTAGGACTTCTTAAGTACACTTCAGTGTAGCTGAGTCCGTTTTGGGACCTTGTCCCTAGCTAACACATTTTATGGCAAAAGTAGTTATTGAAAGTTGAATTTTTTTTGTCTTTTGTGAAATCTGGAGCTGAGTCTTACTTGTGAATTCAGAATTATCACTGGACCTCCTTCCAACATGGAAGTACCTCGTAGTCATAGGGAACTTGGCGAACCAACTCATCTTCTATAGGTGTGGGGTGTAAATGGAGGCATGATGTTGACCCTCACAAGCTATATATTTCTATGGCAGTAGGAATTTTCTGGAAGCCAAGCTTTACTGCAGAAGGGTTACTTTAATTTTGAGTTTTAGGAGCTGTGGCAGAGCCAGAGGTGTGTGTTTTTATCTGATGAGGACTCAGTGTCCCTGTGGATGAAGGTGCCTGGGAGACACCAGGCAGTGCCATCACGGCTTCTGAAATCTGACAATGACAGATCATGGCCTGATAAAGATGTTCATATCCTAATCCTAGGACCTGTATGTTCCTTTCCATGTCAAAAGAGATTGTGCAGAGCACATTAAGCTAATAATCTTGAGATGGGGAGCTTTATCTGGATTCTTTGAGTTGGCCCAATATGATCACAAGGGTCCCTGTACATGAAAGAGGAAGGCGGGACAGTTAGAGTGACAGATGTGACTGATGACAGAACGGAGTGGGTTGGTGACGCCACCTACCAAGAAAGAGGCAGGCTCTCATATAGCAAAGGAAAAAGTTAAATTTTCTTTGTTTGCCAATGATATGGTCTGAAATATAATAAACTATAAAGGGCCCATCAAGAAAGTATAGAATTTATAAATAATTTCAGTACAATTTCAGGTTAAAAATCAACATGCAGGGGTGAGGAATGTGCCACACTAGTAGAGCATTTGCCTGGCATGCACAAGGCCAAGGGTTCAATCATCAGCATCAAAAAAAAAAAAAAAAAAGAAATCAACATATAAAAATCATTACTTCTATATACTAAGAAAGAGCTATCAGAAAAATAATTTAACAAAATGATCCCATTTAAAATAGTATCCAGGGCCGGTGAGATGGCTCAGCGGCATAAGCGCCTGCCTTGCAAGCGCGAGGGCCCGAGTTCGACTCCCGGATCCCACATACGAAAAAGGGGCCGGTGATATCGCTCAGAGGCACGGGCTCCTGCTGGTGCGCGAGGTCCTGAGGTCGACCCCCCGGTACCCACAAAAAAAAAAAATAAATAAAATAAAATAAAATAAAATAGTATCCAGGGCCAGTGAGATGGCTCAGCGGCGTAAGCGCCTGCCTGGCAAGTGTGAGGTCCTGAGTTCGACTCCCAGAACCCACATACGAAAAAAGAGGCCAGTGATATCACTCAGCGGCACGGGCGCCTGCTGGCGCGCGAGATCCTGAGTTCGACCCCCGGTACTCACACAAAAAAATAAAATAAAATAGTATCCAACAATAAAGTAGTAGTAAATTTAACCAAGGAAGTAAAAGATCTCTAAAACTGAAAATTATAAAACCTCAATGAAAGAAATTGAAAAAGATACAAATGGAAAGACGTCCAGTGATGATGGCTTATAAGAATATATGTTGCTCGAATATCCTTCTCCTTGCATCATAACACCATTACTAGTGTGTTAGATATGTCAGTATTGTTTGGTAGGTCCTTGAGATTTACTTACTTCTTCCAATCTCATTTCTCTCTTTCTCTGTTCGTGTGTTTTCCTGTTTGCTCTTTCCTCTATTATCTCAATTTGCTATTAAGTCTACCAAGAATATTTTCATTAAGGGATTGTAGTTGTCAGTTCTAACTTTGTCTTTTAAAAAACAATTTGTCTACTGACAAGTTCTATCTTTCTATTCTTTTAAGTGTATTTACCTTAAGGAGTACATTTATACTGTTTCTGCTAATTTAACTATCTGCATTATCTTGAGTTTGGCATCTAGTGATTGTGTGTATTTCTTGCAGTCGGTCACATATTCCCGGTTCTTTATATATTGAGTAATTTCAAATTGCATCTTAGAGTTCATGAGCATTGTACTGTGTTCTTAGTCGTAATGTAATGTGGTGGAGAATGTCTAGGTTTTGTTGCAGAGGGCGCGCTACCCTGGTAGGTTCAGGTTGTAAGTCGCTTCACCTTCCTCTTGTGTTTGTCCAACCTCAGCTGTGGTGCTTGAGGTCTGGCCCACATGTATCTGCCACTAGACTGGTATTTTGCTGGGATTCATACATACCTAGGCTTGGGAGCCCTCACTGTCATCATTTCCCTGTAGAGACTCTTAGACTGGCCCTCCAAGACACCTTCTCCTGTTGCCTCTTGTCAGAAGGACACATTTTTATTACCATTATCAGGCCCAATCATGAGAGAGAAGAAGTGGAAAACTGACATATCTGTAGGATACGTCTCCATGTTTTGGCTCCTCCACAGTTGGCTTGCTTTGGTTCACTTTTCTGACTTCTCAGGTAGGTTAAGCAATTTCTCACCAAAGATTTTTGCTGTAATCAATGTGAAGAGTAGAAGTGAAACTCGTGTTTTCAACCTCAGTTTTTAAAACTGACACACCAAATTTAAAATTCTCACAATTCCTTTATTGCTTTACTTCTTATCACCGTTAATCATATCATATATATGATTATTCCAATATCTGAAGTATTGGAGATCTAACATTTTGCCTTCTGCAGAAATTAGCTTGTGGAATATTCTGCAGTTTAACAAATTTTATTTACATAGCTTATGATATTCCAGGTAATTCTTGAGAATGAATATTTTTTACCCCTTCCTTGCATTGGGGCATTCATATCCAATATTTAAATCACACATTATTAAATTTGAAACCCAAGCATGCTTCAAGAACACTCACCACTATCATACTCAAGGAAGAAAATGATTAGCTCTACTGTCTCCTTTGCCACCTCTCACCCCACTGCATCTTCCCCTTAGAGAACATGCCGAGTGTCGCCCTCACTTCTGACAGTGCCATCTGCTGTTGAAAGTGCTGCACCTGATCTTTCAGATCAGATAAATGTCAGTTATCTACCACTGACTGCCTTGGGGTAGGATGGGCTTTCCATTTGCTTAATATTCTGGTTGCAGATAATTCTTCATATTCAGGATCTAGGATTGCCCTTATTCTTTTAAACACTCTCAGGTATTTAGATGAATGTTGGTCTTTATGCAGAATTGAGAAGAGGAGGTTTCCACACTGACTAGCCTGTCCTATCACCTGCAGCTAAAGTATTGACGTTATAAATGTCAGGGAATAAGAGTCTCAGACACGCGTCACATTGATAATAAATTGTAAGATGTAGGGCCGGTGAGATGGCTCAGCGGCGTAGGTGCCTGCATTGCAAGCACGAGGGCCCGAGTTCGACTCCCGGAACCCACATACGAAAAAGGGGCCGGTGATATCGCTCAGCGGCACGGGTGCCTGTTGGCACACGAGGTCCTGAGGTCACCCCCCAGTACCCACAAAAAAAAAAATTGTAAGATGTAATGTTTTGTGAGAAATTCTGAATTTGGCATGTGTGCATTCTGTGTTTCTTCTAATATTCTACTATAATAATTTTAACATTTCTACTTCACCTCTTAAAAATAACACCAAAATTTGATATTGTAGTTGCTATGCTATTAAAAAGCATATAGGAATAATGGCAGTTAATGATTTTCTGTTTTCCGATGCAAACATAAAGGACTAAAGATTTGAATTGATAGTATATTCTGCCTACCACTCTCTAGTATCTTTTTTTTTTTTTTTTTTGAGACAGGGTCTCACTGTATAGTTCTGGCTGCCCCTGAACTCGCTATGTAGCCCACGCTAGCCTTGAACTTGCAGCAGTCCTCCTGTCTCAGCCTCCTGAGTGCTGGCATTACAGGTGTGGGCCACCATGCCCGGCTCTAATGTCCTGTTAATTTATATATAATTTATAGATTTTCATAAAGGTCTATGGGTGTTTTTCCTTTTCTTTTGAGTTCCAGAAGTTTATTAGAAGGTATATATAGTACATCTTTTTAGTACTCAGAACAGAGGAATTCAATGATATAGGGCTCAAGCACACATACACATATGATAAGACTATAAAAAGAATAGAGTAATGAACACAAAAATCAAAACAGTAGATACTTCTGGTGGGTAGGTAGGAGCATTGGATAGGGAAGAGTACAGAAGTAGATGCAAGTTATTTACAACGTTGTGCTTAAGTAGTGATTTGACTGATTTCTAAGATATGCTTTATAGTTGATTTAAGTGTTTTATTCTTTCACAATGATAACATGACAAAATAAAAAGGAAAACATAATATTTGAAATCAATGATTTACAAGTTAGAAGGATTATTTTCTAAGTGAGCCATTTGATCATAACTTTTACCTAGATTCCTTTAGTAACCCATCACTTTCTAAAGCTGTTTGTTTAAAATAATTCCTGTATCATATTCATCTTTATCTGGAAAAGTCACAAAGGGAACCTTTGATCGTGCTTGCTGATCAGTTTCTCCTAAAAAAAAAAAGTTAGTCATCCAAACTTCTACAAGATTTAAGCAACCCCCAAATTAATTTTGCACTTAAGTGAACTATTTCAGAATATGTCATCCTGGTATAATAATAGTTCATTTAAAAATCTGACATCATTTTCTTTCCATAGTTCTGTCATGTTCTGTGAGGCATTGGTTCAAGTGGCCTGGAAAGGTTCAAAACCAGATAAAGGAAACTAAAATGATGGCTTGTTAAGAAAAATCTTTATATCACCCTTGCCCTTCAAAGAAAAAGCTGCCCTTTTCTCTCCAATTCAGATATTCTAGGAAATGATTTTTCAGGAAGTACCTGGTGCTATGAAAATTATTCAAGATGTTTCTGTGTTCTCCACCTTGAGGACACCAGTCTGCTAATCTCTGTGAAGAAAATAATACAACCTTGGGGACAAAATTACAAATAACAACCTCTGACTTCCAATATGTACAATACCCACATATATCCACCTACCTCACCTTTACTTTCAACAGATGAAATGAACTTAACTATTTCACATAGAAAACAGATACATGGTAGGCATGAAGTTCTTGGTTTTTGTTTTTTTTTTTTTTTTTTTTTGTGGGTACCGGGGGGTCAACCCCAGGACCTCGCACGCCAGCAGGCGCCCGTGCCGCTGAGCGATATCACCGGCCCCTTTTTCGTATGTGGGATCCGGGAGTCGAACTCGGGCCCTTGCGCTTGCCGGGCAGGCGCTTAAGCCGCTGAGCCATCTCACCGGCCCTTTTTTTTTCTTTTAAAGAGAAAAAATAGCAATAAAACAGAGTTTCAAAACAGGTTAGTAGGAGAGTTACAATAATTAATACATTGTGTATTGTTGTCTTTGTAGTAGTTATTCAGAAAACAATATATAGGCATAACATGTCCTAACAATATTAGCACAAACCTTTCTTTTCAGTGAACTAAGAGAAACTAGCTGTATAACTGTCTTAAGTGTCTTGTGCATAAATACATTTTTTAAAAATTTCCCTTCCTTCCTTCCACTATCCCCCATAGCAGTCTGTCTTTTCTTTTGAACTGTTTCTTCCCAATTCACAATATCTGTTGTACATTTTGGATCTTTCTTTCTTGTTCAGTTTCTCACAGTAGTGAGACAATACGATGTTTACACATGTGGGTCTAATTTATTTCACTTACGAATATGGTCTCGAGTTGCATCCATTTACCTATAATAGTCTCAAGTTTATCCTTCTTTATGGCTGAGTAGTACTCCATTATATAAAAAAACACATCTTTTTTATCCATTCCTTGGTTGATGGGCACTTGGGTTGTTTCCAAGATTTAGCTATTACAAATTGTGCTACTATAAATACGAGTGCACATATATCACTGTGGTATGCTGTTTTTAATTCTTCTGAGAAGATACCCAGAAGGGGAATAGCTGGGTCGAATGGGACCTCTAATCCTAGTTTTTTAAGGAATCTCCACACTGATTTCCACAGTGGTTGCACCAGTCTACACTCCCACCAACAGTGGAGAAGGGTTCCTTTTTCCCTACAGCCCCTCCAGCATTTGTTATTGGTTGATTCCTTGATAATAGCCATTCTTTCTGGGGTGAGATGGAATCTCAGAGTTGTTTTAATTTGCATCTCTTGAATGACCAGTGATGTTGAACATTTTTTTCATGTATTTATTTGCCATTTCCACTTCTGTATCTGATCAAGAGAGCCATCAGCCCTATAAGGGAGACATCTTGGAAGTTTAGTGAGGAGAAAAACATGTACCTGAACAAGTAGTTAATGGGCCACTGAGAGCAGGATTCAGTGACAAACACGAGACTGTGTGAGGTCACATTAGGGGTGGCACCAGTGGAGATTAAGAAGCGACCACTGATGAGCATACTGAAGACCCATAAAAAGAGAAGACAATGTGGGTAGTGATGCGAGGATTTCTGTTTGAACTTTGCCAAACAGGAGCTTTGGGGCTGAGGGTGATGGCCCGGAGGACATTCAGCAGGCAGGTGGTACAGATGGAGAGGGCCCTCATCAACCTGTGCACATAGGTAACCAATTTACACGTAAGGCCATCCTCCCAACCCTGAAACCCAAAAGTGTCTGTAGCTATGAAGCCCATGGTTACCAGCATCACCAGGTGGATTAGAGCCAACTGACAGTCAGGTCAAGGGGCTTGGGCCTGTGCTTGAGGAGAAATGGGAGGATATGGAACAGAAGCAGGGCAGTGTTGGCTGCGATCCCCACAGTGACTTTAGAGAAAACTATGTTTCTTATGTCAGTATACCTGGAAACTTTTCTTTTTAGTCATCGTCATGAGGTAAGAACATATGGTAAGTATCTGAGAAGAAAGTCAAGGAAAATTCTGTATCACAAATACCACTATCATCATCTCAGCCAATACTGTGTCTTCATCAGAACACTGGATTCCTCCCCATCCTTTCCCCTTCAGAGCTCAGGTCCACCTCACACCCTCCAGGATGCGCTGCTGTTCTCACCCCATCCCAGCCCTTCCTAATGGCAGCTGGATTATGAGTCTCACTGTGAGGCCCCCATAGCACCTCTGTGAAAAAAAGTCACAGATGATGGAAAGTATTTCCTTGTTTCTGTCTCAATTTTTAGTTCTCACAATTAGGCACAATGTTCTATTTGCCTTCCTATCTGTAGAAAGTGAATAAAATACTAGCTACATAGTAAGAGCTCTACATTTTTTGTGTGTAAGTTGGGAGAGGAGACTTGCTTACATCTGGAAATAATTTCCTCCCAAGCACTAATTGTCCATAGGATAACCATACACAGTTATGTTATGTCAGTGACATCTTTAGTCTGATTCATTGCCAGACCAAATATTTATAGAGAAGAAGTGTTACTCGGTAGGCTCTGAAGTCAAATGGCTTCGATTTACATCTGTGATCTGACATTTATCAAATACAGGATTTGAAATATCAGTTAACACATCTGAGACACAGTCATGTGATCTGCAAAATGCGGACAATTATATTTTTTATTTCCTAGAGATACAGTACTATGTGTACCAAGGTACCAAACATGGAGAGAGCCTGGCAGAGGAGTGAAATATCAGGTATTGTTATTACTATGTAATTATTCATACAGTTGACTTGAGAGAATTAACACAGTGTACAAAAATATTCCAGTTCTGTTCCAGGCTGAAAGAACAAGGGAAATGAATACCAAAAATTAGACTTTTAACATGTTTACAGGACACATGGAATGCAAAGTTTTTCTCTGCCTGCTCCAAGACTACATCTCACATCTACAACTCATGCCCGAAAACCCTTGTCTCAGTGATTAGAGTGCAGTTATTAATTATCAGACTGCATTCCATGTTCCTTTTCACTCCATCACAGGCCTGTGGAATGAGAGTGGTGAACACGGCCACATTTGAAGTACTGTGATGGGGACCGGGGATTTAGCTGAGTGGTGCAGCACCTGCCTGGCAAACATGAGGTCCTGAGTTGATTCCCTTTACCCACCTCCCCCCCAAAAAAAAGTACTGTGATGATCCTTTTCTAAGGTTTTCATTAGGTGAGAGGCAGCCATTTCCACCCTAAAGGCAGTTCCATCATAGGAGTTAAGGCAGGATATTCCTGCAGAGTTACGGGCTCAAGTGTAAAGTTATACTGAAGAATTTGGTGATGACTAACAGGTAGATTCTCTCTGTGGGATGCAGCTATAACCTGAGAGTTGTGACACGGTCACATGGGTGAGACACATTCTGACAGACTGAGTGTCAGGGAATGAGACTAGATTTTCACAGCTGCCCAGAACATATGCTTTGCAAGTGACCAAGTGGAACCTGAAATATTTAGGCGCCATGAGCCAGGCAAGGTGGCACATGCCTGTAATCCCAACGTTAGGAGGCTGAGGCAGGAGAATTGTCATGAGTTTGAGGCCAGCCTGGGCTACATAGTGAGTTCAAGGCTAGCCTGAACTATAAAGCGAGACCCTGTCTCAAAAAACAAACAGAAAAATATTTAAACATATTTAGGGGCCGTGAACATGTGGTCACTTCAAGAATTCAGAGATGAGTGGGTATTTGGTCCAAATACTATGGAAACTTCTGATTTTTAAAATAGAAATGACATAGTAAGAATTTTTAAAAATCTAATTTTTTTCCAAAGGATTGATAAAGGAAAGTGACACTGTTTTCTCCATTTGCACAGCCAGCAAATTAAGCTTTGGTCCTGTCATATCCTCAGGGGGAACTTCACAAAATACTCATCTGACTGCCAAATGTCTCTGACTTTTGTAGATCACGTGCTGCCATTAAACACAGTCCTCAGTGGTCTTCTTGATCTTTCATGCACTCAAAAATGAAAAACAACTATTTCCTATACATCTTTTTCATGTAAGTTACAAACTATATCCCGATAATAGTTTAAAGGACTAACATTAAATTGATATATATAAAAAACATTTAAAGACATTATTTTAAAAGAATCACATGAAATAAATCTTAAACTGGTCTCCTCATATTATTTCTGTGAAATTCAGGCTTTGTTTTAATTCTGTTTTTACGAATTGAGTCTGACAAATAACCTTGCTAAACTGGCCAACTAGCATGTTTGAATCATCCATCAGCTGAGGGGATAAAACTGTGTTATTTTCAGCATTGCTTAGGGAGATACAAGCATGGAGAATTGAGGTGGGAGAGGTGTGCAGATGCTCGAAGTTCACTCAACATTCAGAATGGGACCCCTGGGTCCTTACCTGAAACTGGCAAGTCTTCCTTAGATCAGAAGAGCAACCTTCTTTCTCCAGAGCATTAATCCAGGAAAGTGCTGCATTCGTGAGCACCCACTTGTGTTCCTAGTTCCTGTGGAGCATCAGAAAGATGACAGAAAATGCCACAGCCATCCAACCATCCCCCAATTTCGTGGATCACCCACAATGGTATTAGCGAAACATTCCAAATATCATTGTACTGTATTTGTATGTAAATATTATAAAGCAAACTACTTCTGTACTAACATTTTACTAGAAAATATATGCCGGAGACTGTGAACACGTGAAAATAGGCTGACAGAAATGATCTAGCGGTGTCCCCTCCAGCCATGCCTCATCCAGCTCACACCTGCCGGGCTCAGCACAGCTTAGGGGAACAAGGGACAGGACAGCAGCTCCTTCCACCCACAGGACGATCTAGAAGACACTTCCCAGACACAGCTCTTAGGAGTGACAGTGAGACAGGGCCTGCCTCACCCAAAACGTCAAACACAGGAAAGCCTCATTTTAAAAACTGGACAAAGCAAGCTACCCTCATAAGGACTTTAGCTTAACAAGGCACAGGAAAAGTAACCTGGAAGAAAGTTCTGAAAGAGGTCACATTCCGGAGGCCACATTGGGAAAAAGAAAAGGCCAAGAGGGAAAACTGTGTTCATTTTTAGCAGCCACCATTGGGAGCTCTCATAGTCACTATGAAGCCGGGACACTGTCTCAGTCACTTTCCCATTGCTAGGACAAAATACCTGACAACCACAACATGTACAGGAGGAGAGGCTGATTTTCACTCAGGTTTCAGTCCATGGTCAGCTGGCTCCAAGGCAGAAAAGGAGGCAGCCAGGTGTGGTGGAGGAAAAGGTGTTCAAACCATGGCAGCCAGGAAGTAGAGAGGGAGGAGCCAGGGACAATGAGTGCACCCTTCCAGGTCGTGCCCCCCAGTCACCCATCTCCAACCAGGCCCCACCTCCTAACAGTACATCAGCTATGCACTCACCAATGGGAGGGTCCACTTATGAGTATAGCGCCCCATGCTCCAACCAGCTTCCACGCCCGTGAGAACTTGGGTGGAATGTTAGATCTAAACCATTAACAGGTTTGCAACACAGTTTAGATCTCTGTTAATTATCTCATAGAAAAAGGATTCACTTTAGACAGTGTTATTTTGCAATTGCTGAGACCCAGGGCAATCTTGTGATCATCAGATGGTTCAGAAATGAGTGAGGAAATTCGGGTCAGTGCACCCCAGCCAGTGGCCAGGAGAGCCCTGGAGTACAGTGGGAGGGAGGGGCCTCAGGAGACACCCACCAAATTAGGGCACTTGTGGCCTTGCAGGCGGACAGATGACAGGGTGGAAGAAGGGGTGCATACTTGTTTTTTCATAGGCAGCATTATGGTTTTTCATGAGAATAATTTGCATGTCACACAGGATGAGATGTTGAATAATAGGATTTATGTTCAGAATTTAGCCAGGTGCCTTAGACAGATGAAAGAGCAGATCTTGGCCATTATGCCTGGACCTTATCGGTCACCTTCACCATCATGGCCATCAATATTGTCGTTTTCTGTAATTTAAGTTAAAAAGGAAAAAAGAGCCTGTGAGGAGAGACTGACCCTGAGCATGGGAGTGGGCTGGGTTTATGGGAATATTGGTCTACATTCTTCAACTTTTGCAGAATACTAGCCAGAAAACTACACAGAGAAGGAGGGTGAAACACTGGACACAGCAGGGAAGGCAAAATCATCACCACCAGATAGACGGTCCGAGTTCAGTGCACGGCATTTGTAAAGTCCACAGCTCCAGGGGAAGGAAGAAGAAGCCTGAGGACTATTTGAGCACATGGATGGCAGCTGTGTACCTTAAAAAAAAAGGAAACACTGAAATTTACCTTTGTTGCCAACTTAAAGGATGCTCATGTACAGCTCTGGCTGTTCATTTATCCACGGCTACTAACGGCATCAATGTGTTTACATCTGTTTTGAGAAAAATGAAGAGAAGGTGCTTACTATTCCAAAGTAAAGAAACAGGAAGGCCGTAGGGCGCACTCACCAGTCCCAAGCTGTCATCCCTCAAAACGCACATGGGGGGCTGGTGAGATGGCTCAGTGGCTTAAGCGCCTGCCCGGCAAGCGCGAGGGCCCGAGTTCGACTCCCGGAACCCACATACGAAAAAGGGGCCGGTGATATCGCTCAGCGGCACGGGCGCCTGGTGGCGCCCGAGGTCCTGAGGTCGAACCCCCGGTACCCACAAAAAAAAAAAAAAAAAAAAAAAAAAAAACGCACATGGGCCCTGTGCGTGGTTCTCCAGTCAATCGCGTAATGAAGTGAGCAGAGTCTTGTGTTCTTGCTAAATGGCTTTCACTTTCGTTTGTCTTCATAGCCTTTGTATTTTACTAGCAAGAAAAGGGGATCAGTTCACATTTATCGGTTGATAAAAATAGTTACTATTTTTATGGAACTAATCTAGTACATTAATATACAGGTTAGGACAGATGACGATACCTCGGCCCGAGTGTTTTCCTATTGAAAGGGCTTCTGCCATATCCACTGTAAATGAAATTTTTAAAATGAAGGTACACGGAGAAAATTAATTAACATAGTCCTTCTTCTCCAAACATTCTGGTGGGTTATATTCTTCTCTAGAAAGGCAGGGGAAATCATCATCATCACTTTATTTTCTTTTAATATAATTGTAGTCCAACTTTCATTGTCGTCTAATAGGAAATTTCCTCACAGGTAGAGCAAATAAATGCCTTAGGAACACTTCACCTGTCTCTGGATTTTACTTTCCTCTCTCCTGGGTAATAACTGCTGCAGGCCAGCTGCGCTGCAACTTTCCTCTAAGTTCCCTTGACACATCTGCGTGAGGGATGAGAATGGGCACATCAAGTAGACATCATCACATTCTCTTCTCGATCCAAAATTCAGATTAGTCCAAATCCACTGCAAAATAGTTCAAACCCTCGGCGAACTCCTCTGCTGTGAGACGTTCCTGGCGCCTCCCACCCTTCTCACATGGGGCACTTGGTTTCTGGGGATTCCTGGCTGTGTCTTTTGTGTGTTCCAGGATTTCCAAATTCTTTCGGGTTTCAAGCTGTGAGTCAAATTTCAATGTGAATTTTAATACAAATTTAAAAATAGACCATAAAGGCACTGAAGGAGGTTGTGGGTTGAGGTAATCACACAGGAACGTAACTGGAGCTGAGGCAAAGCTGGGTAATGCTCTCGGAATCTCTAGTCGTGCTGGGCATCGAGCCATCTGTCAGTTTCAGGATCATTGGGTGACTAATTGACATTCTGCAGTATTCTGTGTCGATAACAAGACCTGGAGGTCAGGTGTAGTAGATGCATTTTTGACCTGTACGGGAAAAGCGCAAAACTCAAAAGGCTGGTTTCTACTGAGTGCACATTACTCTCACCCTCACAGAACTGAAAAATAAGTTGAACCATTGTAAACTGGTGACTACATTAACTCACTTACTAAAAACATTCAGCAGAAGAATGCTGGGATTTTCTAATGTATTTTTGTCAGTCTCTTCAATGTCCGATGTTAGAGAAGAGAGCTGTGTTCCTCCACTTACTGCTGTAAGCAGTGTGATATGCTGTGCCGCCCCGGCAGAGTGTGAGGGAAACAGAGTCTCACGTAAGGAAGCAGCTGGGCAGGGGACGAGCGCTGTGTTCACATTTTCAGGTGCACTCCCTGAAGTGTCGGTGATGCGATGGCAAAGAGCCACTATGCAGACCAAAAGCATAACACACCGGCCTGTCTGCTTTCATGTCAGTTAAACTAGGACACCTCTCACAGGTAACAGGGTGAAAATTAATCAACAGCACATAGTAATAGTGTGCAACTACTTACTGAACTTTCAACACGTTAAAAAAATGACAACACAAAAGGAAGAAATTGGCAAATCCACAACCACAGCTTCTAAAAGTCCTCAAACAATAAGGTACAGACCAGGCAGACCAAAAAAAAAAAGGAAAGCAAAGTTTTGAATGACACATTAATCATCTTGACTTCATTGATATTTATAGAACACCTCACCCAATAACTGCGTACATGTATATACAGTTTCTGTTTCCTTCTTATACCTCAATAAAGCTGAAACCAAAACAATAACAAAAAGAGAAAAGACTTGCCGTAAACTAGGAGTGCACAGGATCTTCACTAAGCTCAAGGATATCTTCAGAGCTAACTAACCAAACACAGGAACCATCTTATTCCATGTCTTCTGCTGTAACAAAACATCAGAGATGGTTGCACACCAAGATGGAAACAGCTGGTAACACTGTGGAGGCTGAGAGGTCATCTTGGCTGGCCCAGGTATAGCAGCAAGAGACACGGGCTGTGGACTGTGCACTGGAGAGAGGAGGGGGCCGCAGAGAAAATAAGGTACTGGAGGGAGAAACTCACTGGGCCAAAGTCCAATCAGGAGGATTTGGGAGGGAAAGTTGGGTGGCACCTGAATCTCAGCAGCTCTTCCAATCAGGTCTGCGGTGCATCAGAACCTGGGACAGGACTGGACTGTCCTTCTCTGTGAGACCTAGAGAACTCCTTGGTGATGACCTGGCAGTCAGAATAGGCTCACAGTCACTATACTCTCCCCACTGGGAAGAGCTTCACTGTGAATGACATATTTCCAAACCAGGACTTCACAGCAACTGAAAGCCAGAGCGTTCTGTATGCAAGGACACAGGCAGACACTCCAGAGTGTGAATTCAAATGCACCAGGGACAAGGGAACTGAATGTAAGCACTGACAGGACTGTGGCCCAGGTGTGTGCAAGCAAGTGCATCTGGATACGGCTGGACTTGGGGGGAGAGGAGGCTTGCCCAAGCCAGAATTCTCAGTCACCCATCCTTCCCGCATACACTGGGAGTGGTGTACTTGTGGAGACGTCCAGCCCACTGCCCAGGCCTGCGCATGGGACCTCATGGTGGAGACCCCAGCACTCAGCCAGGGACCACAAAGGACAGAAAGCCAGGGGCTGTGCCAACTTCTCGAGGTTAAAATTTGACACTCGGGACAGTGACTAATAAGACTGTAGGCATAGAGACAAAAAGTGGCACCTGAGTAAGAGGGCTTCTGGCTGTGCACCAGGCAAAAGGCTGTGGAGGGAAAACCCGGACATGACCACAGCATCTTCCCCGCAGTGAGGGAGGCAGGAGTGAGAGGTTCCTGGGCAGAAGTCAGTGGAAACCTAGTGGTGGCCCAAGTACATCACGTCCTCCCCACCCCAAGGTAATTGAGGTGGTCGAATTTTGGGACAGAGACAAAGACCAAGACCTGCAGTTAGCCATGCTCACAGCACAGCTAGCAACCAGAAGACAGGTGCAGCGCACTGGCTCCTAGACAGGAAATTAAGCAGAGCACAGTGCAGAAACCGACTCGGATGCCCACAATTGGACTCTTTGACTGCAGCATGAAGGGAGCTGTGTAGATATTTAGCTTTATGCTACAGCAACTGTGTGACGGGTTTTTGCTTCATTACTTGCTTGTTTTGAGTGTGTGCTTGTGTGTGTGTTTCTCTTCTTTTTGTAATATTTGGTACTTTTGTGTTATTTTTAAATTTTATTTTATCCTACTCTTGGCCTTTTTTTCTGCTTTAAAAATTTTCCCACACTGTCCTTTTTTTCTTCTCTCTTCCCAATTTCTTTATCCCTCTAACTTCTCTGTCTTCCTCTCTACCTTTTATATGACAGACATATCTACATATGTAGATACATAAAGATATTGATAGGTAGATGGTAAGAGTTGACTGTATATGTGTAAAAGACAAAGAATTCAACAGTGCTTTAATTTAAACAAACCTTTACTGGGCATATCTCTGTAACCCTTAATAAAATTGTACATAGAAAACCTAAACAGGACTAAATACAAATTTATTAAGAGGTTCCAAGAGAAAAGCAATGAATCACTTGTAAAGAAAACCCATTGGAATGACAGCAGACTTCTCAACACATAAAGGCCAGGAGAGCATGGAGTAAAGCATTCCAGCTCTAAAAGAAAACAATTTCCAACGAAGACGGATATATCCTGCAAAACTGTTTTTAAAGATTGATGGAGAAATAAGGTCTTTCATGACAAAGTGCAGCTTAAATTCATGACCACCAAACCAGCACTTGAAACAATTCTTAAGGATATCCTAGAGACAATGAAGTCAACTATGCCAAAAAGTCTAGTGGAATGGATATACGCAGCACGGTGAGCAGTTCAGCAGAAGGGGAAAAGGGGGACTCCACAACAAGAAAATAATACAATGGTGGGAAAAGCCAGTACGTTGGAGTAATAACTAAACATGAAAGATCTTAGTTATCCAATCAAGACACAGATTAGAAGAATGGAACAAAAAACAAAACCCTACGGTATGCTGTATACAAGAAACACCTTAATGTCTTGTGTCCTTCCCAGGCTCCCGTGTTGATATGGGAACCTCCTGGGGGTTGGGGGCCCTCGTGACTGACCAGTGCCTTTATACGAGAGGCTCCAGGGGCTGCCCTTCTCCTCACACCGTGCCCACCCATGTCGTCACTGCCACCCTGCAGTGCCAGCCCCTGTACAACTCACAGGCCAGGGCATTGCTGAAAGAGTGCTGCGCCTTCCTCTTCAAATAGCTGCTGAGCAACATGTGTTTCATGCTGTGCAAAGTCCACAGGGCAGCGAGGGGCCCACAGTGCTGATGGCCAGCAGCACCATCTCAATGCCATGTTCAGTGGTGGCATGCCACCACATCAGCCTATCCAGCCCGACATGGAGCCCACCACCTTCCTGGAGCTGCTCAGGTTTCTGTATCCAGATGAAGTTAAATTGACTGAGAAATAGTCATATCCACCCTGTATACCGGTGTGAAATATGCTGTCACTGTCTTGTATGCAAATTGTGTAGAATTTCTCCCCACACATCTTAGACCAGAAAATGCCTTCATGTTACTTGCAAATCTGTCTTGACACGATCAACAAAAGCACCATAGATGCAATCAGCTCAGAAGCATTTGCTGATCTCCACGGCAACACACACTGCACTTCTAGAAGAGACACTGGAGCTGCTGTATGCTGGGCAGAAGCAGAAAGTTGGAGACAGCCATTGCCTGCTGACTTCTGGGAGGAGCACTTCCTTTAATCCGGTGCCCACTGAGGATAGCCGAGGGATTTACAGCAGGCCCTGCTCCAGTTGGCATTTGTGCCAGGTGTGGCAGCCTCCAGAGGCTGATACAGGAGGATTTCGAGGCCAGCCTGGGCTACGTAGTTCAAGGCCAGCCTGAACTACATAGCAATTTCCTTTCTCAAAAAAAAAAAATCAATTTGGCATTTGTCAGATCGTGAGGTGGTGACCTCTATCTTCGTTTCACTGTGAACTCTGAACCCTGTGTGGAGCTCATCGCCAGCCCAGGATGCTGCCCGCAGGGATGGAGCACTGCTCAGCAGGTTCCAGCAGGGTGAGCCACTGGGGTCACTGCTGCTGAGCAGCTCACGTGGGGCAGGGTCTCCGTGGGTTCTTTGAGCAGGACTGTGAATGTGTTAGTGGTTCTGTCACAGTGGAACCCAGTATCATTTGTGACTGAGTTGGTTTTTTCCGTATGTTCAGTGATCACTATGTTCACATGATAATCCGTGGGGCTGTGCTAGACCCACAAAAGCCACACCCCACTATGGAGATTCTTCCACTCACCGTGAACCTGGTCTGTGGTCCCACTGGAACCCCAGCAAGTCGTGCATGAGACGCTGCTGCCAGCAAGGCCTTTTCCTCCTCCTTTACTTCCCCTGGCAATAATAATGGCACTTCCTTTCATTTTCTTTAATTTAGAGTTTTCATTCCTATGAGTAACCTTAGTTTAAAAATCATTATGATCAGAAGCAAAAGTGACATACAGTGCAGCCAGTTATTTATAACTCAGCCTTTTGTTTTTTTTCCAAAGATCAGTTCCTTAAAATGGATGTTCCTGGGATGTGAATGAAGAAGACACATCTAAAAGGTGAGGCTTTCAAATAGCAGATTTCTTCATCCTTCCAGTTTCTGACCCCATGATGGTAGGCATCATGCCTCCTGCTTGCTGCTTGTCCTCTTCCTGGAGGTGAGCACACAGGGGCCCTTCACTTAGGCACATTTCCTCCTCACCCTGCAGCAGCACTTCAGTGGGAATCAGGATGGAGTGTGGAGGCTCTGGGGTTAGGAATTCTGACACATCCAGGTGCTTAATGTTTCGGTCTAAGGGTGCGAAGGAGCCTGGTCTGAGGGTCTGGTGGAGGAGGATGACAAGGGAGGAGGGATGAGGACAGTCTCGGGTGGTAGCTGTAGGCTGGGCACATCAGCAGGTGAGGGACTCAGCTCTGGAGGTCAGGGAAAAGCAGCCCTTCCTCTGCCTGCCACTCGCTACTTGGCAGAGTCCCCTCTGCACACTGACACTGATTGCCTTCTCATGTTTGATGGTGATCACTGGAACACCGAGGCCAATCTGCTGGAAGAGCTCCTTGTACAGCTGGCTTCTGGTACTGCTGTGGTAAAAAACACGTTCTCAACTTTCCATGCTTACAGGTCTGTTCTTGGTTTTGTGGTGAACTGGTGGCACTGGTTAATATCCATTGTGAGTTCCATTCTCCCATGACTGGGTGGACCCCGGGATAGCCATTTTGGAAGTCGGGGTGATGGTTATGGTGGGATTATTAGTTAGGACAGAGTTGGCACCCAGGGGCACAGCCCGGACCATGGCTGGAAGGAGCTCGTAGTACTTCGTGGAGAGGCTAGTGCTGCCACACCGATACCA
This sequence comes from Erethizon dorsatum, assembly GCA_028451465.1. Lineage (NCBI taxonomy): Eukaryota > Metazoa > Chordata > Mammalia > Rodentia > Erethizontidae > Erethizon > Erethizon dorsatum. The sequence goes on from CM051831.1 coordinate 33,749,516, forward strand.
ATGCTCCTGCTGGTGTAGAAGCCCCAGCAACCACAGAAAGTCCTGGTGCAATGGGCTGTGGTTCCGGGGGTGCGGAAGAAACTCTTAATGATCAGCAGCAAGTGGTGTGCTGTGGGGTCAGACACTTCCGCAGGGTGTTAGGGTGCAGAGGGCTGCCAAGTGCAGCTGGCTGGGAACCAGGTCCTAGGGAGGGAGCAGGCAGAAGAGCAGACTGAGCTGAGGCTGGACAAATACCAGAAATAATATTTTATACATAATCTCATGTTATAATATATCTTGGCTAAATAGTACCTTATGATCTAGACTCACATCTAGACTCAGAAATAAATGACCACACAAAAAAATAGTGTGAGTGGCCGGAGTTTTTATGACTGTAATATAAGAAACATTTTAGTTTCTTAAAAGAAATAGGAAAGTGCTTCTTTAAATCTCTTGAGTGATTCAGAGGCAGATTTCTGTCTATTTTGTCATCTCGTGGGAAAAGAGAGCTGGGTTTCATTGTGTAAAAAATGCAGCTATTTCAACTGCTGCTTGTATCATTTCATGGATCAGCCAACTCAGGATCTTTCAGTAGTTTTGGAACTGAAAGGTTCTTGCTCTAGAGAGCCAGTTTGGTTTCTTTATTTTTAACTCTTTTGAAGGTTAGTTGAGATGGGTCAATGTTCCTGCAGAATTCCTATTAACTCAAATAACTAATTTCAAAAAATTAAGAAAACTCACTTTATATTTGGGGTTTTAAAATATCTGCTTGCTAGCATTTGGAATAATGCTAAAAATAAGTCTACTAAATTCCCAAGAAAAAAGTCACGAAACTATATTTGTAATAGTGGAGCAATGCATTACATACTACAGCTTTTAAAGTATAAATGGGCTCTCTAAATTCACAGCAATGCAATATAAACAGAGTCTGGAAAGGTATAGCATAAGCCTGCATTCCCTATCACCCAGCGGTGTCACCATACCTGCCTGTCTGTATGGGATGCTGTCGATGATTCCCAGTATTGAGCTGATTGTGGTGACCGATGATCGTTTAAAGACATCGCTTCAACATTGTGATCATCCTACACAGCAAGAAACGGGACATGGTTACTAACATTTCTAACAGCTACTTTGAAATTCTAAAGCTGTCCAAGAGAGTCACTCCCGCCAAAATGTATACCTACTGCCCAAGAAGGGGAATATGCTGAATATCTGTGACCTCATCAATGGGACCAACCCAAGTATGTGAGGAGCACATAGCAAGTATCTTGTGCTATTTCTGATTAATATATTTTCCTAGAACGTAGTTCATTTCACCTAAGTTTTCAAATAATCACTATAAAGTTGTTTATAATATCTCACTTTTCAAATTATTTATTTTTGCAATGAGGAATAATTTCCAAGTACTGAGTGCACTGATCTCAAGGACCAAAGGGTGCACACACGTGTGAGTGTATTCGTGTGTGTGTGTGGCGGTACGAACAGGTGTTGGGGTGCACTGGATGACGTTGGCCTTGGCAGAAGGAGAGAAGAGAACTGTCACAGGCGACACTTGGAGTTAGAAGTGAATGAATGGATTGGCTGGAGTGGGAGGCTATCTCAAAGGAGAAGTGAAGGGAGGCTTCCTAGGTGTTGCCTTAATACCTTTTATAGACTTCGTATCATTCACCGAGTACTCAGGTGGGGCAGAAAGATTAGCTGGGGAACACATCTAGTAAAAAACACAGTTTCATCTTTATCGTGTTAAATTGGACATGTTCACAAAGGACGGAAGCGGTGACAGCCAGTGAGCATTTGTTAGGAATGAGTGTGGAGTCCAGGAGAGACATTTGAGTAGGAGCTGTGGATCTGGGTGTCACTGCACTTTGCTAATACTGTCAGCCTGAAGAAGGTGGTCCAGGCAGGATGTGCAGAGAAGTGAGGAGAAGCAGGCTACGAACCACCGGACCCTGGTGTTAAAGGAGGAGGAGATGCACTTGGGAAAAACTGGAGGCTGAAGAGCCTCAGAAGCCAGGGAGGAGAGTGCTTCTAGGAGAAGAACGCCAGTGTCTCCCCTTGCTATGAGGCCCAGGACTTCAAGGGCAGAGACGCTCGATTTCCTGACCAGCAGGTTCCAGGTGGTGGCAGAGATGGAAGCAGCTGAGAGTCTGGAAGTGTGAGGTGGAGCAAGAAAGAAGAAGCATGTTGAGACTATTTGATTTGTAAAGGGAAAAAGAAGAATCAGGGGCTGGCGAAAAGGGAACAGAGGAATTATTTAAGATTGAAATGTTCTACCAAGAAAAGGGAAAAGATGACAGCCGAGGATGGGGTATCCTTGAAAAGATGAAAGGTCAGAGAAGGTGGCACAGTCTTCAAGAAGAGCAAGGACACCTCCAGTGTTGGAGGCAGGGACAGGGAAGGTGGTTTCTGCAGATTAGGGGTGGATACGAGATCTTTAACAGTGTTTGAGAGCAAGTTTATCTAACGCAATGAGCTAAGAGGCAAAATTAGAAATGAAAGAATAAGAAAGAAAAAGGAATTGCAAACGCCATTCAGACTTACCATCCCAGGCGTCCATTTTCTTAGGGACTTGATGTCATGCTGTTCCATGTAGTAACCCACTGTCTCTGCCATCTCTTGATGAAAGTTACAAAGGAGGACAGAGCGCACCATAACTGTGACATCTAAGCCAAAGCCCGCGAGAAACCCTGTGCATTCCAGAGCCATGTAAGAGGCTCCCACTACGAATGTTTTCCCGAGGCAGTACGGCAGAGAACAAGATCATCGCTGAAAAAAATGAAAACCAGATTACCTAGGCAATGAAAATAAAGTGAGTTGTCCAGGTTTCAGTGTGTAGTGATCTGATGTTGGTGGAACTGCAGTTTGGCACATAAATGAAGAAACACTGAAAGCAGCCCCCTTGGAAGTTTATCATTGAGTCTACTGTGGACAGAACGTGCAGGAGGAAGTACGCCTTTTACACAGTCAACTCAGATCACAAGGAAATTGTGTAAACAATGAAACTGAATAGAAAATATTAGACTACATTGATTGGGAAAATGGCTGGATGTGTGGACGCGATGCATGAGGGTGTGTGTTCTCCTGAACAGCAGCACGGGGAAAGGTGACTGCGTTGCCACGAGCCCACTCAGCAAGTTTGCGGGTCATCGGCGGACTGCACTGTCTGCTGACCACCCCGGTAAAGTTCCCGTGAGCTCTCAGTATTGAAGAGAGCGGCACTGCTCCTGCCCACCGGGTTCATCTTGAGCCGACCTTAACCTTGAAGCTGAGAGTATTTACTACTTCTCCTTGACCTCTGGGAAGTTTAGAACATTCCCAGGCCATTTCCAGCAACTACCTGGAAACAGCATATTTTTGTGCACAAATTTACCCGGACATTATTTACTTAACCTGACGTTCTCTGTGTCGTTATTTGAACTTGACTCTTCGCATTGTACCTTTGCCTATTGAAATCCTCTGTACAGTAAGGAAGAAAATAAAGGGAAGCATAAACATCATGCATTGATTAAACTTGAAGTGCTCTATTTAAACTTACCTAGTAATACAGTATTCTTTATCTCCTTGGATTACTAAGTACTGTGGCCTTTTACCAGATGCTATGACAAATTTTGCAGCAGTATAAAAAGTTTCCTTTCCTTTTCTATTGGTTGCCTTGAAAAAGGAAAAGTAAATTTCCTTTATTCAACAAACACTACAGAGCATCAGACACCCTGGCAAAATAGTTACCACACCTTCAGGGCTTCTCATTTAACACCAATAACGGGTGTGAAAAACATCACACAGTGTGGTAAACACCACCACAGAAAAGAGAGATCTTTACCAAATAGCAGACAATGCTCCACAGTGGGGCAGGGGCAGTGGGCTAGAAAGCCAGTCAAGGATGGCTTCGCAGACCGCGTGGAGTTGAGAGAAGGGAGATGACTGGGGAGGAGTGGAGCACACACCTGCCCATAAGGAGCTGGGGTCAGGGAACAGCAGGTGGCCGTGACTGGAGAACAGGATTGTGTCACACATGAAAGGAAACAAGATACACTAGAGCCAGAAGCGAAGGCCTTCCCACGCCAAACTAGAATTTCAGACCAGGGAAGTGACAACGATTGCCGATATCTTGTAATTATATGAATAATTCAAAATACATTTTCATGTAAATCACTCAAATACCAACGATTTTGTAATTATATGAATAATTCAAAATACATTTTCATGTAAATCACTCAAATACCAATGAAGGTGTCCAAAGAAGTATGATTGGTGGGATGGAGAGTGGGCAGCCTGGGGAAGGGGCCTGCTTAGGAGGGCCCCGAAACAGACAAGCCAGCACAGGCTGGGGGCAGGGAAGAACCAGTGTCCAGCCGGAGCAACTGGTCAGACATGTGCATCACAGATGAGGCAGGCTAGTTTGGGCATGATTGGCTTCTCGGCCATCTGTGCCAGGCGTGTTACAGTATGAGAAATAAGACTAGCTCACGTTTCCATGGTGTCTCATGGGAGTGATGTTATTCAAATGGGCCCATGTGCAGCTTTAAAGGGGCAGCCTACATGGAAACAGCTGACTACAGAATCACCTTGAACCTTGTGCAGATCATCTCACATGGTATTACTAAAGTACGAAATAAACAGGATGCTGAGCACAGTACCTGTCTCTCGAAACTGCAGGTTTAAAACTTATCTTCATCAAATGATCTGATTTTCCTTATGTATTGGATCTCACAATGTATAAACATTATAAATATAAACATAAATGCACTGATTGTGATACTACATCTAAGTCATTGCTTTTATAAACAATATACAGCAGAGAGTTAAAAATGGCAGAGTACCAAATGTCAGCTACTCAGCTTCTCCAGAACAATGACAGCCTGGAGAGAAATGAAAGAAATTATAAACCACATGAGATCCATAGGAAACTGAGAGAGAAGAAGAAAAAAATAGGATTCACTGCTACAGGAGAAATAGGTCACCACCACAGAGCAGACACCACTCGGTGAGGCTGGAAGTAGAACAACATAAGACTGACTGGAGTCAATGAAAATGAAGAAGTCAGAGGCAATGACATAAAAAGCCTGTTCAGGCAAGTAATAGCAGAAAATTTCCCAAGCATGGAAAAAGAATTTGATAGATAATTGCGGCATACACAACTCCAACTAGTCGTGACCAAAATAAATCTACATCAAGGCATATAATAATCAAGATTCCAGAAATTCAGCACAAGAGCAGAATATTAAAAGCTGTTACAGAAAAGAAACAAATCATATGTAAAGGAAAACCCATCACATCACAGCAGACTTCTCAACACAAACTCAAGAGAGCTTTGAGTGAAGTATTTGAAGCCGTGAAAGAAAACAACTTCCAACTGAGAATGATGTATCTTGCAAAATTACCTTTCTGAATGAAGGAGAAATAAAATACTTCCATGACAAAGAACAAGGGAAGAAATTCATGACAACCAAACCAGCTCTACAGAGAGTTTTGAAAGATATTCTAGAAAGGAAAACAAAGCCCACAATTCCAAGAGTACCAGTACAAAGAAGCCACCAGGCAGGGAAAGCCATTGAACAGAGGGGAAAGATAGGGAACCATCAATAGGAAAATTATATGACAAAGACAACCCAATGCATATCGGTTATAACCATCAATGTAAATGGTCTCAATTCAATCAAAAGAAATAGACTGGCAGAATGGATCGAGAAACAAGAGCCAACATTATGCTGTGTTCAAGAAACACATTTAACTCAAAAAAAATTCATAGACTGAAAGTCAAAGGATGGAAAACAATACTCCATGCTACAGGAACCCAGAAAAATGCAGGAGTAGCTATTCTGTCCACAGATAATGTGAACTGCAAGTCAAGACTGATCAAAAGACATAAAGAAGGACACTGCATACTTACGGGAAAACTACAAGCAGAACAGATAATCATAAATATATATGCACTAAATACAGGGGCACCCACCTATATAAAAAACATTAACAGACAAATAAGCATTAACAACAAATAAATAAGCACTAACACAATTGTCATGAAAGACCTTAATACCCTGTTGTCACAGATAGATCAACTTGACAAAAAAATCAAAGAAATGTCAGAATTGAACCAAACCTGTGAACAAATGGACTTAGTAGATGTCTACATAGTGTTCCACCCCGCACCATCAGAATACACATTTTTCTCAGGGGCAAATGGGATATTCTCCAAAATAGACCACATATTAGCCCATAGAATATGCTTAAGTAAATGAAAAAAAATTGAAATTATCCCATGCATATTCTCGGACCATAGTGCAATGATGTTGGAAATCAGTGGCAAAAGAAACCACAAAAACCCCATAAATACATGGAAATTAAATAACAACCTACTGAAAACAAATATGTCACAGATGAAATTAAAGAAGAAATTAAACGGTATCTACAACTAAATGATAATGCTGATACAACATATCAGAACTTCTGGAACACAATGAAAGCAGTTCTCAGAGGAAAATTTAGAGTGGTGGATAACCATATCAGGAAGAGAGAACAAGCTCAAATAATCTAATGTTGAATCTCAAACTTCTAGATAAAGAAAAACAAGTCAATCCCAAAGCTCATATGAGGGAAGAAATTATGAAGATCAGAGCAGAAATTAATGCAATTGAAACTAAGAAAACAATACAAAGAAACACTGAATCAAAGAGTTGACAAGCTCTTAACCAACCTTAACAAAAAAAAAGGAAAGAAAAGACTCAAATTCATGCAATTTGGAATGAAAAGGATGAAATCACAAGAGATCCTGTGGAAATCCAGAACATCATCAATAACTACTTTAAGACCCTTTACTCTGGTAAGAGAGAATACACAGAAGAAATGGACAGATTCCTAGATACATACGAATTACCAAAACTGAATCAAGAATATATGCAGATTCTAAATAACCCAATATCTGTCAGTGAATTTGAAAACGTAATTAAAATCCTACTAAGAAAAACCCAGGTTCTGCTGGATTCACTTCTGAATTCCACGGGAAATTTAGAGATCTAATGCTATTACTCCTCAAACTTTTAATGAAATTGAAAGTCATTTCTGGAAGCAAGTATTACCCTGATACCAAAACCAGAGCAGGACCCAACCAGAAAAGAGAACTACAGGCCAATCTCCCAACAAGATACTGGCACACAGAATGCAGCAAATCATCAAGAAGATTATACACCATGACCAAGTGGGATTTACCCCAGGGATGCAGGGATGGTTGAACATATTCTAATCTATAAATGTAATACACCATATCAACAGAGCAAAGGACAAAAACCATAAGATCATCTCAATAGTGTATTTATACACAATAGATTACTATTCTGCTGTGAAGACAGTCTTGAGGCATTTGCAGGTAAATTGATGCAACTTGAAACCATAATATTAAGTGAAATATGTTAGATACATAATTTTAAGTATCATATGGTCTCTCTTAGATGAAAAATATATATATGGACGGAGAGAGGGAGGGAGAGAGAAAGGGAAGGTAGATAAAGTAGGGAAATATTTTTTTCAAATGGAGGGGGAGAGGATTCCAGGAATATGACAGAACAGTAAGCAGCAACAAATCAGCCTCTCCAAGATTTGGAATTCAAGCACCAGAAAATAACAGCTTGGATAAGAAAAGGAGGGAGGTAAATCCCCAGGACCCAGGAATGATCTGAAGGGAAAATTGAAGCTCAGAAGAGAAAGTGAAGAGGCAGATCTCAATGCAGAAAAAGCAGGGGGCACTGTGCACTTTCTCCCCAGCTCCCAGCTCAAGGCACGAGAGAGGAGGATCGAATCTACAGAGACACAGTGAAAGCAGGCGACTCCAGAGGCCTCCAGGGAGAAATGTGCCAGTAGAATGCAGCAGTGGATGCTGTGCATTACAATAGCTGGTGTGTGACTCCAGTCCAGGTGACTGCAGTGTCCCCTGGAGAGGGTGCTTGGCCAGAAGCCATTTTAGGGAGAGGCCAACTGAACCTGAGACTTTGAACAGCTGTGGGTTGGCTTCATCTCAGGCCTCCCAGTGTTGAAATCTCACAGTGACTGGGTGAGGGACAAGTGTGGGAGACGTCCAGGGTCAGGGAGCTGAAGTCGGCCTGTTGAGAGACACCCAGAATGTAGGCTGAACCGTTCAGCCAGCCAGCCCCACAGCCAGAGGCCAGGATCGGCCTAATCTTCGGTGGAGTTGAAAGCACCAGAATCAGCACCCAGCCCTAATGCTACTGCAGGCTTGCTGGGATCAGCCAGGGCTCTGAATGCCTCCATTGTCTACCCTGAACTGGACAATGCCACAAAACTGTAGACCCCAGAAAACAACCACAGGCTTCAAGTCAGAGAGGACTTTTGTCTTTGCTTTTGGTTTTTTTGTTTTTCATGAGTGTGAACATTGGTTTTAGTTGTTTTGTTTTGTTTTGTTTTGGTTTGGTTTTTTCCTTCTTTCCCTCCTGTCTTCTTCACTAGTTGCCCATAGCTTGGTAATCTTCATTTGTCCTTCAGTCTTCTAATCTCTCTTTCTTTTATTTCTCAATTTTTTCCTCTTATCCCTTTTAAATTTTCTCCCTTTAGGGTAAAATTGCTCTAGTGAATGGATATTTACTGTATATAATTTTCTGATTTGTCTTAATTTGGCTATATAACTATAAGTCTCCTACCTGTGGTTAAAGGTGACATGTTATTAGTTACAACAGTTTGTCATTTCCTAGTCTGTGCTTGATTCAGTTGTTATTGCTGATTGTACTACTTCAGCCAAAGTGACATAGTTATTCATATCAGTTGATCTTCCTTGTGTGGCAACACCTGGGTTGTCTGGGGGTCATGAACAATCCTATAGTCCAGTAGCAAGGAACTGGGTGCTCAACCAAACAGGCAGCAACCTTTCATCCCTAATAAATTGAAGAGGCAGTATCTTGGGACAGACTCAAAAGCCAGCTACCCCTAGAAGACATGTCTGGAAAGTAATCATTTCCTAAAGAGGTCTCAGTTCTAGTAATAAGCTACCAACCATAAGCAATTCACAATTCTCACTGCAGAAAACAAATAAAAAAATAGAAAATGAGACAATACAGAAGTAAGATGCAACATAACATGTGTTATGTCTGTGTACCAACTTGCCCTGAAGACTCTCTGGCACAGGTCCTGCCCCAGGCGCTGCAAACACGGACCCCAGTTTGGAGGTCACAAGAGGACCCTCTGTGATATCAAATGTCACTGACCCTGCAGTGGCAAGCAAGACCCCTGAGTGGGAGGGGTTCTCTCATGGGTCCAAACTCTGTCCCCACGACACACATGGCTATGCCCCTGAAGGCCGGATGTGAGTCTCTGTTTAGTGATATGTGACTTGAATGTGCTCTTTTCAAAGGCTTGCAGGGCCCAGGTTAGACATGGGGGCAGGATTCAGAAGGCCGGGTGTGGGGTCCTTATCTCTTCACAGGGCTGTGTGGGGGTGATGCTAGATGGCCCCTTGCTCTTCCCAGAATGAACCCTACTACTAGGCAGGATCCTGAGTCACAACCATGAAGTCAGAGAAACAGTGTGAAGTTAGAAGTGTGGAAGAGGCCAGAGTGGGTCTTAGTTTAGGTAGGGTAACGTCTACCCCGGCTGTGCCTCTGTGCCAGGAGCAGAGCTCTGGAGAAACTGAGGGCAGCTGTGTGTTCAGCGCTTGTCCTGCCTCAGTTCACCACATCCCTCATGCCTACACTTGCCTTATCAGAAATCTCAGGCTTCCTGGGGTTCCTGCCCCTCTCCCCATATTCAAACTCTCAAGAGGCCCAGAAGCCCCAAAGTGAAGGCAGCAAGTTTTCCCAAGAAGCTGGAACCCAGCCCATCCTTGCCACTGCTCCACGTGGTGGCAGCGGAGAACACAGCATCCCTGCCAGGGGTGGGGACAGCCGCAAAGACTGCTGCAGGGACCACAGAAGTTTCTAGAATGAAGAGGGTGCTTGATGGCTGGGGCTGGGATCTGGGGGTGCAATAACACACCTATCTGGTAACAGGGCCAGGTGGGTCCTGTCGTGAACTCAGTGGACGGAGGCACAGCACAACCTGGGCATATCCCTGGGCTGCTCACAGCATGGTCATATCCAGGCTTCTCCGCAGTGGACAGGGCCACAGCACAAGGTTCCGGCCCACAGAACACATAGCACTGCCTCTCTTTGCCTGGACTCCCATCCTTGTAGCGACACACAGTGGGTTTTTGGCGGAAGCCCTCGCACGCAGGCCTGCCGAGAGGCGAGCTGGGAGGACACGGAGAAGCCCCTCGCCATGGAGGCTGTGGGATAAAGTTGTGGCTGTGCTTGACAAGCCCCACCGCCACCCAGCCCCCACGTCCACCTGCACCCTTGTGGGAGGCTGTGGTCAGGGGACTCCATGGTGCGTGGCCCTCCCTGCCCCTGGGGGAGCCTCCCTAGGACAGCAGAACACAAGCCAGGTGAATCTCCCCACTGCTCCTCCTCCATCTTCGTCCCACTAGGTCTCAGCTCCTGGCGCCCACACAGCCTTCCCGGGCTGCGCAGCGCCCCCCTTTTCTCCTGCAGGATGCATTGTGACCTTGCCTCCTCCTCTCCCCTCCTGCTCCTTAGACAAAGGGCTGCAAGGTGACTCACTGAGGCTTCCTCCTCCATGGCTGACCTCACTGGCAGGATGTCCACGTCCACGGGACGGATCATGGATCTGCACTAAAAATGCAAGGAGACATGTGAAATGGATGCTCACTTGGAAACAGCAGATGTATTATTGGCTGTGGTCACGCCACCCTCCTCTGCAGTAGACCCCACAGCAACTCCTCCTGTCCATCTGAGACTCTTCCCTCTGCCCACACCTCCCCTTCTCTCTCCTCCTCTCCTCCCTGCAGTTCAGCCCTCACAATTGAAAATAACATCAGAGCACTTGCAGGAAGCACCTGGACCACTTGGCCTCCTTGAGTGTCGTCTGGGTCTCTGCCGTCTAGTACTTACACTGGGGCCACCTTGTGGTGCTTGCACCCCCAGGCTGGTGGGTGACAGCAGCACAGGGCCTGCAGGCAGCCTCTAGTCCTCTTCTTCACAGCCTTCCATCCCAACCTCCCACTGCTGGAAGGGGCTGCAGTGGTGCAGGAGCTGGAGCAGGAGGCCTCAGGACAAGACTGGAAGGCTGTGCTGGGAATCCCAGGGCTGGCCTGGCAGGATGCTCTGGGAGTGGCAGGGCTGGCCTGGCAGGACGCACTGGGAGTGGCAGGGCTGAGCTGGCAGGATGCTCTGGGAGTGGCAGGGCTGGCCTGGCAGGACGCACTGGGAATCCCAGGGCTGGGCTGGCAGGATGTGCTGGGAGCAGCAGGGCTGATCTTGTGGTGCCCCCAGGCTGGCAGGTGGCAGCAGCACAGGGTCTGCAGGCAGCCTCTAGTCCTCTTCTTCACAGCCTTCCATCCCAACCTCCCACTGCTGGAAGGGGCTGCAGTGGTGCAGGAGCTGGAGCAGGAGGCCTCAGGACAAGACTGGAAGGCTGTGCTGGGAATCCCAGGGCTGGCCTGGCAGGATGCTCTGGGAGTGGCAGGGCTGGCCTGGCAGGACGCACTGGGAGTGGCAGGGCTGGGCTGGCAGGATGCTCTGGGAGTGGCAGGGCTGGCCTGGCAGGACGCACTGGGAATCCCAGGGCTGGGCTGGCAGGATGTGCTGGGAGCAGCAGGGCTGATCTTGTGGTGCCCCCAGGCTGGCAGGTGGCAGCAGCACAGGGCCTGCAGGCAGCCTCCAATCCTCCTCTTCACAGCCTTCCATCCCAACCTCCCACTGCTGGAAGGGGCTGCAGTGGTGCAGGAGCTGGAGCAGGAGGCCTCAGGACAAGACTGGAAGGCTGTGCTGGGAATCCCAGGGCAGGGCTGGCAGGATGCACTGGGAGTGGCAGGGCTGGCCTGGCAGGACATGCTGGGAGTGGCAGGCCTGGGATTGCAGAACACACTGGGAATCCCAGGGCTGGGCTGGCAGGACACTCTGGGAGTGGCAGGCTTGGGCTGGCAAGACACACTGGGAATCCCAGGGCTGGTCTGGCAGGACACGCTGGGAGCATCAGGGCTGGCCTGGCAGGACACGCTGGGAGCGTCAGGGCTGGCCTGGCAGGACACGCTGGGAGCGTCAGGGCTGGCCTGGCAGGATGTGCTGGGAGCGGCAGGCGTGGGCTGGCAGAACACACTGGGAATCCCAGGGCAGGGCTGGCAGGATGCACTGGGAATCCCAGGGCTGGGCTGGCAGGATGCACTGGGAGCGGCAGGGCTGGCCTGGCAGGACGCTCGGGGAATCCCAGGGCTGGCCTGGCAGGACACGCTGGGAGTGGCAGGCTTGGCCTGGCAGGACGTGCTGGGAGCGGCAGGCCTGGCCTGGCAGGATGCACTGGGAATCCCAGGGCTGGGCTGGCGAGATGTGCTGGGAGTGGCGGGCCAGTACTGGCTGGAGTGTCTGTTACCCTGCTGCATTGGGTGCTTCACCCCAGGGAAAGAGAAGCCAGTGCCGAGGGCAGGCTCTCTGACCGTCTTTCTTGGCAGTCGAGGTAAAGGGGCCACTTCCTCCTCATCCACATCCTCAGCTGGATACAGAGATCTCACCTGCAATCTGTGTATGAACTCACATGCCCAGTCCCGTAGCAGGAAGGTCATCATGTTGGGAAATTTCTTGTAACTCAGCAACTTGAAGACTTGCGCCAAGTTGTGTCCCGGCGCAACCATATCTAGGATGACGGACTTTGTGGGCTTGGGGGGCACTTTAGGAGGACGACTAGGGGAAGGTGCACCACAGAGCCACCGGTGCTGCAGCACTTCCTTTAATGTTGGGCGCGTGCCGGGGTAGGGGTCGAGGAGCTCGTTAATTAAGGCTTTTAGGTCTTCCGAGATGTCGATGGGAAAAATGTATCTCTGCTCCAGGGCCTGATGTATCACGTGATCTTTCGACCCCCAACATGGGGTGAATCCGTGTACCATCTCATAAAGGATAACACCCAGGGACCAAACATCCACTGGTGGTCCTTCACGTTCTTGCCTCAAGAGGGCCTCGGGGGCCCTATAGGGTAGTGTGCCCCCACGCGTCGTCACCTCCTCGCCGGGAAGGAACCGGAATGCCAACCCAAAATCTATGAGTTTGGGGTGGCCTTCAGTGTCCACTAATACATTTCCTGGTTTTAGGTCTCCGTGGACAACCCCCTTATCATGGCAGTATTTAACGGCCTCCACCAGCTCCCGGAATAACTCCCGGGCTTCCTGCTCCAGCAGCCTGTTCCTCCCAGTGTCTTGGATGTATCGCCGCAGGTCTTTCCCCCTCACGTATTCCATGACGAGGAGTATTTTGCCCGGAGTACTTAAGACTTCAAAAAGCTGTACGATGTTGGGGTGTTCAAGTTCCAGCAGGATCCTGATCTCTGCTACAATGGAGTCAGACCTCTGCTGGGTTACCTCCAACACCTTTATAGCAACCAACGACATCGTGTCGTGGTGCACAGCGAGGAATACCCGGCCAAAGCCACCCTCACCAAGGAGTCGCAGCGCTTTATAGCTTTTCACGAATCTGGGGAAGTCGGTCTTGAGGTCCAGCCATGATGTTCCCTCATCACTCTCACTGTTCACATTGGACATGACGATGTAATAAAAATCTGTACTCTCCACGCCACCAAATTGATAATCAAATCATTAACCACACTCCACACACAAGTCCCAGATCACTCGCAAGAGATCTTTGGGACGAAAACCCCACCTGAGCCACGGCCTTTATACAGCTAACTGGTGTGACCTCACAATGACTCCTGTGCAGTCACAGTGCTGATGGGCCCAGGCACAGCTGGCCACCTCTGCCTTGGTCACCTCACTCTTGGCCACAAGGACCTTCTGTTTTCAATTGAAAAAGTTACCAATTTTCTTACTAATGTGGGTTATGGAGATTGACACTTATGTTTTTAGAAATTAAAACCTGTAGGATGCTTCAAAATCCTTTTTTGTTTCTGTTCTGAGAATCAGTAATACCTTTCATTTTTAGAGACCTCATGATGTCTACACTCAACATATCCAAGTCCTTTTTCTTTAAATTCTTACTGGTCTCAGAGTGATGCTACGACTTCACTTACAGTAGAATAATGTCATGTTCTGTGTATAAAGCACAACAAGGTAAATTAATGCCTATGAAGCAGACAGGAAAATATCTATCATCAGTTCCCCAGAAAGATAATCATTACATTTAACATCAAAAGCCTTGGAGTGCAGTGGCAAGCAGAAACACCAAAATGACACACAGCATTTGGAGGAAGATTTATTTATGTCAATGGGCACTGATCAGGATCATTCCCAGAATATCAGGCCCTGATCTCTGGAGGTCTAGGGCTTATACGAGATAGGCAAGCAGGAAGTACAGAGGCAGAATGGCTTGTCAATTGGGGATTGGTTTATGCAGTGTGCATCACAATGACCAGTCATTTCTAGGAGACAGAAGCAACCAGAACTGGAACAGGATATTACCTGGGCAACTAAGAAACTGAAGTATACTAGCTGGGGGGCCATTTTCTGTTACAGGAGGTCAGAAGGAAACAGGTTGACATGTGATGCGTTGAATGAAAAAGCAAAGCAAAACAAAAAGCTCTCTCAACTAAGCATTCTACATCCAGCAAAACTGTGCTTCAAACATGAGGGAGAAATTCCGACATTCCTAGATACAAGCACTGGGGGATGTAGTCCTTCCTACTAGGCCTTCCTTGGGCAGAGGGGTCCTTCAGGTTGAAATGAAAGAGCTGGGTGTGGTGGCGCATGCCTGTAATCCCAGCACTGAGGAGGCTGAGGCAAGAGGATCACTGAGTTCAAGGCTACATAGCAAGACTCTGCCTCAAAGAAAAAAAATTGGCAGGAACTCAAACCTGTCTGAAGAAGTAACTCTGTTAAAGCCGAATAGGTGGACATCTGTGAAAATCAGGACTAGTTTTGTTTTCTACATGTTAGAGGCTCATGTATCAAAAAGAAAACAACATACCCAGTAGTACTGTATTTTCTTGTTACAGAAATCTGATATCAAACCAAATGGAAGACTGTACCTGAGGAGTTGGAAAGCCACCTTTATTATGCTATTGGGCTGATGAGAATCAGGTCTCAAATCAGTGTAGAGTCAGCTTAGAGCTTAGCTTAAATATATTTTTGCAAGTTGGAAATACAAAGCTGATTGCAGGTTATTATATGATTGGTTACATAGGCTAAGGCATATGTTGTCAGGCAGATTTGTTTTGGGCAGGCTTTGCTAGGGAAGGGGGCTGTCTGAGTGAGCAGGTGAAATCAGGCAAGTATGTCCTTGACTTGGTTATTCTGTCCTAGGTGGAAAGTTCCTGGAATAGGCAAGCTAAACAGAATATGTTTATAGGCTGGAAAGTATGGGCAATGCAGCTGGATTCAGTCAGATTAGGCTGAGTCAAACTGTCTCTGAGTTACATAGCTGGTATGGTGGTCACGGCTAGCTGAGTCTAACTACATGACAGGCAGCATGAGCTTAGGCAGAGGCTATTAATTGATTTTTAATTTCTGCTACGAAATTTCTGTAAGTTTGCCATTACATTCTGAGACAGCGTGACATACATGGATGAAATATGGAGCAGCATTTTATATGTGGCTACATTTAGCTGCCATGGATTCACACCAGTGTGGTGTGACTTTAGAATTTTCAATGTAATGCCCATGGCATCCTCAAAGAAAATATTTATAGCTTTTACACAGATGAGAAACCCACGGACTCCAGAAAGAACGACTCAAAGACAGCAGTGCAGAAGAGCAGGGACAAGAAGCTGCAAGGTGAGTGGGAGATAAACAGCCACCTGACAGAGGCAAACTTTTCCTGAGCACTAATTCCCTTCCTGTGAAGGGGCACCACCCTCCCAAAGACAGAGATTGGGAGAAGGGATGGGAAACACGATCCAATTCGATCCAAAGACAAAAAGGTAGAAAAGGAAAGTATGAACCAAAGGTCTGCTGTGCCAAATACAGGAGAGTTGGCCACACTAATGTTGGAGTGGATTTTCAGTCAAGACAAGGTGACAGGAGACAGAGGGACATGGAGGGGTAGGACCATAACACTAGATCCAGCGGGTCCATCCCTTAGTGTTCTACTATAAATTTGTACTTCAGTGTAATAGCCAGCTGTGTGTCTCAGTACTTCTCCCTGAGGGATACTGGAAGCAATCTACATGTTTACCCACTTGGTATGGCAAACAGCAAGGTGTGTACAAAAGTGGCAAAATGGGATTTTTACCCATGTTATGCTCCATCTAACTGGTTTTGTGTGTTTACCCAAGCATCACAGAGGGCCTGATAGAACCACACCACTCCAGGATGTTTTAAAAAAAGTTTTCTTTTGATTTTTCTGGTAGAAGTAGCCCAGTTCAGTACAATGGCACATGAAAAACCAGATCTTCAAGTTTTGGAGGAGGTCAAAAGTGAATGAATCATCAGCTTACTCGTGCATGGATGATGAAGATGACCCATTATGACAAAATAGTTGCTTTCATAACAGAAGAGTGTTGTGGATGGATGATGATGATAATGGTGATGATGACTTTGACGCTGGCCATGTCAGCCAAAGGTCCTGTGACAGTGAAGTGGAGCAAGGATCGACTGATACAGATACAGACCTCCTTGATTCAGATGACAAAGAAAACAGCAATGTGAGTCCATGTCTGACTAGTCGAAATGTTGCAAAATGGCCACTCAACCACATGGAACCATCCAATGTTAGGACTAGGTCCAAAAATATAGTGAGGTTCTTGGCAGGGGTGAAACGTATTGGACAGAACACCAGCACTGCCATTCAGTGTTGGAAACTGTAACAGATGAAATGCTACAAGATGCTGTGAAATACACAAAGGCTGAAATGCAAGTAAAACGTTCTGTATGCACCAATAGCCATATTCAAAAATGTATTTATTACAACACCTCACTAGCTGAACTGAAGGCATTCATAGGTCTGCTGTGCTTAGCAGTGATTTCTTATGGTGATTGCAGGAATGTAAACGCCTTATGGAAAATGATGGGTCAACTATGGCATAAAAATACATGCCCTTGTAGATGTGAAGACTTTTTATGCTTTCAGTTTAGACATTTATCCTGGAACTCAGCCATCAGATCCTTATTCATATAATAATAAACCAAATGATATTGTGAACAGACTTGTTCCACCTCCCAAATTAATCAGAATGTGACATTTGACAATTGCTTTACCAGTTTCCAATTGATGTTACATTTGCTAACAGCACAAGTTGACAATCACAGGAACAAAGCAGAAATTGCAAATGAAATGCTGCAATTTCAAAACAGAATTGTATAGCGCAGGGCCAGTGAGATGGCTCAGCGGCGTACGCGCCTGCCTGGCAAGCACGAGGGCCCGAGTTTGACTCCCGGAACCCACATATGAAAAAAGGGCTGGTGATATCACTCAGCGGCACAGGCGCCTGCTGGCACACGAGGTCCTGAGGTCGACCCCCGGTACCCACAAAAAAAATAAAAAAATTGTATAGTGCAATCTTAGTGTTTCAGAAAGATATAACATTGGCCTGGTATATGGCAAAGAAAATCCCAAAAAACAAAACAAAAAGGTACTGCTGGTGCCATTTCACCACAATGGAAATATTGATAGGGAAACCTCAACAAAACAGAAGCCCGAGATGGAAACTTTCTACAACAAAACCAAAGGTGCAGTAGATGTTGTTGATGAGTTATGCAGCAACTATGAGGGCATTTGAAACACAAAACATTGGCCAATGGTTGTGTTTTACTCGATCCTAAACATGTGTGGCATACATCGTTTGACAGTTTACAAGGAAAATAACAAGTGCAAAATATTACAGAGAAATGTTCTTAGAGGATTGGGACTGGAGTTCATAAGAGATCATTTACAGCAGAGAAAAAACAAAATGTTTCTTCCCAGGGAACTATGCAAAAAATTGTGAAGCATACTGGTGAGCTGACAGGTGGATAGGCACACGCAGCATCACAAAGGCCCACTATGATAACAGGAAAACAAAAAAGATGTCAACTGTGCCCTACAAGAAAGTATAGGAAAACAAAACATATGTGCTATCAGTGTAAGTGTTTCTGTGTATGGAACATGCAGTTGTCATGTGTGAAGACTGCCTTGGGTCTGACAGTTGAAGCAAGGCTTATTTATGTGGTAGACTTCTGTTTATGTTTACATTGTAATTCACATAGGTTTTTATTTTTGGTATTTTAGGTTTTGTAAGCAAATACACAGCTTGTGAAAATGTTGACGTCTGTTCTAAATGCACAATACACATCAAGACTTTTAAGAGTTTATTTTATTGATATTTTATGTTCCCATAAACTACACACTATATAGTGTAATAAGAACCTCCTGTCAAAACAATGAGACCACTGAGATGTCAAGTATGTCCTGCAAAAAGGCCAGGAAAGCAAAGCATGTATGCGGCCAGTGGAAGTGTCTGGAACGTGCTGTGGTCGTGTGTGCAGACTGAGTTAGGTGTGATCATTGGTACTGGGAATCAAACTCATGACCTCGTGCTTGCCAGGCAGGCACTGTGCTGCTGAGCTGTATCCCCAGCCCAGAAGTTATTTTCTTTTATGGCTTGAAATAATTCACTCCGCTCTCTCCTGGCCTTTAAGGTTTGTGTTGAGAAGTCTGCTGCAGTTCTACTGGTTTTATGTTTATAAGTGATTCCTTGCTTTTCTCTATGAGGTTTTAAGGTTCTGTTCTCACCTAGGACTTCCCAGCTATTGACCCCGATGTGTCGTGGAGAGTTTCTTTTCTGAGTGTGGCCACTTGGGGTTTTATATACCTCACTTCTCTGTATGTTAAATTCTTTCCCCATATTCAGAAAGTTTCCTGCTATTGTGTCTGTAACAGATTCTTATGCCATTTGTGCTGTCTTGTGATTTTTCACTAATTCCAATTCATCTCCTCTGCACCGTCTAGCAGCTGCTGGATCTGTTGTCCGTGGTCCCGTTTTTAAGGTGTCTCTGAGTATTCGGTCACTGGTATCAGCCCTGTCTCCTGGCTCTGATGCTCTTTCCTCATGGTCACTTCTGCTGCCCATACTCTGGATAGAATTGTTAATCTCTTGGGTTTCTGTTTGGTGCCTTTTCATGGACTCTCATTCTTTGCTAAATGGCTCATTTATATTTTGTATCATTTTGTTTAGTTCAGCTAGCTTTGTATTAGAGTCTTTTGTAAACGCACTGATCATTTTGTTTAATCTTGTTTTTTCTCACCTTGAATAATTCAGATGTTTGGCTTTTGATTTTCTCCCCATGGATGCCACATAGATCAGCTTTGGGGGATCTGGGAGTTTTGGGAGGCATTTTGTTGCCTCGTCTTCTTTGTGTGCGCGCACGTGTGTGTGTGTGTGTGTGTGTGTGTGTGTGTGTGCGCTGAGATTGGCAGTTAGATTATCATGGAAAAACTGTCGCTGTTGTGGATATCTCTTTAGTTTGTGTTTTTCAGTGATGCACTGTGGGTGTGGTGAACCATAGGCCTTTTTCTCTGTTGAGTTGTTTAAAGTTTTAAGAACATTTGTATCTGTTCTTTTCAAGGATATTGGCATGTAGATTATTTTTCTGTGATATTTTTGTCTAGTTTGAATAATCACAATAACAGTGACCTCATAAGTTGGGAAATAGTTTTTCTTTTCCAGTTCTTATGAAATTGCACAAAACTGATATCATTTCTACCTTCAGTGTTTGGTAAAATTCATCAGTGAAGCTATTTGAGCCTGGAGTTAGTGGGAAGATTTTAACCAATTCAGTTTCTTCCATGGAAATGATGGTCAGGCCCATAAACTGGGATCCTTTTTGTCTTTCAAGAAATTTGTCCATTTAATCAAAGCCATTGAACTGACCCACCTAAAGTTCTCCCCTTAACTGTTTATCCTTTCAGGCTTTAGAATCAGTAGTGCTATCCCTACTGTTAATTTCTAAATGTATTTCATCATAAAGAGAGAACAGTCTTTGTATAATTTAAATCCTTTTAAATTGGTTGAGATTTATTTTGTGACTATAACTATGGGTCTGTTTTTGGAAATTCTCTTCCATGTACACTTGAAACCAGTGAAGATTGCCCTGTTGTTTTGGTGGAATGTTTCTGTCAGTGTCAATTAGTGTAAATGTGTCCATAATATACAGTCTTTTGATCCTTACAAATTCTGTTTAATTTTTCTATTAAATTGCGAGACTATTGAAATGTCTATGATGGTGTATTCATTTGTCCTTTTTATTTTTTATCAGTTTTCTGTGATTTTGAAGCTCTGTTATTCAGTGCATAAATGTTGTCAATTCTTCTATGCTTGTGACCAATTGATGTCTTTCCCACGAAACAACCTCTTTTACCCTTGGGAATACGGCCTTCACTCAGAAATTGACTTTACCTGATACTCCTGTTGCCACTCCAGCTGCCTTGATTCATTTGAACTGGCCATAGCTTTCTGCATCCTCTTTTGACTAAGTTGTGCTTTTGTATTCAAAGGGGATTTCTGGTCCACTTAGGTATAGATAAAAACATGGAAGAAATTACCCTTATGCAAATACTAGAGAATAAGTTGCAATAGGCACATTCCACTAATGCACACTGCCGTGAGTGAGCGGAAGTTGGAAGTGAGCTAGTCGAGGTGGGAAGTTTCCAAATAGTTGGCTATGATATCAGTAGCAGAGGTGGGAATGGTAATTGCCTGTGGCAAATCCTGGCTAACACTACCATAAAGAAGATGAAGCGTAACATCAGCAGTTGTAGGACTTAGTGACATCATGCCCCTCCTACTGCGACACCCAGGGTGGGTAGTCACCTCTGCAGTGCTCTTGACAAAGCACACCTCCTCAGTCTCATCATGAGGGGATGCCGGACAGCTAGCTGAGGGACCTGTGCAGAGGAATGAGGAAGGGGTTCACGGAAGACAACAGACAGCTGAAGGACAGCCACAGATGGGAGGGGACTGAGGTGCCCAGGGCACTAAACACAATATGGGGTCATAGACAGGTCCTGTAAAGGACAAATGGGTGAGGCCCAGGTGAACTCTCCAATGTAATTAACAATGCTGTAGGAATGTCCACTTCCTAATGTCAGTCATTGTGCTGTGGATCTCTTAGGTTCTGTCTGAAGAAACCAGGTGATGAGTTTCTAGAACTCGATGACCTTCTTTAAATCTGAAATTATTTCTACATCAAAGGTTTAAAATAAAGCTAATAGACAGGTTTTTTGTAGGTGGTGTGGTTAATCTCATCTGACAGTCTGTGCTTTGTAACTGGTGATTAATACAGACTCATTCCCACGTGATTATTCAGCGGGGTTCGAGCCTGTCTTCCAGCTCTGCTTTATCTGCTCTTTGTTCACTCTTCCCTCATTTTCTTCTTTCTTCTTTCTTTTGGATTAGTATTTGCTTCTCTCTCCCTGCTGTGCCTCCGTTGTGTTGTGTGTACGTGGCTGTCTTCCAGTGTGTGGTGTAGGTCTGCCAGGCCGTCCCACCATGCCACGTGTGTGCTGGGAACAGTGTGACATTTCTGCCTTCTCAGCCTGTGTGCTGCTGTTTCCTACATTTTATTTCTTTGCTCACTGTGGACCGTGCTGTACCTTGCTGCTATTATTCTTTTTATTAGGACAGAATGTGCCTAACATGAAACTCGCCCTTATCTCCCTGGAGTGTGCAGCCCCCTGGCCTCAGGTGCCTCACGGTGTTGGGAGCCGTCTCTGTGTGCGCCTCCACAGTGCCTGTGGCATGGGGTCAGTTTCCTCTATAAAGTGTTGATTTGTCTTCTCGAGTAACTGAAAGTATAATAAGCTTGAGTTTTTTGGCTGCCACTTATAATTGTTCATAGTGATCCTCACACTCATGTCGGAGCCTTCGTGGGAAGCTCTCCTCTCATGTCCCATGCTGAGCAGATCCGCCAAGGAGGGCCACCCTGGCCACCCATGTGTCTGCAGCATCCTCCATCAGGAGAGGCCTCTGTGCTGACAGCGTCCTGTGCTGGCAACGTCCTTGCAGCCTGCTGGCGGGACTGGGCGATGTATAACCATGCAACACACAGGTGAGTCAGAATCGTCACCCTGGGAGAAGGGGGCCAGACACAAGCACCCACGCCCTGTGAGCCCATGTTCATAAGACTTAAAAGTGTGAGCAGTTTAAAACTACAAAGAGACCCATGGGTGCCTGGGCCATGTATGTTGAAAATAAGGGGCTGGCTCCAAGGTCAGGCCCTTCCCCAGCAGCTGAGGGGGCCTGGGTGTCTGAGTGCTCAGCCGCTGGTACCCAGCCTAGAGCTGGGCTGGGCTGAGACAGAGGGAAGCTCGTGACAGATTAGCGGCACCTGGCTTCCTTCCGTGGTGCCCCGGTCAGGCGGAGGGTGTATGTACGTGTCCTTGCAGTGTCCGTGCTGTTAAACTGCAGGTCTTCCTCACCATCCGAGACCCTCCCCACTCCCAAGCCTGTGTGAGTTTGCCTGGGTGGTGCTGGGAGGGCGCTGAGCTGCTGTCAGGGGTGGAAAAGTAATAACAAGGCAGCGGGAGGAGCCTCGGGTTCATGCCTGCAGTTTTGGGACTTTTCCCAGGCAGGAGACTGTGGAAGCCACTGTGCTGCAGGTGGCTGCCCCGGGTCCCTGGGGCCACATGGCTCTTCTTGCTCCTGTTGCTTCTCCCCTGTCTGTGTCCCTGTGGGACTATGTCCCCTAGGTCCTACCCATGTTCTCTGACCAGAAAGCATCAGTTTCCAGACAAAACTCAGGATATGACAGGAGGAAGGGCAGAGGTGTTTTTATTGAACAGAGGGTGGGATGGGTGCTTAGCCAGAGCCTGGGGACATCACCACAGCCTGACCCTCACCTACAGGGACACAGCACAGCAGTGCCTGTGTGTGGATGGCGCCCTCTGCCAGCAAGCCATGCACCTGCACCATCTGTCAAGGCCTGCTCTGTGTGGTGTGTGTGTGTGTGTGTGTGTGTGTGTGTGGTGTGTGTGTGTGTGTGTGTGTGTGTTGGCCTGGACCTGAGTCCTTGGGTCAGTTCATCATTTGTAAAATGGACACAAGGCCACCAAGTTCCCCTCTGGGAGTTGAAGATCTAATGTAAAACACATAAGTTCAATGGGGTTTGGGTTTTGGAATCTTTGATCCTTTTGTCTTTGCCCCTGGAGCAGTGATTCCCAGCCAGGCCCCACCTTGCCCCCCAGGGAGAGATTTCTGGTTTGGGTTGTGGAGACCCAGGGCATGGGAAGTTGGCTCAGCATCCTGCAGGTGGAGGCCCACGATGCTGCCAACCACCCTGCAGTCCTGAGAAGTCTGAGCCGTGATCCCCCGTGGGCACAGGGACCTCACTAACTACAGAACAGCCAGGCAGCACCGCCCCCACTCCAACCCCATCACCTGCTGCAGGCTGCTTTGGAGGATGAGGGCAATGGGCTGGGATCTAAGTGAGATCACAGGAAATGGAGGGGTAGGACGTTCTGGGAGAGACAGGAGCACCTGGGACAGAGGTGGGGACCAACCCCATTTCCAGGACAGTTCCCACTGTGCAGTTCATCTGGGTCTCAGAGTGAAACATACCCAGCTCCGCTGTGATGAAGGGACAACACAGGCATGGAGCTTTCTGTGTCCCCAGCCTCTTCCGCCCCTCCCTCCCATCTCTGCTGTCCCTATGTCCTTTGTGAGGGAAGCAATGAGGGCCCTGGGTGCTGGCCCAGGGCATGGCCTCTCCCCATCCTCCTCTGATGAGTCCTTCCCTGTGGCCACTGCCACTAGGGTCCCCTGTCCTTTCCCCCTCCTCTGCCTTCAGATACATCCCTCCATCACCCAGCCCCTGAGAGGTGGGAACACGTACACTTGGGGACACAGAGGCGACACAGGTGGTGCCCTAGGAGCACATGGAGCAGCCATGCACATTTCCCTGTGGGGATAGAACTGCAGTGTGTCTGCTCTGTGGCTGGTAGCACATCATGTCTCACCATGTACTCATGGCATGCTGGGGGCTGGGGCCCTGCGGGACCAACCTCCCCCTTGTTTTGCTTTTGGTTTCTGTATGCAGAAGAGCTTGGGTTTGTTCTAGGGGTACATCAAGTTCTCTGTATATGGGGATTTACTATGGGAACTGGTGCTTGTCATCACTGGGGCAGAGAAGTCCCCAGTGTGCCAGGTTCAAGCCAGAGACCTGGGAAGGCTGGTGGCATCATCCTCCAAGTCCTCAGGCCTGGGAACCTGGGAGCTGGGGTGTGACTCTTGGTCCTGAGCCAAAGGCCTGAGTGCGAAGGCACAGGGACTGGGTGTGACACCACGGAGGCCATGCGGTCCTAGCTGAGTGTCCCTGTCTGGGGACCAGGTGATGCCCACTCCCATGGGTGAAGGTAGGTCTTTGTCAGCACACAGCCCACCTAGGGAGGAGCGTGTCACCCACTGTGGCAGTCAAGCTGATGCTACATTTGGTCATCGCAAGAGCTTGTCTGTGTGATGATCCCTCTTCTACTACCCCCAGCCCTGCCTTTCTTCTTTTTGTGGTGTCAGAAGCTGGGGGCACACTAAAGACTCACTCTTCCATGGCCACGAGCTGCAGGGCAGCCCCTCCTTTCTTAGCCCTTTACTATTTAGGATGATCAGGTTTAAGCACCATCATCTGACTCTCACCTGTTAGTGCAGCGGGGGAAGAAGCCACCTCTGATCTCCACTTCCTTCCTTCTCTCCCTGTGAAGAAAGTGCTGCTCTGTCTGTTTTGCCTGCGTAGGGACCACTGGTTGGCCTCTCCTGTCCCAGCCCAGCTTCCACTTCTTTTCGCACATGCAGTTGTATATCGCCAGTCTTCACTGCATCTCTCCAAAATCTCAACTGGGTGCTTTGTCCTCAAAGGCAAACATCTCTCAGAGGAGCTCCGGATGACACATTCAGCACCTTCAGATGTGTCCAGAACTGTGGGAAGCTCCTTCCCTGTGCCCTTGGCACCTGGCGGGACAGAAAGCCCTCGGTGGCTGCTCCTTTCCTTGAGTCCCTTTAAAAGGCATCTCATCATCATTGTGCCCCCCATGTCATTTTAAGATTTTCCCTCTCCATAAGGGATTTGCTTTTACGCACATGTGTGTTCCCTCTTAGGTATCTCTTCCCTGTTTTCCTGGGGGTGGAAGTGGTTTGGAATCACAGGAAATGATCTTGCGCTCTTCGGTTCTCTCTCAAGCGAGCTCCCAGGGCACATCTCACACGTCCATTTCATTCTGAGTTTATACTTGCTGGCTGTTTCTATCAGTGACTGCTTATTTAATGACAATTACTGTCGTGTTGTGTTACAACTGTATACATGTGTATCTTTAAAGACACAACTTTCTCTTTTTTCTTTTTAAAGCATTGTGTGAGTCCTCTGCGTGGGGACTGGAATTGGATGTTCCTGGGGCCAGCGCAGTAGGCAGCTGTGGGCCAGGGCCAGGACTTTGGCTGTGTCCCAACGGTGCCCTCTTGTGTTTCTCCAGGGATTTGTGATTCTAGAAAAAAGGACACTTGGTTGTCTGGTTCTTGGGCAGCATCTCCCTAAAACAGAGCCTTCTCAGAGCTTCTTCCTCACCCCTCCAGCCCTGTGAGGAAAGCCTCCCTGCTCCAGGCCCCTCTCCTGTAGCAGCAGCCTCCAGCTACCCTTAGGTCCTTGCCTGTCCTCAGCAGCTTCCTGTGGCTCCTGGTGTTCTTGCTTCTTTCCCCACCCAGTGTGTCCCCTCTGGGTCACCTCTCAAGGGTGTGGATGCAGGGAATTCTGCCTGTGTCCCTCTCCTCCCCCAAGGACCTGGCCACTTCTGGTCCTATGCAGTCCTCACCTGGCATTGTGGGACGGGCCCTGTGTCAGCTCCCTGGTCTGAGAGGGCCATTTCCCACCGACCTCTGACTGATAGCGGTGGTTTCCCTCTTTCCTGAGTACAGTATCCATCTGAGCTGTAGGCAGTGTTGCTTCTTTTTCTGGACAGTTCTGACAGATGTGGGGAGAGATTCCAAGTCAGGGCCTCCGCTGTCCCCTGGCAGGTATATTCTAGAGCGCTTTCTCCCCTAGGAATGCCATGGAAGGTGAGGCCTGCTTCCATGCCCATCTTCAGATTTAAATGGAAGCTGTTCTCATCAGGAGCCTGGCTGTGTTCCTGAGGTGGGGGCGGAAGTGGTTCAGAATCACAGGAAGGGCAGAAAACTCTCCCTGAAAGGACCTTCAAGGCCTGGAGCTGCACAGAAGGAATGAGGCCTGCAGGCTGCCACTGAGCCTGCAGCTCCTGTGACATTGCCTAGGGGAGCAGAAAGGCCAGGGCATCTTGGACTGGACCAACCAGAGCAGGCACCTGGGAAGAGCCTGGGGAGGTGCTTACAGGAGGAAGGGAGGTTGGGGCTGAGCAAGCAGGGCTCTGATGAGGATGGTGGAGATGACTGATCTCCACACTCCAAGACCAGCCGCTGGTTGGGTGGCGACCTGACCTCCCCGCCTTCCAGCTGTCAGCCGACTGTCAGGAGCACTCTGACAGCCCAGGCTGGGGCTGGGGCTGGTCGTGGACACTGAGGTGGTTCAGCCACAGCCCTCACCCATGGGACTCGCAAGCCTGGGACTTTCGAGGGGACAAGAAGCTCAGGGAACTGAAGCCTGGAAGCACCAGCTGTCCCCAGCTCTGTGGGTCGCAGCTCCACACGGTGTGGACCAAAGCCTGAAGGGGAGCTGGGCATTTCAGGGTGCCTGTGAACAGCTCTGCTCTGCAGAGGAGCACCTGGGCACCGGGTGGATGGGCAGCTGCAGACAGGAGCCTGCAAAGCACAGGAAGCGGCATCCCTAGGGTGGCAGCTTCCATCGGGAACCATGGTGGCAGAGATGTGGCTTCTCCAGAGGGGACCACAGCAGGACCTGCCCAGTCACTCGAGAACACGTGGGAAACTGGAAGTTTTCTCTGGAACCAAACTCAGTCTGGAAGAGAGAAATGGAACCAGCCCATCCCGTCCTCCCAAGACTCACTGCCCAGTAAAATTCAAGTCACCTTCCTGGCATCTGCATATCACAGCAGCCAGTGGCCTATGGTCATCTCCCCTCATTGCTCATGAGCATTTGGGGACTGGGCTATTTTTTCTTTCTTTGTTGTTGTTGTTGTGCATCAGGGATTGAAATCAAGACCTCCACATCACTTTACATCTTCAGCCCTTTAAAATTTCTTTTAAAAGTTATTTGAGTGTGGGTCTTGCTAAGCTGCCCAGGCTGACCTGGAACCTGTAATCCTCCCGCTTCAGCCTCCCAGGTTGCTAGGAGGTGTGCATCACCACACCCGGTATTTTCCTTCTTTCCCTTCTTGTCCTTCCCAGCACACTTCATTTCTTCATAGGGCTCACCTCATCTCCCAGACTCTGAAAGCACCAATGTTTGTTGAGTGGCTGGATGTGTACATATCTTTGAAAGCCTCTGTTGTTCCCTAACAAGTGATATTTCCTTTATCTTACATCCCCTAGCAGCATCCTCAAGGAAAAGTCAGTCCAGTGTCCTCAAGGACAGTGTTGCCTGTGGTTGATAGGGAGCAGGTCACCCTGTCAGCTGGAGACCACCCTATGTCAGGCCCATGGGGACTTGTCAGAGAAAGTAGGACTTGAGAAATTCACAGGACTTACTTGCTTCTCCACAGGGTCACAGACATGGGGACCTCAATCAAGCTCAACCTCACAAGCCAGGCACAAGCGCACGAATCCCCTCTTTCTGTCACACCATGGGGCCACCTTCATGGGACTCTGGTGGACCCTTGAGGTGGGGGACAGAGGGCACCCGAGACCTGATCTAATTGTGGAAAGTGATTGGAAGTGAATGGGGGTCCCCAAGACACCGGTGCCTGGGGTCAGCACCGGTATGGCGGTGGGTGGAGGTACCAGGTATCAAAGCCACTGCCTGGGACATCCTGTCCCCACACCCCCACTGCACCCAAGGTTCATTGGGCTGACACCGGAGGTGTGGTGACATAGCTGCTGTCCCTCCAGCTTGGTGGTGGTGGGAAAGACCCTCCACGAGGCAGCTGCACGTGTTTTTAAGCACTACATGGGCATCACATGAAGATGAACTTTTATTTTGACATCACCGTACAACTCTTTTAGAAAGTAAAAGAAATACAAATCCATGATTTCATTGTTGTCCTATTTATTTGTGATGTCACCAGCTGCCCCCCCCACCAGGTCCTGTGCCTGTCAGCAGCTCTGTGAGAACCTGAGGTGACCCCTCATGTGTGCAGGTGCTGAGGGTACGATGCAGACACCTAGGGGCTTGAGGCTGTGCTATTTGCCAGGTGGGGTCCCTGGATCACAGCCCTACAGCACTGCCTGGGACCCCACTGGCCTAGTGCTTCCCAAGCCAGATGTGGGCGGCATGATCCCTGTACCCTAAACTCAGCAGATACACTTCCCCAACTCTGGGGGGAAACACAGGACCAGGAGACTTCGCCCACCTGACCTCAGTGCCCTCTGGAGTGGGAAACCCAGAGAGAGATGGAGTTTGTGCAGAAGCTGGGTCCCTAGGCCCCACCACGCAGCCCTGGGACACGCGGGGACAGCATAGTGCGGGACTGTGGAGGGGGGGACACCCCACTCCAGGCAATCCTTCCTTCTGGGTGGTTCATTAGTGAAAGCAATGCTGGACCTAACACCCACGTCTTCTGGAACAACCTCCAGTTTACAGTTCCACTGACCCTGGTACAGAAGAGGGTGAAGAAAAGCTGATGGATTTAATATGTTACCACTTTTTACTTCAACTATTTATCCACAGCAACACTGTATATTTTGCAAATGTAAAACACAGAGAGTGTAGCCTCACATGACTGACGCCAGGTGACATGCAGTACAATTCGGCTTGTCCTCATCAGAACGGCATCCTTAACTGCGACACAGCGAGGCCTGGGAGCCTGGCTTCAAGGAAGGTGATGAATTTGGCAGACAGTGAACCCAGGAGGCTTCCACCGGCCTGGCTTGGACCAGGTGGGACACACCCATGCTGTCACTGCACTTTCTGAGCCCATGGCTGAGAAAGAAATGCTACCTTTGGGGGACAGGGCCGGGCAGTGCAGTCCCTGACATCACAAAAGGCTAAATTCTGGATGTCTGGGTTCGCTCTCTGCGGAGATAACAGTGCTCAGTTTGCAGATCTGCTGGTACAGTAACCTCAGTGACGTGACGGGGGATGAGGGAAATGGAACCCCCAGCCAGCCAGCCAGGGTGACACAGCCAGAGCTGGCTCTGGTCTCCTGCTGCCTTCCAGCCCCAGCTTGCATGTTGTCCCCAGACGCGGATCACTGTGGCCTACGGAGTCTCCACCCAGGCAGGGCCATGGGAGAGTCCTCAAGTCTTGAGGCTTAGGAGCACAGCAGTGGCGGCTGCAAAGGCTGGAAAGGCTGCACCTGCAAAGGATGGCCTGTGGGTGACTGAGAACAGACCTGGTGCGGGGGGGGGGGGTGGTCAGCGCCCGCTTCCGGGAGCACATAGTGTCACAACACAGAAGCTACAAGGGCACAGCTCAGAATCATGTGGTGCCCAGGCAGCTCACGGGACCAGGAGAGGCAGCGGGGACTTTGCCCGGCCAAGGGCCAGGTGCTCAGCAGCCCTCGGGTCACATGGGTGGCCACAGTGATGACATGGGAGGTTCGACAAGCACATGGCTACATGGAATTACAGTGATCGCTGCTACCACTCTCGACACAGCATGGGACCCACACAGAGCTCCTGCCCTGGACTGCTCAGCAGGCCCCAGCCTTTGAGAACCTCAGCACTTCCTGGGGCCACTCTTGGGGTCCTGCCTGCTGACAGGGCAGGGCCAGGCTGAGGGAGCTGTGGTGTTGGGCAGAGGAGGGTGAGTGGGTCACTGTCAGGGCTGAGATGGGGCCCTGTGCTGGGCTCGACCCTCTTGGGAATGGGATGAGTACACTCAACCATATCCAGAGAAAGGAAAGTGGGGATGGGGTTCAGTCAGTGCAGCCTGGTACGAAGTGCCTAAGGGGCTTGCAACCAACGTCCTGGGATGACTGGGTCTTAGCTAGCTGTCCCCACTTGCTACTGAGAGGTGACTGCATTTTACCTAGACGCTCCCCTGAACTAACAGCAATTATAATACTGGTTATTTAGGACAGTATCTGTTAATAAAATAAGGATGTATACAAAGCAGTTCGGGAGCTTTAGACAGATGCTATGCACTTGGCAGAGTTAGTAATGATTGTGTGAGGTTTAAGTCAGTCCTAGAGGGACCTTTATTTATGAAAATATGGAAGGATCTGAATTGTTCCTAGCAGGGAAGTTTTTGGTCTATTTTCTCACTCGTCTGAGCACTGGCTTCCTATCGGGTGAGTGGAGGTCCTGGGAGGGTCTCTATTGCTAATTCTGAGTACTGAAACGCTTGTCTTTCACACACAAATAATACCTATACAGCATATATATGTATATATATATATTTATTTATTTATATTTATATATTTATTTTATATAAAATTTACTTACGTATTTTCATCAACCATATCAGGTCTACTTAAACTTTTTTTTTGCCCATTGTGAATAACAGCAATGATGCAGCAAGTTTGGGATTTTGTTGTGTTTTGTCTCTGTTCTTTGAAAGTATCTCCTTTTTTTTTTCTCTAGGCTGGATTTTCATGTACGTGGCAAAAGGAGGAGGAGAGCGTGGGGCTGCAGTGGGGCGGGTGGGCGGCAGTCCCCATCTACGCAGCCAGTGGCCAGTGGAGGCTGGCTGCTGAGCCACCCTGGGCTCCAGGGGAAGGGAGCCAGGGTGTGCAGGCTGCAGCAGGCAGGTGTCTGTCCCACAGCAGGTGAGCCCATGGGCTCTGGGCGCCTTCTTGGTTGTGAGGGGCGTGGGGAGCTGGAAACAGAGGTGTGCCAGGTAGCCCCTGTGTGGTATGCAGTGGTTTGGGGAAGCTGGGCCTCCTGCCAGGCTGTCTGCACAATTGTGCGATGACCCTGGGTTTGGCCTTGCTGCTGGCTAGGGGCAGCGGGGCAGGCAGCAGTCCATGGTGGTGCGCTGCGTGGGCGGTGTGGCTGGTGTGAGCTGCGGGCAGTGGCGGGTGGTCGTGGGTGTGGGTGCCCGCAGTGGTGACCGTGGTGGTACTGGTGGGCGTGCTGGATGTGCCGGGGTGGGTGGTGGTGGTGGTGGTAGGGGGCGGGTTCTGCTGCAGGTGGCAGTACTGGGCGTGATGGGCATGCGCTGGGGCCTCCACTGCCTGGGTGATGCTGCGGGTGGGGGGCGGTGGGGTGGGGCCTGAGGGTGGGTGGGGCTCGGGAGGGGCTTCCTTGGCCTGCTCTGGAATAAGGAACCCAGGGGGGAGGAGGAGTTGGCTGTGGTCTGGTGTGGGCGACATGGATGTTTTCCTGTTGATGTAGCTCTTCAGCTCATGTGAGGACTGCTAATGAGGGAGCCCTAAAAAGGAAATTCATAGAAATCAAAATTAAAAGATCTTACAGCAAGGAGGTCAGAATGATTTTCTTTCTCAAAGTAAAAGTTTCCCCACTGACCGCTAAGCCCTCAGTTCCACTCACTGGCCACAGAGTGAGTTGGGGTTGGACACAGGCTACCTCCTTCAGGGGGTGTGGGCAAGGGAGGAGGCACCGCCTTTCTGTGCCACAGTGCACATGCGCTGTGAACATCGTGCTGCACTGCCTGCCTGAGGGCTCAGGTCCCAGGGATGGGGGGGAGAGGGGTGGTGTGCGTGCAAAAGAGATGCCAGCAGATGACAACCCTGATATATAGGACCTGCCCCTGCAGAAGTTGGCCACTGCTTTCTGAAAACTTTTTTGACTGTCCAGCAAAGGGCTGGCTCCTCCACATGCTTGCTGCATTTGGGCAGCGTTGCTTCCCCTCCATGCGGATAGCTACTTGCTTTATCCACCTGCTCTGCTCAGCACCAGACTCCCAAGGAAGCAGCGGACATGCTGTCTCCCCAGCTCTGAGGCTGAGTGTGGAGGTTTCCAAGAAATGGACTTTTTAAAAAAGGCTTGCATTAAAGGAAATTTTAAATTGTGGTAAAATACCCAAACCGTAACATGCACCATCATAGCCACTTGTAAGCATCCGTTCGGTGGCATTCGGTCCATGCACTTTATTGTACGACTGTCACCACCGTGCAGCCACAGAACACTTTCCATCTTCCTGAGTTGTGGCTCTGCCCCATGCAGCACCTACTCCCCGTTCCACCTCTGCCCAGCCCTGATGGCTGCTATTCTATTTCCTCTCTGTATATGTGACCACTGTAGGCACCTCATATATGTGGCCCATGTATCATTTGTGCTTTGGTGACCTGAAGTAAATGACCTTTAAACAACTGTGGGTTGCTCATGTGGCACAGACCACCTGAGCCACCGAAACCTGGGGCAGAGAAGCCCTTCCTTTCCTTCAGAGGCCGCACATCCTCAACTCCTCCCACACGGCTGGGTTTCTCCTGCCTTTGCACCCACCCAGCTCCTCTTGCCCAGCTGTCCCTCTACATAGTGCCAGGCTCCCTGCCAGGAGCTCCTGGTATTGCTACTCCAGGGTGTGGTGAGAGATCCATGGATCCCAGACCAGCGTCCCCTACTGTGGTCCAGCTACCTAGGCTGTGGGTGGGTGTTGGGGACAGTCTGAGGGATGGTCTGCTTAGGTGGTTGGCCATCCAGCTGGATACCAAGACTCTGGGTACCCACAGCTGTGCATCTGTTCTCTGAATGTATCTTATCACTATGCAGAGCTGACTCTGGGGACGAGGCAGGGTCCCCACTAGAACCTTCGTTCTCCAAGTGCCTGGAACAATCTTTGCTTGCTAGAATGTTGTGTGTATTAGTCTGTTTTCTGTTGCTACAACAAAATAAAAGAGAAGGATTTAGTTAGCTCACAGTTCTGTAGGTTAACAATCTAAACAGCATGGTGCTGGCTCTAGTAGGGTCCCATTTCTGATGGCAGGTGGCATCATAGTGACAGGGCGTGTGAGAAGGATAGGTCTCATGGAGAGATGGGAATCTAGAGACAGAGATGGGGAACTGACTGGGGTCCTTGAGAGCTGCATGATCCCTTCTGAGGCCATGCCCCCCACCACCCCTAGGCCCCACCTCTTAAAGTTCCACCACCTCCCATTAGCGCCACACTGAGACCAGTCTTCTAACACATGAAGCCCTGGGGGACAAACACCTCCAAACCCCAGCACGTGTAGCAGAGGCTGGGGGGAGCCCGCAGGAACACTTCCTGATTGCAGTGTGTGTGATCGGGACATCCAACTTGAATGGCTGCCGTGATCACACAGGTAAGTGACTGTGTGTGGTCCTCGGAGGGACAGCATATGGAGAGTAGTGGGGCATGGCTAGCCCTGCAAAGGGCCTTTGGCCAACAGCAAGGACAAATCACAAAACACCAGGATCCATGGGGAGTGCTGGTATGTTACATTTACTACCTGGTTTTGGTGCCATTATACCTGGTTTCCCAGGAAGACCATTCCTATTCCATGATGGAGCAAGTGGAGTCTTCAGCAGCTGCATAGCCAGCCCAGAGGTGGAGAGTGGGAAGTTCTTACGAAGTCTGTGTGGCCTCACAGGCAGGAAGATCATTCTGGTGGCTCCTGATAGCCGAATGAGCCTTCTGTGGGGTCTGTCAGTGGATCTGGCCCAAGCCTGCCTTCCCCAGGCCACCACCCATACCCAGAAACACTGGTGGAGTTGCCTTTGAGGGACGCCTCATCTCAGCTTGTCCTTTTCCCTGCAGCCCTGTGCTGGCCAAGAGCATCAAGACAGTGCCTGTTTGATCCAGAAGCCAATGACCTGTGACCTTCTCTTGGGGCCACTTGTTCAGAGCACGTACCCAGGTAAGGACCGGGCCATGGCCAGGCTTGGGTAGAGGAAGCCTTACATGTGATGGTTGTTTCAATCTTTTGCCACCGCTTCATTTTCCTTCTCAATATTCACAATCTTTTTTTTCCTCAAATTATTCCCCATAATGCTAGTGGGTGGGAAGAGCTCTCCTGGTCCACATCTGGCTTTGGCTGTATGGATTAGCTTTAGTGAAGCACTTCCCTGTGCTCTGGTCCAGCCTGAGAAGCAGGAACAAGATGGAGTGGTGTGTTCAGAAAAATGCATCAAGGCTTTTGGTCCTGCTTCCTTAGTCTCTGGAACACACACTCGGGGCAGGCAGGACTCCTCCTGAAAGTTCCCAGCTGGGTGTAGGCAGAGATTCCACACCTAGGGGGAGTTTTATGCATGAAGCTTGGGGGCTGGATCTGGAATAGCACCAGGCCTGTCTCCTTTGTTGACTCTGCCAGGCTCCTCCATGCATGCTAGGGGAGGGAAAAATGTGGACAATCGTGGTGGTGGGTCACCACTGGGGGCTTCCCATGTGAAAAGCATCGGAGCATACCACCCATGGCTCCAGCTGGCAGAGAATGACCATAGAGCTCTGCTATGGGTCTTTTCCAGGACCCAAGCTAGGGAAGTGCTCTTGGGGACTGGGGCATGGCTGTCAGTCTCTATCATCCTCTGGCTGTTAGAGGCCCATGTTAGCAAACTTCCATTACTCTAACAGATACCTGAGATGAATAAGCTTATAAAGACTTTACTTTGGCTCATGGTCTCAGAGGTTTCCATCCACAGTTACTTGGCCCTGTTGCTTTGGGCCTACAGTGGCATAAAATATCATGGTAGAGGAGGCCTGTTCACCTCATGGTGGCCAGGAAGAAAAGAGAGAAAGAGAAAAGGGCCAGGGGCCCCCTACCTCCTCCAAGGGCACCTCCCCCAGTGACCTAACTTCTTCCCACTAGGTGCCACCTCCTAGAGATTCCCCCACCTCCTGGGAGTCCACAGGCTAGGGACCAAGCCTCCACACCACATGGGCCCTTGGAGGACCCTCAGATCCCAAATGTAGCAAGGCCCAAGAAGGGAAGGCTGTGCTGCCTCATTGCTGAGTTTTGGTTTTAGTGGTCACTGCCACCAATTAAGTCACAAGGCAGGAAAAATAAGCTAGAATAAGTCACGCAGAAACAGGCCCACATCCCACCCTGCCTGGCCTCTGCTCTCACAGCTGAACTTGACCACCCTGACCCGTGAGGCCCAGTGATCCCTTCCCAGTGTGGTGGGAGAGTAAATGGGAGATACTTTTGCTTTCAGGTGTGTGTGTGTGTGTGTGAAATCCGGTCTCCTCCTTTTCTATTGGGGGGGTGATGGAACACAACATGGTGGTGTGATTCCCCCTCCAGGGTCATAGAATAACAGGAGAGAGAGCTTCACCACTGACCTGAGTCAGGAACTGGTACACGTGGTACCGAAGCACGACCCTCACTGTGGTTTTGTGGGAGCCCCTGTGGATGAGCACAGCCTTTCACAGCTGGCAGAGGGACAGCCGTGTGTGGCTCTCTCTTCCTCTGACTCTTCTTCTCCTCTTTTGCTGCCTCTCCTCTCCCAGTTTGCCTTTGTCAGTGATCACTTCTGCCTTTTCCTACCTTGAAGAATCCCTAAACAGCAATGGGACTTTGGGGTCAAAGATCTCCTTGTCTGAAGTGTCTTCAGAGTGCATCTAAGCACAGGATAGAAAAAGATTTCCCCTAATGCTGTGCCACAACCTTTCTTAGATTCTTAATGGTGGGGAGGAACAGCCAATCTTTCTTACCTTTTGTTATTGATCGCATTTTAAGACCCTTAAAACCATGTAAGAACGAGGCCTGGAGACAGGGTGCTTGATTAGAAATCATCTCTGTCCTGTCTCTGGTAATCTGCTGGAGCAAATCCAGTGCACATTGGCGGGCCGTGTTTCCAGCGTCAGCTTCGATAGCTGAGAAGAGAGAGCCCTTTTCTCCTCCCCGGGTGCTGCACCCAGGTCCAACTATCAGCTGTGCCACTTGCTAGCTGTGTGAGCCCAAGCAAACAACCTAAGCTCTCCGAGCTACAAAGTCATTAAAACACCATCTTGGATTACAGGTTTTGCCATTAATGAGGGAGAAGATGTAGGCCGGGTGAGCCCCAGCATTTTTATAACTTCTATGATACCTGGAGGACCAGCAGCAAAAACTAAGAAGATCAAACCAGGTACATGTTTGATTAATTGGCCCGCAATGTTGTTTTCAGGATGCATGCTTTCTTTTTTCCTTGATGAGACTTCTGAGATGTTTTCTATTTCCAGGAGGGCAGATCCTAGCCTTGAACCACATCAGCCTGGAGGGCTTCATGTTCATGGCAGTCAGAATGATTCAGAATTCTCTCGATCACATGGAACTCACCATTTCTCAGGCCAAAGGTACATGTCCACCCACTCTCAGAAGCTGAAGGCCTCCTCTTCTTCTGGCAGGTACTGAATGCCGAAGGCTGTGTGGCATTTGTGCTGCTGTCCTGGTGGGTGGTGGCCTGCAAAGAGCAAGTGTAGTGGTACAAATCAGTAAGCTCAGTAAGCTTGGGGCCAGGGCAGGTCCTGTCTCCGCTAGTCTGAAAGGAAGCCACTCACTCTGCTTTTTTATTAGCATCCTGTGCTTTTCTACCCTCTTCTCACAGGAGAGGGAGTTTTAGTTACCCACTAGAGGTCACCTAGCCCGTGCTTCCATCAGACAGCACACAGTGGCGGAGCTTGATTTTCAGTTCAGTCATAAGTCTTATGCTTGTCTCTCGTGGAGGCTGTGGAAGAAGATGAACAGATCCTTACAATATTGCCAGAAGGACAACGACTGTAGATTCTGAAAGAAATGGCCAGGATTCTAGCATTTCCGCTCATTACTGAATACCTTTAGATTTGAGTAACTCAAAGCCAAATCCATTAAATCAAATGCATTCAAATCAAATTCATTCAATATATGAGATTGGACTTGCCCTGGATGCTGATGAGTCTGCATCAAAGTAAAGAATCTACCTGTACATTTATATATTCAGGTCTAAAGAAACCCTAACTCTTATGACTTCTTCCCATGTATGTTTGTTGAGCAGCTATTATTAATATATTAATAGTAAATACTTTATTTTCCTATGTCCTAAGCTAAATATGCATATGAGTATATATAGTGTGTGTGTATACATATATATAAAAGCATACACACGTTTTTATCTCTTTATGTATATAAAAACCCCCCTCTCTCTAAATAATCCTGTAGCCTCGCTAATCCTATGATATTATTGGTAATGGTATTGATATGGCTAAAGTGACTCCATTTTCCTTTTTAGATTCCAGTTTGTCTTCGCTTAACCCCTAAATGCACTCACTCCCCAACCCTGTTAGATATTAAGGCACTAACCCATAGATAAACTCACTCCTCAGACCCCTTCCCAGTTAACTATGAAACCCATAAAAGAAGGAACAGCTACAGCAAACAGACCAGATGTTTGGAGAGGGCCTGTGATAAACCTAGTGATGTTCCTGTGAAATTCCAGAAAGATGATGTGTGATGTGGTTACTAAGGTTACGGGGGCAGGGGGGGGGACTTGTGGGGAACTTGTAACACATAAAAACCCCTGAGAACAAAGACTGGGCAACTGATGCCTTAGCTGAAAGCTGGGACAGCATCTGCCGGCCAATAAAGCTCCTTGTGTCCATACTCGGCCTCTGTGAGTGATTCTTATGATTTTGCCGTAACAGTATTATCTCTGTTTTAGATATAAGGAAATTGTCCGAGGTTTTACCCATGGATTCCCTACTTCCTGTTCCTCTCTTCCTTCTGTGCTGGGTCCAGGCTTACTGGGCTCTGCAAGAATTGGCGACCCAGCCTCCAGCCACACATTCCACTGGCTGGCCATCACTAAGGCCCCGGAGGCCCCTGCACGGTGGTCTCTGGGTCATATGCTGATCGTAGGTGTGCACAGTGGGGTCTTCGGGAGAGGCCAGGGCTAAGAGCAGTGCTGTGTGCTGGTCATGGATTGGGGACAGGATGCTTCATCCTCAAAATTGTGCTTTCTCCTCTCTGAGCAGGGATGACACTTTCCTGGGGTCTTTTGAGAAAGCAGAAAGATCTCTCTTCTCTCTCCATCTCTTTTCTCCCATCATGTGACCATTCTCACTAAAGGCAGCTGGCATTATTCACTCTCCTCACTCCTGTGGTTTCATAGTTGATCACACAAGTGGCCCCCATTCCCGTTTCTGAATCACATGCAGAGCCTTCCCTTTCTCTGTTCTAAATGCAGCATCCTTCATGAGGTGCTAAGTTCACATCACTCCCCACACCTGTAAAGGGATTCTCTGTCCCCAAAGGAAAACTGGCCATGCACAGATGGCACCATGAAGCCAGCCTTGCCAAGCCGTTGAGCTCTTCTGGGCTTGCTTCACAGGTGTTTGTGGAAATGCCCCCAGGGGAGGAAAGGGCAGCACGGCCATTTGTGGCATCTTCTCTACAGACATCCTGAGTGCCGGGCACCAGGGAAGCTTGTCATCACACGCACAAGACCAGGACAGAGACCCTGAGGAGTGGGAAATGGCCCAGGCGCAGAGCCCCACGCTCCAGCAGAGGCCTCAGCACTCACCTCTGCCAGTGAAGGTGACTGTCTCTTAGTTCACTTCCTAGAACTTAGAGTGCATCCCCCAAGTCCTGTGCTCTCCACGTGCCTTGTCACTAGAGGTCACTCAGTCCCTCTGACCCTCAGTCTCTTCATCTGTACGATGGAAGTAGGTGCTTGCCCTGCGTGGTTGTTGGGGGAAAGGGCTCCTGGCAGTGCCTAGGCTCCTGGTTCAGAGTTGGGGGCCAGCGCCCTTCATCACTAGTTAGAATAGTTATGGAGACAACACAAGGAAGTGGGTGGCTATCTGGGCTGGGCACAGGCAATCGGGCATCCCATTATCTTGGCCTCTAACTGTCCCCAAGCTGACACTCGGAGGCACTGCTCTTAACTGAGAACCTGGGGAGGAAGAAGATTCAGCCCGGCCCTGGCAAACTAAGAACACCGCACTTCAGGCCCAGCTCCCCCCTACCCCCACCATCTCCTTAGAGTCCCTGGTGGCGCATAGACCATGCTCTAGCCCTTTCCATTTGCTTTGGGTCTCCTGTCACTGTCACTCATGGACCGTGTCACTCTCTGTTCCTGCAGAGGCCTGGCCAGAGACTGAAGTGGGGCACAAGTGGGGACAGACTTATTGCCACTCTGTGTTGACACAGGTTGGCCATCCCTCTGCCAACAGCACAGCTCTTACCAGGCTCCCTGGCTCTACTGCCCACCCCTGCTCATGCCCCAGGCTCAGGAGGTACCAGCCCCAGTGCTCACTGGCTTCTCACTGGTCCCCAGAACCTGCCAACTCCTCTGAAGTTGGCTGGCATCTGCCTGGTACAGAGGTCAGCAGAGCTGACCTTTGGTGCTTAACACGTGCCCAGTGGTGCCCTGGGTCCTCCATACGCTCTTAAGGAGGCTTCCTACAAGCCTGTGTACACCTGTACACCTGTCAGCCCTTTTACAGGTGTGGTGCCTGAGGCACAGGGACGAAAGTATCATGCCACGGTCTACAGGAAGTTTGTGGTAGAGTCGGGGCTGGAGTCTGAGGTGTCGGGGTCACAGCTGACACTTGCTTCCCAGGCCACTCCCTGTAAGGCTCCTTTGGTATGACACAGGGCAGAGAGAGCCTCTGTGACCTTGCAAGCTGGCTTCTGGGGCCAGCAGAGAGGAGCACAATGGCTTTCCCACACCACAGTGAGCCATGGTACTCACCGCCAGACCTGCGCAGTCCGGCCTCCCCTGGATCCCCTGCCAGCTTTGTGGCCTGTGAGCTTCTGTGACACAGCAGAGCTCACACTCTCACTTTGGGTCTCACCCTTGGTAGCTGTTTTATTCTATGGATTTTGGTGTTCAGACAAAATTCCTCACCTTGGAGGAGTTCCTAGGAGAAGGGAGGCCGTACCAGCTCCTGTACTAATCTCTCTGGAGCGTCTTGTGTTGGGTTAAACATTTCTCAGTTTATTTCAGCTTGCTTATTTTCCTGTGTGTTAATAGTATTTTCCAACATGGACTAGAAAGCACTGAGCAAAGGGGGCAGATGGGACGAAAGACTTTTTCTAGGAACAGGGATCAGTGGAGCCTGAACAGTGACCTGGGCATTCTCTGCCTCGAACTGATGGTCACCTGGCCTGGCACTCACACGCTGGCTTCCTCCTTCCCATGCTGAGCTTTTGCCTCAGCCACACCTGGCTTTACATTTCACTGTCCCCCTTCCTGGCTGCTTGTATTTGCGTGTCTGAGCCTCCAGGCCATCACAGTCACACTTACTATCATGTGGCTATGGGTTAATTTGTTGGTAATCTCTCTGTTAAAAGTCTCTACCCTGCTCGACCTGTGTCATCACCGCCATCTTCCCGGCAACTTGCATAGCACCTGTGTCTCAGTCCATTTCGTGTTACTGTAACAGAATGCCATAGACTGGGTAAATGATCAACAATAGAAATATATGTGGCCCATATCTCTGGGAAGTCCAGGATGGAGGGGCTGCATCTGCTAAAGGCCTTCTTGCTGACAGTGGATGGTATCACATGGTGAGGGAGAAAGAGGGAGAGTGAGAAAGAGGAAGAGGAAAAGAGGAACATATGAATTCTCTCCTTTTAAATATAACTAACCCACTCCCAAAGTAATCCATCATGCAGGTCATGCCTTCATGACCTAATCATCCCTTAAGGTCTCTCATGATGGTATTAACTGTCATGATTGCCATTCAATATCAATATGAGTTTGTGAGGGGACATTCAAACCATAGCAGCCTGGCACATGATAGGTGCTCAGTAAATGCTGCTGCATGATTGGATGAGTGGATGAACAAGTCTTATGTGGCTGTTGCCAAAGTACCTAGCAAAACGTCTGGTACATGGTATGATCATTGTTCTCTGCTCTAAAGCATGCAACTATTGTATGGCAAAGATCTAACTAGGAAGAGTGAAAAGCCCCCTGAGGTTGTCTTTTGCCTCAAGCAGCTGCTGTGCCTCTGATGTCCAGCATGCCCACACTTGGCTGGCACTGTTTATGGGGCTCCCAGGAAGTGCCTGGACAACTTCCATTCTAACACCATGAGTGCAGACAGTAGGGGACCTGCATTTGTTGGGGACCTGCATTTGTTGGGACCCTGGCATGGTTTGGGCACATTGGCAGCCACACAGACAGGAGGGGATCAACCTGCTAGCTGTTTGGATTGGGAAGTGAATGTTGGAGAATCTGAGAGACTTGGGCAAGGTCACGTGGGGAGGAACTGCTGCAGCCGGAGGAGACTCTCTGCTGGCCAGCCTGGAAACTCATGCTGTTTCTGGGTGCAATGTTGCCTGCTCCTGGGAGCAGATGAGACTCAGAGGAGTCTCCTGTGCAGACAGGGCAGGCACCTCATGCTTCTTCTTTTCTATTTGTTTGGGGCAGGGCACTGGTACTTCTTCCCCTCCATTGCCTCTGGAAACCAACTCAAGTGAAATCTACTTCGTAGAGCTGGTTAAAGAAGACAGGACACTTGGATTCAGCGTGATGATAAGCATTAGTGGGGCTTGGAAAACAGTTAAAGAGCTGTCCATCTGGAGCCTTGGTGGGCTTTCCACCCTGACAATGTGTGCATTGTGTACAAGTGGCACGTGGAAAGTGGGTGATCCAAGAAGGTCCATGGGAGCCATCTGTGGGGAGTGAGAGTTCAAAGACAGACTGGGAAAGACGGGGCAACTTGAGGTTAAGGCAGGGACAGACACTCAGGAGCTCCAAACACGGGAGGAGGCAGTGTGGGTGGAATTGGAGGATGTTCCTGACTCTGATGGTAAACTGATAGTGAGAAGTTGGGGCTTCAAGGTCACAGCCCAAGTCAAGTGGGGTAGTCCATGGTCATCCCAAGTGGATCATGGAGGAGCCTTGTACTTGGTCCTCCAAGGGCAAGGGCAAAGTTCAGTGTGTAAGACCTCTGCCCAGATTGACATTTTGCATCTGGCTTCTGAGTTCTACCTGGCAGACCCCTGATGAGGGAGGTGACCCATGTAACTGAGATCACCCCAAGGTTTGGAGAACTCAGAGCCACAGGTTGGAGGGTGCTGCTCTAATTCCCAAGCACTGAAACCTGTTACCCTGAGACCCTGGAAAATGTCTGGATTTCAGGAATGTCATTGTTGCATTTCACTGTTGATTGGAAAGAGACTGGAATCCAAGAGACTGGAATTTTCCAGCAGGTAAGGAAATGATGTGACAGTGAAAAATTCTAGAGGAAACCCAAGAGATGGTAGGCATGCTTTGCTTTCCTGCATGATAATGCTATGCATCTAGATAGAACAAGGATCCTGGGCTGTCGGACCCCCCGCATGCCATCCACTTGTCAGTCAGTGATTTCAAGAGAACAAGACCCCAAGAAATAAGGTTCATGAGTCCACAGAGAATGAGCAGGTTGATACCGAGGATGGTCAATTTATATTCGAGGTAACAATCCTAACAGACATCAAGCATAGCTATTTCTCACCTGAAACACTTGCTAAAGTTTAGATTATTCATATAGATGTATATATATATGCATATGCTAAAAAGTTGGTGATTTCCTTTGGCTGGCAGAAAAATCTGAGATTTTCTTGGGAGAAATTTAATTTCAGAAATAATTATGAAATGCCTTGCCCAAACCCAAATAGCCATCAAACAAATGAAAAACACTCAAACCCATGAGAAGCCATGGGAATATAAATTAAATTAAAATGAAATTTTATAACTATGCAGGAAAAAAGGACCGTCATACAAATCTGTTAGGAATGTGAATAATTATGTGTACATTCACATTGGGACACAACCTGGCAACATCTATTGTAATGAAAATGTACATATCCTTGAGCCCATAGAAGTAGAAACAAGATTCCCAGTGTACATATAAAGCTGTATATAAGATGTTTAATGCACTGTTGCTTGTAGTGACAAAAATGCTGGGGAAAAATGACTAGGACCCACTGAGGAAAGGCTGCATATGCTATAGCACGTGTATACGTAGACACCAAGCTGCAGCCATTAAAATGAATGGGCACTCAGTCCAGCCACATGGAAAGATTTCCGTGAAGCACCCACAAACTAAGCAAGAGAGAAGAGGAGAACTGTGGCTGGGAGGCCTCTTTCTGTACAACAGGTAACTTAGCTGAGTATGTATACATTCCTGTGCTTGTTAGTGAGAAACAAAGGCCACCAACTAGTGGTCTGAAATGAAGCTGTGTGACTGGGAAGGGAGAACTGTGTCACCCTCCTGCAAGGCCTTCCTAAA
This sequence comes from Erethizon dorsatum, assembly GCA_028451465.1. Classification (NCBI taxonomy): domain Eukaryota; kingdom Metazoa; phylum Chordata; class Mammalia; order Rodentia; family Erethizontidae; genus Erethizon; species Erethizon dorsatum. The sequence continues at coordinate 33,792,576 of CM051831.1, forward strand.
CAGGAGCTGCAGTAGCTAGACAGAAAGAGGGCAGAAAAGGCAGAAGTCCACTAGCAAGGCGAGACAGAGTTCAGGTCTGCAGCTGCTCAGGAGGGGAATTGGAAGCCCTTGTGTGATGATTGACTGCCATGAGGTTTTACATTAGCAATGCTGGAAGTCTAGTTCCAAAGTAGTCTTGGATTCATTGAAAAAACATTTCACCAGGCCTCAGAGTCTGTGTTAGTCAGCTTCTTGTTACTATAACAAGAGCCTGAGACATTTTGCAAAGAGAAATGGTAATTATGGCCCAGAGTTTCGGAAGTTTCAACCCATGATTGGTTGGCTCTGTTTGGGGGGGGCAGGGCAAGGCAGCACATCAGAGGTGAGTGAGATAGGAGAGGAAGTGGGTTCCCATAATCCCCTTTGAGGGCGCATCTGCAAAGATCTAAAGACCTCCCACATCCAAAGGTTTCACCACCTCCCCAAATCATCCATGCTGGAGACCAAGCCTCACCACATGGACCTTTGGAGGACATTTCAGATCCAAACTATGGCAGGGCTGTTCAGATGCCTGGTGTGTGTCTATCATGAAGCTTAGCCAGACTTTTATTTAACCACTTCTATATGATTGTGTGAGTATGGAGAGAAGCTAAAAGACAGAATTAAGATGTCTTACGTACAAGCACTAACTCCTCACAGTGAATGTAATCACGGACTGCAAACATGTACTAATAGAAAGAAGGATATAGATACTAGATTCTCAGTTATTACCATTTATTAATGTGTTACCCCTATCATGGGATTGGAAGGAGGCAGGAAACAGGTAAAGAGGAAGACATTCAAAAACTGCCAGAAGGCTAGAATACCATTGATAAAAATCTATCTATATGTTCACATGTGAAAAGTAAATTAGAAGAAGAAAAGAGTTAGCTCTTTGTCTTTTGCTCTGTAGGGTGTTTATGATCTATTGCTCAGTTAAAAACGGTAAGTTGCAAATGCTGTGTAGTTGAATTCTGCTTTCGTATCCACCAACAAGCACATGTGCTTGTTACGCACAAATGCACACATGGGCCTCAGGCCCATTGCAAACCTGCCTCCATTGGTTACTACCTGAAGAAATGTACATCCTGTGTGATGCTACTTACCAAGCACTTGCTGTGTCCCATGCTTGGCTGGGGGTGTGGCTGGGCTTCCTTGTCGCCTGTATAGTTATGCTCTGTGCAGACACCTAACTTTATTGCTCGGTGGTGAGTGCAGTCTACACAGGTGAATACAGAGGACCATGTTGGATGGAGATGGGCAGAGGGAGAGTTGGGTACTGAAACCCCTGATGAGGTTATCAGTCTAACCCAGCCGGCAACATGGCACACAGATGCAAAAGAAAGACAAAGAGAATATTCCTCAGTTGAGGATCTTTGGGGTGACCCAATGTTCTCTCTGGAACAAAAGGCCTCATCTCCAGAAGCTCATGACTTTTATTGGTATCAATCAGGGAGGTGGGTTGGGGTCTCAGCAGAGTGCATAGGGAAGAGAAACTTTGTAGCTGTACCAGGCACAGAGGCCTCCAATTAGCAATGCACAGATAGTTTTGCTGTATGGAAGGCTGGCACCTTTACTGCCAGGAACATTTGTTTCAATATAGCCAGCTCTACCTTTCTCAGTAAATAAGGTGAAGGAGAGGTCAGGGTCAGGTTGTGGCAAGGGCTTTGTTTCTCAGGAGAGAGCATCGTGGTGGTCTCCCACCACAGATGGGGGCTGGAGGGGCTCCCTTTGTTAGGGAGTTTAGGGAGGTTGGGGCAATGAGTGGTGAGCTTTCCCTCGTGTCTTTCAGGGTGGCATTAACACAAGCGTGCTCCATGGAGGAATCTATGTGAAATCCATCATTCCTGGAGGTCCAGCTGCCAAGGAAGGGCAGATCTTGCAGGGTGAGGGATGGAGTTGTGCCAGGAGCTCTGTGCTTTGTAGCAGAAGGCACTTTGGGATGGGTGGCCCTGCCCCATCTGCTCTGGGACCCTTGCAAAGAGCCTGCTTTCCTCTCCCAGAAGGGGAACATTTCACCTGCCCCCTTCCACCTGATATTAACCTGTGTCATTGCATTTATCAGTATTTAATTTCTTCTGTTGACTAGTATTCCATTGTATGGCTACACCAGTTTGTTTATCCATTTACCAGTTGAAGGATGTTAGCTTGTTTCCAGACTTTGGAAATTATGCAAGAAGTAATACAGATATTCACAGAGCAGTTTTTTGTACACATAATTTTCTCTTTTGTTATCTAGGAGTGGGATTACTGGGTCATAAACATGTAACTTTAAAACATATTTCAAAGAAGTTATGTCAGTAATAATTGGTTTCTTCTTACTATTTTAGCTCGTGCTCTTTTCTCTTTGTGCTTCCATGAAGGTGAATTTCAGTCAACCAGTCTTCAAGCTGTTTCTTTTCTCAGCTGTGTTACTTACTAATGAATCCATTGAAAATATTCCTACCCCTGTTAGAGTTTCTTATTTACAGCATTTTCATTTGGCGCTATCTTACAGATTCTCTGTGTTCCAGTCCTCAGCTAGTCATGCATTTTAATCACTTTTTCCACAAGCGCTCAAACATATTAATTATGGTTATTTAAACTTCAGTCTCTGATAATTGTAATAAAGGCTCAACTGCTGATTTTTCTCTGTTGATTTTTTTTTTCTTTCCTTTTTCCTCCCTTCCTCTCCCCTGTTTTATTTTGAGACAAGGCTGGCCTGAAACTCCTGTGCTAAAGCAGTCCTCCTGTCTCAGCCTCCCAAGTAGCTGAGATGATAGGTGTGCACACCACAACTGGTGATTAGTTTGTTTTTGACAGCACTTTTTGTTGCTGCTGCTGCTGCTTTGTGTACCTCTTAATTTTTGATTGCGTGTTGATATTGGTATAGAAAAGTAGAGACTGAGCTAAACAGAATTTAGGCCAAGAAGTAGCCTTGCCTATTGCTCTGCTCCGCCATGAGTGCAGGTTCTTGACTTAGGGTGTTTAGGACACAAGTTAGATTTTGGTTCAGTGGTTCCGCCATAACCTACTGTGAAACATTGGCTTGGGATTTCACTTCACTTGTGCACAGGGTGGTGCTGGGTGTGCCCTACAGTTTTCCTAACCACCCTGTCCTTCCTCAGCCTTCATCCTGCCTGTGTCCCTGTGCCTCAGAAAGGTCTCTGTCCCTTTCCTGCCCCTCCACTGGCCACAGACTGCAGCGGCCAGCCTGGAGGGGAGGCCAGCTTGTTTCTGTTGTCCCCCTGCAGGTCCTGTCTTCCAGGTCTCCATGGAGGGCCTTTATAATTGAAACAGCCTTTCTCCCCGGCAGGTATCTCAGCTCTGCCTTTAGTCTTTGGTGGGTCTACTATAGAAGAGGGTTTCCTGCTGTTCAATTACTGGTAGATTTGTTCATTGTATCAACAAAGAGTCCTGGAAGCAGGACTGTTTTTATGCCCATCCTCTAGGAGTGCAGGGCTTTTTGTTTGTTTGTTCTGTTGTATGCACTTCTATCCAGGAGACTGCCACAGTTCTTCCTGCAGTTTCAGACTCATGTTCTGTGGGGGAGAAAGGTCCAAGTAGGGCATTATGCATTTCCCACAGCTAGAGCAGCTTCCCTCCTCTAGGCCCGCCCCTTGGGGAACAGTTCTTTGCATGCCCTGCTCTGCTCCTGATCCTTCCTCCTCCGAGCACTGCAGGGCCTGTGTGGTGAGTCTGTGCTGACAGCTCTGTGCTGTCAGACTAGCCACATTCACCTGCAGCAGCACAGGGAGTCTGAATCCTTCTTGCCCACTGCATAGGGGTTGGCTTCTCTCTGCTAGAGCCATCATTACTGAGCCGAGTTCACATCCTGTTGCTTCCTAGTCCGTCTTGCTTTAGGGTTTAGTCTGGTTGCTCTCTAACCTCAGCTTTCTTTCTTTTTTTTTTTTTTTTGTCAGAACCAGGGGTCGACCTTAGGACCTCACGCGCCAGCAGGCGCCCGTGCCGCTGAGCGATATCACCGGCCCTTTCTTCGTATGTGGGTTCTGGGAGTTGAACTCAGGGCCTCACACTTGCCAGGCAGGCGCTTACACCACTGAGCCATCTCACCAGCCCTCAGCTTTCTTATTTTAACAGAATTGTTTTTAGTGGGTGTTTCCAGCTTATAGGTATTTTTCAGGTATGAGGGATGCTCATTCTAGTTTTCTACATTTTTGGCAGAAGTGGAATTTTGAATGTAAATATGCTTTAAAAAGAACACACTCCTATATAAGAATGTCTTTTAAACAAATATAGAACCACACTATGATTTTAAAAACCTAGATAATGCTTCATTTTTTTTTTTTTTTTTTGTGGGTACCGGGGGGTCGACCTCAGGACCTCACGCGCCAGCAGGCGCCCGTGCCACTGAGCGATATCACCGGCCCCTTTTTCGTATGTGGGTTCCGGGAGTCAAACTCGGGCCCTCACACTTGCCGGGCAGGCACTTAAGCCACTGAGCCATCTCACCGGCCCCATTTTCTGATTGCACCATATAGTCAAAATCTTGTTGTTGGGCATTTAAGTGCCATGCCAAACATCTGTGGAGCTGAGTCTTGAAGAATATACTCCTAGATTGAGTTGGAAATAAGGAAGCTTTGTTTAGATTGTTGCTGCTGTAGCAACAGCAGGAAACCTCTAATCTCTGACTAGTGCCTAGACAAGCATGGTGTTCAGGTTTAAAGGAAAAGGGGTGGTGTTCTGAGCCATAGAAGCAGCAGAAGGTCAGTCAGTACATCTGGAACTGTTCTCCTTAGTTCTGCTAGTGATCAGACATGGTTACTGTCACTGGGAAACTAGGTCCTAACATGGGGAGGAACTGGTGACTGTCCTCTGTTTTGTGTCCTCCAGAGAAGAATTCAGACAAGACACATAAATAGTTCTATAGAGTATAGGCAGAGTTTACTGTAATATGATAGATTTTCACAGTGATAGAGATCAAGGCAGACAAGCGTTAAGTTGGCAGTAATGCCAAATTAAGTCCCATGTTATATTTGTGATTAAATGATTCTTTAAGGAATATTGTTTCCTTCCTCTGAGGTTATTGTTCTTTGACAAGGGAAATGGGCTATTTCAACCAACTTTAGAGGGTAGGAGGCTCCTGTTTATTTCCTAGGTGGAGTGCTTCTGTTTAGTTTGTCTTGAGACCTACAGTTGTTTTCCAGTCTCTTACATGGCCTGGTCTTTATCATTAGCATGCTCAGAAGAGGTTACATTCTCCTGGGCTAACATTTGAAACCATAAGCTTGTTTGGATTTTATATATAGCTAGTGGTTAAAAATATAGAGGGATGCCTGGCAAGTGCAAGGTCCTGAGTTCGATTCCCAGTACAAAAAAAAAAAAAAAAAAAAAAAAAAACACAAAGGGAAAAGGGGGAAAATGGTGTCTTCTTTCCCTTTCATGTATCCCCTGCTAACCTGCCTCCAGGCCTGCTAATGTCTTTCTGCCTAACAGTGACTAGATGGTTTTGTTATTGATTTGTTTAGAATGGTCTTCAAGTGACCACTAATATTGGTGGTGTGCGAAATTTGTTTATTTTCAACAGAGAATACCATCACTCACCTGTTAGATCAAGGTCTTTCCAAGGGAAACAGGACAGAAGCTGTTTTTTTTTTCTCAGTATCTTCCTTTTCAGTTTCAGTTTAGAACTAAGATTAGGCTCCTCTTGGAGTATGTTATTGAAGTCTACAGTGACAAAAGACTAATGGCCAGAAAATGTAAAGAACTGCATATTAGTAAGTAGAAGACAACCAAATACTATATAAAAGTGGATGAAAGACATTTATTGGTACTTCACGAAAGAGAAAGTATGAAAAAGTATTTTGAATCAGAGAAGTAAAAACTAAATCACAGCAAAATAAAAATTTATACTGATTAGATTATTTAAATTTTAAGATGTGATACTAGTCAATATAATGAATATATGGCATGATGGAAATCATTTTCAGTTGGATACAGGATAGTAGTATTCCTTCCTCAATAGAGGATATAAAATCTGTTTTTCTTATTTTTTTTTTTTCAATGTGGGTACCGGGAGTCGACCTCAGGATCTCGCACTTGCAAGCAGGCTCTTGTGCCGCTGTGCGATATCACCAGCCCTTTTTTTCCTTTATGTGGGTACCAGGAGTCGAACTCAGAACCCCGCTCTTGCTGGGCAGACATTTATGCCGCTGAGCTATCTCACTGGCCCTTTCTTTTTGCCTTTCCAACTCATTCACATTTTCTTTAATATGTTGTAAAAGAAAAAAATGATTTAGTCATTTCAAAAACTCTTAACTATTACTTCCCTGTTGTGCATTTGACCCACGTGGTTGTGTTTATTATCTATAACTACCTTCTGTTTATTCCAGTCTTTCTCTCTCTCCTTAGTAAGCCCCTCATTTGATTGTGGTACCTTGTCTGGTAGGATGATTTCAACATTCATTCTTTAATGTTGAGCCATTGAGTGGTTCTGCCTCAGTTGGGTGGTTATGGTTTTCTGTTAACTTTAGTCATCTGATAGGACCACAGAGTGTCGCTGCATGGCAGACATACTCCTCCTTCCCCATTGTATAGTGGCAGCCCGCTTCCCCCTCGGTAATCAGAACCCAGCACAGCAGACAGTAGATGATCCTCGTTTGCCTGTCACAGGATGTGAGGAGCCCAGAGTGGCCTGGTGGGCATTCTCAACTTCCAGATCAGAACCTTGCTCTTGCTGGGCAGACATTTATGCCGCTGAGCTATCTCACTGGCCCTCTCTTTCTTTTTGCCTTTCCAACTCATTCACATTTTCTTTAATATGTTGTAAAAGAAAAAAATGATTTAGTCATTTCAAAAACTCATAACTATTACTTCCCTGTTGTGCATTTGACCCAGGCCCCGAAGACCCTGCCATTGCACCCCACAATGACTCAAACCACTTCCTCAGGGCCACTAATTGCAAAAAGAATGACCTGTTTACAGGGGAAGAAAGGGAGGTGATGTTTCCCAGCGTCACTTTCTGCCGGCTTCGGTACTGCTTAGTGGGGATTTTTTTGTCTTCCTTCTCCCCTTGCAGGAATATAAAGCCAAGTCTGAAGAGCAGAGAATGTCAACCGCTGTTTCTCAAAACACTGAAGTCTGGGGTGGGGGACAGAACACGACAGAAAATAAAATTCAGCCAGGGAAAGTTTAGGTGAGAAAGACTGACGATGTCCTGAGTAGGAATGGTGAAGGGACACACCACAGGCAGCCAGGTATGCCCTAAAAAGGCTGAACGTATCTATTCCTGGAGGGCGTCATTAGGGATACTGCCCAATCTCTCTCTCTCCCCCTTTCTCAAGCCTGTTTCCTCACCTAGAAAATGGAAGTGGACACCGCTTCCCACTGTTCAGCTCTGCTGTAGAGGCTGCCCTGCCTCAGCCTGCCCTCTCCCATTCCTCTGTGCCCTGCAGCTGAGGCAGGCCGCTTCCTGGGGACAATTCCCTTGTCTGCAGCTGGGCTCTAGTGGACACAGGGTGTTGGTTCTGCTGTCCAGCACAGGTGTCACCCTGGTGCCTGGCCCCTTCCATGGTGCCCATCTCGTCCCAGCTCCCCAGGGCCTGGAGCAGAGATGTCAAACTGTCCCAAGAGTCAGCAGCCAATAAAGGGGCCAGGCTCACCCCCCAGGGGATACAGACCCCTTCCTGTGGGCAGAGGCAAGTCTGGAGTACAAGCAGAGGGGCCTTCACGGGGCCAGGCAGGGCCTCACAAAGGAAGGGGGTTCCTTGAGGGGCCTAGGAGACCCTGGGACCCAAAATAAGGAGATACTGAGCAGGCTGTGTTCTGGAGGTGGCCAAGCCAGGCTCCTGTCTGCAGGGGCCACCCCTGTAAGATGGCTTTCCTGGTGTTGGAGATTCTAGGGAGAGGCCCCATCCCTCACTCCTGAGCAAAGGTCTGTGCTCAGCCCTGAGCTCTTGGCGACAGTGGGGCTGGCTCAAGGACACAGAACCAGTGCTGGGAGGTCCAGCAGGGCTCCTTAATGGGCCACCAGGGGGTTTCAGGGTTCTCAGGAAAACCCCAGGGAGCTCAGGAAGGGCAGCCAGGCCTGGGAAAGGACCTTGGCAGCGGCTTCCGGTGGGAGATGAAGTTAGAAAGCCAGATCACACACGTATCCAAAGTCCCCAGGCCGGTCCTCCTGTCCCCAGCTAGCGTGCTTCCTTGTTTTAGTGAGGATGGAAATCAGAACCAAACACAGTCTGGCAGGAAGAGCTGTGATTGGGAAATGAGAGGCAAAGATGTAGCTGCCCCTTCACAAGGGAGAGCAAGAGAAAGTGGGGTGGGCCTGCTTGGGCTGCTGCAAGGGGCTCCTTTGAGTAATGCAGGCTGCCCCTGAAGGAGGAGGGACCAGGGGCAGCCTGGCGTCCGGGTGCTTGGTCAGTGTCTCACTGCTGGTTTCCTGGTTCTGGAGGGATCACAGGGCTGGAGGTGGGGGTTTTGTCCCCAGGAAATGCTTGTGTCTCTGTGGCAGTCTCAGTCCTGTGAGGCTCTGCTTTTCGTGGGACCCACTCTACTCCCAGTTCAATACAGTGGCATCACTCTATGTTGAAAGGGTCTGGAACTGGACCTTGTAACATCTGGTGATCCAATTCACTCTGAATCCTGAAAGTTACTTTCGTTCCTCTTATCTTGCTGTCCTGCATCTTGAGACAGGCTAGGTAAATTTAGGGCCAATAAACTTTGTTCAGCCAACTTTTTTTTATCTTTCTGCACTGGGGATTGAACTCAGGGCCTTCCCACTGAGTTACATCCCAAAGAACTGGTTTCACAAAGTCATTGAGCTATCCAAGATGGGCTTGAGCTTGTGATCCCTCCTGCCTCAGTCTCAGAGTATTGGAGTTACAGGTATGTGCCAGCTTGCCTGGTTTTGCTAACTTTTAAATACATATTCCCTACATGTCTAATGTACCTATACATGTCTAAGGTGCAGAACTGAAGAATTTGACCCAGGATTTTACAAAACAAAGGTCATGATTTGTTCTACTTTTAGTTACCTCTTGGGCCTGTGCAGAGTCACAAGTTTAACCAAAAACTGCTTTTAAGTCTGATTATCTCAGAAGAAAACACAAATTGTATGTTTAATGACTAATAGGTTAAGCCAGCCTAGTGAGTTCTAGGCAGCCTGAACTACACAGAGAGACCCTGTCTCTAAACAGTCAATTGAATGCAGGTTAAGGACCCAGGAGTTTGTTTTCCTTTATTCTCTGGCGGTCAGGACTGTGTCAGTTGCAAAAGCCCAAGGAAGGCTGGTGGTCATGATGGCAGCGACAGAGGCTGGCACAGACTCTGGATGGGATGCAGGCACTAGGGAGGACACCAGGCGGTACGCTGATCACAGATCACCAAGGAATGACTTCCCAAACAAAGCAAGGTGCAGGGCACTGTGTCCAGTTGCCTGCAGATAATACAGGGTGCAGGCAGGGCCACCAAGGCAAGCGTAGGGTCAACCCAGGATCTCTGGGGACCTAGGACCTCTCAAGCCCTGCCCAGATGCAGAAAGCCCCATGGGCCTGAGCCTGCACAGCACCCCCTGCAGGCTTTGAGTTGCATTTCATTTGCATCTTAAAGGCAGCAAATTTCCTGTCACCCCTCCAAGCTGAATCCATTTCCTGTCCATTTGCATCTGAATCCCAGTCCTGGACCAGCCACCCTCTCCCTGCCCAGGCCAGGTTGCAGCACCCTATTTCAAGCCTGTCTGGGGTAGACTGATGTTGCCTTGCAGGCAGGCTCCTGAATGAACCAGGGGTGGCAGCAAGGTGCCCAACCTGTCCCCTCCTCCTTTCAGTCCCCCTTGGCCCTCAGGTTCCTGCCCAGGCCTTCAGATGCCCAAGGGACATTGCCCCCATCCCCTGGCACATGCCCCTTCACAGATGGTAACACAGCCCACCCAGGGCACAGGGGCCCTGGACTTGTGGGTGCAGGTGGTGTCATTGCCCTTGGTCACCCACCGTGTGCATCCTCTGCCAGGCTGGGTGTTTCTGGTGACTCGTCTCTTGAGGCCGCATCTTCTGTCCAGAAGCCCACAGTGACACTGGAGGGTCCTTCAGATCTCCATCTTTATGGTGATGGCCCACTGGCAGCAAAAAGAGTTAAAAAAGAGAGCTAGGGGTTGAGTTGGGTGCAGGGCAAGTGGGGAGAGGCTGGTGCCATGGATGGTAAAAAGAACTCGCCCATCATCAAGGGACAGAAAAGTGAAGAGTTTATTGATAACACTGCATGAGACCAGCAGGTGAATCCAAGAGAGACTGCACCAGCTGGGAGAAAAACAGTCCCATCAGCACTTGGGAGGCTGAGACAGGAGGATCGCCTGGAGTTTGATCCCAGCCTGGGCTACTTATTGAGTTTGAGATCAGCCTGAGCTACCTAGTAAAACTGTCTCAAAAAACAAAACAAAAAATAAAAATGATAAAAATTTTTTAAAAAGTCCAGGTAGAATTAGGAAATGTGTATAGGCTAACTAGGGTTAGTGATCAAGGTCAGAATAATACACACACATGTTCGTACAAAAAGGGAGTTCTGACGTTCTACTGGGATGGGGGAAAACACGACCAGCAGTTAGATCACCTCCTGATGTCCACATAGTTCTCGTAGCTTCAAGGTGGAAAATTAATGTTGTACCACAGACGCAGCGCTCAGCTCAGCAGGGTCTTAAAGAAACGCTGGTAAAATAACCCTGGCTCCCCACGGTCCCCCCCTCTGTCCCTGCTGCTGGTGTCCAGGCTGGGTGTGCGTCACAGGTGTGACTGCACGCCCGTCACCCCGATACCACATGCCCTGTGTTGGGGGCACAACAGGGAGCAGGGCAGATCCAGACTCACTCCTAAGAGTTCTGTGTGTCCTAGCCATCTGCAGACCACACAGTGTGCAGGCAGGGCCACCAAGGCAAGGCCAGGGTCTGGTCCTGGGATCACAGCATTTAAAAAAAAATGTGACAGGTAAGTCACAGACAAATGGGGTCAGGTGGCTGAAGAAAGCCAAGCTGGGTCCACCTGAGTCTCAGGAGCACCTTGGCCACTGGAAGAGCCAACTGCGCCCCTGCCATGGACACTGGGTTGCAAAGGCCCTGGAGTGGGGTGGGGGAGCAAGCAGCATAGGGAGGGTGGGCAGCAAGTGGTGGGGAGGGACGGGAGACTGGCTTGGGGACGGGTGGACAAGAATCACTGGGCTGGATGGGAGGATGGAGGACAGGGAATCAGGGCATGGTCCCATGTCTTTGGCCAGAACGCTCAGTGAGTTTTCAGTATCCCAATACCCATGGCAGGAGGCAGCTGGTCCCAGGAGTCGCCCGCATATCCTTGGTGCATGGATGGTGTCAAAAGTCCCAGGCTCAGAGGAGGGAAAGGGCTCAGCCCCAACACCCCCAACTGTGCTCACAGGCGTCCCCGACAGGCTGGCCTGGCACAGGGGTGACTCCAGTGCTGGTCTGTGCTATGCCTGGGCCACTTCTGTTTGTTCTTTTTTTTTTCATATTTTGCCATTTCTCATTGACAACTCAGCATCTTTCCCACCTCTGGTTCCCCTGTTGGGGTGGTGGGGGACAGGGCCACCAGGAGTTCAGGACTTGGTATCCCTGAAGACTGGCAGGACTTCAGCCAAGTTCTGGTCCCTTCCTACTTCCCTTGGGCCTTGATGTCCCCATGTGCATAATGAGACCAGAGGGATGAGACCACTCAGCTCCCAAATCCCAAAGGCACTGCCCCTGGGCCATCAAGCTAGTGTGGCCTCGAAGACTGGGGCCACACTGCCTGGCCCGCACATAAACCCTGTACCACTGTGTCCTCTTTCTCCTCAAGGAGGGGGGCTGGTAGCTGGGTCCCCCCAGCCCAATCTTCAGATATCTTCAGGGAATCTGAGTGTCTTTGAAGTTGTCACTGGACTCAGTGGGTCACATGGATCCAAAGGCGTCCTCACATGCAGAACAGGGGACCCGGCACATAGGCTCGGTCTAAACACAGGTTCCTCATACTTCTGTGTTGGGAACGACAGTGGAAACACTGGAATTGTAATGAAGTCAGGCTGTCCCTACATCACCCTTGCATGTTCCTCAGGGTAGCTTGTGGGACATTATTTCTGAAAAACATTAAGGAGATTTGTTAGAGAAACATCTGTGCCTTGGGGCAAGGACAGCGATGGGAGACAGACTCATGTAAATTTCCCAGGATGCTCTTCTGCTAACAGAACTGGTTTTCCATCTTGGAATCTTTTAGGTTTTGTAAACCACTGGGTGGAAAAAGAGTCTGGCCGGGGTCACAGGGCAGCATGGCCCCATTCCCAGCTCTGCGGGACAGTGAGGGGCCTGCCCTTCTGGCTTGAAACTCTCTCCTCACTTCCACAACATCAGCCACGCCTGGCTTCTCCTTCCCTCTGACCAGTCTTCCTCCATCTCCAGCAGGGCAGGCCCTGCTAAAGTGGGGAAAATGTTGCCCTTTGCGACCCAGAGGTGGCCTGGCAGTGTATCCTGGACAGAGGGCTGCTCAGCCTCTGCACTCACCTTTCCAGCCACCTTCTCTCCCTCTGGTGGCTGGACACACTTCAGTCCTCATGACAGCAGCCGGAACACATCTCTGCATCCTGCGACACCCGGATGTATCCACCAGACACCTCTCTAGGAGAGGTGGCTCTACTTTGCCTGGCCCTGGGTGGCTGCTCTGTGGGCCCAGCCCCCGCCTCTCCTGCCCTGCAGCCCCCATGACACCTGGCCCAGAAACACCTTATATTCTCAGGACTCTTGTGCCAGCTGTGCAGCCTCTCAAGACCCTTTCTGCTCCCCAGTGCCAGCTCCAGAGTTCATTCCCTGGCTGTCAGGAAATCCAGATGGTCTCTGGTTCCCCGGGCTTGGGGTCTGAAGCCCCCAAGTTCTCCTGCTCCTCAGCACAGGGCCTACCCCGTGGTCCTGCTTCCCAGACAAGGAGCCTGGGTGCAGATTCTTAGCAAACAGACCCTGCTGCCCGTCACCTCCCAGGCAGCACTGCCTATCTCTCAAAGGGGCAGCTGAGAAGGAGGGATGCCGGACTCACTAGAGGCCTCCAATATACCCACCCACCCTCTTTGGGGTCTTCACTTGCTTTCCCTGCTTGTAGACGCACTTCCCTCGATCCAGGACATCGATTCCCTATCAAGGATGGTTCACTGGAAGCTAAGACTCCCCTACCGGGTTAAAAGGCCTGCCCTGCCCCTCCATGGTATAGGAGATGCGAGTGATTGGCACCCCTGCCAAGGCATCCCTGCAGTATTGCACCCTAACATCATTTGCCCAGAAGGATCCCCTTTTGGCTTCCTGAATGGTCTGTTCGGCACCGCCCCTGACCCAGTACTGGAACCAACAGAGCTCAGGGCCCCTGGACTTGCATGAGCCTGGGAGTCCTGGCGCCCAGGGACCCATCTCCAGCACCTCTGCCTCCACCGCTCTCCCTCCTCTCAGCAAACTGATCCTGCTGCCGGCCACCTCCCAGGCAATCTTGCCCATCTCTCAATGGGGCAGCTAAGAAGGAGGGATGCCGGACTCACTAGAGGCCCCCAATGTACCCACCCACCCTCTTCGGGGTGGACGAGAGTGGGGGGGTGCCGGCAAAGAAGAGGCCCCCAGACCCCGAAGCTCCACAGATGCCCACCACGGGCCCTCGGTGGCTTTGACACATCACAAAATGGGTCGCTTGGAGCATGAGGGAGTGGCGAGGCCGTGTCCCCACAGAGATCCCTGTGGTTTTGCCCCCTCCAGTGTGGCGTCCAAGGCCCCGGTACCGCACCTGCTGGGCGCCTCAGTGCAGCAGCGGTCTCCTCCGCCACAGACGACCACCGCGAAGTCCCCGCGCCCTGCTTGTCGCCCAGCCGACCACGCGAGGGCGCGCCCTGTGTTAGTTCGGACAACTTAAAGCCCGTCTTGCGGGCAGGCCGGGGGCCTCGCGGGCCGGGCCAGGGCTCGGGGGCCCGGGTCGCACTCTTGGCTGCCGTCCGCGCTGCTCCGGGCCTCAGAGTCTCCCCCTGAGCCCGCGTTATCGGCTCCCAAATGGGGCGCCCCCTCCGCCGGCGTGCCTGCAAGCCGGAGTGCGCGTCTCCGCCGCCCTCTGCCGGGCCCTTCCCGGGTGCGAGCCGCCCCTCCGCCGCGCCACGGGCTCGGTTCCGTCCAGGGCGCGCGGCGAAGGGCTCAGTAGCGCCCAGGAAGCAAGGCCCCAGGAGCTAGCTGCCCGGGAAGGGGCTTCAAGAAGCACAAGTCGGCTCCAGTCCCGGACCAGGCTGTTGTTGTTCTCAACGCGGTCCGCCGTGAAGGAATAAAAGCAGAGCGGGACGCCCGCGTCGCCACAGCGCGGCGCGCACGCCCAGCAACCTCCAGCGGTAACAGCCCCTCCGAGTCTGCTCGCTCGGCCGGGACCGCGCCCCGCGCCCCGCGCCCCGCGCCCCGCGCCCCGCGCCCCGCGCCCCGCGCCCCGCGCCCCGCGCCCCGCGCCCCGCGCCCCGCGCCCCGCGCCCCGCGCCCCGCGCCCCGCCCAGCCCTGCCGCCCGGCCCCAGGCCCGGCCGCGGCCGCTCCCGCCCGGAGCCGCCGCGCGCCCGCAGTCCCCCGGCGCCGCCGAGGCCCCTCATCTTTCTCTTCCCGGCGCGGCCTCCCGGCTTCCGCGCGCCGCCTGCCACCAACCCGCTCGCCACCATGTCGATGGAGCTCGAGAAGGCCTTACCGCTCACCTCGGCCGAGGGCCCGGCTCGGAAGGCGGTGGCGCCGGCAGTGGCCGAGAAGCGGAAGAGCAACAAGAAGAAAAACCAGCCGGGCAAGTACAGCCAGCTGGTGGTGGAGACGATCCGCAGGTTAGGCGAGCGCGGCGGCTCTTCGCTGGCCCGGATCTACGCGGAAGCCCGTAAGGTGGCCTGGTTCGACCAGCAAAACGGGCGCACGTACCTCAAGTATTCGATCAAGGCGCTGGTGCAGAACGACACGCTGCTGCAGGTGAAGGGCACTGGTGCCAACGGCTCGTTCAAGCTGAACCGCAAGAAACTGGAGGGCGGCGGGGAGCGGCGCGGGACCCCGGCGGCCACCCCTGCGCCGCCGCCCACCCCGCACAAGGCCCGGAAGGCGGCCCCGGCCCCGGGTGCAAGCGGGGAGCGGCGTGCGGACAGGAAGTCCGGCAAGCGCGCGCGCAAGGCGGGCGCCGCCAAAGACAAGGGGGCCAAGGCCGCGAAGCCGACGGCTGCCTCGGGCAAGAAGGTGAAGAAGGCGGCCAAACCCAGCGTCCCCAAAGTGCCCAAGGGGCGCAAGTGACCTCCCCAGCGGGCAGCCCTCGCGGCATCTCGGCTTTTCCACCCGGGCGTGTTCAGATCCGCTAGCCTGAGCCCCCACCTCACTCGCCCGCCCCTCCCCCCCGAGCGTTTTTGTTTGCTTTAGATTTTTGAAACAGCTCTGGCGACGCCCCCATTGGCTTTCGTCCTTAGCAACGGCCGTCGCCATGGTGACCAACCCCAGGGCGCCAATGGCCGAGGCCTAGCCTGCTGCCCCGGCGAAGACTACGGTTGGCGAGGACGCTCACGGCCTCGGTGCGCTACAGGCAACGAACAATCGCGCCGGGCCCAGGGCTGCGCGGCGCCTCTTTCCATCCCATCGATCTTCTGCGGGGCGCAATAAATTGTTTAAACCTTGCCACTGTTCTTGTTTTCTTCTGAGGTCTCTGGAGGAGGGCCCAGGGGTTCTGGGGCTGGGAGCTCTCGGGAAGAGGTGGCAGCTGTAGGGCAAGGTCAGCCGAGGAGACCTGGAATGGGGGCAAGGCGCGAGGTCCCTGAGGAGAAGCGGGCCTGGTTGGTCCAGTCCCCAGGAAGGACAGGCCCCAGGGCCACAGCGTGAGGGCTGCAAGGTTGACAGACCAGGGTCCCTAGGCTCTAAAGACACCATCCAGCAGGGCAGCCCTTAAGAGAATAGCAACACTGTCAGAGCGCCCTCTAACTCTGGTGAGACTTTGACATGGTGAAGGTCCCAGCCGGTCGCCAATGTGCAGCAGATAGGGCTGAGAACTGGAAGGCTCATGAAATCAGGACTCTGGCCTCGGGTGTCCCGCAGGCAGGACCGATGTCTAGACAGGAACACTCCAGGGTCTATTCTGATGTGTCCCAGGAAGGGACAACTGTAAAACTAGGCATCTCCTAGGGGCAGTGAGAGTCAAGGAAGGTTCTAGAACTGTAGCTGTGGACTCACCCAGGTGGGGTGAGTTTGGGTGAGCGTTCAGCGAGGGATGCACAAGCACAATGCCAGAGGAAGGCCCTTTAGGCCTCCTGGGCCAGCAGCTACTCCTGAAGTCTTCGCAGCCTGTTGGGGCTCCGTGCCCTATCTGCATGCCCTATGCTGTGCCCAGGCGTGGCCTGCCCAAGCCTCTGCTGGCGAACACATCACAGACACCCCTCGGCCATCATCATCCTCTTGGCAGAAGTCCAGAGGTGCTGCAGAGCCAGGTAAGCTGTGGTGGGCAAGGGGCCCAGCACGAAGGCAGGCCCAGGTCGGAGACTGAGACCAAGTCCCCAAGCAGCCCTGTGACAGCCTCAGGGACTCCCAGTTGCAACTGGGGGCCATTGTGCATAGTGCCGTGCTACCAGGCTACTGTGCCAGCCCTGGCCCATGCTGCCTGCCAGAACGGACAATAGGCCTCCAGCAGCCTAAGGGCAGGAGGCCCAGCCAGGATTCTAGGAGCACTGCTACTGCCTAGCGACATGTGATGCCCCATGATGGCCTCCAGCCCTAAACCAGAACCCCCACAAGGAGTGCTGCTGGGCACCCCAAGTTGTCCGAATCACAGCTGCAGGGGTCTGGCCTGCAAATCGCTTTCTGACCAGCCCCGGGTGGGGTGTTCTGAGGTTCAGAGATGGCTGAGAAAGGACACTGCCCTTTTCTACCTGGTGACTCCCCAAGTCTGCCTGTGACCCCTGGGCTTTGTGCTCCCAACACTCTGGACATCCCTCCCTAGCCAAATCTTCCCACCCTGCCAATCCTGTGTTCCAGATTGGATCCTGAAAGACCCCAGATAGCCAAAGCCTGGTAAAATCCCTGCTGATGGGATTAGGAAGTGGTGCCCAGATGGAGGAAGCAGGTCACTGGGGGAGTCTCCTTGTGGGGAACAATGAGACCCCAGCCCCTGCTACTCTTTCTCTTTGCTTCCTGGCTGCCCTGAGGTGACCTCTTTCCCCCAAAGCAACAGGGCCCAGCACCTGTGGGTGGCACCCTTCACACTGTGAGGCAAAGGAAACCTTTCTTTAGAAGTTGATTTAGCTCAGGTGTGTGTGACAGTAACAGAAAGCTGACAGATGCACTATCCTTTGTGGACATCTTATGAGCTCCAGCATGCCAAAGATATTAATGGAGTATCCAGACGCAGCCATGCTCGAAGCTCACAGACCTGAGTCTCACAGGCCCTATAACATGCGGCTCTGCAGAAGCTGGCCGCAACTGGCTTCTGTCCCCACATCCACCGTGGCCTTAGCAAGATCTTACTTATCTGTGGCAGTACTGGAACTCTGATGTTTGAAAAGAAATTTCGAGTCTTCCAGAGGCTCATGGAATAGTTTTTTGTTTTTTTTTTTTAACCAGATATTGAACTCCAGACCTTGCGCTTGCTAGGCAGGCGCTGTGCCACTGAGCTATATCCCCAGCCCAAGGAATAGCCTTTTTCTTTTGGGTGAGCTTGTTCTTTAGACAGTTCAGCTGGGACTGGCTTTCATCTAGGAAGATGAATCCAGGTATCTCTGCCACCTTTACAGCAGGGGGTGTGGCAAGGATCACTAAGAAGGGGCCTTTCCATTTTGGATATCCTGGTCTGTTGGAGTTTCCTCTCCCTAAGTTTTCCCAGGTACTTGGTGTCCAGGGAGGACACTAGGTGGTGCCCAGGGCCAGGAGCTGGCAGGACTCTGTTCCCATACATGTGGGTAGCCTGTTGTTCTTGGCCCAGATTGGTGAACTATTGTAAGTGTCCCATGGTCTCAGGTCTACTATTACATCAGAGGACAGAAATGGCCTTCCCTGTAGCAACTCACAGGGACCAAACTTAGCCCAGCTTGGGACATCTTACGAACCCTCCTGAGTGCCGTTGGTGCAGTCAGAGCCAGCACTCAGATGTCTCTTGGCAACACTGTGCCTGAGCTCACTTTAGGGCCTGGCTGGTTCTGTCTACCTTTCCAGAAGATTGAAGCCGCTAAGTGGGATGCAGGTGGTACTTTACTCCCAAAGCCTTCGCCACGCCCTGAATTATTTGGGAGGTATAAGAAGGTCCATTATCACTCTGGAGAGACTGCAGTTGTACAAATCTGGGGATTTTTTTTTTTTTTTTGAGATGGGGTCACACTATGTAGTCCAGGCCAGCTTTGAACTCACTATGTAACCCAAGCTGGCCTCAAATTTGCATGGCTCCACCTGCCTCAGCCTCCCAGGTGCTGGGATTACAGGCATGTGCCAACACACCCAGCCAGGGGTGATTTCTTTAAGAAGCACCTTGACTACCTCATAGTCTTTTCTGAATGGGTAGGAAAGGCTTCAATCCAGCCTGTGAAGGTGTCAATCAAGCCCAACATCTGTTTAAATCTTCTACATGGTGGCATATGCCAGTCCTTTCCAAGTTATGTCCTTCTCCTCTAATAAAGGAGGCAATTTGGGCTTGCCCAGGTTGTTATAGTTGCAAAATGGGCAAGCTTTGCAGACCTATTGGGTGGCTGTCACTTGTCCTGGTCCTGTGAAAACCAGAGTGACCATCTCCAATGTAGCATCTCTTCCCATAGGGAAGGAATCATGAAATGTTTTTATAGCCTTCCACTGTGTCCCTTTTTTTTTTTTTTTTTTTTTTTTTTTTTTTGAGACAGGGTGTCCCTGTGTAGTTCAGACTGGCCTTGAACTCACTATATACCCAAACTGGCCTCAAACTCAAGGCAATCCTCCTGTCTCAGCCTCCTGAGTACTAGGATTACAGGAGTGGGATTACAGTAGTGGTATTACAGGCCACCACACCTGGCACCAGTTTGTTTCCTAAATACCACCAGAGTCCCTTTTTGTCCTAAGGACCATTTATCCTCTTGGGAGGTATAGACAATGGCTCCTCAGGAGCTAGGTATAAGGCTAGAGTCTTAAAGGGGTTATAGGGCTGCCCTTTTTGCCTCCCTACCAACCTTTTCATTTCCCAAGGAGATTCTAGATGTCTCTCTGGTGCCCCTTACAGTACTCCACAAAGACCACAATCCTGAGTATCATGGCCTGGATGGGGTACAAACCACTGAAGTTCATTGACTTGGTGAGGTATAATACAACAACTACATTTTCATACAAGATTATTCCGCGAGACCAAACTCCACTCCTGGGCCTTGCTACTTTCCGCCCAAGAAGACTTCAGAGGCACACTAGGATAGCGTGCCCCCCACCTGGCCTCCTCCTGGCCCAGAAGGAACCTGAACCCCAACCCAAAATCACTGATCTTCGTGTGGCTTTGGGATCTTGGGCATGGGGTTGAGCTTTTATTTCTTTTAAGACCATGTTTTAAAAGTTATATGTTTCACAGAAATAGTGCAGTCCACTTTAAAAAGTTCTGGGGCTGTGGCTCCCACAACCAGGCCCCATGAGGGACCCGTAGAGAGGAGGTGCCTGCCCTGGGGGCCCAGGCCATTTCCACCAGGGATGCTTAGAAACTTTCAGGAGGCTTCTGGCGAGGTTTGAAAGATGGGAGCTCTATCCACTTTGCTCCTCAGCAACAACCAGCAAAGGGTGCAAGGTGACTCACTGCGGCTTCCTCCTGCGTGGCTGATCTTATTGGCAGGACGTCCATGTCCACGGGAGGGGTTGTGGATCTGCACTAAAAATGCAAGGAGATGTGTGAAATGGATGCTCACTTGGAAACATAGCAGATGTATTGTTGGCTGTGGTCATACCACCCTCCTCTGCAGTAGACCCCACAGCAACTCCTCCTGTCCATCTGAGACTCTTCCCTCTGCCCACACCTCCCCTTCTCTCTCCTCCTCTCCTCCCTGCAGTTCTGCCCTAATTGAAAATGCCACCATCAAGACACAGCCCACTCACAGGAAACTCCTGGACCGCTTGGCCTCCTTGAGTGTTGTCTGGGTCTCTGCTGTCCAGTACTTACACTGGGGCCACCTTGTGTTGGCGGCCTCCCCAGAGTGGCAGGTGGCAGCAGCATAGGGCCTGCAGCAGGCAGCCCATGATCCTCCTCTTCACGGCCTTCCAGTACCGCCTCCCACTGCTGGCAGGGGCTGGGGTGGTGCAGGAGCTAGTGTGGGAGGCCCCAGGACTAAGCTGGCAGGTTGTCCTGGGAGTCCCAGGGCTGGGTTGGCAGGGTGTGCTAGGGGTGGCATGTCTAGCCAGAAAGGAGGTGCCAGGGATGGCAGGGCTGGAATGGCAGGAGGTGCCAGTGGTGGCAGGGCTAGGTTGGGCAGGATGTGCCAGGGGTGGCAGGGCTAGGCTGGCAGGAAGTGCTGGGGATGTCAAGGCTAGGCTGGCAGGACATGCTGCAGATGGGAATGGGTGGCAGGGAGCCTCTGCCACCATGATGCCCTGGGGGCTTCACCCCAGGGAGGAAGGGGCCAGTGCAGGCAGGAGGCTTGGATGCCCTCCTACTTGGGAGGAGAGATGAGGGGGCAGGTTCTGTGGAAGATGATGGCACTTCCTCCGCATCCACATCCTCAGCCGGATATAGAAACTTCACCCAGAATCTGTGGGTGAGCCCCTGGCATGTGTAGCCCTGTAGCAGCAGGAAGGGCACCATCTGGTGGTTGAATTTCTTGCACCTCACCAAGTCGATGACCTTTAGTGGGTTCTACTCCATCTCAGCCGTGATGATCAGGATCAAGGCCTTTGTGTGCTTGGGGAGCAGCTCAGGAGGACGACTAGGGGAAGGTACAACCCAAGTCGCTGGTGCTGCACCATCTGGTTTAGTGTCAGGCACACTCCAGGTTTGGGTTTTAGAGGTCCCAGGAGAGAGAGTAGGGACCGGAGTATCTCCCCACCAGGACCTGCTGTGGCACATGTTCCTGCCCATAAAATAGGGGGTACCCCGCAACCATCTTGAAAAGATCATCCAGAGGCCCCAAACGTCCACCGGCAGGCCTTGCTACTTTCCACCCAAGACGACTTCAGGGGCACAGTAGGATAGCATGCCCCCACGCACGGTCACCTCCTAGCCAGGAAGAAACCTGAAACCCAACCCAAAATCACTGAACTTCATGCGGCCTTGGGACTCCATCAAGATGTTCTTGGGTTTGAGTTTCCCGAGGACAATTCCCAGGTTGTGGCAGTGCTGGATGGCACCCACGATCTACGGAATACCTCCTGGGCCTCCTCCGCTGGCAGCCTGCTGTTCTCAGCCCTGTGGATGCCTCACCACAGGTCTCTGCCCGTCACATATTCTAGCATCAGGCGTACTTTGTCGTTGGTTTCCAAGAGCTCCAGCAACTGTGTGATGTAGGCTGCTCAAGGTCCTTTAGGACTAAGCATCCCTATTCCTGGCCGGCGTCGTTAGGGATGTTGCCCAATCTCTCTCTGTCTGATTCCTAGCCTAGCAAATGGAGGTGGACACTGCTTCCTGCTGTCAGCTCTGCCCTAGGAGCCGCCCTGCCTCAGCCTGCCCTCTCCCGTTCCTCTGTGGCCTGCTGCTGAGGCAGGCCGCTTCCTGGGGACAACTCCCTCATCTGTGGCTGGGCTCTAGTGGACACAGGGTGTTGGTTCTGCTGTCCAGCATCAGGTGTCACCCTGGTTCCTGGCCCCTTCCATGGTGGCCCATCTCATCCTAGCTCCCCAGGGCCTGGGGTAGAGATGTCAGACTGTCCCAAGAGTCAGCAGCTAGAAAAGGGGCCAGGTTCACCCATAGGGGATACAGACCCCTTCCTGTGGGCAGAGGCAAGGCTGAGGAGCAAGTGGAGGGGCCCTCAGGGAGACCAGGCAGGGCCTCATGAGGGAGGGGTTGTGCCTTGATAGACCTAAGAGACCCTGGGCCACAAAGTAAGGAGATGCCAGGCAGGCTGTGTTCCGGAGGCAGCCAAGCCAGGCTCCTTTCCCCCGGTGCTGCCCCTTATGATAGCTTTCCTGGTGTTGGAGATCCTAGGGAGAGCTCCCAGTCCTCACTCCTCAGCAAACTTCTGTGCTCAGCCCTGCGCCCTGGGCAACAGTGCATCTGGCACAGTGGCACAGAAACAGAGATGGCCAGTTTATGGCACACCTTGTTGCCTGTGGTGCGTCCCTTCACCATTCCTACTCAGGTCATCTTGAATTCTTTTCACCTAAACTTTCCCTGGCTGAATTTTATTTTCTGTCGTGTTCTGTCCCCCGCCCCAGACTTCAGTGTTTTGAGAAACAGCGGTTGACATTCTCTGCTCTTCAGACTTGGCTTTATATTCCTGCAAGGGGAGAAGGAAGACAAAAAAATCCCCACTAAGCAGTACCGAAGCCGGCAGAAAGTGACGCTGGGAAACATCACCTCCCTTTCTTCCCCTGTAAACAGGTCATTCTTTTTGCAATTAGTGGCCCTGAGGAAGTGGTTCGAGTCATTGTGGGGTGCAATGGCAGGGTCTTCGGGGCCTGTCTTGTCCACCCCGTGACCCTGGACCCCTTTTTCCATGAAGAAGCCAAGGTCGGGCTGGGGCTGGGGCGTGGTTTTACTCCAAGTCTGTTGCCCAGCCCAGTGCCCTTCCCCACCAAGACCAGGTCGCAGGGGCCGAGGACGGGCGCTGGGGCAGGTGCAGGGCTGGAGAAGCTACTCACTGCCTTAGTGCGAGGAGCCTCCGCATGCTGTCACTGGGCAGCGCCCTGGGATCTGCAGCCACCTGGCCGCAGGAGGACCCCGAGCACGACGGAGCGCCTCTAAAGTGCCACCCGGCCCCTCTGCGCGTGGGCCCCGCACAGCTGCGGTGGCCTCTTGGTGGCCCTTGCGCTGCCGCACTCTCGGCAGAGGCTTCTTCCCTACCTCCCGCCGCCTGGGGCCGGGGGTGTCTGGCCCTGCCCGCCCCGCTCTCCCCACTTCCTAGCCCGGGGCCCGGCCGCCGCGCGCCGCGGCTCGGCCTCTTCCGAGAGTCCCGGCGCGTCCCCTCCTTCCCCGTCCCCCCGCGTGGTCCCCGCAGCGCTCGGGCTCGGGTTGGTGCCTTCGCCCTCCGCCCGCCTCCCGCCCGGCAGCGCTCAGCTCGTCCGAGAGCCACCGCGCCTGGGGACCTGGCGGGCACGGGGCGCCGGTGACCCGAGCCCCACAGGTCAGAGCCACAGGGCCACAAAAATTAAAGCCAGGTGACACGGGCCCGACGAGGGTCGGATCAGCAAGGCGCGGGCAGCGCGGCCGGGCACCGGGGCGGAGGAAGCGACTCTTGGGCCCGGGCCGAAAAACGACCCGGGTGTCGCACCGCGCGGGCGGCGGTGGCCGGGCCGGGAGAGCAAGGTCGCTCCGAGACCCCGGGGAGGGCCGCGGTGGCTCCTGGCGGCCTGGAGCGGGGCGGCGCCCTCCTCACCCACGACTGCGCAGCGACTCTTCCCGAGAAGACCGAGGTGAGTGGGGGGGCG
Source organism: Erethizon dorsatum (assembly GCA_028451465.1). Lineage (NCBI taxonomy): Eukaryota > Metazoa > Chordata > Mammalia > Rodentia > Erethizontidae > Erethizon > Erethizon dorsatum. The sequence continues at coordinate 33,816,074 of CM051831.1, forward strand.
GGAGCGGCCCTTAGGGGCGTTGGGCCCGAGCCCCGGCCCCGCCCATCTGGCCCCGCCCCCGGTGAGCCACCCCGCCCCCTCGTCTCCATGGAGACTGCAGGCTTCTCGCCCAGTGGCGGCCTGAGTGTACTTTCTTTTTTTTTTTTTTTTTAGATTCTTTGTATGTTTTATTTATAATTGGGGTAGGTGCCCTTTTCTGGTTTGGTTTTGTTTTGTTTTGCTTTGTTTTTTTTTTATTTTAAAGAGAAGAAAAAACAAAACAAAACAAATCAAAAAAGAACAAATTTTCAAAACACCATAATAGGAGGGTAACAATGGTTAATGCATTACGTATTGTTATCTTTAAGTTAGTTATTCAGGATACCAGCTATTAGCATTCAATTGTCCAAACATTATTGGCACAAATCTTACTCTTCAATGAACTAAGTAAAATTAGTAGTGTATCTTAACCATCTTATATATATATATATATATATATATATATATATATATATACAATTTTTTTTCCTTTCCCTTCTTTCTTTTCCCTATTCCCCCATCCCAGTCTCTCTTTCCTTTTGACCAGTTTCTTTTTGATTCACCATGTCTATTATATATTTTGGATCTTATTTACTCTTTCAGTTTCTCATACTAGAGAGACAATACGATGCTTACATGTGTGTCTGGTTTATTTCACTTATGAGTATTTTCTCGAGTTACATCCATTTACCTATAAAAGTCTCCAGTTTATCCTTCTTTATGGCTGAATAGTGCTCTATTGTATAAAAATACCACATCTTTCTTATCCATTCCTCAGTTGATGGGCATTTGGGCTGTTTCCAAGATCTGGCTATTACAAATTGTGCTGCTATAAACATGGGTGCACATATATCGCCGTGGTACGATGTTTTTAACTCTTCTGGGAAGATACCCAGAAGGGGAATAGCTGGGTCAAATGGGACCTCCAACCCTAGTGTTTTGAGGAATCTCCACACTGATTTCCACAGTGGCTGTACCAGTCGACACTCCCACCAATAGTGAAGAAGGGTTCCTTTTTCCCCACAGCCCCTGAGTGTACTTTCTGCCCACCCAGGCTTGCGAGAAGCCCTGCCTGGGGTTTTGAATGTCCAGTGTCCCCAGGCTAGATGTAAAGCGTTACTTAAAAAAAAAAAAAAAAAAAGAAAGGAAAAAATTCTGCCTGGTGTGGTGGGGCACGGCTATAGTCCCAGCACTGGGGAGGCTGGGGAAAGAGGATCATCATGAGTTCAGGGCCATCCTGGGCTACATAGCGAAACCCTGTCTCAAACCACACCCTCACCCCCAAAATCCCAGCACTCTGGGAGACTGAAGCCAGACTGCAAGTTTGAGCCCAACCTGGGCAAATGATGGAGACCCTGTCTCAAGAAAAAGGGCTGGGATATAACCACGCTGCAAGCCCCAGGGCCCATCCTGCCTGTGCATTCATGCCTCTTGGATGTGTTCTCTTTTCTTTCTTTCTTTTTTTATTATTTCTTTCTTTTTTTTTTTTTATCAGGGTCTCTCTATGTAGTTCACGCTGGCCTTGAATGAACTATGTAGCTCAGGCTGGGCTCAAGCTTGCAATCCTGCCTCAGCCTCCCAAGTAACCGAGATTACAGGTGTGTGGCACTGTGCCTGGTGACTGAATTAAATGTGTTTCTAGTATGTAGCGTATTGTTGGACATTGCTTCTTCATCCATTCTGCCAGTCTCGTTTGATTGGTGAATTGAGAACATAAACATTGATGGTTATAACTGACATGTATTGACTTAACCTTGTCATGTTATTTTCCTGTTGTTGGTTCCCTTTTTTCCCCCTCTGTTTATGTATTTATTTATTTATTTATTTATTTTTGAATTGTAGTTCTTGTTATCTCTTTCTAGAATGTCCTTCAGAACATTTTGGAGTGCTGGTTTGGTGGTCATGAATTTCCTTGGGTATTCTTTGTCATGGAACTATCTTATTTCTCCATCACTTTTGAAAGATAGTTTTTCAGGGTACATCAATCTGGACTGGAGGTTGTTTTCGTTTAGGGGTTGAAATACTTCACTCCAGGCGCTCCTTGACTGCGGGTTTGTGTTAAGAAGTGTGCTATGATTCTGATGGGCTTTCCTTTATAGGTGATTTGTTTCTTTTCTCTAACAGCTTTTAATATTCTGTACTTGTGCTGAATTTCTGGAATCTTGACTACTATATGCCTTGGTGTAGATTTTATTTGGTCATGGCTAATTAGAGTTCTATATGTCTCACTTATGTGTATGTCAAATTCTTTTTCCCTGCTTGGGAAGTTCTCTGCCATTACTTCTGCAAACAGGTTTTTTTATGTCATTTGCACTCCTGCTTTTTCATTGACTCTGATAAATCCTGTATTATTCTTCTTTGCATCATCTATCAGCTGGTGGATTGGTTTTTCACGGTCCCTTGCTATTTTAAAGAAATCTTTCTTTTCATGCTCGCTAACCGCAATCCTGTCTTCTATATCTGATATTCTGTCCTCACATTGGCTCATTCTGCTGCATACAGTTTCAGTGGAATTTTTAATCTCCTGGATATCTGTTTGAATCTGTTTCATGGATTCCATTTCTTTCCTACATTGGGCATTCATGGTTTCCATTTATTTCTCTGAGCTCCTCTGTATTTTTATCTGTATCTGCTCTACAGCCACTAACCATGTCTATCACCATGGTCACCATCTCTGTAGTTATCCTAGAAATTGTTTCTGATTTGATTTTTTCTAGAGTTTCTTTCATCTGCTTCGTTACTTCTGCTGTTAACACTTCAGACAGTCCAGGCGGCAGCTTTCAAATTGTTCCACCTCATTGCCCCCTGGATTTGCCTTTGTTGAGCTGGGAGTCTGGGGTTGCATCTTCCTTAAGTGTCTTCTCATTTTCTGTTCTTTTAAGTTTAATTCCTGGGTTGCTGCTTCTAAACTGCTTATGGAAAGTAGCTTTATTGCTAGTGTTTAGAACCCTTAGGAAATGACTACTCAGAGATGTCTTCCAGGTGTAGCAGGCTTTTGGGTTTTGAGTCTGTTGCAAGATCCTACCTCTTCAATTTATTGGGGATGAGAAGTTGCTGCCTATTTGGCCTTGCCCCTGGTTCTTTGGCACTGGCCTGTACTATTGTTTATGACCCTCGGGCAAGCCTTGGCATACCAGGAAGAACAACTGATTAGAACAATTATGTCACCTTGGCTAAAGTAGTACAATCAGCAATAACAATAGCATCAAACACAGCCTAGAAAATGACAAACTGTGGTAACTATTAATTTGCCACTTTTAATCATATGAACTAGATTTGTGTAGATATAACAAAATCTAAAACGAACCAGAAAATTGCATACAGCAAATATGACCTCAGTATGGCGATTTTACCCTCTTGGGAGAAAATTTAAAAGGTGTCAAGGGGAAAAATAGAGAAATAGAAGAAGAGGAAGAGATTAGACGCAAGGCTGGAGGGCAAAGGAAGATTATGCAAACTTTGGGAAACTGGTGAAGACAGGAGGGAAAGAGAGAAGGCAGATATAAAAACAGGACAGAAAAACAAAACACTAGAAACAATGTTCACACTCATATAAAAATAAGAACAAACAATCAAGAAAAAAGAAAAGAAAACAAAAACAAGAAAAGAGAAAAAAATGAAGAAGAAAGAGTTGTCCACTGCAGGTCATGTCCCTGCTGTCACTGGTAGACAACATGGGCGGATAGAGTCCAGATCTGGTGACAAATCCCAGCGAGCCAGCTGCAGCTTTACCGCAGGGTAGTGGATAATCCTGGCAATCTGCACCTTCACTTCCACTGAAATTCACGCTGGCTTCTGGCTGTGAGGCTGGAACCCATTTTGTTCAGCCTGTAACACTCCATGTATGTCCTGCCGGTTTGAACTCAGCTCCCTGACCGCCTGATGGCTTGAACTCAGTTCCACCTCACCCTGACACCTTGGAGTCGCTAGGTGGATTCAGCCCACTGCTGCTCTGAGTTCTGAGCTCAGTTGGCCCCTCTCCAAGATGGCTACCGGCAAACTGCCCTCTCCTGGGGTAGGTCTGAACTGAACGACTCACCACCCACTTCAGTCTGCTGCATCCACTGCTCCAAACCACTGGTGCATTTCTCCATGGAGGACTCTGATGTCACAGTAGTCACCGTGCATCTGCAGGTTTGAGCCGCTCCTCCCATGCAGCTCAGGGAGAAAGTGCCACCTGCCACCTCCTCCTCCTGCACTGAGGTCCCTCTCTTTACTCTCCCTGTGGGCTTCAATTCTCACTTCAGATCCTTGCGGGATCCCGGGAACCCACTTCCCTCATCTTCCTCACATTGCTATGTTCCAGCATCTGGACACCGAATCTCACAAGGTGCGGTTTCTCTGGTGTTCGCCACTTTGCCATCTTCCCAGAAATCTTATGTCTCTTTGTTCCTCCGCAAGCTTTCTTTTCGCACCCAAATGTACGAGTTGACAATCCACCATTCGTTCCCCACTTGAGATTTATGATTCTGGCCCTAAAGAGGTGGCACTAGGTTTAGGATTCCAAGGAAAAGACGCTGGGCTCCACGTGTCATGTAGGCACTCACCCAGGGCTGAGCGTCCACGCGCAGTGAATGAAGGGTTTCTAAAATTCAATTTTAAAAAGGCTGGGCCAGCATGCTGTGCACACCTGTAATCCCAGCACTCGAGAGGCTAAATCTGGAGGATCGCTGTGAGTTCAAGGCCAGCCTGCACTACACAGCAAGACCTTATCTCTAAAAAAACAGAAAAAAGTAAGTAAATAAAATGGCTGAGAAGGAGTTGGGTAGCACATGTCTGTGACCCCAGCATTCTGGAAGCCTGAGGCAGGAGTTTGCAAGTTTGAGTTCAGCCTAGGGATTTTAGTGAGATGCTGTCTAAAAAGAAAAAATTTAAAAGGCAAGAATGTAGTTCAGTGCAAGGGCCCTGGGTTCCATCCCCAATGCCACAAAAGAAAAAAAATTGCCCCTTTTTCCAACTCTCTGGACGCCCCACCTCCATATGTGGCTGAGCCCCCTGTCCCCAGGGCTGTGTGGCACAGCTCTGTGCACTCCTGGGGGCTGGTCCTGCCTTCCTCCGAGGTCTTCCCGCGGAGTGGAGAACTTGCTGCTGGCTGAGGAGCTCCAGCTGCCACTCCAGCCCTGACACCTGGCTCTAGGTCATTCTCTGGTCCTCTCCCCACTCTGTGCCGTCTCCACCGCCGATGGCCAGCAGGGTGCGCTCTGGCTCCCTGGAACTTCCCGCCCCGGGCCTGGAGCTCTGCCTAGCGCCACTGAGGAGAACAGCAAGGCTGCGGGCAGAGGCCAGGTCACTGCCACAGGCCTGGCAGAGGCCCAGATCCCTACGGGCCCGGACAGCTGCAGGGACATCGGGGGGGGGGCCTCAGTCTTTGGCCAGTTTATGCCATCACTGGTGCTCAACTCAGGGACCCCACTGTTCCATAGGCCTTTGCCTCCTGCAGGCCCAGGAAGGGCTTCTCAAAAGGACAGGTGAGCCACGGCTTCCTCTGGTGACTACATTCACAGACACCAAGGAGGGGCCAGCCCGAAGAACCCTTCCAGGAGCTGCAGGCCTTAAGACAGAAGGGATACAGTTGCTTTTCAATACACATTAAAAAGAAAAAAGACAGATGGGAGCTGGGTGAGGTGGTACAACCTGGAATGCTTGGGAGACAGAGGCAGGAGGATCCCTGGTTCAAGGCCAGCCTGGGCTGAACAGACCCTGTTTTAAACGTCCAAACTTTATTTTTAAAGTGAAAAAAACTGAAAAATGGCTGGGTATGTAGCTCAGTGGCAGAGCATCTCCCTAGCATGTGGGAGGCCCTGGGTTTGATTCCCCAGCACTGAAAAACAAATCAAGGCAGCATCTCCTCCCAGACCAGCCCCCGAGGAAGCTCTAAAAGTGGCACCAGCGCAGGGGAGTTTCCTGAGCTCAGGCTCTCGGGTGCTGTGGTCCAAACACCAGGTGTCCCCGAGACTCATGCACTCAGGGCACGGTGTCCACTGCGGCGGTGCTGGGAGGTGATCAGATTGCGGGAACACCAGCCTCACCCATGACGACCGGCGGTGAGCACACAGCCGAGGGGGCGTGGGCCCCACGTTGGGCCCCTGGCCCCTTCCTCTGGGCTGATGGCCCTGAAGTGAGCAGTGTTCCTCCACCCTGATGTCCCCACCTCAGGGCCAGCTCACTGGCACTGGCTCTGGCTGTGTCACCGGGCAGGTGACAGAGGCTGGGACCTTCCTTCCCTGGGCCTGTCCCACAGGGGACAGCAGGTGGCATTCCCATCACCCCTTCAGGAAGCAGAAGCTGCCAGGAGATGCAGGCAGGCGTTCTCCAAGTACTGTGGCCAAAGAAATCCCCGTCCCGTCTCATGCCCCCACCCCCTACTCTCCCGTCACACTCTGCAGTGGACAGCATTGGCTGGAGCGCGGAGCCCCGGACCCCAGTGCAGACCTGACCTGGGTTCAAACCCAAGGGTGCTTGCACTGCAGGGGGAGGGCAGCTGGGGAGAGGGGACAGTGGTGAGGCACAGAGGAGGGAGAAGGCAGAAGCCACCCACAGCAGGGCACAGAGCTGAGCCCTGGGCAGCAGAGAGGCATCTGGGGGTCTGGTGAGGGTAAACCTAACCTTCAGGTTCTTGTCACCTTTGACCTTAGTAGAACTGAGGATTGACACCCCCCCAGGGTGGTCTGCCACTGAGCTACATCTCAGCTCTTTAGTCTTTTTTTTTTTGTGGGTACCGGGGGTCGACCTCAGGACCTCGCACGCAGCAGGCGCCCGTGCCGCTGAGCGATATCACCGGCCCCTTTTTTGTATGTGGGATCCGGGAGTCGAACTCGGGCCCTCGCGCTTGCAAGGCGGGCGCTTACGCCACTGAGCCATCTCACCAGCTCCCCCAGCTGTTTGTCCTCGCCCACTGTTTTGCCAAGTTGCCCACGATGGCCTTGAGATAGGGATCCTCCTGCTTCGGCCTCCTGAGTGCTGGGATTACAGTATGTGTCACCACAGTTGGCTTTATTCTTTATCATGCTCTTGTAAATGAATTTTTTTGCTCACTCATGGTTAGTGTATAGGAGTGCAACTGACTTTTGTGGGTGGCATCCTTACCTTTTTCCTGATCTTATGGAGGAGAGCTTTCACCGACATTATGATGTTAGCTCTGAAGCCACGCATGGTCTGCCAACCTGTAATCCCAGCACCAGAGAGGCTGAGGCAGGAGGATCACAAGTTGAAGACCAGCCTGGGTTAGGCAGTGAGTTCAAGACCAGCCTGGAATACAGTGAGACCTCGTCTTAAAAAAAAAAAAAAAAAAAAAAAAAAAGGCTAGCTTTGAAGATTTCATGTATCATTTACTTACTTATTCATTTAATCTTTTTGAGACAGGATCTCACTATGCAGTTCAGGCAGGCCTCGAACTCTCAGCAATGCTCCTGCCTCAGCCTCCTGAGTGCTGAGATTGTGGGTGTGCTCCACAACACCAAGCTCATATATCTTTTATTATGTCAAGGTCATTTCCTTTGATCGAAAAAGGCTTTTGGATTTTGTCAAATGGCTTTCCTGCATCAAGTGAGTATGTTTTTCTTCCTCTGTGAATGCGATGGGTCTCGGTGTGTGGAGCCTCCTGGCTTCTCAGGAATGAACGCCCTTGGCCCTGCTGTAAGACGCTGCAGCAGCTCCCTTTGAGCTTGGAGACCCAGTGACCTAACAGGGTTTGGTGCTCTCCGAAGTAACTTCAGTCCCTGCCAGAGGCCTGGAGAGGCTGTGCCCTTCGCTGGGGCTCCAGGCAAGCTGAGCATCCCCAGGGCACTCAGTGATGGGGGCCCTGAACTCCTCAGCATAGGCACCACATGGCACCCCAGAAGCCTGGTGCCAGGGCCCCTCTGAGTGCTGGTGAGCCGAGGGTCTGCAGGAAGGAAGAACGACAGGGCAGGGGCTGCTTGCTTTGTTCTTGTTACATTTTATTGGCATCGCGTTCATCTCTTTACAGGAGAACTCAGCCTACACCTAGCACGGAGACCTCTGGTGAGGCGCGCTCCGGTCAGGACTCCAGGGGGGCCCAGGGCGGGGGCAGAGAGGGATGGGATGAGGCCTGCAGGGAGCGCCTTCTAGGATGGAGGGAGGACACCAGGACAGATGGCAGGGCCTCGCCTGGTCCTTGCCTCAGACAGGGAAGGCTGATCTAACAGTTCTGGCGTGAAGCGGGATAAAGAAAGAAACGAAAAGGGAGTGAGCTTCGATTTCAGAAATAACAGCCAGGGATCCATTGCACACACCGCTGAATTATGCAAATCAACCTTGGGGAAAATCGAGAGCCGAGGGAGCCAGGCAGCTCCCCTGGAGGTGCAAGCTTTCCGGCTCGAGTCTCTGAGAAGAGGCGCGTGTTGCTCGGGTCTGCTGTACACAATACTGCCAATAGCTGGATGTCGCATCTGGGTCGCCAACCCTGCCATCCAGATGGGGTCCAAGCCTCCGCCTTCCACGCCTGCGTCACAGGACGTCATCCAAGGGTTTCTTACACTAATTTATACATTTTAATTGGTTGCATATATTAACATGTACTATAAGATTCTTTTCTAAGAAGCATTACATAATAAATGGATACTGTAAAAAGATCTGATTAGTTAAAAGTAACAAGCATTAACAGATACATACAAAACTCAGCCTGATCGACTGGGGTTCGGGCGGGGACGAGCAGGGGCACCAGCCTTCCCAAGGGGCCTTCTGGGATGGGGACGGGGACGGGATGGGTAAAAAGACCGCAAGACCGTTAAAAAACTCAGGTGACTAATTAGACACAGATTCACTGTAAACAGTTCTCTCTCCAGTGGACAACAAGCCTTCGCTTCCCATGCCGACTGCACGCCAGAACGGTTTCTGCAGGAGCGGGCCCACCTGCCGCCAGGCTCGGGGTTCATGGAGGGCGGCGAACCCCTGGGGCCATTGCAGCGTGGGCTGCCGTGCGTGGGTGTGCCTGCGTGCGTGCGTGCGTGCGTGTGTGTGTGTGTGTGTGTGTGTGTGTGGAGGGTGGGGCGGGGTTCCTTTTGGCAGCTGGCTGTGAGAGGTCGATGTCTGTTGTGTCGAGAGGAGGGGGCTGTGTTGAAGGCCTACGTGTTTTCTTGGTTCTGAAGGACTCTGTGCTCGGTGCCCGCCACCCCTCAGCAGCTGCAGCTCTCGGCCGAGGGCTTGGCCCGGTCGTTCTTGTCCAGTTTGATGGGTTCGGGGAATTCATTGTACAGCTCCACCTCTGTCTCCTGGAGTGGGGGAGGGGGAGGAGAGGGCCGTTATCAGGACCACGGAACATCGCCCTCAGAGGGCAGCAAGAGGCAGCGGACATGGGGGACGCTGCCCCATGTCCCCGGCCGATGGCCACACGTGAGCCGCGCCCGCTGGCACTGCTCCCTGGATGATGCGGGGCTGCCAGGACTTCAGCAGGCTTCACGGTGGTCTCGGCTCCCCCGGCGCCACGGCCGGAGCTGTGCACCAGCTGCCCCGCCCCGGACGCTCCTCCACAGCCCCAGCGCCCGCTTGTCTTTCTAGGCCGCTGCTCTATGGCCTGTTTTCTTCTTCTCCCAAAGGCTTAGGAGAGGTCTGCTTCTCAAACGCCGCGGGCTTAGTGTTATGGTTTGTGTCTAGATGGCCCCCCCAAAGCCTTGTGTGGTCACAGGCGGGGCTTTTTCAGAGGAGGCTGGATCTAGAGTGCGAGACGCTGGGATGACTCATGGTGCAATGCTAGGACCAAGGGCACCAGGACTAAGGTGTGAGTGCCACCCACCCTGAGTAGGCTGGATGAGATATAAGGGGCAGAAAGAGCTGTGGTCGTCCTTTGCTTGCTCTCGCCTGCCTGCTTGCTGTGGAATATTTCTCCTCTGCGATGCCCCTCTGCGATGCCCCTCTGCTATCCACCCTGCCAGGAGCCAGCCAACCAGGAGCTGAAACCTCTAAAAACTGGGAGCCGAAATAAGCCTTTCCTCCTTTAAATTTGGGGGTTGGGTATTTTCTCTCAGCAGTGAGGAAAGTAACTAAGACACTTAGGAACACAGGTGCACGGCACCCAACTTGCCATCCCATGTGCGGGAGACACACTCTGTGCTTGGCTTTGGAGGGAAAGCAGGGCATATCTCTGGTTTAGGGTTTTCTAAGGCTGGGCCCAGGGCAGAGCATTTGCCCAGTGTGCACGGGCCCCTGGGTTCCATCCCCAGCATTGCAACAGAACAATCACCCAGAAAAATTATTTACGTACTTTACCGTACAGCTCGGCGGTTTCATGTACTTACAAACTGGGCAGCCATCACCACCGCTGGCCCAGAACATTCATCACCCAAAAAGCAGCCTCTCCCACCCCAGCCCTGGCTCTGGCAGTCACTCATCCACTTCCCGTCTCACAGGTTTCCTCTTCCGACCTGTTCTGTTTTCCTTCAGTGCCAGGGATGGAGCCCAGGGCCACTGAGCTGCGTCTTAGGCCTAGACGTTTCTTTAAACGGAATCGTACAGTGTGAGGTCCCTGTGGACTGCCCTTTCTGCTTAGCATCCTGTCGCAGCATTTGTCAGCTCTTTCCTTCTTAAGGGTGAACAACATTCTAGTGCATAAATAGTCAACCTTTTTGTTTGTTTCTTTCTTTTCTTGGCTTTCGAGACCGGGTCTTGTGACGCAGTCAGGACTGGCCTTAAACTCACTACGTGACCCAGGCTGGCCTTCAACTCTCGGTGATCTTCCTGCCCCAGGCTCCTGAGTGCTAGGATGACAGGCGTGTGCCTCGACGGGTGGCTTAAACCATGTTCATTTACTCGTTAGGTGGTGGACATTCGCTTCTGCTTTCTGGCCGTGACAATAGCAACATTCCACACCCCGGTACCTAGGAGTCTGTGCAACATGAAAGCAGCGCACCTGAAGAAGCATAAAATTCTACTGAAGGGTGTAAGACAGGACCTAAAAGAACAGTTTTGAAGTTCCACGCCAAAGCCTTGCGCCATTGGGCCTGTGTCTGGGCCCCACTGTGGGTCCCTGCTGGGTGCTGTCCCCAGGGCACGACCGTTCCTTAGACACATTTAGTCCTGTGTCCCCCCAGCCAGGAGGAACTATCCCCAAGACCTCCGGTCTACACGGTGCCTTGCCCCGCCCTGCTGAGAGCCAGGGCCTCTCAAAAGCCCGAACTCCCAAGAGCATGGGAAGAAACCAGGGCAGCACAGACACACGGGCCGGCCTCGGCCCAGGGCTCTGAGGCCCACGCCTCCTGCATGAGCCGAAGAGGGCGGGCTCCCAGGGTCGGGGCATCTTCCCCGAGGACCCACCTGCTTAAGCGCGTTCCGGGCAATCGTCTGGAACGCCTGCTCCACATTGATGGCCTCCTTGGCACTGGTCTCGAAGTAGGGAATGTTGTTTTTGCTGTAGCACCAGGCCTGTGCCCTCTTCGTGGCCACCTGGAGAAGGAAGCGGGGCTCGAGTGCACTGTTAACACAGAGAGCTGCACAGACTCAGAAATAAGTCTGGGCACCGCAGACCCGCCTTGGCCACCTGCAGGCCAGCTCAGACCTGCAGCCACGGCTCCCTTACGGCCACTAGGAAGGGAGTGCATCTCCCCATTACTCCTGTCTCTTCACCTGAGCCACACGCTCTGGTGCCAGCGCTCTGCAGCTCTTGCCCCTCCCCCTCCCCCGCCCCAGCCCAGGACTAAATCTTGACAGATGGCTGAAAGGCAAGTGTGCTGTCACCACTGCAAGGACCCATCCTCACAGGGACACGTGCCCAAGGTACAGGGGTGATGCTGCTCACGCCCGAGCCCCCTTGTGCACACCAGAGACCCTGCTGCAGGTGACAAATCAAATCTCCTCCCGCCAAGTGCAGAAAGGGGGTCTGGCTCTGAGAGCAAGACACAGCCCAAAGCCACCAGGGATGGGACCCTTCCAGCAGAGCCCTAGGTCTTCGGCACTTACTTGTCTGTTTTCAAGGTCGATTTTGTTCCCCAACACGACAAAGGGGAAGTTCTCAGGGTCCCTCGGGCTGGCCTGGATGAGGAACTCATCCCTCCAGCTGTCCAGGGTCTTGAATGTGTTGGGGGCCGTCACGTCGAACACCAGCACGCAGCAGTCCGCACCGCGGTAGAAGGCCACGCCGAGGGACTGGAACCTTTCCTGACCGGCCGTGTCCCAGATCTGCGAGAGAAGGACAGTGGCTCCTGGGGACACAGGCAGGGCGCCCCGGGGGTGCACCGGGCTGTGGGGCCACCTACAGACAGGGACTCCAGAGCAGTGTCCAGAGCAGCCCTGCACTCGGCCTGAGTCTGGCAGGCACTCTGTCTCCCGGCTGCTAGAAAAGTTGTCATACTTTTCAGTGTTGACAACGAAAACCACGACAAGGCCTGTACTGGGTGAGTGCGCTACCTCTGAGCTATATCCCCCGGTCTTTTTAAACATTTCCCAGGCTGGCTTTCAACTTGCAGTCTTCCTCCCTCAGCCTCTGAGTAGCTGGGATTGTGGGTGCGGGCCGCGCAGTGCTGTGTGGAGATATTCTCTGGGCTCGGGGACACACGCCCATCGTATCAGCCACTGTGAGGCTAAGGCAGGCGGACTGCAGGTTCTAGACCAGTGCAGCAACTTAGTGGGACCCTCCCTCAAAATTGAAAATCAAAAGGAGTGGGGGCTGCAGCTCATCCCCAGGGTGCTTGTCTAGCATGCGAAGGGCCTGGGTTTGATCTCCAATACTGCAGAACAAAATGAACTTAAAAATCCAACCAAACGCCCTGACAGGGAAAGACGGAGAGAGAGAACCACAGCGCACATGGCAAAGATGAACACCAGGTCCCACTGATCCGCTGCAGGCAGTCGTCCCTCGGGGCCACACTAGTTCAAGAGCAAGGCTGGCGCCGAGTGCGGAGACTCACACCTGTAACTCCAGCGCCCTGTGCAGCTGAAGCAGAGGGTTGTGAGTTCAAGCCCAGCCTGGGCAACTTAGTGTCACTCAGTATGAAGGCCCTGGGTTCAGTCCACAGAATCACCACCACAGAGAAGGGGAGGAAAGAAACACTTTGACTTCAGCAGTAATGCGCGTTGAACCCAGGGCCTGCACGATGAGCGATAAGCCCAGTTCTTTTCTATTTTTTATTTTGAGGCAGGGCCTCACTAAGTCTCTAAGTTGCCCAGGCTGTGCTGGGACTTGCAATCATTGTCCTGCCTCAGCCTCCCAAAAAGCCAGGATTACAGGTGTGTGCCACTACGTGCCTCAAAAACTTTCAAAACGAAACTTCAATCCATAGACAAATTACACACACACACACACACACACACACACACACACACACACACACACTTCATTAGGGAAGTAACAGCATCACGCAAACATCTGGGAACTAAGCAAAAGCCAAAACCAAAGCCGCACAGAACCCTTAGGCCTGGTCATCAGGCCTCACACAGCTCTCAATGTCATGCGGCAGACTTTTGTGCCACCTCTCTGCACGTCCCTCTGTCCTGCGGGACACCACGCCACTCTCCTGAGACAGGTCCCAGCTTCACTGCTGCCGGACAAACTCAGCGAGCTGCTCACTCCCACCTTTAGAGAACACTGTGGCCCACTGTCCACGCTTGTGAACGGCTCCGCATTACACTCACACGCGGCTCAGCTCTTCTACGAAAATGGCTTTTGCCAGCAGTCCTAGGAACGAGACCTCGGCCCTTTCCACGTCGAGACCGGCCGGTCTTGCACTCTCGACCCCACCTTAGCCTCCCTCGTGGCTGGGATTACATGCCTGCGTGTCTCCCCCTGTGGCTTCCTATGGAAAGAACCCCGTGACTGGCGTTCCTGAGGACTCCTGTCCTCCCGGGAGGAACCCGTGGTGATCTGGAATTCAGATACACAGAGAAGGCCACGGAATGGCTAAAAAAGAAGCTGAAACATGAAGGGCTATTCCTAGCAATTTCCAAAGTTAACTTCAAATTTATCAAAGTCCAACCCTTTGTCTGACTGGTCTTTTACATGCAAAAAATTTGTTTTTTTTTTTTTTGAGACGGGGTCTCACTATGTAGTACAAGGTGGCCTTGAACTCACTTATGTGCCCCAGGCTGGCCTCAAACTCATGGTGATCCTCTGGCCTCAGCCTCCTGAGTGCTGGGGTTACAGGCGTGTGCTACCATGCCTGGCGCATTTTAAATATTTTAGAAATATTTTGAAATATTTCATTTTCTGCATTCAAAATTATACCATACATTTACCTATCCACTGCTTTGATGCGACAAAAAAAAACTTCTATGTGTGGTAATGGGGCATGGAGCCCCATGTGGGCCTGCCCTAAGCACACGCCCTACTGCTGTGATGCGCTCCCCTCCCTGAGGGGTCGAGCTGTGCCGACACCGTGGAGATCATCATGTTGTAAAAAGAGAAACAAGGGTTCAGGGTCACCTTTCCTCACGGCCCTGTCCCCGCTTGCTCCCCAGAAGTTGGCGGCCCTGGAAGAAGGCTGACACATGGCTCTACCCTGTGCATCTCCTCGCAGTGGCCTCCCACTCTTGCTCACGGTGGGCAGCTACAGGCAGGCAGTGTGCAGCGCCAGCACCCTACTGTGACCTCCCCAGGCCTCAGCGGAGCCCCTCCCCTCACTACCTCAGCTGGCAACCAAGAGCACCCTGTTCCTCTTCCCCTGCCCAAGGGGACTCCTTCAGGCCACTACCAGAACTACGGGACTTGAAACTGCCACTCCACTCCCGGAAGCGCTCTCCTCCCTACGCACCAGCTTTCCAAGTGGTGGCTCCTTGAGACCCAGCTGCTGGCCACTAGTATGTCCTCACCCACCACCCCAAAGGCTGCCTGTCATCTAGGTCTGTCTGCATTCCTTGGCAGTCTTGTTTTTCAAACGTGTAATGTTTTCAACCTTTTATGATCTGTGTTTTCTCTCTTCTAAATGCCAAACGTCTGCTGGCCTACCATGGGTGAGGCCCTCACCTTGGTTCAACCTCCAGTGCTCTCCTGCCCCTCCTCAAAAAAATGCCAAAGTTTAAAAACTCTCTACTTTAAGGCACAGTGGCACAAGCCTGCTATCCCAGTACTCTGGGAGGCTGAGGCAGGAGGATCACAAATTTGAGTCCGGGTTGTGCAATTTAGCAATACCCTGACTCTAAACACAAAAAGGGTGGACATGTAGCTCAAGTTAAAGGCCCCGGGCTCAACCCTGGTACTAAGAAACAAGGGTCTGGGATTGAACCAACAGCAGATCATGATGTAGTCACACACATGCCGTTTCTACCTTGTCGTTACTCATTACAGGATAGGAACAATGTATGATGACCACTATTTACATACGGTCAGGTATTAGGAGTCATCTACAGGTGACAGAAGTAGACACACCGGAGGATGGGCCTAAATCATTTCAAGCGACCTGAGGAGCTGTGGGGGAAGGCATGGGGATCACCTGGAACCAACCCCTAGGGACACCAAGGGCCAACGACAGTAGTTTGCAAGTTACACATCTACTTCCCTTCCTTTTGCTTTTGTTTTGCAGTCCCAGGGATTTAACCCAGAGCCTTCACACTGAGTTACATCCTGGCCCTTTTGATTTTTGAGTCAGGATCTGGGGTTGCAGACATGCACCAGTGCACCCAGCTTTTTGCTTTTGCTTTTTTTTTTTTTTTTTTGCAATACCTAGGGCCTCACACATGCTAGGCAAGTGCTCTGCCAGTGAGACACACCTGAGCTCAGCAAAGTATACTTGTGTTTGTTTCTTGAGACAGGGCCCTGAACTCACTACATAGCCCAGGATGGTCTCAATCCCAGCATCCTCCTGCCTCAGCATCCCAAGTGTAGAGATTACAGGCTGCATGTGCATCCTGCCCTTGGCTGCAAACCATTACATACGAACACAGCAAGAACGAAAGGCACCATGCTGTATAGCGCTCCAGTGTCCTGGGTGACAGAAACTGGATCTCGGTTATTTCTTTAAATGAAAACCACTCTGAATAACCAGGGAGGATCCGCTGGTCTTCCTCACAGAACCTATTTTCTTTCTTTGATTTTCTTTTTACTGTTAAAAGCCCTTAAAAAGCAAGGGGGGATCCCTTGAATTTAGTATGATATGATAGCTGGGCACGGGCACGGGCTGGGGAGGATCACGAATTCAAGGCCAACCCGGGCAACGCCAGTGAGATTTTGTTTCAAGAAAAAAAAAAAGAGGCTGGGCATGGTGCTGCACACCTGTGATCCCAGCACTTGGGAGGATGAGGCAGGACAATCACTGTGAGTTTGAGGTCAGCCGGAACTATATAGCAAGACTCTGTCTCAAAAAAAAAAAAAAAAAAAAAAAAAAAACCTAGGGTACAGTCCTGCCTAGAGATGATGGCTTTGATTAGCTTCTGGCTTCCAGTCTGAATTTGGCTTCTGTCTCTTCAAGGCCATTGCTCCTCAGCATGGGCTCCCTGGAGCAGCCAGGCAGTGCAGGGCAGGTAGCCCCACAGAGCATCCAACTCTGCAGGGCCATGATATACAGGAACATACTCCCAAGCTCTGCTGCTGGGGACAGAGGGCACCCTGCCCCCTCTGTGGCCTAACTGCTGCCCTAGATCCACCTGACCTTTCCTTCTCTAGCAGCTCTTAGGGATTTTGCCTTTGGTCTTCCACGAACCTAAGTTTTCTCCTAGGAAATTTGCTCGCCTCTAAGACTTTACTGTTTTCTTCGGCTGTGTGTAATGTAGAGGTTATCTGTTGATTTAGTTCATTTCAGTAATTGTTTTTCTTTTTTGTTTGTTTGTTTTTTTTGAGACAGGATCTTGCTGTATAGTTCAGGCTGACCTTAAGTTCACTATGTAGCCCAGGCTGGCCTTGAACTCACAGTGATCCTCCTGCCTCAGCCTCCCAAGAGCTGAGATTATAGGCATGAATCACCATGCCTGGCATTTCTCACTTCTTGAAGATCTGTGTTTTCCACATCCTCATTTCATAGTGTCTTTTCCCGCTGTGGATTCTATTCCCCGAGAAGTCTGGGTCCTTGTGAACATTTCTCCTGGCACATATTTCCTCATGTGGCTGTGTACACATCTTCCCCGGTTTCGGGTGTACCCTACAGAGTTGTCCTTGCTATCTTGAACTCTTCAGACAGACTTCTGTTCCCGGCAGAGTATGGACTGTGGACAGTGGGACCATGAATCCTTCCGTGATGGAGCAAAGGCGCAAACCTGCGGGACCATAAGCCTTGCCACTTCTTTGGCCACAGATGCCCAGCTCTGCCTTCTGAGCCTCGCGAGGACTGGGTGGGTGGGCAACTTAGCAGTGCAGCAAGGCCCTGGCTCTAATGCCCAGTGCCACAGAGAAGGGACAAAAAGTTAAGACATTTTAGAACACAGGCAGGGACCTGTAAGATGCCAGATTTAGCAAAACCTAAAACCACCACAAGCCCAGGACAAACAACAAAAAAAACAAGGGGCCCAATTACATTTGAATTTCACAAAAAGCATCACACAATTTTAGTGTCTTATCATGAATATGAAGTTCCAGTTTAGGGCTACGGTGTGGCTCCGTGGTATAGGTCCTTTTTCTGTAATGGTGCTGGGGATGGAGCCCAGAACCTCAAACACACCAGAAACGTGCGCTCCCACCAAGCTGCGTCCCCCGCCCGCGGCGTCACAGTTCTAACTGCGTGCGGGAGCCTGCGGCTCCGTCCTTCGCGCCACAAAAAGAGGGGGGATACATTTCACCCAGGTGTCTGGTACGGGTTTGACAGGCCCGTAGCCAGCCACCCACGAACACAACAGTGACGTCTGAAGGCAGTGGAGGGAAACACTGAGGTAGTGAGCGAGGTGAGCCGGCGAGCGGCAGGCCTACCTGCATGGTGACTAGTCTGTCGTCCACCATCACCTCCTTGGTCAGGAAGTCTGCCCCTATTGTGGCTTTGTACTGGTTACTGAATTTCTTGTTCACGTACTGGTTCATGAGTGATGTCTTTCCGACCCTGAAAGTGGAGAAAAACCACAAGTCTAAGTCAAACAGGAAGGGACTGAAACCGACCCTGACAAGAGCTACTTTACAAGGAACCTGCTGGCCTGGAGGAGGAGGAGCCCTCAGCAGCCGGGCAGTGCCAGCAAATGCCAGCGGCACCCCCGGCGCTCTGTCCTCTCCAGGGTGAGAACACAGTGCGGGGTGGAGCTCAGCGGGGAGCCCGGGCTTAGCGTGGCCAGCCCCCGCGTGGTGGGGCCCAGCCCTGGGGGGGAAAGGAAACCACATAGCAAATAGAGTCCTGATGTGTGCCAGATGTTGAGAAGTTCTGGTACAGGCTGTTCAGTGGTAGAACCTAGTATCATTCTTTTCCCTTCCAGAAGGATGTCAGCAAATCACTCCTTCTAAAAGAAGCTACAGAAATATGATCGCTCCACTATTCCAAAAATATCCTGCAGTCTGGGGTGTTTCTCCCCTTGGTGGCCATTACACAGCTGGACACACCGAGGCCAGGAGGAGCATGCTGCCCTGGAGCAAGCACGCACATCGCCAAGGAGAGTCTACTGCAAGGCACACGCTCCAAAGCGCTTTCCCTGCACCACGCTCACCAGGAGATGGCGTGCGGCCTTCTCTGGGGTGAGGCGAGGGTGGCCTAAAGACTACGCAAGATCCCGGGCCAACAGCATCACCTGCGTCCCCCAGAGGAGCAGGTCATTTTCCTTCATTTGCGGGGTGTCTAGATGGACAGCGCCCACAGAGCAGCCCCCACCCAGACCACCGGAGCCAGAACTGCCAGGGGAGGAGGAGGGCTGCTGCTACAAAAGCTGTAATGGGACGGGCCTGCTAATTCTTTTCAGGCCCATCTGCCAATGCAGGCCTAAAGTATCTGCCACTCCTGACACTGCAGGGGGATGGGACACTTAAACCCCACCCCACCGATCTGGGGCTGGGCAAACACTGGCTAATTAAAGGGTCCTCAAGCAGTTCATGTAAGCCAGCCAAGAAAGAAAAATCACTAACTTTCTAAAGGAAAGGGCGGGAATTTTGGGACACAAGGGCACACTTGTCTCTATTTTTTATTATTCTGAAGATAGGGTTTTGCTATGCTTTCCAGGCTGGTCTGGAATTCCTGGGTTCAAGTAAGTGACTGTCCTGCCTCAGCCTCCTGAGTAGCTGGGACTATAGGTGTGTACACCATATCCAGCTTATTACTGTTATTTTTAAAAATATGTAAGCCTCCAATGAGGTGACGCCATCCTGAGCCATGTCAGACACCAAGTCTGCAAAGCCAACCAGGGACCCTTAAGAGCCGCTCAGGAGTTAGTGGCAGATCTAGAAGCAAAAGCCAGTCCTCCGGTGCCCTGTCCTCCTCTGCAGGCCCGAACCAGGCACAGGAGGCAATGCACAGCGCATGCTGAACCCGCACCTGGCGGCAAGCCGGAGGCAACTCCTCCACGGCAGTGGCACTGCTTCGGCATGAGCAGGCCTCCCGGGGCTGGCCAACTCGGAGGAAAGGGGGTCACGAAATGCCTGCATCAGCCGAGCTCAATCAGCCACCCTCCCACTACCAATCATGCTATAAAGCCAGGAAGGCTAAGAAGGCTGCAGAGTATGAGGCCATTCTCATTTCTCTGCTGCACCCTAACAGCAGGAGAGGATGAGCCCAGAGCAGGACACGGTGATGTCCGCCAGCCCAGGGGTGGAGGGAGAAGGATACCCGGAGGCGGAGGCTCAGCTCCCAGCTAATGTCATGGCTCAAATACAGGGGATACTTACCCCGAATCGCCCAGGATGATGACCTTCAGCAACACTTTCTTCCTTGAGGTCATCCTTCACGCTGCTGAGGAAGGAGAGAGCACAGTGAGCCCAAGACGACCATGAGGAGGACACGCGCCTTGGCACAGCCCCATCCCCATGGGACCCCTCTGATAAAGGGTCCATTACCAGAACCTGGGACCCCAGAGCTTGGCAAAACAGCACGCAGAGGACAAGAAGGACGAGGAAGGGGAGGGGGCAGGGAAGGAGGAGGAGGGGGAGGAAGGCTGTGTTCTCCCACTCCATCACTTGGTAGGCTCAGCAGTTAGCATAAAATCTCCAAGCTGCCCTGGGCAGCTCAGCTGCTGCTTCACTGAGACCCTGTGCAGCACCGTGTGGCAGAGAGGTGACCGCTCTATCTGAAGCCTGGCCTCTCCCTGTCCCTCATCCTGCTAGGCCACATCACTTCCCAGCATGCTCAGCACATGTGCCATCCTCACACTGCACCTGTCTTGACTTCTGGAGGACAGAGCCACTCCCCATGGCACACTTGTCGCCAAGAAACAACCCTTCAGTGCAGGGTTCTGTGGATGAACAATGCTCGAAGCTGCAGCTAGACGGACCCCTCTCTGCAGAAACTGGCAGCCTTCCCTGCCGACCGCGGTGCCACCCTTTTCCGGCACGGGCCATGCCAGTCTAGGGACTCATCAGGAAAGTGGCCTCGCACTAACCGTGTCTCCGTCGCCAGAGCCCGCCTCCGTGACTTTCAGAAAAACTACACGTTAGCGGACTAGCATCTGGTGAGCAGTTGGTAAGAATTGGCTGCTAGTATTTTAAAATGTGCCTAAAGCAGAGATGAATAAAAACGGAACCGAGCCCAGCAGGTAAGGAGAGAGAAGCAGAGATCACAGCGTCAAGAATTGGGCCTCACCCCCTTTCCAGACACCTGGCGTTGCCCTGAAGACCACAGACTGACAGGACATGTTAGACCCCACTGTTGTCCCACAGGGCAGGGTCAGGTAAGGGCCCTGTTCCTGAAGTGACCTCCATGGCTTTCGAATCCATCTCTGGCTACAGGGACAGTGTGGGAAAGGGAGCCAGGCCTCATGAGCTACCCTGAAGGTGATGCTGTCTCAATGCCCAAGGCTGGGTGCCCATGGCTGGCCTAGCAAGACGGCGCATCTCAGCTGCCTGCCTTTCTCCAGACAGCTCCTAGCGGTTAGGGCAGCAGCAGATGCCTGGAATTCCCAAAGCCTGTTTCCTCAGTCAGCTTGGGTCCTGACTGGGGTCTCTTTAATCAGCAGTGAGGCAGAGCCCATTCCCAAGCCCTCCATTACATGCGGAGCCTCGCCGGCCCCTCCATGTCCGAGTCCAGTGTCACCCTGGGTTTTGTCACACATTGCAAGCTGGTGGCCACCATGGCACCAAGGCGAGGTCCAGAGCCAAAGATGGGCACACTGCAGAGATGAGCAGCTCTACAAACTGCACTGGAGAATACACATGAGCTCGCTGCCCTGTGTGTGTGTGGGGGGGGGGCATCGCATCGCCTGTCACCAATGTCACCAAGACGCTGATGCTGCTTGCTAAGGCTCCAGAGGAGGAGGACTGCGCCTCCACCTCCGAACTCTTGCAGGACCCATCCGAGCTTGTTTCCTTCCTGTGTCCCATGTGGCACCAAACGGGGCTGACCCTCCTGCATGCCCCAGCCACAGTGATCCTGAACCTGTCTGAGCACATGCCCACGTGCTGCCTCCGTTATCAGAGATGAGGGAAAGGGCGTGCTGTGAAGGACACTCCCACCTGTGTCTGTGACGCCCGGCACCACGGGCAGCACCTGGCAGCAAATGGCCCAGGCCTGCAGAGAACAGCAGTTCTGACACCTGACCTGGATGCCTCCTAAGGGAGGAAATCCTCCACAGGGCTCTGTGGACTCCTGTGAGGAATGCGGCCAGCACAGCAGGCACCGCACCCTATGAAGCCCTCGCAGCCCACTGAGTACCACCAGCCTCTCAATGGCCAGCACTGATGTGCCAACCAGAGGACACGGACTGTCAGCACCAGGGGTGACGGTGTCTCCCTGGTCCCAAGGTAAGCGGCTAGAAAGAGAGCCAAAGGCCATATTCTCCGGCCGGCAAAGGGTTTCATCCACACAACCCACAGATAAGGGGTCACTGAGTCAAACTTCAACATCTTCCTGACTTCTGCTCACTCACTTCCTGAGGAACTTTCCCAGCTTCTACTGCAGTCACTACTGTAGTGGTTCACAGGGATTAAATGACGGAAATGATCATTTGACTACGGGTGCAGCCCCCCAAGGGCATGGGGGCTCCCAGGATCGTCCCCACTGCAGGCTAAGACAGTGCCTGCCCTGACACCCCTCCCACAGGTCTGATTGTGTGCCCCATGTAAACGCTGGGGCCACAGTCACTGATTATGACCTAGCGGTGAACATAAGTGAGCGCCGAGGACTGCTGAGAACCCATGAGACGGTTACCAGGCTGCTGGACTTCGGGGATGAGCCGCAGACTAAACAGCAAATACTTTCTTACTCCAAAACAGACCACCTTAATTCTCTCTAAGCTGATAAATACAACATTCTGTTTTGTGGCTTTGCAAATATTAAAGTGGAAACCTCTAAGGGCCGATTTAGTGGCTACTTCACAACTCCGGAGAGGACCAAGGGACCTATGTTAATCCTAGGAATTTACAAGCACAGGCTAATTGTGGAAAAGAACCAAAGCACTTTAAACTCAACCATAAGGGATCCTCAGCAGTCAGGTGATCTCAGTTCTTCGCTGGCCCAGACACTTGGTCCACTGTGGAGAGCAGCTGAAGCTGGAAATTGATCACAAGTGGGCTCCTGCTTCACCTACCCAGCCAGACCTGAAGGGCCAGTCAGAACAAAGAGCAACACAGAAGCAAGAAAGAGCCACTGGGAGGTGGGCTACGTAAACAAGATGTTCCAGCCCAGAGAACATTTAGTCCCAAGGCAATCCAAGCAATGGGTTGCTAGGAAAAGTGGTGTGACCTGACACCAATTTGCTAAATGTATAAATAAACGTACTGCCTTGGTTGAGCAGTTCCTTTCCTCCCATCAGGAGAGAGGGCACCACCTGACCTCAGCTTTTTGTCTCTTTTCTTTATTTCTCCATCCTCTCACCGTCCTTCCCCCCGGGAACTTTGAGAGCTGCACGGGACGTGGCAGTCCACAGCACTGACACAGGGCCCTGTTTCTGCCTCTGCGTCCCCAGTGACGATGTGGAGCTGCCCAGCTCCTGCGGGGTGCTCGTTCCTAGACAATTCCCGCTGCAAAGTGACTGAGTGAACGGCAACCCTCTCTGACTCTTCTAGACGCCTTCCTCTTCCGTGAGGCCACCTGTGACCAGCCTCAGCCCCTCCCACGTGACACCCTCTGGAAACGCCTGGGCTAGTGGTAGCGAACCTGTGGCATGTGAGCCAGAGCGGCACACAGGGCCTTCTCTGTCCCGAGGTGAGCCAAGTCCCCCCAGCAACCGAGCTTTGGATAACACTTGTTCTTTTCTAACCTAAAACCACAGTATTCAGGTTTAATTGCAGCGTTGGCACTTTGTGATAATTAACTGGGCTTTGGGTTGCAGTTTGGGCGCTCAGTCTGGAAAACGTTCGCCATCACTGGCCTAGTCTCTCTGCTACCCAAACTAACATCCGGGTCCTGAAGCCTTTACCACAAAACACGGCTTCTGGATCCCTAACTTCCTGGCTGCCTGCCTCTGGCTGAGCCAGACTGAGCATCTCTTTAAAAGTTTGTATCTCTTCACCACTACCACTGAGTACACCACAGGCTGACACACTAAGACTGCCACCTATGGGAAAAAGCGTGCCTGACAGTCCTGTTTAAGCTTCAATATGCCAACCCTTGATTAGTCCAATGAACCATGCATTCCCCAAAGGGGCAATATTAACAATTATTTGTGGCCCTAGATCTAACAGCCACTGTGTGTATGTGTCGTGTGTGTACAGCACACTGTGTTATTAAAAATTTCCCTGGGGTCTGGGTGTGGTGTACATACCTGTAATCCGAGCACTCGGGAGGCTGAGGCAATTGGACCACTTTGAATTCAAGGCCAGCCTGAGCTACACAGCAAGACCCTGTCCAAAAAACCAAACATGAGGGCCGGTGATATATCTCAGCGGCATAACCGCCTGCACGGCAAGCGCGAGGTCCTGAGTTCGACTCCTGATACCCACATATTAAAAAAAAAAAAAGCAAAAATTTCCCTGGGGGCGAGGAATGCAGTTCAGTGCTAAAAGCACTTGCCTAGCATGCATAAGACCTTGAGTTTGAGCTCCAACACTGAAGAAGAAAAAAAAATAATTGGGGTAGGGGAGACATTAGAAAAAGGTGTCTTCAAAAAACTTACAGGGTAGGAGGGAGCCACGACAGTCGAACAAGGACGGGGAACACTGGCTGGCCTAGAGGTAACCTGTCCTATCCAGTGGTACCGGCCCCAGGCAGCGTAGTCTATTTAAAGAGGTTACTGCAGCCCCTCAGCCAGGCTAGCACATGCAGGCGGCTGGTGGCTACTGCAATGAACAGTGTAGATACAGGACATTTCCACCACTGCAGGAAAAATTCAATGATTGGAGGCATTTTACTAGGATCATTACAGAGTCTTCAGCCATCTCTATCTCAATTCATGACCAGTGTTTGCTTTCTCACTTGCTATCCAGTCCACCTCCTTTCACTCCTGAAAACACACATACAAACACTGGCCCCTTTACTATGCATTATTTCCCACCTGAGTTCTCCCTTCAGATGCTACTCTGTGAACCGCAGGACGAGGATTACATCACGAGCACTTCAAAATATATACAGCCATTGTCCTGGCAGACCGAGGTGCCTGGACACTGCTGAGAGCCGCTGTCCCGGCTGAGGCTGAGCTTGTTACTGCTTCTGGCCATGGCACAGGGGCACCCTCGGCCAAGGCAGCAGCCAGCGGACAGCACAAGGCGGTGAGACCAGGGCTGATCCTCTGTCCACTGCAGCGGCCTTCACAGAGCCCTTGCCGGACTGGGTGAATAGGAAGGCTTTGCTGCAGTCTCCAGCCCTGCGCAGCACCGAGTCTTCTCGGGGAGGTGTCCGGCTGGCTAGCGGCAGATTAGTCCCACCAGCTCCACGGTCTCCAGGAACTCCATGCGGTTCTGTAATGCTCGTGTGTGACATGTATTGTGTTCTCTAGTACTCATTCCATGACACGAAGCATCGCCAGAGTGGAGAGGCAGAGCCCGTGGAGTGTAACAACTACCTGACAAGAGGTCAACGCTCAAAATGTACAGAGCACAAACAAACAAGCCAATTCAAACTAGGCAAGTGACTTTTCTCAAAAGATACCCAAGAGCACACCAAAAAAGAGAGCCGTTGGGGCTGGTGAGATGGCTCAGCGGCTTAAGCGCCTGCCTGGCAAGCGCGAGGACCCGAGTTCGACTCCCGGAACCCACATACGAAAAAGGGGCCGGTGATATCGCTCAGCGGCAAGGGCGCCTACTGGCGCGCGAGGTCCTGAGGTCGACCCCCCGGTACCCACAAAAAAAAAAAAAAAAAAAAAAAAAGAGAGAGCCGCATGCCAATATTTATCACAACACTATTCATACAACCTACAACACAAAGTCCATATAGGACCCCTGGACAAATGAATGGACAGGGTAAGCGTGGCACCCACGCACAATGGAGTACAATTCCACCACACAGACACATGCACCTTGGCACTGAGGCAAAGTGGATGGAAGGCCATCACATCACATGAGATCAGCCAGACACAGAAGTGACCTGTCCCGCACGCACTCTCCTACACGGGAGTGCAAAGTGCTGACCTGGAAGCACAAGTGACCACTGGAGACTGGGAAGAGGGGAGAGAAGGGAACGGGTCAGGGCCAGGTGAGGACAGGTTTGATCAGTACACACTATGTGCACGTACAGAACCTGCTAATATGCACAATTAATGTCTCCCAGACATTCTGAAAGGTATACGAAGCCTGGTGTGGTGGCGCATACCTGTAATCCCAGCATTCCGGAGGCTCAGGTAGGAGAACGCCGTGAGTTCAAGGCCAGCCTGGACTACACAGTTAAGTTCGAGGCCAGCCTAAACTACATAGCGAGACCCCATTGCAAAAAAACAAAAACAAAAAACACCATGATAAAAGATAAAGAGGGGCCGGTGAGATAGCTCAGTGGCATAAGCGCCTGCCTGGCAAGCGCGAGGGCCCGAGTTTGACTCCCGGAACCCACATACGAAAAAAGGGCCGGTGATATCACTCAGCGGCACGGGCGCCTACTGGCATGCGAGGTCCTGAGGTCGACCCCCGGTACCCACGAAAAAAAAAAAAAAGATAAAGAAAGATACATAAATGGCTAAGAGATAATGGATACTGAAAAAAAAAGATCACTAATAATCAGGGAACTGCAAACTAAAACCACGATGAGGTATCACTTCACACATGTTATAACAGCTATTATCAAACTCACAAGAGAGAGCTGGACGTGGTGCAATACATCTGTAATCTCAGTACTGAGGAGGCTGAGGCAGGGGGGACTTCAAATTTAAAGCCATGCTGAGCTACACAGTGAGACCCTGTCTCAAAAACAAAAACAAGAAATGAATAAAAAATTAAAAGCTGAAGTCATGTAAGATGCAGCAGTCGCATTACAGGCCGATGCCTAGGGTATGAAATGAGGAAGCAGCTCTTTACTCATTGCCCCATTATTCATAATACCTAAGACGGGAAACCCATCCAAGTGTGCTGCAAAGGATGGGGCGATAAAGACAGCACGGGACACATTCACCATGAACAGTTCTCAGCCTTCGAAAAGACCGACTTGGAGAGCACTGTGCTGATCGAGACAAACCAGGTATGGATGACAAGTGCAGCAGGGCCTCCCTCCCATGGACCCACAGGAGCGGATGTCAGACGTGGTTACCAGGAGCTGAGATGTTGGTCAAAGACAATAAAACATCTCAGTTAAACAAAAGGAGTAAGTTCAAGAAACTGGCTGTACATCATAGTATCTAGAGTTAGTTACAAGACAGATATATATATATATATATACATCCCTCAATTTACAGAGTTCCGTTCCAGGGGAATGTTCACAAATCAGATTCACCTGTTGAGTCTGACAAAGTAAGTCTTATACTATATTTTCACTTTCATTTCCATGGTTACTGCTTTGCGCTTCCGAGCAGTCCCCTGCACATCACCACTTTTCCTGTCTTCCCGACATCCCCTGGGCTCCAATGCAGTGCTGTGCTACAGCGCACTATGGCACTGTGCAGTGAGCACACAGCAGCACAACTGTGACAGTGTCCGCCAGACACGTGAGCCACTCCCGTGATCTGTTCCCATCTACACGTGTTCGAGGTCCATTTGGATCTGTGAAAGTCCGCAACTCGAACGTTGTTAAGTTGGGGACTTGTCACAACCAGCGACCATGGAGGTGGAAAGGACAAATACTTAGAGACTTAGCTCAAGCACCGGGAGGGGCCGAGGGGCTACTCAACCAAGAACACCCAGTGTAGGGAGACTCCCAGGGTAGCACCAAAGCCGGGAACTCTCAGGCTTTTATTTAAAGTATCAGTGTAAGAGTAAAAAGCAGAAGGAAAGCAGCTTGGGCAAGGAGCTATCTCGAGGCTGGGCAGTGTTTTGGGGAAAGAGGAAGAACGATGGCCAGACACGACATGCCTTAGTACTCTGAACTGCTTGTGTTTCACCATTCACTCCTCACACAGCCCTGCAGTTTAACCATTCGCTCCCTGACCACCAAGTCCCCCACACCTCCCCCTTTTTGGTTTTACAGGATCAGGGGTGGGAGGAAGAGAGAAATATAGTGTAGATGGGTACTGAGGAAGGTCGTCATGGGGAACTACATACATGTAAAATATATGCACATATGTATATACACACTGTGGACTTTGAAACTGAAAACCGCCAAGAATAGATTTTAAGTGTTCTCACAACCAAAAAAGGTAAGTAAGCCGGGTCTGGTGGCACATCCCTGTAATCCCAGCACTTGGCAGGCTGAAGCAGGAGATCACCACGAGTTTGAGGCCAGCCTGGTCTACCCAGTGCACTCCAGGGCAGCCTGAACTACACAGTGAGACCGTAAGGAAAAAAAAAAAAAAAAAACAGGTAAGCAAGCTAACTAGTTTGAGATAGCCATTCCACAAGGTACTCAGAGCAATATCATGTTGTACACCACATGCAGACTTCATTTTCACGATTTTTGGTTTTGTTTGTTCGTTTGCCGTCCTTAGGATCGAATCAAGGGCTACTCTATCACTGAGTTATATTCCTAGCTCTTGTTTGATTAACTTGATTGACTTATTTTTGTGGTAAGGATTAAATCCAGGCGATGTACATGCTAGGCAAGCACTTTACCACTAAGCTGCATTTCCAGACCTTTAATTTGGTTTAATTTTATTTTGTGATAGGGAAAAAGGGTCTTGCTAAATTGCCCAGGCTCAACTCAAACTTACAATCCTACTGCATCAGCCTCGCAAAGCTAGAATTACACCCATGCACCAGTGTGCTGAGCTAGGACAATGTATCTTAAGTTTGGTAAACAGGATTCATAGTAATACCAACAAAGTTATTGTGAGTATTGTAGCCCATGGGACCGATCTCAAGTAAGTGGAAACAGACACACTCCCGAAACACTTCTTCCTGGGGACTGATAACTTAGCTTTTTTTTTTTTTTGTGACACAGGGTGTCACACTCAACATGTAGCCCAGCCTGGCTTCCAACTCATGATCCTCCTGTCTGAACTCTCGGATCACAGGCATGCACAACCGCGCCCTGCCATTCTCTTGCTCAGCATTCTGAGGGCTGGGATTACAGGGGTGTGCCACTGATATGGGGAAAATGCAACTCCCAACCTGCTGGATGTCAGATCCACCTGAGTTCATGTTCCCCAAAATCAAAGAATTCTGAAATTTATTGGGGAATAGGAATGGAGAATAGGAATGGGGAATAGGAATAGCTCCTGAGAGACAGGAGGGGTACTGAGTGGGCTGCCTTTTTTGAAATCTTGAGACAGGATCTCACTCACTAAACTGCCCACGCCAGCCTTGAACTTACCATCTTCCTGCCTCAGTAATTTGAGGAGCCAGAATTACAGGCATGTGCCACAGTGCTCAGTTTTACTTGTTATTTTTAAAAAGTGGTAGGTGTGGCAGTGCACACCTGTAGTCACAGAATTTTGGGAGGCTGAGGCAGGAGGATCCCCAACTCAAGCCCAGCCTGATATTCAAAAGCATTTACTTCAGACTGTTTTGCTTCTTCAGAAAGGAAGACTCGGACACTTAGATGTCTTCCAGGAAGAGAAAGATGGGATTTGTCCCCACCTCCTTTCATAATAACAGGGATTGAACCCAGAGGCTTGTGCAGGAGCAACACATCCAGCCCAACATTTTCCTTCTTAAACATGTTTTTCATAAATTGTGAACACTGGCTCTTTATCTATATCCATTCACCTGATTTTTTTTTTTTTTTTTTTTTTTTGAGATGGTCTTGTGAGGTAGCCCCAGCTGGCCTTGAACTCAGACTCTGTCTCAGCCCTGTGCCCCCACTCCCGATCGACGCATTCACTCGAGAGCACACAGAACTAAGCCATAAGCTGTGGAGACCGAGGCGGGGAGACGAAGACCCCGCATCAGAGAGCCGGCTGACAGGGCACGCTGCACACAAGTGACAGACAACTGAGCGACTATCGGGAGGCACACCTCTACCCTCTTCCGCAAACTTGGGGGCTGCAGTGCATCCTGCAAGAAAGGTCACACGTGTGAATTTCTGCTGTGGAAGACGCAGATGAGAAAATATTGTGAACCACGTATCTAACGAAAGACACATGAACAATATATAAAGAGCGCTCAAACTCAGTTAGAAAAATGCTAATAAAAGGGCACAAGATTTAACAATCCCAATGCTTCACCAAAGCATGAGCACCCAAAAGGCCCTGCAATGTCACTGCTCACGAGGGAGCGGCAAATCAAAGTCACACGACACTGCTGCATACCTACAAGAAGGGCTACAAACTCAATGGCCACTCCAAGTGCCACCCAGGACAGGCACGAGCGGCAGCGCTTCACATGCTCGGGGTGTGCAGAGAGTAACCCATTCAGAAGTCAGACACGCACCGATTCAGGCTGGTGAAATGTTCTGTAATTATACAGTGCTGGTGGTTACATAAACAGGCATGGATGCTAAAAAGCACTACAGTACACACTTCCAGGGGGCAAACTTTATGGCACACAAACTGCTTCAACTTTTTAAAGTAGGTTATGCATACACCACACACACACATCCTCCAACTGCCCTCTCAAGTATCTACCCAAGGAAGCCGGGGCAGGGCCAGGTAGACTGGGCATTTGCACTCACAGCAGCTTTCACCTAAGAGCCAGCGGTGAGCATCAGCCCTGCCAGCCACCCACAGAGGTGGCTCGACGGCACAGTGGGACACCGTTCGGATGCTGCGTGAGCAGATGGTGAGAGGATGGTGATGTGGAATGGGAGCCCAGTTCACAGGAGCACATACCAGGATGGGCACACGTAGCACACACACGGGTCCTCTTACACGAGGCTCAGGAAACACAAGCCAGGAAAGCACCGCAGTGGTCACCGGGGAAGCAGGGGCACGGGTAGTGGGCAGGAAGCACAGTCACAAAGAAAACAGGCTGCTCTGGGGACAATGGGTTTGTCCACATTCTCTTGACTCTGGTGATGGCTTCATGGATACACAAGCCAAAACTCGAAGTGGCTGTGACTACCTTAATACAATCATGAAAGTTATCACTTATTACACTAACAATGAGACAATCAAACATCCGAAAGCACCTCCCTCTAGGCGTGGTGCTACATGCCTATAATCCCAGGACTTGGGAGGCTGAGGCTGGAGGACTGCCATGAGTTCAAGGCCAGCCTGGACTACAGAGTGACTTCAAGGCCAGCCTGAACTATATAATGAGATCCTGTCTTAAAACAAAAAAGAAAAAAGCAAGCAAGCAACTCCCAAGAACTCTTGTCAAAAACACACACTGTGCCGGGGATATAGCTCAACGGCACAGTGCCTGCCTGGCAAGCACAAGATCGTGAGTTCGACTCCGGGTACCCAAAACAAAAAGCAAACATTATGGCTGGGGAGATAGCTCAGTGGCATAAGCGCCTGCCTGGCAAGCGCAAGGTCCTGAGTTTGACTCCCGGAACCCCCATAAAGGAAAAAAAAGGCCGGCGATATCGCTCACCGGCACAAGTGCTTGCTGGCAAGCGTGAGGTCCTGAGGTCAGCTCCCAGTACCCACATTAAAAAAAGAAAAAGAAAAAGAAAAAGCAAACCTTAAAGAAAAAACACACACTGTGCACCCCTGTAATCCTGTAGGCAGTCAGATACAGTGGTGGAGGGAACAGTGTAGCCTTGGGGAGAGGAGAGAAACTTCTCTTTTTACATATGCAAGAGGAAGCCTGAGCAGTACTCTAAAACTAAGGAGACCCAAACTTTCCCTCTTCATCATACATATGCAAGAAGAGGGCAGGAATGCCCTAGGGCAGTGATGGTGAACCTTTTAGAGCCCAGTGCCCAACCTGCAACCCAAAACCCACTTATGGCAAAGTGCCACCACTGCCACTAAACCTGAATACTGAGGTTTTAGTTTAGAATAAAACAACTCTACATTAACATCTTAAGAGAAAAACAAATAACATGCATTCCATAGGGTTGCCACCACTGCCCTCCTGTGAGTGACCTGGCTCTCTCTCTCAACTGTCTTTCTGATACAAGAAACTCCACCTTCTGGAAAATCAAGACTTTGCTTGTCACACGTGGTCTCTCACTATTCAACCTGCGCAGGCCGAGTGAAATCTCAGGTCCCGTAGAGCCAGGAAAATTTGGGTTACAATCTCAGAGACTTGGGAGGTTGAAACAGGAGGATTACAAGTTCAAGATCCACCTGGGCGAGCTGGTGAGACCTGTGTCTCAAAAAATGAGTGCTGGCCACGATGGCGCACACCTGTAGTCCCAGCACTTGGGATGTAACGAGCCAAAGCTAGAATTTGTGTATTCCATTGGGACGAGCTCGGGCTTGGGACACTGCTCACCAGTAGCACACTTACCTAGCATGCCCAAGGCCCTGTACAACTACCCTGAGCTTTTCAGCGAGAAAGACATAAAAGGAAGAGGGGAGACCACATTCTACACTGACGTATTTACAAAGTATGGATTTACAGGTAAAGCATGATGATGCCTAATTCACTTTGTAGTAGCACAATCAAAAGGGTAGGTGAACCAGGTGTGGTGGCGCACACCTTGTGATAGCATCGCCTTGGGAAGCGGGCACAGGAGGAGCTCAAGTTTGTGGCCAGTCCCTGCAACTTAGGGAGATCCAGTCTCTAGAGAAAATCAACGGGGCCGGAGAGACAGCTCAGTGTGGGCCGCTGGGTTCAACTGCCCAGTATGGCAAGAGGGAGAGAACAGGAAAGAAAAGGAAAGAACAGAGAGAGAGAGAAAGGAGGGAGGGGAAAGGAGGAAAAAATGGAAAAGAAAAGAAAGAGGAAGAAAGGGAGAGAGAAATAAAAGGTAGGTAGAATACAGCAGATAAAATGTTAACTTCGAATTGAGCAGGAAGCTGTAACCCGCAGTGAGAGGACTGCAAGTTCAAGCCCATCCCGAGCAATTTAGCAATCTCTCTGTGCTTGCAACTTTGTGAAAACACTTTAATGAGAGATGGAGGCCTTGGTCCACCTAACTTTAACAAACAAAAATGCCTCAAGCCAAATCTTCCAAAGCACCAAACTCCTTAGCAAGCCCTCAACCAGGAACTAATTTTTCCCGTCCACTTGAAGAGGATGGAGGAAGTTTCACTTCTCTTTCAGACTCTAGGGGGCTTCAGGTCTTTTTTTGTGTGTGTGGGCTCTGGGGGTCAAACT
The DNA here is from genome assembly GCA_028451465.1 of Erethizon dorsatum. Lineage (NCBI taxonomy): Eukaryota > Metazoa > Chordata > Mammalia > Rodentia > Erethizontidae > Erethizon > Erethizon dorsatum. Next base: position 33,848,682 of record CM051831.1, read on the forward strand.
CAGGACCTCGCGTGCCAGCAGGCGCCCGTGCCGCTGAGTGATATCACCGGCCCTTTTTTCATATGCGGTACCGGGAGTCGAACTCAGGACCTCGCACTTGCCAGGCAGGCGCTTATGCCGCTGAGCTATCATTTCAGGTCTTTATGTAATTACTTCCAAGGGTTTTTTTTTTTTTTTTCAGGGGGTGGAGGTAAAAGAGAGGCTTAAAGAATAAATAATATGATTTGCTAGGCTGACTGTGTTGGGGGAGGGAAACTGGAAGGGGAATGGAACATTTCAAAAACACTGCTTCCAATTGTTGGGGAAGAGAGGAGAGAAACTAAAAGATGCAGGAGGATCAGAATTTTTGGCCATTTAGTGAGCTGGCGAGACCCTGATTCAAATAAAAAGAAAAAGAAAAAGAAAAAGAAAAAGAGCTGGGGCTGAGGCTCACTGACCTGGGTTTGATCCAGTACTGCAAAAAATATGTGCTTACACACACACACACACACACACACACACACACATAAATTACATGGGCTATGCTTGTAAACTTAGGGAGGCTGAGGTAAGAGCATTGCATGTGTCAGCCCGGCTTGGGCAATTTAGCAAGATCCTGATCCCCCCAAAAAACAAATAAAGTGCTAGGTATGTATGCCTGTGTTCAATCCTTAGTATAGGGGGGAGGATATTCTTTATTATAATTTATATATTATAACTTACTTGTGCTAATACATATATATATCTCTTGCCATTTTTACCACTTTTAGGTGTACAGTTCAGTAAGGTTAATTACCACAAAGTTTATTTTACAGCAGACTTAAAATCTCACTTTAAACTAACTGGCAAGCCGGGTGTGGTGGCGCACACCTGAAATCCCAGCACTTGGGAGACTGATGCAGGAGGATGGCTGCAAGTTCGAGGCCAGCATGGGCTACAAAGTGAGTTCAAGGCCAGCCTGAACTGCATAGTGAAGCCCTGTCTCAAAAAAACAATAAATAGGGCCGGTGAGATGGCTCAGCGGCATAAGCGCCTGCCTTGCAGGCGCGAGGGCCCGAGTTCGACTCCCGGATCCCACATACGAAAAAGGGGCCAGTGATATCGCTCAGCGGCACGGGTGCCTGCTGGCGCGCGAGGTCCTGAGGTCGACCCCCCGGTACCCACACACACACAAAAAAAACAATAAATAAATAAATAACCTACCTACCTACCTAACTAGCAAAACTGGGATTAAACAGAGCCACATGCAGGGGCACCTAACACAGGCCCACGGGGGCGGGGGGAGCCATGAGAACACTACATGCCCACTGCCTTCAGCAATCCCTAAAACTGTCTCATTCCAATGACCAGTTCCACACTTGAACTGAATTCTGTAAAGTCAGACCCTGTCCTCATAATTTAAAACAGCGATTATTTTAAAAACAATTTACAGACTGACAACTATGGCTCGAGTGGATGTGCCTCGCTTTTAAAGAAGAATGCTGTTGCAGAGAACTAAACCTTGGTGATCTAAACAAAGGACTCTAGCTTGGAGGTCACACCAACTTGCAGCGCCAGGCCCTGACACCCAGACCTACTCAGAGGCCGGTGACCTTAGATTTCGCAGATTCATTTCTTAAGCACCTGCATCAGGCAAACTGCTCGAGACACAAAGATGACTAAGAAATTCTCCCTCTTTGAGCTTGGTCTAATTAGATCCTGAGGGAGCAAACATGGAGATGACATGCGTGTGATGTTACAGGAATAGTCAAGGTTTCCTCCTAAGAATGGGAATAGAAAGGACTGACAAAAATAAATGAATACACACACACACGTGTGTGTGCTGTCATAGTTGAACTTTGAAATTAACAAGCAACTGTACTCAAAAGAAACAACACAAAATAGGGGGCTGGAGGCGATCAGGAACCTGGCCCAATCTAAGGTGAAGGCTCAGAGACCATGCTCCGAAGGGGGGGGCCCCAGCTGATGAGTCCTGGGGTGGGGGGCAGTTTACACAGATCATCTTCTAGACAGAGGACTCAATCAGGAAAGATTCGAGGTCATCATGAGCCCTGGGGGTTATAAGCTGGTTTAACCCGAGGCTGTGTGCTTTCCTGAAGCTCTTTTAAGACAAAAACTCATGCACCTTGCATTTGATCTTGGTGTTTCACCTGCTGTGGTCACTGGATGACTGCTTCACTGTCACATAAAGGCTTACAATGAAGGAGAAGCCGGTTAGGTGATGGACCTGACATTCCGGACAGTATATCTGGATACTCACAGACCTTAGTACCCAAAACTGTGAGGCTGAGGTATAGAAATTATCAGTAAGGATGAACCTGGACAAAGCCCTACCTCTGGGCAAAAGTGACTCTATTAATGCTGGATGTGTTAGGGTTCTCCTGAGAAAAAGAACCAAGAGGAGATTCCACATGAAGAGATTTATACTGAGGACCTGGCTCGCATGACTGTGGAGGCTGAAAGTCCCCCTATCTACAGTCAGAAGGTCCGAGGACCAGGAAGGTGGGGTGGAAGTGCCAGGTGAGACCCAAATGCCAGAGAACACAGATGTCTCAACTCGAAGACTCTGTCAGGCAGAGAACGTGAATTCTCTCCTGCATGGCCTTTTGCACAATCTGGGCCTCTGTGAGAGGAGGCCGCCCACAGCAGAGGGCAGCTGACTGGACTCGCTACCGGTTCAAATACGCACCTCATGCAGAAACACCCGCACGCTCAACCAGAGGCCAGGCAAGGGACACACAAGATTAGCTATCACCTGGCTAGCTAGGAAAGCCTCACAGGGCTCACCCAGGTGAGGTTCAGGTAATACGGGATGCTGTTATACTCAGGCACAAGCCAAGCTCTTCACGCTGGAGAGGAAGCGCAAAGGACACAAGGTCGAGTTGCACAACACTCTGCATCTATATCACAGTTGCGTTACTGTAAACTAGGTTTAAAGGACTCAAAAACCATTCTCACACTGGGCCTGCGCTGACTTGGCTAAACAAAGGTCCGCCCACTTCCAAGATCACTAACACACAGCCTCCCTCAGACGGCATTCAGGGGTCACCGCTAACCACGGAGCCAATGACACCGCACAGCAATGGTGACTGAGGAAAAGGAACCAGCGTTCTCCCAAACGCTGAGCTCCTGAGCACACTGGTTTACTCAACTGAACTCCCAGGGCAAGTACGTTTGCTTTACAAGCTCTCGGTTTCCCTGGAGCTACCCAACATCCTGGATGTAACTACACAGCCACAGCTCATGGCCACAGGCCATCAGCTGATACAGTTTGGCACTTTGGGAGGAGGAATTTGAAAGAGAATGCTTCCCAATCTCAATTTCCTCTTTTATAAAACCAAGGAGCTCCAGGGTGGAGAGTCCTTTCACTGAACGTTAAGGCAGTCATCAGGTTCTAGTTTGTTTACTACTTAACCAAAGTCTGAGGGACATTTAGAAACAGAAGGCCCCTAGATTTGGTTTCCTTGTGACAACACCCTCATTTCGAATAAATTCTGAAGTGAAGTCTTAAGTCTGAACAGTAGAGCTCATGGGTGGGCAAGAGCAATTCAATGCCCTACCACCAAAATAAGACATCCAGGGAGCCCAAGTTCTGTCCCCAGCGTGACAGGAAAAGAGTGACCTGTCCTCTCCTGGTCCTTTTTTGGCATGACTACACCAATGCTCACAGACGGAAGTCTAGCAGACCAGCCTGGGAGCAACACCTCAGAAGCTTTGTTTGCAGTCACTCATTCTTGACCAATTAAAATTCGAAACATCCCCCTCAGTGCTGCCTGCCCCAGAATGACACAACTGGCCTTGGCCTCCGTGTCAGATTCCTCTGTGGTTCAGATGCCACCTTTCCTGACCACCCACATGGCATGCTGCCATTTTACCCTGCATCACATGCTGTGTCACTGTCCCCCAAAGCACATCCTACATAGTCACATGCTGTCTGTCGAGTAGAAAGTAGGTAATTACCAGTTCATTTGCAGTTTCTGCTTGGTTTGTGACAAAGCTGAGAAGCAGACACCGATGGTGGCGGGACTATTCCTAAAGCCAGGAACTGTGTGCTTAAGGCCATGGACTCCATCCCCCACAGCACTGAAAAGAGAAAGCATAAAATATCCCCACACCACAAAATAGAAAACAAGGGATAAAATGGCAAATTTTATTACAATTTTAGAAACTGAAATATTTGCCAGCACATATTTGTTATTTTGTTATTACTATCATCAACAGATGCTTACTATTAACCAATATTAATTAAGGAAAAAAAGAACCACAGGCCAAATCTGAACTCACCATTACCATGCTGTTCTCATTATTTCACTAGTGCAGCTTGTGTTAGGTTTTAAAATCAGGAAGTGTGACAGCTCTACACGTTGGGCTTGAGCTTTCAAGATTGTATTTCGGTTACTTAGGACCCCACACTGGGTTTTCTAGTTGTGCAACAACCACCACCGGCTTTCCATAAGAACTGCACTCTTAACTTGGGGCAGCGCTGTGATCCCCTACAACAGTGAATCCTCTCATTGGTGACATGAGCTGTCCCTCCATTTGTTAGGTCTTCTTCAGTTTCTTCCAAGAAGATTCTGACCCCAGAGGTCCAGACTAGAGCCATCATGGTGACCCAGGGATCAACATGGGCCAGGAGGACCTCAGGCTGCAGACTGGGCCACACTCCAACCCCAGGAACCCCAAGCCCAGGAGCTCACACTCTGGATAGGACAAGACGAAGAACAGATCCAAGAATCTATGCTAGGCCAGAAGCGCGATGAAGCCAGGGCCACCTACTGGATACTGAGCTACAGCAAGCTGGAGGAGGAGCCCTCCACCATGACGATGAAAGCGCCTGCCTGGAGCAGGCTGCGCCAACCTCAATCCTTACCCGTCCCCCCACATTTTCACCGTCCATCTCCCACCACCCAGAGAGGAATGGGCAGCTACCCTTACGCCACCAGTGTCACCTTCTTGGCTGAGGACCAGATGTAAGGGCAACGGGCAGCAGAAAAGCCGTCATGCCTGCCAGTCCCCCAAGCAGTGCGCACACAAGACCCCTACTCCCGGCACAGCCCCAGGCCCATGGCGAGACCCAGAGGACAGCACCAGAAGGAAACTCTGCAGTGTGCCCTCTCTGAGGCAGGAGCCGAGGCAGCAGGGGCGGCTGGGCAGCTTGTCGCCAGCATTCTAAAGCACATGCTGCTTCCAGCAGCCAGGAAGACTTCCCGGACCCCAGTGATGCACTGGAGAGCTGAGGCAGACACATAAACCAAGCAGGCAGGGTAGGTGGTCAAATCATCCTGTCTCCATTGTGTTTTTGTTTTTTTGTTTTTTTTTTTTATGGGTACTGGGGGTCGACCTCAGGACCTCGCGTGCCAGCAGGCGCCTGTGCCGCTGAGCAATTTCACCGGCCCTTTTTTCGTATGTGGGTTCCGGGAGTCGAACTCAGGACCTCGCACTTGCCAGGCAGGCACTTATGCCGCTGAGCTATCTCACCAGCCCCCTGCATTGTGTTTTATTATTAAATTTTATATTAATATTTCTGATTGACAAATTATGATTCTATACACGTATGAGTTATAATGAAAAGTCGAGATAAATGTACACAATGCAGAATGAGTGAATCAGCTAACATACATACATAACCTCAGAAAAATAAATACTACATGATCTCGCTTCTAGGTGGAATCTAAGTAGAAAAGACATGGTTACTGGGGGAGCGGGGGGGGGGGATGCTGTTGGCCAAAGGGCATAAAGTTTCGGATGGATGGAGGAGGAAGTTTTCAGGTCTTCTGCACTGCGAGGTAACCACAGTCAAAATGCCTCAGAGAACCAATTTCAGTTTGAAGGGGAAGAAGACCTGGACTCCATGAATCTTGACATCATGGGTGGGAAAACAGCCAGATGCAGACTCAAGCAACTGCAGCAGACCAGCAGGCAGTGAGTACAGGCTGTTTGCTGTGCATCTCTGCCAGGGCAGAGGGAGGCAGCTGAACACGGCACAGGGCTCAGTGCAGGGTGGCCTGCAGCGCGTCCTATGGGAGCCCATGGGCGGCCTGGAGTGCCTGCGGAGGGGCTCCAGCACCTGCGTGGGGCACCCCAGACTGCACTGTTTCCCCTGGACACCGCCCCCAGGGCTGCTCCTCCTTGTCTTTTCATACCTGCTCCTGGGGGAGAGGGGAGGTCCTTAGTCAATGAGTTTTTTCCAAATCTTATTTAAAACTGATGCTCCAGAAAAATGGATGCAAGTATTTTGCTGTTTAGCATTCTCCATGGACAGGCTTCAGTTTGAGCACTGTGTAGTATAATCCGAAAAATTAAGCCAGAAAGAACTCTTTTCCGGCATATCCCCCAGCAACATACAACCCAACACTCAGGAGGCTAAGGCAGGAGGACTACAGTGAGTCTGAGGGCAGCCTGGGCTACATAGTGAGTTCAAGGCCAGCCTGAACTACACAGCGAGACCCTGTCTCCAAAAGAAAACAACACACAATAAAACTACATATAAAAAGGGTTAGTGATGGAGCTCGGTGTGAAGTTCCTGGGTTCAATTCTAGTAGTGCCAAAAAAGACAATTTGTAAGTGGAAGACATGAACAGAAAATGTGCTCCAATTGACAGCAACATGTTATACCAGAAAGCACTGTAGCGCATGCCTGTAATCCCAGCACTTGGGAGGCTGAGGCAGGAGGATCACAACAAGTCCGAGGCCAGCCTGGGCTACAAAGTGAATTCAAGGCCAGGCTGAACTGCATAGCGAAACCCTGTCTCAGAAAGACAAAAGAAAAAAAAAGGGAGAGAGAGAAAGCACCGTAAATATAGTCAAACGCTGCTTAAGGACAGAAGATTAAGTTTTGGGTAATGTCCCATTGGGCAACTTCTTCCTTGGCAAAGACCATCAGGCGTGTTTACACAAACTAAGGTGGTTACACAGTCACCCGGCAATACACTCTTCCGAGATCACTGTCATTAATGTAGCCCGTTGTTGACAAAAACATCATGGCACAGCATGGCACTACACGGAGTCCTGCAGGGTTTTCGGGACCACATACCTCCCATGGAGAAGGGGGACTATGGTACTGTACTGTACTTCTCTGCTCCATCATTCATATTCATATTCGTTCTCTCTTCCTCCCTTCCTCTCATCCCTGTCTTAGTATTCTCATTTTGTTCAGAGATTATACTCCAGATCTCCTTTAGCTCTGCCTATGCTTTCCTTTAGTTCTCTGATCATATTCCCTCACAGATGTAACACTTCCCCAAGTGGACCATACTCTGCTGTTGTACGTTCTGTCATTCTGGGGGGAAATGGATGCTGAGTTGAACGTGGCACTCTGGAAATCTGAGCCTCCCACTTTTCTGAGCACTTGTTACTGCTGCTGCGGATCGGAACACCGGCTCACAAGTAACAGCCTCTTTTTCAAAGAGCTCTCCGGGTTGCTGTGATGTACAACAGGCTACAAAGTCCCAAAAGACTCCACGTCAATCACTTTCCAGATTAATCTGGCAGAAAGACTGATCTTTATGCCTCCTTATTCTGCCCTTTTGCCAAATATCTCTCCCAGTCTGGAGAGCTAATTTAAATCGCCTGTTCAGATGTCAGGGCCTTGACCAAATCACCCAATTCCTGTATCACTGCTAATTCTCTCAGCACAAAATGCCAGCTCTGTGCATGTGCAGAGGACAAATGGTCATGATCTTTTTCCTAACTTCCTTAAATGTCTTGTAAGCAGACAAGACTACTACAGGAAAGGGATTTGAAACGTGACAGAAGCAAATCATCTAGAATTAAAGCAGACTCAATCCAACAAACTAGTGGATCCTGGGTGTGGGTACTGTTGAGAATACTGAAGTGAAATGTAGCATAAGAGGTGGCTAAGAAGTCGGGCACGGTGACACATGCTTGTATCTCAGCACTCTGGGAAGGGGAGACAGGAGGATTGAACGTTCAAGCCCAGCCTGGGCAACTTAGTCACTTAGCAAAGTCACTGTCTCAATATAAAATTAAAGAAGGGTTGGGTCTGTATGTAGCTCAGGGGTAGAGCACTTGCCTAGATGCACAAAGCCCTGCATTCAATCCCCAATACCAGCACATGCGCAAAGCCTGGAAGGAAGAGACACAAAACTTACATAATGGGGTTTTTGGTGGTGTTACTTATTTTGTTTTTACATTTTCCCATACTGGAGATTGCCCAGGCTGGGCTCAAACTTGCAATCCTCCTGCCTCAACCTCCCAAGAAGCTGAGATTATAGGTATATGCCACCACAGCCGGCAAGGTTCTTTATTCTAGAAACAAACAACTCCCAACTGCTCTGAAGCTGCAGGTGGAGTTAAAACTTCTAATTCTATGCCCAGCACACATCAGAACTTTTAATTTGTTGCTGAACTATTTAATTTCCTTTGTTTTATTGGAAGCATATGTAAGAGAGAGTACAAAGACTGCTCTCCACAGGGAAAGTACAGCAGATATCTTCTCCAATGTTTATCTTAAAAAAGCATGCCTTTCTTGAGCAGCTAGTTTGTAACAGCAGGGTAAACCAGGACTTAGCAAGGCTGGTGATACTGATATTCTAACAGCAGCTCTCACTCTCAACCTAAGTGAGGGACCAGTCTTTAGCCTGTGCCGATGCCAGCACTGATGAACAGCACAGGGAGAGCTGACAGAGAGTGACTCACGGGCTGCCCGGTGCCCATGCTCACCCCGTCTTCCCCTGCACCCCGCAGGTCCACAGCAGGCCTCACCTCCCAGCTTCACGGCACACCAGGCTGCAACCCTGTGCTGGGTGAGCTGTAATGCCTCAGCCAGAATAGTCTTCGTCTGACATCATCTTCTTGTTACCCCTTCTAAGTATCCAACGTGGATAGAACGTGGGCAGAACATCATGAAAAAATGTCTTACTGTGAGAACTTAGCAAAGCACTTTGCTTTCCGCCACATCACAGCCCCTCCCATCTGGGCTCCCAAAAGATAACACACTGGAAAGCACCAAGCCCCTGAGGCCGCCTGAGTAGCCCCAGCTGTCCCCTTACCACCATCACTGCCTGAACGTGACCACCTGCTGGTGATACACACTTGTGATCTCAACCACTCAGAAGGCTGAGGCAGGAGGACTACAAATTCAGGACTACAAATTCTAAATTCTGGGAAATTTAGAGACTGTCCATCAAAACAAGAGAGAAAAGGGCTGGGGATGTAGCTTAGTGATAGAGTACTTGCCTGACACTCAGGCTCTCTGGGCTAAACCCTCAGTCCTGCCAAAAACAAATACACACACACTACTCGCCTAGAGAGCTGGATGCCAGGTTCTGTCATATTTCCATAAGTGAATGGTAGCAGGTGCACCTCTCCCCTCCCACATGCACACTGTTAAAAAAGCAAAAGCAGCTGGGCATGGTGGTGCACGCCTGCAATCCTAGCACTCAGGAGGCTGAGGCAGAGGGTTGCCTGAGTGCAAGGCCAGCCTGGGCTACACAGTGAGTTGAAGGCCAACGTGAACTACATACCGGGACCCTGCTTCGAAAAACCAAAAACAAACAAAAAAAACCTTTTTCTTAAAGCTCTGAGATGGGGTCACACTAAACTGACCAAGCTAGCATGGACTTGAAATCATCCTCCGCCTCCTGAGGTGCTGGGGCTGCAGGTGTGTGCAACCGTGCCCCACAATGTATACACACTTTATTAAATGTAAGACCGAGACCAGGTGCTCCCCTTTGTTTCTTAACCTATAAATTGTTTTTGTAGGTCAAAACAGGAATTCCACAGGGCTCCACACTGTCTCTTACTTAGTACAGACTGAGATGGGACATAGATTTTCAGGATTTCCTTTTGTACAACCAAGCCTATCAAAATACCGTTATTCACACATAAAATGAAAAAAACAGCCAAAAGCCTCCTTTCAAATTTTAACCTTTAGCTGGGTATGGTGGTGCACGCCTGTAGTCCCAACACTGGAAAGCTGAGACAGGAAGATCTGAAATTCAAGACCAGCCTGGCACCTTGTGCTCATCCTCTTGTAGGTGGTTCTTCAACGTCCAACAGCCAAGCAGACAAATTCCTCCAGGGCAGACTGCCTCACTCCTGGGCCCAGCACTCAGCAGAGTACTCAAGGGCATTTTCCTGTTGGCTTTACACCCTCCTCCCCTTGATCCCAGGGGTAGAGCTGGCCCTGTGCAGCAGCAGGAAGCCAAAAACACTTCTTAGCTGGAGCCAAGTACTGTTTGCACTGGTGAGGTTACTCAGTAACCATCTACAGGCAGCATTTCGCAGGAGGGGGGACCGCCTGCCAGACACATCCTCAGGAGAGGGCTCTAACACAGAGACAGTGAGTCATGGCTATGACTTCAGCCGATGCCACAGGCACCCAGAACTGCAAGCCATGAAGAGTGTCATTTGGCAGTGGCAGCTGGAGATCTGTGTGTAGACAGAGCTTGTGGAACAGCTTGCAGAAATGATTAGCTACACCTTCGAGTGTTGAGGACTGGGCTATGTGATTATGGGGGCACCGACTATGTGACTTAAGCCACCCCCAGTGCCAAGGTCTGTGTGACCTTGCTTCAGGAACAAGGAGGTAAATGGAAGCCGAGTGCCCCTGGCTATGGGTGGAATGCTAATAACCTGGCCCTCCTGAGGCAAGAGAGCATCTGCTGAGGACAGTTGTCAAAATACAGGCATTTGGGCTCAGAGAAAATCTGGTTCCTCATTAACTTCATCCTTATCCACTCATTTTCTATATTTGCTGCTCCATAAAATGCCTGATACCCCAACCCTGTGCTTCTTGCTAGCCAATAAAAGCCAGCCAACCTCTGAGACAGCTGAGCCAGTCCACTAGAGGCGAACTCCTCCTGGTCCCCCTTGTACCCTGAAATTTGTCTCTGTCTTTCTTTATTCCCTGTCATCCCCCCTACAGGTATCCAAGGGTCTGATCAGTCCTCGGTATTTGAGAGATGTCAGAAAGCAAGGACCTGACTGACCCATTATGCTTTCCTTGTGTCTAAAGGCAATCTCTTCTCCCAACTCAGACCGCTAATGTTTCTTAAAAAGCTCTGAAGATACAAACTGGCTCAGTGGTTTATCCTACCTGTGAAAATTAATTCTCTTACGTATATTAAAATTAACAGCAAAGCAGTAAAGAAACATTTTCAACATATCCAAAGCTTGGGATATATCTTTATCCAGTTTTCCATTAACCACCTCCCACTAGAAGTGGTTAAATAAAAATCGAACGTCTTATTTTTGTGGTGCTGGGGATGGAACCAGGCCTTGCTCATGCTAGGCAAGTGCGTGCCATGAGTCAGCCAATGAACACTCCCATATAGTCTGCAGGTTGAGTGTCTGTGTACGCTCAAATCAAACAAGAGAGCGAGAAAAGGCAAAGCAGGGAATGCCTGGAAGCTTCAGAAACATAGGTTAAACCTAACTACTTGCTTTCCCAGGTCCTTTTGAACCCACTCCCTATGGATGAGAAGATAGGCACTACTACTCCACCATGCCCAGGACTCCTTGGGGGTAGGATGTTTTCTACCATTCATAGCTAACTCCTTGCACAAGGCCTGGGACATAGCAGGTGGTCAATAAAACCAAATGACCACACAAACAATTTCACAGCATTTGTCCCAGATATATTGAGGGAAAAGTTTACGTTCTTCACTTTACTGGATGGGCTATTTAGGAAAGGGTTCCTTTAACTTTCTTTTTGCTGGGCAAGGTGGTGCAGACCTGTAACCCCAGCCCATGGGGAGGCTGAGGCAGAAAGACTGCAAGTCTGAGGCCAGCCTGGGGGTGAGTTTTAGGGTAGCCTGGGCTATATAATGAGGCTTGGTGTAAACAAACAAAATTTTTCGTTTACTTTTTTTTTTTTGCAGTACTGGGGATTGAACTCAGGGTGCTCTACCACCGAGCTACCTCCCCAGCCTTTCTTATTTTTCATTTTGAGACAGAGTCTTGCTAAATCGCCTGGGCTGGCCTCAAGCTTGCTACCTTCCTGCTCCAGCCTTCACTTTAGCTGGGCTTACAGGTGTGCACCATGGTGAGATAAGACATTAGGGTGTGGCAAAAACTGGCTGGGGGAGTAGGCATGACCTGTTAAATGCAAGACCCCAGATGCGAGCGCAGAATAGTTCCCAAAACCCTGCAAATGGACTTCTCGCAAGGACTTGAGCAGGTTTTCCATAGGATGGTCAAGACCTGAACTAAGCCTGAGGTACAGGATCCCAGCATCAACTTGCAGGACCCAGATGTATATGTTCTCACAGGTTTCCTGAGATTTAGACAGCATAAAAGAAAGGCAACTATAAGGATACAGTGCTATCTATCAAACTCTCCAGGATAGCCCACGCTGTTTCCCAAACACAGCATGTACTTTTATGTTTGTTCCTAATCCCTTTTTCTATTAACTCAGTCCAAACTTGCTCTGCAGAGCCAGTTTCTCTCCCACTCTTCACTTTTACTTTCTCGAATAAACTTTGCCACTGCTTTTTGCTCATTTCATCCAATTCTTTGTTAAAGTTGGGAAGAACCTGGAATCCAGCTCTAGGAGAGGCAAGCAATCCACAACCCAGAAAAGTCTAGTTGGCAAGCCACTTTTTAGAAGCAAGCTATCTGATAACAGTGGGGCATGGCTGATTTCTTGATGTCTGAGTCTGCCAGCCAAAACAACTAAGGGACCAGGAGAGAAAGAGCACCAATTTCATCAGAAGCAAACATGTAGACCAGATATAGTGGCACGCATGCCAGCAATTCCAGCACTCAGGAAGCTGGAGCAGGAGGATCACCAGGAGCTTAAGGCCAGCCTGGGCTACACAGTGAAATCCTGTCTTAAAAAAAAAAAAGGGCCGGTGAGATGGCTCAGCGGCGTAAGCGCCTGCCTTGCAAGCGCAAGGGCCCGAGTTCGACTCCCGGATCCCACATACGAAAAAGGGGCCGGTGATATCGCTCAGCGGCACGGGCGCCTGTTGGTGCGCGAGGTCCTGAGGTCGAGCCCCCGGTACCCACAAAAAAAAAAAAAAAAAAAAAAAAAAAAAAGACAGCAGCAGCAGCAAACATGCATTTGAACCCAACTTCAGCAGAGTGCTACGGAAAACTGCCTTGCTTCTAAATATATCAGGAAGCAAAAGCAAGTAGGCACTGGAACAGCCCCAGAGACCAAGAATGAAAAACAAAGGTTGAAAAAAGATGCACATGGGTGCATCTATTTTATTATTATAATAAAATAATTTGGAGTCAGTGGGAAAAGGGTAACACAGTAAAAGAGCAGGGCAGCTATGCATTTGGAAAAAGATCCTGATGTCATACAGAGGAGCTTCAAACAGGCTGTCCTAGAAGAACTCGTCGTCCTGGAGATGGGGAAGGACTAAAATAAAACCTGAAGAACAAAAGTAATCGACAGATCTGACAAGAGAGAAACAAACCACGAACAATGTTTGCCACATGAGAAAGATCAAAATTCTTGCCATATGAAAAGCTTACGGTCAGGCGTGGTGACTGCTCACTTATAATCCCAGCACTCAGGAGGCTGAGGCAGGAGGATCAGGAGCTCAAAACCAGCCTGGGCTAGTCTTTGAGACCCAGTCTCAAAAAAAAAAAAAAAAAATTAAAGTACAATAAATAGTTTATAAATGGGAGGGGCTCTCTCAGGTTTTGGAGAACAAGAGCCAATTCACAAAAGAATATAAATGGCAGCTGAGAGTGGTGGCCCTCTCACTCTGGGAAGGTGAGGCAGGAGGACAGCAAATTCCAGCCCAACCTGGGCAATTTAGGGAAACCCTATCTCAAAATAACAGGAGCTAGCTGCACATGGTGCTCCACACCTGTGATCCCAGCACTCGAGGCTGAGGCAGGAGGGTCACTGAGTTGAGGCCAGCCTGGGCTACATAGTAAGTTCAAGGCCAATCTAAACTATACAGTGAGACCCTGTCTGAAAAAAAAAAAAAAAAAAAAAAAACAGGATCTGAGGATATAGATCAGTGTGAAAGCCTTGGGGTCAATCCCCAGTACTTGGAGTGCACACGTGTTGGGGGGCAGGGGAGACCACTAACATATTCTTAAACATTAATCTAAAAAAAAAAAAAAAATTCTGGGCCAGGCATGGTGGCACATACCCATAATCCTAGCACCCAGGAGGCTGAGGCAGGAAGATCACTGTGAGTTTGAGGCCAGCCTGAACTACATAGTGAGACACTGTCTCAAAAAAAAAAAAAAAAAAAAAAAAAATCTGTCAAATGGAAGTAGTACCTATCTACTCTGCAGTATTGAGACAAGAGATTAGGGTGTGGCAAAACTGGCTGGGGCAGTAGGTGTGACCTGTTAACTACAAAATCCCAGGATGTATCTGCAGAACAGTTCACAAAACCCTGCATGTAGACTTCTGGCGAGAACTCACAGCTTTTTGATAGGGTGCCTAGACCCAACACCAGCCTGAGGAGTGGGTGATACAAAAGAATAGTCACCACTGAGTTTTTGCCACTGTGTCCTCTCTTGCAGAGATGCCCCACCTTCACGCTGTAGGTGTACTTCCTTTCCTACTTTTACTTGGCCAAACTCACTCTGCAGAGCCTTTTTCCTCTCTCTAATAAAACTTTGCTACCATTTGTGCTTGTCTTAACCAATTCTTTGCTCAGGACAGAAAGAACACAGAAACCACCTCCAGAAGACTCCACTACCCCAAAACCCAGTAACAGTAATGGGGATTGCACCAAGAAATGTGTACTAAGCTACATCCCCAGCCCTTTTTAAATTTTTTTAATTTTAAATCACTATCTTGGTCCTACTAAATTGATAAATTACCCAGGGTGGGCTCAAACTTATCACTCTGCCTCAGCCTCCCAGAGTGCTGGTATTACAGGCATGTACCACCATGCTCCGTTTCCAAATAGCAAACGGTGAGTCATCATTTAAACTTTCCCTATTCCTTAAAGTAGCAAAGATTAAGAAAACTGACGACTGGCACCTATATAAATGTAATCCTCGGGGGAAAGGAAAGAAGGGAAAAGTTAAAAAAAAAGAGAGAAAAGAAGAAAGACATGGAAACAAAGTTTCATAAATGGGGAGGGGAGGAGGGGTTGAAAGGAGGGTGGGAAAAAAACAAGTTATACCATGTACAGGTACAAATTCTCTATGATGAATGTGATCATTATGTATACCTAAAATGTACCAATAAAATCTGATTTAAAAAAATAAGTAAATGTAATCCTCAAACTAGAAATGTTAAGTATATAACCTTCCTGGAGGACGTTGGGCAAGGAAAACCCAGATACTGGGGACTGAACCCAGGGCCTTCACACTAAACCTCCTGAGTGCTAGGATGAGAGGCCTGCACCACCATGCCCAGCCTGTTTACATTTTATAAAAATTAAGTTCTGAATTACTGTCACCATGTTATCCAAAAGTGGATAATAGGAAAAATTACTGTATTCCCTTTAAAAAGAAGTGTGGTGCCAGGTGTGGTGGAGCATACCTGTAACTCCAGCTCTTGGGAGAGTGAGGCAGGAGGATCGCCGTGAGTTTGAGGCCATCCTGGGCTACGATTAGTTCAAGGCTAGCCCGGACTACAAAGCAAGACCCTATCTTTAATTAAAAACAAACAAACAAACAAAAAACTTCTATCCTGCTACTATAATTTAGAAACAGGCCCATGGCTCTTTTTTTTTTAAAGAAAAACCTAACAGCCAGCAGTGAGGCTATCCTCCCCTCTCCTAAGAAATGCATGCAAAGGGGGTTCTAGGGTCCTTAAACTTCTGAGGTATCATCTTGCCAGTTAGATTACTGTGAAAGCCAAAGCCTGTGACCAAGAGCCAGGGAGTGTCAACACTCACAAGGATCTAAGGGTGGCTAATGCCTCCTTTTTCACAAGTGGAGACAGAATCTCAGGAGCATCCTTGAGGACCATTCTGTGGCCCTGCGTGAGGGAGATACAAGCCCATAGCTCCAGACCCGGCTGCTGAGTTCAGACAATTTGGGGAGTTCATGGGTGCTGCGTTTTTCAACCAGGAATCACAACAGATGTGTTTGTACCTACCAAAGGCCACGTGTGTCCCATCTTTTAGTTCTGTCAAATGGCTCAGAACTTTTTTTTTGCGGGGGGGGGGATCAATCAAGCTGCAACCTACACTTCAGCCCATCTTTCCTAGGCTGTAAAACACACAGGCGACACCCAGTCATGATGTGATCTGTCTCAAGCCATGAGAGAGTTCCAGAAAAGATGAAATAGGTGTGAATTGGTCAAGGGAAGCTGAGACAGGTGGATGCCAACAGGTAAGTACTAGAGCTGAGACAGAGACAAACAGAAGCCACAGGAAACAAGACCAAGGAGGTGGGGGACAAAGTATGGTAGCGAAAAGGTAAGCAAAGCAATCAGGGTGAGCTGGGGTCTGTGTCAAAAAAATGCTGGATACAGGTGGTGCAGGCCCTGAGCCGAGGTCTAAAGATGGAGGAAGTGACCTGCATGCTACTCTGTACTTCAGGACTACCAGCCCGCGCAGGAGGCAGGGGGGTGCTGCGCAGGGTTCTGGCCCAGGGACACTGGGGGTGGGAACCAGCCAACTGTCCATGGGATGGATTCCAGCATTGAAAACATGGGAGGCCCAGCTTGCATGTCTTCTTTCATACCTACTTTGTGCAAAGAGTATTTCAACACATAGGGACTGTGAAACTGATCACTTAAAGGAAACAGATTTCCTAGGACAGGAAAGAGAAGATAAGTGACGACAGCTCAACATCCAGAAGTGAGCTCTTTTTAGCATTTAAATCATCCGCTGACTAGAACAGTAATCTACAAATGAGGGCTTCCTTCTGCCAACAGTTAGGAGAAGCCAAGTCTGCCGCTGGTGCTGCTTCCCAAATAGTCCCGCTCAGGGCCGGGCCCTGGGATGCACAGTGGGACACACTTCTTAACTGCTCTCATGGTGTGACCCCTTGCAGCCAATGGGTGGCCAGCGGAACGGATGCATCACTTCTGGGCTGGACTAACTGTAGGACTGAGAGCCCCCAGCAGTTCTTTTCCTCTGGGCCAAGACAGCCAGCTACATTCCACATGGCGGAAGCTCCTTCCGCAGTAAGGAGTAAGAAGGGTGCAGACGGAGCCTCCAGCAAGCCCGTGCTGGACCCCAGGGTGAGTAGGGAAGGCCAGCGCTTCCCCAACTGCTCGGGTTGTCACTAGAGAGGAAGGCAGCTTGGTCTATGGATACTACTGGGAAACTTGCCATCAGACACTTTCACTTCACAGAAACCCGCACGAGCCCCTGCATCTCTCTGAAAAACACTCACATGCAACTGGCAGCTAAAATGCAAAGCATCCACAGACAACGCTATTCTTCTCACCATTGTGAGGGCTACCCAGCCCCCCGAACTACATGCTGGCTCCACGACACCAGCACAGTGTGTCCTCATAGTCACTTTCCTCATCTGCAGAAAGAGGTGACCCAGCAAATGCTGCTGAATTGGAACTTATGCAGCCTCAACACACTAACACTGAACTCTGTGAACGGATGGGGTTTGTTCAACACACACACTGTCCGCGAGGTCAGACTATTTAACAAACACACTCTGGTGTCACATTCCCACAAAAAACAAAGGCAGCTTTCACTAAGCAGCAAGCTCCTTGGGAAGCAATTCTCATTTGGAGGACTCTGCCTCCCAGAACAGCCCCTAGAGTATGAGAATGTGATGCTGCCTATCATCCCAACCTTTTTCTTCCCTCGGTACTGCGAATGGAACCCAGGGCCTCCCACATGCCAGGCAGGCGCTCTATCACTGAGCCATGTCCCCAGGCCTCTTCTCAGCTTTCTAAACAGACAGATGGTAAAGTTAAGTAACCCACAGGCCAGCATGGAGGGCTCCTTGCTCCCTCCCCAGATTAAGGCCACTTTGCGTTCCTATCCCTGACACAATGAAACAGCATTACAAGGTGTCAAACCATGACACACCTTGCTCAAGGTTACTTTCTCACTTAGCCCTTCAAGGTTTCTCTCCATGACAGGTAACGAAATAGGCTGCGCTCTGGGCTGCAAAAAAAGAGTGGCAGAAATGAACACGAAAGAAGGTGGGCATAGTTGGGCGTGGTGGTGCACGCCTGTAACCCCAGCACTCAGGAGGCTAAGGCAGTAGGATCACTGCAAATTCAAAGCCCAGCCTGGGCAACATAGTGAGTTCAAGGGCAGCCTGAACTGCACAGCAAGACTCTGCCTCAAAAATCAAAAAAAAGGGCCGGTGAGATGGCTCAGCGGCGTAAGCGCCTGCCTTGCAAGCGCGAGGGCCCGAGTTCGACTCCCGGATCCCACATACGGAAAAGGGGCCGGTGATATCGCTCAGCGGCACGGGCGCCTGTTGGCGCGCAAGGTCCTGAGGTCGACCCCCTGGTACCCAAAAAAAAAAAAAAAAAAATCAAAAAAAAAGAAAAGAAATGAACAAGAAAGGAAGTGTTAGCAAGGATGGGGAGTACTTGGAGCTCCCATGTATTGCTAGCAAGAGTGTGAACTAGTGCAACTGTTGAAAACTGGCCCTATTCACTAAAGCAAAAGAGATACAACCCACACTACCTCAGGATGTGACTACTTGCAGACAGGGCCCTAAAAGAGGTCCTCAGGGTGGGCCCTTACTGTACGTCCACAGCCAAGGAGACTTTCAGAAGAAACCAGTCTCTCCAGGAGCCTGACCTCCACACTTACAGCCTCCAGAATTGTGAAAAAAGATTAACTTCCGCTGTGTAAGCCACCCTTTAACCTTAACTTGGTAAGACAACCTTATCAAACAAATAGACACATGCCCTGTGCCAGTCCTCTCAGCTGTCACCCTGAATGTACTGAGAGGCTCCATGACAGGGAACTGGACTGCAGGGCACTGTGCTCACTAGCAGACAAGCCGTGGGAGGGGACTCAGCTGCAGGGTCTCTAATGGCACATCTTGGAAGGGTGTGCCTCTTTCTTGTTTTTATTTTCTTCGTCTCTAAAGGGCCTATCTCTTGCTGGCTGGGGCTCTCCCCTTTGCTCTGTGTCCTTGCCACCATGAATTAAGTAGCTGGGCTCCCCACACCTTCCTCCAGGACCTCCTGCCATGGAGCCACCCATGCACTGAACCCTCCAAAACCATGAGCCAAACACACCATTTCCTCCTTCACGCTGGGTATGTCAGGCATTCTGTACCCGCAACAGAAAAGCCGACCAATACACACCCTAAAACTCAGGTTCTTTAATTCTGAATACATTATAATCTAGCAAATCCTGGAATACTAAAGAGTAACAAAAGTGAAATTAAAACCAGCCATAACAACACAAAGGCTCACGAACAACATCAACTAAACAAACTAAGTACGGAAGAATACATAATATATGGTTTATTTATACTAAGTCCAGATCAAGCAAAATTAGTCTAGTGTGTAAAATCAGCACATGATCCAGGGTAAGGGATGATAATGGCTTAAAGGAGACACAAGGGGGCTTCTAGGTTTATGAAAAATTTTCAGGGGCTGTAGCTCAGTGCTAGAATGCTTGCCTAGCATGCCTGAGGCCTTGGGTTCAAGTCCCATCAAAGCAAAAAGAATCAACAGCCAGGCATGGTGGTACAAACCTGCAATTCCAGCACTTGGGAGGCTGAGGCAAGATCACATTGAGTTCAAGGCCAATCTGGGCTACATAGTGAGTTCAAGACCAGCCTGAACTACAGTGAAATCCTGTCTCAAAAACAAAACAAAACAAAACAAAACAAAAACACCAAAACAACAACAAAATCTGAAAAACGCTGCTAGCCGCACACTCCCTGGCTTCCCAACACTGAGTGTCTGTTAGGAGAGGTGAGAGAGGTCAAAGGAAAAGTGGCCAAAGTCAAAGATGTGATGGCAGAGGTCAAAGGATCCAACCTTGCCCCACTCCTCCACAGTCCAATGCTCACCCCCCAGGGGGAGGGGCACTCAATCTCATTAAAGGAAAGATGTATTACAGTATATATTCAAAGGAAAAAAATAAGCAGTTAACAAAACAAAACAAAAGCATTTAGAGGCAAATATTGTGTAGCCAAGTTCCTACAACAGCATAACAACCATCCCAAGTGGCACAGGTCTGAGGACATAGAGTGGTTCTCTACCTGGGGCTGCACTGATGACCCTGAGTTATTTCAGGGTCCCCAGGCCTGTGATGCATAGAGAACTGCTGGTAGACAAACCAGATACCAGATTTGTAAGAGGCATGGTTTTTCATAAAGTCTATGCTGGGGGTCTTAAAGATTCACTCACAATAGCTCTGTCACTATGCACGCTCAACTTCCAAACTTTAACAAATGGAAATCCACTTTTAATCAATTACACTGACACATAAAGCGGAAACTAGTGAAGGAAGGCTCTGCCTTATGCAGTAATTCCTCAGGGGCCCCTGCAGTCAGACAGGATCTCCCAGGGAGACAGGAACGTCTCCCTTGCAGGGCCGGAGATGAGACCCTCCTGCACCCATGCCAGCAGGCAGCTCGCAGCAGCCCCTCTAGAGGCTGCAAAGCTACACAATTCCTAGCACCGACTGCCCTGGTCCTGAGACCTGCTCTGTGCCAACAGCAGCCAGACCCAGGCTGAGGCGACAGGGAAAGGGACAACAGAATCAGGCAGTCCAAGCGTTAGCAGTGGTGACGTCACCTAAACAGAAAGCCACGGAGAGGGCGACTCAGCCTGATGTGCTGGCTGGTCTTCCAGCAAATGAGCTGCCCGCCCAGGCTGCTGTCACTGCTGGACCAACTCCCGGGCTTTCTTCCTCCCCCAAGGAGACATTTGCAAGTAGCTATTCTTAAATTTGTTTTTGGAATCAAGTATGAAAATTGAAACCAGTCACAGAAACTCCTAAGAAGGCTGTTCTGACTTCACCTACTGGATCACCTTTACCTTTCACTCACAGACCACTGTCCCGGCCACCGTTCAGAAGCTGAGAAAATTTACATTTTAAAACATAAATGCAAACTATTTTCCAGCCTTTAATGCCATATGTATGAAAAGGAAAAAAAAAAATCCAGGAAAGATGTGAGAGCCAATAACTAAAGAGATAATACCCTGCAAAATAAATGTTCCTGCAGCAACTGCAGACGGCAGGCACAGCCCTATTAGATGACATTCCCAGACAGGTGTGTGATGACACAAGGAAGGGGTGCCCAGGAACACAGGGCAGCCTCCAATGGCACAGCAGCAGCAGCAGCCAGGAGGCAGGAGGGCAGTCTGCATGGACAGCCTCAGACCTTTTAGGGACGCTGTTTACCCTCTGTCCAAGGATTCCTCCCTCCACCTACTTCCCCAAGAAAACACTGTCCATGGCTCCCAGCCAGTATGGGGCAAATCCACCTCAGCCTTGAATGCTGATTTATATGGCTGGAGACTTGGACCATTTATCACAGGAAAAAAGATAAAAAATATATATCGAATTCCAGAAAGGACCAGTGTGCATAAGACGACTGCCACTCCTGAGGTCTGGATATGCTCCATCTGTGCACTGAAAGGTTAATGCCAGAGGGCATGGTGGAGCACACCCATAATCCCAGTACCTGGGAAACTGAGGCAGGAGGCTTGCAAGTTTGAGGTCAACCTGGGCAACTTAGCAAAACCTCGAAATAAAAATTTTAGCTGTATGTAGTGGCACACATCTGTAATCCCAGCACTTGGGAGGCTGAGGCAGGAGGACTGTTGTGAGTTCGAGGCCATGGAGACCCTGTCTCATGAAAAACCAATAAATAAATAAATAAATAAATAAATAAAATTTATAAATGGGGTTAGAGGTCTAAGTAAGTGGTAAAGAACTTGTCTAGCATGTACAAGGCACTGGTTCAGCCCCCAGTATTACCCCCCCAAAAAAAGTTAATGCCCAATGTACAAGCTAAAATGTTAAGTGCATGGCGTGGGTTCAAGACCAGTCTGGGCTACATAGCGAGATTCTGTCTCAAAAAACAAACAAATGAAATGTTAACAGTGCAGATCTCTTTGAAGACTGATTAAAAAGCTAATCAAATAACTAAAACTTCGCATTTCACTTGGTGGAGTCAGACTCAGAAGGCTGATTCAAAGCCACACTTGAAGGCACTGCTCTTTGATTATAGGGTTAAAGGGGTCTGATTATGAGATACAGTTGGCACAAAAGGGGGAAAAAAAAAAGAAAGAAAAGAAATCAGCCCAAGTGGCTGCTAGCAATTACCTGAGGGTGATACTAGTAAACTATTTTTAGAGTGCTTTCTCCTACACTGCACCCTCTGTTTGTTTCCCTGTGCAGCTCTAACACAAACGTAAAACCCAAATCCTCCTTTAAAGAAGGGGACCCAAAAAGCCTGGAGACAGTCTGGCATTGGGTTTCTTTTTTTTTTTTTTTTTTGTCTTTTTGAGACAGGGTCTCGCTATGCAGTTCAGGCTGGCCTTCAACTCACTTTGTAGCCCAGGCTGGCCTCAAACTTGCAGCAATCCTCCTCTCTCAGCCTCCCGAGTGCTGGGATTACAGGGGTGCACCACCACGCCCAGCTAGTTGGGTTTCTCTTAAGATGGTACTGATACCATGACTGGCAGGTGCCACAGTAAGCTCTCTTGGCAGCTGACGAAAAAACATGGCATGCCAAATGTGTCTCTGCTCAAAGACACTGCAGTGCAGTGACAGTGACACAGATTTCCTTTTGAGTGAACAAAAATGCCACTAGAGCAAAAAGAGAAGTTTGTCAAAGGTTACTCTTCAAAAGAAAAAAACCAGCCAGCCATGGTGGCGCACACCTGTAATCCCAGCACTTGGGAGGCTGAGGCAGGAGGATTGCAGAGTTCAAGGCCAGCCTGAACTACATAGTCTCAACCCTGTCTCAAAAACCAGCCAGTTGTAGTGGTGAATTCCTATAATCACAACACTTGGGATCACTGAGAGTTCAAGGCCAGCCTGGGCTACATACTGAGTTCAACCCCCACCTAAACTACATAGTGAGACACTATCTAAAAAAAGCCAAAAAAAAAAAAAAAAAAAAAAGACATGTCATCAGAAATGGTAATATTATCTTCTGTTGTCTTTCAAGAGCACACTATAGGGCCGGTGAGATGGCTCAGCGGCGTAAGCGCCTGCCTTGCAAGCGCGAGGGCCCGAGTTCGACTCCCGGAACCCACATACGAAAAAGGGGCCGGTGATATCGCTCAGTGGCACGGGTGCCTGTTGGCGCGCGAGGTCCTGAGGTCGTCCCCCTGGTACCCACAAAAAAAAAAAAAAAAAAAAAGAGCACACTATACAAATGCTGTTAACATGAACAAAATTTTCCAGTTAGTCAGAATATTTTACCGATTCACCTGTGGAGAGAAGAAATAACTCCTCTTTCCAAATGCCTCAGGTTCTGTTGCCAAGTTATTCCACAACAGCGTGCCTGGCCATGATCATTCACCATTTTACAATTCCTTGAGGACAGGAACCATGCTGACCTCCCTGAGTCAACAGCAATGCCTGACACATGCATGGTAGAAGCTCAAAACATTTCATTAATGAATGCAAAAGGCACTCATCATTATGCTCTTCCAAATGCAAACAAGTGAGGCTACAGCACTCGTTACTCACTGACATGTACCAGGCCAGGGAGCAAAGTAAAACGAAAAAAAACAACAAACATGGATAAGCTAGAACACAAGGAGCTTGAAAGCACTATCTTCACAAGTACTCGTACTCACTTCCTAGTCATAGATGCAAGTCTGAACAGATCCAAGTTTGAAGAGAGGAACACACTAAGACCTTTTTTTTTTTTGGTACCGGGAATCAAACTCACGACCTCGCGCTTGCCAGGCAGATGCTGTGCCTGCTGAGTTATACCCCCAGCCCCCAGAAGACTTATTAATCAAGGATAAGAAATCACGCGGCTAATCAGCTGTTTAAGTCACAAGGAAGAGACAAGAGCCTGTTCTTTTGGAATCTGAAGATTCAATAGGGAAGAACCAACCAGCAGGCCACCCCTCAACTGTTGCTGAATGGAAAGTTCACATGGCAGGTCTGCCAGAGCTAACTCAATTGAGAAACAATTTATATAGTGAGAACTTTCAAAACCTCAAATCCTGTCAGGTGTGGCAGCGCACACCTGTAATCCCAGCACACCCAGCACTCGGGAGGCTGAGGCAGGAGGATTGCTGCGAGTTCGAGACCAGCCTGGGGCTAACACGGTGAGTTCAAGGCCAGGCTGTACTACTTAGTGAGACGCTGTCTCAACAAAAACAAAAAATCAAAATCTCAAGTCCTCTGCCACAATTTGAAAGCCTCTCATGTGGCAGTACTACACTACAATGTCATGACTTACAATCCCCAACTGCAAATAAATATGGCTTTAAGATAGAACTAAGGCAGATGGGCTCTCAAATGTCATCACTAGAAAGAAAAGAGGTAGACGGCAGGGGTGATGGACAGATACCAGGTGGCAAAAAATAAATCCAAAGCTTTAGGGGCAGTTAAAGAAGCTTAACCCAAAGGCTGGGTACAGTGCCCTGGAGTCGAGGTTCCAGGGCTTGAATTTCTGCTCTGTACTGATCAGCGGTCTGACCTTGAACAAACGGCTCAACCTCTCTGTTCAAGTTCTCTACCTCTAAGTGGGCACAACTGTAGTACTTCAGTTGGTCAGAGAACTAGACATAACAACGTGTAAAGGTCTTGCTACGCTGCCCAGCATACAACAAATACTCAGGTCTTTGCCACTGTTTTTATAAGTATTCCCACTTACACGAACCCTTAGATACCCAGCCTGAATCGAATGCAGCCAGTGGTTCCCAAGGCGGCCGGAATCCAAACACAGCTCTGCAACCCACCACTATCTTCCCCTAGTAACTTTGGAAACTTCTCTCAGGATTTGGTGTCCTTGCGGTGACAAAGGTTCCCTGTCTCGCGGGGCTGCGGCGCCTCGCAGGGACACAAGTGTCTGGGGCGAGTCCAGCGCACAGGACCCGACCCACCGCCGGGATTCAGTGGTCGCCTGCCCTTAACACGGTTAGGCTGTTTACAGGGGACACAGATGGGACGGGGACTCAGTCCTGGGTGCCTCTCCCCCGCGTCCGCGATAGGCGACACCGCGGCGGACGGGATAGCACCGACACCCCAACTGGCCAGGGCGGCCGAGTCAGAACATCCTCCTCGGCCCGGATCTCGACGCCACCAGTAAACAAGGCGTACAGGATCCGCGGCCTGGGGTCTGCAACCCAGGAGGAGGTCACGCCCGGCGACCTCTGACCTCTCCCGACGGGCGCGGTCAAGCCTGATCCAGAGGCCTGAGCGACTCCGAGGTTCCCCGCGGGGCGCGAGCCGGACCGCACGCCAACCGAGGGCACGGAGGACGCGAGGGCCCCGGAGACCGAGGGGCCGAGAGGGGGATGGGGCCAAGCTGGGCCCGCTGCTTACCGCGGCCGCTGCGCTGGAGACTTCGGGCCGGGTGCGTCGCAAGGGCTCTCGCCGAGAAGGAGACGACGGAGGGCAGGGGTACGGAAGGCCAAGTTCTGGTTTCCGCAGGCTCTGCCGCGCTCTCCTACCCTCCAACACCGCAGCCGTCGCCGCCGCCTGGGGCTTTATGGCCAAGATTCCGGCCCCGCTCCCACTTCCGCCAGCACCACCGCCCCGAGCGGAAGTGCCTGTCACGAGATGCTCTACGCCAGGGGGCGGGGGCGAAGCCCCGCCTCAACCTTATGTCACGTTCCGGCCTCCTCGCGCTTAGGATAGGGTCACGTGGTTCAAACATGTCTGCCCCCAAGTGGAGGTCGCCATCTTCGAGGCCTGTACAAGGAGCAGGACAGCGCCATGTTGGACCCGGGAATGATTCCTCAGCCATATCTTCGCCCCAGAATAAGCAATGCCAGAGGAGAGAGAATAAGGGGAAACTAGCTCTCGCGAAAGCCCAGATCACTCAACCAAGCAGTCCTACTGGATGCCCCGAGCTGTGCAGCACCCACAAAGCTTGCTGTTGAAAAGGACTAAGGGGAAATCTCCAAGTAGTGACGGTGTTTTTGTGTAGGAGGGGCAGTGTTCGGTATTTTTTATTTGTTTTTTGAGACATGGCCTCGATGTATAGCCGGGCTGGTCTCCACCTCCTGGCGATCCTCCTGCCTCAGCCTCCTGAGTGCTGGAATTACAGGTGTACGCCACCACGCCTGGCTGGAGACAGTGTTATTAGATGGATTTAGAGGAGGGTAGGGAAGGCAATCATACTTACTGTGCACTTTTATACCACATCTTTTGACTGTCTCCATTTGTCCCTACTTTAGGGGACACTTAAGGGATGATCATTATCACCATTTCACACATGAGGAACTGAGACCCTGGACTTGGCTCCGCCCTTCCAGATCTGGCACAGAGCTGATCTCTGTCTTGTCAGAGCCCTTTCCTGTCTGGCTCCCTAGAACCCTGTTCTTTTGGTCCTTCCTCTCCAAAACCTTGAAACCCTTCATTCCTGTAGTTGGTAGACAGAGACCGCCAAAGTGGCAGTGCTGTGTTGCAGCACTTGTGACTGCGACCTTTCTTTTTTTCTTTTTCTTTTTTTTTTTTTTTTTGAGACAGGGTCTGGCTATGTAGCTCAGGCTGGCCTTGAACTCTTGGCAGTCCTCCTGCCTCGGCCTCCCGAGTGCTGGAAAGACTGGTATGCCCCACCACCCCCGGCTTACGACTGCAACCTAATTTGGGGAAGGATATTTACAGATCATGGATCTCAAAATGAGATCATCTGGATTATCTGGATGAGACCAACATCCAGTGACAAGCGTCTTTAAAGGACACAAAGAGCACAGTGGCGAACACCTGGAATCCCGGAACTCTGGAAGGCTGAGGCAGGAGGATTATAAATTGAAACCCAGCTTTAGCAAGAACCTCTCTCAAAATTAAAAAAAATTTTTAAAGTCTGGGAATGTAGCTCAGTGCAAAGGCCCTGGGTTCAATACCCAATGCCTCAAAAAAGAGAGGGACAAACCAGGTGTGGTGGGCACATGCCTGTGATCCCAGCACTCAAGAGCCTGAGGCAGCCAAGTGTGGTGGTGCAAAAACAAACAAACAAACATGTATAGTAATTGTCAATCACTGAAAATTCGATGAACAGTGGCACCAACCTGTACTTTTTTCTAAACAAGAAATGGGTTAAGATATTATTACACTGCAAAGCAAGGTGCAGAAGAGAATTATGACAGTTAAGCTTCATTGACAATTTGTTTTCTGAGACAAAGTCTCACTATATAGTTAAGGCTGGTCTCAAAGTTAAGGTAATTCTGCCTCAGCCTCTTGATCGCTGAGTTGACAGGTGTGCACCACCACACCTAGTCCTCAGGTCATTTTGTCAGGCTACCAATCCCATTAGTGAGGCTACACTCTTGTGACTTAGTCACCTTGGGTCATGGTTTAGATCTAAAATGTCCCCCACAAGTCTCATGTGGTCTGAAGGAAGGTGGGTCTGGTTGGAAAGGGCTGGTCATGGAATCATGACCCTGAAAGGGCTATTCTTGTCCCTGGTGCCTCCCGAGCAACCTCCTTCCTGGCTGCAATGGGGTAAGCACCTGTCCTCTGGCAGGCCTTCCCATCTTGGTGGTGGTACCCACCAACCATGGATGGAGCCCACAGAAACTGTGAGCCAAATCAACCTCTCCTCCTTTAAGTTGTGGGTGTTGGGTATTTTGTCCCAGCAATGAGAAAGCTGACTAATATACCTAGAAGGCTGAGACAGGACAATTGCCGCAAGTTGCAGGCCAGTCTAGGCTACATAGTGAGTTCAAGAACAGCCTGAACTACATAGTGAGATCTTGTCTCAAACCAAAAAAAAAAAAAAAAGAAGAAGAAAAGTAAAAATAAAGAAAACAAAAAGCTGGATACAATTTGGAGCTCCTCTGTCCAGCTCTGCCAGATCCACCTGCTCCTCTCCCTCTCCTTCTTGGTCGCCACCCCCAATTGCAGGCTGTCACTCTCCTTCATGGAAGTCACCACTACCCAGGGCTGGTCTCACCAGGGGCTGTGACAGAGTTGGGCCCGAGTCCTTCCTTTTTTTTTTTTTTTTTATGTGGGTACCGGGAGTTGACCTCAGGACCTCGCGCTTGCCAGCAAGCACTTGTGCCACTGAGCAATATCACCGGCCCTTTTTTCCTTTATTTGGGTACCGGGAGTCAAACTCAGGACCTTGCACTTGCCAGGCAGGTACTTATGCCACTGAATGTACTCGGTCCTTCCTGAATGTACTCAGAGGGCGTTGACCTGTCCAGTGGCCACCTAGCAGAGCCAGGCAGTGGAGCCCAGGAATGTGGGGGCCTATACCTACTTGCTAGAGCCTGGACCTTCGATGGCCCCTAAAGGGAGGTCTCGATAAGTCACCAAGTTGCCCAGGCTGGGCTTGAACTTGCGATCCTCCTGCCCCAGCCTCCCAGAGTGTTGGGTTAACAGGTGTGCACCACCACGCCTGTCACCCTTTTTCTTTACAACTTGATCATCTCCATTGTTTGCTGTAGTGATGGGAAGCTAACAAATCCCCAAGCAAGTCTGACCAGGAGGACTCAGGGTTTGGAGGAACAGAGAGGTGAAGTCGGCTTCGCACCTTCTTAGTAACCTGTTCTGTGGGCTCACTGGAAACATCTGCGGGCCCAGGGCTCTCACAAGTGGAAATACAAATGCTTGGGCTGAAGCGTCACTTGTGTCATCTGAAACTCAGATTTATTAAGCACTTGTGTTTGAGCTAGCAGCCCTGTATGGCAACCCAACCGCAGGGTTGACTGAGAATCCGTTCATCTCCTAGCATGCCCTGGTGCCTGCTTCTCCTTCCTTCCAAGTCTCTTTGCCCTTTATTCCCTGTCCTAGTGTGGGGCTCCCAGGAAAGGACACCCTGGACAGCCGGGTGTGGGGCTCTGCTCCGCAGCCAGCCCAGGGAAGCACAGACAGTTCCAGCAGGATGTCTCTTTTGCATCCCTCAGAGAATCCTCACTGCAAACATGTGGCCTCCACGTCCTCTGTGTGGGCCGAGGATGACAATTCCTGTCCCCTCAGGGCCTTGGATAGATGAGAAAATCCGATGGGTTTCAAAGGGAGAGCAGCTATGCCACGCAGTCGCCCCTGCCACCCTGAGCACGTGAGGCTGGGGGACATGGTGGCTGTGGGTTTCCTGCATGCTGTCACGTGGACATCTCGCCTTCCCCCACTGCACCTGTTTCAGGGTTCCAAGGGGACCAGACCTACTCCATCTAGCAATTCTTTCTGCATTGTGGATGGAGCCCTCCTCTGCCTCTTCCCTGCAGGGCTGTGGGTGGCTGCCTTGGTCCTGGGCTCAAACCCTAAGCATGATCCTGCCCCTGGGGCCTTTTCTGTTGCTAGTGACAGAATAGTACCCGTAGACTGGGTAGGGTACATTATAAAGAAAGGAGGATCATTTATTTACTTTGTTTTGTTTGCTTTTGTTTTTGAGACAGGGTCTCGCTGTGTACTTCAGGCACTCATTATGTGGCCCAGGCTGGCCTTGAACTCCTGCCTCAGCCTCCTAAGTGCTGGGATCACACGTGTGCACCACCGCATCTGGCTCATTCCTTCTTATGTTTGAATAAGATAAACTGTATTTTCATTATTTGCTGATTGGCTGGTGGACATTCGAGTTGTGTCTGTTTCCTGGCCTTAGGAATAGCAAGATCCTGCACCACACCAGTGCCTAGGAGTGTGCTTAACATGCAAGGCGTCCATTGTGACTGAGGCTAGAAACAGATCCTCAAGTGGCAGGGACAGTCATGTGCCCCCTCCAAGTGCCTCTGCTACCCCTAACCCACTGCCTGTGTTGGAACCAGAAGTAGTTAAGGCTCAGCTTGGTGAGGTCTTTCGAGGAGGTGCTGATCCCACAGGACCTGTTTTCTTACTGGGTGGAGACGCCCGAGGGCCTGTAGCATCTGCCCTCTTTGTGCCCACAAAGAGGCCAGCACCCTCCAGAAGCCCAGTCTACTGGTATGTTTATCCTGGACTCCTGGAAACTGAGTTTTGCTTGTTTTTCTTTTTGTTTTTGAGGCCCATGACCAAGGGTCTCTCCAGGTAGCCCAGGCTGGGTTAGAACTTGCAACCCTCCTGCCTCAGCCTCCTGAGTGCTGGGACCCAGGTCTGTGACCAGCTCCCTTCTTTTCATCTGAATCTCAGTTCAAGGGGCGCTCCAAGGAGGCCCTCTGGGATCTCCTGCACTGCTCAGCCACTCTTCTCCAAATCCACATGCTCAAAAATGGTTCTTTGCCAGGCGTCATGGTGCATGCCTGTCATCCCAGCACTCAGGAGGCTGAGGTAGGAGGATTCCCTTGAATTCAAGGCCATCCTGCACAGCATAATGAGTTGAAGACTAGCCTGGACTACATAGTGAGACCCTGTCTCAGAAAAAACAAAAGAAAAAATAAGTAAAAAAAAAAAAAAAAAGGCAGGCATTGTGGTGCACACCTGTCAT
Source organism: Erethizon dorsatum (assembly GCA_028451465.1). Lineage (NCBI taxonomy): Eukaryota > Metazoa > Chordata > Mammalia > Rodentia > Erethizontidae > Erethizon > Erethizon dorsatum. Next base: position 33,879,003 of record CM051831.1, read on the forward strand.
CCCAGCACTTAGGAGGCTGAGGCAGGAGAATTGTCACGAGATCAAGGCCAGCCTGGGCTACATAGTGAGTTCAAGGCCACCCTGGACTATAAAATGAGAACCAGTCTCAAAATAACAAAACCAAAACAGAGCTCGGCTCTGGGACAGCCCTGTAACCCGTGTGCCTAGAGCTGCACCTGAGTCGTCCTCAGTCTCTAGTGAATCACTGAGGTCTTCCTGGCCCCCACCCTTCCCAGAAGGAATTCCTGCCTGTCCTGTAAGACAGGTCTGGCAAGGCACTCTGCATTCAGTCAGCTGCTGGACAAGTGGCCTCCCCAGGGTCCCCTGCAGACAGGACAGAAGGGTGCTTCCCTCCCTCAAGACCCAGAGGCCTGCCTCTCCTCACCTGCCGGCTACCATTCCCTAGAAGACCATCATTATCTCAACACAGCTGGTGCAGGGCCACACCCACTTCTTAAGAAGAGGTGTGGAAGTGACACACGTGTCACTGCTCACATTCCTTTTGCAGCAGCCAGTGTGTGCCCACACCTCAGAGCAGGAGGAGGAATTGTGGTGGCACATTTTGGTGGACTGCTTTCTACTTGTGCCATGAACACAGCATAATAAATGTCCAAGCTAAGAAGCAAGACACTGGGGCAGCCCGGGAGAGGTACCCAACATAGCCCAGGAGACAGTTGTCAAGAAACTCAACAAATCAACAACATCAACAGGGCATGGTGGCGAAAGCATGTGATCCCAGCACTGGGAGGCTGAGGCAGGAGGATTGCTGTGAGTCCCAGGCCAGCCTGAACTACATAGCGAGACCTGTCTTGGAGAAAAGAAAAGAAAAAAGAAAAGAAAAGAGCAAGGCAAGGCAAAGCTTGCACATGTGACTCAGAAGGATGAGTAAGATCACGGCCACCAGAGAAACACCATGTGAGGGGCTTGGAGGAGACAGCGTGTCACACTCATTCTGGAAAGTGCTGAGATCATCACCCGGGAAACAGAGTTAGAGGGAAGGAAACCCAGACAGAAGGCCAGGTTACGGGGCCACAGGCACCAAGACTTGCGTGGAGGGGTCTTCCTGCATCCCTGGGTTGACAAGCAGGGTCAGAATTGAGGATGGAGTGCGGGGCCCCACATTAAAGACCCTGTAGGGCTGTCTGGTCAGACAGGAAATGAACAAGTCCCAGGGCATGGAGAGGCAGCGGAACCAGTCCCAGGGCAGCCATCCCTCTGCCTGACACCCCCAGATGAGCAAGAGGGCAGGAGGGGATCCCCCAAATCGCTGCCCTTGGTGGGTGGCGGTCATGTTGTGTTGTTCCTTTCTCACTGTCCTCAGAGCTGGGGGTGGACATGATGGACACATGGGCATCTCATCTCCTGGGATCCTGCCTGTCCTGCCTCTGCCTCCCTGGATGGTGAAGGAGGCCTGCAAACCCCCTGGGGAGACTGAAGGACAGGACTTTCTCAGAGCCCAAGTATTGGTCCAGAAGGGCACTGGACTTGAGGCACTGAACCGGTTGTCTATTCCTGCAGAGCAAAAACTCCTCCCTAAGTGAGGTGACACATGCTTGTGATCCCAGCACTCGGGAGGGTGAGGCAGGAGGATCACCCTGAGTTTGAGGCCAGCTTGGGCTACATAGTGAGTTTCAAGGCCAGACTGAATACATAGTGAACCCTCCCCAAAAAAAGCCTAAATAAACAAACAAATGAATGAATGAATGAAGTGTGGAGATGTGCTCAGTGCTATTAAGAAAGAAAGTTGCACAGGGTGGCATCCACATAACCCTGCTGTGATGCAGGTGCGCCCTGGTTCAGGGGAGAGGATGAAACAGATCCGCGTGTGTGAAAGACAGGGGTTAGGACCGGGGCCCACACAGGGCTGGAAACCACGCCATCACAGACATTGATTTGCCATCACTATGGTATGACAGCAAGGCTGGGTAAGGCAAGGACAAAAGAGAGTTGCTTGGTCCCAGGCTTGGAGGGGACAGTTCAAGGTCAGGTGGGCCCAGCAGTTCAGAGGGTCCCCATAGCCAGGTCCCATGGTGGCATGTGGCAACACAGGGAAGCCATCAAGTGCGGAGGGTGCCCCGCCCCTCTCTGCGACAAATCTCGTGCTGAGGACCGATCTGATTACACAAGAGCCATCCTCTGGCCACCCAGGGGCCTTCCATAAGGCCTAGGCTGCCACTCTGGGAGGAGCTGGCACCTCCTCACTTTGCCAGGGTGAGGACCAGGCCTCCCTGCATGGGTTCCTGGGACACCACCTCACAGCCACATGGTTTCCCATCGCTGGACTCAGTGAAAAGCTGAGGACGCATGGGACCTCAGGCAAGAGACAGATATTCGCTTCTTATGGGCCTGTGCCGAGCTTCTACATGACCACAGCCCGGAGGTAGCAATGATGCTGCGTCTTCTGTGAACAGGCTGATCTTTCCCAATGGCCCTCCACTGTCACATCCATACCTATACCCTGTGACACTGAGCCATGCGGTATGACAGATGGGAGCAGGAGACCTCAGTGGGTACCTGGAGTTCAGCTACTTGAGATGCTGAAGCAGGAGGATCACTTGAAGGGCTACACATGGAGACCCTGTCTCAAAAAAAGAAAAGAAAAAGAAACTGGAGACGTGGCTCCAGTCTTCCTCTGCCTTTCTGGGCCACAGCTGGTCATACAGAGGAGCTGCCTGGGTGAGACCAGAGTAGACACAAGACCACCTCACGATGTGTCCTCATCCATCCCCCCAGGAAGCAGCGCCACACACAGACCAGGGTACTTGGCACAGGCAACCGGTTGGGCTCCTCCTCAGTTGATTACCTTTGACCATCCCTTTTTTTTGATTTGTTTGTTTTGAGACAGGGTATCAATATGTAGCCCAGGCTGGCCTTGAACTCATGGTGATCCTCTTGCCACAGCCTCCACAGTGCTGGGATTACAAGCGTGCACCATCACGCCTGGCCATTTTTTTCTTTTTTAGTGCCAGAAATTGAACCCAGGGTGGCACACATTCCAGATAAGTGCTCTGCCAATGAGCTATGCCCACCTAGTTTGATAGAATTTTGTTGAGGATTTTTTTTTTTTTTTTTTTTTTTTTTTTTTTGTGGGTACCTGGAGTCAAACTCAGGACCTCACACTTGCCAGGCAGGCGCTTATGCTGCTGAGCTATCTCACCGGCCCAAGGATTTATTTTTAAAATCATAAAAGAATTTGGTCACTGGGAGTGGTGGCATATGCCTGTAATCCCAGCACTTGGGTGGCTGAGGCAGAAGGATTGCCATGAGTTTGAGGCCAGCCAGGACTACACAGTGATTTCAAATCCAGCCTGAACTACATAGTGAGACCCTGTGTCAAAACAAACAAACTAACCAACCAACAAACAAGAACTTGGTCTATAATTTTGTTTCTTGTGATGTCTTTATCTGGTTTACATATCAGATAATAGTGCTCTCACAGAATGAGTTGGATGCAGGGCATGATGATGTATGCCTATAATCTCAGCACATGAGAAGCTGAGGCAGGAGGATTACCATGAGATCGAGGCCACTTTTTTGTTGAAAACTGGATAATATAATAGGGCAACTGTAGAAATCACATCTAATTCCTTGTCAGGATTTGTTGTCAGCACTGCTGATTGTAGCAGTTATTATTTGGGGGTTGGGGATGACATAGGGCCTTAGTATGTAGCATCAAACTTGCACTCCTCCTGAGTAGCTGGAATTCCAGACTCACACCACTGTGCCTGACACAGCTACTGTTTTTGTAGGGAACAAAAGCTGTGACACCTTGCCTCAGCCATTGCAGAGTCACAGAAGCTACATTCCCACAACAAAAGGCAGACTAACAAGAAAAAACACAACAGAGTTATTTATTTATCATTTTTATTTGTTCATTTTGAGACAGGGTCTCTCTGTGTAGTTTAGGCTGGCCTTGAACTCACTATGTAGTCCAGGCTGGCCTTGAACTCATGGTGAACCTCCTGCCTCAGCCTCCCGTGTGCTGGGATTACAGGTGTGCACCACCATGCCAGCCTAATCAAAGTTTGGTGTGATGGGGAGAGTTCAGAATGAAGACCCAATAACTCAAGGAAAACTGACTGCCTTGTTTTGTTCTTTGAGACTGGGTCTCATTATGTAGCTCAGGCTGGCCTTGAACCCACTGCAATCCTCCTGCCTCAGCTTCCCTAGTACTGGGATTATAGGAACGCAGCACCATGCCCCCATCTCTTTTATTCTCTATTTTGAGACAGGATCTCCTTAGGTCACCTAGTTTTCCAGGCTGGGCTTGAACTTGCCATCCTGCTGCCTCAGACTTTACCTTTATTCTTGAATAATACTCTTCAGGTTGTTGCAAGTTTTCATAGCTTTCCGAAGTTCTCAGAGTGCTGATTCTGACATTTTTGCTAGTTTTCTGGTTAATTTTGCAGGGAAGATGATTTTTGGAATTTTTAGACTGCCATTTTCACTGACCTCACTTACCGCTACATGCCCCCTGAACTTCTCCGACTGGGACTAATTAGTGTAAAGTGTGCCCTTCCCTGCGTGGTCAGCATTCCATTCCATGTCGGCATGGGCGGGGAGGTTCCAGGGAGGGCTTGGCAGACTCTCCAGAGCCTCCTGCACATCCTCCTCCCGACCCTGCATTCAGGGAATTGTCATTAGCAGCTTGAAATCAGCCTGGTGTAAGTGTCTACACCACAAAATTTGGCAAAAGCTACACAATATTCCTCCCCACCTCCAATCAACTGGCAACTTTTTGTTTTGTTTTGTTTTGGGCTTGGTTTTTTGGAGACAAGGTCTTTCTGTGTAGTTCATGCTAGTCTGGAACTCACTATGTGGCCCAGGTTGGCCTCTAACTCATGGTGATCCTCCTGCCTCAGCCTCCTGAGTGCTGGGATTATAGATGTGGGCCACCACACCTGACTGGATTCTTTTTTTTTTTTTTTTTTTTTGCGGGTACCGGGGGTCGACCTCAGGACCTCGTGCGCCAGCAGGCGCCCGTGCCACTGAGCGATATCACTGGCCCTTTTTTCGTATGTGGGTTCTGGGAGTCGAACTTGGGCCCTTGCGCTTGCCAGGCAGACGCTTACGCCGCTGAGCCATCTCGCCGGCCCTGGATTCTTAATCTGAGTACCATTTTATAATCATTCTCCACTTAGCATGACTTCAAAGCTTATTACACACTGACATGTAATTGTCACCATCTTGATGTCTGCAATGTCCCTTGAATGAATGAACCATTATTTCTTTAACCCCTCCTATGCTGACTTCCAGTTTGATTATTTGTATTGTTCAAAGATATTCCATGAGGAATGTCTTTGTTTAATGAGCTTTCTGTGGCTCATTGAACCCCTTTAAAGTGTCACCTTGGAACACACCACGCGTGGTGCCACACACCTGTAATTTCAGTTATTCAGGAGGCTGAAGCAGGAGGATTGCAAGTTCAAGGTCAGCCTGGAAAATTTAATGAGATCCTGTGTCAACAAAATTCAATAGGAAGGGCTGGTGGTGTAGCTCAGTGCTCCCTGGGCTCAATGCCCAGTACTGGAGGGAGAAGGAGGAAAGAGCTTGGACCAGGCCATCTTGCCAAAAGTGTGGTCGAGACAGAATAAAAAATGCATCGCCTCCTAGATCATTAATCCCTTTATAATGAGCTTCTGCTCTATGACTGAGTTTAGTACCTGATGCAGGAACCCTGAAAGACCATGGACCTTTGTGCATATTCTCACAAAGGTGCTATATTTATCCTTTTTTTGTTGTTTTTTTTTTGAGATAGAGTCTCAATATGTAGCCCAGGCTGGCCTCAAACTTGCAGCAATCCTCCTGCCTCAGCCTCCCAAGTGCTAGGATTACAGACATGTGCCACCACACCTGGCAAAAATTAATTTTTTTCTTATCTGTGAATTTAAGTATCTAAATTTTTCTTCCATTTATTTTTTTTTATTTTTTTATTTTTTTATTTTATTTTTTTTTTTGTGGGTACCAGGGGGACGACCTCAGGACCTCGCGCGCCAACAGGCACCCGTGCCACTGAGCGATATCACCGGCCCCTTTTTCGTATGTGGGTTCCGGGAGTCGAACTCGGGCCCTCGCGCTTGCAAGGCAGGCGCTTACGCCGCTGAGCCATCTCACCGGCCCTCTTCCATTTATTTTTAAAATATCCCAGTTATATCATAAGATATGTATATATTTAATGTTAAATGCATTAAGCTGTTGAATTTAAGGTTTTAAACTGTACCAAGAATTTTGCTATCCTGGTTCAGTCATCACCCTCTCCTCTACCTCTCCTCCTCTTCCTCCTCCTCCTTCTTTTTCTTTAGATCAGGAACTAAAGTAATTGGCTCAGACCTTGCCCATTGATGACATATGGTCTTCGCCCTCCTGGTCAAGTGCGAGAGGCAAACATGCAAAGAAACAAGCAAAGAAAGTGCACAGGAAAAGCCACAGGAAGCTGGGTGCTGTGGTAAATGCCTGTGAGCCCATCACTGAGGGAGGCTCAGGCAAGAGGATCAAAAGTTGGAGTCCCCCCGGGCAATTTACCAAGACCCTGTCTCAAAAAATAAAAATAAAAATAAACATATATATGTTGTCTTAGTCATGCCCTCAGTGCTGGGACAAAATACCTACAACCTAAGAAAGGAGAGGTTTATTTTGGCTAATGTTTCAGTCCATGGTCAGCGGGCTCCAAGGCAGAAACTGGATGGCCGAGGAGCCCAGTGGGAAGAGCGGCTTGCCTTATGGCTCCCAGGAAGCAGAAGGAGAGAGGAGGATCTGTGGAGGTAGGTAACCTCTCCAGGCCATGCCCCAGGGTCCATCTCTTCTGACCAGGCCCTGGCTCCTAACAGCACGGCAGCTACAGCATCTGTAATCCGCCTCCCCAAAAGCCTGGCCTATGGGTGCAGGAGGCTTTGGGAGCCATCTCCTATCTAAACCAAAACATGTCTATGGTGTAGCTCAGTAGTAGGATGGACCTGGGTTCAATCCCCAGTATGACTAAAAACCAGAGCAAAGCAAAAAACTATAGGAGGCCAGAGTGGGACTTTTTCCCAGGAGGTCATGAGAAGCTTATTAGAAGTGGCAACCCAGTCTTGGGATGGGAAAACGAGAAAGAACATTCCAGCAAAGGCACTGGGTGCTTGAGGGGCCCCTGGGGCTCTGTCCAGTTTGTGCTACCTAACAAAATGCCTAAGACTAACTACTTTTTTGTGTGTGTGTGGGTACCAGGGGTTGAACTCAGGACCTTGTGCAACAGCAGTCGCCCGTGCCGCTGAGTGATACCACTAGACTTTTTCTCGTATGTGGGTACCGGGAGTTGAATTTAGGACCTCGCGCTTGCCAGACAGGCACTTATGCCGCTGAACCATCTCACCGGCCCACTAACTACTTTTTTTTCTTTTCTTTTTTTCTTTTTTTGGAGACAGGGTCTTGCTAGGTAGTCCAGGCTAGCCTTGAACTTCCAGTGATCTTCCTGCCTCAGCTTCTTGAGTGCTGAGATTACAGGCATGTGCCACCACGTCCGATGGCCCTTGTTTTTTTTTTATTTTTATTTTTGGTACAGGGAATCAAATTCAGAACCTTGCGCTTGCCAGGCAGGCGCTGTGCCGCTGAGCTATATCCCCGGCCCTCCTTTTTTTTTTGAGACAGGGTCTTGCTATGTAGTTCGGGTTGGCCTTGGATTCACTCTATAGCCCAGGCTGGCCTTGAACTCACAGTGATCCTCCTGCCTCAGCCTCCCAAGTGCTGGGATTATAGGCGTGGGCCCTGGTTCTTAATACCATGGCATTAACTATCATGTCAAGACACCTGAATTCTGCAGGAGACACATTCAGACCATAGCATCCAGCAGTCCAACCAAACACAGGGTGCTCATGAGCTGGATGAGTGGCTGCTCATGCGGCTACAGAGGTGAGCTGGACCCAGGCGTCGGCCGGTGGTGGCAGCGGCGGCTTCGCCTTGGGATCAGTTCTCTCGGCAGCCTCCTGACTTCCTCTTTCCTCATTGTGGGAGAGGCTGCCCCTCCCACAGTGGGCCGGTTCTGATGTTTGTTCCGGTACATTGTTGGAAGCTACATAGATCCCCTCCACTAGGTCTGCCAAGATTTGCTAAGTATCTAATTGCCTGTGTTAAACCCCTTTCTAGCTAGGTGTGGTGGCGCATGCCTGTAATTCCAGCACTTGGGAGGCTGAGGCACGAGTATCTCTGAGAGTTCAAGGCCAGCCTGGGCTACATAGTGAGTTCAAAGCCAGCCTGGGCTATACAGCAAGACCCTGTCTCAAAAAGAAAAAAAAATCCTTTTCTGATTAAAAGGGCTGAAATGGCTCCTGTTTTCTGTAGGTGAGCCCTGGTTAATGTAGAGGCTACGCAGTACGAACTAGCCAGCTGCATTCCATCTAAAACAAGTTCTGCAGAGCTGTTGCTGTTGTGTCCACAGGCAGCATGGACACCACCACCCAGAAGGTTTCCAGGCCTGGGCTGCTGCTGGTGAAAAGCAGGCCACTTGGGAGGATGATGAAGTGATCATCCAGCATCCATTGTGTTAGCCCACAGTGGTGCACACATGAATATTTGCTACCTTTTTGTTGTTTTTGTTGTTTTTTGAGACATGGTCTCACTATGTAACCCAGGCTGGCCTGGAACTCACAGTGATCCTCTTGCCTTTGCCTCCTGAGTGCTGGGGTTACAAGTGTGTGTCACCATGTCAGGCATTTTTTTTTTTTTTTTTTTTTTTTAAACAGGAGCTGGGGATTAAACTCAAGGCCTTGTTGGGCAAGGGCTCTGCCACTGAGCTACATCCCCAGCTCTGATGAACATTTTGAATTTCATTGTCTTTTATTTTTAGGTAGAGTAGGGATCTATTTAACCTGTGAAATAAAGCCAATATTTTCGAGGAGTATTGCTTATGACATGGCTATTTTTAAAAGGAAACCTACAAGGATAAATGCACACCCATGTTTATAGTGGCACAACTCATGACAGCTAAATCTTGGAAGCAGCTTGTATGTCCATCAACAGATGCATGGATAAAGAAAGTGTGGTATTTACACACAATGGAGTACTACACTGCCATACAGAGGGACAAATTTGAGTCATTTGTAGGAAAATGGATGCACCTTGAGACCATAATGTCAAGTGAAATAAACCAGACACACAAGCTTAAATATTGCATGGTTTTTCTCATATGAAAAACTCGAAGTATAAATAATTCTATAGCAAAATAAAAGATAGATAATAGGAAACAGGGAGACAGATGTTTTACAAAATAAAGGGGACCAAGAGATAAAGGGAGAGGGAGGGGACAAAACTGGAAAGGACAGAGATGTGTGGTCCACGGACTGGCTCCCTGCAAGAGTGTGATCATCACATGCTGCAAATATAAACAGTGCTAATAAAAAAAACAAAAATGCGCCTGTTCCGGATGACATCAGGCAAACGGCAGCAGAACTGGCATGGAGATCTGGCCGGACCCAGGCAGGGGCAGGCTGGTCCCTGTCACTGAACTGCCCACCGCAGGATGATATTTAGGGCTCACGATAACCATAGGAGCTGCTTGTTTTGGCTGCAGTTTGGGATGGAAATTGAGGGCCAGAGGCTAAAGTGAGCTGTCAGGACCACAGGTCGCTAGTGGTGAGTGACAAGTCGGGAGCCCTGTGTCTGCTTCCCCGGCTCCCTCCTGCATCTTATCAGTCTTATCACAGACTCTGAAAACTCCCGAAACATGCACCTTTGGAGAACTAATACCACTTTCTTTAAAATCATTCCAGAGGGCCGGGGATATAGCTCAGTGGCACAAGCGCCTGCCTGGCAAGCGCAAGGTCCTGAGTTCAATTCCCGAAACCAAAATATATAAATAAAAAATAAAATAAAATAATTCCAGAAAATAAATAAAAAATAAAGTAAATAAAATTATTCCAGAAAACTAAAGAGGAAGTTCTCCCAAACTCATTCTCCAAGGCCACCATTACCCCGATACCAAAACCAAAAACAACCAGGGCCAGGTGGCACACACTTGTAATCCCAGCACTTGGGAGCCTGAGGCAGGAGGATTGCCATGAGTTCAAGGCCAGCCTGGGCTACATAGCGAGACCCTGTCTCATAAAAACTAACCAACTAACTAACTAACTAACTAAATAAAATATTTGGAGAAGTGAAAAACTCTCCCAGTCTGCTTCCTCCTGGTGGTAATGGTTGCCCACTAATTGTGCTTCCCCTTTGAAGGGCTGCTCATCTCCAGAGAGCTCAGGAAATCCCTTTCCTGCACCCTTCTTTCCACCTCCTGACAGCACTGTTTTTCCACCTCTGTCTATGCAAGTAAATAAAAACATACACAAATACATAGGCATTGACAAACTGCTGGCTGGGGTGAACTCAGGGTGGCCTGGAACTCACAGCGATCCTCCTGTCTCAGCCTCCTAAGTGCTTGGATGCCAGTTGTGTGCCACCCAGCTTGATTTTTTTTTTTTTTTTTTGAGGCAGGGTCTGGTTGTGTTGCCTATGCTGCCTAGGTTGGCTTCAAATTAACAATTTTCCTGCCTCAGCCTCCTGAGTAGCTGGGACTAGAGTTGCATACCTGGCCTTGCCATTTTACTTCTAGTTTTGAAAGTTTTATTTTTATTTTTTTATTTTTTTGCAGGGCTGGGGATTGAACCCCTGGCTTTGTGCATGCTAGGCAAATGCTTGACCATTGAGCACCATCCCCTAAATTTTTTGTGTTTAAATTCTATACCTTTTTTATCAAAGTGAATTTATGTGATTAAAGAAACCTAAATAGGACTAAAGAATTTAATGAAAGAGCTGTCCCACCCCCACCTCTCACTTCCCCCAGGACTGCTGCTGGGGCAGCCATTCTTCAGCTGCTGCTTTGGTTGCTGTCATCTTGAGTTTTCCTGGGATTTACTTTACAGCCTTAAATAATGTGCTCATACTGCTATTTTTGGTGACATCAAATTTAGATGATAATTGACTTCCCGCTCGGTGTGTGAGGATTTAATTCATTTATACCCTGCCTACCCCTACTCTTTTCAATAGAGGTTTTTTTTGGTACCACGAATTGAACTCAGGACCTCGTGCTTCCCAGGTGGGTGCTGTGATGCTGAGCTATGACCCCAGCCCTCCAATAGAGTTTTTATTACTATTTTTAGTCCTTATAATTTATGGCTGAGGATTTTGTCTCTGATTTTCTTTTTTTTTGTCCAGTTTGTTTCTGATTTTTTTTAAGACAAAGTCTTAAACTGGGCGTGGTGGCACACACCTGTAATCCCAGCACTCAGGAGGCTGAGGCAGGAGAATCGTTGCAAGTTTCTGACCAGCCTGGTCTGCAAAGTGAGCTCAAGGCCAGCCTGAACTGCACAGAGAGACCCTGTCTCAAAAAAAAAAAAAAAAAAAAAAAAAAAAAAGGACAAAGTCTTGCTATGTAGTCCAGGCTGGCCTTGAACTCATTCTGTAGCCCAGGCTGGCCTCAAACTCACAGCAGTCTTCCTGCCTCAGCCTCCTGAGTGCTGGGATGACAGGCGTGAGCCACCACATCCAGCAGAAATGGCCTCTGACTTCCTCTTGCGCCCTTCCTCCCTCAGGGCAAATCAGACAAAGAAGAATCTTTCCCACTGTGGGCAGAGAAGCTGAAGCCTCTTCCCCAGAGAAAGCTGGCCGTGTTACTGGAACCTTCCCTGCCTTGCTCAGATCTGGCCAGGAAACGGATTCTACTTCCTGCCAGGTGACTGCCGATCCCAGGCCTGAGGTCCAGGACATCCTGCGCCATCTGGTGAGCAGGCGCCACAGAGGCAGGAGATCCCTGTGGCAGGCACTGTGTCCCCTTCCTCCATCTGTTGCCAGTAGATCCTACCCTTTGTCCACTCCCATTTCTACAAGGCTGCACTTTTCTCCTCAAACCTAAACATAAAACAATTTCCCATCTTTGGGTCTTCTGAAGACCTTTATGTCCTATGTCAGAAAAAAAATTTTTTTTTCTTCAGTACTGTGGATTGAACCCAGGCTTTCGGCACTGAACTACATCCCTAGCCCTTTTTTCATTTTTCATCTTGAGACGGTTTTGCTAAATTGCTAAATTTCCCAGGCTGCATTTGAACTTGGATCCTCTTGCCTCAGCCTCCCAGACTACTGGGATTATAGGCATGCGCTACCACACCAGGCACCACTTTATTTAAATTTAAATTCATGGGATTAAGTACTTTCACGCTGCTGTGGGGCCATCACCACCAAGGTCCATCTCCAGAAAGATTCCTTTACCCCTTCAGGGTTTGGGTGTGGTTTGATCACCTAATCCTCCGAGAGCCCCCACATTGAAGATTTGGTCCTACAGCGGTGGTACTGGATGTGCTGTGGACCCTTCAAGAGGTGAGGCCTAGGGAGGACTTTTTGGGTAATAAAGAGCGTAACCCCAAGGGAATGTGGTCTCTTCTGTCTCCCTCTCTGCTTGATTGATACTTAGCTCCTACCTGTGCTCCCACTTCATCATGCTGCCACAGGCTGCCCTCACCTGAGGCCAAACCAAAGGATGCTCAGTCTTGAACCCTGAACCCCCAAAACTGTGAGCTAAATAATTTTATCCAGGTGCAGTGGCACACACCTGTAATCCCACCACTTGGAGATGAGTTTTTTTTTGTTTGTTTGTTTTTTTGTTTTTTTTTTTTTGGTACTGGGAATCAAACTCAGGACCTTGTGGTTGCCAGGCAGGCGCTGCACCACTGAGCTATATCCCCAATCCCAGCACTTGGGAGGCTGAGACAGGATTGCCAGGACTTTGAGGCCAGCTTGGGCTACATAGTGAGTTCAAGGCCAGCCTGAACTAAATAGTGGGACCCTGTCTCAAAAAAAAACAAAAAAACAAAAACCTATTAAAGAATCATCTCCATTGCCATTTTGCTCTGCTCCAAGTAGTTTGGTTATGGGGATAATGGATTTAGTAGAAAAGTAGGTTCAGCCCTTTCTTGTTCTTCCCCCCTGCCATGGAATCGTTACCACGTTTGGGGTTGCTGGGGTCTCCCAGAGGTAGTTTCTAGTTCTTTCCATCCTGAACAAGGAATTGTTGAGATGGGTGCAAAAGACAGTGAGGTTTTACATTTACTAAAGGTAAGAAAAGAAACATGCTCTGCAGAGTGAGTTCAGGCCAAGGAAAGGTAAGAAAGGACATGCATCTGCAAACCATAGGCTGCATCCCTGGCTTGATGGTGGCCTCTTGTACCACTCACTCCTCAGACTGATGTCAAATCTAGGCCATCCAATCAGTTACCTGCTTGAGTTCTTGTGAGAACTGAAGATAGCACCATCTGATGAGTGATGCGTGCAGGGATTTGGGAGATGCTCTGCGCATGTGTCCTAGAACTCTGTGCTCACAGGTCACACTTGCTCCCCCAGCCAGCCTGCCACAGCCTAATCTCCAGCTTCAGGATGACACAGTGGGAAGGTCCTTGTCATCTGTGGGTGACTCCCAGCCTCCACAATCAGGAGCCAAATGTCTGTTCTTTATAAATTACCCAGTTTCAAGGATCATTAGAGTAGCAGCAAAAAATACACTGAGACAAGAAGGCGAAGGTCTTGACTTTCTTTTATTGTACTAAGATCCTTTTTTTGGGGGGGGTGAGTGGGTAATGCTGGGAATTGAACCAGGGCCTTGCCACATGCTAAAGAAGCATTGTCATCCCAGCCAAAGACACTCTTATCCCAGCCCCAAGACCTTTAATTCTTACCTGAATGTATGGATGCTCAGAAGAAAACCTTCCAGAAGAAAACCATCCTGGCAAATGGATGGGCTACTTCTAGGTCAGACTTCTTAGATTTTTCAAATTATTTTTATTAGCCCAGGTTTGCAGTACATAATGATCACATTCCTTGTGGGGAGTTGATCCATGTACACGACACATTTTGATTCTTTTTAGTTTCCTTTCCCCACCGCTACTTCCCCCTCCCCTCCATCTCTTGGTTTCTTTCTGTTTTGCAAAAGATGTTTCTTATCATCTATCTCTTAATTTGCTCTTCAAATTATTTATACTTTGGATTTCTCATATAAAAGAAACCATGTGATATTTAAGCTTGCATGTCTTATTTCACTGAACATTATGTTTCCAAGCCAGGCATGGTGGCACACGCCTGTAATCCCAGCATCTAGGAGGCTGAGGAAGGAGGATCGCCAGGAACACGAGGTCAGCCTGGGCAACATAGTAAGACCCTGTCTCAAAAAATAAAAACAAAATAAAATTTATGATTTTTTTTTTCTTTGAGACAGGGTCACGCTGTGTAGTTCAGGCTGGACTTGAGTTCACTCTGTAGCCCAGGGTGGCCTTGAACTCACAGTGATCCTCCTGCCTCAGCCTCCTGACAGCAAGGATTACCAGGTGTGTGCCACCATGCCTGTCTTAAAAATTATGGTCTCAGGGTGCGTCCATTTTGCTACAAATGATTCAAAGTTTTTCTTTATTGTCAGAGTAGTATTCCATTGTGTATAGATAGCAAATTTTCTTTATCCATCATCTGTTGATGGACATACTGGCCACTTCCAAGATTTGGCTATTATGAGTTGCATGGCTATGAATGCAGGTGTGCAGGATCACTGTAAAATGTCTTTAACTCTTCCAGGGAGATATACTTCTAAGTCATGCTACTTAAAAGTGAGAGTATGGACCTTTTCTTTTCTTCCCTCATCCCACTGGCTGGAGTTAGATATGGTGGCAACCAGGTTTTGTTTTGTTTTTCGAGATAGGATCTTGCTATGTAGCCTAGGCTGGCCTCAAACGGACAGCAATCCTCCTGCCTCAGCCTCCCAAGTGCTGGATTACAGGTGGGCACCACCATGCCCAGCTGGTAACCAGTTTTAACTACTTAAACAATGGTGACTCTGAGGAGGTGACAAAGCATCAAGACAGATGGAAACTGCATGCCTGGTTTCTCAGACTTATGACGATTCACTTCATCTTGGTAACGTCACTGGTATTTGCACCTCGGCCAGGGCAGTTGGATCTGTTTCCCAGTTCTGAGCTTTGTAAACATCGAGCCTCTGCCAGGAGGAAGTAGTGGGCTGCAGTGGAAGGCAAGGCAGCCCATAGTGCAGCGACTTCCTTCTGTATCAGCCTCCATGCCCACCAGCTCCCAGAAAGGGGAATAAGAAAAGAAAATCAGTGTCCTTGTTGCTGCTCGGATTTATAGTCTCACATCTTAAAGAAGCACTCACACAACTATATGTGTGCACGCACAAACACACACGTAAACATGAGAGAAATACCTCAACATGTCAAGCATGAAGATTCTGAGTCCACGTCCCTGGAAAAGAAAAAATGCTAAAAATGACCATAAACCTTTTATTTATTTTTTTTTTTGTGGGTACCGGGGGGTCGACCTCAGGACCTCGCGCGCCAGCAGGCACCCGTGCCGCTGAGCGATATCACCGGCCCCTTTTTCGTATGTGGGTTCCGGGAGTCAAACTCGGGCCCTCACGCTTGCCGGGCAGGCGCTTAAGCCGCTGAGCCTTCTCACCGGCCCGACCTTTTAGACCTAAAGTTGAAAGAATCGCTATTTTTATGAAGGCCATTAAGAGTTGTTGATTTTCTTGTTTTGTTTTGTTTTTTTTTTTTTCTTTGAGTCAGGGTCTCGCTATGTAGTCCAGGCTGGCCTCAAACTGGCAGTGATCTCCTTCAACCTCCCCAGAGCTGGGATTACAGGTGTGTGCCACCAGGCCCAGCTGGTTTTGACTTTTGAGACAGGATCTCACTGTGTAGTCCAGGCTGGCCTTGAACTTGCAGCGATCCTCCTGCCTCAGTGTCCCGAGTGCTGGGATCACAGGCATGTGCCACCGTGATGGGCTGAACACTAGCATTTTATTTTATTTTATTTTATTTTTTGTGGGTACCGGGGGTCGACCTCAGGACCTCGCGCGCCAGCAGGCGCCCGTGCCGCTGAGTGATAATCACCAGCCCCTTTTTCGTATGTGGGTTCCGGGAGTGAACACTAGCATTTTAAAGGCTCTCAGAAACCCGAAGTTAGAAAACTTGGCTGATCTTATTAATGAAGCGTTATTGCAACAGACACTCCTGCTCAAGTCTACTCTGACTTGTTCTCCAACTGGAAGTCTGGTTTCTTCAGATAGCAAGGCCGGAGGCAGCTGCACTTCTCAGTATCCCTGCAGGGGAAGGAGGCCGGGTGACTCAGGTGTAGGTAGTGTGGTGGAAGCAGAAGGTGCTGGGTGTGGCTTCTTGAAAAGTTCATTTAAAGAAAGGGCTGAGTGAACCAGAAAGTAGTTTGCCACTCTGTCCCCCTTCATCCAGCCAGAAATGTGGATGTGATAGAGGAAGCTGCAGAGTCATCTGGGACTTAAGGGTGACAAATGTGAGGACAAAAACCACAGGGTAAGGGTGGCTGAGTAAGAGCATGGCTCCATGGCGAATGTACTTCTTTTGACTTCATCTTATGAATCAAATGAAATCACCAGGCATAGTGGCTCAGACCTGTAATCTCAGCACTCGGGAGGCTGAGGCAGGAGGATTGCCACGAGTTCAAGGCCAGCCTGGATTACATAGTGAGTTCAAGGTCAGCCTGAATTATATAGCAAGAATGTGTGGCAAAAACAAAAGTAACAAAAAACTTTAACTCTCAGACTGAAATAGTACAGAAGTACAGAGCACTTATTGAGTGCCTACTGTGTGCCCCACACAAAGTGCTTTACATACATTAATCATTGTTCCTGTGACCTTTTGAAAGAGGTATTATAGTATTTATCTTACTCATGAGGGGACTGGGGCCAAGAAAAGTAATTTATCAAAGGATACACAGAGAGGAGACAAATTCTTTCCAAACCATGTGGCCTCTGAAATGATAAAAATAGCCAGGAGTGGTGGAGCACGCCTGTAATCACAGCACTGGAGAGGCTGAGGCAGGAGGATCACCTTGAGTTCAAGGCCAGTCTGAACTACACAGGTAGACCCTGTCTCAAAAAAACAAAGTAAAAACAATCAAAAAACGCAAAAAAGATACATTAAGTAAAAGAAAGTGCAGGAGTTGTCAGGCTCGATTTCAACACGACTCTCCCAGAGCCCAACCTATCTGCCAGCAGAGGCATTGTTCTCAGCTCAGCACTGGTGCCCTCAGCAAACACAGGATGTGGTAAAAAGAGATGAGATGGCATATGGAATCATCCAAACACAGGGACATCTGAAAATACCCAAACATTCACACTGGACACCCCAAGGACTTTGCTCATTGAGGTAGGGGACATCCAGAGAACTTTGACTACTGATGTTCACTAAGATTTTCCCGCCTACTGTCCCTTGCCTTCTTTCAAGTCCTATTTAAAAAAAAAGCCCGCTTTTTTTTTTCCCCTACACGGTCTTTTCTTTTTATTAATCAAGTTTATTGGTACATTTTAGGTATACATAATAATCACATTCATTATATGGACTTTGTACCTGTACATGATGTAACTTGATTCCTTTCTTTCCCCCATTCCCCTACCCTCCTTTCAACCCCTCTTCCCCTCCTTGTTTACAAAAGCTCTTTCCATTTTTTCCTTTTTTTTCTCATCACAGATGGCCTTTTCTCTGACTGCCTGCACTCAAGCACATTAAATTCCACACCATATTGCCTTTACACAAGCCTGGTGGTGTTGGCTGGTCTCTGCCTCGCACCATTTCTTACAGGAATGTGTATAGCTATACCATTTGTTTATTTACTTTTTAAATTTTTTGTCTTTTTGAGACAGGGTTTAACTATGCAGTTCAGGCTGGCCTTGAACTCACTTTGTACCCCACGTTGACCTCGAAGTCCTAGCAATCTTCTGGCATCAGCCTCCTAAGTGCTGGGATTACAGGTGTGGGCCCCCAGGCGCGGCTATTGTTTATGTTTTTAAACAAAAAGACCCATACAGGTAAAGATACATGAGCTCCGACATTGTGGCTGAGAACTAAGACCCTGGTATTAGCCTTTGCCAGGTGTCACCAAAGCCTGAAAAATGGGGTCCGTTTTCATGTAAGACCACTGAGGTCTTTTGAAGTTTATATTAGGAAGAGATGGTAACAGGTTTATACATTCTGTGAATACTTAAACTATGGTTTAAAGGCACAAACTCTGCTGTTGTTTGATGAGACAGGTTCTTGCTACACAGTTTAGGCCGGCCTGAAACTCACTAGGTAGTCCAGGGTGGCGTCGTGCTCTCTGCGATCCTCCTTCCTCAGCTTCCCGAGTGCTGGGATTACAAGCCTGCGGGCCTACGCTTTGATATTTTTAACGACGCAGATGATTTCCTCCAAGGCCTGCACCCATACCTGGTTTCACTGCTTCACACAGGAGAAAGGAAGCATGTTCCTCCGTGGGGGCAGCTGAGGGTGGAAGGCTGTCTCCCCGACGGTCTCTGGGCACACTACTTCGTGACTCCCTAGTGAGGTGCCACCAGCGCCCGCCGAGGCACCGCGGGTCCCCTGAGCCGCACAGGGGACAGACCCTCGGTATGGCTGGCGACCCCTAGCGCGCCGCCTCCTTCCCAGGCGCCCGGGGGCCGCCGCCATCTTGGGACGCGGGCCGCCACCTCGGGGCAGCACGCGACCTCCCCCGCGGCTGTCTTTCTACAGAAATCTGCCCGCGGGCGCCGCACGCAAACACCACGCTTCCCGGGCAGGAAAACGCTCCGCTTTTCCTAGAGACACAGACGTAGCTGCCAACTTCTGGGCGGACCTCTCCACTTCCGGAGCTGGCCTCCTTCACATCCGGAGCCTGCTGGATGACGCGCAATCAGAGGTGCAAGCCAACACGTCGCCTCCCGCGTCCCCTGGCGGCGGTGCAGCAAGGTGGTGCCGTCTTTGAACTATGGGGCTTTCTGCTTCCGGGTCAGCTTGCGCTCCTTTCCTACGGTGAATCTGAGCTTGCTCCGCGATCCGGGGGCGGGGACTGGCGCGGGCCGGCTTGGAAACCCAGGTTGTGGAGGGGGCGTCTGAGGTGTCCTGTAATCCTTTTCATGACGAGTGTGCCAGGTGTTATTACTATTTACAGAGAAGAAAACTGAAGCTCGATGAGAGGCCTTGCTTCTGTAGAATGAGCTGACCATCGCTGAGGGGATCACTGTGAGGCTGGAATGCAGCTTGGGGGGGGGCAGTGCTGGTGTCCTCTCTCTGGAGAGCTGTTCCCTGGACTTAGGCGCGTGCTCGTCCCTCACCCGAGGACTCTGCGTTGGGCAGCTGTACCTGTCCCCGTTGACAGATAGGGACAGGGAGAAAAGCAGAAGTGATGTGGGTGAGCAGCAGTGCCCGGGGTGTGTGGCCTCAAGTGTCACACATCGTCTCTGGTGACCAGAAGGTGCAGGAAGTGGGCCCTGATTTCCAGAGGTTGTGAGAAATGGCCCAGTCATCAAGATGATTTTTTTTTTTTTTTTTTTGTGGGTACCAGGGGTCGAACTCAGGACCTCGTGCAACAGCAGTCGCCCGTGCCGCTGAGCGATACCACTAGCCTTTTTCTCGTATGTGGGTACCGGGAGTTGAATTTAGGACCTCGCGCTTGCCAGGCAGGCGCTTATGCCGCTGAGCTATCTCACCAGCCCGATGATTATGTTTTTATAAGTTTCTTGAAAACTGGGGCTTGGTGATGCACACCTGTAATCCCAGCACTCGGGAGGCTGAGGCAGAAGGATTGCCACAAGTTCGAGGCCAGCTTGGGCTACATAGTGAGTTCAACGTGAACTACATAGTAAAACCCTGTCTCAAAACTACAACAAAAACGGGCCGGTGAGATGGCTCAGCGGCTTAAGCGCCTGCCCGGCAAGCGCGAGGGCCCGAGTTCGACTCCCGGATCCCACATACGAAAAAGGGGCCGGTGATATCGCTCAGAGGCACGGGCGCCTGCTGGCGCGCGAGGTCCTGAGGTCGACCCCCCGGTACCCACAAAAAAAAAAAAAAAAAAAAATACAACAAAAACAAACAAAAAAACCAAAAAAAAAAAAAAAAAAAAACCAGAAATTTACAGTATAAATGAAACAATACAAGTTTCTTGAACGGGTTCACAAGATAAATTTTTTGGTATGCAGGCCGTATCGTTACCACAAGTTATCACAGAGGCACAACGGTTGTACAGTTATCACATGCAAGTTTAGACTCAGAAAGTAAGTTTAGGACCAGACAGAAGCGTAAGGTGGCTTCTGTCCTGGTCACATCATTGAAAGTAAGTTTGATGATTTTTTTTTTTTTTTTTTTTTTTTGAGACAGGGTCTTGCTGTGTAGTTCAGGCTGGCCTTGAACTCACTATGTAGCCCAGGCTGGCCTTGAACTCACTGTGATCCTCCTGTCCCAGCCTCTTGAGTGCTGAGATTACAGGTGTGTGCCACCACGCCCAGTTTGAAGGTAAGTTTGAAACCAGACAGAAGCCTAAAAATGGCTTCTGTCCAGCTCACATCAGAGGACCTCCAAAAGGACACAGAGACTCCAGTTTCCTTTGCTTCCTGTTTCAAAATGTACTTTCTTTCTTCCCAGAGCAGAGATGATGCAGACATCTGACCTTAAGCCTCCAGAACTGTAGGCTAAACAAAAACTTCTTTATAAAATCAGTCTACCTCAGGTGTTTTGTTATAGTTATGGAAAACTGACTAACACAGCCCCCATGTGCATAGACATAAGTGCAGAGATTCATCCAGGGTGATCTGACTAGTGAAACGTGGTAACCAAATTGCTCATCAGTAGGCAACAGTTTGGTTTAAAAAGTATGCATCTGTGTAATGGTAATAGTACTGTGAAGCCCCTAAACAGAGTAAGGCAGTATGGTTATGTGATGAGTTCTAAGATTTCTCACACAATGAATGTGTTGGGTTGCAAATAACAGAATAACCTTCTCTGGTAGCTTGAACAGACAAAGGCTAATCTATCTCATGTAATAAGTAGTCCAAGAGAGATCTGAGGCTTGAATGGGACATGGTATACCATCAGGGATATAGACCCTTTTCATTTAAAGTAATTTTTCCCTGGTCCATTAATTTTCTATCAGTCCATGTTTGCAGTACATAATGATCACATTCCTTGTGGGGAGTTGGCACATGTACATGACACATCTTAGTTGCTTTTTGCATCCCCTTCCTCTCCCTCCCCTTCCCTGACTCTTTCCTTTTTAAAAATTTAAAAACTTCTCTAAAACTAACAGTCATAATATATACACAGAAAAGTGCATGGAACATGTATGTTCAGTTTAATAAGTTACTATCATTTGAATATCCATGTAAAAAAAGAAAGGAACATCCCAGCCCCTGAAATCCCTTGCCTGCTTCATCCCAAAGGCAAACACTATCCTTCTTTGAAATATTTGCATATACTAAGACGTGAAACACTGCTTTTAAAAACTTTATTTACCTTAAATCATTAGGTGTGTGTGCCTGCGTGTGGTGTGTGTGTGTATGTTTGTGTTTTGAGACAGGATCTTACTATGTAGTTCAAACTGGCCTTGAACTTACTATGTAACTCAGGCTGGCCTCAAACCCATGGCAGTCCTCCTGCCTCAGCCTCCTGAATGCTGAGATGCCAGGAGTGCATCACCATGTCCAGCAACCTTCTCTCATTTGAAGTAGCCTGTGAGCTTTCTGTCTTCTGACAGCCCTAAATAATGCAGGCCTCACTAACCCCCAGCAGTACTCAAGGAAAATCTTCTGGACCCCTGGTGGACAGGGGAGCAGATGGTGGGCAGCCAAGAGGCACAGTCCTTCATCATTAGCTGCCAGGTGAGATCAGTGCCAAGGCCCAGGCCCTGGAATTGGCCACATATGCCCTCATCCTCACCTACTCTGCACATTTTACCTGCTTTAGCTTGTCCTGTAAGCTGAGGCTGAAAAGTGTTAGAGACGTCAGCAAAGCAGGGTATTAAAGTGATGCTAATAAGGTGGATGTGGTGGTGTGCACCTGTAATCCCAACACTTGGGAGGCTGAGACAGGATTGCCGTGAGTTTGAGGCCAGCCTGGGCTACATGCTACAGCAAACAGAAACAGTGAAATGACACCCAGGATCTGGAGGCAGATTTATTTTACATTGACAGGCACTGGCAAGGAATCAATCCTTATAAAAATGTCGGGCCTTGAAGGCTTGGGAAGGGAGGTTTTTATGGGGTTGCAAAGGCGAAGTACAGAGGTAGAGTACTTAGCTGTCTTTGATTGGTTCTTAAAACATGCATCGTAGGGACCAGCTGTTTCTAGGAGACAGTAGTAACAGGAACTGTAACAGGAGCTGAATTAACTGGAGGTTACCTGGGCAACTAACAGAAACTGAAGTATACTGGCTGGGGAGGGCATTTTCTGCTACATATGTACTGAGTTCAAGTCCAGGCTTAACTTCATAGTGAGACTCATCTCAAAACAGTAATGAAAAAAAGATAAATGATTTGGTTCATAGTTTGGGGGTTCCAGGCCACGATGGGTTGCCCTGTTACTTGGGCCTGTGGTAGATGTGCAGGGCAGAGCAAAACAACTCCCATTAGTAGCTAAAGAGGAAATAGCAGGAAGGAGCCAGGCTCTCCCAACCCTGCCCTCAAGGGCCCACCCACAGTGATCTGGGCCATTAAACCAACCCACCTGTTAATGTTTCCATGGCATTCCCATAGTGCTTATCTGGAGACCAAGGCTTTAGCACAAGGCCTTTCAGGACATTTATCATCCAAACTATAGCAAGGCTTAGTCAGGCATGGTGGCACACACCTGTAATCCCAGCACTCTGAAGGCCGAGGCAGGAGGATTGCTGTGAGTCTGATGGCAGCCTGGCCCATATATTGTATTTCCTCAGAAATAAGACTGAGTCTTAAATGAATTTTTGCTCCAAAAGATGCAATAGGGCTTATTTTCAAGGAATGTCTTATTTTTCATGTACAACAATCTACATTTATTTATTCATGTACAATAATCTACATTTATTCATGAACAAAAAAATCTACATTTATTCAAATACAGTCCTATCATCTTCTGGAACATCTTCCTAGATCTCCAAAATCCCAAATTCCAGCCTGCTTTTTTTTTTTTTTTTTTTTTTTTTTTTTTTTTTTTGAGACAAGGTCTCACTGTGTAGTCCAGGCTGGTCTTGAACTCACTACGTAGTCCAGGCTGGCCTCAAACTTGTGGCAATCCTCCTGCCTCAGCCTCCTGAATGCTGGGATTACAGGTATGCACCACCATGCCAAGCTCCAGCCTGAATTTTTTGCAACTCCATTTCCTATAAAATCATTAAGCCCAATCTCATGTCCAACAATGGAGCTCTCCATAAATGAACACTTCTGGTCCATGTAGCTTGTTCGTAGCACACTGACAACACAGCTGTCAGTGATTTTATCCCATGAATTCTTCCTCTGAGTCACAACCTCTTGCAGGCTGGGCTTCACGAAGTTTCCATTAAATCAGGTGTTAATTGAAGACTTATGAGACAAGAGTGTCGATACAAATGATGACAGTTAAGAATGATGGTCCACACAAAAATGACAAAAAATTGCAGGCACCAAAATTTAGAAAATGTTTCTTTATTTCACACAAGTGGATTATGTACATTGTTACAACACATGATGTATTGAAATATGAGTGTATTGAAATATGAAGATTCATATAGACACAACCACGTCCGTTCGTTAACAAGTGGTTTGTGTATTGTGTCTCTACTCTGGTTGGTCATTCAGCAATAAGTCTTGAGTTCATCTGTTTACACAGATGTTTCCCTCTTATCCAAAGGCACCTGCTAGGCTATTTACAAATACTTAATTATAATTTATTTATTTTTAATTTTTTGGTGTTTTTTGAGACAGGGTCTCACTGTGTACTTTAGGCTATCCTTGAACTCACTGTGTAGCCCAGGCTGGCCTTGAACTCCCAGTGATCTCCTGCCTCAGCCTCCTGAGTGCTGGAATTATAGGCATGCACCACACCAGGCCCTCCCCATCTCTTTATCCCTTTCCCATTTGCAAAACACCTATCTCCCTGCTTCCTATAAGATAATCAGTTTAAAAAGGGAAGTAATAATGATTAAAATGTGATATATGTATATATGCCTATTCCCCAAGATGAACATAATTATTACATATCACAGACACATACCAATAAACTTAAAAATTTAAAAATATGAAAAAGGAAAGTATATTTTTGGTCATGGTTTCAGAGTCTTCTGCTTTGGGGCTGTGGTCACAGAGAACATCATGGCAGGACTGTTTGACAGAGGAGGGTGGGAAGTGAAAAAGGAGAAATGGGTATTGGGGGGAGTCAAGGGCACACCCCCAAGACCGGCTTCCTTCCACCATCTCCTAGTGACTCCATCTCTACCCACTAGTTTTACCAGCAGACAACCAGGCCTTGAACACTTGGGCCTTTGGGAACACTTCTAAATCACTGCAAGTGATTTCTGGGTATTCAACCAACCTTGCATTCCTGGGACAAATCCCACTTGACCATGGAGCCTAATTTTTTTATTTGCTCCTGGATTTGGTTTGATAGTATGTTCAGGTTATTTGCATATTTATTCATAAAAATACTAGTTTCTGTAATTTTCTTCTCTAGTGATGTCTTTAAGTGTCAAAGATGGCCTTTTAAAATGATCTGGGAGTCAGGCCGGTGAGATGGCTCAGTGGCATAAGCACCTGCCTTGCAAGCGCAAGGGCCCGAGTTCGACTCCCGGATCCCACATATGAAAAAGGGGCCGGTGATATCGCTCAGCGGCATGGGTGCCTGTTGGCGCGCGAGGTCCTGAGGTTGACCCCCCGGTACCCACAAAAAAAAAAAAAAAAAGAAGATCTGGGAGTGTTCCCTCTTCTGTTGTTTTTGGGAAGCATTTGTGAGAAATTGGTAAAATTTGCCTGTGAAGCCCCTGGGGTCGGAGCTTTGCTTTGTAGGTTGTTTATTTAGTTGGTTAAGACAGGGTCTCGCTGTGTAGTTCAGGCTGGCCCTGAACTCACTATGTAGCCCAGGCTGGCCTCGAACTCACGGCGATCCTTCTATCTCAGCCTCCTGAGTGCTGAGATTACAGGCATGCACCATCATGTCTGGCCTTGTAGGTTGTTTTTTAAAATGACTAATTCATTTATTATGGGTCTATGCAGATTGTCTATCCTGAGTCAGTTTGTTGTTGATTTCATATTTTGTTGCCATATAAATTATTATATATTCATTTATAATTGATTTTATTTCTGTAAATAGCTGCCTTTTTTTTTTTTTTTTTTGGTGGTACTAGGTATTTGTACTGAGCTACATTCCCAGCCTTTCAAATTTTTATTCTGAGACAGGATCTGACTAACTTGCTAAGTTGCCCAGGCTGGGTTTGAACTTGCAATCTTCCTGCCTCAGCTTCCCAGAGTGCTGGGCTTACAGGTATACATCTCCATACCCAGCTTAGCCTGCTATTTCTTTTTTTTTTTTTTTTTTTTTTTTTTTTTTTGTGGGTACCGGGGGGTCGACCTCAGGACCTCGCGCGCCAACAGGCACCCGTGCCGCTGAGCGATATCACCGGCCCCTTTTCCGTATGTGGGATCCGGGAGTCGAACTCGGGCCCTCGCGCTTGCAAGGCAGGCGCTTACGCCGCTGAGCCATCTCACCGGCCCAGCCTGCTATTTCTGATGTTTATATTTTGAGTCTCTGCTCTTTTCTTTTTCTCATTAATTTTGTTCATTTTTTCAAAGAACTAGCTTTTTGTTTAATTGCTTTTTTCTATTTCATTAATTTTTTATCTAATCTTTATTATTTCCTTCCTTCTGTGTGCTTTAGATCTAGTTGCTCTTATTTTACAATTGTCTTAGGGTTATTGACTTGAGGCTGTTTTTTGTTTGTTTGTTTGGTGCCGGGGATTGAACCCAGGGACTCATGCCAAGGACACAAACACTTAACTACATCCTGAGTCCTTTGTTCGTGTGTGTGTGTGTGTGTGTGTGTGTAGATATGACCTTGCTATGGTATGTAGTCCAGTCCAGATGGGCCTTAAGCTTGTGATCACCCTGTCTCATCCTCTCAAGTCAGGGATTACAGGCACATACCACCATGACTGGCTCAGAACTTTCTTTGTTCTTAATGAATATGGATATTTATAGCTATAAAATTCCATCTAAGCACTACTATGGATGCATTTCATAAGTTTTGTGGCGCTGTGTCTTCAAGTTTATCCCCCTAAAAGTATATTCTAATTTATCTCATAGCTTCATGCACTCTCATAGCTTCTCATAGCTTCATGTGCCTCTCAGGGGCATACTGCCTGGCCTCCCAGGCCTTCTGAAATCTGAATGGAAGCCTCCAGGACCTTATAACTCTTGCCTTATGCATGTATATAAAATTAGCACCATGTGGATGACAGCAAGGTCTGCTGACAGCTTGAGCAGTTGCCAGGCCCCCTGGGATCATGACTACAGAAGCCTCTGAGTGTCTGGATGGCTGAGCACTCTGAAATCCTGGGGAACCAATTCCTTAAGTGGCCCTTCTGGAGCAGGAGCCTAGGGGATCTCTTCTCAAATGAGAGCTTTACAGTTTTGCCTTCTTGAGCCTACAAATTGTGAGGTCTTGCTGATTTCCAAGATTTATTAATGACATCTTTCCTATTGGTGTTGATGTAAAGTACAGTACTTGGTTTCTTTTTAATGCTAATCTTTTCAGAAGCTGTGCTTTCCATGGCTCCAACTTTGCAGGTGCTTCCTTTCTGGCAAAACTGGAAAGTTTCAGTATCTTTTGCCTCTGTCTTTTGCTCCTGATTTTCACTGTAGATTTGGCCAAAGCAGCTGGTAGTATTTATGCTACAGCCTGAAGTTGGGCTGCTTTGAAATTTTCTCTACCAGGTTAATTAGTCCATTGCCCTTAATCTCAGGCTTCCATAAAGTTTTAGAACATGGTCAAAATGTAAACAAATTTTCTGCCAGTGTAACACATGGCCTCTAGTCTAAATGCCAATGGAGTCCATGTTCCCAACTGAAACCTCTCAAGCCTGGCTTTACTGTTTTTTTTTTGTTGTTGTTTTTGTTTTTTTGTCTTTTTGAGACCAGGTCTTGCTATGTAGTTCAGGCTGGCCTTGAGCTCCCTTTGTAGCCCAGGTTGGTCTCAAATTTGCAATGATCCTCTTTCTTCAGCCTCCTGAGTGCTGGGATTATAGATGTGCACCACCACACTCGGCTCAGGCTGGCCTTGAACTCACTATATAGCCCAGACTGGCCTCAAAGTCATGGCAGTTCTCCTACCTTAGCCTCCTGAGTGCTGAAATTACAGGTGTGCACCATGTCCAGCTACTGTCTCATTTTTGTCAGCATCTGGTCTTCTGAGCTCTGAGCAGTGTTGCATATTAACCATTGCTTACAACATTCGAGGGCTTCTCTAGCCCACTTCTCCAAACTTTTCCAAACTCCTCCTGCAAACAATTTCCAAATGCTTCTAAGTCACAATAGTCAGGTATAGTCACAGCAATGATCACACTTTTCTGGTACCAAAATCTGTCAGTCACTTCCCTGTCATTAGGGCCGAATATCCAACATCCACAATTTAAAGGAGGAGAGATTTATTTGGCTCAGTTTCAGTCTATAATCGGCTGGCTCCAAGGCATAAATAGCATGATGGAAGGGCCTGGTAGAGAGAAGCTGTTCAACCCATGATGCCCAGGAAGCAGAATAAGAAGGGAGGAACTGAGGACAGAAATATACTCTTCCAGACACTGCCCCAGTGACTGCTTCTGACCACCTCCTAACAGCAAGTTGGCTTTCCACTGATAAGTATAACACCCCTCCATCCAATCACCTTCCAAACACATGAGACATTTAAGGGACATTTTAATTTACTTTTAAAATTCTTTTGTTTGTTTGTTTTTTGAGGCAGGGTCTCACTACCTAGTTCAGGCTGGCCTTGAACTCACTATGTAGTCCAGGCTGGCCTGAACTCACAGCAATCCTCCTGCCTCAGCCTCCCAAGTGCTGGGATTACAGGCATATGCACCACCACACCTGGCTTAGGGGGACATTTTAGATCTAAACCATAATTACCTCCTTTCACACTGTTAATGCTACTTTTGTCTTTGAATGTTGAGTTTTGGATTTATAGAAGAATTGAAAAAATAGTATTCGTCTCTGATCCTGGACTGTCAGTTTATGCAGCTGCCAGATTGTTCTTGACATCCTTCACCTGCTTTGCTTGTGTGAATATCTTCCATAAGAACAGGAGTGGGCATACTTATGTAAACTTCCAAATAGTATGCAGACTTTGTGGGCCACACAGTCTGTTTTTTTGTTTGTTTGTTTGTTTGTTTGTTTTAAGACAGGGTCTTGCTATGTAGTTCAGGCTGGATTTGACCTGACTATGTACTGCAGGCTGGTTTCAAACTCATGGCAATACTCCTGCCTCTGCCTCCTGAGTGCTGGGATTACAGGCATGTGCCACCATGACTGTTGTTTTTTGTTTTTGTTTTTTTTTGGAGACAGGGTCTCACTATGTAGCCCAGCCTGGCCTTGAACTCGCCGTGATCCTCCTGCCTCAGTCTCTCGAGTACTGGGATTATAGGTGTGTGCCACCAGACCTGGTTTATACAGTCTGTTTTGCAACCACACAACTCTCATTTTTGTAGGGTGAAAGCAGTAATAAACCTCATGCAAATGAATGGGTGGGGCTACAGTGCAGTAAAATTTTATGTCCAGAAACAGTTGCCTAGCCTGCAGGTGGTAATTTTCTGATTCCTGCTTGTAGGGGAGGAGCATGCTCTCCCCTGCCCTTCTTCCTCTTCCCATTACCTAGTGGTATGGTTTGCAGGGTTTTTGACCCCTCCAGAAAGTCAGGTTAAAATCTTTTCTTTTTGTTTGTTTAAAAAAATCTTTATTCATAAACAGGCAAACAAAATTCATGAATTGTGATCTTTCTTTTTAGAGGACACAAGACTAGAATTATTTTGTGTGTAGCTCATTCTAGGACTCAATCTTGATTACTGATATTTAAATTGTACTAATTTTTGTACTATCTACATTTACATTAAAACAGTACTAATTTTATACCTTTAACAATCTAATGTTGTCTTCTTTGATTACCATTTTGTATGATTTCTTATTGAGTGTTTAATATGAGTAACCTTTGTGTTCTTTAGTAGAAAAAAACTGTTACCAAAACAAACCTATGATGTTTCAAAACGTTTTTCTATTCAGTTTATAAAGGAACATAACTTAGTATTTACCAACCCCCCCCCCAAAAAAAAACCAATTACTTTCTTGGTGAGCTCACCAAGTTAAATTTCTGCATACGATTAAGGAAAAATATTTATGTCCAGTAACATACGAAATGTGTAAGTTTCCTTCAGCCATTTCAGATTGAACCTTATGACATTAAGTCCCTGACTTAGGAACATTCGAGTCGTGAATTTTCATAGGTGAACCAACCTCCCATTAGGAACATTCCTAGTTTAGCTCACGTGTATACCTTACCACTTTAAGGTAACTAAAAGTGAAAATGATTTCCAGTATTTGTGCGTGTTAGGTATATTTTATGCTTTACATTGTATATTTGCATCAAAGATGTATACAACTCGTTTTGTTGGATTTACAAATATTCTCTGGGAATGGAACTGGTTCCTAAGTCAGGGACTTACTGTATTTAATTCATGAGAGATATATCACAAAAACCAGTGCTCACAGATTTAGTCAGCTCAAAAAATAAGAAAAGGGCCGGTGAGAGAGCTCAGTGGCATAAATGCCTGCCTGACAAGTGCAAGGGCCTGAGGTCGACTCCTAGTACCCACATAAAAAAAAAAAAAAAAAAAAAAAAAAAAGAAAGAAAGAAAAAGAAAAAGAAAAAAAAATCATTGGACTGGAGTTTAGAAACTTGTTTTCTAGTCTTAGCTGTCCCACGGATATAATGGTGGTATTCTTTTCACTTTTCTGAGCCTACTTTCTTGCTCTATAGCTGGAAACCACTAATTAAATGCCTCCTAGAAATCAAGTCGACAGTCCATGACTTCAGATGCTGAAAGTCTGGACAAAGGGGGAGTCTGGGCTAAATAACCTTTAAATCCTCTGTTATGGAGTTAGTATTCTATGATTTGAACAGGATTATACTCATATTCTGTGACCTGAGGCTAAGATAACAAAGACTTCCAAATGACAGCTAAAGAGCTGTGAAGTATTAAAGTTTTCCTATGTGGACACCGGTAAAATCACTTTTAAAATCAGAAGTAGGTTTTCTGTATTCATTCAGAAGGTAATTCAACTATAGAAGGAAATTCATTTAGCATTATGAAATCCTATATTTAACAATTTTTTTCTTAGCAATTCTTTTAACTTTTATAATCTTGAAGAGATTCTTTCATCTGAAGTTTTTCATGCATTCAGGTATTTTGCATGATGTCTGATGTGATCAGCAATAAAGGTGGCAATGCAGTAGTAACTATGATGATAACCCTCTTGTAATCTAAAAACAACCGGGATTTTCTTTTCTGTACAGGCAGCGATGAAGTTATCTGGTGGTAGCTGTCCATCTGAAAGGAACTGGTCATCTTTTCCCGGATCAATCGGTACGTCCAGCTGAGAACCTGGATAAAACTTCACAAGATGGGTTGCATCATAAGTCTTCCATTTACTTTGATCTATTTCCAAATATCCAGTACAGGCTTTTTTGCCCCATGGACAGAGCCCTGGGTTGCAAATTAGAGCAAATGCTGACACAGATTTGTATTTTCCAGGGTTTTTCAAAGCACAAATCAGAGCTCCATGGCCTCCCATGGCGTGGCCAAAAATAGACATCCTTTGAGGTCCACTGGAAAATTGGCATTTATGAGTTGGGGAAGCTTCTATGTTACATAATAGTACATTCTGTAGTTAGTTTTCCGAAGATCTTCAGTAGCATTCACATAAAACCCCACTCCAGTGCCAAAGTCCTAGTTATCATCTTCTCCTTTAATATTGCATTCATGAGGGCTGGTATCTGGCATGATGACAACTAGGCCATGTTCTGAGGCAGCTTTATGATAGCCAGATTTCGATATAAAATTTTGTTCTGTGAAAGCTAAACCAGAGAGCCAATATAGGGCAGGGCACTTTCCAGTTTCTGCCTTTGGTGGTAAGTAGACAGCAAATTTCATTTTACATTTTATCTCCACACTCTCATGTTCAAAAACATTCTGCAATCCCCCAAAACACTTGTTGCTGGAAATCTGCAATGCCATTCTTCTCCTTCGGGCGCTTTGGCGGCAGGGGCACGTAGAGAGCAGTCAGGATAAAATCTAATCTTCAATGTAACAGTCTTGGGAAGCGTGGCCTTTGGGAGGTGATTGAGTGATGAGGTGTCCACCCTGATGAGTGAGATCGGGTGTCTTATAAGAGGGCTTGACATGGTGAGTTCTATCCTATTTTGCCCTTCTGCGTGTGAAGGCACAGCATTCCTTCCCATGGAGGATATAGTATTAGTGCACTGTCTTGGAAGTAGAGAGTAGCCCTAAGCAGACAGCTGGTGCAGCCACTGCCTTCATCTTAGACTTTCCGAGCTATGAGAAACAAATTTCTGTACTTTATAAAACATCTGGTCTCAGGTATTTTTGTTATAGCAGCACAAGACTGCCTAAAACAGGTAGAATGAAGATATTACAGAATAAGCAAGAGTGGCCATCTCCATCACCAAATGGAGCTACTTGTTAAACATGGAAGAGCAGTTTGCTGAAAGAACTTGAATTCAGACTTGCAGGAAGATGGTGGCATGGTGAACAGCAGAGAAAGAGCCTCTCTGTGATTTGGTGCCCAGATGCTGGAATATAGAAACATGAAGAGAAGAAGGAGGGAAGTCAGTCCCTGGGACCCAGCAAGGATCTGAAGTGAGAATTGAAGCCCATGAGGAGACTGAAGAGACCTCAATGAAAAAAGAGGAGGTGGCAGGCAGTGCTTTCTCCCTGAGCCCTGACTCACTGCGTGGGAGGGGTGGCTTGAAACTGCAGATGCACGGTGACTACTGGTGACCCCAGAAGCCTCCATGGAAAAACACACCAGTGGAATGGAGCAGTGAATGGAGTGGACTGCAGTGCCTGGTAAGTTATTTGGGTTCAGATGTCCCTCAGGAGAGGGAGATTGGCTTCTTAGTTCCAACTAAGCTCGGAACTCAGAGAAGCTTTGGGCTGGCTCCATCTAGCGGCTCCCAGTGTCAGGGTGAGGGAGAACCAAGTGCAAGTCAGCAGGAGGTCCAGGAGCAAAGTTGGAGCTGGCAGGGAGCCCAGTTCAAGCCATGGGAGACGCACAAGAGTTGCAGGTTGAACAAATTGGGTTCCAGCCTCACAGCCAGAAACCAGCCTGAACTGCAGTTGAACTGAAGGTGCAGGCTTGCCGGGATTATTCACTATACTGCCATAAAGCTGCAGCTTGCTGGGATTAATAAACAAGGATCTGAACTCTGTCTGGCCACTTTGTCTGCCAGTGACAGCAGAGACACATCTTGAAGTTGACATGTTTTATCTTATTCTTTTTTTCTCTTTTCTTGTTTTTGTTTTTGTTTTCTTTTTTCTTGATCTTGTTTTTATATGAGTGTAAACACTGCTTTTAGCTTTCTTGTTGTTATTGTTCTGTTCTTGTTTTCTTCCTTCTCTCTTTCCCTTCTGTCTTCTTCACCAGTTTCCCAAAATTTGCATAATCTTTTTTTTTTATATATATATGTGTGTTCCGGGAGTCAACTCAGGACCTCATGCTTGCCAGGCAGGCGCTTATGCCGCTGAGCTAATCACCTGCCCTTTCTTCTTCTTTTTTATTTTTTGTATAATCTTCTTTTGTCCTCCAGCCTTGCTTCTAATCTCTTCCTCTTCTTCTGGTTCTCTATTTTTCCCTTGAACCCTTTTTATTTATTTTTAATTTTTCTTATTTTTTGAGAAGGGGCTTGCTATGCAGTTCAGGCTGGCCTCGAATTCACAGCAATCCTCCTGCCTCAGCCTCCCAAATGCTTGGATTACAGGCGTGCACCACCATGCCTGGTACCCCTTTTAAATTTTCTCCACTGAGGGTAAAATCACCATACTGAGGGCATATTTTCTGTATACAATTTTCTGGTTGGTTTTAGATTTTTTGTTACATAACCACAAATCTAATTCATATTGCAATGGCAAGCAGAAACACCAAAATGACACCCAGGATTTGGAGGCAGATTTATTTACATCAACGTGCACTGATCAGGATCATTCCCAAAATATCAGACCCTGACCTCTTGTAGTCTAGGGCTTATATGAGATAAACAAGCAGGAAGTATAGAGGCAGAATGGCTTGTCAATTGGGGATTGGTTTATACAATGTACATCATAGTGACCAGCTATGCATCACAGTGATCAGCCATTTCCTTTATTTATTTATTTTTTTAATGTGGGTACTGGGAGTCAACCTCAGGACCTCGTGCTTGCCAGCAAGTGCTTGTGCCACTGAGCAATATCACCGGCCCTTTTTTCCTTTATGTGAGTTCCAGGAGTCGAATTCAGGACCTTGCACTTGCTGGGCAGGCCCTTATGCCACTGAGCTATCTCACCGGCCCTGACCAGCCATTTCTTTCTTTTTTTTTTTTTTTGTGGGTACCGGGGGGTCGACCTCAGGACCTTGCACGCCAGCAGGCGCCCATGCCTCTGAGCAATATCACCGGCCCCTTTTTCGTATGTGGATTCCGGGAGTCAAACTCGGGCCCTCGCGCTTGCTGGGCAGGCGCTTAAGCCGCTGAGCCATCTCACCGGCCCTGACCAGCCATTTCTAAGAGACAGGAACAACCAGAACTGGAACAGGAACTATTACCTGGGCAACTAACAAACTGAAGTATACTAGTGGGGGGGGCATTTCTGCTACAATATGGTTAAAGGTGGCAAATAAATAGTTACTACAGTTTGTCATTTTCTAGGCTATGTTTGATGCAATGAAAGCAGTCCTATGAGGGAAATTTATAGCAGTGAATTCCCATATCAGAAAAACAGAACAAGCTCAAATAAACAACCTAATGTTGAACCTCAAGCTTCTAGAAAAAGAAGAGCAAGTGAAGACCAAAGCTTGTATGAGGGGCCCAGTTATAAAGATCAGAACAGAAATTAATGCATTGGAGACTAAGTAATACAAAGAATCAATGAATTGAAGAGTTTGTTCTTTGAAAAATTAAATAAAATTGACAAACCCTCAGCTAACCTCTTATCAAAAAAAGGAAAGGAAAGACTCAAATCCATGCAATTAGGAATGAAAAGGGTGAAATCCTGCAGAAATCCAGAAGATAATCAATACCTACTTTGAGAACCTGTATTCTAGTAAGATGGAAAGCACAGAAGAAATGGACAGATTCCTAGATACATATGAATTACCAAATCTGAATGAAGAAGACATAAAAATTCTAAATAACCCAATATCAGTCAATGAAGTTGAAGATGTAATTAAAAATCTAACAACAAAGCTCAGGCCCTGATGTATTCACTACTGAATTCTAGAAGAAATTTAGAGAAGACCTAATGCTGCTACCATGCAAACTCTTTAATGAAATTGAAAGGGAAGCAATACCCCCAATTCATTCCTGGAAGCAAGCATTACCCTGATACCAGAGGAGTATCCAACCAAAAAAGAGAACTACAGACTAATATCCCTAATGAACATAGATGCAAAAATCCTCAATAAGATACTGGCAAATAGAATGCAGCAGATCATCACGAAGATTATACACCATGACCAAGTTGGATTCACACCAGGGTGCAGGGATGGTTCAACATACGTAAATCAATAAATGTAATACACCATATTAACAGAACCAAGGACAAAAACCATATGATCATCTCAATAGATGCAGAAAAAGCATTTGACAAAGTCCAACACCCATTCATGATAAAAACCCTACAGAAAATTGGAATAGATTGTCTTTATCACAATCTGATAAAAGCCATCTATGACAAACCAACGGCCAACATCGTACTAAATGGACAGCCATGTGTGGTGGCACACACCTGTAATCCCAGCATTCAGGAGGCTGAGGTAGGAGGATTGCCATGAGTGCAAAGCCAGCCTGGGCTACATAGTGAGTTCAAGGCCAGCCTGAACTACATAATGAGACCCTGTTTCAAAAAAAAAAAAAAAAAAAAAAAAAGCTGTTGCATGCCTATAATCCTAGAACTTGGTAGGCTGAGGCAGGAGGATTGCTGTGAGTTGGAGGCCAGCCTGGGCTACATAGCAAGTTTAAGGCCTGCCTGAACTGCATAGTGAAACCCTGTCTAAAAAAAAAAAAAGTACCAAATACTGGCACACCTAACTTCATGACCCAAATGCTATTGGACATAAAACTCAGATAAACACCAACAAATTATAGTGGACAGCCTCAATACCCCACTTTCACAAATGGACAGATCAACTAGACTAAAACATCCACAAGGCAATATCAGAGTTGAATCAAACATTTGAACAAATGGACTTAATAGATATCTACAGAGTGTTCCACCCAACATCAAAGTACACATTCTTCTCAGCAGCACGTGAGACTTCTCCTAATTAGGTGACATACTAGCCAATAAAGCATGTTAAGTAAGTGCATACTAAATGGACAAAAGCTGAAAGCTTTCACTCTAAAATCAGGAACAAGACAAAGACTTCTACTGTCACCACTCCTACTCAATATCATTCTGGAAACATTAGCCAGAGGAATTAGACAAGAGAAAGAAATATAAGGAATAAGGATAGGAAAGGAAGAAGTTAAATTATTATTTGTGGATGACATGAGACTTTACATAGAAAACCCCAAAAACTCCACCAAAAGACTTCTAGATTTAATAACCAAATTCAGTAGCATAGTTAGATATAAACACACAAAAATCAATAGCATTCCTATACACAAATAACAAACTCACTGAGAGTGAAATTACTGAAACAAATTTCACAATAATATCCAAAAAATGAAATATCTAGGAATCAATCCAATGAAGAAAATAAAAGACCTCTACATTGAAAATTACTGTACTCTGAAAAAGGAGATTGAACAGGATATCAGAAAATGGAACTCCTTGTTCTTTGGTAGGAAGAACCAATATAGTGAAAATGGCCATACTTCTAAGGTTGTTCTACAGATTTAATGCAATCCCAATCAAAATTCCAATAGCATATCTCACAGAATTAGAGAAAACAATCCTAAAATTCACTTGGAACCAGAAGAGACCTAGTATAGCAAAAGCAATTCTGGGCAACAAATGCAAGTCAGGAGGCATCACAATCCCTGACTTGAAATTATACAACAAAGCTACTATGATAAAAACAGCATGGTACTGGAAAAAAAAACCCAGACCCAATGATCAATGAAACATATTAGAAGATGCAGAAACAACTCCAAACATACTCAGCCACCTTATCTTTCACCTTCACCTGAAGAAAGATAGCCTCTTTAATAAATGGTGCTGGAAAACTGGCTTTCCACATGCTGAAGATTAAAAGTAGAACCATATCTTTCACCACACACTAAACTAAAATAAAAATGGATCAAAGACCTAAATATTAAAACAGAAACACTAAAGCTGCTGGAAGATAGAATAGGTAGACCTCTTGAAGACATTGGTGTAGGCCAAGACTTTATGAACAAAATCCTTATCCCAGAGGAACTGTCACAAAGAATCAACAACTGGGATCTTATTTTATTAAAAGCTTTTGCACAGCCAAATAAACCACCAACAGAGTGCAGAGATAAGCCACAGAGTGGGAAAAAATTTTTGCCAGCTGTTCCTCAGATGAAGGACTACTGTGTAGAATATGTGAAGAACTCAAAAAAATCAGACTCCCCCAAATTAAAGGCCCAATCCAAAAAAGGGCATCTGAAATGAATAGATGCTTCTCAGATCAAGAATTAGAAACAGCAAATAAATATACGAAAAAAATTTCAACATCACTCATCATTCAAGAGATGCAAATTAAAACAACACTGAAATTCCATCTCACTCTAGAAAGAATGGCTATTATCAAGATTTCAACCAATAACAAGTGCTGGTGGGGCTATGTGGAAAAAGGAACACTTCTCCACTGTCGGTGGGAGTGTAAACTGGTGCAACCACTGTGGAAATCAGTGTGGAGATTCCTCAAAAACCTAAAACTAGAGGTTCCATTTGACCCAGCTATTTCCCTTCTTGGTATCTTCCTGAAAGAATTAAAAGCATCATACCACAGCGATATATGTGCACCTGTGTTTATAGTGGTACAGTTTGTAATAGCTAATCTTGGAAACAGCCCAAATGCCCATCAACTGATAAATGGATAAAGATATGTTTTCTTTAATACAATGGAGTACTACTCAGCCATAAAGAAGGATAAGCTTGAGATATTTCTAGCTAAATGGATGCACCTTGAGACCATACTCTTAAGTGAAATAAATAGGATACATATGTTTAAATACCACATTGTTTCTCTGGTGTGAGAAACTGAAAGTATAAATAAGGATCAAAATATATAATAGAGGGCCAGTGAGATGGCTCAGCGGCGTAAGCGCCTGCCTTGCAAGCGCGAGGGCCCGAGTTCGACTCCCGGATCCCACATACGAAAAAGGGGCCAGTGATATCGCTCAGCGGCACGGGTGCCTGTTGGCGCACGAGGTCCTGAGGTCGACCCCCCGGTACCCACAAAAAAAAAATATATATATATAATAGATACTGGGAAATGGGAATAAAATATTCAAATGAGAAGGGGAACAAGGGAGGGAGGAGGGGGAAAGGCAAGATGGGACAAGAAATAAAAGAGAATAGATTGAAAAAATGGAAACAAAGCTTTTGTAAGTGAGGAGGGTAAGATGGGTTGAAGGGAGGGAAGGGAATGGGAAAAAAAGAAAAAGCAAGGTATATCATGTACAGGTACAAATTCCCTACGATGAATGGTATCAGTATGTATATCTAAAATGTATCAGTAAAATTTAAAAATGCCAAAAAAAAAAAAAAAAAAAAAAAAAAAATAACCTGGATTCCCATGTTCCAGAGTTTTTATGAGAAAGAAACATCCTTTATAGTTTTGGGGTTTTGTAATAGCAGTTTTTACTGTACATTACTGTGCCTAGTTTGTGTTGGGTTTCTGTCACTTGCTACCAAGAGCTTTGACTAGTATAGATAAGAATAGAAATTTCAGGTGTGAAGTTAAGAACTGTTCTGAACATTCATCCATGGGCAACTGATGGGCTCAGAGTTTCATTTTTATTTACTATGATTGTTACAGCAGTTTTAGATTTACCAGAGGCAAAGAAACTGAGCAGCAGTTGGAGAGCTTGAGGGAACCAAACTATTTCGCTGGTGAGCTCAGAGGAGCTGTGTACTCCAAAGTCTGAGCCCCCAGCCTTTGTTGGGGCTGTCTTATATAGAGGTTTTAGGCCGGAACAGGCAGGCTGAGTTACAGAGGCAGAATGGGGTGTGATTAAGCATAGGGAGTTTGAGGAGGGCTGTATAAGCAAGATTTGAGAACCAGGATGTACAAGCAAGATATCAGAAGCTGAAGGAGATAGTTGCTTTGTGCAAGCTATCCATTTTGGTTTTATGTTTGGGTTTCCTAAAGTTTTGTTTTCCTCATCATGTCTTTTGAGTACTTAGTAGGGGAATAATGAGTAGGTTTTACTGATTGGCTAATGTGCAGAGTAATGGTTGTCACACTTCCTCGACTAAGTGGAAACAATTTCCTGCACCTTTTTTAATGAGTTCCTGCGTACCCCAGACATTCTAGGAGCCATCATGGGGGAAGGAATGAATCAACAGACAACCTCTAAGAGGACACAGAGATAAAGAGGGGTTAATCCTTCAAGAGCCAGGTATTTTGTAGGATGTCTCTCAAGTTCGCTGTGTGTGACGATTATGATTAGACAGGTTATGCACTTTCGGCAATCCTGTAGCCATATCTCGGCAGCGACGGGATGTCCTCAGCGAATCCTATCAATAGCTACCTGATGGTACTACCTTTTGTATCTTGTGATGTTAACCTCGATCACTTAAGGGGGTGCCTGCCAGGATTCTCTGTTGTGACCTTACTATTTTCCCCTTTGTAATTACTAAGTATTTTAGGAGAGATACTTTTGAGACTCTCCAGGTACTCTGTTTCTGCTTAACCTTTTGTCCACTAATTTTAGCATCCATTGGATGTTGGAGAAGGCAAACTTTTACTTTCTAGGTTTAAATTTTATTGCCCCAAAGAACGGAAGGACCAGATTCATTTCAGGAGAATGATAGGAGAAAGCAGGGGACTAGGCAAGCTCCGTTCCTTTCAGAATTAGGTAAGTGAAGGCAGACCAAATATAATCACTAGCAACTGTGTGGCGGGAGGGCTGCGAAGTTTGCAGTCAGGCGCGTGGCTGGCCGCCTGGTTGCCCCGGAGACGGGGTCCTTCCTGGCCGGGCGCCGCCCTCTTTAGCGGTAGCTGGGGCCCAATGAGCAGCTGCGCGGTGGCAGGAGGCGGGGCAGTGGCGGCGCTGGGCCAAGCCTGGCGCTCGGCTCAGTCGCGGTCATGGAGGTCCCCGCCAGCCGCCTTCTCCTGCTCCTGCTGCTCGGTGGTTGGGCCCCGGCGCCAGGCAGCGCTTCCTCGGAGGCCCCGCCGCTGGTGAACGAGGATGTGAAGCGCACGGTGGATGTGAGCAGCCACCTGGCCAAGGTGACGGCCGAGGTGGTCCTCGCACACGCGGGCGGCGGCTCCACTTCGCGGGCCACCTCTTTCCTCTTGGCCCTGGAGCCCGAGCTCGAGGCCAGGCTGGCGCACCTGGGTGTGCAGGTGAGTGCCGGGTCCTTCCCGCCGCCGCTGCCCGGAGCTGAGTGTCTGGGGTCCCCACCGCGCCCCCGGCGGAAATTCGGAGCGCCGGGGTGCAGGCGGGACCGAGGGGCCGCGGGGAGCCCCTCGTCCCGCGTAGGCTGGGGTGGGCTGGTCCCCGCTCCAAGTCCGCGTCGCCGGCGGGACACGTCAGCGCACGGCCGCTCCGCCCCCCGCCACGTGGGCTCCGCCCTGGCGACCCCTCTGCGGAGCGCGGGGACCTCCGGCCACTCTGGGACGTGCAGCCTGGTGCCCTAGTCTCCGTGCATCCGTACAGCGGGACGCCAGGCAGCGTCGGTGAATTGTAGTGAATTTCCTTTCCTTCATTATCTGGTCCTTTTTAAGTGCTTCCTCCTAGACCTCATCCGGAACAACGAGAAATGGAACAGGCGTCTGGTGTTCTAGTTCATAGTCCCTGGAGACCCCCGCCCATAGAAGACACTTAAGGTTGCTAACGAATGTTTGCTGAAAGTTGAAACTTTTCTCCCAGTTAGTTTGAGCTCCTAGGAATAATAGAAGCCCTTTGATGCTGTCCAAAAAGGTAAAGTTGACCTTTCTCTCTCACCTGTGGCCTCTCATTGTTACATCTCAGCCCTAAATGGCTCCAAGTTTGGCCCCTGTACTGAACTTCCACGCATTTCCCGGAAAACATGGACAGCTTTAGAGGGAATATACATGCACAGAGGTTTGCTTTTTATTACTATTTTCATTAAACTGTTAATTAAGTGATTACTCACTTATTTGTTGAGAGACTAGTCATTATGGTGTCAGTTTCTTTTAAGCACACCCTATTCGCTGGCTCAGTGTGGCGCTATAAAGCTGGGTTTATGGCGACTGTGTTTCTGAGATGACTCTTCTTCCCTTTCATTTCTGTCCGTGATGATATGCAGTTTTACTCAAAGGTTTCTGAAAAATATATCAAAACGTCATTTAAATGTGCACTGCCACCTCTAAATGTTTTTTGGTTTTTTTTTTTTTTTTTTTTTTTTTGCAATGCTGGGGATTGAACCTGGGGCTCTATACTACTGAATTTCATCCCCAGCCCCTTTTTATTTTTTATTTTGACACAGAGTCTCACTAAGTTGCCCAAAGTAATGGCAAACTTGCTGTCTTTCTGCATCAATCTCCTGCGTAGCTGGGATTACAGGTGTCACCACTGTGCCTGGCTACCCTTGAATATTTTGACTGTTAAATCTCATTCTTTCAGAAAAGCCAGTTATGATTTAAGGAGGTTGTCGCAGTGTAACTGGATCACAGCAGAAGCCAGCTGTCCCTGCTGGCCTTATTGTCCCCCAACTTTATTGAAGTGTAATTGGTATATAAAAAACGACAGATAATTAATGTATACAGTTTGGTGAGTTTGGACGTACAGTATTGTATTCTTGTGTTATTATTACAAATCCAGGCAATAAACACATCATCACCCCCAAAAGTAGACTTTTGTGCCTTAGATTTTGTTTTGTATTTGTGGTAAGCTAATTTATTGAGACTCTACTTTGTGTCATATTCCATGGCAAGTATTTTAAGTATGTTCCCTTTCAACCCTCTAGCATCCTTCTGTTCTCGAGCAGCCAGTGAGGAGTCTGTTTCTGTGGAGGTTGTGTAGCTCTACCTGAGTGTGTTCCAGTGAAGATAGGTCAGGCTGCGCCCAGGTGAGCCTGGACCACACTCTGAGCATGCTCTTGCGATTCCCCCAGCCTTGGCCCTGCGGGCCTGAATGACTTTGAGGTAGCAAGGTTGTGCGGGTGTGTAAGACGGCAGCTACACTGCCAGGTTTCTTCAAAGTCACTTGTCGACACTGTAGTCCCAGAGAGACCAGTTCTAGGGTGTATGTTCTGCTTTATACTCCTTACTTGGATGATAAATTTATAAAGAGGGTGTGTGTTTTCCATAGTTGCCTTGGAAACTGGTGAGTTTGTGGAGAACCCCTTCAGGGGCTGATGGAAGGGACTCTGGGATTACTGATTAGGAGCCAGTGGGTCCCCTTGTACCACAAAGACGATCTGATAGTTTTCCCTCTCATTTCGGTATTGTATTTGAAAGATTTTGTCTGTCTCATCTCTTATTAAGTAATATTTTTCAATGAGACCAATAAATCTATATATGAACAAGTGTTTATAATAAGCATGAATATGGTAAGATTCTAGTCAAAGTAATGGAATTTGTTATTTTTGTTGGACTGTACAACTTTATTGAGGATGATTATGTGAATTTATTTATTATGTATTAAGTGGACCCTTGACTTACAAATTCAGTTCCTTCACAAGGGCTGGTTGTAATTCAAGTTGGTTGTAAGTCAAGACTATTTTTCCCATAAGAAATAATAGAAATACCCATAATGCATTCCGAACCTCCCAAAGCACCCCTTAACTAACCTTTTCATAATAAAGAATGGTTGTATAATGGGCGTAATTTACCAGAAACACCAATAATTTTCCTAGTGTATTCACCAAAAAGTTACAAAATATGCCTAGTTTACCAGAAACAACAATTTCTTACTGTACTCACCATTCAGGTTGACATCTTCTGCTTGCAGGAAGGGAGGATGAAATGGAAGGTGGTGGTTGTTTGGAAGGAGAGTCCCCTTCCATAAGAATGTCAGGAATCTGGGCTCAGACTGATGCTTATGTACGCTTATATAAGCTTTTCTGGCATTGCAAGGCTTTGTTTACAACCACACAAGCGGCTGGCATTCGGGTCGGCATTTGGATAGTAACTCAAGACTTTGGTCGTAAGGTATAAAATTCTAGTTGTAACCCAAGTTGCTCGAATGTGAGACTGGTCGTAACTTGAGGGTCCGCTTTACTATTTTCTTGGCACGATACTGGGGATTTTACATGGAGCTACATCCCCACCCCTTTAGTTTATTTATGTATGTATTTATTTTTTACTTGAGAGTCTCACTAAGTCACTAAGTTGCCCAAGGGGGGGTTGAATTTGCCATCCTCCTGCCTCAGCCTCCCAGAGTGCTGAGGTTATAGGCGTGCACCAGTATACCTGACTTTTAATTTTAGGCTTTTTTTTTTTTTCAGTCCTGGGGATTCAACCCAGGGTCTTACACTAGGCAAGTGCTCTACCACTGAGCTACATTTTAAGCCCTATTTTCAGGCTTTTTGAAATATTAAAAGTAATATTTTAAAAATTCCTCTTGGGCTGGGGCTGTGGTCCATTGGTAAAGTATATACTTAGCATGCACAGGCCCTGGTTTAATCCTCTGAATAGCTTTGAGTGCCCACTGGGAAGCACTGCTTTAACCCTCACGAGGGGCTAACCCACTTGCACGTGTGGTTGGATTGGCAGAGGTGTTGTTGATGCGCATATGTACGTGTCTTACGGTCTTCTCCATGGTCTGCTGTGATTCAGGGTGCCTCCTCAGGAAGCCTCGCGGCACCCC
The DNA here is from genome assembly GCA_028451465.1 of Erethizon dorsatum. Lineage (NCBI taxonomy): Eukaryota > Metazoa > Chordata > Mammalia > Rodentia > Erethizontidae > Erethizon > Erethizon dorsatum. Next base: position 33,922,022 of record CM051831.1, read on the forward strand.
CTCTTGGTTATGAGTAGGGAGTGTGCCAGGGTGGACATTGGTGGCTTGTCCCCAAGGGCTTTTGCCACTGTTACTTCTTTTGTGAGAGTAAAGATAGTCCTGGTCATGACTAGTACTTCTGTTAAATACTCTTTATTTTCTATGCATATGTATATTTGAATTTAAGGAAAAAGATATTCAGAAAGAAGTGTTTGGGGCTTGCAAGAGGTACATTTGGCAATGTGATCTTTATTTGCTTGTGTACATTTGGTCATTCAGGAAAAGGTTTCACATTTATAGAGCTTATACTGTGCAACGGTAAGTCTTCAACAGTGTCCTTAGGTTCCAGATTTAAAAAACCTGTTGTGGGGCCCCCACACCTATAATCCAGCTGCTGCTTGGGGGGGATATGGGAGGATCCCAAGTTAGAGGCCAGCCTGAGCAACTTAGTGAGACCCTCTCTCAAAATAATTTTTTTTTTTTAAAGAGTGAGGATGTAGCTTAGTGGTAGAGCACTTGCCTAGCGTGAGCAAGGACCTGGTTTCCACTCCCAGCACCGAAAACAAAAACAGAGTTACCAGAACCAAACACAAACTTCAGTTGTTGTATTTTGCAGTGCTGGGGATGGAACCCAGGGCCTCCCTCATGCTAGGTGCAAACTTTGCCACTGAGCTGAGGCCTCACTCCCAAACTTCAGTTTTGAAGAAGTTCTGGTAGTTTGGATGCTTCAAAGCAGATGTTAATTACGACTCAACTTAGAAACCAGAGGACGGAAGGAAGAACAACCTTTCTTGTGTTACAGGTGAAGGGAGAAGAGGAGGAGGAGAACAACCTGGAAGTCCGAGAAACCAAAGTGAAAGGTCAAAGGTGAGCGACACACAGAGCCCTGGGAGGCCTTGCTGGTGTTTGGGCCCGGTGCAGGGAGGCCTCACAGATCCCTGTGGCTCTGGGCTTGGTGCTGGTGAGAGGGTGGCTCCGTGGGCACAGAGCTGGCTGGGACCAGGTGCTGAGGTGCCTGGGTGGTCATGGAGCTGCCTAGGAAACCTGTGAAAAGCCAAATTTAGAGTGCAGCACCAGAAGTAGGAAGAGTGGATGAAACTGTCACGGGAGAAAATGCAGCACCCCTTGTATTTTGCATAGTGTGATTCACAGTGGTGATGTGAGTGTACCGGTGTAAGTCCTGTAAGGTCGCCCCGTGTCAGGAAGTCACCTGTGTTGTAAGCTTTGAGGACAAGTTCCATAGGATCAGCTTAAAGTACCTTCTGTTTTTTTACTTATATTTTCTGGGTCTGACAAAAATTGTTTTTGTGTGTTAACTTAGAAAACCTAGATTCATTTTAGAGTTTATACCTTGTAAATTTTAATAATTTCCAGGCTATCTCTTTTTCTATAAAATGCCAGTAGATTTTTTTCTGGTTATGAGATGATACAAGCTCACTGTGAAACAAATTGGGAAAAACGAGCTTATTTTCCATCTTTAACACGATTACCTTTAATGTTGGCTTGGAACTCCATTGAGATAACTTCCCTTCGGGTAAGCTGGGGTACAGACGTGTTTCACAGGGAACCCGGGCTGGGGTGAGGCTCGGTGCTGCACGCCTGCCTGCATGCCCGAGGCCCTGGCTTCCATCTGCAGCACCATGCACACAAGAGAAACTAGTAAAGTGGTGTCTTACTGTGTCCCGTGTAAACTGATTTCCACTATTTGCGTTGTACATGGACATCTTTCCCCGTTTATATAGATCCGTAGCTCCAAGCACATTATTATTATTATTTTTTTTTGAGACAGGGTCTTGTTATATAGTTCAGGCTGTGCTTGAATTCACTATGTAGCCCAGGCTGCCCTCAAACTTATGGCAATCCTTCCGCCTCAGCCTCCCGAGTGCTGGGATTACAGATGTGCGCTCCCACACTCAGCAGAATGGGCAATTACATTGTTCTCCTGTTATAGACAAACTGGGTGAACATCTAGACATTTGTCTTAAAAGGCTTGTATTGAACGATTAAAGGTGATCTCTTAAAAGTAGCAGCTTTTGTCAGGAGAACAGAGTTTTGTTCTGAGTTTGAACTGCTGGCTTTGGTCTTGGGTTCCTTATCTTAATCCTCTTGCTTTCTCTCTTCAGCGGGAGGTTCTTCACTGTCAAGCTCCCTGTTGCTCTTGATCCTGGGGCCAAGATTTCAGTGATCGTGGAAACAGTCTACACCCATGTGCTGCAGCCATATCCAACCCAGATAACTCAGTCAGAGAAGCAGTTCGTGGTGTTTGAGGGCAACCATTACTTCTACTCTCCCTATCCTACCAAGATCCAGAGCATGCGTGTGAAGCTGGCCTCGCGCAATGTGGAGAGCTACACCAAGCTGGGGAACCCCACTCGCACTGAGGACCTCCTGGACTATGGGCCGTTCAGAGATGTCCCTGCCTACAGCCAGGTGTGCTTGGGTGGGGTCCGGCCCTGTCTGGGGAGGGGCTTGCAAAGCTGAAGTCACTGACACCAGCCTTGTCACATGCTGTGAAGTGACCCCATCTGGTCCTCTCCAGAGCACAGGTGGAGGTGGGGTGGGGTCAGGGTGAAGGAAGCAGGACGCTGTGGCCAGAGCTCAGAGAGGGTCGAGGCCTTGAGATGGGAAACTGGTGTGGCTGGTCGCAGGGCTGGCTGAGAACTGCAGGGCCTTGGGCTTGGATCTGGAGGAAGAGGAAGGAAGTCAGGCTGAAGATTTTTTTATTGTGGAAAATTTAAAACATGAGAAAGAGTGGCTGATATGGTGAGGTCCCCCCAAAGCTGTCACTTTGTGTTAGTGGTTGTTGTTACCACACTGCTGCAGCTGGCCCTCTTCTCTGTTTCTTTCTGGGGTATTTTAAAGCAAATCTTAGGAATCCTGTCATTTCACTGTCTACACTTCCATATCCTCTCCTAAAAGTATGGATATTTATGGTGTTAAAGAGTTCTCTTTATCATTGTGCATTTGGGGCTTGTCATTAATGGTGTGCAGTCAAAGCACTGTGTCCTAAAGCCACCTGAAAGAATTGTTTTCTGTCTGGGCCGGTGTGATGGCCCATGCCTGTAATCCCAGCACCCGGAAGGCTGAGGGAGGAGGATCGCTGTGAGTTTGAGGCCAGCCTGGGCTACAAAGTGAGTTCAAGGCCAGCCTTTACTGCACAGTGAAACCCTGTCTCAAAAAGACCAAAAAAAAAAAAAAAAATTTTTTTTGTTTTCTGTCTTCTGTGTCTCTCAAGTGTTAGTTTGCTATACAGTTAAGGTCATTAGTTTTGGGTTATCTTCAACCTTTAGGAATTTGTATTTTGTTTCCTGTAGTGTGAAAACATGATTTCGACTCCATAGCCAGAGGCAGGAAACAAGGTGTAGGCAGAGGATTCTGCTTCCGCCTCCCAGCCATCCGTCTTCCTCAAGAGCTGGCCTGTTTGCCCTCCTGAGTCTTGATCTGCATTTGTGCACTCCCTGTTTCTCAGGACAGCACCTGCTGCTGGTCGGGGAGCCTCAGCCCAGGACGCAGGGCCCACGCTCCCTCTGTGGAGGCCACAGACTCCACGCTGGGTGGTGCTTTCTCTGGCTGAGTTCATTCTCTTTCCTTATTGGAAACAGAGGTTGACTTCATGTTGGGACAGTGATTTGATGATCTTCCTTTTAAAGATTTGAGTATTTTGGGCTGGGGACGTAGCTCAGTGGTGGGTGGCTTGCCTAGCATGTACAAGGCTCTGGGTTCAATCCCCTGTATCACCAAAAGAAATGGACTGTCTTCCATTTAAATTAATAAAATGTTGCACTAGCCAAGTACTCTAGCCCTGCGCTATACCCTGGCACTCATAGAGATCATGTTATTAGTATAGAGATCATGTTATGTATAAAATATTGCCTAATTCTTTTCACTTAAAATATTCTTTGAACATTTTACTGTATTACCACATTACCTTTGTAAAACGTTTTCAGCAGCCATCCCACAGATGTGCTGTGCCATAGATTATTTCCTAACTTGTAACAGTTGGGCAGTTTTTTTCTATTTAGTACTATAATGTGCATCTATTCTTTGCATATAACTTTTTTATTAATTTTTGTATGACTACACATTTGTAATACATAATGATTACATTGCTTGTGGAGAGTTGGTACATGTACATAACATATATTAGGGCCGGTGAGATGGCTCAGTGGCTTAAGCGCCTGCCCGGCAAGTGCGAGGGCCCGAGTTCGACTCCCGGATCCCACATACGAAAAAGGGGCCGGTGATATCGCTCAGTGACACGGGCACCTGCTGGCGTGCGAGGTCCTGAGGTCGTCCCCCCGGTACCCACAAAAAAAAAAAAAAAAAAAAAAAAAACATATATTAATACTTGCATATAACTTTGTATATATTTTCAGGACAGGCTTTTTTTTTTTTTTGGACACAAGGTCTAGGTATTATTCCAAGTTGGCTTTGAACTCACTATGTAGCCCAGGCTGGCCTCGAGCTCATGGTGATCCTCCTGCCTCAGCCTCCCCAGTCTGGGATTATAGGCCTGTACCACCATGCCCAGCAGGACAGATTTTCTGAAGTAAAAAAAAATCTTTTTAGTAGTACTGGGGATTGAACCCAAGGCCTCGTGCATGCTAGGCAAGTGCTCTACCACTGAGCTATATCTCCACCCCTTTTATTTCAGGACAGTCTATTTCGGTTGCCCAGGCCGACTTCAAACTTGAGATCTTCTTGCCTCAGCCTCTCAAACAGTTCAGATTACAAGTGTGTACCACTATACTTAGCTGAAGTAAAAAATTTCAAATTAAAACATGAACATTTTAAAAATCTTTCTTTTTTCTGGGTAGAGGTTGGTGCTAGGGATTGAGCCCAGTGTCTTATGCTTGCTAAATGCATGCTCTATCACTGTGCTCTACTTCGACCCTTCTCAGCCTCTTGCTGTGTTTTGCCCAATAGTCCAAAGGGTTTAGCCAGTCTCTTCTAACACCAGCAGTACGAAGCTCCCAGTCTCTCTGTGCCCTGGCCCTTACTGCCACTAAATGCTGTCGAATGTGATTATGAATGAGTTGAACATCAAAAAGTTTAGTCGTAGGATTAAAGAATAAGATACTGAAAGCCATAAAATTAAGAAATTTTTATTATTATTTTTGGTGATGCTGATGATTGAGTCCAGGGCCTTCACACTGAGCTGTATCCCTAGACTGGTTTATTTGTTTTGTTTTGTTTTTTTAATTTTTTTTTTTTTTTTGTGGGTACCGGGGGTCGAACTCAGGACCTCGCGCACCAGCAGGTGCCCGTGCCGCTGAGCGATATCACCGGCCCTTTTTTTGTATGTGGGTACCGGGAGTCGAACTCAGGACCTCGCGCTTGCCAGGCAGGCGCTTATGCCGCTGAGCTATCTTACCGGCCCGTTGTTTTTTAAATTTTGAGACAGGGTCTAAGTTGCCGAATCGCCCAGGCTGGGCTCACGCTTTCGATTCTCCTGCCTCAGCCTCCCAGAGTGCTGGGATCACAGGCCTGCGTCACCAGGCCTGGCTAAAGTATGTATTATTTTACCCTTTCCATGGACTTTTGGGAAGAAGGGTGTTTTTCTGACCCTTCGTTGTTTTATTCTGGATTTCTGCAGGGTCCCGGGTGTGTGGTCATCGAAGGCCATTGGAATGATTCAATCACCAGAGATTTTCTTGTTTAAGCACTGTCCTGACTTGCGTGGTAAAACCAGTAAAGATGTTGAGGGATGCTGGAGATACAGATGTTGATTCTCTTCAGCCTCATGTGGAGGCAGAACTTGCACACAGTTGAATCCCTGAAGTCCTAGCATTGCCCTGTAGGCTGGTGACCTTGAGCAAGGTTGTGGGGAGTGCTAGGCCTCGGGCCTTGCTTTTAGTTGGGTAGCGAGGATGAAGAATGGTTACTTCAGCCTGGCTTCCTGAGGATGAAATGCTGCGACACACTTATTTAGAGGTCATAAAAGAACATCTCACACGTGTGTGTTGGCTCCGACACATCAGCTACATACGTGTTAGCTAGAAGTGTTTCTCCTGTGAGCTTTTCCACATGGGTCTTTTCCATGTGAGAAAAATCCAGTAATGCTACATATCTTCCTCAATTTTTAGTTTATCTTTTAGCTTATTGGATGGTACTTACGACTTCACTAGTGTTCATATGTTTCCAAGTTAGAGGGTTTTTTTTTTTTTCTTTATAATTTAACCTTTTAGAGTAGATAGTTCACAGAGGAAAATACTATTAGGTATGTCTCTTTAACCATCATCTAAATTCTAATACATTTGCTCTTCCTTAGGCCTAGCTATGATAAGAAATTGCACTTTTCTTGGTTTTCTAAAAAAAACAAAATGACATTTCACTCTTGTGACTTTTCAGTATGGGCGAGAAGATGACAAATAATTTATGGTTAGGGCTATGCAGAAGTTGAGTTAAACTCTGGAATGTGCTTTGGAGATGGAGGCAGCAAATAGAAAGATTTCTTAGTAGAGTAACTGCTGCACAGAAAGGTCCTTAGCTGAAAAAGTGCTTAAAAAGTGCTTGATTCTGCCATGGGATTGAAGCTGTTCCTTGCTCAAGGATTTTTGGATTTTTATTTTAAAAACATAATTAGGATTAATAAAATGAACTTCTGGGTAAAAAAAAAAAATTTACCTTTTATTTTAAAACCAAAAACCTATTTAAAAAGCAATTTGAAAAGCTCCTTGTGGAAATTCAGAAAATAAAAACAGCCAGTAGAAAATAGGAAACAAAACTGTAATTTTGCTTCCTTCCTATAGTGAGATTCTGCTTTTAGGTGTCTTTTCCTTATTTTACTGTTTTGAGGTGCGGGGGTGGAGGCCAGGGCCCTGCGTTATAGGTAGGCAAGCGCCGTGGTGCCGAGCTCCACCCATAGCTCTTATGTCATTAGTTACTGTGATAAATGAAGGGTTTTTAGGATTGGGAAGGTATTTATATTGGAAATGACATGTCTTCCATCCTGTTTGTCCGGTCAGTAATACTCCATGGACATTTGTCGTCATCTGTCAGCAGATAGTCCTCGTAGTCACGATTGTAAAATGCGGCCTATATTAGGTAGGTTGCTATTTAACCATTCTGTTGCTCATGTAACCATCCTCCAGCTCATATGATTTAAACTAGTGTTGTGTCCTTTGTTATCAAAGCATGGAACTGCTTGTTTCCTCCCCACCAGGATACTTTTAAAGTGCACTACGAGAACAATAGCCCCTTTCTGACCATCACCAGCATGACGCGTGTCATCGAGGTCTCACACTGGGGCAACATCGCCGTGGAGGAGAATGTGGACCTGAAGCACACGGGGGCCGTGCTGAAGGGGCCTTTCTCACGCTACGACTACCAGAGGCAGCCGGACAGCGGGATCTCCTCCATCCGCTCCTTTAAGGTGGGCCTGGCGGGCTCGGTGTTTCCTTTGCCCTCCCCTCTCTGAAGCCAGCCTGGTGCAGACAGTTCTTGGGGACTGAGTGACTGTGAGTGACAGTGTCAACCTGCAGAATCTTTAAAAAAACTAGACCATGGTTATTATTATTATTTTATTTTATTTATTTATTTATTTATTTATTTTTGTGGGTACCAGGGATCGACCTCAGGACCTTGTACGCCAGCAGGCGCCCGTGCTGCTGAGCGATATCACCGGCCCTTTTTTCGTATGTGGGATCCGGGAGTTGAACTCGGGCACTTGCGCTTGCCAGGCAGGCGCTTACGCCGCTGAGCCATCTCACCGGCCCAAGACCATGATTTTTAATTATTAGTTTTTTTTTTTTTTTTTGGGTACCAGGGGGTCGACCTCAGGACCACGCACACCAACAGGCACCCGTGCCGCTGAGCGATATCACCGGCCCCTTTTCCGTATGTGGGATCCGGGAGTCGAACTAGGGCCCTCGCGCTTGCAAGGCAGGCGCTTACGCCACTGAGCCATCTCACCGGCCCTTTTTTTTTGTTTTTTGAGACAGTGTCATTTTGTGGTCCAGGCTGGCTTCAAGCTCATGATCCTCCTGCCTCAGCTTCCACAGTGCTGATGTTATAGGCATGCACCACCACATAGACCACAGACCATGTTTTTTAAAGAAAATACTATTAGAAAAAGGAATACCGGGTGTGGTGGCACACACCTGTAATCCCAGCACTCGGGAGGCTCAGGCAGGAGAATCGCTGTGAGTTCAAGGCCAGCCTGGGCTAAATAAGTGAGTTCAAGGCCAGCCTGAACTGCATAGCGAAACCTTGTCTCAAAAAGACCAAAAAAAAAGGAAAAACATACACAGTACCACCACCCAACCACTAGTATTGCATTTTTGAGATGCTACTTTTGTGTAATGTTTTTTTAAAAAAACATTTAATTGTGCTGCACATGTAGTTTTATAACTTTTTTGTCATAGTGAAATTTTGTAAACATTGTCATGTATTTGCATATTATAGAAAGGCACACTATGTGAACAGAGGTGTTATAAAATATACTCTCAGATTTGGAAGATATTATAATATTACCCTGAAAGATAACATTCCTGAAAGAATTAAGACATCATATTACAATGGTTTGTGCATGCCCGTGTTTATAATAGCACAGCTCAAAAAGCTAAATCTTGAAAGTGGCCTATATGTCCATCAGCAGGTTTCTATGTAGACAGTGTAGTACTACTCAGCTATGAAGGAAGAGAAACTCGAGTCATTCATAAGAATGGATGCAGCCTGAGGCCATAATGTTAAGGGGAATAAATCAGGCACACGAGCTTAAATATTGTGTGTTTCGGGGCCGGTGAGATGGCTCAGCGGCTTAAGTGCCTGCCCGGCAAGCGCGAGGGCCCGAGTTCGACTCCCGGAACCCACATATGAAAAAGGGGCCGGTGATATCGCTCAGCGGCACGGGCGCCTGCTGGCGCGCGAGGTCCTGAGGTCGACCCCCCGGTACCCACAAAAAAAAAAAAAAAAAAAAATATTGTGTGTTTCTCTTATATGAGAAACCCAAAGTATAAATACAGAGCAAAATAGAAGATAATAGAAAATGGGGAGATAGCCTGTTGGGGTAGAAGGGGATTTGGGAACTGGGGGAGACGGGAGGTTGGGGTGGGGAAGGGAAGTTAAAAAGGACTAAGAGGGATATATATGTGTACGCTTCCCCAAGTGGAATGTAATTCATATGTGTCATTAATATATACTAATAAAAATAACAAAAGAATGTCAGGTGGAGAAATCCCTTTCATAAACCCTACCACCTAGTAATTTGATGTCACTTTTGTCTTTAGTTCTCCTCTTTGCAAAATAGCTTGCAGTATTATTTTTACCTTTGTATGAAATATGTAGTATTCGCAGTGGTGTTGTTTAGCAGATTTTGTCACTTACCAACCTTGATTGAGAATTAGATGTGATCTCTAGAAATTCTGAGGCTTTACTGTTGGGCTGGTTGCTCGAAGTTGGGAACTACATGACTGAGTGTTGACGAGGACCTGGCGGACAGTCTCGGTTGTGCCTGAAGCTTGCTCGGCCCCAATGGGCTCCCCGAGCTCACGTGGTCCCTGTCTCTGCAGACTATCCTCCCTGCAGCCGCTCAGGATGTCTATTACCGGGATGAGATCGGCAATGTCTCCACCAGCCACCTCCTGATCTTGGACGACTCTGTGGAGATGGAGATCCGGCCCCGCTTCCCCCTGTTCGGCGGGTGGAAGACGCATTACATCGTAGGCTACAACCTGCCCAGCTACGAGTACCTCTACAATCTGGGTGAGTCTCCAGATGCCCGGGGTACAAGAGCAAGGGACAGGCTGGCTTTGTCTTTTTTTTTTTTTTTAAACCTTTGTCTTTAACTTGTTGCAGTTAAAATTTGTTTTCCTTTTTTTTTTTTTTTTTTTTTTTATTTTAAAGAGAAGAAAAAACAAAACAAATCAAAAGAAGAACAAATTTTCGAAACAACATAATAGGAGGGTAACAATGGTTAATACATTACGTATTACTATCTTTAAGTTAGTTATTCAGGATACCAGACATTAACATTCAATTGTCCAAACATTATTGGCACAAACCTTACTCTTCAATGAACTAAGTAAAATTGGTAGTGTATCTATCTTAACCATCTTATATATATATACAATTTTTTTCCCTTTCCCTTCTTTCTTTTCCCTATTCCAGTCTCTCTTTCCTTTTGACCAGTTTCTTTTTGATTCACCATGTCTATTGTACATTTTGGATCTTATTTACTCTTTCAGTTTCTCATACTAGAGAGACAGTACGATGCTTACACATGTGCTTCCGGTTTATTTCACTTAGGAGTATTTTCTCGAGTTGCATCCATTTACCTATAAAAGTCTCCAGTTTATCCTTCTTTATGGCTGAATAGTACTCCATTGTATAAAAATACCACATCTTTCTTATCCATTCCTCAGTTGATGGGCATTTGGGTTGTTTCCAAGATCTGGCTATTACAAATTGTGCTGCTATAAACATGGGTGCACATATATCGCTGTGGTACGATGTTTTTAATTCTTCTGGGAAGATGCCCAGAAGGGGAATAGCTGGGTCAAATGGGACCTCCAACCCTAGCTTTTTGAGGAATCTCCACACTGATTTCCACAGTGGTTGCACCAGTCTACACTCCCACCAACAGTGGAGAAGGGTTCCTTTTTCCCCACAGCCCCTCCAGCATTTGTTATTAGTTGATTTCTTGATAATAGCCATTCTTTCTGGGGTGAGATGGAATCTCAGTGTTGTTTTAATTTGCATCTCTCGAATGACTAGTGATGTTGCACATTTTTTTGTATATTTATTTGCCATTAGTATTTCTTCATCTGAGAAATGTGTATTCATCTCAGATGCCCATTTTTGGAGTGGGTCTTTAAATTTGGGAGGTCTGATTTTTTTGAGTTCTTTGTATGTTCTCGATAGTAATCCTTTGTCTGAGGAACAGCTTCTTGCCACTTTTTTTTTTTTTTTTTTGTGGGTACCCGGGGGTCGACCTCAGGACCTCGCGCGCCAGCAGGCGCCCGTGCCGCTGAGTGATATCACCGGCCCCTTTTTCGTATGTGGGTTCCGGGAGTCGAACTCGGGCCCTCGTGCTTGCCGGGCAGGCGCTTAAGCCGCTGAGCCATCTCACCGGCCCTTCTTGCCACTTTCTAAGCAGTTCTGGGGGGGTCCTGTTTTCTTGAGCATCTTTACAAGATGTGATCAGAAATACGGTGAATGCTGCTGTCAAGTGCCCCCCAACAGAAAGGCAGGCTGAAAATGATGCAGTGTCCTCATCCACTTTATTCACTGGATCTGGCACTGTGTCTTCTGGCTCTTCCCCAAAGTCAAAATGACCATGAAGGGTAAACATTCCGAATTGATTTAGCAAGATTGTGGGAGGGAGGGTGGGTGCAGGAAAGAGTGAGGGAGAAGCATAGCTACCTCGCTGGGCGTCATCCTGGCAGCTGCAGCTGACAGGAGGAGGGGCTTAGTGTAGCTCTGCCCCCCCCCTTCCTTTTTATGTAACTGGTGAAAGGGACTCTTCATTAAAGCCCTTACTGGAACTTAGCTGGCAACACCTGTCCTGGGTGTCGGTTGTGCTTTTTGAGATTGTAGTTCTGAACCTTTCTGAAGCTTTTCTCCTTTGCGGAGTCCCATTATTTCTGTGTTGGAGCTTTTCCTGTCTTCACGGTTTGGCATGTTCTCTTGAATCTTTTCTTTCCTTAAAATCATTCTCCTTTTCCCTTTCTCTTTACTGTAGGGCATTATCTGCTGTGTTTATTCACTCTTTATTCCATCTGCCTTACCCTTCCTTTTTTTTTTTTTTTTTTTTTTTTTGTGGGTACCAGGGTCAACCTCAGGACCTTGCGCGCCAGCAGGCGCCCATGCCACCGAGCGATATCACCCGCCCTTTTTTTCGTATGTGGGTTCCAGGAGTCGAACTCGGGCCCTCGCGCTTGCCAGGCAGGTGCTTACGCCACTGAGCCATCTCACTGGCCCTTTACCCTTCATTTTTAAGATAATTCTTTTACTTCTGAGTTTTTTTTTTTTCTGAAAAGGAATAGTTTTATTAAGCACAACCATTATTAAAAATAAAGTTATACAGCTTTAAAAATAAATACATTAAAAACAAAGTAGGGATGGGACATGACTCTGTTTTACCCTGTGTGGGCTGGAGTGGGGAGGTGGCTTGGCCAGCAGCTAGCATTCCCCCTCCTCCTCATCTCCTCTGAGTTTTTTTTCTAATTTCTATCATTTTTCTAATTCTGATTTATATTGTTTTTTTTAAACTTTTGTTATTTCCCTTATCTTTAACCTGTTTTGGACAGTAACAGCAGTTTTTGTCTTTTTTAAATGGTAGCAAAGTTTTATTAAAGGTAGGAAAAGAAAAAGGCTCTGCAGAGCAAGTTTGGGCCAAGTAAAAGTAGGAAAAGCAGGCGCACCCCACAGCATGAGGGCGGCCATCTGTGCAGGAGAGAACACAGTGGCCAGTAGCAGCAGTTTGGTGGCTTTGTGGGTGTCTCTTGTGGTATGCTTCCGTTTTCTCTAGGGATGTTTTCTGTTGTTTGCTTTTTCTTGTACAACTTCTTTTCAGTTTCGGGTACCTTTACATTTCTTGCTGGTTTTCGTGTGGGCGTTAGGCAGAGGCTGGCTCAGGACAGCCCTTGTAACTGCAGATCTCTGTTTTTGCTGTGTGGTATTCAGCAACGTGTGGCTACTCCTGAGCTCTCCCAAGGCTGGTTTTCCCTGTCTGTTGTCCCTGTTGTACTCTGTCGTGATTCTGCTCAGCTGTCTGCCAAAGGGTAGGGCACCATCCCTGAAGGGGCCGTCTGGCGGGCCCTAGACCACCCAGCGCTGTGGCCCCTGCTCTTGGGGCACCTGCTGTCCTGGGGCTACCACCCAGTGCCCTGGGGCCTCCCTGCTTCCCTTTTGTAGACACTGATACCATGTGGGTCTCATTCCTGGCATTGTCCCCCCTACCCCGCCCTGGGTTGGGGGTTTATGGAGACACCTGTGGCTTAGTTTGGTTGTCGTGTAGTGCATGGGGCCTTGGTTTTGCTGTCAGTCGCTCCATCTTCCTGTGGGAACTAGAGAGGACCCAGACCTGTGTCCCTACAGTGTCTCCTGCCCTCTAGCTGTAGATGGCCTCTCTTCTCTCCCTCTCGTGTATGCTGGGACTTCATACACTATGCTTGTTTTTTGCCCTTTTTTGGGGTTGGGGGTTTCTGGGGTTGGAACTCAGGGCCTTGCACATGCCAGGCAAGTGCTCTCCGGCCAAGCTCCATCTGTCCTCTGCTGTCCTGTCTGGTGTTCACGTCCCTGCATGCATCTGCTTGGCCCTGCAGGTGACCAGTATGCACTGAAGATGCGGTTTGTGGACCACGTGTTTGATGAGCAAGTGATTAATTCCCTGACAGTGAAGATCATCCTGCCCGAGGGTGCCAAGTGAGTAGCTGTCCTTGTCCACCTTGGGTGCCCCCAGGGGAACCCGTGTTCTAGGGGCACGGAGTGCATGCTCATTGAACAGTTTGGCCTGAGAAACCGGTTGGAAGCCTCCTGACTGCAGTTTAAAAGGAAATTAGACTCAAAGGAGGGCCCAGGGATCAAGTGCTAAGTCTTCCAAGGGTGGTGCCCTCGTGTGATGGGTGCAGTTTCCATGTCAGAGCAGCAGCTGGCACCTGAGCATGTGGCACATCAGGAAGGAGTGCGGAGTCCACACAGCCAGCCGGACCTGTGCCGCGTGAGCAGAGCACAGAGGAATAGCGTGCCACGGCCTGGATCTCTCGGCCAGGGAGCCCAGGCTCACGTGGGAAGGAGCTCGGGTGATGTGCCAGGGTCCGTGGTCACAAGCCGGACTGCCTGGCAGTCTCAGCAGAGGGCATCATGGCAAGGGTAGGAACCTGTCATCCAGTGATGGCAGGTGTTGAGGAGCCAGGCTTTGGCAAGGGGCCCAGAGTATTGCTGGAGTCCCATCTGGCACACATAGGCACCTGCCCACGGTCTGTGTGACTTCGCTTTGGGTCCCCTTCGGCCCATCTGGCCTTTGGTGTCCCTTATCCATGCTGGTCCCCAGGATGAGAGGCACCTGGAGTGTCCTTCCGCTGGATGGTGTCCTCTGGGGCGGGCTGTGCTGCTTAGCAGGAGGGGAGGGACAGTAGCCTGGGCAGAGGACAGCAGTGTGCATCCACCAGCCCTGTGAGGTGGCGCTATTCAAAGGAAGAGGAGCCTGTGAGGGGCGCCCGAGTCCCTGAAGACTCGACATACAGCGTGTAGGAGGGCTGTGTCGCCTGGGCCCCCAGGTCATGCAGCTGGCACCTGGGGCCCTGGGGGACTCTATTCTACTGACACCTGATCCCCAGGCTCCCTGACGGTTCCCAGCCATCTTGGGGAGGAGGGGAGGTGGGGAGCTTAGTGACTGCAATGGCCCAGCCACATCTGTCTGTATGTGTCCAGGAACATCCAGGTCAACAGCCCCTATGAGATCACTCGGGCCCCGGATGAGCTGCACTACACCTACCTAGACACCTTTGGCCGCCCCGTGATCGTGGCCTACAAGAGGAACCTGGTGGAGCAGCACATCCAGGACATTGTGGTGAGTGGTACCGCCCTGGCTTCCTCACATCCAGCTCCCTGGGTTCTGCATCCCCGGCACCCCCTGACTCCTGCTCTCTCCAGGTGCACTACACCTTCAACAAGGTGCTCATGCTGCAGGAGCCCCTGCTGGTGGTGGCCGCCTTCTACATCCTCTTCTTCACCGTCATCATCTACGTGCGCTTGGACTTCTCCATCACCAAGGTACTGGCCACTCCGCCACCCTGGTCAGTCTGCCTTTTGCGTCCTGTGTGCCGGTTTCATCAGCCTGACCTGAGCACGCTTGAGGCCAGACTTTGTCACCTGACAGCCTCCTGGCCAGGGCCTCTACCCATCCCTTCCTGGATGCTATGGTCACCAGGGCACCCTGTGAAGTCCCTGCTTCCTGCCTGTCCTGGTTCTGGGTGCTCAGGCGAGGTGGGGAAATCGTCGAGCTGACCTGGAAGTGGGATACCCTCCGTCCTCAGGGACATTGCCACGTGGCTGTCAGCATCCTTTCTTTCTTCCTTTTGGCGCCACTCACTGACCAGCTGGGCCACACCACACCGCAAGGCATCTTCAGCCACCCTCTGGTGTCTGCTTCATTCCTTCATTTCCTGTTCTTCCCCATTGTTAATAGTGTTACCATTTATGAGAGCACAGTCCTGGGCACCAGCAGTAGGCACCCAGGGTCTGGTGGGCATGACAGGAGGGGAGAGCAGGCTGCCACTGGTGCATGAGTCCTGGGGCATTGGCCTGGCACCACTGTGCTCTTGTTGATGGCACTGGGTGCAGGGCAGCTGCCCTGAGAAGTGACGGGCAGAATGGTGGGAGGGGCCCACAGATGCAGGGGCTGTGGTGGGACCTGTGGTGGCAGCAGGATGCCCCACTGCACAATGGGCGAGGCTGCCTGGGGCGACTGCCCACTGAGCTTGTCCTTTGTGTAGAGGAGTCATCCGCATTTGTTAAGACTTTGTTTCTTTGATTTTTGTTCTTTGTGTGTGTGTGTGTATGAGAGAGAGAGAGAGAGAGAGAGAGAGAGAGAGAGAGAGAGACAGGGTCTTGCTGTGTAATTCAGACTGGTCCTGAATTCACTATGTAGTCTAGGCTGGCCTCAAAGTCACAGTGATCCTCCTGCCTCAGCCTCCCCGGTGCTGGGATTACAGGGGTGCGTCACCACAGAGGGCTGTTTCATTGATTTTTAAATTTGTTTCATTGATTTTAAAAATTTTGAAAGAACAATTAAAAAGTATTTGTATTTAATATAATTTATTATAATTTTGCTGAATGATTTGAGGGTAAATTGCAAACGCGTCCCTTTATCCTTAAACACTTAAACATGTATGTGACACCAAATGTCTCACATAATCACGGCACAGTGACCAAATTTTGGAAATATGACATTACTAAAAGAGCACCTGCGGGACAGATTGTCCTAAGGATGAGTTCTACGGCAGTGTGTTCTGGTATTTTAGTGGTACTGGGGGTTGAACCTGGAACCTTTGCATTGAGCTGCTTCCCCAGAACTTTTTATTTTCTTATTTTGAGACAGGGTTTCACTAAGCACCAAGTTGCCCAGGCTTGGCTCAAACTTGAACCCTCCTGCCTCAGAGAGTGCTGGGATTCCAGGCGTGCACCACCATGTCAGGCTCTCGTAGCAGTTATTTCCATAGTCAGGATTCAGTGGAGGATCAGGGTTGCATTTGATTGTCAGGTCTCTGTACTCTCCTGTAATTGGGAGCAGTTGCTCAGCCTGTCTCGGACTTTACCAAGCCTGGCGTTTGAGGGGTGGAGACCAGCTCTGTGGAGTGTGCTTTCATTCAGGGTGAACGGTGTTTCTTCCTGATGAAATCAACCGGGGCACTGCAAAGTAACGCTGGGTCTGCAGGTGTCACAGCAGGATGGTCCCACCTTGGTGACGTTGACTTTTCTCCCTGGTTAAACTGGGGCCTGTCTGCCTTCTTTACTGTAAAGTTAGTCTTTTCTCTTTGCAGTTGGTATGGATTTGAGGCTGTTGAAGAGGTGACCAAGATACACGGTGAATGTTCAAAAAATACTCATTTCAGTAAAAGACACAGGGCCATGAATCCCCCCAAAAGACCCCCTCACTTCCAGCACACCGATTCCATCACTCTTGCCACTTTCCGCAGCAGTTTTGGAGTCCTCCTTCCTGAGTGCCTGGATGGGGTATGATCAAAAACATGGTGAATGTGGCTGCCGAGTGCCACCCAACAGAAAGGGAGGCTCATAAAAACACAGTGCTGTGTCCTCTCCCCCTTTTCACCGGGGCTGGCACCCTGAAACATCTGACTCTTCCCCAGAGTCAAAATGACTGTGAAAAGGAAATGTTTTGAATCAATTCAGGACATCAAGGCAGTCACAACAATTCAACTAAAGACACAGAAGAACTTCCAGAACTGCTTCAGAAAGCAGCAAGGGCGAGAGCGATGGGATCAGTGTGTGCAAAGTGAGGGTGAGCATTTTGAGGGGGATTCATGGCAGTGTCTTTTATGGTAATAAATTTTTTTTTTAAATGTGGGTACCAGGAGTCGAACTCAGGACCTCATGCTTGCCAGCAGGCGCTTGTACTGCTGAGCGATATCACCGGCCCTTTTTTCCTTTATGTGGGTTCCGGGAGTCGAACTCAGGACCTCGTGCTTGCTGGGCAGGCGCTTATGCTGCTGAGCCATCTCACTGGCTCAATGGCAATAAATTTTTAAAAATTGTTCACTGTATTTTTCAACTTGCTGAGTATGAATATTGCTGATCAGTAGTATATTATTGATCATTGTCTTAGTCTGCTTCTTAGTGTGATGGTCGTAACTAATCCGGCTCCTGTTATAGTACTCGCTGGCTTTTTGCTGCAAAGGAAAGGTCTCCCCTTGGCTGGTTGATTGCATACACAGTTATTGTCCACTGATGCTGTTGGTTTTGGTGTCCATATCATCTCAGGTTTGACTGTCTTTTGCATTTCCTTTTTTTGTTTTGTTTTCTGAGCATTTCCTTACTTACGGGACAACAGCCTGTCCGCATGTGTCTCGCACTCCTCTCCCAGGAGCCCCAGTTGCCTGGTGGGGCACTCTACACAGCGTCTGTGAGCTAGGGTGGTCGTTGTTGGTGGGGTGATCCTTGCATCTAGATCCCTTCAGCAGGCAGCTGGGAAGAAATTCTACAACAGAATTAATACTGGCATTCTTGTGCACCCAGTGCCCTGGGATCTTGCTAGTCTTCCTTATTCCTTCTCTTGATTCCAACAGCTGGAGTTTATTCATTTCTGTGTCTGCACACACACCAGTTACAGAACTGCCCCCACCACACAGCCCCGCAGGAAACCCAACAGTGAACCCAGTTGGTCTGCAGTTCTTTTTTTTTTCTGGTACCGGAAGTCGAACTCACAACCTCGTGCTTGCCAGGCAGGCGCTGTGCCACTGAGCTATATCCCCAGCTGGTCTGCAGTTCTTGTGTCCTTACACATAGTGTTGTGATGGTGCTGTGGCCCCACAGAACCTGGATTGGCTCCTACTGTCTTCCTGTGTTATTCATTTGAAGGGTTAGGTTCTTTTTTTGGTTTTTGTTTTTTTTGAGACAGTTTCACTAAATAGTGCAGGCTGGCCTTGAACTCACAGTGATCCTCCTGCCTCAGCCTCCTGGGTGCTGGGATCACAGGCATGTGCCACCATGCCCAGCAGGTTCATTTATTTATACTTGAATTTTATTCTGGTTTCCATTCCATTATTGTTAATGTTTAGTTTTGACTATGAATTCACAGGTTTAAATTTAAAACTCAAAGATGGTACAGTTTATTTCACGCTTTCTCACCCCTACTCTGTGGGGTGGAATCAATTTCATCAGTCCCTGGTGTTCTGATTTAAAAAAAAAAAACACATTTTTGTGCTGCTTTTTCATTTGAGAAGTTTGTCCTGAGGACACTCCCCACCTCCACCCCCACTCCAGGTTGATAGCATGCCTCTCCACTGCTCCCTGTGCTGTGGAATGGCTGGGCCAGGTTTCCTTTCCAGTTCTCGATGTACTTGTCACCTTACTGCAGAGCTTTGATGATTTCTTGGGGACAGAGTAGTTGGGAGCTGGTTGATAACGTGCACACCTGAGTGAGCCTGTGAGCCGCTGTTAGGAGTGGTGTGGATGTGAGGCAGGGTGGACTGGCACAACTCACTGTGCCCCTTCACATCTGTGTGTCCTGTGGGCCCGCCCAGTGAATGTCGGCTTCGTTGTCGTGACCCTCGTCTTATCTGTTGCAGTCTGGTCCTGACTGAGTGTTGGGAGGGTTTGGTTCCCCAGCTACCCGAGAAGGGGACTTCCTGTTTGGGTGGCTCATAGTGATGGGTGTCCTTTAGGGGGATCAGGGCAGCGTGGGCTCCGAATGACGTCAGCTGTGTGTCTCTGTCCTCCAGGATCCGGCCGCGGAGGCTAGGATGAAGGTGGCCTGTATTACTGAGCAGGTCTTGACGCTGGTCAACAAGAGAATAGGCCTCTACCGCCACTTCGATGAGACCATAAATCGGTACAAGCAGTCCCGGGATGTGTCCACCCTCAACAGCGGCAAGAAGAGCTTGGAGACGGAGCACAAGGCCCTGACCAGCGAGATTGCGCTGCTGCAGTCCAGGCTGAAGACTGAAGGCTCCGACCTGTGCGACAGAGTAAGTGGCTGCTGTGCGGTCCTCCCCGGCTGCATTGGGCGCTGCTGTCAAGGGCAGCACCCTGCTCCTGTCTGGGTGGGACTGGGATCTCTCCTCACCATGTCCTGGAGGGTGAGATTGCGGCCCACCCTGGCCTTGTCGTGTGGGGCCCACCTTTGTGGCACAAGCGTGCTGGGGTTCTGGGGTGGGGTGAGCTGGGGAAGCCGCTTGTCTGCCTAGCACTCCATCCACATGGCTGGTGCGGAGAGCAGCTGCTCGCTCCCTGCATGCAGACTGCTCTGGCCAAGGTGGGAAGAATCCAGACATAACCATCTCAGCTTCAAATCTAGGATCAAGTTCCAATCGTGTGAGCCTGGGCAGGTGCTGCCTCACTTCTGTGCCCCCTACTTAGTGCCAGTCTCTTTGCGGCACCTGCCACTTATGAAACAGTTTCTTCACGTGCTTACGTGTTCACTATGTGCTGGCTTCATGAGGCCCTCGTCCTCATGTCCTTCCTGCTGGCTCCTGGGCCAGGGCTTCTGCCCAAGCTGTGCCTGGCTACTACTTGCTGAATGAATGTGACCACACAGGTGACAGCCTGGCATACCCCGAACCATTGGTCTCTTGCCTGCCTGGATCCAGGGATCTCGCTGTGCAGGCAGCAGGAAAGGACAGAGCATTCATCAAGGACCCTGTGTGCCAGCGCGATGCCTGGTGACTGCACGGCTTCCACATAGCGTCCCACAATGCTGTCTGCAGGGAGGCGTGGGAATCCTGCAGGGAGCACCTGAAGGGCAAGGGCATGTGGGACACTTTTCTGGGTGGTGGTGCTGGCCCCTGTGCCCTTGCTGTGTCAGGGTCCAGGTGAGTGTGGTGGGCTGGTGGGGGGCAAGGGCCACACTCAGGCCCACCCTGCCTTGACAGGTGAGTGAGATGCAGAAGCTGGACGCACAGGTGAAGGAGCTGGTGCTGAAGGCAGCGGTGGAGGCCGAGCGGCTGGTGGCTGGCAAGCTGAAGAAGGACACATACCTGGAGAACGAGAAGCTGATCTCAGCCAAGCGCCAGGAGCTGGTCACCAAGATCGACCACATCCTGGATGCCCTGTAGCTCTGGTGGGAGCAGGTGGTGTGGGCCAGTGAATGGGGAGTTGAGCACTGAGGCGCAGGGGATGTGTGTGTGAGATTTGCAAAACCAGAGGAGCCAGGCCCTGCCCCTGTGGGGAGGCGGGAAGCTGGCCCCTCTGCCCTGAGTCTTTCCTTTTTTAAAAGTTTTAATCCCATTAAAACCCAAACCTTTTTGAGTTTTGAACAAAGACTTTTGATTGGCACTGTTTCGTTCCGGTGCTTGGGTATGTTTTCAGCCTGGAAGCCCCTGCTTTCTACCTTTTAATTACCGATGTTTGGTTCTCTGGTGAGGATGTGTTTTTTTAAAACCATGTGTGACTAAGTGGAAATAAAGCAGAGACTGTGAACTTTCGCTGTGGTTCTGTTGGAAATCACTTACAACTTAACTTTGGGGACAGCACTGGAATCAAGGACTTAACTCAGTAGTTGGTCTGCTCCCCTGGGCCCATTTGCAAGGCAGATATTTAGATTTTATATATTAGAACACTGGTGTATTAATTTCTTTTTTATTAGTGTATCTTTGCAATGTGGAATTACATTCATCTTGGGGAACTGGTACACATACATCTCAGTTCTTATGTCCCTTGGCGCCCTGAAGTCGTTTAACACCAGAACACACTTGAACCTGTGTGGTCACAGGTCACAGTGGCCTCTCGTCCTATGCCTGATCTGTGTCTGTCTCTTGCTTGGCATGAAGGAGGCAGTGAGGGACAAAGCAGAGATGGCTCTCACAGGGGACAGACGTTCAGGGAACCAAGCACAAATCCAGGTCCTGACCAACTCCCTCCATGGCACCTGCAGGAGACACCCATCCAGTGGGGAGGGAGGCAGGGTGGAGCCCCTCCAGGGCACCTTGGTGCTGAGCCACAAGAGTGCTAAGTGGGGGTGCAGCAAGTGCCAAGGCCCTGTGGTGGCCAGGACTCGGGATGTGAAGGGGATCCATAGAATGATCCAGAGAGTATGCGACAGGGCTGCACAGTTGGATGAGCCCAAGAGGTGGCTTTCAGGGGAAACTTAAAATCAAGGGGAGCCTGAGCATGTGAGACACGCTTAGGTTTGTGTTCTGGCTGAAGGTCGGCGTGAGATGAGCCAAGGGTCTGCTGTGGTGATGCAGGTGGTATTGAGGGCTGGGGAGTAGATGGGATCCACAGCGCTTTCATTCCCTGAGGTGCCCCTCCATCTATACCCGGTCACCCGGACAGCCTTCTGTACCTCAAGCTCCGTCAGGTCCCACCACAGCCTCTGCCCTCCTGGTCCCTCTCCACCTCACTTCACTCAATGCTTGTAACTCCCTGCCCTGGCTCCCGAGGCTGCAGGTTTTGCCCACTGTGCCTGTCCTTATATCTGCACTTGTTCAGATTCATGTGTGGCACACAGGGCTGTTGAGTGCAGGAGCAGCTGGCACAGCTCAAGTGTAGGTGGGGTTGAGAGCTGATGCCACTACCTAACCTGGGCAGGTTTTGCAGGATGGCATTGAACCCAGGGCCTTTGCATTGAACTGCATCCCCAGACCTTTTTATTTTGAGACAGGGTCTCGATATGAAAATAGTGGGATGGAGGTTATCTGGCCCTAGGAAGATTGTAGCCTAAGAGATTCGGCCATGTGTGATGGTATGTTCCTGTAGTCCCAGCTACTTTGGAGGCCGAGGCAGGAGGATCTCTTGAGTATACAAATTCAATAACAACTTGGGGAACACAGACCTCTCAACAACAAAGAATATCAGGACTCCATTTGTGGCCATTTGGGAGAACATCACTGTTAACAGGTTGAGAAGTGGTAAGAGAAAGACCCGGACACTGGTGTCAGGAAGCCAAGTGAAAACATGTGTCAAGGGCTGAGCCATCAGCAGGTGCTGCCAGGAGGCCAAGCAAGAGGACGGCAGCAATGCCTGGGCTAGGAGTGGGTTCACAGAAACACCCACCCACAGCGAGGCCAGGGCCCTCTTCCCTGTGGGTCGGAGCTGGGCTGAACAGGGCTCCCGCTGCATCCAGGGATGTGTCAGAAGCAGAGTGTAGGGCTCCTAGAGCTGATCTAGCGTGGGGACGACCCAGGGAGTCCCGGGACAGGGAGGTCCGGGTTCTAAGGTGGGGACGACCCAGGGCGTCCCACGGCCGTGGCATATCCGAGCAGCGGTTTCCTCGAGTGTAAACTGCAGCAGCACTGTCCTTTGCCCGAGGACGGCTGTGAGTTGCCACCGAGTAATGAAAGCCAAGCGGCACAGCAAGTGCTCGCCACCTGGCGACGGTACCCGCTGCTCCAGTCTCAGCGCCTTGGTCCCTGGGGTGCTGGCACGGCGGGACTGCGTGATCATCGGCGTTCTCGGGTACTCCGGCCTCCGGGGCCTCGGAGTGGGGAGGGCCTCGCTCCTCCGGGAGCTGCAGGGCTCCCACCCTTGGGTGCGCCCAGCCTCCTCGCAGCCCTCTTCCCTGACCCACAGAAAACCTTGCTCACTTCTTGAAGCAAAGTCAGGAAACTGCTGCCGAGCACTTCACTCCGGCCGCGCCCTGGGCGAGGGCGCCCTCTGCCGAGCCGGCGGCTGCTCGCAGGCCTAGGAGCGAGCTGCGCGTGCGTGCTGGTGTCGCTACGAAACCCACTGACGCCTCGCTAGGGGGCGCCGGCCCAGGATGGAGAGTACGCAGGCGCAGAAGGCCGGCTCAGCCCACAGGATTTGCGCACGCGCACGGCTGCCTCGCCCTAAAGACCCCCTGACCCCGGCCTTCGCAGAAAGCCAATTTTCTGGCTGGGGCGCCACCTAGCGATGCAAACTAGGATCGGTCGCCCCTGCCCCGACAGGAACTGGGTCTGGGGTCGCCAGGATCGGAATTGTGGGCTGATGAGGGTCCATGGAGGAGAGCTGGGTTCGCAGATGCCTCGCCTGGGCCATGGGGCCAACAAGGCTTACAGAGCAGGTGGTCCCCACAGCATCCTGGGCGGGACCGTGAGGAGGCATCTCCAACCCACCCAACCACCCTACGCTAGGCTGACCCTGGCATCCTTGGCTCTCTTGAACCCGGCGTCTTTGGCTGTGACCGGCCTTGCCCTTCCGTGGCCCTTGATTTCCCCAGTAGTAAACAGAGCCTCAGTTTCCCCTTTGTAAATCTCAGGGCGAGGGTGAAGTAGGGCCCTGGTGCAAAGCCTTGGCCCAGGCCTGCCTCCCTGGGTGCAGGGTGACATACCCAGGCACCTGGCACCTTTCCTCTGGCTTTGGACCCAGCATGCCCCCGCTGTGGCCTGCACGTTAAGTGAGGAGTGGCCTTCTCCTCCCTCACTACTATCTAGGTTCCCAGAGTGGCCCGGTCCATGCAGCCCCGTCTACCACTAGGGTCCCCGATGGCATGGGCCTGGCCTCCTCTTTGGCTACAGTCCTGAGATGTCCCTGCAGCCATTGGTTGGGTGTCAGGGTCCCAGCCCTGGCAGGTGCCTGCTGCCAAGCCCCTGACTCAGAGAGGGGAAAACAGGGCTGAAGAAGTGCTGGGTGTCGCTCTCTGCCTCCATTTGTCTTGGAGGTGACATGGGAGAAAACCCCAAAGGACCAGTGCACCCTCACAGTTTCACCACAAGTATCCTGACCGGGGCGTCTGGTGCCGAGCTGATAGTGCAGGCCCCGGCCGCAGCCCCGCCGGAAACCCGCGCTGCCAGCGGTTGGGGGCCACAGGCTGAGACAGGAAGCGCCCCCAAGTGTACCCCAGGGCCCATGTCCTCCACAGAGGCTGTTGACTTGGACCGGGCCGGGCGCCATCTTGAAGCTGGGCTTGGGCCTGGGCTGGTGTGGCCTGAGGTCTGGCAACTGCGTTTTTGCTTGGGAGGACAGGTTTGGGAGGTGACAGAGGGGAAGACAGGACCTCCAGGCTGGGCCAGGCTTGAGCCTGAATGTGGCCTATGGACCACCATGGCTGCACCCTCCATGGTGACCCAACACAGCCCTTCAGAGTCTCAGCTCCCACCAGCCTGTTGGTGCCCAGCACACTGTGCCAGGCCCGGAACCAACCACAGGGCACAGAAAGGGGGCATTGCAGGGGGGGACCTCAGAAGGGCAGATGGAAGTGGAGCCATGGCAAATCTCAGGGACTGAAGGGTTTGTGAGTGGGGCTGATGGCGAAGGAGACCCAGAGTCCAGGCCCCCCTTTGACTTGCACTCAAAAGACAGAATCTAGAGAAATCATCTTAAGATGGGTGTCTCTGTCTGCTTCTGCTGCTGTAACAAAAGACCACAGGCTGGTGGCTTAGCCACAGGTTCTGGAGACTGAGAAGCCCAGGCCAGGGCGTGGCAGGTTCAGTGTCTGGCAGGGTCTCGCTTCATGGCTCACAGATGGCGCCTTCAGCTGCATCCTCACAAGCCAGGGAGGTGAGGGGCCTTCTGAGGTGCTTTTATAATGTCACTCATCTCATTCACGAGGTCATCACCTATCAGGACCCTGAGCTTGGGGGTTGGGTTTCTACATTGGAATCAGGGTGGGGTGGGGGACACAAACATTCAGTCTATAGCCGTGGGAAAGATGGACTTCATCAAATTCCTCAAGGAAAGGAAGCTGTAACAGTAATAGGGGCTGCAGGTGCAGGGGACAAGTGGCCAATCAGGAGCCCAGAAGAACCAGATGGGTGGGATCAAGGACTCAAGGTGGAGGTACCCAGGTGGCCTGCAGGTACCGAGGTGGCCCCGGCCTGGTAGCACCTGGCACTGCCTGGGAAGTGGAGGGATTGGTTACCTCGTGGACTCAGCAGTTCCCAAGGTCATTTCCCATGTGTCTTTACCATGTGCCAGGCACTGAGCTAGGCCTGCGGGGTCTAAGGAAGGAAGTCATCCCAGAGAGGCAGTGCAGCATGGGGCAGTGTGTGAATGGATCTGGTCCGAAGGTACTGTGGCATCGCAGAGTGGCCTGTGAGCCCCTGCATCCTACTGGCCCTCCTGTGCCACCCAAGCCCAGCCCCTGGGGCTCAGGACCTCCAGCTCCAAGTCAGGCTCCACCACATGCCTCCTGCAGGCCCGGCTGCCTCAGTGCCTTGGTGCCCCTGAGTTGCCCCAGCCTGTGTGTCAGGGTGCAGTCACACCCATGCCAGGCCTTGGACTGCTGCCCACCCCCTTGAGACTTGTGTCTTGTTTCTCCTCTCTCTCTCTCTCTCTTTGTCCATCTTACTTTTTGGTACTAGGGATTGAACCTAGGACTTTCTCGCTGAGCTGCATCCCCAGCTCTTTTTATTTATTTATTTATTTATTTTTTGTCTTTTTTAATATATTTTATTTTATTTCATTTTTATGGTGGTACTGGGAGTCAACCTCAAGACCTCACGCTTGTGCCACTGAGTGATATCACCGGCCCTTTTTTTCCTTTATGTGAGTTCCGGGAGTCGAACTCAGGACCTCGCACTTGCTGGGCAGGTGCTTGTGCTGCTGGGCAGGCGCTTGTGCTGCTGAGCTATATCACCGGGCCCATTGTTTTGTCTTGTTGAGACAAGGTTTCGATATGCAGTTCAGTCTGGGCTTGAACTCACTTTGTAGCCTAGGCTGGCCTTGAACTCGTAGCAATCCTCCTGCCTCAGCCTCCCAAGTGCTGGGGTTATATGAATGCACCACCATGCCCAGCTCTTTTTGTTTTCATTTTTTATTTTTTGGTTTTTTTGAGACAGGGTCACGATTTGTGGTGCAGGCTGGCCTCGAACTCACTATGTAGCCCAGGCTGGCCTCAAACTCGAGGCGATTCTCCTGTCTCAGCTTCCCAAGTGCTGGGATTACAGGCATGTGCCACCTTGCCCAGCTTTTTTATTTTGACACAGGGTCTCGCTCATTCAGTCACCCAGGCTGGGCTCAAACTTGTGATCTTCCTACCTCAGCTCCCTAGAGTGCTGGAGTTACAGGCACACATCACACCTGGTCTGACGTTTCTCTTCTCAGAACCTCACATTGCTTGTCTGGAGGAGGGAGACCATGATGACAGGGAACGTGGAAGAGCTCTGTGACACACTGGTGAAGGCCGAAAGCTCAGGCTTGAAGATCAGGAAGATTTTCTATCGAAGCTCTGGGGACATCCTGAGTGGAGCCATTCACAAGGTGCTTTCTTGCTGTCCCTGTGCTCCTTGGTGCTCATGGCAGATGGCGGTCTCAGCATGCCCAGTATAGAAAGGACACAGACCTGGGCCCTGGTGGCCACTTCTTTCTGGGCCCCAGTCTTGCTGTGCAGTGACAGGTATCCCAGGGCCTCCTGGCACTGACTTGTGGCAGGGCGAGTCTTGGGCAGCCCCGGTGGCAGGAGGAAGGTGTGCTGGCTCGTGTTCTCCCCAACACCCATTTCTGCTGGTGCTGCAGGGTCTCCTTGCCACCGTGTCCGTGAGTACTGGGTGCAGGGCTGAGATATGGGGCCTTCACGCGGATCTACATCCCTACCCTTTTTTATTTTGAATCAGGGTCTCACTAAATTGCTAAATTGCCCAGGTTGGTTTTGAACTTGAGACTCTCCTGTCTCAGCCTCCCAGAGGGCTGGGATTATAGATGTGTGACAGCACACCCAGGTAAGTCACATCTTCCTGCCTGTGTCCCCATTCTAACAACAGACCAAGCTGTCCTAATGAGGTGAGGGTGACCCCTGGGACAATGTGCTTATGGCACAGCAGTAAGCATTTGTGTGTGTCTGTGTGGTTGGAGGACTTCAGGGCCTGTTAGGGTTTGGGAATGGCAAGTGTTGACAGCAGGTCTGAGTGCCACTACAGTGTGACGGTCCTGTGATTGTGGGGACACTGGCCACCTTTGACTGTGCTCAGAGGCCTGGCTGGTGCACGCAGGGCCCTGGTCTTGGCTGCCTTTCTGCTGCTGTTGATAAAATGCTTGAAGCTGGGTGCTGTATACAGCAGAGAGGTTTCTGTGGCCTGCGATTCTGGTGGCCCAAGGGTCTGAACAGCATGGCGAGTGTTGTGTTACAAGGTGGCAGGGACGCGGAAGGGCAGTGGCTTCGTGCAGAAGGGCGGCCTTGTGCCATAACACTCTGGTCTCCAAAGGTCACCGGGTGACACCCAGCCCCTCCCATGGCCAGCACTGCTTCACCCCAGGGGCGGAGCTTGGGTACCATCACCGCCCACTTGGCCCTGCCTCTTAAAGGCCCCACCACTCAACACTGCTGTGGTGGGGACCAAGCATCTAATGCAGGAAAGCTGGGGGGACTGAAACCACAGAGGCCCACATGACAGATGGGACAGGTGACACAGTGGACGTGGGAGACCTGGCGCTTCAGTGAGCCAGGTCCCACGCCAGGCACTTCAGTGTTCGTTTTTCTACTTTGATCTTTTCTTCATGTTGGGGGGACTGCCCCCATCCCTGCTGCACCTTCCTCTGTGTCCCGACCCCCACGCCAGTGCTCTGGCCCTAGGACGGCCCTCCTGGGTGGGTACCATCCACAGATGTGTGTGCGCCTTGGGAAACGCGTGGTGTGTTTGTGTATATGTTGGGTCCACTTGGCAAAGAGCACACTCTTGTTTGTTTTGAGACAGGGTCTTGCTATGTAGCCCAGGCTGGTCTTGAACTCACGTGATCCTCCTGCCTCAGCCTCCTGGGTGCTGAGATGACAGGTGTGCAGCACCACACCTGACCGTCCATGCCCACCTTTGGACTGGATGGGTTGGGGTCGGTGGGGCTCAGAAGTAGGGGATATACTCTGGGTCTCAGCAAGGAAGGTTCTAAGCACAGTCCAGTGGCACAGCAGCTGCCCCCTGTAACTCGAGGATAAGCTGTGTCCAGGTGCCAAGCTCCCTGCTGGCTGGCCAGTCTTTCTCACCAGGATGGAATCACTTTATTTGACTGAAATGTTTTTCTTTAGGAGACAGGATCTTACTGTGTAGTTCAGGCTGACCTTGAACTCACTATGTACCCCAGGCTGGCCTTGAACTCATGGCGATTCTCCTGCTTCAGCCTCCCAGAGGGCTGAGATTACATTAGTGCACCACCAACCCCAGTTGTTCAGTATTTGACAGTAACCTTTGTAAAGGCAAGTGAAACTGGTGTTTCACATATGTAGGGGACACAAGCGTGCATTATAAATGAATCGAAGGGAAGGACAGTGAGCAGTGGTAACCGTGTCAGCTGTCTGCGCAGCATCCACCCTCGCAGAGGCCGCCTGGGTGGGGTGGCTGGGTCTGAGTCTCCGCGCCTGCCATGTAACCATGGAGAAGGCACGCAGCGGCTCTCAGCCTTGATTGCCCACCTGCCAGGTGGGGCAACACCAATCCCATCCTCAGCGCAGCTGCTGCTGTGCCCCTCAGGTAAGTGGGAATGGCTCAGGCAGTGCCATGGTCACCGGCACCACGTAGACTTTATCATCACTATGTGGTTTTGTTTTGTTTTGTTTTGGAGACAAGTCTCACTTTATCTGACTTAATTTTTTTTTCTTTTTTTTTTTTTAGGAGACAGGCTCTCACTATGTAGCCCAGGCTGGCCTTGAACTTGCAGCAATTTCCTGCCTCAGTCTCCTGAGTGCTGGGATTATAGGTGTGCATCACTACACTTGGCTGCTCTGTGGTTGTTAAAACTGGCAGACAGTTGTGCATGGCAAGTGGCGCCACAGTGTAACTCAAACACCCCACAATAGAGGTCTTCGGCTCCCATTTCAGAGGGTAAACTGAGTCTCTTTGCCAATGCCACACTCCACTGGACCCAGGGATCCACACGGGCTGTTGCAGGAGGCTGTCTGGGGTCAGGCCTGGGAAGTCAGGCTGGTCTCAGCCTCGGGGCGTGGCATCCGTAGGACAGGGCCACCTGTCTTGTGGGGGTCATGTGAGGCTGAGCATGCGGTGCACACATAGGCACTCAGTCGAGGCCAGGCGGTGGTCACTAGGTGCAGGCCTGGCCCTGTGTCACTCCCCAGGCATGGTGAAGGCTCCGTGCGTTCTTGGAGCCTTGGCCATCTTTGCAAAGTGGGCCCCAAGTAGAGGAGCAGGGAAAAGCTGTGCAGTCCCCACCAGCCACCAGAGGGTGCCCGCCCCCAGCACGTCGGCAGCTGAAGTGGCAGATGGCACTGTCTCTGCATGGGGAGGCTGGCAATGGCTGGGGTTCAAATCCCTGCCCTGACACTCTGGCTCCCAGGAACCCAGCTGGCCTCAGTTTCCTTGTCTGTAGCCCCTGGATCAGCTTCCCGGACTCTGAGGACAGCAAGCTGAGGACAGCATGGGGACACAGGGCCTCATCCTGCAGTGGTGGCCCAGGTCCCCTAGGCCAGTCAGTGGGGGCTGAGCCAGCTCATGGGGGACCAGGGACAGAGGGAACAGGAAACTACCATGTGGCTCAGCTTGGCCAGAAACATGGACACCCTACTCAGGGTTCACTGTTCCCCTGAGCTGCCAGGTGGTGGTGGGAGAGCTGGGCCCCTCCTGCCCTGGGCCAGGTGGACCCTGCAGGCCTTGGGGACCAACAACTGCTCTGGGCTGGCTTGTGGGCAGCTTCTGTGCCCAGCTAATTTTGTTACCCATTTCCCATGGATTCCCTGCGGAATTCTTTTTTGTTTTTTGAGACAGGGTCTCACTATGTAACCCAGGCTGGCCTGAACTCACAGCAATCCTCCTACCTCAGCCTCCCGAGTGTTGGGATTACAGAGGTCCATACGCTGACATATCCGCCTTTCCCTGAGAAATTCTGATCAAAGTTACAGTGTGTTCACCAATTCCAGTGGCCTTTAATTATGCGTCTGTCCACACTCCACCCCTGAGCCAGGCTGGGCAAGGTGGGTGGCCAGAGGCAGCGCTGGGTCTGGGGCCCACAGAGGGTGCTTGGGAAATGCCGCACTGCTCGGTTTTATTTGCTCAGGCAGTGGTTGGCTGTGGAGCCTGACAGGAATGCCTGTGGATGGATGGTCTCTCTCCACAGAATGTTATTATCATTACTAAAAGTTGAACTTGTTCCCTACACATTCATGTTTTCTATCTCTTGAAACAGCTGAGCTGACCAGGCCACTTCCAGCTCACGCAGCTGGAGCAACCCGCACCTGAGCCCCACAGGGCCTGCATGCCTTCATTCGCTCCTGCCTCATGCACTTGGTCCCTGGACTTGCCTCTGCCCCTGGCTGGCTCTGGAGGCCCCTGAGCCTGTTACCCCTGTCCTTGGTGAGCTAATGAGAAAGACGGACTTGCACAAAGTGGTGAGTGCTGACACTCACTGGTGTGGGGACATGGGCCAAGGTTGCCAAAGCCAGGGAACAGGTTTCCTCTCAATGCTGGGATCTTGTGGCAAGGGGTGCAGGGCTGGCCTGTCACATGCCATGTGCGGGGCATCCTGATTACAGGCTCCCTGCGAGGACAGGAAACTCCTGCTGGAACCCCGGACAGGGACACCCCAAATGTGGCCATCCAAGGCTGCCAGGTCCCCCTGCGAGGGCACATGGGCCCTGCAGAAAGCCACCTCCTTGTGGAGATCATCCTGCTTCAGCCTCCCGAGTGCTGGGATCACAGGTGTGCAACACCAGCCTGGTCTTGAGCATGTACTCATGGCTAGGCCATTGGCACATGATGTCCCCACAATTCTTGAAGTGTGAGAATTCGCAGGGGCTCCAGTTTTACCAAGCTCTGTTGAATGGAGAGTGGGCACCATGATCCCATTCTATAGATGCGGCAACTGAGGGTGGCCAAGTTCTCACCGAGGCCCTGCCACAGTGGCCCAGGGCTGGCTGGGCAGCAAGTGTTACCCAGGAGCCAACCCAGCTTAGGCATCAGGCATGGCCAGGGCCTGCGCAGGCCAGGGACAGCTCAGGGACAGCTTGGGGACAGCTGGGCACCATGCTACAGGTCCCACTGCATCCCTTGCCCCTTCCTTCCTGGGCACCTGTGCTGGGCTGGTGGCGGTGGACACCCTGGCCCGGGGCTGAGGGCAGGGCCAGCTCAGTGTCTCCAGCTGAGGGCTTGCATCCTTCCTTTCCCAGGGTGACCCCCCTGTGGGATGCAGAGGTTGTTGACAATTCATGCATTAATCTCTCTGCCTGGGCCTCCTGGTCAGGTGGTGCTTATCAGGGCCCCACTCCTGTCACAGGGGCCTTCCGGAGCCGTGGGCGAGGGGGGGCTGGAGGCTGCCTCGCTGTCCCTGTCCCTGCGGTGGCCGCTCACCACATCAGGATGCGAGCATTGCATGAATTCCGGTCTCGATGGAATTATTTCAGGATTCTGGTCAACCGCAAGCTCGGGGTGTTTCACAAACCATCTATCACTGCTGCGGGGGGTGGGGGCTGGTGGGGGGGCGAGTAACGGACGGACGCAGGCAGCCCCTGCCCACCCTGGGGGTGGCGCGTCCCCCTCTAGTGGCACCGTGGCTCTGCGCACAGGTGGTGCAGGCTCTGTTGTCCCCTGCACCTCCAATTGCAGAGGGGCTCAGCCCAGGTTGGGGCTCAAGAAAGGTGGAGATGCCAGGCCCAGGATGGCAGGGCAGAGGCAAGGGCACCAGGTGTGGGATCCGTTGCCTCTGCACCATCTGGGGCCTTGGTAAGAACGTGGCCACCCTCAGTTGCCACATCTATAGAATGGGATCATGGTGCCCACTCTGCATTCAACAGAGCTTGGTAAAACTAGAGCCCCTGCAAATTCTCACACTTCAAGAATTGTGGGGACATCATGTGCCAATGGCCTAGCCATGAGTACATGCTCAAGACCAGGCTGGTGTTGCACACCTGTGATCCTAGCACTCGGGAGGCTGAGGCAGGAGGATCGCCACAAGTTCAAGGGCAGCCTGGGCTACATAGTGAGTTCAAGGCCACCCTGAACTGTGTAGCAAGACCCTGTCTCAAGAGAAAAACAAAAACAACAACAACAAAACAAAGTATATGCTCAGTAGCTGACATCTGTAATTAGCACAAGCGTAACAGTGACAATTCTCTCTCACCTCTGCCCCTGCTGTGGATTCGGGTACTGTGTGTGACAGGGACAGACAGATCCTGCCTCGGTGGTGGAGACTACGTGGTGTCTGCACCTGTCTCCCGTGTCACCTGGCAGACACAGCCATTAGGTCTTCAGGACGTGTTTTGCCTCGCACTGGGACAGGGCCTCAAATCCTTGTCATCCACATGGTGACATTGCTGACCATGAGAGGTGGCGTCCAATGCTGGCGGTGGTGGAAACCAATGGGCAAAGGGTCCCCACTCTCCTCATGCTCCCTGGGGTTCCTCTAGTGCCCCGGCCCTTCCTGCAGGCCTCAGTGCCGTCAGCAGGGACCCCAGGCCTAGCCAGAGTGGCAGGGATTGGAGGGGTGGTCGAGGTGCCATGTCTCTGGCACAGGCAGAAGGTGCCAGGGGCTCAGGTGGGCATGGGGCTTTTCCCCACGAGGGTGTGTACTCTGACATTGCCTCAGCAGGGCCTCCTGAGGCGAGGCCTGAGCTCAGCGGGCTGCTGCCCAGGTGGTGCCAGCCAATGCCAGCGAGGAAGCGCACGCCAGCCCAAGTATGGGAGAGTGGTCCTGTCCCTCCAGTGCCCAGATGTCCGGCTACGTGACCCAGCCACGAAGGCAGCACAATTGGGAAACTCTTTGAGACCCCCTGCTGCCTCCTCCAGGGCATCTACAGGGGAGGGGTGAATTTTGAATCAGTACAGCCTATGCTAGGTGTGGTGGTGCACGCCTGTAATTCCAGCACTTGGGAGGCTGAGGCAGGAGGATCACTGAGTTTGAGGCCAGCCTGGGCTACCTAGTGAGACCCTGGCTCAAAAGGTAAATAAGAACAGTGTAGAGATGGCCTGCCATCCACTGTTAACTCACATGCTAGCACCTCTTTCTGTGCCCACCCGTGTGGGCACCACAGTACTGAGGACGTTATGTGGGTGCATATATGTTTTGGGGAGGAACCGAGGGTGTGTTGTGTGCATCCTGGCTCCTTAGATTTGGTGACAGGGACACTTTTCCACCCCAACACAGCATACAGAGAGGGCCAGGAGTTGCATTCCACCTTCAGGGGATTTCATTGTTTATGATTCTTGCTGCAGGGGCTGGGCCCAAACTTTCGATCCTCTTGCCTCAGCCTCCCAGAGTGCTGGGATTATAGGCCTGCACCACCACACCTGGCCCCCTTACCTATTTTTAAGTGTTCCCTCTATATTTGCCTATGAACCAATTAGTAGTTGGTTTAATTGACTTTGAAATATATCAGCATATACATAAAATTAATTTTTTTCTGCTATTTAACTTCAGATCGAAGCCTAATGTCAACAGTCCAGGGATGATGGTCAAGTTGAGGACAGGCTAAAGCAATGGGTGGCTCTGAGGCAGAACAGGGCAACAGAGGGGACCCTGGGAGAGGGGGCCGCAGGTCGGGGGAGGCACCAGATGGTGGAGGGGGACCCTGGGAGACCTTTGCAGGGCCCTGTTTTAAGCTGGGTGCTGTCCTAAGTACTGCCAATCTCTGCAGTCCTGTTCCGTGTTGTGCCCATTTTAAAGAGGGACTGAGCCCAAGAGCAGATATGGGGCTGCCACAGAGCCAGATAGTAATGGCGGGGCTGGGGTGGCCCTGGGCAGCACAGCTCTGAGTCTCTATCTTTATTTACTTATCTTTTTTGAAACAGGGTCTCACTATGTAGCTCAGGCTGGCCTCAAACTTGAGAGGAGATCCTCCGGCCTCAGCCTCCCAAGTGCTGGGATGACAGGTGTGTGGCACCACCTCCAACTTCTTTTTTTCCCTTTGTATGACTTTTTTTTTTTAAATCAGTGGATTCCAGTACACAGAGAGGGGCTTTCATTCAGCATGATCGCACATGCACACATCCTACTTTGATAATTTCTACTCCCTGCCTTTGTATAGTTTTCTAAGGCTGGGTTCCCACACATGGATGAACTGGGCAAAGAGGAGAGATTTAAAAACTTTTTAAAAGTGGTTCTTGGCAGCTATCAAGTGATGCTCAATCTATTTTCTTATTTTCTTAATCTTATTTTTTAGCCCAAACTTAAACTGGGAATCCCTGAGTGGCATCGGACAGCGGTGTCATGACCGGAAGACGCATCTCAGTGGCTTTGAGGACTTACTGGAAGCGCAGTTAGCCTGGCCCCTACCACACTATCACCCCCGGTCATCTGGTCATCTCCGTTGTGTTATCAGAACACTTTCAGGAAGTGTGAGGGGCTTGGTTGAGGGGTGACACCACCCGACTCAGCCTCCTTGCATTTCTGGGGAAGGACCGACTCCCGCCACAGAAAGGCCCCCGTGGAGCTCCCAGGACAGCCACCGAGCTCGAGAGAGGGAGCCTGGTGTGCATGGCTTGGAGTCAGGGCTGAGGCCCCAGACCTGCACAGGCAATTGGAGACGCCCTTCTCACGCACTGTGGGCAGAGATGAGTTGAGCAGTGTGCAACCTTGACTGCCTCCCAGGGCAGCTCTGTGAGCATAGTGAACTGCATGGAACTGCTTTTCACGTCCACAAAGTAAAACTCATGGCCCTTTGATCAAACTTCTGTGTTCCAATTCTGAGAGAGACACGGGTCCCAAGAAGTATGTCCCTGCCACACAGAGAACCCAAGGGCCTTTAAAATGGAGGGGGAATCTCAGCTTCCATGTCAGGTGGCAACCAGGAGTGGTAGGGACCATGGGGAACTGGTGCGCTTGTATTCATGCAAAGAGGTGGCTGGTCCTTGGCACCAGCTGATTGGAGCTCGGAGAAAAGTTTATTTACTTTACTTAGTTTTGAGACAGGATCTCACTATGTAGTTCAGGTTGGCCTTGAACTTGTAGCCATCCTCCTGCCTCAGACTCCCCAGCGCTGGGGTGACAGGCATGCACCACCATGCCCGGCTTGGGTCTGTATTTTTAACCAATGAAATCTTGATGGAAATAGTTGCAGATGCATGAGCAGTTGTGAGAAATAACAGAGTGACCCTGTATGCTTTACCCAGGGGTGACCTCTTGTGAAACTACAATACAGTGTCACAAGCACGAAGCTGACAGCTCGCAGCCCACTGACCTTATTCCGATTGGCCTGATTGGACCTGCGCCCCAGCAGTGCGCCTGCGCGGTGTGCTCTGCTCTGAGGCAGTCACCCGGGCGACCCAGTGTCAGCGGCCATGGCGAACACGGCGGCTCCCAGACAGGGCTCCAGGCTGGGTGGGCACCAGAGGGCAGCATGACTGTCCCCTCTTCTTTCCAGGTGTCCCTCAAGTCTTTTTCTGTGTATTTACAAGGACAGCTGTGAAAGTTCTTTCCTTTTCTTTTTTTTTAAAAACAGTTGAAAGTCCCGGTACTCGTATATAAAAACAAACAAACAACAACAAAAAAAAACAGATGAAAGAGTACACTGGAAACACCGCTGTCCACAGGCGTCCTGGCCCCTTTCCATGTCTGTAGTGATCGTTTTCATTTCCTTTCTTTCAATATTTAAATACAGTTTTAAAGATAGCAGGGTGTGGTGGCACATGCTTGTCATCCCAGGACTCCAGAAGCAGAGGCAGGAGTATCCCTGTGAGTTCAAAGCCAGCCCAGGCTACATAGTGAGATCCTGTCTCAAAAGAAAAACTAAAACCGAAACCAACAATAGCAAAACTATATTTTAAAAGATAATACACTCATGATTTAAAATTCAAAAGGAACAAAAAAGATAGCTCAGTGAAAGCCCCTTCTCCTGTTACGCTCTGTGGTGACAAGTATGTCCAGTTCCTCAGGAATGCTTCTACATTCTCCCCTTCCATTATTATTATTATTATTATTATTATTATTATTATTATTATTATTTTGTGGTGCTGGGGACTGGAATCCAGGACCTCGTATATGCTGGACAAGTGCTCTGCTGCTGATTCCTACCCCAACCCCTCCCCTTCCTTTAGATTTTTTTTTTTTTTTGTGGGTACTGGGGGTCGACCTCAGGACCTCGCACGCCAGCAGGCGCCCGTGCCGCTGAGTGATATCACCGGCCCTTTTTTTTTCGTATGTGGGTTCTGGGAGTCGAACTGGGGCCCTCGCGCTTGCCAGGCAGGCGCTTAAGCCGCTGAGCCATCTCACCAGCCCTAGATTTGTTTTTTGAGATAGGGTCTAGATAAGTAGCCCAGGCTGGCCTCGAACTCAGAGGGATTCTCCTGCCTCAGCCTCCTGAGTGCTGGGATGACAGGTGTACACTATCATGCTCAGCCCCTTGTCTTTACATCCAAGATTTTGAACCTTGATTTTTTTTCTCTGAACAATGTCTCTGGGAGCCCCATTGATGAGGAGCCCCCCTCTGTCACAGTGGTGTCGCTGTCCCCTGTGACACCACCTGTTAATGTCAGTGTTCTCCTGGGTGAGCACGTGGGCTGGTCCCCTTCTTTCCATCCTGTGCAACGGTAGAGGAGAGGATCTCCAACGGCAGAAATCCAGACGGGCGCAGAGAAAGCATTGAGGCCCAGGGTCCTGGGCACCCCTGGGAGCACTGTGCCCACCCAGAGGCTGGGAGTCGCAGCCGGTGTCACAGGGCAAAGCGGTGGCTCTTCTGTCTGCCGGTTTCCTCCGCGGGACGTCGCGGGCTGGTGATTCACGGTGCTGTACTGTCCCCAGACTCTCCTGATGTCCCCCACCCCACCCCAAAGGCACAGGACCAGATCGCTCCCCTTTCTGCGGGGTTGGAGCCCAGGGCGTCGCATAGGCGACCCGTGACACCACGCACTCACTAGGGGCCGCCACCCTAGTGAAAGGGCTCCCGCTTTCAATCTGAGCCCTGAGCTGGGGCGGGTGCCAGCGCCTATGGTCTCGGCGGCGCAGACAGCGCCCCCCTCCTGCCCCGCCGGCTGATGAGCGAGCTGGCATCACCTCGGGCTCCAGCCTGCTTTCTGTTTCCGGCTCCCGACTGTCTTGGGCGGCGCGGGCTGGGAAGGAAATCAAGGCAAGCAGTGAGTGTCGCAGCCTTGGCTGCGGACGCAGGCGTCAGCCAGGAAGTGTTTGGCTCAGGCTCCGCCCGGCTGGTTTGCAACGGGAGCTGGGGATGGAGAGGGCTCGACCCTGGCTCTGCTGAGTGGGCCTGGCCGGGTCTGAACGGCTCGAGACGGCCCCCTAGTGACACCGGCGACGGGCGCCTCCTCCGCGCTCCAGGCCACCGGGCTGGCACGAGGGGTTTCTCAGGGACCCAGACCACGGGGCTTCTCAGCAGTGTCGCCCTTGCCTTGGGGTCAGAGATCCCACACGGCCTCCCTGCCCAGGCCAGGCCGTCTCCACTGTGACCTCCATTTCTGCACCCCTGAAACTCCCCTTCCTCATACTTGGCTTTTCCTCAGGGGGCCCTCAGGTGTGCGACTGTCTCGCACACGCCTGCCTCCTTCCCAAACTGCCAGAGCTGGGTCTCAGACTTGACACATCCTTCTTGAACATCTGTAATCCCAGCACTCTGGGAGGCTGAGGCAGGAGGATGGCAAGTTTGAGCCCCGTCTGGGCAATTTAGTATTTAGCAAGACATTGTCTCAAAATAAAGATTACAGAAGGGCTGGTGATGTAGCTCAGTGTGAAGGCCCTGGGTTTAATCTCCAGTACTGAAAGAAAAAAAGAAAAAAATCTTAAATGTACATTATGAGTGAGAGCCATCAAGCTGACAAGGCGACATCCTGTGTGATCCCAGTGATGGGGCATCTGGCAAAGACACAACTAGGGAAGCAGTGGAAAGACTGACATGGCCAGGGATTAGTGGTGGGGACACTGTTTGGTGTGGCACCATCATGGTGGACATGTGTCACCACACATCTGTCCAAACCCAGAGGATGACAACATGGAGAGTGATCCCTCCTGTGAGCCATGGGCTTGTGTGACTGTGACACCAGAAGAGGCTCATTGATTGTGACAGACAGGCCACGCCCATGTGGGGACATTGGTGGTGGGGAGGCTGTGCATGTGTGAGGGTGGGGGTTCTGTGGAAAATCTCTGTTCATTATGCTCTGTTTGGGTTTGTGAACTCAAAACTGCTTTAACAGAGCAGGGTCTTACTATGTTGCCCAGGGTGGACGCAAACTCTCACATTCAAACCATCCTCCTGCCTCAGCCTCCACAGTACTGGGACTACAGGCAGGTGCCACTGTGTCGGGCTCAATAAATGTTATTTAAAAAAAATTAAAACCAACACTAAAAATAGGTGTCACAGAGAGCTGCGACAGAAGTGGAGGAAGACACACCCTCGTTCAATTTAAAATTCATACTCCACTAGCTACCGCACACTTTCCTCACATCCATGCTAGCTCAGTGGACCTGTATGATGTATGTATGGACACTGGGTGATGGAAGAGCAGCCAGCACTTAAATAAAGAATATTACAGTGAAAGACACATGGCCATGAACTCTCACCCCCCTCCCACTTCCAACACACTGACCCCATCATCCTTGTCACTTTTTGCAGCATTTCTGAAGTCCTCTTTCCTGGTCTTTATGAGGCGTGATTAAAACTATGGTGAATGCTACCGCTGAATCCAACAGAAAGGCAGGCTCAAGCTGGGTGTGGTGGTGCATGCCTGTAATCCCAGCACTCTGGAGGCTGAGGCAGGATTGCTGTGAGTTGGGCTACACAGCAAGAGCCCGTCTCAAAAAAAAAAAAAAGAAAAAAAAAAGGCAGGCTCATAAAAACATGACCTTCTGTCTTCATCCACCTTATTCATCAGATCTGGCACTGTTTGACTTCCGGCTCTTCTCCAAAGTCAAAATGACCATGAAAGGGAAACGTGTGGAATCAATTCAGGACATCAAGGCAGCCAGGACAGCACAGCTAAAGACGCTCAGGAAAGAGGACTCCAGAGCTGCTGCAGAAAGTGGCAAGGATGATGGGATCAGTGTGTTCAAAGCAAGGGGGATCTGGAGGAGATTAATGGTAATGTGTGTTTTACCATAATAAATTTTATTTATTTATTTATTTTTTTTTTGTGGGTACTAGGGGTCGACCTCAGGACCTCGTGCACCAGCAGGCCCCCATATCACTGAGCGATATCACTGGCCCTTTTTTTGTATGTGGGATCCAGGAGTTGAACTCGGGCGCTCGCGCTTGCCAGGCAGGCGCTTATACCACTGAGCCATCTCACCGGCCCCTACCATAATAAATTTTAAAAACAAATGTAAGCACATACTATATTTTTCAGCCATACCTACACACCTTCTCATTACCTGGGTGAGCATAATGACATAGCAGCTTTACAGTGTTAGAGGGAAACAGCTGGGACACCCTGCAACTATGTGGCCATGCATTTCTGTAATGTTGCATACACGGTGACCCAGTGAAGGAAAGTTGGCAGGTCCCCTGTCCCGTGTGAAGGGAGACAGCCTCAGTCCCCTGCTGTCCACTTCTCTCAGCGTCTCCTACACCGCTCCAGTCATGAGTATGAGTTCCCCCTCCTCTCACCCGCTTTGTGACCCTGAGACCACACTTCCCTCTATCCTGATTTAGCTGGCTCAGTCAGCCTTGGCTCCTCTCCAGCATCTGGCCCCACCCACAGAGCCATGGCTCCTCCCACAGAGTGCTCAGCTCCTTCCTCAGCACCTGGCCCCACCCACGGAGCCCTGGCTCCTCCCTGAGCACCTGGTTCCATCCGCAGAGCCTGAGGCTCCACCCACAGAGACCTTGGCTCCTCCCTCAGCACCTGACTCCACCCCCAGAGCCCTCCCCAGCTCCTCCTCCAGTCCTGGGCTTCTCCCTGTCATTCCCAGAGTCCCTGGGACTAGATTTGCCGCAGGAGAGAAAGGAGGTACAGGTGTGAAACCAATCAAGTTCAGCTAAAAAATTCCAGGGCGTTGAATTTTATTGGAAGCGGGAACTCGGTCTTTCATACTAAAATGTATTTAATGTGTTTTATCCTGGCCGTTTAGTGAGAGGCCTAAAACAAGTGAGCACCCTTCGATCTGAACTGTGTGACTGCACCTCAGTGAGGCCGACAGGGCTCAGTGGAGGAAAAGTAGGTGCCGGGCGCTGGGAGGGGATGCCAGGGCCAGTCGGGGTGCCGGTGCACAGGAGAGCAGGGGGCAGGGCTCGAGGTGGCGCATGCACTTCAAATGTGCTTAGCGTGTACTTAGCATGTACTTAGCGTGTCCGGGGCCCGGTATTCCATTCCCAGATCCACCAAAGCAAAGGAAGGAAGGAAGGAAGGAAGGAAGGAAGGAAGGAAGGAAGGAAGAAAGAAAAAGGGAAAGAAAGAAGACTAAGGTGCCAAATGTAACGATCCCTCTTGCCCAGGATGGGCAGCTGAGCATCGGTAAGAATCACAATCACTGAGGACCGGTGAGATAGCTCAGCGGCATAAGCACCTGCCTGGCAAGCGCAAGGTCCTGAGTTTGACTCCCGATACTCACATAAAAAAAAAGAATCATAATCATGACTGATCATAATTACCATTATTATATTAACTCAGACCATAGTTGAAACATTAACACTTAAATATGAGTTCACATGGTGCGAGAACACCCAAAATAGCAATGCATTGTCATTATTTTTTTGTTTTTTGGATTTTTTGTTTTGTTTTGTTTTTGTCTGAGACAGGGTTTTGCTATGCAGTTCAGGCTGGCCTTGAACTCACTTTGTAGCCCAGGCTGGCCTCAAACTAGCAGCAATCCTCCTGCCTCAGCCTCCCCAGTGCTGGGATTACAGTGCACACCACCATGCCCTGCTCTTTTGGTTTTTTTTTTTTTTTTTTTTTTTTTTGAGACAGGGTTCCACTACACAGTTCAGGCTGGCCTTGAACTCACTTTGTAGCCCAGGCTGGCCTCGAACTCACAGCGATCCTCCTGCTTCAGTCTCCTGAGTGCTGGGATTACAGGTGTCCACCACCACACCTGGCTGCCCCTCAGCATGTCCTGAAATTGGCAGTTAGATCTAGGGGCTCAGTGAGACCCAGGCTTGGTTTATTTACTTTTTTTGCAAGACCAAGTGTGACTGTTCTCCTGGGAGGAGGCATACCACACCCACTTTTCTCTCTTTTCTAACATTTTCAGAAATTGATGTCTATATCCATCCATTTGTTGGGGATGAAAACCGGTGGGATTTGTGTCCATTACCCTCTCCACTCCATGGCAGGGACATGGCCCTAAAGAGCCCCTCTCGCCTGCTGTCTGTGCAGCCAGCGGTACACTGCTATAAGGACAGGCAGACAGGGCTTGAGCCTATCCCTGTGATGCTCCATTTTTCCAAGTGATGAGTTGGTTCCAAAATGATGACAATAGCTGGGCTACAGTTCAAGATGCTGTCTCAAAACAAAACAATAAGAAAGAGAGAAAGAAAGAAAGAAAGAAAGAAAGAAAGAAAGAAAGAAAGAAAGAAAGAAAGAAGAAAGAAAGAAAGACACTGCTCCTAGTGGGAGGAAGTTGCTACAGATCTTAAAGTGAGGAGGCTCCTGAATATGAGCTCCGACCCCACCACTTCGTGTCATCTGTTGGTATTGTGGGGAGATGTCACAGAGGATATCACCAGATTCAGTCAGCCTAACACTGGTGACAGTTTGCCCCACGATCACCTTTGTTCTCTCTGATCACACATCCCAGGTTTCTGTTTCCCCTCCGTAGCAAATTGGATTGGTTTTTGGTTTCAGAAGCCTCATTCTTTCCCCAAATGTGCAGCATGCACAGCACGCAGCAAGGAGAGAAAGTGGGAGGAGACCTGGCCCTGCTGAGCTCAGGGCTGCAGAGTCCTGCTCGGGAGTGGCCCTCTTCTCTGAGAAGCACCTTCCAGTGACAGACAGCCATCAAGCCTCAAGGGAGAAGCTGGCTGTGATGTGGGGGCAGAGAGCAGGCAGAGTGGAGAGGGTGCTGGCAAAGCTGCTGGGTCGGCGCTGGGCTCCTGAGCACAGCAATCAATCCCTTCACCTTAGGGACTTCCTGCCCCATCCAGGAGTGTAGCACCGTTGCTTCAATGGCCCCGAA
This sequence comes from Erethizon dorsatum, assembly GCA_028451465.1. Lineage (NCBI taxonomy): Eukaryota > Metazoa > Chordata > Mammalia > Rodentia > Erethizontidae > Erethizon > Erethizon dorsatum. The sequence goes on from CM051831.1 coordinate 33,964,025, forward strand.
ACTTTGATGAAGCCTCCATGTCTCCGGGTGTCTCACAGGGGCTTTGGGAGGACGAGGCCACCTGCAGGTCAATATGGAGATGGGGACGACAGGACCAGGAGGGATGGGTGAGGACAAGGACAAGAGCCCAAGTGGACTCGCAGATGATGGGGCGCATCGGAGCTGGGGAACCTGGGGAGATCCCAGGGCGAGCTCTGGATGGAACCTCAGACCACAGCACGAAGGCGCCCGTGGAGCATCCACGGTATCAGGGACATCGGGGGTTTTATGTGGATCTGTATAGGAGCCACCACCTATGCCGGCCAACAGCACGGAACTGACCCGCTTAGGCATGGGCTTTAAGCAGCACACGGGTAATGCTGTTTCTACCACAGTCAGGACACTTTCTTTTCTTTTTTGGCATTAAGAGACAGACACTCAGCCCAACCTGGCATCAGGAGGAAAAATATTGATTTATTGGTTCTTTCCTTTAAGAAGTTGGGGGTCATGGGCTGGAGGTGTGGGTAGAACACTTGCCTAGCATAGGTAAGGTCCCGAGTTCCACTCCAGCACCACAAACCAAAGCAAACCAAAAATCACACCAAGTGAGGTATCTGTAGAGACATGTGCACACACACGCACACACGCCTACACGAACACATCCATACACACATGCATGCTCACACACATGCCTGAACACACACCCATGCACACAGATGCACACACACACATGCACACACACCGAGAACTATTGTTGAGTAATGCTGGCAGGCACCTGCCCACAGGTTCTGGCTGGAGGAAGTTTCCGGGAGCAGGGACGGGGCTAATTTGGAAAGTACATTTGAAGATAGTTCTTTGTTTCAAGAGAAGAGGAAAGCAGAGATGGAGAAAAAGAAGTTGCTGTGGGCCAGTGGGGCAGCGGGTGCCTGTGGAGTCTGTTGGGACAACGCAGTCTGACCATGGCCTCCCTTGCAGCGTGGGCGACGTGTCTGGGCCGTTTCTGGCACCATAATGGAACACCACAGATAGGGCGGTTTATGAAGAAGGGTTATGAAGAAGCCAAGTATGGCTCTGGGGTTGGGGTGTCCCAGGGCTGGACCTCAACATTCGTCATCATGTGCTGGGGTGTGTTGTGAGGACGCAGAGCAAGTGCCCTGCCTTGGGTCTCTCCTCCTCCTACAAAGCCACCAATGCCACCAGGGTCCGCACCCTCACAACCTCCTCTCATCCTGGCTCCTCCAGAATCCTCATCCAAATGCCACTAAGGTGAATTGGGGGTAAAGTTTCCAGCACGCAGGCTTGGGGACCCTTCTGCCCACTCACCCACAACCCTTTCCTGGTCAACATGGAACATACATGGGCCCACTTGGCAGAGCCCAGCACAGCTCCCACCATCCTTGGGCAGCGGCTGATGGCTGAGGCTTGCGCTGACCCCATCCTCACCATCACCCTCCCCTGGCCCCTGGAGCTGTGGCCACCACCTTTTGACTTCTCTCTCTTCCCCTACCCAAGCCCTCCTGGAGCCCAGGCTGGAAACCACTCCGTCCTTGCTAAGCCACACAGATAAAGCATATGTAATTTTAAATTACAAAAGCAATATATACTCAGTATAAAAAAATTAATATAATACCGAAACAAGTAAAATGCAAAGTGGAGGCTCCTCAGCACCCCTCAGCCCCCATCCTGGCTCTTCAGAGGGCTCATCATTCATGGTCTTGGGGATCCTCCAGCCTTTATCCAGGGCTCTATGGATGCTATGGTTCGGTTGGGTCTCCCCCTAGTGTTGGAGGCTTGGCCCCCTGTATCCTAGCAGTCTGGGAGGCTGAGGCAGAGGATTGCAAGTTTGAGCCCAGCCTGGGAAACTTAACAACTTAGTGAGACCCTGTCTCAAAATAAAAAATGAAAATTATGGAAGGGCTGGGATGCAGCTCAGTGCCATCGGCCTGGCCCTGCCCAGGTCTCTGGTTTCCTATCTCACATGCAACCTCCACCTCTCCATCCACAGCCACCATCATGCCACCTATCATGGCATGATGTAGTTGGGAGGCCCTCGCCAGAGCTAGCCACATGCTGTTTGGATTTGCAGCCTCCAAAAGGTAAGATGAATAAAGCTCTTATCTTTACAAATCACCCATGTGGGTGTTTTGTTATAGCAGTGCAGCACAGACTAAGACAACACATATATGTGTACACACACACGTGCCATGCTACAGTTATCACACTCAATCCTGTGACCTCCACCCATGAGGACGTTTATAGATCGGCCTCATCTTTCGAATGGCCGCAGAGTGGTTTTGTGTTTGAATCCACCATCATTTATTTTTTTCCTCTGTGAATGGACATTAAGAGGGTCATATTTTTGGTTTGTTTGTTTCTGAGACAGGTCTTGCTACCTAGTCCAGGATGGCCTCAAACTCACTATGCAGTCCAGGCTGGCTTTAAACTTCTGGCGATCCTCCTGCCTCAGCCTCCTGGGTGCTGAGATTACCAGCATGTGCTGTCACACCTGGCTAATGGGCCATTTTTAAAAACCAGCATACTAATATCTGTAGCCTTATGGCCTCATTGAAGAAGCCACTATAACTATCTTCATCAGGTGACAGGAGTGGGCACCATGGACAGAACACTGTTGGGGGCTGTGGCATGGGATGGGACAGATACCAAGAGGAGGCATGAGGACATGAGGTGGCTGGTCCTGGAGGCCCAGGTGGGATGTGGCACAGTGGGCAGGTGGGGAGGGTGCCCGTGTGGGGGTCTAGGGCCCACAGGCACTGAGGCAGGTAGAGTGGGAGCCGGGGATCCATGTGTCCTGGCAGCGCAGTTCATTCCAACAGGGACAGTGACTGTGCCAGGGCTGTTATCTGGCCTCCCAGAGCGCTGCAGCTCAGCCCTTCATCTGTGGTGGCATTTTCCCCTCCCCCTCTCTCTGTCTCAATTTTTTTTTTTTAATAAAAATAACTATAAAGGGTTCAAGGTGCTTTTCTTTCACGACATCTCAGCACTTAGGTCCCAGCAGCGCATCGGTGGCAAAGAATGCCCCCTGTCACTGTGGCTGCTTGCCTTTATTTGAAGTGTCTGGCTGAGCTATCTCCTGGTGACATGCTTCTTTCAGGGCGAATTATTCATTCCCCCCACCCCCACCCGCAGCCCCACTGCTCCAGACCCTGGGCTTCACTGTCCCCGCAGGTGCGAGACAGGCCAGGCCTTTGTGTGCGGGCACCGTCCCCCCTTGGATCCTTTCCAGGGCTGTCAAGCCTCCCCTCGCTCTAGGCTCTGCAGCGCACAGGCTGACGTCTCCTGTCATCCAGGCGAGGGCCGTGCAGCCTCCAGCCCGTCTCTAATCTCCCCCACCACAAAGGGCAGCCCTGTCACTCGGGGACAGCGGTGGGCAAGCCTGGATCGGGGCCATATGATAATGTGCCCACCCTGCCTTGGGGAGGAGGAAGCTCGGCAGAGCGGCCACAGCCTCCTTGCAGTGTGCGGCAGGCACTGGGTGTAGGGGACAGGTGGGCAGGGACAGCAGAGCCAGCTTGGGGCACACACAGCACTTGGAGTGGATAGAGCAGTGCTAGCTAGTGGGTAGCACAGGGCGGGGTGACCATCTTGGTGCCATCTGTGAATACGAGGGAGGCCTGGAAGTAACATAGCACCCTCTGCCCCTCTGCACATATTTCTCTGTCTCTTCCTGTAGATCAGTGGTGTACATGACACAGGGAGGCAGGGACAGAATGAGCAGACTTGGCATAAGCTGGGCAGGGCCGGGCCACCTGCTTTCATGTGCCTTGGTTTCCTTCTCTGTCCATTGAGTGTCCAGAGGACGTAAAGATGCATACAGCAGGTGCTCAGTGTTAGCACCGGCACAGTGGTGCAGGGCCGAGGCCCCAAGTGGGCCCCAGACAGCTGCACATGGCTGGTCCGGGTGTTCGAATTGCTAACAGGGAAACTCCAGGTGATTGCATGTGAGAGTCTGGCCATCTGGGGCCACACAGGCCGGGGCTGGACAGCAGCCCTGGACAGGCACAGTGTCCCCCACCCTGCCCTCCTCAGCCCACACCCCAGCCTCACATGCTCCACGCTTGCCTGGTCCCTGGGGACATTGCAGTCTGAGACTAAGTGTCCTGGACAGACCCAAGTGCACACCCCACCCCCTCAACGGGTGACTTGTGCAACCAGTTCTCTCCAAGCCTCAGTTTCTCTACCTGTAAAATGGGACTCACAGCCTGGCAGTGGGGGGGAGTGCACTCTTCTAATCCCAGTGCCCTGGGAGGCTGAGGCAAGAGGATCACAAATTCAAGACCAACCTGGGCAACACAGTGATTTCATGAGACCCTGTCTCAAAATCAAAAATTTAAAAAAGGGGACAATGCCCAATAAATGAAAATAAGAGGAAGGTGTGTCACCTAACTGAATCTGGCACAGGGAGTGGAGCCCCAGTACCATACAAGGGAAGAAGCCATCACTGAGGTTTTATTGTCACTGCTGGTTGCTGACTGATGTGGCGAATACCCCATGGACTAACCTTGGCCCGGTGGGTGGGCTGGTTCAGAGGGTGTCATGGGCCGAGCAAATTGGCAGGGCCCAGCCTGGTGCCTGTGGGGAGGTGGCCAAAGTTGTGTGGAGGGTTCCTGGGGAGATGGTGTCCCCACCTCCTGGACTCCCGCCAGGAAGCTGGCCTCTGGAAGGGAAAAACAGGTGTGGCTATGGCTCCCAGCTCTGCACTGTAAATTAATCCAGCCAAGCAATTGGGAACAGAAAGTGCTTCCTGTCCCAACAAGGACAATGGACAATAAATGCAGCTGGCCTGCTGGGCCCCGGCCCCTGGCCTCAGAGGCTGCAGGAAGAGGTCCCCACACACACACCTGGGCCAAGCCCAGCTCCACATTGTTCTGGGCCTGTGGCTGGTGGCTGAGCAGAGCCCCATCAGCCAGCTATCTGCATTCCTTACCGAGAACGCACTTCCTGGGGGAGGGCTCCCCTGTGGCACAGGCTGAGCAAGCGTCCTTTAGCAATTACCAGCATGTCCTGAAAAGCTGCTGTCCCATTCGCCAGCATGCAGACAGATGAGACCCAGACCCGGCTGACATGGCCCGGACAGGGTCAGCACTGTGTCCCAACTTGAAGGTGGACTGGACACAGTCTGCCAGCACCGGCCGAGAAGGACCATTAGGAGAGTCACTCATTCATGACGGTGGCTTCTGACCCCAAAGCAAGACTTGGGGCGCCGGTCCCCTTGGGCAGCTCCTTGACGGCAGGTGCAAGGCCCTGACACTGAGTTTCTGAGACCAATAACCAGGGCTGCAGTGGCCTTGAATAGACGATTAACTCCAGGAATGTCAGGAGCTCGCACCGCCTGGGAGTTAATATTCATTCTTCCTTCAGGCATGCTCATATCTGACCTTTATAGAACAATGCACTAGCTGGAACCAGGACGGAACCAGGGCCTCCCTCATGCTAGGCAAGCACCTACCCCTGAGCCGCACCCCGGCCCAGCCTAACACAGTCCTAGAGAAGGGAAAAGAGTTTCCCTGTCCAGCCTGAGGGACACTAGGTCAGGAAGCAGCCAAGGCAACTCTTTGGATGCATGACAGTCCCATTTTTCCTGCAGAAAATCCGAGCCGCAGGAAGGTGGGGGGTGGGGGTGTGGGGGAGAGCAGCCCTGTCCCAGGCACTGACGGCCCCTAGCTGGCAGGTGCTCTGCAACACCAGTGGCAGTGTGTGCAGCAGGACACCTGAACATCCCTCCCCGAAAAAGCTTTTACCTGAGCATGTCGTGGCAGCACCCACAGAGCACTGCTGGGGACCCATCAGCTCCCAGCCCTCGGGGAGGTCCCATGTGACAGGCCCGTCCTTCCTGTCCCCTGGCTGGGATCATTAACAAGCCACTCTCTCTCTTCTTTCCTCTTCGGCAATGGGGCCCTGGGAATCAAAGAGGCCCTTCGTGACTCAGGCGCTTCCCATTGCCCTATTGGAGCATCCTTTGCTCTTAGCAGCGAGCTGTTCATGTCCTCTTTGGACCCGATAGGAAACCCTCCCATTGTTTCGCTACAGGGATATTAGCACCAATGAAGGAAGCGGCCCATCAGATAATCGGCTGGCTGCGGGAGCGAGCTGGCTTGCAGCACGAGCATGGGCATGCACATGTCCCCGCCTCGTGGCACCCCCAGACTCTCAGCCCTGGATGCCCTTGGTTGAAACACAAGAGGGTCCTGTGTCCCGCACCCTGCTTCCATCTGCAATGGACAGGGAGGAGGAGGAGAAGGAGAGAGAGATTCCCAGGAGCCTGCCGTGTGCTGGGACTCTGCTGGCTCAGCCACCTGCAGACCCTGTGCTCCCTGGGGCTGGCTCCAGCTCCTGGGGCCCCCTCCCAGCCGCCCCTTTGACCTGGCTTTTATGCCCTTGTCTTGTTTAAGATTTCATCTGAACAAAGGGTCCTGCTGCTGACACACAAGGGAAGCACCACCTTCGTATCCTGGATTTTAGGAGGGTATTACGTACACACGTGGGGTGCTGGAGGGTGGGGACCATAGCAGCCCAGCTCCCCACCCAGGGCCCAGACCTAGTAGATACTCCCTGAATAAATGAAAGGTGTCAGCCTTCTCTTCCTGGTTAGAATGAGGACCTTGGGTTCAGAGAGGGTGTGCGATTTTCTCAGCACCACATAGCAGGACTTGAACCCCGGGCAAGCCATGGGGCAGATCTCTGGGATGGTCTGGGTTGGGTGTAGATAGCTCTGCAGAGTGGGAAGGGGGTGGTGGAGGGAGAAAGAAGAGAGGGGTGCAGAGCTGAGGTGACAGGCTGTGTCCACCTCCTGGAAGGTGCTGCCCCACCCGGGGAACACCTGTGTATTCTCTCTGCTGGTGCTAACCGGGTCCTCCTCCTCTCTCTTGAATCCTAACAGCAATTCCCATTTATTGAACAGCTGTTATCCACCAGGCTCCAGGCTGGGCACTTCATGGAAGTTATTGCTGACTCTTAAAATAAGCTCACATGACTCGTGAGATTCCTTGCCGAGCTCCTAGCGGCAAATGTGAAACCCAGAGGGGCTGTGTCACTTGCTTAACATCATGAAGTAAGGAAGGGGGGACAGTGGTGACGTCAGAGCTCTGGGTTGAAGCTGAGCTGGGCATCCTGCAGGGGGTGGTGTTTAGACCGGCTCAGGGACAGGGCCTGGAGACTCAGGCTCAGCAACCCAGTGCCAGCCCAGGAGTCTCTGTCTTTCCAGGTGATCACTGGGACAGCCGTGTGAGCAGCTGGCTGGTCACAGGGGTGTAGGAGTGGCAGGTCCTCTGTAGACGGTGCAGGCGATGATGAGGATAAGGCAGCAGCCCATCTAGTCCTAAAGGTCCTCTGTAGAGGGATGGTCCAAGGACCCAGGATGACCCAAGACCCTGTGTGTGACTACACTCACCACCCCCAGGGTAGACTTCAGCCGAATCTCATTTGTGTAATTGTGAAAATGCCGTGCAATGTCGAACCCTGCGAGCCTTTGAGACTCCGCGTCCTGCTTGTCCACGACAAGTGCCTGCTCAGTGCCTGGCCAGACCTGGGACCCTGTGCCATACCCCGAGCACTGGGGCTCTTCCTTCCCACCTTTTTTCTTCTTTTCTCCCCAGGTGGGGACCTTGCCGAACTTGTATTATTTTTAACAATCCCAGTCACCATTTACTGAGCACCTGTTATGTGCCAAAGGCTGTGCCCAGTGCTTGACACACGCAGTGCCTTTAAATCCTCCCCACCCTGGAAGGACCTTGGTGCTTCCACTTTCTAGTGGGGACCCTCAGAGAGGCCCAGGAGCTGGCTCCCTACCCCAGGCAGGAAATGGCAGAGCCTGTGGGCAGAGTCCTCTGAGTCCTCGCCCCAACCCCACCCCAGGGTGCAGCCTTTGGGGAATATTTTGGGCCACTGTGTCTGGTTCCAGAGCCAGGAGTGTTGCCACAAGCCTGCAATCCCAGCACTGGGAAGGCTGAGGCAGGAGGATGGTCATGAGTTCAAGACCAGCCTGAACTACATTAGGGAGACCCTGTCTCAAAACAAACAAACAAACAAATGCAAACAACAACAACAACAACAACAAATAAACCCAAAGCCAGCTCTAAAGCCATCCCCAGCATCCCAGCTGGCTGCAAAGCTGGCTGCCGTCTCGCAGCCGGCACTTCCTCGGGCAGCGGCACAGAGAAGGAACAGCCCTCTCTGGCCGACTCCTGCTCGCCCTGCATAGCTGAGTGCCTGTGATTGAGCCCAACTGTGTTCTGGGTCTTCGCTGTCACACATGTGCGTCGCCAGGCAGGCAGATGTCAGCCAGGCGGGAGGGTTCCCCGCGCAGAGCCATTTATAACCTTGTTTATGTGGGAAAGCAGTTCCCTCATCCAAACAGCCTCACAGAGGAGTTTCAGGAACACAGTCAGTTGTAAAGTGAGAACTTCCTGTCTTTGTCAGGGCAGGGCAGGGAAGAGAGCAATAGTTAATTTCAAATACTAAATGAGATAATACATCGAAAAAAAGCCCGAAACACTGTGATGAATGCATTGTGCCTAAAAAAAAAAAATAGTTGCTCTGATATTAACTGTTATTTCACGTGCAGACAAAATGTGTGGGACTCAGGACCCAGGATGGGGACCGAAGAGTTGCAGGTAGTAAGGCGCAGGGCTTCCCACGCACTGAAGCTGCTCACTGCGGAAGGGCTGGTAGTGAGCCTCCTGTTGCGGGGGTGCGAGCAATATCGGGGTGCAGGGAGTAGCTATCTGATTGTTGCACATGGCACTTCTGGCTACTTTGTTCTGCAGCATGGATACGGCAGTGGACTGGTCAGGAGAGCCAGGCACAACTGCCACAGCAGGGTCTTTCCCTGGAGCCAGAAAGTTCTGTATTCGAGTCCTAGCTTTCCCCAGCCCAGGGACATAGGGCTCAGATCATGATACAATTAAGTTACAAATAATCAAAATGATAACCAAAAAAGCCAGGCGTGCTAATGCATGCCTGTAATCCCAGCACTTGGAAGGCTGAGGCCGGAGGGTTGCTGTGACTTCAAGGCCAGCCTGGGCTACATAAACTACATATTGACAGCCTGTCACAAACAAACAAACAAACAAACAAACAAGATAAAACAAAATCTTCACATTTAGAAATTAAGCACTCCTCTGGAAACACTCAAAAGGCTAAAGAAAACAGCATGATGGTGATTAAAATTATAGTTTGAACAAGTGATCTTTAAAAGGCTACATATGAAACTTGCGTGCAGTTACAGGCGTGCTCCAAGGGAGAATCATGTCCCTCTTTGTGGGTCACACGTGAGTGAGACCCTGAGAGCCATGTCTCCGCAGATGTTTGTGTCTCTCTGGTTTATGAGCTGCCTTGGCCTTGAGCTCGCCTTGATCCTCTTGTCTCAGCCTCCTGAGTGCTGGGATTCCAGGCTTACACCGCCACACACAGCACTCCCGTCATTTTTGTCCTTCTCTCAGCTTGCTTTCCAGGCTGTGTTCAGCAGCAACTGGCTGAACCGTGCAAGAGCTGTGTGCCTGGCTCCCGAATCCCTGCCCGGGGACCCCATGCAGCATTTACACCACCACCCTTTGGAACTTGAGTTTACTTAACCCGAGGGCAGCTTGCCGGCGCGCCAGGGCTCGGGACTGCTGTGGCCTGTGCCTCCTCTCCCGCTGCCGCTTGGACGCGTGCCCCCCAAGATAAGAAGTACAAAGGCTTGGTCCAAGAGGGGGAGGTCTGGGAGATGTTGTGGACCTTTAACAGGCGGGGCTTTGGGGAGGTGCTTAGGTTGGGGGCGTGGCCTCATCTTCGGAGGCGTGGCCTCGAAGGGGATCGAAGGTGCTGGGCATAGATTAAGAAATGGTGGGAACACAGCTTTCTTCTCCAGTCTTTCGTTTCAGAAGGGATGAAGAATGAACAAGTGGAAGACAGGTGAAGGCAGAACAAGGTGACTTAAGTCTAAGAACTCTTCAGCGAAGGAAGCAAAAGGATTAAAACGAGGGATTGCTGGGTGTCGTGGTGTACACCTGTAATCCCAGCTACTCAGGAGGCTGAGGCAGGAGGGTCGCAAGTTTGAGGCCAGCCTGGGCAACTTAGAGGGACCTTGTCTCAAAATAAAATATGGAAAGGGCTGAGGCAGCATCAGGCAGCAGCTGCCAAGCCCACCTAGGGGAGCGGAGACAGGGAGAGTTAGGGCGCAGGGATGCCAGACCCCCTGCTGCCCCTTCGCCCTCCCCCCTCATTCCCTTAGTCCCTTCCTCTAGCAGAGGCAGGAAAGCCAAGGACATCCCCAGACCACTCTAGCTGGAGATGGCCTGTGACTCAGTCATGACCCATGATTAGCATGGGGGTAGCTTTAAGAAAAGACTCTTGACAAAATGGGATAGACAGCTAGTCCAGTACTTCCTCTTTCCTTCTTCATGCATGGATCTAATGGCTGGAGCTACAGCAGCCATACTGTGACTGTGAACAAAGAACATCACTGATTTCAGCCCAGGTATTCTTTAGCCATTGAACAACACATTGGATTTCTCATTGTGTGGAAAAAAACCTAAAAACTAAAATCCTTGTTGGTTTAAATCACTAGTTTGTTTTTATGTGACTGAACACAAAAAACCACATCCCCATCTATCATCAACTTGGCCAACAGGTAGTCATGACTGTGTGCTCCCTTTTGCTTAAAATCCTTCCCTTGAGAGATGCCATTGCCTTCTATCACATGTCCCTGTGACAGAGCCCTGGGGTCCTCATGCGGTAGTGAGCAGCCCGGTGACCACAGGAACAGAAAGTGTCCCAGGGCAACTGTGTCCTGAGGCCAGGCTGTGCCACCAGGCCTACACGCTGCCTGCTGTGCCAAGCCCTTGACATCCTGAGTGTGGGTGCCCCACGCTCCATGTCCCCACACCTCTGCCCAGGGATGGCTGTCTCCACTGTCCCAACAAATAAATCCAAGCAACACCACACTTGGCGGCAGCTTCCTGTGCCACCCTCCAGATTTCTCTGGGTGGCCAGGGTCTCCTCCTGCGGGTGCCTGCAGCCAGCTCTACAGCAGAGGAGGCTGCAGTCAAGGAGCTCGCTTGCCTTCCTAGCATTGTACAGCCGGTTGCACATGGGTCAGACCCAGCGCTGTGCCCCAGAGGCTGCCACTGGGGACATCGTGTGGCAGGGAGCAGAGGCAGACAGGGGGCATGGCCACAGGAAGCGACAGCCTTGGTGAGACGTGGCTTGTCCAGCTGGACTGGGCCCAGGTTCCCGGTGGCTCCAGTGTGGCGGGCTGGATGGGGCCTTGGCGCCGGTGGGTGTGGGTGCCCAGGAGGAGGCACGGGGCAGTGCCCAGCACTGAGGCTCATCCTGGTTGCCACCTGGGGGCCCCATGGCTGTAGGGGCTGCTGTGGGAGAACAAAGCGTCCCGCAGGAATTCCGGCCTGGCCAGGCCTGCGTCGTGGCGCTGGGCACCGTGCCCGCTGCCCTCCAGGTCTGCCCATAGCTTGGGCCTATGAATGGCCGCCAGCCACCCTGCATTCCACAGCTGTTTCCATGCCGCCTCACCTCTCCCCTTCCTGTCCTGAAAAGGGTGCCCGGCCCCAGGCAGGAGTGAGGGTTTCCTTCCTGCAAGCATAGGCTCCCGGCAGAGGGCCTGGTGCGGGCTTCAAGGCCTTGGCCCTGGGTGCACGGGTGCCCAGGGTTCTGGCACCCTGGCTTCCCCCAGTCTTGCACCCCATCCTCCTTCACCCCACATCCTCAATGTGGTCCTTAGCCTGTCCCCCACTGCCATGCAGCCACACTGCCGAGCTCCTCCCAGCTATTGTAGCCCGGGAAACCTGTAGACAAGTCCTGTCTGCCCTAGAGCCTTTGCACAGCGGCTCCCTCTCCTGGAAGGTGCTTGATACACAACTGTTGCAACTGATGGAGGTGAGGCATGGGAAACAGTCTGACAGGGTGACACTCAGGGATGTCAATTATTATTTATTATTATTATTGTAGCTTTGGTGCTTCTTTGCTGGAAGTCCTTGGTGGGTCAGCATCTGTTTCCTCTTTTGTTAATTTAACCTGACTCCCTGAGAATCACCTGCTGGTCAATGCCCTGCCCTCCCTTGCCTGCAGCTGTGGGCTCAGAGCTGGGTATAATCCAGGGCAAACCAGAGACATTCCTTGTCTCCTGATGGCTTCAAGGCCTGGCAGATGTAAGGGTTGGAACGCTGCAGCCATCTTGCCACCAGAAGGAAAGGTAGGCCATCAGAGAAGGTAAACCAAGGGGCAAGACAGAAGCCAGAGCTGGGAGACAGTGATGGCTATTAAGCCCCTTTTGCTGTGAGCCTGACCCATGTCTGGATTTGTCAGCTATTTGCATCAGTAGCGATCATTTCAGTTAAGCCAGCTCAGGGTCAGGTATTTGGCCACCGATCATCCTGCACCTCGTCCTCTGCGCGCTGCATTCGGCCCCTGGCAGCCAGTCCAAGTGGCACCTTCTGGTCCTCTTCTCCAGGTTGATAGTGGGGCTGGTGGGTGTGGTGAACAGGTACTCTGACAAGCAGGTTCTGAACCCTGAGTGCTGTCACCATCTCCCGGCTACTTCTAGGCCACGTCCCTGCCCTCCTGCCTTGCTGTGCACTCACTGCCACTCTGCCCTGCCCCAGGAGACACTCGTCTCCCTTCTGCCTCGCCACTCCCTCCACCTCCCTGTCTGGCCTCGTCCTCTCTCACTTCCAAGCCCTGCAGTCGCCTCCTCTGAGAAGACTCCCCTGACCTCCTGCCCTTCCTATTCAGTCCCCTTTCCGCAGCTGTCCTTCTGAAGCTATTTTACCCGTCCTTACTGTCTCCCTTGCTGGTTCGTGGGCCGCTGAGGCTGGGGTGCTTCTGTACTCCCCCAGTGCCCAATGCCCGCACTCTCCACGCGCTCAGAACCGCGGCCTCACTCGCTTCCCTGGGCTGCAGTCTCCCTGGTCAGTGACATCGGTGATGTTTTCAGGTCCCCTGTGTGAGTCAGCTCCCTGTTGCTGTAAAAATACCAAGGACAAATCACCTTAAAAAGAGGAAGGGTCCATGCTATTCACAGTTTTGTTGGTTGGAGACGTCAGGGTCCTCATGGCCACGCCCACACTTCCAGGCCACGCCCTCAGCCTACTGAGGATCTTGGGACCCGAAGCTGCTTTAGCTGCTGCAGCTGCGGGTGGACACCCGAGAAGCAGAGTCGCGACCTCTCCATAGCTTCGAGCCCCTGGAACTTTACAAGGCACGTGGAGCTGCTTCCTCCTGCGCACCCACAGGGCCGCTTGCTTGGCCTGCGTCAAACCACAGACGCAGAGACGTCTGGGAAATGTAGTTTTCAAAATCCCCAATCCTGTGTGCCACAGGAAGGGCGCAGGAGGACTGGGACAGAGACTGAGGGCCCGGGTCGTCGGTGTAGCTCAGGAAAGCCTTCCTGACCCCAGCGTGGGCTCGGGCCCCTGTCACATGCTCCTGGGGACGATGTACCCGTGTGGTCACTGACGAGGCCCAGCTCCCCGTGAGACCTACGTCTTCACTGCACCCAGCGCTTGCAGGGGGAAGGGGCTGCAGCCCTCTCGCCCTGAGGCACTTCCGGCGGGGATTGCCCAATGACGGTCCTTGTGCCACGTGCACACCCCTGCCCAGGCTGCCTCTGTCCTCACTCCCCAGGGCCCTGTCAGGCAGCTCCATTTTGACCTCTGGTATCCCCACATTCGTGCTGGGTTGCAGGAACTGTGCGTCCTTGCAGGTATGAACATTTTTAAGGAAGAAGCTGTAAAAATATTGGCGCTCAGTGGTAAGGCCTGGCAGGCTTGAGTGCCAGCACCACAAAAAATCTATGTGTGGTATGTAGCCCAGGCTGGCCTTGAACTCATGGCGATCCTTCTGCCTCAGCCTCCCGAGTGCAGGGATTACAGGTATGCACCACCACACCTGGCTAAAGATGTAAAGAGTCACTTCTTAGGGCACCAGCCGGGGTGGCCTGGGCAGCAGCTGGAGCAATGAGGACCCTGACTTGTGCCCTGAATGGGAGATGCTGGTACCCGGGCTTGTGGTGGCTGACCTGGATGTGGCAGTCCTTGTTCAAAATAAGGACTCAGGAACTGCCCCCAGCCCAACCTCACACACACACACACGTACATGCACACGCACGTGCTTTCTTCCTGGTTCAGTCAGAACCGGCCTGGGCTCTGCCTGCATCCCTGGCCACCACCACCAGCCTGATTGCTCTAACAGATGGGATCTCTTGGCCTGAGGGACAGAAGTTCCTGTTTCCCTCTGGAACTTGAACTGCGATGATGTCAGTGTGCTGGGTCACTGAGGGAGGAGACGGAAGGGGACAGAGGGGTGGAGGGGAGGCTGCTCTGAGGCTGGGTGGCACCGCCCCTCTGCTTCCCTCCCTCCTGCAGCTCTGTCATCCAGTCTCTGTCACAGTGCACGTGGGCGACAAGTGACAAACACCAGCTTCTAACTGGCAAAAGCGGGAACTGTGTCCTGGGGCAGCTCCTGCTGCAGGTATGGGTGGATCCAGGTGCTGGGACAGTGTCACAGGAGCTGGCCTCTTTGGTCCCCTAGCTCTATTTTCTTCTCCCTTGCAGCCAGTCTCCGTAAGGCTCTTCTGGCTATGTGACAAATGGCCCCATTTGTCCAGGGCCCTCGTTGTCCTGGTTCAAATCCTCCTCAGAGCATCACCCCCATCGGGCAAGTGGGGATGGTTTTTGGACCTGGCACAGTCACTGCAGGATGGGGTCTGGGATCTGCAGGTGCAGGTTAGAACCCCTGTGTGAGGCCAGGGCCTGGGGAGGAGGTCAGTAGGTGTTCACTGATTAATTTGTGGGCAGGTGGGCCATGGACCACTCCACCTCGAGGCTGAGATGGGAAGGAAGGTGTGAATCTATCCTGAGGGCTGCTGGTGCTTGGAGCTGTCACAGGAGGGACCAGGGCGGGGGACAGGAGGCCACAGGCCTGATGGGTCAGTCAGCCTTCTGTTTCCCTCACAGAACACCTGCCATGAGCTACATAGGAAGAAGGGTTTATTTAGCTCACAGTTCCAGAGGTGCCAAGAACAGACAGCGTCTCATGGGCTCTGTGGTAGGGCCGCCCCCCAGGGGCGTCACACCTTCAAATGGTAATGGCAGGAGCGTCAGAGGGAGCAAGATGGCACCTCAAGCTGGGCAGCCAAGGGCTGAGTGGGCCAGGCTGCTCCCCATCCCGTGAGAACCACCTCACACTTAGGTGATCTTGGGACCCTGTGAGCCCCCCACTCTCTGCTCCCAGGCTCCTCTGATTCCACCATCCTGGGGACCACGCCTCTAAGGGGGATAAGATGAGCCACACCCAGACCCAAGCTACACCAGGGGCTGCAGGACCCTGGGCACATTGCCCTCTAATGTGACCCTTGTCTGGGGGGACACAGTGAGAGGGGCTTGTTCCTGTGGAGCTCAGAACTGATGGGTCCATAGGCGGATGCTGGCCACCCACCGAGATCTTCTGTCCCCTCTTGGCCATGGGAAGAGCCCTGTCTGTAGACACAGCCACTCTGTGAGGGGCAGTCAGCATCCTTTGGGCAAGGGTGGCCTGATGCATCACGAATTCTGTACCCTTTCTGTCCTCCTCCCCCACCTGCCCTGTGGATGAGCCACCTGGGACCACACAAGACAGCAAAGAAACAAGGCAGAAAGAACCCGGGTCCCCAACATTGCTCAGCGTGAGAGGCTCTACCCAGGCCTCCAGTGCATCACTTGTGCCGCTCATACCGTGGGCTTCCGTCCTGTGACTTAGCTAACGGGAGGATAGGGCACAGGATTCCACCCCACCGCGGGATTCTCTGCCTAGTGATCTTCCCAACCCGGTACACCCAGACTGGGTGAAGCCCCCGTGCCCGTCCCTGCTCCCTCCAGGCCCATTCTAGGCTGGCAGTGCTGACGCAGTGGCCCTGCTCCTCCCCAGATGGAAGCAGTCATCTCCTCCAGGCTCTCCCTGCTGTCTGCTGGGTCCATGGCCACCCTGGAGGCCACCTCCCTGCCTGGCCTCAACACAGCCCGCCCCCTGGCTGGCATGTGCCAGGGAGCGCCAGGGGTCCCCCTGTCTGGAAGGGGACGCCCCTGGCTGGCCCGCCCAGGCCTCTGCAGCCCGCCCTTCCAGAAAGTCCCCGGCCCCTTCCTGTCTGGCTTCCTGCCGAGCCCTTCCTGGAAACCAGGCCCCTGCCCTGCCCCCAGCCCAGCACGGTCCCCGGATGACTCACCGGCCCTCCTGGCAGGCAGGCCAGGCCGCCTTGCACTCGCTGTCCTGAGAGTTTGGAAAACAACTCGGGGCGGGAAGGGGTGTCCGGATCCACCGTGCCAGGCGACCCCGAGGGACGGGGCAAGAGAACGGGAGGTTTCTATTTAAACATTTGCCTAAAAAGCAAGTCAGCGGAGTCTGAGTACCGCCTAAAATGCAAACGGTGCTGCAAAGCAGGCTGTTTATAAACACATGCATGTTGGGCTGCGGGCTGAAAAGGCTTTTTCCTTTTTTTGCTGTACTGGTGACCCAACTCAGGGTTCCCTATCACTGAGCTCCTCCCACAGCCCTTTTTATTTCTTAATTTTGAGACAAGGTCTTGGTAAGTTGCTCAGGCTGGGCTTGAACTTGTGATCCTCCACCTTAGCCTCTTGAGTAGCTGCAATTACAGGCCTGTCCCGCCACGCCCAGCTTTGTTTTTGTTTTTGTTTTCCTATTAGGTTGTATTAGCCACAGTTTGGTGACCTTCACCTATCTTCTGCTCAGCACCTCACCCTGGCCTCCTTGGAGGGAGAAGGAAGAGGGGGCTGGCCCGGGCTGCTGAGGAGCTCCATGGGGCACCAGGTGTTGGGATCACAGGGTGGGCCAGGCCCGGGAGGCCCCAGAATGGCTGAATGATGGTTGGAGGGTGCAGGGTTTTTGTTTCCTTAACCAACTAGAAAAGGGCAAAGTTTATGCCTAACACAACAAACGGGACCCTGACTTGGCTTTTGCGAACTGTGCCCAACAGGATCACTGGAGTGCATGTGGCAGAGACTCAGGAGAGAAACGATTGGCTTCTGAAATCGGAAACCACACCAGCTTCAGGCACGGGGGTCTACAGGGCCTCCACTGGCTTCCACCTGTGCTAGCAGGAGCATTCACAGGCCACAGGCTCCTACCTGACCTGCTCAGAATTCCATTTCAAAAGACAACTGCTCTTTCCCATTAGGCCCAGGAAAGAGTCAACAGCTGGTTGAGGCCTGGCTTGGATTGGGTTCTGTTCTGATCCCTGCCCCCTGCAGCAACACCCATTGTCCAGGCGTGGGCTGCAGACATACTCTGGTGGCTGCCAACCCTCCCAGAACATCCTAAGGAATTCCCCTGGGAAGGCTGTTCCCTGCAGAAGGGGAAAGTAGAAGGGGGGCAGCCAACATCCCTCATGTTTATACTGCTGACTTTAGGGGCGCCTACCTGGAAATACAGAGCTGTCTTTCCAACAATCACATATTCGTTTTTCCTCCAAGAAGTGGGAGGAAAAGATGTGTCCTTCTCACCCAGTGTCTTGAACCATTTTCTGTTGCTATAACAAAATACCCTTGGCTGGATAATTTATAAAGGAAAGAGGTTTGCTCAGCTCACAGTTTCTGGTGGTCCCTGTCTGGCCTTGTGGCAGATGGCCTCATGGTGGGAGACTACACACAAGACCGGAAGCCAGGGAGACCAAGCAGCCAGGCTCATGCTGCATGACAACCCATTCTGAGAACTCCAGCTCACTGCACAATAGTAGCGTTGCTGCCTCTATGAGCCACACCCCATGACCTCTCTACCTGTGCCCCACTTCTTAAAGGCCCCCACCTCTCAGTGCTGCCACAAGGACCAAGCCTCTAGCCCGTGTGTCCTTGATGGCCTCACGCAAGCTGGGAGTGAGATGTGCAGCCGTGGCCCCTGGTGATGTGTCTGTGCAAGCAGAGTGGGGTCTGGACAGGAAAGCTGGGTACAGACCCAGCAGGCACTCCAGGCCTGGAGGGAATTGCAGAAATGGCCTTGGTGCCCAGCGGGGACAGGAGCCTCCTTTGGCATTCTAATCCTAGGGTCTAGGGACTGTGCATCTTGGAAGTTGACAGCCAGGACACATGTGCAGCTGCGGGAAGCATTCGCTCCCACTCAGATCCTAAGCCCTGGTCTGTCATCCTGTGGGTGACCCCAATGTGTGACTTCCCCTCACTGAGCAAGGGACCCCTTCCTTTCTGGAGTGGCTGTGAGGATCAGGCAAGGCAGTTTCTCTGGGATGCAGGACATACCCCTGAGCATGTGGCAGGCTGGGGACGTGTGTGATTACTGCAGGCTCTGGTCTGGGCAGTGTGTGCCCAAGGCACATGGACCACCTTGCTCCACAGTGATGGCTGGCCTGAGTGTTCCCATGGCAGGAGGCCCTGAGAATGTGGTTTATGGGAGCTGAGAACTCCTGCTTTATCTTCCCTCCTGTCGCTGTGGGCTCATCTCTCTCCTCATCCTGTCAGATAGGACATGTGTCACCACCATCTGGGGTACTGCCTGTCCTGAGAGGCTGGAGACTAGAAAGGACCTGCTGGATGCCATTGCAGCCAAGGCACTGGGAGTGACTGGGATTTGAGGGGTCCATTGTTCTGCCACTTGTCTGCCATCCCTGAGATGAGGGCCACAGGGCCAGACCTGCTGGACCAGAGCTGGACCAGAGCTCCGTGTGATATCAGAGAGGGGAGCATGGACTTTAAAAGCCTGTCATGTCTGTGTTCTTCAGTTGCTGTGTTCTTCCATTGCTGTGACAAAATACCTGAGATAATCAATTTCTAAGGAAGAAAGGTTTAATCTGGTGCATGGTTCTAGAGGCTTAGTCTGTGGTTACTTGGCTCCATCCCTTTGGGCCTGCAGCAGCTCAGAACATTACACTGGGGGAGAAAACTGTCCACCCACAGTGGCCAGGAAGTATGAAGGGGGTGAGGTCCCAATGTTCCCTTCATTGTGTGGCTCATGACCTAAATTCCTTACACACATTCTCTCCTCCTAAAAGTCACCCCACATAATAATAGTGCCACAGACTGGTGACCAAGCCTTTAGACACTGGGGACATCTCAGATCCAAGCCATGATACTGCCCTCTGCACTGTGATGACAGTGGATGATCCCACATTATAAGGTGCCCATGAAGAGCTGGCAAAGGTGGCCATGCCTGCTGCAGCTCTTCCAAGGCAGGATCTCTTTCTGCACACTTTGTGTCTGGGTTTGGGACTTGTGACTTGCATTAGATGATGATGACAAAAGTGACCCAAGCCTAAGCTTGAAAGGTATGTGCACACAGGGACTTGTTCATCCCTTCTTTCTGTTCCCAGAAGCCAGCCCTGCCTGATACAGAAGCCAGGCCAGCCCACTGGATGATGAGGGCAACAGTGACCAGCACCTTGTAGCTCTGGCCAACAGCCAGCCCCTGCCAGTTATGGGATGAGCTTGTCCCAGGTCCTCCAGTGACAGCCGAACACAGGCACTCGAGACAGCTCAGCAGACATCAGCAGTGCCCGCCCTGACCACACCTCCTCAGTGGATCCATGGATCTTTGAATAAAGCCAGAGGGTGGTGTTAAAGCAATGTGAGGCAGTGAATTGGGTCATGGAAGCAACAGAAGGTGGCCCCTAGCCTCCAAAGAGGATGAAAAATGTCCACACAAACAAAGCTTCTATCAGCTGGGTGTGGCGATGCTTCTCTGGGAGGCTGAGGCAGGAGGATTGCAAATTTGAGCCCAGGGTAAGCAACTTAGTGACTTAACAAGATCCTGTCTCAAAATAAAATAAGGGCTGGGGATGTAGCTCAGCGAAAAGGCTCTCAGTTCAATCCTTAGTACTGCTAAAAAAAAAAAGAAAAAAAAGCTGGTATATCAGATATCACAGTGTGAACAATCGAATGTCCACCAACAGACATGTGAATAGACAAGTGTGACACAGTCACACAGTGCAACACTTTTTGGCCATAAAATGTGTGAAAAACTGATACATACATCTTATCTCCCTGAAGCTGTTACTGTGAATGAAAAGAGCAGAGTGCAAAGTATTGTTGTGTGCGTCACAGTGGGAAACCCTCAGGTTCTTACGCCACGTGAATATATGGTATGTGGAATATGTCTTGAAAAGTACAGTGGTGCCTCAGTTTATAAACACTTTTTTTTGCAAACAATTTGGTTCAGAAACAGAAGCGTTTGGCAACATTTTGCATTTGTTTGCAAACTCTGCACCTGGTGACAAACACAACCGGGGACATCTTTCCTGCGCAAACATGAACATGGTCATCTTTTCCAGAATCGTGGAATGAATTAAGTTCATGAACCAAGGTACCACTGTACTAAAAAGTAATAAGATAGCCCAAATTTCAATTTGGAACATGGTAATTATCTTTGTCTATTCCTGCTGCTATAACAAAATGCCTTAGATGGAGGAATTTATAAACAAAGTTGGGGACTTCTTACAGTTCTGGAGTCTGCAAGTCCATGATGGAAGGACCAGCAGGTTCAGAGCCTTTGGCTCTGTGCTCACATAGCAGAAGGACCAAAAGAGCTGAACTTGCTTCCTTGAGCCCTTTTAGAAAGGCACTAATCTCATTCACAGGGGTAGAGCCCTCTTGGCATAGTTGTCTCCCAAAGGCCTCACTTCTAAATACCATCACCTTGAGGTTTAATTCCAAGACATGAGTTTTGCAGAGAAACACACACATTCAAACCATGGCCCTCACCCAGCTAAGGACTACATTTCCCAGCCTTCTGTGCAGTCAGGGATGGCCACGTGACTAAGCTCAGGCCAATGGGCTTCTAGAAGTGACCAGTGCCAGGCCTGGAATTCCTCTTTCTCCTTCCTGTGGGCTGGAATGAAAACATGGAGGTGACTGTGTGGCCAAAGACAAAGCCCTAGGAGCTGGCAGAGGAACAACGTGGAAGGACCTGGGTGTGCAAATGATCAGAAATGGCTGATGCCTTGAGTGGAAGAGGAGGTAAAAAAAAAGGGGTTGGGGGCCGGTGAGATGGCGCGTAAGCGCCTGCCTGGCAAGCGCGAGGGCCCGAGTTCGACTCCTGGAACCCACATACGAAAAAAGGGCCGGTGATATCGCTCAGCGGCACGGGCGCCTGCTGGCGTGCGAGGCCCTGAGGTCGACCCCCGGTACCCACCAAAAAAAAAAAAAAAAAAAAAGGGGTGTAGGAGGAAGTCTGGAAGTAAAAATTGAACATTTAAAAAACATTACCCTAAAGCAGTGGGTTCTCATGGCTCTCAGGATGGAGATCAGAATTCTAAACACGTCCTCTGTTGTGCCGTTTCCAGCCAGATCCTGGATCAAGGCCAAGGTGTGGCTCTGACCTGTCCTGACAGAGAGTGGGTCCCCTGGGTACACTCATGACACCGGCCAGCCGCTCCAGAGCACACTCCACTTTTTCTAGCCTCATGTTAACTTTTGTTTCTTCTTTGATGACATCTGTCTTCTTCCCCAGGCTGGGAAATTGACCACGGCCAACACTTGACTTGTGAAAAATGAATCACGTTAATTTTTGAAAAAGTAAATAAAGGAAGAAAGGTGTTATATTATAAATTAGGAGCTTTAATTAGTCAGGATCTTGACTGCAAGCAACAAAATTGCAATTCAAATGCTTACACAAAGATGAAGCAGTTATGGTGAACAGAACTGGGAAATATAAGGCACCAGACAGACACAACATCAGGAAGAGCACTCTCTCTCCATTGCTCTCTCTGTGCTCTTCTATGTGGACTTCTTACAGGGTACCCCAGAAGCCCATGGCTCCCTTATCCTACCAGCTGAGCCACCAGTGGGAAAAAGGACTCCTTACTTTCCCAGAAGTCCTGGAATTTATTCTGATTGGTCCAGCCGTGTCACGTGATCCCTCATGATCCAATCACTGAGGCTCAGGGCAGCTGTTGCTGTCTTCTACTTTCAGTGATGCCTGAGCTTCTCCTTGGATTCAGAGGAAGATTTGTGAAGGTAGAGATGGGAGGAGGGCTTAGCAGGCAATGGCAATGTTTGAGCAAGGCACAGTGTGTGTGCCAGAAGGGGGCAAGGCAAGAAAACCCCTGTATTCATGGCATGAAGTTCAAGATAAAGACAGGTGAGAGCCAGACCAGGCACTCGGAGTGGGTGTCACAGGCCTGAGTGGACAGGTAGAGGCACTGCCACTTACCTGCTAGGGACATTGGTTAAGTCATTACTTTGCCTGGCCTGGGGCTCCCTACTTGTGAAATGGGGATTTTAAATGTTCTAAGTGACAGAGCCTTGTGAGGATTTCATGAGACAAGCAAAGTGCAGGAAAGAAGTTGGTGATCAGGAAAAGGGAGAGGGGCCGACGACAATGTGTGGCTGTGGGGAAAATCAGCTGTGCAGTCCTGGATGCTAGGTGCAGGGGCCTTTGGGAGGAACGGGTCAGTTGGTTTCTGTGCATTGCAAGTGACAGGTGACTTTGTTACTTTGTCAATAGGGTGCTTATTTCCTTCCATCATGTGGAGCCCAGAGGATGAGGCACTTCTCCAGTTGGCTAAGTCAGTGGCTCACAAATGCCACCAAACACCTGGGTGCCAGTCATCAGCATGTTCCTGGTTATGAGCTGGGTGCTGTGGCTTCAGTGCCAAGAGCAGAGTTGCCATGTCTGCAGAAGACACAGGGAAGCTTCCTGTCAGGGATCTTGTCTGCCAGCAACCAAAACTGACTCTAGGTAATTTATGCTTATACCACTCCCCAAAAGGAATTTTCTGGGTGGCGTAGAGTTAAAATGAGATTTTCTGCAAGTAGAAAAATGTCCCCAAATAATGGTGTTTTTAAAAGATGAAGATTGCTGGGTGTAGTGGCGCACACCTATAATCCCAGCACTTGGGAGTCTGGGGCAGGAGGACTGCTGTGAGTTCAAGGTCAGCCTGGGCTACATAAGTGAGTTCAAGGCCAGCCTGAACTACACAGTGAGACCCTGTCTCAAAAAAAAAAAAAAAAATGATGAAGATGAAACTGCACACCTTCAACTTGAGAAGTCCCAAGGTGGGCTGTCTGTAGCCGCTATGGATTTCTGCAGGGTTAGAGACCCAGGATCTTTCCAATTCAATGTGTTGCTGACATCAAATGGCCCAAGATGGCAGCAAGAGCTCCAGACATCACATCCACATTTCAGGTATCAGAATGAAGAGAACGGCAAAGAAAGAACAAATCCCATTTCTAGGTGTTTACCCAAGATGGGAAAATACATGTCCACACAAAACCCCAGGAGAGAACAGTTACAAAAGTCTATTTGTAATTGGCCCAAATGGAAAACAAGACAACGTCTGCCAGTTGGTGAAAGGACAAACATCTTGTGGTATATCCATACAGTGGAATACTACATGGTAATGAAAAGAACAGAGTTAGTGTCATATAGAGTAGGGATGAATTAAAAAGCATTATGCAAGACAGAAGCTGCATGACCTTTTATGACCTAGCCTTGAGGGTGACATAGCATAATTTCCACCATGCTATAGTGAGAGAACTGGCCAAAAACTTGCCTAGACTCAAGGGGAAGGGACAAAGCAAATGAATGTTAAGAAAACTTGTACCCACATTTGAAAACAACCACAAGGGCAGGACGTGGTGGTAAACACCTATAATGCTGGCACTCTGGGAGGCTGAGGCAGGAGGATTGCAAGTTTGAACCCAGTTCAGATAACTTTGTGATTTAGCCAGGCCCTATCTCAAAATTTTAAAAAGTTTTAAAAGGGATTGGAGATGCAACTCAGTTCAAAGGCCCTGGGTTCAATCTCCAGTACCACAAAATTAAATAAGTAACCAAATAATAAAGTAAATAATTTAATAAATCACCTCAAGGGGCTGAGGAAACAGCTCAGAGGTGGGACACTTACTTAGCACGCGCAAGGCCCTGGGTTCCATCCCCAGCATTGCAAAAAACAAAACAGAAAAACAAAAACAAAAACCTTCCAGAAAACCCATCACAAATGTCATGTTGGACCAGAGGCAGAGCCGGATGGTTGAGGGTGTTGGGTGTTTCCTGCACAGATGGATGAGGCTCAGGAGGAATTCTAGTATTTGTGCTATGATATGCCTCTGCAGGGCCTCTGCAGGTGGCAGTGGTGGCAGGAGGACCCTCGGGGCTATCCCTACCCTGGCCTCCCTGCTCCCTCCCTCAGCCTGTTCAACCTGATTCTGCCCCCTATCACCAAAACTTTGGAAAGTCCTCCGTCCTCCAGCAGGGCCACCCGCAGCCCTGACATGTATGGCCACCCTCCTGCTTTGATCTCCACCCTGTGTCTCCTCCTGGATCCTTGGGGTGTCCTGGCTGCCCCTTCTCTGATGCCAGCCCCCGCTAGTCCCTCTCTGTGCCATCTGCATCCCCACCCTACCCCCTGGGCATGAGGGTGGCAGGCAGAAACTCTGGGTGGGGCACTGCTACCCCTCATCTTGTGGTGCCATCCCCATCCTGTCCTGCATAACCAGCCATGAAGCCATCATGGAGGTGTGGGCACCTCCCCGCATCCTGTTCCCCTTGTGCTGCCTGTGACCGTGAGCTCACAAGGGCTCTTAGTTCCACCCCCACCTGTCAATTCCACTGTCCCCTCCCTGTTCATCCCCACTGCCAGCCTCTGTTGAGGGCAGAGTGCATCTTCCCAGACGAACCGTTCCTCTGAGAATAACCAGACGATCTGGACTGAATATTCAAGAGTGGCGGGATGGGGGGACAGGAGGGGACACCTGTCCCCAGTGGCACTATGCCGTTCTCCAGGGCGCTCCTGACCCTGGAGGCTGAGTGGTTCCCACCACTATCATGGGCCTGGGGACATGAAAATCAGGGGACTGTACCAGGAAAGAGGGGCTTTGGTAAAGGACCCAGGTTTAGACTCCCAAGAGCTGCACCCTGGAAATGAGAGCAAGCCTGAGCTTCCATGTCTGCCTGGCACCATGAGGAGCCCCATGGACTCCACTCCCAAAAAACTGCCCCAAAATATGGTTTTTTATTTTAATTAATTTTCATGGTGCTCGGGACATTACCCAGGGCCTCCTACCACTGAGCTATACTCTAGCCTGTGAAAATTATGTTTAAAACAACTATTTTAAGAAGTCTCTGCACTGAACCAAACTTTGGAACAAATGGACTTAGTAGATGTCTACAGAGTGTGCCACCCCACAACATCAGAATAGACGTTATTCTCAGCTGCACATGGGACATTCTCCAAAATAGACCGCATACTAGCTCATAGAACCTGCTTAAGTAAATGCAAAGGAATTGAAATTATCCTATGTATATTGTCAGACCATAGTGCAATGAAATTGGAAATCAATGGCAAAAGAAACCACAAGAACTTCCTGAACACGTGGAAATTAAATAGCACCCTATTGAACAACCAGTGGGTCACAGATGAAATTAAAGAAGAAATTAGACAATTTCTGCAACTGAATGATAACGACAGTACAACATATCGGAACTTATGGGATACAATGAAAGCAGTCCTAAGAGGGAAATTTATAGCATTAAATACCTATATCAGGAAAACAGAGCAAGCACAAATAAACAAGAGAAGGACCCAACTAAGAAAGAGAACTACAGACCAATCTCCCTAATGAACATAGATGCAAAAATCCTCAATAAGATACTGGCAAACAGAATGCAGCAAATCATCAAGAAGATTATACACCATGACCAAGTTGGATTCATGCCAGGGATGCAGGGATGGTTCAACATACGTAAATCAATAAATGTAATACACCAGATTAACAGAACCAAGGACAAAAATCATATGATCATCTCAATAGATGCAGAAAAAGCTTTTGACAAAGTCCAGCACCCATTCATGATAAAAACCCTACAGAAAATTGGAATAGATGGTCTTTATCTCAATCTGATAAAAGCTATCTATGACAAACCAACAGCCAATATCATACTAAATGGACAAAAACTAAAAGCCTTCTCTCTAAAATCAGGAACAAGACAAGGATGTCCACTGTCCCCACTCTTATTCAACATAGTCCTGGAAACTTTAGACAGAGCAATTAGACAAGAGCAAGAAATAAAAGGAATAATGATTGGAAAGGAAGAAGTTAAATTATCATTATTTGCAGATGACATGATACTCTATGTAGAAGACCCCAAAAACTCCACTAAAAAATTGCTAGATTTAATAAGCAAATTCAGTAGTGTAGCTGGATACAAAGTCAACACTCAAAAATCAATAGCCTTCTTGTACATGAATAACAAACTGACTGAGAGAGAAATTAGGGAAACAACACCTTTCACAATAACATCAAAAAAAATGAAATACCTAGGAATAAATCTCACAAAGGAGGTAAAAGACCTCTACACTGAAAACTATAGTACTCTGAAAAAGGAGATTGAAGAGGATATCAGCAAATGGAAAGATATCCCTTGCTCTTGGGTCGGAAGAACCAACATAGTGAAAATGGCCATACTTCCAAAACTGTTATACAGATTTAATGCAATTCCAATCAAAATTCCAACAACATATCTCACATAATTAGAGAAAACAATCCTAAAATTCATCTGGAACCAGAAGAGACCTAGAATAGCAAAGGCAATTCTGGGCAACAAAAGCAAGGCAGGGGGTATCACAATCCCTGATTTGAAAGTATACTATAAAGCTACTGTGATAAAAACAGTGTGGTATTGGCAAAAAAACAGACCTGAAGATCAATGGAATAGAATAGAAGATGCAGAAACAACTCCAGACATACTAAGCCACCTTATCTTTGACAAAGGTGCCAAACACATTCACTGGAAGAAAGATAGCCTCTTTAATAAATGGTGCTGGAAAAATTGGCTCTACACATGCCGAAGATTAAAATTAGACCCATATCTTTCACCATGCACTGAATTCAAAATGGATCAAAGAACTAAATATTAAAACAGAAACATTAAATCTCCTGGAAAATAGAATAGGTAGGGCCGGTGAGATGGCTCAGCGGCTTAAGCGCCTGCCTGGGAAGCGCGAGGGCCCGAGTCCGACTCCCGGAACCCACATACGAAAAAGGGGCCGGTGATATCGCTCAGCGGCACGGGCGCCTGATGGCACGCGAGGTCCTGAGGTCGACCCCCCAGTACCCACAAAAAAAAAAAAAAAAGAAAATAGAATAGGTAAAACTCTTGAAGACATTGGTGTAGGCAAAAACTTTATGAATAAAACCCCAGTGGCACAGGAAGTATCACAAAGAATCAACAACTGGGATCTCATCTTATTAAAAAACTTTTGCACAGCAAGAGAAACCACCAACAGAGTGAAGAGGCAACTCACAACGTGGGAAAAACTGTTTGCCAGCTATTCCTCAGACAAAGGATTACTATCGAGAACATACAAAGAACTCAAAAAAATCAGACCTCCAAAATTTAAAGACCCAATCCAAAAATGGGCATCTGAGATGAATAAACACTTTTCAGATGAAGAAATACAAATGGCAAATAAATATATGAAAAAGTGTTCAACATCACTAGTCATTCGAGAGATGCAAATGAAAACAACACTGAGATTCCATCTCACCCCAGAAAGAATGGCTGTTATCAAGAAGTCAACTAATAACAAATGCTGGAGGGGCTGTGGGGAAAAAGGAACCCTTCTCCACTGTTGGTGGGAGTGTCGACTGGTGCAGCCACTGTGGAAATCCGTGTAGAGACTCCTCGAAAAACTGGGATTGGAGGTCTCATTTGACCCAGCTATTCCCCTTCTGG
The DNA here is from genome assembly GCA_028451465.1 of Erethizon dorsatum. Classification (NCBI taxonomy): domain Eukaryota; kingdom Metazoa; phylum Chordata; class Mammalia; order Rodentia; family Erethizontidae; genus Erethizon; species Erethizon dorsatum. The sequence goes on from CM051831.1 coordinate 33,991,688, forward strand.
GTATCTTCCCAGAAGAATTAAAAACATCGTACCACAGTGATATATGTGCACCCATGTTTATAGCAGCACAATTTGTAATAGCTAGATCATGGAAACAACCCAAATGCCCATTAACCGAGGAATGGATAAGAAAGATGTGGTATTTCTATAAAATGGAATACTACTCAGCCATAAAGAAAGATAAACTGGAAACTTTTATAGGCAAATGGATGCAACTCGAGAAAATACTCACAAGCGAAATAAACCGGATGCACATCTGTAAACATCGTATTGTCTCCCTAGTATGAAAATGCAATTTCACTATGACTATTCCATTCCTTAGTCTTCTATTTTTACCTAGCTTTTACATGGCTTAATCTTATACTGAGTAATGTTTTTCTCCAAAAGGTATTTGTACATTCTCTAATGCTTGAGTTTGTTAATACATGAGAATGTTTACTTGTTGTTTTTAAAAAATAAATAAATAAATAAAATCTGAAAAAAAGAAGCAAAAAAAAAAAAAAAAAGAAAGATAAACTGGAAACTTTTATAGGTAAATGGATGCAACTCTAGAAAATACTCACAAATGAAATAAACCGGATGCACATTTGTAAACATCGTATTGTCTCCCTAGTATGAAAATGCAATTTCACTATGACTATTCCATTCCTTAGTCTTCTATTTTTACCTAGCTTTTACATGGCTTAATCTTATACTGAGTAATGTTTTTCTCCAAAAGGTATTTGTACATTCTCTAATGCTTGAGTTTGTTAATACATGAGAATGTTTACTTGTTGTCTTTAAAAAAAATAAATAAAGTTTGGAAAAAAAAAGACAAATAAATAAATAAATAAATAAAAGAATGTTTACTTGTTGTCTTAAAAAATAAATAAATAAAATTAAAGAAGTTTCTGGAAGCTGGGTACAGTGGTGCACACCTATAATCCTTGTACTTGGGAGGCTGAGGCAGGAGGATTGTCATCAGTTCAAGGCCAGTCTAGGCTGCATAGTGAGTTCAAGGCCAGCCTGGACTACCTAGCAAGATGCTGTCTCAAAGCATCAAATCAAATCAAATCAAGTCTCTGGAAATGGTCCTAACAGCATACAGGAAATGAAGAAGTATTTATTCAAAAAAACCTGAAACTCAGGCATAGTCTGTGATATTCCAGTCAAGACCCCCTTTCTCTGCCCCATCAGTGCAGTGACACAGACCCCACCCATCCCAATGGCAAAGGCACAGGACTCCCCTCACTCCAGCTCCCAGTGAAGGCCAACCATCCTTAGATTGTCCTCTGCTCCAGCTCCCACTGTTGAGGGCACACTGTGGTCCGTGCCCCCACTGTGAACAGAGGGGCAGAGCTGTTTGCACCCCAGGGAGGGCACTGTTGAGAACTCAGGGTCCCTGCTGCTCTTCCCAGGCTCATGGGGTGGGACATCCACTATGGGACAAGGATCCTGCCCCCCCCCCGGGGGCCTGGATCTCCTCCAGGCCCCTGTCCAATCAGCTCGGAAAACTAGGTGTCGCTGGGAAGGAGGCGCTCTGTGTCCCTGCCCTGGCGCCACAGTGTGGCTGAGGATGAGAAGCAGGCCTTAAACATGAGCTCTGACTCCTCCCAGGGCTCTGAGTCAAAGTGTGAAGGGCAAGGCCAAGGGCGTCTTGGGCACAGCTGGACGGTTATGTGAGGTGGCCGGGAGGATGGGATGGGGTCGCTGGAGACACAGGCTAGCCTGGAAGCTGGCATGGGGGTAGAAAATGGGGACGAAGACAGAGGGGAGGGGCTGGTCTTGTCTGAGCAAGTCTCAAGCCCTGAGCTTGGGAATTGTGTGGTGCTGGGGAGTCAGAGCCAGAAGGAACATGACGTACGCAGGCCACCCTCCCTCAGGGCAGCTCAGGGTCCTGATGATTCACCGGGACATGGAGAATCCACAGTTTATGACAGGGACAGACATGGTGAGGTCAGAGCAAGGGGAGAGCAGTGTGCGGCTGGCCATGCTCTGTGAGTCAGAACGGGACACCACTGTGCGACAACACGCAGGGAGCGCTGCCCATCAGGAATCTCGGGGTTCAGCTTCACTGGGGCTCCCTACACAGGTGTGGGTGTCCCGTCACTCACATGGTTAATCCCAGCTTCTGGGTTGAATGTCACCACCCCAAGCTCCCATCCAAGTCTCTCCGCTGGTCATGGTCACTCCAGTGTGGCCGTCCCCTCCCCAGGGTATGGACAGTGCCCCGCACCACACCCTCCCTCAGCTAGTGTGGCCCATGGTGTGTTCTAGTGTTTCAGGGAAAGCAAGACCCGTTTACCAGATGCAATGTCCAGGAGCTTAGAGGTGACTTCCCAGAAGCCGGGGGCAGAGGCCAGATGGATTTGGGGGAAGGTTAAGGTTTTTATTATGCGCTGTCCCTTCAAAGGGGCTTGAATCGGATTGGGGTGTTTTATGTCACTGTAGTTAGCGGAGCTGACAGCCAGCAGCCTCTGGTCGCAGCAGTCCCTGTCCCCGGCGGACATCAGAGGGCAGGGCGGTGGGCGAGAGATGGCTTCACTGCTATCACTCATCACTCACTCAATGAAAACCAGGCAAATCCAGTGCCACACTGGGGCATGGGGGAGACCAGGACCCAGTCACTACAATGTAGTCTCTAAAATGCTCAATTTCTAACAAAAACAGTGAGATATGGGAAGAGACAAGAAAGTGGGACCCACATAGCTGGGGGAAAGGCAACAAGAAGTGACTCTTAGAGTCACAGCCTTAACCTAACAAAGGTTTTGATGTAGCTGCTATAAACATATCTGAGAACTAAGGAAAACCACTATTGGAACAGCAAGGGAAGGAGCGATGACAACATCACATCAGAGAGGGAATGCGCACAGTCGGGTGAAGTGGCACTCGCCTATGATCCCAGCCCTCGGGAGGCTGAGGCAAGAGGATCGCTGTGAATTTGAGGTCAGCCCAGGCTACAAAGTGAGACCCTGTCTCAAAAAACAAAACAAGGGGGCCGGTGAGATAGCTCAGTGGCATAAGTGCCTGCCCGGCAAGCGCGAGGTCCTGATTTCGACTCCTGGTACCCACATAAACAAAACAAAACAAAACAAACCAGGAAAAGAAAAAAAAAAAAAAAACACAGAAAAATTATTTGGGGGGAAAAAAAAAAAAAACATTGGCTTTTCATGCAGAAGGCCCTGGGTTTGATTCCCAGCACTGAAACTAAACAAACAAAAAATAAATGAAAAGAATGAAAAAGAAGAAACCAAGCTTGAGCGTAGCTACAAGCACACCGACAGGAGGACTGTCGGAGAGAAAGGTGAAGGACAAATAGTTGATAGAGACTGGGAACTTCCCAATTTTATTTTAAAAATCTGAATCTACTCATTGCATTGGCGCGGTAGCACCCAGCAGGAATAAACGCACAGGTCTACAGCCAGGACCTCAGAGCATGGGGCTCAACAAGGGGAAGAAGGAGGCTTAGAAAACAGCAAGAGCAAAATGAGCCCCACTTACAAGGGAACTACAATAAGATTAACAGCTGAGCAGGCCTTGGTGGTGCATATCTGTAACCCCAGCTACTCGGGAGGCTGAGGCAGGAGGATCACAAGTTTGAACCCAGCCTGAGCTGCTTAGTGAGACCCTGTGTCAAAATAAAAGAAATAAATAAAAGAGAGCAACAGCCACATTCTCATCAGAAGCAGAGGTGGCCAAGAGGCCATGGGTACATCTTTAAATCATCAAAGATGAAAACTGTCACTGGAGAATCCTCATCCAGCAAAGTTGTCTTCCAGAAATAAAGGAGAAATAAAGATATCCTCAGGAAAGTAAACTGAGAAAATCTGTTACGAGTAGGTCTGCCTTACAGGAAATACTAGTGGAAGTTCTTCAGGCTGAAAGGCAGTAACTCCACACAGTGATTAAGGTCCTCACAAAACCAAAAAGAAAACCAACAAAAGACAACACCTATAAAGGTAATGATAAAATAATCATATTGAAAGTATAATTATTCTTACTATGTTTAAACATAAAATATAAAGTGAAAGTCAAATATGAGTCCATATTTCTCATTGCTCCTCACGCAGTCGCACAAAGCAAGATGTGAGTGATGTCTGCCTGGGCCGCTGCTGCACCCAAGTGTAGCAGATTCGCTAGGCAGGTGGCAGTGAAACCACTTGGGTCAAGGAAATGCACCCAGACACTTAGTAGCTTGAATCCACAGAAACAAATGCAGAGACTCAGAAAGAGATGTGAAATGGAAAGTAACACTTGTAACAGTGTAAAGCTAGGTTGTAACTTTAGCGAAGATGTATGATAAGACGACAAAAAGGGGAACATGAATGAAGTTACATGAGGATAACATCTCAGTGGAATTGAGTTAGTATAAATCAGAAGATGATGGTAAGCCTGTAGCAACCACTCAGGAAATACCTCAAAAAGATACAGTGGTGCAGGCCCGGCAGTGCGTGCCTGTCATCCCAGCACTGGGGAGGCTGAGGCAGGAAGATGGCAAGTTTGAGCTCAGCCCAAGCAACTGAGCAACTTAGTGAGATCCTGTCTCAGAAAAAAAAAAACAGGGGATGTATCTCATTATGAAGACCCTGGAATCAGTCTCCAGTATTAGAAAAAAAGTTATAGTAAAAAGATTATAAATAAATTTAAATTTAAATACTACACTAAAAAAATCATTTAGTGGCTGGATGTGGTGGCGCACGCCTGTAATCCCAGCACTTGGGAGGCTGAGGCAGGAGGATCAATGCTAGTTCAAGGCCAACCTGGGGTACAAAGTGAGCTCAAGGCCAGCCTGAACTGTATAGCAAGACCCTGTCTCAAAAAGACAACAAAACAAAACAAAACATCACTTAGTGCAAAGGAAAAGGGTGAAGAGAAATAGAAAGGAAATAGGTGGAAAAAATTGAATGGCAGATATAAATCTACTCATATCAATAATAACATTGAATATGAATGGATTAAACAATCTAGTCAAAAGTTAGAGATTGTCACACCAGAAAAACAAAAATTCAATTATACATTGTCTAACGGAGGTACATTTTAGGTCAAAGATGCAAATAAATTGAAAGTAAAAGGGTGAACAAGATGCACAGAATTCCTCGTTTAACAGCCGAGTTCCATTCCTGTCACTAGGTTGTTGAATGAATTGGTCACTAAACGAGGAACTGTACATAGTATGCACATCACAATATTTAAAACAAAGAAATGGTCAAAGGAAACTCCAACCTGATGACTTTGCTTTTATTTGTGTAACTCTTACATGCAGTACTGTAATGTATAACAGAATATAAAACTATAGTACTGTACTGTACAGTACAATCAGCAAAAATTATAGTACCATATAAACAAAGTATGCTATACAAAAAAAGAAACTGAGGATCTATAAACAAGATGTGCAGAAACTGTACAAAAAAGAAGGTGGGTCATAAGTCTGAAAGTCCTTAAACAGGTAGGTTGTTAAGCGAGGAATATCTGTATGACACAAATATCAACCTTCAGGAGGCTGGATCAGCTGTGCTAGTGTCAGACAAAATAGACTGTGGGGGGTAGAAGTGTAGCTCAGAGCGCTTGCCCAGCATGTTAAAGGCCCTGAGCTCGATCTACAGCAACACACACACAAACACACTCACACACACACAGAGCCAGATGGCTTCACCAGTGAAGTCTCTCAAACATTTCAAGAATTAATACTTATTCGCATAAATGCTTCAAAAAAAGAAAAAAAAAAAAGAGCAGGAGGGGGTGGAGGAGGAAGAGGAGGAACAGCAGCAGCAGTGGTGAGAACCATTCTCAACTCATTCTTTCTATGATGCCAGCACTGCCCTGGTACCAAAACTAAAGACATCATATGAAAAGAAACTACAAACCAATATCTCTTATGAAAATAGATGCAAAAATCCCCAACCAAACACTAGCAAACTAGATCCAGGAATGTATATAAAGAGCCATATATCTATCATGATCAAAGGGGATTTATCCCAAGAATGCAGGTTTGGTTTAACATCTGAAAATCAACCATTCAAATATGTTATATCAATAGAAGAAAGGATAGAGCACACACAATCATCTTGGTACATGCAGAAAAAAGCATTTTAAAAATCCAACAACTTTCATGATAGAAAAGAAATTAAATAAACCAAGAATAGAATGGAATTTCCTCAACCTGATAAAGGGCAATTTTTAAAAAATCCACTGCTAACATCATACTTAATGCTGAAAGACAAAATATCTTCCCCATTGTCATTGCTTGTATCTAGATGCCCCCCCAAAGCCTCAGGCAGTCATAGGTGGGGGTTTTCGGAGGTGGCTGGATCTAGAGTGTGTGCTGCTGGGATCAAGGGCGTGATGCTGGGACTGATTCACAGTGCGATGCTAGGATTAAGGGTGTGAGTGCTATAAGGACAGGTAGCCTGGAAAAAATATAAGAGACAGAAAGAGGGCTGTTGTTGTCATTATTTGTCACTTATTGCTGGCTGTTTTGCTTCTTCACTACTTTGCTGCCTTCTGCCCATCATGAACGGTTTCTCCTCTGCGATGCCCCTCTGCTTTGCCACCCTGCCTTGGAGCCAGCCAACTATGAACTGAAATATCTATGAACTGTGAGCTAAATAAATCTTTCCTCCTTTATTTATTTATTTTTTGTTCCACCTTTCCTCCTTTAACTTGTGGGTGTTGGGTATTTTGTCCCAGTAATGAGAAAAATAACTAAGACACCCATAAAATCAGGAAAAGTCAAGAATGTCCACTCTTTTTTTTTTTTTGTGGGTACCGGGGGTCAACCTCAGGACCTTGCTCACCAGCAGATGCCCATGCTGCTGAGCGATATCACCGGCCCTTTTTTGTATGTGGGTTCCGGGAGTCGAACTCGGGCCCTCATGCTTGCCAGGCAGGTGCTTACGCCGCCGAGCCATCTCACAGGCCCAAGAATGTCCACTCTTGCCACTTTTAATCAATATTATACCAGACGTCATACCACACAATTACGTGATCAAAAATATATATAAGGCACCCAGACTGGAAAGATAGAAGTGAATTATCTCAGCTCACAGATGATATGATATTTTATACAGAAAATCTTAAGGAAATCGCTAGAAAACTGTTAGAGAACTAAGATATATCATGTACAGGTAAAAATTCGATGTGATGAATGTGATTATTATGCATATCTAGATTGTACCAATAAACTTAATTAAAAAAACTGTTAGAGCTAATAAATGAATTAAGCAAGGTTGCAAGATACAAGATCAATATACAAAAATCAATCATATTTCTATACACTTGCAATGAACAATCTGAAAATGAAAGTAAGAAAACAATTCAATTTCCAAGGCACCAAAAAAAAAATGAAAACAACAACAACAACAAAAAACCTTAACAATAACTTTAACAAAAGTAGTACAAAACATATTCCCTGAAAACTATAAAATAATGCTGAAAGAAACTAAAGGAAACTGAAATAAGAAGAAAGACATTTCATGTTCAAGGATGTAAAAACAATATTGTTAAGATGACATGCCAGGTGTAGTGGTGCATGCCTATAATCCCAGCACTTGTGAGGCTGAGGCAGGAGGATCATGGTGAGTTCATCAGCCTGAACTACATAGTGAGTACAAGGCCAGCCTGAACTACATAGTGAGACCCTGTCTCAACAACAAAACAACACTGACAATAGTCCCCTAAATGGCCTACAGATTCAATAGTTCTGTCAGAATCAGAGTTGGCTTTTGTCTTGGTTACTTTCTCCTCACTAAAACACAACATTTGACACTCACAGTTTAAGGGAGGAGAAGTTTATTTTGTCTGATGTTACAGTTCATGGTCAGCAGGATCCAGGGAAAAAACAGCACAGTGGAACGGCCCAGGCAGAGGACAGCTGCTCAAGTCATGGCGGTCAGGAAGCAGAGAGAGAAGGAGGAGCTGGGAGGGAGACACTCTCCACCAGCCACGCCCACAGTGACTGCCTCTTCTGACCAGGCCCCACCTGCTAAGCACACATTTAGCCATTGCACCCCATGATTCAATCCTTTATGAGCACATGAGGCTTTGGGGAGATATCTAGATACAAACCATAATAGCTTCTTTGCAAAAATCAAAAAGCTGGCTCTCAAGGTCATATGGAATTTCAGAGGGAAAAATACAAAAAATAATACTGAAGAAGAACAAAGGAGAACTCACATTTTGTGATTTTTATAACTTACTGTAAGGACTGACGGACTAGAAGTGAAAATCCAACTTGTGCATTTATAATCAACTGATTTTTCATAATGTTGACAAGGTGGAAAAAGAATAGTCTTTTTCAACAAATAGTTCTGGGACAAATGGATAGCCACATGTCTAAAAAAAGTTGGACCCTGTTGTTGTCAGGGTTTACAAGGGAAAAGATTTAATACATGACACATAATTTATAGGATCATTTTGTAATATTCACCCAAAGAGTCAAATGCAAAAGAATATAGGAAATCTGACCACACACTAGAGACCCAAAGAATCTAGCTGAGGGCCTGGATTCCGTGCAATGTCCTGCACGAGTCCAGATGAAGACCTAGAGCCCATGGCAATGCCCTCATGAGTCCAACTGGAGGTCTAGAGCCCACGACAATGTCTCATGCAAGTCTGTATCAAGGATCTGCACTGGGAAGGCCCAAAGGGCAGTGGTGAAAGGTAGAAGATGTGCAGTGGGATGAAGGATCTGTGCCAGCAGGCTGAGGGATCTGCACTGGAGCCAGGAAGCGACACTCAGGGTAAGGACAAGAGCTCCCATGAATAGAACCGCAGCAATCCTCAGTGACAGCGAGGACCCGAGCTCCTCCAACGATAACAGCTGAGTTCATATCAGGAAAACCAGCATGACAAGCTTCTTCAGGAGAATCAACAGCACACCATCTTCCCCTCCAGTTCTCTCTTTTTTTTTTTCAGTTATCTTTTTTATGCTGTGAGCAATAATCCTCAGGTGGGCCTTCCACACCCAGCACCATATTGATTCAGTTCAGCTGGGGGTTACAAGTTGACCAGTAGTTTATCCACCACAGACCCTAACCTTCCACCGTACAAAATTAACTCAAATGAATCAAAGACCTAAATATAAAACTCAGAGCTAGAAAATTATTAGAAGAGGGCCGGTGAGATGGCTCAGTGGCGTAAGCGCCTGCCTGGCAAGCGCAAGGGCCCGAGTTCGACTCCCGGAGCCCACATACCAAAAAAGGGGCTGGTGATATCGCTCAGTGGCACGGGCGCCTGCTGGCGCGCGAGGTCCTGAGGTCGACCCCCTGGTACCCACAAAAAAAAAAAAAAGAAAATTATTAGAAGAAACATAGGGGTAAACATGAAAGATCTTGAATTTGGTAATAGGTTCTCAGGTGTGACACCAAACCATGAACAACCAAGAAAAATACAGATAAGTGAAACTTCATCGAAATTAAAAACACTGGTGTTTCAAGGAAACCATCAAGAAAGTGGCACAGCAACTCACAGAATCACGTCTCTGATAAGGGACTTGTATTTAGAATGTGTAAAGAAATCGTACAGCTCAGTAATAGACAAATAGCACAAGACGTATCTATCAAAAAACTTGCGTAGATATTTCCCCTAAGAAGAGATGCCAATGGCCAATAAGCACACAGAAGGAAATCCAGCACCCTTAGTTATCAGAGAAATGCAAGCCAAAACCACGAGATATGGTACTGTTTCATATCTGCTAGGATGGCTAAAATAAGAAAGTAAAATAATAATAATAAGTGTTGGTGAAGAGAGGAAGAAACTGGAAGCCTCATATACTGCAGTTGGGAATGTGGTATAGGGCAGTCATTTTGGAAAACAGACTGGCAGTTCTTTAAATGGGTAAGCATGGAGTTTCCTTCTGATTCTGCAAGTCTACTCTTAGATACCTACCCAAGGAAACAAAAACATGTGTTCACACAAAAACTGGTAAACAAATGCTTATAGAAATGCTGATGGGGCCGGTGAGATGGCTCAGCAGCGTAAGCGCCTGTCTGGCAAGCGCGAGGGCCCGTTTGACTCCCAGAACCCACATACAAGAAAAGGGCCAGTGATATCGCTCAGCAGCATGGGCGCCTGCTGGCGCATGAGGTCCTGAGGTCGACCCCCAGTACCCACCAAAAAAAAAATAAAAAATAAAAAATAAATAAAAATAAAAACCAAACAAAGCCAGGCAGTGGTGCACGTCCATAGTCCCAGGTACTTGGGAGGTTGAGGCAGGAGAATCACTTGATCCCAGCAGTTTGAGACTGGCCTGGGGACATACAAGATCCACTTCAAAAAGCAAAAAATTAAAACGAGCAAAAATGAACGAGAAGTAAGCTATCTCTCACAGGAACTGACAACTAGTTTCAAATCATCTCCCTGGTTTGATTAAGGTGACCTAAAATTTGTAATGTTTCTAGCCTAGCTGTTTTCTAGAAGCAAATTTAAATCCTTCCTGAAGAAAGATAATATCATTCAGAACTTAGACTGTCTCTACACTTTTTCAGAGACAATGTATAGTAACCAATTACAAATCACAAGGCAGACAAGAATACAGGATATGATTGAAAACCAAGAAAAAGGACAGAGCAGGCTTCATAGTACTTCCAGTTTCAGCTGAAACATCACTTCTTCAGAAAGTTTTCTCAACTCCCTGGACCTATTAGTCCCCCTGGGTAAACTCACTCCCATCCCACCCTATGCCTCCTCTAATTGCCCAATATCTGTGAGCAAATGATTTAACTGTGTTCAGTGTATACATTTTGTACCAACCAGAATTTAACTTGTTATAGAACTTTAATCATATCTCACCTTTCCTAAGAAAGTAAACTTTATAGTAAAATGTTAAGTTGTAGTATGGTACCTATATAGAGAAATGCACAGCTGACTCACCAGTGTACCTCCTCCTCCTCTTGGTACTAGGGATGGAAACACAGGGCCTCAAGCATGCTAGGTAAATGCTGTACCACTGAGTGACACCCCATCCCACAGGTGTGCATTTTGGTGAATTTTTACTACCTGTACAGAACCATGTAACTATCACCCAGGTCAAGGCACAGAGCATTCCCAGCTTTTACCCCAGAAACCCACCTTGTATCCCTGCCCCAACGGTAATAAATTCCTATCTTCTAACACCTGTCTTTCAGTGCATCTAGGATTAGTTTTATTTGTGTTAGTTCAATGTATTTTCAAAGCATACAAAGATGTGGTTTTTTGTTTGTTTTAAAAAGAAAAGATAGAACAAAATTTCAAAACAACATAATAGGAGGGTAACAACGGTTAATACATTGCATATTGTTATCTTTAAATTAGTTACTCAGGGTACAAGATATCAGCATTCAATTGTCCAAATAATATTAGCACAAGCCTTTCTTTTCAATGAACTGAGCAAAATTAGTAGTGTATCTATCTTAACTACCTTGTATATATATATTTTTTTCTTTTCCCTTCCTTCTTTTTTTTCCCCCTTCCTTCTTTTCTCCATTCCCCCATCCCAGTTTCTCTTTCCTTTTGAACAGTTTCTTCCTGTTTTACCATATCTATTGTACATTTTGGATCTTATTTACTCTTTCAGTTTCTCACACTAGGGAGACAATATGAAGTTTACACATGTTCATCCGGTTTATTTCATTTGAGTATGGTCTCGAGTTGCAAAAGATGTGTGTTAGAGACTACTCACTGAAGGTTCATTTATGACAGCAATAGATGGAGAATAGCCCAGATGTCCATCAATGAGGGACGGAGTGAATTTCTTATGGTGTCTCTTACAATAACATTCTACTCAACCATTAAAACTGAAGACACAGATATGAATAAACTGGCACAGAAAGACATCCAAGACATGCCAGGAAAGTGGAAAATCAAGTTTTAAAAAAAATATCTATCTGTATATCAGTTACATGGGGAAAAGTCTGTATTTACTTGTACCTTTGTAATTGCTAAGCCCATGGTGTGGGGGCATACATGCCAGCTGCTCACAACTGGAAGAAGGGGATGGGAGAGGAAGGGGAGGAACTTGCATCTATAAAAAAATACAAGGGTGTCTATATTTTTCTGTACAAAGAGCATGCATTCTTTTTGCAATTCTATTTGTTTGTTTGTTTTTCAGTGCTGAGGGCGGAAGCCAGGGCCTTATGCATGCTAGGCAAGCGCTCACCACTGAGCTCCACCCCCAGCCCTTCCTTTGTAGTTTTATAAAAGCAATTTAAACATTGAAGAACATACAGAATAAGGCCTGGAGCTTGCCTGTAGTGTTATGTATTAAGAAATGTCCTGGGCCGGTGAGATAGCTCAGCGGCATAAGCGCCTGCCTGGCAAGTGCGAGGTCCTGAGTTCGACCCCCGGTACCCACAGAAAAAAAAAAAAAAAAAGAAATGTCCACCTGCCTGCATCTATTTTACAATGACAAGTGCCTGTGCTGTGTGACAGGGACCCTGGCTCTTTGGGAATTCTCTCGAGCAGCCTGTGGAACCACACATTTGAAAGCAGTGGAGACTCCCACTACTGGCAGAGTGAAGCCACAGAAACAACCTCAGTGCCACTCACTGAGGAAGCGGTAAAGAGACCATGGCACTCACTGAAGAGCGCAGCATCCAGGAGGACGGAAGGGATGTGTGTATACCAGCATGCACAGGGGCCTCAGGTAGATTACCAGGTGCAAAAGCAAGGTGCAGAGCCCCACATGAAACATATAATGGTTAGCTAGAACCCCTCCTCAGCCAGTGCTCAGTATGCACACTTAGGGCACCAGAGAAGATCAAGAAGGTCGTGTTCCCAGCAACAGTGTGTGAGGCTGCAGCCCAGGAGGGTGGCAGCTGGCAGTGGGCTCCAAATCAAACCAAATGTCTCCTTCACTTCCCTCCCCTCTCCTCCCTTCTTTCCTTTTTCTCTTCCTTCCCCTCTTTCTTTCCTTATTTCTTTTGTACCAGGGATTGAACCCAGTGCCTTCTCACTGAGCTACATCTCCAGCCCTTTTTATCTTTTTTATTCTGAGTCTGAGTCTCTCTAAGTCACTAAGTTGCTCGGGCTGGACTCGAATTGGCCATCCTCCTGCCTCAGCCTCCCAAAGGGCTGGGATTTCAGGCTTGCACCACCACATCCAGCAACTTTCTATTCTTGAGCACTATGACTGCATCCGGGGCTCTCCTGCCCATATCTTGTCACCCATGGTGGAGAAAGCAGGGCTGGTGAAGGGAAAGGACCATCCCAGCCACATGGGTGGGGATGGCAGAGCTGGGCCTCAGCTCCAGGTGGGCTGAACTTGACCCTCCTGGTCAGAGCTGTGGAGGGGTTCAGGGCTACAGGAGGGACTTGGGGGGCTGCATTTACCTGGTTCCCTGTATGACTTGCAGAATCCCCACCACCACTGCTGAGCGCCTGTTCAGGAATGGACAATGACACACCTGTGGCAGGTGAGTGGCCCCTCCAAGACGGGAGCCCAGGCCACCTTTGGGCTCCTCCTATGGTGAGAGGTCTCCATGCTCTCTGGCGGCAGGATGTCTGATGGGGAGCTGCACTCTGCCCTGTGGGACCTCGCCACAGCCTCAGCTTTGTCACTGTGTCCCTGAATACCACCTGCTTTCCTGCCAGGGACAGCCCTGCGGAGCCTTAGGGAGTGGGACTGGACCCCTGGGTCTCCCTTCTGTGGGCTGAGCCCCCTCAGCTTGTGCTATCCGGCCTCTCACCAGGTTGTCCCTGTCCCCAAGCCAAGGCCGACCTCCCACGGAGGAACTTGGGACATGTGGGGCTGATGGCTCCTGGGGTTTGCAGCACATGAAGGGGACCCTCAAAGGAAAGGATGCCAGCTGTCCTGAGGCATCATGGGTTGCATGCTCCCAAGCAATTTCAGAGCAGATATGTCCCAGTTCTTGACGCCCCACAGTGGCCTGTGCCACTTTCAGACCCCTGACACGGCACCCAAGCCTTGGCAAGTGTGGCAAAGCCAGGCACTTCTCCTGCCCAGGACCGTGTCGTGGTGGTTTCCGTAAGTTGGTGGCGATTGCATAACATTTCACCAACTGCCATGCCGGATATGTTTTGCAATCTAGCCTGCTGTGCCACACGTGTTGGCTGGCACAGCCGGGCCTCCTGCAGAGCCGGAGGAAGTCTGAGAGTGAGGGGGTAACTGACAGCGCCTAGCAGCAGCCTGCCCATCCCAGGCACAAGGTCCTCAGCGAGCAGAAGAGGAGGCACCAGGGTCCCACGTCCTGCTGTCCCGGGGGCACTGGAAGCCCACAGACCAAGCAGGGCAGGCGTGGCCTTCAGAGGAGCCACCACCATCACAAGGAGCTGCTCTTGGGCCTGTGTGGAGATCTCTCCCCAGATCCATCAGGGGGAGCCCATCACTTGGAACTGAACCCCACGCAGGGCACGTGCCAGGAGGCGGCCCCTGGGCACACGTGAAACTCAATGCCCTAAGGAGGAGAGGGATACTAAGGAGGAGGGTGCAGGCCGTGGCCAGCTGAGGGAGACAGTGAGGGTCCACCAGCTGGCATGGGAAGAGGGGAGCCGTCTCGCCCAGGATAGCTGTGGATGGTGGCAGGCGGGCGTAAGGCTTGGCTGTCACCAGTCGCTTGCCAACAGTTATTCCACAGTTTGGGTGATGAGCCAGGTGACTGTGGTGCCCCCAGAGCACATGTCAGGAGTCTCAGGGAAAACAGAGCCAGCTACAGAGAAAGGCCTGGGACACTGGTGCATCTGCTTTGGGCAGATCAGGGAGTGCAGAGCGCACTGTGACAGTCCCCCTAGTCCCAGATGCATCCCCTGTGCTGGAAATGCAGCTGCTGATGGCTCCCAGCAGAGACCTCGCCTGAGCTGACTGCACCCAAGGTCAGACCCCCTGCTTGGGGACAGCGAGTGGAAAGGACCAGCCCTTGCACACCAACCTGGGACCCCTTCGAGGGCCACCCCAGCCCTGAGGTCCTTGAGGTTGGCTGAGCCCTGCTGTGACCACGGTGTGGCCCAATGCCCTCCACCTGGTCCTTCACCCTCGTTCCCTCCCAAGATACCGACTTTGAGGCTCTGGGGAGTCTGTTCCCCAGGGAACCCGCCCTGGGAACCGGGGCACTGGGACACAGAGGGGCCAACAGAGGAGGAGACAGATGTGTTCAGGACACACAGTCCCTGCTGGTCTCCTCCCCGCGTACCCCTGCCATGACATGCCAGGCCACCACAGGCACGTGGCAAGGGCAAGCGGCATCATGTGACACCTCTGAAACCCAAGCCAGGACAGATCTGCCTCCTGTAGAAGCACACCCTTGGTGTTTGTCACAGGGGTGGAAAGCTGGTGTGTTAGCTTTTCATTATTGTCACAAGAGGCCTGAGGACAACTTAAAGGAGGGTGGGTTTGATCTGGCTCCCAGTTTCCCAGGTTTCAGTCCATGGTGAGCAGGTTCCATTGCTTTGGTCACACAGAGACATCATGGTAGAAGGACCTGGTAGAGGAAGGCTGCTCGCCTCATGACAGACAGGAAGCAGAGAAACAGAGGACCAAAGAGAAAGAGACTGTGGACAAGATCGAGTCCCCAAGGGCGCACCCCCAGGACCCCCTCCCCTAATCTGCAGTCTCCCAGTGTCCACAGCAATCCCAGGCTCCGAGCATGACATCACACTGCGAGAAGCAGGGAAGTGGTGGTCCCATCGTGTAATGTCCCCATGCAGACGCAAGAGGTGTGACCAGCTGCAGGAGCATAGACGATAGACATGTAAGGAAACAATTAGGAAGAGATGCACCTTGGGTCTTTGCTAACTTTGCTTTTAATGTTATATTTATATAATTTAGTTTTTAATAACTGGTCTGTAGGTTTGCAGAAGTTTAATGATCATCCCTGGTGGGTTGGTAAGAGCCAGTTCAAAGGCAGCACAGGGTGATTTAGGCTTTATTGAGAAGCAGTTCTTCCAAAGGATGTGTCTTGTCACGTGTTTCCCTCACTCGTTTACCATCAGTGGCTCCCTATTGCCTCGGGATGGAGTCCAGCATCAGCCAGCTTTTCTGACCTCATGTCATACCTTTGTCTCCCCTCACTGTCTGTGACCTGAAGTCCACGCCTGTTCATTCTGTCCCTCCTGCCCTGCTTGCTGTGTCTCTTCTCCTACTCTGTGAGGCACAGTGGCCCTACATCCCTGAGCCTGTCCCTGAACTGCCCACACCAGGGACCACAGTCTCCTTTGCACACCTGCAGGTGACCTGGTCCCCTCACTGACTTCTGATGGTGACTGTCACCCAGTTTCTATTGCAGATGACAGGGGCAGCACCTGGTCCTCTGTACATAGTGGGGTCCAAGGTGTGTGGGATGGAAATGACTATTATTATTATTGCTATTATTTTGCAGTCCTGGGGATTGACCCAGGGCATTTGCACTGACCTATATTTCCAGTCTGTTAAAAAACAAAACAAAACAAAAAAAAACACTTTTTTTTTTTTTAATTTTGAGACAGAGTCTCACTAAGTTGCTAAGTTTCTCAGGCTGGGCTCCAATTTGCAATCCTCCTGCCTCAGCCTTCCAGAGTGCTTGGATCACAGGTGTGCACCACCACACCTGGCCCAACTCATTATTTTGAAAACTGGTAAATAAAGAGAAAGCATCAAGCAGGAGGACTGCTGAGAGTTCAAGTCCAGCCTGGAATACAAAGCAAGACCCGGTCTCAAACCACCCCCCAAAAAAAGGAAGAAAGAAAGAAGAAAGAAAGGGAGAAAGGAAGAAAGAAGAAAGAAAGAAAAAGAAAAAGTAGAAAGAAGCACACAAACATGCTGGTTACAGAAATGTACAAATCGCATTGAGATCCTGCGTCAGCCAAGCTGCAGGATGACAATTCAGGAATTGCTGTTAATTTTCAAAAATGCGATAACTTGACTGTGGCACTGTTTTTCAAAGCCTTCATCTTCCTAAACAATGGGGACAGGCTGGCGGGCCGGTCCCTGATGGCACTGGCTTAGTGTGCACGGGGCGGATGGTTTCCTACTGTTGCTGTAGCCGATCGCCACAACCTGGCATCATCCCACAGCACACATTTATGACTTTGCATTTATTTATTTATTTGTTTGTTTGTGACAGGGCCCTGCTATGTAGTTCAGGCTGTGCAGCCCAGGCTGGCCTCAAACTTGCAGTGATCCTCCTGCCTCAGCTGCCCGAGTGCTGGCATTACAGGTATGCACCACCACACCCGGCTAACATTTTAAAAAATGTGTTTTTTTCCAAAAATGTTTTTATTAGTCTATGTTTGCAGTACCTAATGTTTACATTTCCTGTGGGGAGTTGGGTCAGGTACACAACACATCTTAATTCCTTTTTCCCTCCCCTTCCTCCACTCTTGATCCCCTTCCCCTTTGAGAAAATCTATCTCCATATGTCCTATTGTATGTTTTGATCTTTATTTATACTTTGGGTTTCTCATATAAGAGAAACCATATAATTTTTATGCCTGTGTGTCTGATTTATTTCACTTAGCATTATGGTCTCATGATGCATCCATTTTCCTACAAATAACTAAAGTCTCTCCTTGATGGCAGAGTAATACTCCATGGTGTGTAGTACCACATTCTCTATCCACCCATCTGCTTCATCCTGTAGGCTCACCAGATGTTCGGGGAAGAAGCTGCTTTCTGCCTTTTCAGCTTCCAGTGGCCCCTACACCCTCCCTCCTGGCCTCTTCCTCAACTCTGACCCTTGCCCATGACCCCCTCTCCATAGCCAGGAAGGTTCTCCGCTTTTAAGGGTTCACGTGATGATGTTGCCTCCCTGGATGACCTGGGTGCTCCCATCCCTAGGTCCTCCCTGCAGTCCTCCCATGGTCTCATCTGCAGCCCCTCTGCACATGAAGCGGCGTGTCCCTGGCTTCAGGGTCGGAGTGTGGCCCTCTGTGGGGCGGATGCTGTTCTGTCAGGGGAACTCGAGATCCCTGCTTGCTCTCTGCTTTTGTGTAGGTTTGAGATTTTCACAGAATAAGTAGCTTCTGTCATGGGCCAGAGGCTGTGCTTGGGGACGGTGGCCAGGCAAGTCTTTGTAAAGAGATGACACCCAGCTGAAACAGGTCCATGTCTGGGTGTCAAGTGTGATCCTGCAGCCAAGGACAAGAGGCATCCACTCCCTTAGCTTCTCCCCAGGCGTGAGAATGAGGCTGCCACAGGTGGCTCTGGGGACCTGCGGGAGCTGTCTGCTGGGGGGACACAGTCCTGGCTTTGCCCTCCAAGCAGAAGAGCCCCAGGCAGAACCTGGCCACCAAGGTCATCACAGGTGTGTGTTGCAATGCACAGCTGCCTAAGGCTTCATTCATACCAGGCCTAGTTTGTTTGTTTATTTATTTACTGATTGGTTTTTTGGAGACAGATCTCACTATATAATCCAGGCTGGCCTCATACTCACAGCAATCCTCCTGCCTCAGCCTCCCAAGTGCTGGGATTATAAGGTATTTGGCACCATCCCCACCGGCCAATTAGGGATTCTTTGATCACCTCTACAAAACACCTCCATGGCGACTCTCAGATTTGTTTTTGACTGAAATCTGAGACTGCACCTTGTCAAGTGGACACAAAGCTGCCATCACCAATGGGGAAACTGAGACAGCAGCTGCTGAAACGACTCAGCTGAGGCCTCACCGAGAGTGAAAGGCAGAACCAGGACTCACACCTGAGCTTCTATCCCTGACCTCTTCAGGCTGCCTGTCTGGCCCCTGGCGGTCGTGCTGCTCAGGTTCACTCTGTCCCTGGCTGCTGCCTCCTGCTGAGCTGTCACCTGGGGAGAGACGGAGGTGTCCTCAGACCTGGGAGAAGTGCGCGGTGTCATGGTTGTGACACCTGCTTCGCACCAAGGTTCACCTCTGGCTCTGTTCTTTAGAGCCGTGTGACATTATGGGCAAATTCCTCCACCTCTTTGTGCCTTGGTTTCCCCATCTGCAGAATGTACATAAAACAGTGCCTGACTCAAAAGCTACTGTGGAGATTGTGATGCTCAATGCAAGGCACTCAGAATGGCTCATTCTTCGGTTCTGCTCCCATGGCCCAGCCCCCGCCATGGGCTCACCCCGGGTCCCTTGAGCTGGTCGCTCTGCCCTGTAGATGCCTGGACTGTCAGGAGCCCACGGGAGCTGGTGGAGCCTCAGGGACATAGGCTGTGTGCTGCTGAGGAGTGGGGAGGACAGATGTCTCATGGCCACCACGGGGCTGCGTAGACATGGGGCGGGCTGACACACGGGGCAGGGCTCTACAGTGGGGAAGGTGGTGCTAGGGAGAGGACAGAGTGGTCTAGGGGGCTGCAGAGCTGGCAAGGATCTACATCGTGACTCTGATGGCTTGGGCTCCGCAGACTGCTGAGGGGAGGAAGGGCTGGCCAGGCCTGACCTATTCCACTCCTGAGCCTTTGCCCCAAATGGTCTCAGCACGGAGCCCAGGTGCCACCACAAGGCTCAGTCCCTGCTGCATCCGTCAGCTTCTGCAGTGTAAGAAGCCACTCCGTGACTTAGTGACTATGACAAAATACCTGAAACAATCAGTTTATCAGGAGGAAAGGTTTGCTGTGTCTCAGTTTCAGGCTTCAGCCCATGGTTACCTGGTCCGATGCCCCTGGGCCTGTGCTGAGGCTGAGCACCATGGTATGGCTGGGTGTGTGGCAAAGGAGGCTGCTCATCTCATGACAGAGGGGAGGACGCTGGTGCTCCATGATCCGCTGAAGGCCACCCACCCTAGTGACTTCACTTCCTCCTACCAGACCCGCCTTCTAAAGGCCCTAACCTCCCAATGGCACCAGGGGCTGGGACCAAGCCTTCCACACATGGGCAACATTCAGGACCCCCACTAGCAGTGGCCCCAGACAACAGTGGGTCATTGCTGTCCACAAGTCCACAGGGACAGCTGGGTAGCTCTGCTGATCTCTGTTCCCAGTGTCCCAAGAATAGAGCCACATTGCATGTCACTTGTGAGCCTGCCTGCTTTCTCCTGACGTGACAGACTCATCCATGTTGGCGCATCCGTAGCTTATTCCTTTTATTGCTGTGTCCCCTTCTTGTCACCACTTAGCCAGTACCACCATGGCTTAAAACAGCAAGAACTTCTCAGCTCCAAAGACCTGAAATCCAAGTATGGGCTGGCAGGCTCCCCCAGGCCTCTTGGAGTAGAACCTGCTTTCCTACCCTTCAGCTTCCGGAGGCCTTGCTCCTCCCCTCCCATGGCCTCCCCTTGGACCCAGCTCCTTTCTGCCCTCCTACAGGGCCCCTTCATGATGACATCAGGGCTGGCTAGTCCTAGAGCATTCCCACCTTGGGATCCTTAAACAGGGACCCTCTGCAAAGCCCCTTGTGCCTCCTGGGCGTGGTGACGCATGCCTGTAATCCCAGGACTCAGGAGGCTGAGGAAGGAGGGTCGCCACGAATTCGAGGCCAGCCTGGGCTGCACAGTGAGTTCAAGGCCAGCCTGAAGTACATAGTGAGACCCTGGCCCAAAAAAATAAAGAAAGAAAAAGCCCCTTGTGCCAGGTGAGGGGACACGTTCCCAGGCCCCTGCTGAGTCATGCTGAGTCCTGGCCCTGTGTGCACTGGTTCCAGTGCCTGGGGAAGGCAAGGGCCAGGGCCACGGCAGGCACTGCATCTCCAGCCCACCAACCTCCTCCCCCAAAACCCAGCTAAATATGTTGTGCTCTAATGGAACTAAACAGATAAAAAATCGAACTATTAAGAAGGAAGGACGGGGGCCGGTAAGATGGCTCAGTGGCTTAAGTGCCTGCCCGGCAAGCGCAAGGGCCCGAGTTCGACTCCCGGATCCCACATATGAAAAAGGGGCCGGTGATATCGCTCAGCGGCACGGGCGCCTGCTGGCGTGCGAGGTCCTGAGGTCGACCCCCCGGTACCCACAAAAAAAAAACCAAAAAAAAACAAAAAGAAGGAAGGACGGGCTGTGGGGGTAGCTCAAGGAAGAGCGCTTGCCTAGCCTGGTGGGGCCCTCGTTCCATTCCCAGCTCCACAAAAAAAAAAAAAAAAAAAGAAAAAGGAAGATCCTTTTATTAGTCTTTAAAAATATTCAGGGGCCAGTGAGATAGCTCAGTGGCATAAGCGCCTGCCTGGCAAGCGCGAGGTCCAGAGTTCGACTCCCAGAACCCACATACAAAAAAAAGGCCGATGATATCGCTCAGAGGCACGGGCGCCTGCTGGCGCGCAAGGTCCCGAGTTGGACCCCCGGTACCCACAAAAAAAAAAAAAAAGAAATTGGATAGTATCGCAATGTTATTAATTTCTTCCTTTTGGGAGAAGACCTACAGCTACAAGCCAAAAAGGGAGCTGAGCTGGACCGCCTGCGCCTCGGGGGAGTCGCCAGGGGCTGTCGCCCTGCCGTCCAGGGTTATTGCAGTGCTTTGTTGTGGACGCCATGGCTACAGCACTGGTGGCCGAATGTGCTGCGGTAGGGTCATCTCTGCTCCTGGACTGATGGGCTGATTTCTGGACCTCAACCATGGTCCTGTCCCACTTCCACCGCCCTTGGCCTGCAGCGTACGTAGTCGTGCACTCTGTGCGACTCTGTTAGAAATCTCCGGATCTCTTGTGCTTTTTATACTGTTGGATCCTTAATGATCAAAACTTTTTCTAGGGTATTGAGCACATTTAGTCGTATTAGAATATTTAAAATGTTTTCAAAATAACTTTTTTTTTTTTAATATGCTGGTACCAGAAGTCGAACTCAGGACCTAATGTTTGCCAGGCAGGTGCTTATGCTGCTGAGCTATATCACTGGCCCTCAAAGTAACTTTTTAAATTGAAGTATCAATTACTTACAATACAATTCTTTCATCTTAGATGCACTATTCGACGAATTTGGCTAACTGAATATGGTTGTGTAGCTTCCACCATAATCAAGGCCATAACAACCCCATCACCCCCAAAATTACTCTTACACCCCTTTGCAGCCAATACCTTCCCCTGCCCAGTGACCGCTGCTCTATTTTCTGTCACTGAATGTTTGCATTTTTAGAATTTCATATAAATGAAACCATATAGTATATGAGCTTTCGTGTCTGACTTTGATTCCTCAGCACAATGTTTTTGAGTTTAATCCACATCATTTGTGGATTAATATTCCATTCCTTTTCATAACTGAGTAATATTCCATAGTACAGGTATGTTCTACTTTGCTTATCCATTCACCAGCAGATGGGCCTAGTGGTTATTTCCAGCTGGGGACTAGCATGAATAATGCTGCTATGAGTTCTTTCAAGTCTTTGTGTGTGGACGCATTTTCATTTCATATATATATACCTAGGAGTGGGATTGCTCAGTAACATGTAAATAATGGTTAATCTTTTTTTGGACACAGGGTCTCACTATGTAGCCCAGGCTGGCCTCAAATTCCTGGCGATACTCCTGCTTCAGCCTCCCTTGTACTAGAATTACAGGCGTAAGCCACCACACCTGTTTTCCAAAGTAGCCATACCATTTTGCACTCCTACCAGTAATAGACAAAAATTCCAGTTGCTCTACCACGTCTTTGACACCAGCTCTGTCAGTGAGTTTTCAGTGCCTTTACTTTGCATTTCCTCGGTGGCAAGAGATGTGAAGCAGTTTGTCATGTTTCTGTTGGTCTTTCCATGGCCTTTTTAATGAAGGAGCTGTTCAAGTCACTTGTTTGTTTAAAATAATCAGGTATTCTCTTATATGAGAAACCCAGAATATGCATAAAGAGCAAAATAAAAGATAGATCATAGGAAGTAGGGAGATAGAGCTTTCTCAAACAGGAAGGGGATCAGGAGATGGAGGGAGCAAGGGAAGGAGGTAGAAAAAAAATTGAAGAAAAAAATGGAAATAGAACTTTTGTAAATGGGAAGGGGACCGAGAGTTGAAAGGAGCAGGGGAAAAGAGAATGAAGATGTGTTATGTACATGTACCAACTGTCCATGCTGAATGTAATCATTGTGCACTGCAAACACATACTAATAAAAAATAAACTGCTGTGGGGAAAAAATAATAATCAGAAAATTTGTATTATTGTTAAGTTGTAGGAGGGTTTTGTTTTTTTGTTTTTTTGTTTTTTGAGACAGAGTCTCACTGTGTAGCTTAGGCTGGCCTTGAACTCATTATGCAGCCCAGGCTTGCCTCGAACTCATGGTGATCCTCCTGCCTCAGCCTCTCAAGTGCTGGGATTATAGGCATGTGCCACCACACCCAGCAGTTGTAGGAGATTTTTAAAAATAAATTCTGGATGCAAGCTCATGAGTTTTAATAATAAGAAATTAGAAAAAGAAGAATGAACCAAATTAAAATAAATTTTTTAAAAAGGGAAATAAAAACAGAAGTCAATAAAATAGGAAATAGAAGAATAAAAATAAATAAAATAAAAAAGAAAATAGAAGAATAAATGTGGTGGCACATGCCTGTAATCCCAGCACTCGGGGGGCTGAGGCAGGAGGATCACTGTGAGTCCAAGGCCAGCCTGGACTACATAGCAAGACCCTGTCTCAAAAAAAAAAAAATAAATAAATAAAATAAAATAAATAAATAAATAAATAGAAGAATAGATAAAATCAGTGAAACTGTCTTAGTTACTTTTCTCTCCTTTCTGGGACAAAATACCCAACATCCAAAGTTAAGGAAGGAAAGGTTTATTTAGCTCACAGTTTGTGGAGGTTTCCCATGGTAATCAGCTGACGCCAAGGCAGGGTGGCGTGGTGAGGGGCTTCATGGTGACAGAAGACAGCAAAAGCAACAAGAGCACAAAAGAAGGGAGAACAAGCTTCTTTTCCTCCTTATATCCTAAGCAGGCCCTCCGACCTAGGGTGGGTCCTTTATACCCACACTATCTCCCCACTGTCCTCTTGCACAGGCTCAGGGTGTTTACAAAGTGAGGCCCCTGGCCCCTGCTGAGTCACTTAGTTAAACTGCTAAACACAATGTATCAGCTATTACAGAAACAAAACCTGGTTCTTTGAAATGATCTGTAGAATTGATAAGCCTGTGACTAAACTGAGCAAGAAAAAAAGACCCAGTTACCAATGTGAAGAATGCAAAGGGACATCACTAGGTTCCCTCTAGAAGCTACATATTACAAGGATATGTTTATGAGCAGTTTTGTGTCAATAAATTTGACAACTTAGATGAAATGGACAAGACAAAAATTACCAAAACTTATCCCTGAAGAACTAGAAATTTTGAAAAGCTCTATATCAACTAAAGAAACCAAATTTGTTATTTAAACGCTTTCTACAAAGAAAATATTTAAGAAAAAGTAATATCAATTCTACATGGACTATTTCATAAAACAGATGAGGAAGGACTGGTTTTTAACTAAATTTGTGAGGCAAATGTTACACTGATGCCAAATGCAGACAAAAGCATCACAAGAAGAGAACTTTGGCACCAACGTGGCCCATGAGCATAGATGCAAAAGTCTTTAAAAGCCAGGTGTGGCAGTGCACACTTGTCATACTAGCAGTTGGGAGGCTGAAGCAGGAAGATTGCCATAAGTTGGTGGCCAGCCTGAGCTACATAGCAAGACCCTGTCTCAACAAAAAGAAATGTTCAACAAAATTTTATCGAGTCAAATGCACTAATATATAAAAAGGATAAAATTTTTACCAGGTGGAGCTTATCCCAGGAATGCAAAGTTGGTTTAATATCTAATATCAACCAGTATAATTCATTATATTATTGATAGGATAAGAGGAAAACTAGATGATCATTTTTAAAGATGCAGGGAAGATTTACAAGATTTAACACTGACTCACAGTGAGAACTCTCAGCAAACCAGGAATTGAAGGGAAGGAAATCAGTTCGAGGGAGGACGTCTACAAGCCAGGCGTCCACTCAGTGGTGACAGACTCCAAGCTAATTAGGGTCAGATCAAGGCAGTTGTCTGCTCTCACCATGCCTGGTCACATTTGTCGCAAGATCCTCGCTGATATGATAGGGCAAGAAAGGAAAATGAGTGGCGGAAAGATAGGAAAGAGATATACAAAACTATCTTCATTGGCACTTGAGATGTGAGTGTACACAAAACCCCAGGGAAGTGAAGAATCAGAGGCAGAAGTGATAAGTGAACATAACAAGTTTTCAGGATAAAAGTCAACTCATAAAATCTGTTATATTTCTATATACTGGCAAGAAACAATTACAAAAAGGAATTTTAAAATAACTCAACTGACTACATCATCAAAGATAAAATACTTAGGAAGAAATTTAACAAATGACGTGCAAGATTTATGCACTCAAAACTATAAAAATGAAGAAATTAGAAAGGCCCTAAGTAGGGCATGTAACCATATCATGACTTGGAAGACCCAATATGTTAAGGTGACAGCAGTCCTCAAACTGCTCTATATGCTCAACGCGAGCCCAATAGAAACTGTGCAGGCTTTATTATTAGGAGAAATTGGCAAATGTATCTTACAATGTATTTGGGGAGGAAAAGGGCCTAGAAGAACCAAAACAATATGGAAAAATGAAGAATTGGTCAGAAGATCACATGGTCTGATTTCAGGATCTTCTTTTTTTTTTTTTTTTCAAACTTTATTTTTTTTTTAAAGACAATAAGTAAACATTCTCATGTATTAACAAACTCAAGCATTAGAGAATGTACAAATACCTTTTGGAGAAAAATATTACTCAGTATAAGATTAAGCCATGTGGATCTTCTTTTTTTTGAGACAGGGTCTCGCTATGTCTTCCAGGCTGGCCTTAAACTCACTATATAGCTCAGGCTGGCCTCGAACTCACTGTGATTCTCCTGCCTCAGCCTCCTGAGTGCTGGGATCACAGCATGAGCCACCACGCCCCACTTGGATCTTCTACAAAGCCACAGGAATCAAGGTAGTGTGTGTGATACTGTGGTTAGGATAAGCACAAAAGAAAAACGAGCTCACACTTATGTGGCCACAGGTTTCCTTTACCAAGGTACCAAACCGATTCAATGGGGAATTCAGTACTGTTGTTTAAACATATGATGCAAGAAAAACTCCAAGTCTGGCTGAAAACAAAACAAAATGATTTTTTCCCAAAGCCTATGTGATGTTATCTCCAAGCCTCAGCAGGCTCTGAGTCTGAGGCTGTCTCATCAGGAGTGGTGTCTGGTGCAGATGTAGACGGGGATGGGGACGGGGCCCCCAGACAGCAGAATCCAACAGGTGAACTGGGAGTGCGCGAAATTCAGTGTCCTGTAGGAACACAGTCATCAGTACTCCTTACATCACTAAAGCTGTACAAAAACATTCATATCTTTGTTTATACTCTGTGCATACTTTACTATGAAAATAAAGATCTCGGGCCGGTGAGATGGCTTAGTGGCATAAGCACCTGCCTGGCAAGTGCGAGGTCCTGAGTTCGACTCCCGGTACCCATATTAAAAAAAAAAAGAAAATAAAGATCTCTCTCTGCAAGGTACTGGGGATGGAACCCACAGGTGCTCTACCATTTCCTCAGCCCTTTTTATTTTTTATTTTGAGACCAGCTCTCTCTAAATTATCCAGGCTTGTGATCCTCCTGCCTCAGCCTCTAAAGTAGCTGGGATTACAGATGTGTGCCACCGCCTCTGGCTAAGTAAAGATCTTTTCCATTGTTATTTATACAATATAATTCACATACAGTCATGGGCAGCATAACAACATCTCAGGCAACAGGGTCACCCATAAGATGGGGTCGCACAAGAACACAATGGGCTTGAAGGGCCGGGGTGCAGCTCACTGGTGAGCGCTTGCACAGCGGGCCTGAGGCCCTGGGTTCCACTCCCAGCACTGCAAACACTGCACCACCCCCAAAACAGACTTGAAGAATTCCTATCTCCTGATGATGCAGGGGTGCGACATGCTCCTTATGTTTGTGCGGATGTGGCGTAAACACCTGCTGCGCTCTGCGAGTGCGTGAGAAGAGAGTGCGTGTGATCGCACACACGTGTGCACCGTGAGCCACTTGGAGGCCCGGCCTTCGGCGTGGCCCTGCGGCTCCTGGGCCCGTGGCAGACAGCGCGTCACGCAGGCGGAACCTCGCGGCTCAACTTGTGTCTGGGACACCACAGAGAGACAGGAAAGGGCTAGGGTCCCCGTCCTCTTCCAGGGCCTGTCCCCACGTCAGGATGACAGAATTACCTTCCCCTGAGCCTCATCTCACAAAGGTCCCCACACCTCCCAGTATCCTGGCATTGCCTGGCTGGGGACCTGGGACCCCAGGCTGTGGGGGACACTTGAGATTCCGGCGTGTGGACCTGGCACAGCCTCGGTGGCAGGGACACCGTGGCAGTCTGTGCAGGTATGCCTGATGTTTGCGAAAGAACAAAACCCCCAGTGACCACGCGTCTCAACATAGATCCATGTCCCTAAGCACTGCACAACTCAGCAAACTCACCCACCCTCACGGTGGCACGCATCTGACATCCCAGCTACGCAGGAGGCTGAGTCAAGAGGATCACAAGATCGAGGTCATCCTGGGCAACTTAGTGAGGCCTTGTCTCAACATAAGAAATAAAAAGGGCTGGGGTGGTTGGTCAGCACGCTCTGGTTTCAATCCTCAGTACAGAAGACAAACAGAAACCTCCAGCCAGGTAAACCACTCAGTGCTTTGGCGAGAACTCACATGATCACACAACCATCTCACCTAGGTGAGAGCTCTTCACAGAAACCCTGTTTCCTATAAGCAACTGCTCCTTATTCCTCCCCAGCGTCTTGTAACCACTAGTCTGTTTTCTGTGTCTATTATGAACATTTCATATCAATGAACTCACAAAAATGTATCACTGGCAGTTTTGTTGTTGCCCAGACACCAGCTTTTGGTGCCCCATTCTTTTCACTTAACGTTTTCAAGATCCATCCACACTGTAGCCTGCCTCAGAATCCCTCCCTCTTCATGGCTGAGTAATATTCTTTGGTATGGCTTGATCTGTTCGTCAGCTGCCAGACGTGTGGGTGGTTCCTCCTTCTAGGTGAACACCATGTACAAGTTTCCCTGTGGACCTATGCTTTCACTTCTGTTGGGCAGATTCCGAGGAGTGGCATTGGTGGGTCACCTGGTAGCTTCATGTCTGAATTTCCCATATCCTAGCAGGCCTGTGGATGTGCTGTGAGCTAGGAGCACCCAGCACTGTGGTCTCCCACCCCTCCTTCCCACAGGGCTTTACCTAGTTCCTTCTTCCCTTGCTGCTCAGGTGATGCTGGGGTGACAGGGGAGATGAGCTGGATTTGGACTCTGTGTCTCTGGGCTCCTGCTGTGGGAGCTGGACGTGTGGGTGGGAGGGACAGTGTGTCACCTCCAGTGTTCATTTTCTACTGCTGTTGAGACAGGGTCTCACTATGTAGCCCAAGCTGGCCTCGAACTCATGGTGACCCTCCTGCCTCAGCTTCCTGAGTGCTGAGATGACAGGTGTGCACCACCTCCTCCTTGCTGTCTTTGCAAACCTGGGCTGTCTTGTGTCCCTTCCTGTGGTCACCACACCATTGAGGGACTGTCGGGCTGTTTCCAGGCATGGTGCTCTTGTGGCCGTTACTCCCATGACACCTGAGCATGGGACACCAAGACGCCTGTCCACAGGCCCAGCATCCTCTCTCCCTCTCTCCCTCCTTCCATCCCTCCCTCCTTCCAGTGGTTCCTGTTTTGCTGGCTGAACCCTGGGATCTTGGCCCTGTCTTCGTGTTCTTTATTCGGGAGCGGAGGAAGATGGAAGATGAATGGATAAAGAAACAGCTAAAGGGGCTGGGGATATAGCTCAGCAGCACAAGCGCCTACCTGGAAAACGCAAGGTCCTGAGTTTGAGTCCCAATACCAAAAAAAAAAAAAAAAAAAAGAAAGAAACAGCCAAAGCAGATCCCACGGAGAAAATGAGACAGAGTGTGTTGGTCAGCTTACCATCACTGTGACAAAGTACCTGAGCTAAACAACTTGAAAAGAGCAAAGGTGCTTTTGGCTCATGGTCCCTGGGGTTTGGGCTGCGGTCACACATGATGTACCTGATGATGGAGAAAGGGAGGACAAGAGAGGAGGAACCAAGGTTCTAATAACCCTTCCAGGCCATGCCCCCAGTGACCTCACTTCCTCCTGCTTGGCCCCGCCCCCTAAGGCTCCCCACAGGCTGAGGGCCAAGCCTTCACATAGGGCCCTTGGGGACATCTGGGATCAAACTGTGGCACAGGGGCTCTTCCTGGGGGTGAAGCTCCACACCGGGGTTGGGGGCAGAGGAGTGAGGTTGGGTATGCAACCAGAGGAGCAGGAAGGAAGCCAGAAGTTCCTGAGGGTCCACGAAGGGTCTGTTCCTTCACCTGGTTGTTCATGATAGGCTTTGTGGGAGCTGGCACACAGCAGGTGTTCAAAACAGAAACTCTTCAGAGCAACGATCATCTCGACATGAACGGCGTCCATAGGTCTCCATGGCAGGGACTGCCAGGATCTTCCCAAATCCCTTCTTCCTCTTCCTGCAGCATGTAGGTTCAACATGGCTTCCTATGGGAAGGCTACCTTGTTCAGACTCTTTTGCAGCTAGGCCTGGTCATGTGACTGCTCTGGCCAATAAGAGACATGGGTATGCAGCTTTCCAGAATCATCCCCAACGGATAGCTGATGTCCACTTTTACCCTTCCGATTCACTCCTTCCTTCCTGCTCCCTGAAATGTAGACCCAGTGGTGGGACAGTAGCAATCATCTTGGATTGTGAGGTGACGTTTCACCAGGACTCACAAGCTAGAAAAAGTCTTGGTCTCTGATACCAGGGAGTGACAAAGCAGTCCTGGATCATGCACCTCTGAATTTTTATGTGACAAAGGGATAAACTTCTATCTTGTTATGTGCAGTGGAATCTAATCCTTGCAATACAAGACTAGTATTTTTATTTGATGAATGAAAAACACTGATGTTCAGAGAGGAAAGGGAAGTTGTCTCGGTTCATAGCAGATCAGGGACTCTAAATCAAGGTCATCTGCCATCGAAACTTGCTGATCCACCACCTACTCATCCACCTACAGGTCGTGGACAAGTGTAGGCAGCCCCAGGAAGTGAGCCAGCCCCTCCTGCCTCCTCCTCATTCTTCAGCCCAACAGGTGTCTGAAGCTGTAATAATCACTTCACTAACAACTACTTCTCCATTTACTGTACAGTATTGCTACATTCAAAACCCCTCCAGGCCAGGCATGGTGGCACACACCTCTCATCCCAGTACTCCAGTACTCCAGCCCGGGCAATTTAGCTACACCCTGTCTCAAAATAAAAAATAAAAAGGGCTGGGCATGTAGCTCAGTGCGGAGATGCTGGGTTCAATCCTCAGTACCAAAACAAAAAAAGCCACCCAGAGGGTTTCCCATTGCCTGAGAGATCCGATAGCCAGGGGTGTGTCTGACTTCAGGCCCTGGGGTGTGGATGATGTTCTAGGAATTGAGCTCCATCTCTGCCGTCTCAGCTCCCATGCAGTGGGCGAGAACACTGGTCAGGAGGCTGAGTGCAAAGGGTTCCACCCAGTCTCAGGGTGGGACTCTCCCTGGGGCCACCTGGGCCAGGCCCTACCCTTGAACTTGTCGATCATCTGCCAAGAAGGCTCTGATTGGCTGGGCCAGGTGGTGGGACTGCTGCACATGGATTCTGCTCTGGGAGACCCTTGAGGGTTCCTGGCTGGAAGATCTGGGTGCAGCTACCTGAATACCAGCATCTGGGTCCTGCTGAGTGACCTGCTGTGCCCAGCTCTGCAACTGTCTCCCATGCAGGCAGTGTGGTTGGGCCCAGGGTGGGCCTCAGCACTTGCATGGAGCGCTGAGTCTCTCTCCTGTCCTCTGCCATCTCCTGGCCTACTGAACCCTTGACTTGTGCAGGAATATCTTTTTAATTAATTAATTAATTAATTAATTAATTTTTTGAAGCAGGGTCTCATTATGAAGTTCATGCTGGCCTTGAACTCACAGTGATCCTCTTGTCTCAGCCTCCCGAGTACTGGGATTACAGGTGTGCACCACCACACCTGACGGGAATATCAATTTGGCTTTTTTTTTTTTTTTTTTTTTTTTTTTTTTTTTGTGGGTACCGGGGGTTCGACCTCAGGACCTCGCGCGCCAGCAGGCGCCCGTGCCGCTGAGCGATATCACCGGCCCCTTTTTTGTATGTGGGTTCCGGGAGTCGAACTCGGGCCCTCACGCTTGCAAGGCAGGCGCTTAAACCGCTGAGCCATCTCACCGGCCCCTCAATTTGGCTTTTAGAAATAATTTGGAGCCTGGGGATGCAGCTCAATGCTACAGCACTTGTCTGGCATGGGCGAGGCTCTGGGTTCCATCTCAGCACTGCAAAATAAAACAAAAAACAAAAAGCAACACATATACACACACACACACAAAAAAAATGAAACCATAACAATAATGATGATTGGAACTGATTTAGAGGAAAAGATTAAGGAACTTTCCCAGGACAGGAACACACATGACCAGATTTCTGCAGATGGCCAGGGAAATGGCTGGGCCCTGGGAAGGACTGGCCCGAGGTGTCCCGCACCCCTGGGATGAAGATACCCAGATCTCTGCCCTCATCCCAGCCACAGGGAGGTCCTGTCTTTCCCAGGACATGCTGAGCCTCATTGCCCCTGGGCCTTTGTATGTGCTTCTCAGATCACGCTTTTTCTTTTGCAAGATTGTAACTCACTTTTCCTGTTTGAAGTTTTCCTCCATCTGGAACTGATCTGGCAGCACATCCAAGCTTATTTTCCTCCAGATGGATACTTGGTGGTGCCAGCACTATTTATGACATGTGTGCCCTTCTCCCTTGGACCTGAAATACTATGTTTGTCGTATGTCACACTCTCCTTCAGAGCAGGGTCTAATTCTGGATGCTCCATTCTTTTCCATCGTCTGTTCCTCTGCCAATGCCATACTGATTTGATTATAGTGGCTTTGGCATGTGTTCTTATTTCCAGTAAGGCAAAAAACAAAAACAAAAATCCCATACAATTTTCTTTCCAGTCTTCCTTGGTTATTCTTGGGCAATTATTCTGTCGCATAATCTTTGTGTTCATTTTATTCAGTTTTTTTTTTAATCCTCCTTGGTAGCCTAACTTGAATTACATTAAATTTATCCTGAAAACAAGAGAAATGACATTTTTAGGGTCCAGCATCTCCCCATCTGAGCACGTGGTGTGGCTTTTCTAGAGCTGGCTTAAAAATCTCCCAGAAAATTTCATCCCATTCAGGTCTCTGTACTTTTACTCCACCTGCTTCATTTCCATAACAACAGACAAGGCTTCATGAGGAAAATCCCACCAGTTCCTTCTGCCCAAGGCTCTGTGTGCCGTGTCCCCACCCCCAGGGACCCACACTGCATGGCTCTCAGCCTGGCTCACCTGCCAGGTGCACCGAGTAGGTTATCAACTGTGTCCCAGTGCCCTGCCCTTCCTGCTGGGGATGGAACCAAGGGCTTGTGTCCTACCACTGAGCTGCATCCTCAGCCCAAAACTTACCATCCCTCACTCCCTCCTAACTTCTTTTTTCAAGCAGCAGCCCGTGAGTGTCAGTACACAAATCTCTTTGGCTTTGTGTGAGTGTTTCTCAATGCCTGGGAGAAGGAATTGGAGGGTCATGTGGCTTTTCTTGGAGGGGTGGGTACTGGGGAATGAAACCCAGGACCTTCACACTGAGCTACATCTCTGGTCCTTTTTTTTCTTTTGAAACAGTCTTGCTAAGTTGTCCAGGCTGGACTTGAACTTGCGATCCTCCTGCTTCAGCCTCCCAGAGTGCTGGGATTCCAGGTGCATGACGCCACGCCCAGCTTTGTGTGGCATTTGTATCTTAACCTTTCTAGACACATCCAGATGACTTTGCAAAATGCTTGCGCCAATTTACATTCCTGTCAACAGGGCAGGAAAAAGGTTGTTTCCTTGTTTTAGCCCCTGAAAATTTCCCCAACTTCTTCCCGGCCAATTTCTGCTCTTCTCCATTTTTATTTTTTTTAATCCAAAGGGTTATCTAGGACTTGATCTCCAGCACTGGAAAAAAGGGTTCCTTTTGTTTTTAACATTTTACACTGTCTGTGTGTTTATCACCTATCTATCACCTATCTATCTGTGCAAGTTCAACCTGAATCAAAGGTGCATGGGAAAGTCACCCCCATATCTGTTTCCATCCATTGAACCCAGGTCCTGTGTAGATGTCAGCCATTGCTAACAGCCTATTTGTTGGCTGTCCAGAGAGTTTCTGTAACTATGTGAGCTAATGTGTCTGGGTTTTTTGTGGGTTTTTTTTGGTACTGGGAATCAAACTCAGGACCTTGCACTTGCCAAGCAGGTGCTGTGCCGCTGAGCTATATCCCTGGCCCGAGACAATCTGTCTGTCTCTTCTCTCCTTACCCCCATTCCTAATCAGTGGGCACATTGATCTCTCTTATCTGCACATTGATTGACTGATTGATTTTGCTGTACTGGGGATTGAACCCAGGGTCTTCACACTGAGCTAAAACCCCAGACCTTGTTTATTTTGACACAGAGTCTCATTAAGTTGCTCAGGCTGAGCCTGAACTTGCAATTCTCCTGCCTCAGCCTCCTAAGGAGCTGGGGTTATAGGTATGTACCACCATGTCCAACTAAGAGCTACTCTTTTCTTTTTCGGTTTTTTTTTTTTTTTTTTTTTTTTGTCATTTTGACAGCAGCATGGCATTCCATCTGTAGAACAACATCCTCTGCTTCCAATCTTTCACCATAGTGTATGAGGCTGCAGCGAATTTCCTTGTAAATTCCACAGATGTGAGAGCACATCTGTCAGATGAAGCCCTGCAAATGGAATCCTGGCTCAAAGGTATGTCATACACGTGTCAGGGTCCCATTGCCTACCCACCCAAGAGTGTCTGACATTCCCACCAACCTGTTTCCCCCACCCCCTTGGGGATGTAATGTTTGTGGTACTGGGGACCAAACCTGGGGGTCCACATGTGCTAAACAAGTGCTCTACCACTGGGCTGCATCGTTGGCCCTTTTCAAAATTTTTCTTTTTGAGGTGTAGGTCTCACTAAGTTGCCTGGGCTGGCCTTGAACTTGCAATCCTCCTGCCTCAGCCTCCCAAAGTAGCAGGGGTTAGAGGCATGTAGCACCATAACTGGCTATTACTTACTTCTTTATGGTCTGGGAATCAAACCCAGCACCTCTTATATGCTAAGCAAGTGCTTTACCACAAGCCATCCCCAAGCCTTGTCATTTATTTTTTTGAACAGCTTCTTGTGGTATAAGTGATGTACCATAAAGGTAACCTAAATGTGCCCTTCAGTGCATTCTCATCAATTTATAGGGTCCCATCCACCACCATAGTCTGTTTTAGCTCATTTCCTTTCACCCCAAATTTGTGTTTTAAATTTCCACTTCTCTGAGTGAGACCGAGCGCATCTTTGTTCATTTAAGAGCTACCCCTTTCTTTCTGAGGAATTTTCCATTTGTACCCTTTGCCATTGCTCTGCTCCACTGTTCCTGTTGACCGGTCGGCGCCTTTTACCTACTGTGTTCCCGGGTGAGAGTGAGCACCTCCCTTTAGCAAGCAGCCTCTAGTTCCAAGCCTCATCGGCCAGAACATCACTGCCTGTCTCCCATGGCTCACACAGGCCTAGCAACTGAGCCCAGGGCCTGCATCAGCCTGTGTGTGTTCTTCCTGCCCTCAGAATTCTTATCATCACTGCTGAGGCTTTTTGTTTTTGTTTTGTTTTTTTTCCTGAGGCTTTCTTGATCTCATCCAATTCGGTCACTGGACTGACTGCCCCAGAGCGAAGTTCCCACGGCTGTACACACAGGGTCCAGTACGAATGGCCCGGCACATTATTTAAAAGGACTGACTGGGGCCGGTGATATAGCTCAGCGGCATAAGCGCCTGCCTGGCAAGCGCAAGGTCCTGAGTTCGACTTCCGGTACCCGCATGTAAAAAAAAAAAAAAAAAAGACTGACTGAATGAGTTCACTGATTGAATAACTACTAAGTGGCGTGTGGACACAGAGGGAGAGAGATACTGGAAGTCCCAGTATTGGAAAGAAAGCCAGCACCAACTGAATCCAGCACCCAGCATCTCCATGAGGGACATGTCCATGACACAGGACCTGGGGGGGCGGGACCTGGC
Organism: Erethizon dorsatum; assembly: GCA_028451465.1. Taxonomy (NCBI): domain Eukaryota; kingdom Metazoa; phylum Chordata; class Mammalia; order Rodentia; family Erethizontidae; genus Erethizon; species Erethizon dorsatum. The sequence continues at coordinate 34,026,646 of CM051831.1, forward strand.
GCAGAGGTCACACAGGGTGGCTCTATAGACTTCAGCACTCATCACCATGCGGGATTAATGTTTAAATGAAATTTTGAGAGAAGCAGGGAATGAGACTGCTGTGAAACCTCCCACTTCACACAGTTGGCAATGCTCAGTTGTGGCACTCAGGGCCCCTGGGCTGCCAGTAAGCAAAGGCCAGGTTACAAGACTCTTAAAATACTAGGTGTGATAAAAAAAAAAAATACAGTGAATGTTTACTTTAAAAAAAATTTATTACAGTAAAAGACACATTGCTGGGCCGGTGATATAGCTCAGCAGCATAAGCGCCTGCCTGGCAAGTGCAAGGTCCTGAGTTCAACTCCCAGTACCCGCATAAAAAAAAAAAAGACACATCGCCATTAATTCCCCTCAAAATCCGCCCCCTCTGACTATGAAAACTTATCCCATGGTCTTGCCACTTTCTGCAGCAGCTCTGGAGTCCTCTTTCATGAGGGTCTTTAGTGCAGTGTCATGGCTGCCTCCATGCCCTGAATGATTCGGAGGAACAGCCAGAAGTTGCAGGTGCTGGATCCAGTGAATAAGGTGGGTGAGGACACAGTGTCATGTTTTTACAAGGCTGCGTTTCCGTTGGGTGGCACTTGGCAGCAGCATTCACCATATTTTGATTGCACCTCATAAAGACACCCATGAAAGAGGATTTCTGGAACTGCTGCAGAAAGTGGCAAGGAGGGGAGCTGAGTGTGTTTGAAGCAAGGGGGTGACTTTCACAGCAGTGTGTCTTTTACTGTAATAAATTAAAATGGAAACACCCCTCACATATTTTGGTCACACCTGGCACACACGCTCACACACAATCCCCACTCAGTCTGGAGGGAGGGGTGAGGTTCCAAGGGGTAAAGTGACATGCCTGTGTGGAAGAGAGGCATTCTGGCCAACCCTGTCACAGGGTTGGTCCCAAGCCACCTGTGCAGGAGCAAGCCTGGCCTGATCACTGCTCAGCAGGCCTCAGCCTCTCTGCTCCAGATCCTGTCCAAGCCTGAGCAGCAATCAATCACCACAGCTCAGGGAGCCTCTGGCATAATTATCTCATACTATGAGTGAGGTGTCACCGAGCAAAGCACGGGATGTGGAGGGACCGCTGCATCTTTCTCTTCCTCAACCTCTGCCTGCAGCTGGGACAAGTGGGGGGCCCAGAAAAGTACAATAACAACAAAGGCTTGGTGGAGTCCACAGTGCTTACATTCAGCTGCCGGGCTACAGGGACACAGTGGACTCAGGGGGACCCAGCTCTCCACTCTGGCAGCCTCACTGGGGCAAACAAATCACCTGAGAGTGTGCCCCGTATTGTGCGATTAACAGTGCAGAACAGAACGCAGGGCAGAGGACAGCAACTTTATCCCGGGGTGGGGGTGGGGTACACACGTGAGAGGCAGAATTCCCAGGGCGTCCCAGAGAAAGTGTGGGCCGTCCTGACCTACTTGAAAAACTGTTGGAATACCCCGTCGCTGGGGTAGGAAGAAGCAGCGAGGCCTAGAGGTCAGCGAGGCTGCCGCACAGGTTCCAAGGAGTTGGACTTCCATGCGCACAAATAGTTTTCTGTTGCCAACTTTGCCGTGACCTTTGGCAGTCGGGCCCTGTTTATAATTTCCTGTCCGTCTGTCCTTTCCACAAACATTGATGGGGCACTCCCTGTGTGCCAGCCTGGCTCTGGGTACCTGCCAGGAACAAAACCAGGTGGCTGCTTGCTTCCACCTTTTGGAGAAAGGGACCCTTGCCCAGCCCACCTCTGACACCCGTGCGGGATGTCGCCGGGACCCCGCGGCCGCCAGGTGGAGCTCCGCGCTTGCGCACGGGCGGCGGGCCGGGGTCGCCGGGCCGCCGCGGGACCCTGGCGGGGGAGGGGCGGCCGGGGGCGGGGCCAGCACCGCAGGTTGTGTGACTTTGGGTTTGACCTGCCTGGAGATGAGCTAATTCCGCCGTATAATAGACTCCGGCAGATAGGAAAATGGCTGCGGCGCTATCTGCGTCGCCATGGGGACCATCGCGCGCGCACGGGCGGGCCGCAAGTCTGGAAAAATACAGCCTTTGTCGGCGACGCGTGCCTCTCATGGCGCGGGGACCCGGGCGACGGGGCTTTGGTCTGCTACCCCAGCTACGGAGCGCTGCGGCGAGGCTTTGAGCCAGGACCCCTGGGCGTCCCCAAACTCCTCGGGCCCTCTAAGCTGCATCCCGGTACGCTCTCCCTTCGCAAACGCTCCTGGCAAGCGGTGCCGCCCGCCCAGCTGCTCTAGCGTCGATGACACCCGCACACACAGATCTGTCTCTTCCCCAAGATGCAGGGTCTACACCCTCAGCTTGCTGCGCCCTTAGCTACCCCTGGGCAGAAAGCTACCGGGACGGTCCCCCCGTAGGGCCGTGTACACCCCAAAGACACGCGAGGCACTGGCCCAGGCAGCCGGGCACGTACACGCGCGCACACGCTCACAAGCTTGCAGCCCGTGAGGTGCACACAGTAGAGGGCGACCTGCGCGCGCCGAACACCCCCTCTGCCGTGCGCTCCAGAACTGCACCTCCAGCGGGGACGTCGAGGCACTCAGCGTGCCCACCCGCCACACTGGGCGTGCACACCCACTCCCCGAGCGTCCCGCCCGCCCCGCACCCACATGCGGCACCTGCGTGCATGCTCCGCGGCCGTCGCTGGAGGCTCTATACTTGCCACGCGCGTGCACACGGGCGCTTCGGGCCACACACTTGCTTGGCACAATTGCACGGACACCCGCATCGTGGCTTGTTCCGTGTCCACGCCCACGTGTCCTTCCACGTACTCAGGGCACCGGGGGGTGGGCGCTCGGTGGCCCTGCGCACACGGCGTCCCCCGCGGACGCTATCTCCCTGCCCATCAGCGCGCGGATCTGCGCCGGTAAATGCTGCTTTCCAGGGCGGCCGCATTTGTTGTGCGCGCTCTGAAAGGGCTCCGATAATCTGGAAGGCAGAGATAAGGAACACCATTTATTCCACGGCACTTTGGAAACAATTCCCAGCCCGGTACAACCCCATTCTCGGGCAGCCTCCGGGAGCCGGGCAGATAACGATTGGCTATTCATTATCTTCGTCGGGAACAAAGATTAGCCGGCAGAGATGAAAAATCACCCCGGACAGCGGCGCGGCCCCGCGCGGATCCCCCTGCCCGCCGCCGCCCGCGTCCGGTGCCCCACCGGGCGTGGACCCCGTGTAGCCCCGCGCGCTGCCCTCCGATGCCGCCTGCTCGGTGCCCAGTTGCGCTCCTTTGTGTCCCCGCTTCTTTCGGGCCCTTTCCATGCTCGCTCCCCGCAGGGCTCCCAGCCTCTCCGAGGCGCTCTTCTCTTTCCATCTCTCTGACGTGGTCTTCTCTTTTTATCTTTAGGCCCTTGTCTTTCTCTAGCCAACACTTTCTCTGCCTTAATTCCCATCTCTCTGACCTCTCCAGAACTTGTTAGGTATTTGCCTATCTGTCTCTGAGTGTTTTCAACCCCTAGCTCCCAAGCCTGCCTGTGCCTCTGTCCTCTCGGTGGCCACTGCTTTTACAAATCTGTCCTTAGGGCTCCCTGTCTGCTGTCCCCTCCCTGTCTCTCTGCGCCGGGTGTCCATGTCTGTCGGTCCGTCCACCCCCCCCAGCCGGCACTCCCAGGTCCCCAGGCCTCCTGCTACCTATCCTCTGCAGGCCCGGCCCCTGGCTAAGGTCCAGCTACCGGGAAGGTCCATCTGGCTCCATCCGGCCAGCCCCAGCCCTGCAGGGCCACAGTGGGTGGGGTCCTGTGCCCCGTCCCAGAGAACCAAGCAGAACTATGAAAGGCCCCAGACACCCAGGTCCTGGGGTGCAGAGCAGCCACCTGGCCCATGACCTTCCCCAATGGGGGTAGGGGGCTCGGAGCGGGTGATCCTAGAGAGGCCACCTCATTAGAGCAGTTATTCAGTGTGGCGCTGGCGACGGCAGATAAGCTTATCAGCTCATCTCCCCCTCCCACAGACAGAAAGGGCCCAAGTGAAAGGCACCCCTGAGCTGCACTGGCAGCAGCCCTGCTGGTTAGGAGAGGTGCGAGCCGCTGGTGATCCCAAAGGGTGCACAGACCATGTGACACCCAGGACCCGATCCTCCGTGGATCACAGACACAGTGTATGCGACTGCACAGTACCCACACCTAACCCCTGACACGCGGACATAAACAGCAACTCACAAGCACACTGGGACACATCTGCCCCTCTCCGTAGGTCTAAAGTTATACAAGGGTACCTATGTTGTGAAAGACAGAGCCGGGCGTGGTAACACACGCCGGTAACCCAGCTACTGAGGCAGGCTGAGACAGGAGGATTGCAAGTTTGAGGTCAGCTTGGGCAACTTAGCAAGACCCTGTAAACAAACAAACAAACAAGCAAACAAGGGCTGGAAATATAGTTTAGTGTTCCCTGGGTTCAATCTCCAATGCCACACAGACACACAGACACACACACACACACATAGATAGAAAAATGCAGGCTGGGGATGTAGCTTAGTGGTACAGCACTTTCCTAACAAGTGTAAGGCCCTAGGTTTAATCCGAGCACTGCAAAAAAAAAAAAAAAAGAAAAAAGAAAAAAGAAACAAATAGATGCACACACATCTGCACACACAGGAGAATGTACACCCAGATACACAAACACTCCCAATACTCATCAGTTAATAAGCAGAATTTACATGGGTATCCACACTGCAACACATTATACACACACACACAATCAGTTCAAAGACACACAGATAAACCAGGTGCACACTATTAAAGATACACACACAGTAATGTGTGCCGCCCCCCCCACCAAACACAAATTTATTCACACAGGGACTCGCACGCTGCTACAGATACACACACTAGTTTACAGATGAACATTTGGAAATACCCACTGCTGAACCCATATGGAGGTGAGGATCCCATAGATACCCCACACCCAGGACACACATCCAGATCCACGGACACACACTCCTGTGTGCACTACTGGCTAGCACACACATTTCCACTGAGCCACCAAAAGAAATGGATGCGCTAACTCACTCAGTTCTGCAAACACTTCCGTGTGCGCACAGATATACACAGACCACAGAACACGGATACCAAGCCACACGTACAGAGCACACACACAAGGCACTGTCATTCCCAGATGCAGGGAGACCCACTGACAGCAGATGCCACAATGACAGGGGTCAGACCCATTCCCTCCCTGGAGCACCAGTCACACACTTCTGGTCCTTCCCGGGCAAAGCCGTCTCTCTGGGTCCAAGGCCACGGTCACCCTCTCTAGGCAGCTGGAATGGGCTGGAGAGGTGGAGGGTTGGATTCCTTGGACTCCCCTGTGGACAAACCTAGGAGCCTTCTAGGAGCAAGGACCCCCACATCCATCCCTCAGTCTTCTAAGGGCAGTTTCTCACCTTTGTCAGAGTGACTGGGCCAGGGACACACCAGAAACTCCACTCCCCTCTGAGCTGGGAATTGGGGTGGGAGCCGGGAAGGAAGAAGGGTTGCCCTACACTCAGCTTGGTGGTGAGGTGCGCGCGCGTGCGCGTGCATGCGTGTGTGTGTGTGTGTGTGTGTGTGTGTGTGTGTGTTGTTCCCACCCAGGTTGCCTGTCTGGGCCGTGCCCACACCCACCGCTGCCTACATGCTGTTGCGTGTATGTTTCTGTCAACACTATGGGCAGTGGGCTGAGGAAGGAAGAGCAGGCGCATGTGTACCTGTGTTCATGAGTGCATGTACCCGCGGCTGGAGAGAGTCCCCAGGGACAGCCCCAGGACAGAGACTGACATGGCAGGCTTTCCCAGCTTGCGTCCCAGAGAGCAGGGGCACCCCAGAGGACTCAAGCGGTCTGACCTGGGGACAAGTGGGGTGAATGTGTTCCCAATGCCCGGTGGCCCTCGGCAGCCAGCCCAGAGGCTGGGCCCAGCAGTCAGGGCACAGAGCCTGGGTCACCCTCCTGCCCCCCTGCGGCGCACCCCCCCCTTCCCCAGTGATGTTGAAATAAAAAGCAGCAGCGCTGCGGCCGGTGAGAGGGAGAGGCTGCCAGGGGTGAGCACACGAGGGAAGTGGTGGCTGGGGCTGCTGCTCCAGTCTCTATCGCTCGGCTGCTGTCACCCCCACCGTAGCTGGCCCCTCGCCCACCAGCCCACCAGGCGGACAAAGCGGCCCGCTGTGCACCGCACCATGTGGCGGCTCTGCGTGCCGCCGTGGTCCTGCTGCTGAGTGCCGCCTCTACCACCAGGCCACTCTGGGAGCCACGCACCCCTGGTGAGTCCCTTCCAGGCTGAGTCCCTTCCAGCCTGCCCTCCTGTCTGTCCTGAGACAGGCAGTTGTGGAGCCCCACACTGCATGGCCACTGGCTCCGCGGCCCTACCTTTGGGCTTCTACCTGGTCCTGCCAGCCTCGTGAACCCCTGGCCTTGTCCGGGGTGGATTCAGGCACCTGGGTGCTACAGGCTGCCTTGGGCCTCCAGCCTTTCCATTCTTTCCAGCTCTGGGCCCCAGGACCCCCAGCTTCCCAGGGTTGCGTGATTGCCCCCCCCCGCCCCCACTGGAGCCTTTGTCTTCTGCTCCCGAGCCGCTGTGCGGGAGCTCTGCCGAGCAGGCTGCACCTGCCGGCTGGTCCCGTGCACCGGCTTTGCAAGGCTTAACCCAGCTCGCTCCCGCCTGTCGCACCCCGCGGCCTTTTATCCCGTGTGGCTGGGGTGCAGGTGGGGGAGCGCGCTGGATCTGGAGGGCTCCCCTCTTTCCCAAGCCAGAGTCAGAATCCGTTTAGTGGGATTTCAATAAGACCAGGGCAACCACAGGGTGGTGCGGGCGGCAGGCGTAGACAGCGTTTGGACCTGGCTGGACTCCCAGCTTTTAAGACCACTCAGTAGTAACCAGCCTTGAACTACAGTTTGCCTCAGCCTCAAGGGGAAAGTTATGGTGTTCAGGGCTCCCGGGGTGTGGCAGCCAGTCCTTTACCAGAAAAGAAGAAAAGAAATTCGTTTGTTTTGGAAAAAGCCATGTCTCCCAGGGTCAGGAACATCTGGGCATGAGCCCCTGGTCTATGCAGGTACCCCGTGCTGGGATTCGTTTATGGGCAGACAGAACTTGAGGACCAGGTAGAGCCAAAGCGCGGCCCGGGTGTCTGGAGAGTGTTTCCCAGCCGGGTTGACAAATTGCAAACAAATTGCATCTAACGAAAGGGATTTAGCAGTTGTCCTGCCGCAGGACGCCAGGCGCTGTGAGCACTGCTGAGTTGTTGGTGGAGGAGGGAGAAAGGTGGGGTGATATGTGGGTCTCCACGGGGCCCGGTGGCCACCGGCTCAGCAGTGGAGTTAGAATCTGCTTAGGAGATAAGAGTCCCTGGTGGTGCCACGGCCAGGGTGCCGAGACACCCAGGATCCTGGGCCCCAGGATTCCACAATGGGGTGGCAGAATCAGCAGGAAGTCCAGGGAAGAGAGAGCTTTCTAATTCGAGGGGCTGGAAGTGACCCTCAAAGAGTAGAGGAGCAGTTAGAGTGGCAGTGAGGAAGGAGCTGAACCTTACCGGACGAGGCGCCCTGGTGACTCCCTAGTGTCCCTGACAACACGGTCCGGTCTGGGAAGCTGTGCCTTTCGAGTGAAATACCCCTTCCTAAGGCCGTCCCTAAGCAAAGGCTTCCTCGAGCTCCCACCTGCTGTGGGCCAATTAGCTGCCCAAAGGAGAAGGTGAGAAGAATTAGGTTTCAAAGAGAGGGCAAACTTAGGATCCTAGAGGGGCTGCTAAGGACAAGCGATGTTTAAACAAAGGGCGAAGCATGGAGCCGGGAGCTGGGCTGCTCAGGGCCCTAGCTTGGCAGGCGGTTGCGGCTTTGCACCAGCCGGGTGGCCCCCCAGAACCCGGATCTGGATCCCAGGCAGGAGCCCTGGGCCGCATCACCTAATGCTCTAACAGGGAGTCTGGGGTCACTTGCAAAGGGCCGTTTGAAAATTCGGTTTGGTGGTCGACCTTCCTTCGCCGGAGAAATCATGTTTCCCAAACGACAGCTTCTTAGTGTGATCAAAGGCCTGCATTTCTAGCTATGCTCCGAACGAAACAAAAATTAAGAAAGGGACTGTGTTTCTCGCGAGGTGTTCCGAAACCCCTACTCCCAGCGCAGAAGTGCGCAGGAACTAGAATAAACGTGCTGTCATCCAGGTGGGAACGGCACCCGCCGCGACCCCAGCCCTTCCCGGCGGGCTGCGCCGACCCTACCCGGAGGTCTGCTCCGGAGTAAGGGGGCAGGACCATCTAGCAGGCCTGGTGGGTGAGGTCCTGCCTGTCCTGTCTGGCTCTCGCAGACATTCACAGCGCAGGACCCGTTCACCGGCCAGCTCAGCGCACTGCTACCTGGCGCTGCGATTTTCTCTACCAGGCGGGTTCATTCCTGCGGGAGAACCGGCAGTCCCGCCTCCGACGCAGAAGCTTTGGTCTCAGCGGCAGCTGGGCCGAGCCGGCTGCTGGCCTGCAGTTTCTAGGAAGGCAACTCCGGGGGCCTCAAAGGACTTGGCAGAATTCCCTTTCCCGTTTTCCTCTCCAGCCCGGAGTGCGGGCAGGCAGGCTGCTGCGGGTCTCCGGAGGCCCCAGCTCAAGTGCTCCTTAACTGCCCAGCAGCTAAGCCCTGTGCGCAGCTATTTTCTGAGCCGCGGAGCGGGGTAATTAAATCCCCGCCTGCACTCGCTCTGCCCAGGCCAGAGAGAGCTCTCTGGCGGACGCTGGAACAGGGGGCCCAGACGGGCAGGCCACCTCCACCGCCGATGGCTAGGACGCTGCCACCAAGGGCAGAAGCCGAGCTGGTGGCGCTGACAGTGCAGCCATCAGCACCCCAGAACGGGGGTTCTTTGAAACCACGCGTTTGGGGGAAAGCGGCAAATTACCTGCTTGCTTTGGTAAAGGTCTCCGTGGCTACCTCCCTGCAGTCGCCGCCAGTCACCGCCGGGCGGGGACCTTCCGATCGGTCCCCGGAGCGACCGCCCGCGGTCGCTCCGGCCTCCCGCGCCGAAGTGCGTGGAACAGCTTGCCGGACACGGAGCGGGGGATCCCAGAGATCGCGGGCTCCAGGGACTCCTCGTAGGTTTTAAGCTCTGTGGTGGCGTTGGTGAATCCCGAGCTAAGGGCGTGGAGAAGCGGAGGCGGAGGTCCCGAGAAGGGTTGGCGCGGGTCCCCGACACTCACCTGCGCGCGGCGGATTCCGCTAGGCCCGGGGCGCAAGGCCGGGGGTCCCCAGAGCTGGGGCGCGCGCCCCCGCTCTTGCCTTTACATGCGCCGGGCCTGGACAGACAGGCAGAGGCCAACCTCAGAGGCAGGAAGAGTCCGGCCGAGCCCTGAGCCGGCCCGGGAGGATGATGGGGGGGTCGGGGAGCTGAGTGCGGCGGCCGGGCGCCCCCGAGCCGAGGGGACCCGGCTCTCCTCCCGCCTCGGATTATTAAAAAGTTCATTTCCTGGCGAATCGGGTGACGTCAGGGACCCGGCGTCGCGGTGGCGGGGCCGCCGGCCGGAGAAGCCGCCTCCGGTTACCAAATTACCGACCGTCAATCGCGCCCCTCCCCCCGGGTGGCCGGGACCCCCGCCCCCAACCACCGAGGAGCCCCGGGCGACCACTGAGGCGTGCGCCCGAGGACGGCGGCGTCCCACACCCCGCACCTGTCGGGCTCCCCCAAATATCTGGGTCCGGATCCCCTCCCAGGCCTCAGGGTCTCCTGGGCCCACGTTCCCCCGCCGGAGCTGCGGGAGGGCGCGGGAAGAAGAGCACATCCCGCCTGAACCCCGAGCTGGTTCCCGGAGTCGGTGTGTGGAAAGAGCTGGTCCGAGGACCTGGGGACCCTGAGCCAGGACCCCCGCCTCCCGTCCCCCGGGGCGCCTGGGGGAGGACCCCTGGAGGAAAACGGCTGCGCCTGCCCGGGGCGCCTTTCCCGCCGGCGCCGGCGCCAGGCCCGGTCTCACCGCCTAGCCCCGGGCAGTGCGGCCCCGGGGTCTGCGAGGCCACGCCCGAGGGGACGCCCCCTCCTGGCCACCTCCTCCTCCGCCATCTCCCCGGACCACCTCCTCCGCCCCGCCCAGAGCAATCCTCACGGCCCGGGACCCAGGCCCAGGTACCCTCTCTGGCGCCCGCGCCCCCCAGTGCCCCCGGGCCGGGGACACAGGTCCGGGAAGGTGGCGGCTCCAGGCTGCGCGCGTCGGTGGGAAAAGGTGGGGCCGGGATCCCGGGTAGAGAGGGCTCCAGAAAAGGGTCAGCCTCGGGGACCCCTAGGTCCCACGGACTGCGCTCAGGGCCGGGGTCCCGGGACAGGGCCGTGAGCCTGGGGGCCGCCGCCAGGGCGCTGGGAGGGGGCGCCCGCGGCAGGCCGAGTCCCGCGGCGGAGTTGCGGGCGCAGCCAATAGGGGGCGGAGGCTGGGCGGTGCGCGGCGCTGATTGGCTGGCGCCGGCTTCTTAGGCGTGCGCGGCCCCCGCTTCATGTCTGAGCAGGAGTCGGCAGCTGGCGCCAGCGCGGCCGGACGATGCCGAGCGGCCGGAGCCGGGCGGGCCCGAGGCCGAGGCGCGCGCCGTCCCCCGCCCCTGCCCCGTGAGCCGCGGCCTCCGCACGCGCCATCCCGAGCCGCAGCGGCGCTCCGCGCTTTGCCCGCTCCTCCGAGCCGCAGCGGAGCTGCGTGCGTAAGTTGCGGTGCGCGTGCCGTGGGGGGCCGGCGCCCCTAGCTCCGACCGGTGTCTGGGGGCCGGGCCACGGGGCGGGCGCGCTGTGGGGAGGGATCCCGGATTCGCGGCTCGGAGTGCGCTCGGCGCTTGGCCGCGGGTGCGTGTCTTAGGCGGGGTCCGTGTTGTGCCGGCTCCAAGCGTGGGTGTGGGCGCGTCGCCGCGATCCTGCGCCCCGCGGGTGTCCGGGCACCAACTTTGAGTTCATGTTTGTGCACCCGAGGGCCTGGACGCAGCCTGCCTTGGGCCATTCGCGCGCGTTTGCGGGGTCCCTGCTTGTGTCCCCGTGTGCACGGGCGTGCAGCTCGGGGGCCGCGGGTACCCACGCGAGTGTGCGTAGCTGGGTCCCCTCCTCTGCCTTCCTTTCGTTTAGAGCCGTGCGCTTTCCTCCCACCCGGGACCGGTCCTTCGCGGTGCCGGGGTCGGCCTTTGAGGGTGTCCGCAGGTGGCCGCGCTCCTCACGCCCCTTCGTGTCGCCCAGGGTCGCCACCGTCCTGCACAGACCGAGTCGTCGGCGCGGGCCATGGAGGTGGCGCCGGAGCAGCCGCGCTGGATGGCGCACCCTGCGGTGCTGAACGCGCAGCACCCCGACTCCCACCACCCGGGCCTGGCGCACAACTACATGGAGCCCGCGCAGCTGCTGCCTCCAGACGAGGTGGATGTCTTCTTCAACCACCTGGACTCCCAGGGCAACCCCTACTATGCTAACCCGGCGCACGCGCGGGCGCGCGTCTCCTACAGCCCCGCGCACGGTGAGCGCGGCCCCGGGCCGGTGGGAGGGAGGAGGCCGTCTGCTTCCCGGATGTGGGAGCCGCAGAGCCGGGCGGGAAAGGTGGGGGCCGCGGTCCTGGGGAGGTCGCTGCTTTTCCAGCCTGACAGTTGAGGGTCTCCTCTGGCCACTGTCCTCAGCTCTGGACCAACCTTCCAGATTAGGACCAATCGGGATGTTGTTTCGAGCTCTTTTTGGTGAGGAGCGTGCTGCTGCAGTTTTCCTGAGTTGTGACCCTTGTCCCCCTACCCGCAGCCCGCCTGACCGGAGGGCAGATGTGCCGGCCACACTTGTTGCACAGCCCTGGCCTGCCCTGGCTGGACGGGGGCAAGGCTGCCCTCTCGGCCGCCGCTGCGCACCACCACAACCCCTGGACCGTGAGCCCCTTTTCCAAGACGCCACTGCACCCCTCGGCTGCTGGGGGCCCGGGCGGGCCGCTGTCCGTGTACCCGGGGGCTGCAGGCGGGAGTGGAGGAGGAAGCTCCAGCTCAGTGGCCTCCCTCACCCCCTCGGTGGCCCACTCTGGCTCTCACCTCTTCGGCTTCCCACCCACACCACCCAAAGAAGTGTCACCCGACCCCAGCACCACAGGGGCTGCCTCCCCAGCCTCGTCTTCTGCGGGGGGTAGTGCGGCCCGGGGAGAGGACAAGGACGGTGTCAAGTACCAGGTGTCATTGACCGAGAGCATGAAGCTGGAAGGCGGCAGTCCCCTGCGCCCAGGCCTGGCATCCATGGGCACTCAGCCTGCCACCCACCACCCCATCCCCACCTACCCCTCCTACGTGCCGGCTGCTGCCCACGACTACGGCAGCGGACTCTTCCACCCAGGGGGCTTTCTGGGTGGCCCGGCATCCAGCTTCACCCCAAAACAGCGCAGCAAGACCCGCTCCTGCTCAGGTAAAGGTGGCAAGGGGACCTGGTGGTGGAGGTGGGGGCTGTGCCTTTGAGGGAGCAGCTGTGATTTGGGAGAGGGGTCGATGTCAGCCCCCCACCTGAGGACTGATGGTGTTTGAGGCCCCTGGAACTTTAAGAGTTCCTGGTGGCCCCAAAGTTCAGCTCCCCATTCCTTCTCTGCGGCCCCTGAACAGAACAGGAATTGCCCCTTCCCCCTCCCTGAAACTCACCACAAACGCAGCAGCCTCATGACCTAGTGTGTGCGGGAATGCAGGCTGAAGGTGAGGGCGGCCGCGTGTGCCTGTGCCTGTGCCTGTGCCTGTGTGGACGTGTCTGTGAGCGTGTGCTCATGCTGCGGGTCCTGCAGAGCTCCCAGAGTCTAAAGGAATCTGGTTGTCCAGCGCAATCAGTCCCATCTTAGAATTTCAGCGGCTCCTGATCTCCTTGGGAGATTTTCCCCAGAGCAAAATTCCCAGGACTTGTCTCTCCCTCCAGCCCCCAGCATGTCCTCCACTGCCTCTCCCTGAGGGGCTGGGTGAAGGGATGAAAGCGGGTGCCCGCACCCCTGGGCCAGCAGTAGCTGGACCAAGCTGGGTTTGTCCAGGAATCTGGCCACAGGGCAATCATCTATGGCCAGCATGGGGCGCCTGCTGTGGGTGCCTCCTGCCCGACTCCTTTGAGCCCGGGAGGGGGAAGGAAAGATTTTAAAACTTTTTCTCCTGAGTCCAGGACCTACCTTCTCTTGCTGGGATAGATGGGTGATTTATTGAAACCAAACAGAGGAAACTTTCCTGGGTGACAGGTCGATAAAAGGTGCCTGGCCTCAGCCCCTCCACTGCTCCAGCCTGGGTGCGCCCTGGCCTGCAGACCAGCTAGTTCGCAGTTCTCAGCCCTTTCTCCCGTTTGTTTTGTGTTTTATTTGAATTCCAGATGGCCTTTTAACAACAACGAAAACCTAAAAAACAAGACCACTTAGTCCAAAAGGAAAGAACTTTTTATTTTACTTTAAAGAACAACAACTCTGACGGCATCCAGGACTGAATTCTGGGGTTTCAGGGAAGGGGAGAAAGAAGTTTCCTTTCTGACTGGATGGAGAGTAGGGAGACCTTGGTGGGGCTGAAGGTGGAGAATGTGGAACAGACTCTGAAGGTGGTGACACTTGGGGAGACAGGAGAGAGGGGACACAGGAGGGGGAACAGAAAGGGGATGTCCCAGCACTGCCCAGGCACTCACTGAGAATCCCTGGGGCTCTCGCTGCGCTGCCCCTTCTTCCTCCTTTCCCAACCTCCCCTGCAGGATTTGGAGCAGGGATTTGGCCTTCAAAGGCTCTCTGGACCCTCTTCTGTGGAGACCTACTGTGTCCCTCTTCCAGCCTGGGCCTGGGACTCAGAGTCACCCCCATCTCAAGCTGGGTCGGAACTTGTCTTCCCTGAGCCTCTGCCCTCCCTGGCTCCCTCTCCTTCTGTGGACGATCTTGTCAGTCTCTCCCTGTCTCTCCGCAGAAGGCCGAGAGTGTGTCAACTGCGGGGCCACAGCCACCCCTCTCTGGCGGCGGGACGGCACTGGCCACTACCTGTGCAATGCCTGCGGCCTTTACCACAAGATGAACGGGCAGAACCGGCCACTTATCAAGCCCAAGCGGAGGCTGGTAGGAGTGGGAACTTTGGGTGGGTGGGTGGGCACAGATGGCCCTGGGGACGGGGCACTCGCACATATGGGTTGTTCAGGGGGGCACAACCGGAGCAGAAGCTGGAGTTAATTAAGGAGAAAAAACAGGCCAATCCCAAACAAACAAAACATAACAAAACAAACACACCCCGGAGCTTCACCACCTGAACTCTTTTATCATTAAAATCTTTTGGGGGTCAGTTGGGGTCATCCTCTTTCCTGGCCAGATTCTTTCCTGCCAGACTTCCTGCTCCCAAGCCCACCAGGTACCCTGTGCCATCTTGCTCCGGGGATCCCCAGAGTGTGTCCCGGGGGCCACCCTTCCTCCTCTGGCCTTGCCTCTCTCTTTTTAAAAATAGGGCCCTGAAGTCCTTTCCCCGAGGCAGGTCTGGGCAGCCCTGCTAGTCTCCCCATCTCGCAATCTCCTCCTGCTTATTTAAATAAAACACACACCAGCCACCAAAAAAACCTGCCCTTTATTATTTTTCCATGGAGTCACCTATACTGTGTATTTTCATTTGAGTGATTTTTAAAAAAATGCCCTTTCGGATCTCCTGCCGGAGTTTCCTATCCGGACATCTGCAGCCTGAAGATAAGGAAACTTCGTGTATCTGTTTCCGGACTGCGAGTTTTCAGAGAGGCTCCTCGGCTCAGTCCTGCCTCTCTCTGGGCTGTTTTGAAATTTCTAATACCCTCTGCTCTGCAAATAATGCGTAAAATGCTAAGAATAATAAATATATTTTTTCAGGGCGAAGTGATTTATGAGGCTTAAATCGTTCGCTGCTTTGGGGGCCTTTTTTTCTGGCCCAGAGCGAGGGCAGGGTGAGGGCCGGAGGGTAGGGTAGGGTAGGGTAGGGTAGGGTAGGGTAGGGTAGGGTAGGGGTGGAGGACGCACAGTTGGCCCCTGAGTCAGAATTCCAGCTTCAGGCTGCTTACTCACCGTGTCCCTCCCCACCCCCACGCTGCAGTGCAGTCCATCCCCTCTGTGACCACCCTGGGTCCCAGCCGACCCAGATGCTGCTGAGGGGGACTCCAGCCCTGGCTCTCTGGGAAGTCTTGGGGGAACTCGTGCTCTTTCTGTTTGTGCGGAGCTGGCGCTGGCGGCACCTCGAGAGGGGAAAGGTTCCATCACGCCTGGGCGCTTTCAGCTCCTTCGCCCGGGGACCAGACCCTCCCTGCCAGACCCCACCTCGGTCTGGCATTTCCTGAGGTTAGAGCTCTGAGGTTTGAGGAGCGGGGCTGGAGAAGGAAAATGTCCCAGATCTATGCGGGCCAGCCGTTGTGGTAGCTTCCAGCCACATGTGACCGTGGGTCACTAGGACTGTGGCCAGTGCAATCACAGGGACTGATGTTTTAATTTCAGCAAATGTAGCACAGTTTAATTTCAGTAGCCCCGTGTGGCAAGTGGTTGCCATACTGGAGGGGCCACTCCACGCTCTACACCTGGCCTTGGCCCCGGCCCCCAGAATTCTGGGTGTTGGGAGTGCTGGGGAGGAGACCTAGTCAGCTCCAGCCCTGGGGGCTTGAGGGGCAGAGCCAGCTCAGGGTGCCCATAACACTAAAAGCCTCAGTTTCCTCACTTACAGAGTTAGGTTGCCCAGCAGCTGGGTGAGGTGGCTGATTTCCCTTCCTAGCTTTTACAGCCCCACTGCTTCTACGATCAGATTTCTGAGAGTTCTTTCTTCTAAACTTGTGTGATTCTGGTCTTGTTCTCAAATTCTAAATGCCACCGTTCTGAGATGCCCGATCCCCCCCCCACCGGGAGATTCCCACTAAGTGGCAGGACGGAGGGAGGTTGAGGAGGGAGGTCAAGGTGGGGCGTGGGAGCCCAGCCTGCTGACGCGGCCCTTCCCCTCCCCTCCCCTGCAGTCGGCAGCCAGGAGAGCAGGCACCTGCTGTGCAAATTGTCAGACGACAACCACCACCTTATGGCGCCGCAACGCCAACGGGGACCCTGTCTGCAATGCCTGTGGCCTCTACTACAAGCTGCACAATGTGAGCCTGCCCCGCCCCTCCCTGGGGACCTCTGGTCTTTGTGCTGCTGGGCACGAAGCCCCAGCCACAATATCCAGCTTGGCTTGGCTTGGGGAGCAGTGGCTGCCTGCATGCAAGGCAAGCCTGGAGCCCCAGAAGGGCTTCCTGTAAGAGGGGGTGTTTCTGGCTGGTGGTCTCTGTGTCAACACAAGCTGGGGGCAGGGGAGGATTTGGGGTCTGTGTGGGGAGCCGTGATGGCATTTGTGAGCAGGAGCCAGGAAGCTTCAAACCACCCTTCTTGAAATGGCGACAGTCCAGGCCTAGGGGGGCTTGGGCAGGTGGTGTTGGAGGCTGGGCTAATAGCGCAGCTCCAGGCGTCCAGAGCTCCCAGCTTGGCCTCCTTGGTCTCAGGAAATGGAGGGCCTGCAACCTGCCTCCTAAAGGCTCCGTGCTTGCCCCTAGGTTAACAGGCCCCTGACCATGAAGAAGGAAGGCATCCAGACCCGTAACAGGAAGATGTCCAACAAGTCCAAGAAGAGCAAGAAAGGGGCTGAGTGCTTCGAGGAGCTGTCCAAGTGCATGCAGGAGAAGTCATCTCCCTTCAGCGCGGCCACCTTGGCCGGACACATGGCCCCTGTGGGCCACCTCCCGCCTTTCAGCCACTCGGGACATATCCTGCCCACGCCGACACCTATCCATCCCTCCTCCAGCCTCTCCTTTGGCCATCCCCACCCGTCCAGCATGGTGACTGCCATGGGCTAGGGACAGGGTCCTGCTGCATAGACAGATGTCCAGGAGGGAGGGTGCTCCCAGGATGGGTGGACCAGGCCCCACGCAGCCACCCTTCCCTGGAGACTGATGCCACTCCTGCCAGCCTGGCCAGAGCCCAGAGCCACCACCGCCTCCACGGCTCCGCAGCTCAGCAGCAGCCGCAGCCGCCTGCCAGCCTTTACTGTGAATATTCTCAACCCAGCCAGAGGCTGCCCCCATGCCCTGCCCAGGTGGGGTCCCTTCGTGGACGATTGTCTGCAGAGCAAACAGGGACAACTTTGTGGCAAGACATGGAGGGGTCAGGGGAAAGACAAATGCAACCATTTTTTGAAGGAAAAAGAAGTAGACAAAGATAATTTATTTTGCTCTTGTTTCTAACAGGGACTTGGAGACTGGGAGGTCTGGGCTGTCCCATGCTGTCCGGGCTCTTTTCTGGGTCCATCGCCACAGGGCCCTGGGAGGCAGGTCTGCAGGGATGTCTCCCGTGCCCCTTTTGCTCCAGCTTCCCTCTCTGAGATCGCTCAACTCCAGGCTGGGCCACGCCAAGGCCCTGGACGCCGCCGGCGGCTAGCTGGGGCCGGGAGCCCATGCGGCCTGGCGGCCAGGCCCTGGAGGGCAGAGACAATCGCGGGCGGTCCTGCGCAGATTCCCAG
Organism: Erethizon dorsatum; assembly: GCA_028451465.1. NCBI lineage: Eukaryota > Metazoa > Chordata > Mammalia > Rodentia > Erethizontidae > Erethizon > Erethizon dorsatum. The sequence continues at coordinate 34,044,076 of CM051831.1, forward strand.
GCCAGGGCTGGGTCACAGGAAGGAAACAACATTTTCTTGAAAGGGGAAATGTCTCCCAGGTCGCTCTCCGGGCTTTGAGGCTGAAGCCGGTGTGACCTGTGTGCCTGGCCCTAATGGGCCAGAGCCACAGCCTGAATTCTGTGCCAGGTGGACCCCTGTAAATACATCCTTTTTCTGCTCCCCCCGACCCCTCCCCTCCCACCCTGAGACAAACAAGAAAATACTCAAAACAAAACTATAAGCTTCACTTGTTGATGAGTTCGTTTTTATTTTTAAACTCTTCCTGGGTCCAGTCAATTGTACGTTGCCACAGAAGCCCTACTATGGGAAAGAATAAATCCAATAAACTAAGGTTGGCGCTTTGCGATTCTCTTCGGAAGTGTTCTTGGATCTCACAGCCCCAGCGGGGGTGGGGTTGGCTACTCTTGGTTTCCAGGACCCAGTGAGCTGATTGGTGGTGGCAGGATTGGGGGGGGGTCAGTGCCTGGACGGAGCGGGCATCCTGCTGGGGTCCTGGGGTTCTGTTCTGCTGTGGCTGTCTGGATCCTTCCAAGGTACAGCTGTACATAAACATGTCCCAAGTTAGATTCTGTGTGCAGTGGTGGTGGGGTGCAGTGGCCAGTGAGGAGTCCCCCAGCCTAGGAAGACGATTGTGCTGATTTAGTTAACCAAGTGCAATAGGGGACTGCCGATTGCTGCAAGGAGCACCACAGCCGGAAGTAACTTATTTTGTACTAGTATCGGCATAAGAAAAAGAATCAGCAGTATTTTCTGTTTTGATGTTTTATTTGGCTTGTTTTATTTTTGATTAGTGAACTAAGTTATTGTTAATTATGTACAACATTTATATATTGTCTGTAAAAATTGTATGCTATCCTTCTATTCCTTTGAAGTGAATACTGTTAAGAATAATAAAATACTTTTTGTGAATGTTCTGGCATCTTGTGGGTCCCCGGGGCGCTGTGTTGCAGGTGTGGGTCTGAGCTTTGCAGCCTGTCCTTGGTGGGGGCAAGGGCTGCAGGATCTGGGTCCGCTTCTGACACCCTGATAACTCTCTCCCTGAATTGCTTCTGTTTGAGTTTCCTTTGACATCAAATCAGGGTCCCTGTGGCTGGCTGGTGTTTTTTGAGAGCTCAAGAAGTTTCTTGCAGAATCCAAGGACCAGCCCGAGTCCTCACCCTTGTTCACTTCCTCGCTGGTGCTGATGTGCTCTGGTTTTTGGTCACCACAACTGTTCATTGACAAATCTGATCAACATTTTTGATCACTGGTGTCACTGATAGCTGTCATCTTTGATCAGTGATGTTGGTCATTAGTGACAGCCATGTCTGATGTTCCTGATCAATGATATATCTGACCCCCAGAGCCTGCCACCAGACTGCTCATGGCCAACAACCAATCACCAACAGGCAGTTGCCAATATTTCACCGACACCTCTGATGGGTGATGCATCTGGCACTGACATCTGTAGAACATGGTTGCCAGTGTCTCCGGTGGCTCTCTTCTCACCAGTGGCTCTGATAGCCAGTGTGCTGTTCACCAATGCTCCCTGTCACTAACATCCTGTGCCAATAGCGTGAGCACCAGTGTCACTGATCAGTGTTTCCTTTCCTTCCTTCCTTTTAAAAAAATTATTTTGACATAGAAGTCTCACTGTGTTGCCCAGCCTGGCCTCAAACTCCTAGGTTTAAGTGATCATCTTGACTTAGCCTTCCAAGTAGCTGGGAGGGACTGTAGGTGTGTGCCACTAGACCAGATGATTGGTGTTTCTGTGGTTTTATTTGGTGGCACTGGGGATTGAACCCATGGCTTTCACATTGAGCTACATACCCAGGCTTTTTAATATCTTTTAAAAATACTGAGAGAAGTCTTGCTAAGTTGCTAAATTTCCCGGGGGTGGGGGACTTGAATTTGTGATCCTCCTGCCTCAGGTCATTGCTTTTTCTAGTGATCTGATCATTCACATGCGATCTCCAACATCTCCAATTACACTATTTCTCATCACCAATGTCTCTTTAACAATGTCCTTGGCACTTATCTCTGACACCAATATCTCTAACCAACAATGTCCCTGATCACTGAATCCTCTCACCATCAAATTTTCTACCAAGGCAGTCACCAGTGAATCCTGGTCACCAATCTCCCTGGTTGCTCACCTCCGATCACCAACATCTCTAATGCCCAATAACAGTGAGTGCTGAATCTTCTTCATGGTACCTGGTGGCTAAATGTCCCTGTTCCCCAGAGTCCCTTACCCCTGGCCACCTATCCCTAGCCATCAGCATTACTAGTTACAATGATCACTATTCTATAATCAGCAATGCCTCTGATCTCCAGTAGGTGACCTATGGCTCACTGCGGCAGGATCTCTGGACGCCACATCCCTAGCTGTTAAATCTGATCATGAAGGCCTCCTTTATTTTTAGTCATCCAGGACTTGAACACCAGATGCTGTCACCACTAACGCTCCCAGTCACTCGCATCCTTGGTGGATGATTAATGCCATATCCAGTCCATGGTGGCTCTGATCTCCAGGACCTCTGAGCACTGCCTCCTGAAGGTAGGGATGTGACCTCGACTCTCTCTGATGGTATTTTGTGAATGACATCATCCCTCAGTGACTCTCCCATTCCTGATTACAAGTCGCCCATCCCTAATCATCATCATCTCGGGTCACCAATGTCTATTCCCTGGGGTCCCTGAGGACTAGGATTTCTGATTGTTCCTTGACAGCGCTGAGGCCTACCTGGTCCAGGAGGTTTTTACTCTTCCTGGTGCTGGCAGGCCTCCCCCTCCTGCCACCAGCAGGGGAGGCCAAGGTCCAGATGTGGCACCACCACCCTCTTTGGACTCCTCCCTGTGGAACTGACACCTGGATCCACAGCAGCCAGCTGGTGCTTAGCTGGGTGGGCCCTGGGCTCTCACTGGAGCACAGTGGCCCCGGACCCCATAGGGTCCCCCATGGCTCACTGCACACCCCCATGGCTCCAGAGCATTCTGCCTCTGCTCTTCCTGCCAGCTGTAGCCACAGTGAGAGCAGGGACAGTCCCTGTGCTGTCTCCTGGGTCATGACGGCAGGACTGTGTGTGTCTGATCACATATTCAGATGTGTGTATTGCCGTGTACCTTTCTAGGTTTTGGGGCCACATCTGTGAATAAAACAAACAAGAATTAAGCACCTACCTGGCCTCTAGCGTGCTTGCGGGGTCCATAGTCCAGAGCCCAAAGCCAGAGCTAGGAGCCCAGTGTGTAGAGACTAGAACCTGCAGCCTAGAACCCACATCCCAGAAATTGTGAAAAGACCCCAAAATACAGAGCACAGAGCCTGGACCCTCAAACCGAGAATTCAAAGCTTGGAACTCAGAGAACTTAACCAAGAAGTCTGAGATGTGGCGCAGAGCCTCAGAATTCAGATCATAGTAGTATACAGAGCCCAGAACTTTGCCCTGGAATGTGGGATCGCAAATCCACAATCTAGAGCCCAGAACCCATAACTCAGTGTGGAGGACATGGAGCCCAGGATCTAGAACCTGGGTCTCAGAGCCTAGAACCCCACATCCAGAACCTAGAATGTAGCTGAGGACCTACAGGCCAGAATCCAGAGCTCCAAACTGAGAATGACCCCCCAAGGGGCTGCCTTGTTCCTCTGAAGCCCCTGGCTTATTCCCTTTCTCCTACCAGCCCAGCTTTAGGGAGCACCCAGTGCCAGGCATGGCGATGTTGGCCAGCAGGAAATAAGCGCACGAGCAGGTTCCCTCTCCAGCCACAGCGGCTCCAGAGTACACGGCCTGTGTGTGGTCACGCTGTCCGCTTCTCCACCCGCCGGCTCAGGTAGGTACTTCCTGCAGGTCTGCTGAACAGATTTGTTTACTCCACACATCTCCTGGCCTTACTTGTTCCAGACATTTGGGTGGCGAACGACACATACACACACAAAGACCCCCGCCCTGGTGACAAGCTCTTGGCACGGAGGCCAGAGTTGGGGGAGGCCGGGGTGTTTAGTTGGGAAGGGTGAGGACCCTAAGCTGGAGTCTCAGCAAGTCACTTGGGAGCCATAGAACCCAGGCTAAGGGGGGCTGCAGTCCACAGCTTCTGTTCCCCCTCCATACACCAATTGCTGGGAGCCCTTGCTCCACATAAACAGTTTGGGTTCTGTGGATACAAAGCTCTGGGCAGGGCTGGACACGCAGCTGGGCGCTGCCAGTGGCCGCTTTGGGCAGGCGAGGGCCGCCTTCATGGTTCCCCGGGCCCTGGCGCCAGGGCGGCCGGGGTGGGGTCGGCCTTTGTTCCATCTGTTTGCATCCAGGTGGGGCTGCCGGCCCTTCCTCCCCTCCATTTGCTGCAAGCTCCCTGGCCTGGCTTCTTACTCCCATTTTCCATAGGAAGAAAGCAAATCACCACTGGAAATCTTAGGGACCAGCTCAGTCCTGCTCCAGACCCTCCTGCCTCCTGGTGGCCCGCCCTGAGAACAGAGAAGGATCAGAACTTCTGGACGGGTCCCCAGGGCCACAGACAGGGCCCCCGCCCCCAGGGGACTATGTGTAGAGGAATGCAGGCCATCCATCCTCCTGACCCCTGACCAGGGACAAACTTACCTGAGTCAGGACAGAGGACAAACAAGGCGGGCACAGTCCCCAGGGTGGGTGGGCCCTCAATGAGTTTATGATACAGACAATTCCATTCCAATGCCATGGGCTGTTTTTTTGTTTGTTTTGTTTTGTTTTCTTTCTTTTTTTTTTTTTTTGTAAAGGCAAAATGATAAAATGCTTCCAAACTTTATCTGGAAAAAAGGAACAAGGCCAGCAGAATAAATCAGAAAATTAGGGAAAATAAAGTGACAAGTGTGTATGGGTATGTGAAATGCTTTCCAATATAAAACAAGATTCTATTATCACAGTCCTTCAAACCTGGTGCTTGGCTGTTAGGATAAACAAATCAATGGGGAGCCTGAAACAGATCCTATTATTTACAAGATAATGGATGAAGCTGGGATCTTGGATCAATGTGAGGGTGGGGGCTGTTCAACCAAGGGGGTCTCAAGAACTCCCGCCCACTCTGAGGTCCTACAGACAAGTTTTTTTGGGTTGCATGATGTTTTCTAAAATGTGAACAAGTGGCAAATGTTTCAAATTAGGAGATTCATCTGGGTGTGGTGGTGCACACCTATAATCCCAGCACTCAGGAAGCTGAGGCAACAGGATTGCCTAGGCTGCAAGGTGAGACCCTATCTCAAAAAAAAAAAAAAAAAAAAAAAAAACGAGAGAGAGAGATTCGCATAAAAATACATGGAAGTTCTTTCTGTGTCTCTCCTCTCAGTACATCAGTTCCTCAGAAATCTCCCCCTCCTGTTGCCACCATGCCCATCCTTCCTGTTTTGGGGGTGTGCGTTTGAGTCCTGACAATGCCACACATATCCTATTCCAGGCTTCAGATTTATTAAAGGTTTAATCTTTGCACTATTTTTGCAGTGCTGGGGATGGAACCCAGGGCCTGGAACATGTAGGCGAAGTCTCAGCCACTGCTCTGCACCCCCAACCCTATCTGCTCACCAAAGCAAGATTGAATCTGGAGCCCAGCCTTGGTGACCCATCCAGCTGGCTGGTCCAGTCTGGTTCCCCCATGGACAAATTGTCAGAGGGACACTGGGAAGCCAACAGCCTTTCTAGGAACCAAAGAGGGTAACAGAAATGAACAAAAAGGTGGGCGAGTCTCGGCGGCGAGGAGGCTGGCTGGATAAATCAGAATGGCGCTTTAGAAATCAGCTCTGAGATAACGATTCCAGGTCCAAGACTTGAATGTTGCATGGTGATCTAAACACTTTTTGCAAGTAGCTCTGGTCCCAGAGATTTCCAGGATGGCATTATTGACAGGATGGAGGGATTACACACACCCTACATGCTCAGCCAAAGAGGTGGTGGGTAAATGCCCAAAGAACCGGAAGCAGAGATATAGACAGGTACCTGACGCCGTGATAACAGCAGCATCAGTCACGATAGCTGAATGGTGGTGGAAACCAGCCGGGTGTCCAAAGAGGATGAATCAATGAACCAGGTGGGGTCCTTCCATACCATGGAACATCATTCAGGCTTATGCAGGAAGGAAATTCTGACACAAGATGCCTGTGGATGAAACTTGAGGATGCTATGCTAAGGAAACAAGCCACAGGACAAACGCTTTAGGGCTCCACTTATTCCATTTCCCAGGGCAGTGAAATTCATCACAGGGACAGAAGGTGGCATGGGGGGCTCAGGACCAGGGCAGGGATGGAGACTTAGCATTTCACGGGAGGCAGATGGTGCTGAGGATTGTGTAACGCTTTGAAAGTGCCGAGTGCCACTGGCCGAACACAGTCCCTACATCAGAGTGGAAAGAATTTTCCCCCAGTGTTCACAAACAATGACATCTATGTGGTAGACAGTTTTCTCCTCCTTCCCCCATTTTCTAAATGCTCTGTAATGTGGTTTAATAACTTTAATGGTGAAATTAATATTCTAAAATAATTATGGCAGAATGGGAGTCAGTTTTCTAAAAATATGCAAAGATTCAAAATAAGAAATGCAATACTGAATAAAAAGATCCCCAAAAAGAGAAACACACACAGGAAGATAAAGAGCTCATCTCCGACACAAGTGGCAATGAGCAGCTGGCAAGCATCCCAACAGGTGTCTGACCCCAGGAGGGACCAAACCACACAAGGGGACCCAGGTTCCACCCCTCGCCTCAGCAATCGTGGGAGAAGCTAGGCAGGCCCTCCCTGTACATCTCCTTCATGGTGGAGGTGACCAAGAATCCTAGACTCTCTGGCCCAGAAAGTCTGGAATGTGTGAGAAGAAGTGGGCTATAGAACAATATATAAAACATGACTGTGTTTTTGTTTTAAAATGTTGGTCTAAGGCCGGGCAAGGTGGCTCATGCCTGTAATCCCAGCATTTAGAAGGCTGAGGCAGGAAGATTGCTGTGAGTTTCAAGCCAGCCTGGGCTACACAGTGAGTTCAAGTTCAGCCTGAACTATATAAGGAGACCCTGTCTCAAAAAAAAAAAAAATTGTCTATACTTCATTAAATGTATAATGTTTACACTGAGATTCCATCTCACCCCAGAAAGAATGGCTACTATTAAGAAATCAGCTAATAACAAATGCTGGAGGGGCTGTGGGGAAAAAGGAACCCTTCTCCACTGTTGGTGGGAGTGTAGACTGGTGCAGCCACTGTGGATATCAGTGTGGAGATTCCTCAAAAAACTAGAACTAGAGGTCCCAGCTGACCTCTGACCTCTGATCCCATTTGACTGAGCTATTCACCTGCTGGGTATCTTCCCAGAAGAATTAAAAATATTGTACCACAGAGATACATGAGCACCCATGTTTATAGCAGCACAATTTGTAATAGCTAGATCTTGGAAACAACACAAATGACCATCAACTGAGGAATGGATAAAAAAGATGTGGTCTTTTTATACAATGGAATACTACTCAGCCATAAAAAAGGTAAACTGGAGACTTTTATAGGTAAATGGATGCAACTCCAGACCATACTCATAAGTGAAATAAACCAGTTGCGCATGTGCAAACATTGTATTATCTCCCTAGTGCAAGAAGCTGAAAGAGGGCCGGTGATATGGCTCAGCGGCATAAACGCTTGCCTGGCAAGCTTGAGGTCCTGAGCTGGACTCCCGGTACCCACATTAAAAAAAAAAAAAAAAAAAAAAAAGGAAGCTGAAAGAGTAAAGAAGATCCAAAATGTACAATTGATATTGTAAAATGGGAAGAAACTGTTCAAAATGAAAGAGAAACTGGGATAGGGGAAAGAAGAAAAGGAGGAAGGGAAAAGCAAAAAAAAAAAAAAAAAAAAAAAAGAATATATAATATATATATACACACACAAGATAGTTAAGATAGTTATACTACTAATTTCTCTTGTTCATTGAAAAGAAAGGTTTGAGCTAATATTTGGAAGTTAAACTCCTATATCTTGTACTCTGAGTAACTAATTTAAAGATAACAATATGCAATGTATTAACCATTTTGAACCTCCTATTATCTTGTTTTGAAATTTTGTTTTATTTTTTTCTCTTTAAAATAAAAAAATTGGTAAAAAATGTACAATTTTTATGGTTTTATGTGTCAGCTTACATTTTTTATTTTTTATTTTTTATTTTTTTTTGGTACTGGGAATCAAACTCAGGACCTTGCACTTGCCAGGCAGGCTCTTCTGCTGCTAAGCTATATTCCCAGCCCTACATTTTTAATTAAAAAAATAAAAGTATAAAATATTTGTGTTGACCTGGGGGTGTGGTTCAGTGGTAGAGCAATTATCTAGTCTTTGTGAAGCCCTGGGTTCCACTCCCAGTACTGCAAAAAAAAACCCCACAAACAAACAAACAAACAAACAAAAAACAGAAAGAGGAGGAGAAAACCATCCAGGAAGATATGAAGCTGATTAATAATAGTTATTAGTTCTTCAAAGTATGATATAAACTAGGGATTTTTTTTTTTTTTTTTTTTTTTTTGGAGGGTACTAGGGATTGAAGGCAGGGTCTTCCCACTGAGCTATTGCCCCAGCTCTTTTTTTGATAGGCGATCTCTCTCTGTTGCTAAGTTGCCCAGGCTGGGCTGGAATTTGAGATCCTCCTACCTCAGCTTCCCAGACTGCTGGGATTACAGGTGTGCACCACCACACTGGGCTTGTGCTGATAGTAGAGAATCATGAACCAAAAAACGCTTGCCTTCCCCCTCAGGACCTCCCTGAAAGCAAGGCCACACCTTACGTGGCTGTTGGGCGCTAACAGGACTGCTGTCCGTCTCTCCTGCTAGGGTGCGGCCCGGCCCCGCTGCCTGCCCTCCCAGAGTCCCCCCCGCCACATAACCACCTCGTCCTGCGGCATCGATGCACGCCACGCACGCTTATGGTCTCTGAGGCCCTGCAGCCACAGCGTGGCTCAGCCAAGGCCATGGCTGCTGAGCAGGGCTGATGGGGCATAGGTCTGCCCTGTGCATGTTCCATGGGCACAGCGGAGTCACTGTCCCCACCAACCTTCCGGGGCAGGAGGAAGGGGGCAGCTTGATGTCCTCTGACCCCTTCCCATCCCCCAACAGCACAGGTGTCATCGAGCCCTCCTGGCCCTCTCATCCCTTGTCCCCAAGGCGGCAGCAGCCAGGTCTTCCTTCCCTCCGTGCGGGCTGTCACACTTTCCCCCCTACACGGAGGTCCCAGAGCCCTGGGACCCATTCTTTTTTTTTTTTTGTGGGTACTGGGGGTCGACTTCAGGACCTCGCGTGCCAGTGGGCGCCCGTGCTGCTGAGTGATATCACCGGCCCTTTTTTCATATGTGGGTTCTAGGAGTTGAACTCGGGCCCTAGCGCTTGCCAGGCAGGAGCTTATGCCGCTGAGCCATCTCACTGGCCCCCTGTGGGACCCATTCTTTTGCACGTTTTTACCTTTACTGTAAACACAGTCATCCCTCTGGTGGCAGGGGACAGGTCCCAAGGCCCCAGAGGAGGCCCGAAACCACAGTGTTGAGCCCTACATATGCTGGCCTTTCTTTACACATATCTAAGATGAAGTTCAGTTTAAAACTTAAGAGTCCCCTGCAAAAAATAGAAAAAGAAAAAATATTAGGCCCAGTGCTGGGCATGGTGGTACACACTTGTGATCCCAGCACTCTAGGAGGCTGAGGCAGGAGTATAGTGAGTCAGAGCTCAGCTTGGGCAACGTAGCAACTTAGCGAGACCTTGTCTCAAAGTAAAGAATAAAACAGAGCCGGGGATGTAGCTCAGTGTGAAGGCCCTGGGTTCAACCCTCAGTCCCGCAAAAATACATAAAGCTCAGTAAAAGATTAACAACAATAATAAAACAGCAATGACACCATTTGCTGTTAATAAAATTGCCAGCATCACAACTCTTGCTCTCTGAGGCTGTTATTAAATGAAATGTGGATCCTTTGGATTTCAAGCTGAGATGCGGGCCATGCTTTCAGTGTGGGTTACGGACAATTTGTTCCCGGGTGGGATGGGGGAGGGTGGTGTCACTGAGCTACTTGGAGTGAGGGATGCTTTAAGAGTTATGAATTGTTTATTCCTGGAATTTTCCATTTCATATTTTCAGACCTTGGTTGACCTCAGGGAACCGAAACTTTGGAAAGCAAAACCTCAGATAAGGGGGACTTCTGTCATGGCACAATCATGTAGCTGTTTTTCTACCACTTACCTTTCTTGCTGACCATCATAATTATGGTGTTCATTCACTCTGCTATATAAAGTTCTGGTTCATTTTTTAGTCCACAGTGTGAAGATAACACCATGTATTTGCTCATGGCTCCCTCCTGCTTACTGCTATAAACAAGTCAGCAGGGAGCATTCTTGTACCTGTGCCCCTGTGTGAGAGTTCCTTACACAAGGGTCTTCACACTCTTGTATCTCTCAGATAAGGCCAAACTCAGGAGGCTGAGGCAGGAGGATTGCAAGTTTGAGGCCTGTATGGACAACTTAGAAAGATACTATTTCAAAATTTAAAAGAATAAAAAAACTGGGGTTATAGCTCAGTGGCAGAGAACCCCTAGGTTCAATCTCCAGTACCTCAAACAAAGAAAAAAATGAGGCTAAAGAATTCTCCTCATTGATTGTTGCAATTTATATCCCCACCAGCAGGGTACAAGAATCGTTCTATTTCCTCCCCAACACTTGGTAATGTCAGATTTTCACCTTTCTGCCCTTTGGAGGGAATGGAAGGGAATATTGCTGCTGGTGAGGGATCTGAGGGCTCCCCATCCCGGGGCAGGACCCAGGCTTGCAGACCTCATGCACTGACCCTTTCCTGACATGTGTTAGACCTTCATGCCTGATCAGTCTCTTGAAACTCCCCCATCCAGGTCTCAGCTCCATGAGGGGAGGCTCTGCCTAGTGTGTTCACTGGCACAGAGACCGCAGCCCTGGCATGGAGGGCCTTAGGAAGTGTGTGGGATGGGTGTGTGGGTGGGTCAGTGGGTGGATGGTTGGCTGGGTGGGTGGGTGGGTGGGTGGATGGGTGGATGGATGGGTAGATGGATGGTTGGATGGATGAGTGAATGGCTGAGTAGATGGATGGGTGAGTGGATGGCTGGGTGGGTGAATGGATGATTGGATGGGTGAGTAGATGATTAGATGGATGAATGGTTGGTTGGGTGGATAGATGGATGGATAGGTAGATGTATGGGTGCATGAATGAGTGGATGGGTAGATGGATGGTTGCGTGGATAGATGATGGATGTAAGTATGGATGGGTAAGATGGATGGGTGAAGGGTGGAGGGATGCATGGGGGGATGGGGGACAGATGGGTAGGTGGATGGGTGGATGGAGGGTGGATGGATGGGCAGGGGGATGGGTAGATGGATGGATGGATGGGTGGTTGGGTGGGTGGATGGGTGGATGGATATGTAGTGGGGAGAATGAGTAGGTATCTGCCAGTGTGGATGAGTGCATGTACATGCAAGTTGGAAGATACTTCAGACTTCTTCATTCCATACTCTTTTCAGAAAGACCGAGGAAGACCCATACCTGAGAAGGGGCAGAGGCCCAGCAGTTGAGACCTCCCACAGGCTTAGGGCCAACTATCAAAATTAGGATCCCAGCCCCATCCAAGTTTGATCCAGGTAGGGATGGGCTGGGGGCGGGCATGAGGGTGGGGTGTGTTGGGCCTCAGAGGGTCCTGCAGACCAATGCCTTCAGGTGGACAGGAAACCTCCACTCAGGGCTAAAGCTGAGCCTCAAGACCCTGTCACCAGGAAGGGCAGTCCTGGGCTTCAACCTCAGGAAAGGAACAGGACCCAAGTGGCACTTGTTTTCACCAGCTGGGGGTGGACAGAAAGCCGTCCTGGAGGCAGGAGCCCATCAGTACTGGGACCTGAGTTGAGATGGTTGCATCACCTCTGGAGAAGAAGAGAGAAGCCGTCTGTCCCTACCGCCTGCTGGGCATTCATGTCTCTTCCATGTCAACTGATGGCCAGCTCTTCAGTGCCAGTGCACAATCCATAGGCCCTCCTGCCCACTGTCCCATGCCCACCCACCCACCAAGCCGCCCCTTTACTCCTCAGCAGTCTCTTCTTCCCTCTGTCAGTGCACCGGTGACCAACCCTGCAGGACACAGGCACACAGCCAGCTTACAAGGCAGAGTGAGTTCTTACCCCCATTGTACAGATGAGAAGAGGAAACTGAAGTTAAGCAAGGTTAAGTGACTTCCCAAATAACACACAGCTAGGAAGTGGCAGAGCTTGGATTCAAACCCTTGGTAGGTGGAGCCCTTAACCACCGTGTGATCTGTCCCTCCATCTGTCTGTCAGTCCATCCATCCACCCACCCTCTTAGCAGTCCCCTGCTGGGTCCCGTCACTCACCCGCTGCCACTTGTCCACCCATCGGCCCATCCATCCACCACTGTCACCCATCCATCCTGGAGGTAATGCGGTTAGAGCACCAGGGCCCTGCGGGGTGAGAGGCCCCAAATTGCCCATCTGGCCAGGCCGGGGAGAACTAAGGGTGGGGGCCGGCCTGGGCAGGCAGGGCTGTGCGGGGCTGGAGGGAATTAGCGGAGTGACTGCCAGGATCATCTAATTAGGGACGCTAGTGATAAGCAGATAGCATCGGGGGTGATTAGAATCCTTTTAAAAGCTACTCCATTAATTACAGAGACACAGAGGGGCCTCAGGCTGCTCAGAATACCAATCGGCTGCCTAATCAGCCCATCAGCTTCCTGGGAGGACTTCCTGGGACTGCTGTGTGACCTTGGGTGTGCCCGGCCCTCTCTGGGCGCCCCTGGGCAGTGGGTCAGGCGCTGTTGATCAGCCTGGTACTTCAGGTCCTTTCTCTTTCCAGATCGTGGCTCGGGGGTGGGCTCTGGGGTGGCCTGCAGCCAGGGACACTAGACATCAGAGGCCGAGGCCAGGGGGACAACGGCTTGGAAAGGAAAGAGACCTCAGTGCCAGGGGGAGGCAAGAACACAGCTCGGTCCTCCCCACAGACCCTGTGGAGGGGACTTGAAGGTCCTCTGCTTCCCTTCAGGACCCTCAAACACATTAGGCTGTAGGACCCTCAAACTCCTCCTCCTTCCTGGGGGCCAGTTCCTAGTTCCCAGTTCCACACTTTCCTTTATGGGACACCCTTCCACTGCCAAGAGCACTGTTGGGGCTGTCACCACCATTACCACCACCACTGCCATCATCGCCATCTCCACCTCAACTGGTGTCACCATTGTCAAGACCACCACAGCCACCATTACCATCACCATTACCATCGTCACCACCATCTCTGTCATCACCACCACCATTGCATCCAGAATCACCATGACCATAACCACCACCGCAGCCACTACTAACAATGCCATCTCGCCTCCTTTGTCACTGACCCCCCCACACCATCTCCACGGCTACTGTGACCACCTCAGCCAGACTCACCGTCACCTCTGAGTACCCCCCACCTCCTGTCACCTCTGACATTGCCACCTGCATCGTTGCCATCCTCACCTCCCTGCATAGGGTCACCATCGTTGTGACAAGGACAGCCATTGACTGCCACAGCAGGGTGACCTTTAGCCCAAGCTCACACAACCGTCGTGCTTGGCTGACCTGGGAACAGAGGGATGGTGTGGGGAGGGCATGGGCCCAGAGCACACTGGGAAGCTGCGGGGCCCAGGGCTCCAGGACGCCTCCCCATGCTGGAGCTGGGAGCCCCACAGATGGCAGGGGACCACCACGACATCCACGTGTCACAGGTCTGCGACCTCCTCTTTCCCGTGCATGCTCGGTCTCAGGCTGGCGACTCTGACTGAATTCCTCGGGAGGAAGCAGATGCTGGCCTCCCGCTCTCCAGGGTGCAAGACGACCCTGGGAAAGGGCGGCAGTGCTGCCGAGGTCGAGAATCCAGAACCCCACCCCACCAGTGCCACCAAAGTAATTGTTGCCCACTGCTCCACTGGTGAGTCCTTCCCGCATTTGGCATCTTCCCTCACTGCAACCTCCTCACCACCATCCTCCACTAACAGGCAACTGAGTGCCACCCACCCCACTGCCACCACAGGTGTCACTGACCCCGTGACCCCACCAGCCACAACACCATCCCTCTTCTACAGCTTCATCAAGGCCATCCTCACCACCTGCCACGTCACGGAGCTGCTTGATCTGTCCCTGTTCCTCTCCAGTGGGTGCTTGGGAATTTGCGGAAGCTTCCGGAAGGAGCAGCACCCCCATCTGTGGCCCTGGCACGGGTGGTGGTCATGGCGAGGGTGACTCCGGTCAGGGTGGTGCAGGGTAGGAGCTGCTGCTGGCAGCGTTGTCAGTTACAGTTCCCAGACATCCTTGGACACCAGGACAAGTGAGAGAAAGGGAGACGCTCGGGACCGCTGCGTCATTGATCTTGCTTTAGGGCCGTTGTAACAGACATCACAAACCAGGTGTCTTCAAAGAACAGAGATCTGCCGGGTGTGGTGGCAAATACTTGTAATCCCACTCGGAGGCTGAGGCAGGAGGATTGCTGAGTTTGGGCTACATAGGGAGTTCAAGACCAGCCTGAACTGTTTCAAAAAACAAAAACAAACACAAACACAAAGTTTCTACAAAGAGCAGAAATCTATTCTCTCATGGTTCTGGAGGCTGGAAGTGTGGAACCAGCTTTTCAGGGGGCTGCACTCTGAGGGAGACCTTCCTACTTCTTCCTCTCCTGGTGGTGGCTCTCCTTGCAGCTGTCACCTGACTCTGTCTCCAGATTGCCCTTCACTTGTTAGACTCAGGTCCCACCCAGGTAACCCAGGACAATCTCATCTCTATACCTACAAGGACCCTTTTTCCAAATAATCTAGCACTGGGTTTCCAGGGGTTCAGAGGAGAATGCAGTTTTTGAGGGGTTGGGGCACTGTTCAGCCTAGAACACTCAGTCGTCTATATTATTAGCCATCTCCATTTTCCTCTCCAGCGTTGAGTCGGATCTTCTAGGAACTTGCTGTCCACGACAGCCCCAGACAGCCCTAGGTACCGACCTTCCTCTCCCTCACTTACTGTGTGACCTTGAACAGGTTGCTGCACATCTCTGAGCTTCATTCATTCAACACATGTTCCCAAATGCCATGCTGGTGCACATGCCTGTCTGTGTGGAGCTCGCTTAACCCTGAGGACCTGATGAGACAACAGGTGCAAGATAAACTCCTACCACCTCCTACCTCAGGCCTGCTTGCTACCCAGCAGCAACCCAGACACTGGACCTTGAGGACAAGACCTTTAAGACCCCTTAGGCCTGGAGCCCTTGTCTGGTGCCACCTCTGAACCGGCTCCTCGGGGCCCAGCCAGAACCCAGCATGGCCCAGCCTCTGGTTCAGCCCTGTGTGCCCAGTCCTGTGTTGGGGGCCAGCCCCATGTGCCTGGCTCTGCCTGGTCCAGTGTTGGGGGTGGGGTTTGCCACGCCCTGGAAGCTGATGTCACAAAGGCCGGGCCCCAGCTCCAGAGGAGACCTGCGGCCCGACCCCAGGCAGTTCTGTCCCTCCCCTCCCCCTGCCCCTCTGCAGACGGGGACTATGACGAGCTAAGCCCACTGAGGGGCACAGTCCGGACCCCACAGCTTCCCGCCAGGCTCCCATCGCCGCCACAGGGAGCTGCCAGGCCAGCCGCGGCCTCGCATCCTGTCCCCACGGCCACCTCCCGGCCACCTCACCATGGCTAACTACTACGAGGTGCTGGGTGTGCAGGCCAGAGCCTCCGCCGATGACATCAAGAAGGCCTACCGCAAGCTGGCCCTGCGCTGGCATCCCGACAAGAACCCTGACAACAAAGAGGAGGCCGAGAAGAAGTTCAAGCAGGTGTCCGAGGCCTACGAGGTCCTGTCCGACCCCAAGAAGCGCTCAGTGTATGACCACGCGGGCTGCGACAGCTGGCGGGCAGGCGGCGGGGTCAGTCCCCCACACCGCAGTCCCTTCGGCAGCGGCTACACCTTCCGTAACCCCGAGGACATCTTCCGTGAGTTCTTCGGTGGACTCGACCCCTTCTCTTTTGACTTCTGGGACAGCCCGTTTGGGGGCAGCAAGCGTGGTGGCGGCGGTGGCTGGGTGCCCGGCCTGCGTGGCACCTTCTCGGGCTTCAGCGAGTTTCCGGCCTTTATGGAGGCCTTCTCGTCCCTGGACACCACGGGCCCCAGTGGTGCCCGCACCGTCTACTCGGCCACCACTTTTGGGGGCTCGGGTGCGAGCAGCTTGGGCTTCAAGACCGTGATGTCGTCCACCGAGATGGTCAACGGGCACAAGGTGACCACGAAGCGCATTGTGGAGAATGGGCAGGAGCGCGTGGAGGTGGAGCAAGATGGGCAGCTCTGCTCAGTGACCATCAACGGCAAGGAGCAGCTCAAGCGGGTGAACAACAAGTAAGCACCGCCCACCCACGAGGCCCTGCTGTGTCCCAGCTGGATCCTGGCTGCATCCTGGCTGTGTCCCTATGCCTGCTGGGCTGCACCTGGGCCACGATGGTAGCTGACGTTAATAAAGGCACCTGGCAGTGAGTTTGTGGAGGCCCCTGGCTGGCTCTGTGTGGTGGGCGGGGCTCAGGGGACTCAGAGCAGTGTGTCCCATGCCCACCTGCATTATCTGTCCAGGGCACCCTCTGTCCTGAGCAGAAAGACCCCACCCAAACCCTCCTCATGGGGATCATGCCCAGCCCCCCGGTGCCTCCCGACCCCATCCCGCCTCTCTGAGCTCCAGCAAAGCCGGTCACCCACCCCTCTGTTCCTGCACTGCCCTGATTGGCCCACAGCCTAGGGGCCTTTGCATGTGGTGCTGTACCAGTGAGCACCTGTAGGCTTAGTCCTGCACCCCCAGGTGGGGGAAGCGGGTTGGGACGAGCAGGTCCCAGCTGAGGAAGGCAGAGCTCTGTCCAAGGCAGATGACCTTGCGGATAGTGAGCTCCCCATCATGGGAAGAAGAGAAGGGAACTGTGTTCTGATTACTGAGTGCTGGTCTTTGTGTTTTTATATTTTATATTTTTGTGTTTTTTGAGACAGGGTCTCGCTATGTAGCCCAGGCTGGCCTCAAACTCACTATATAGCCCAGGCTGGCCTTGAACTCACAGGGATCCTCTCCTGCCTCAGCCTGCCAAGTGCTGTGAGCATGTCTTCTTAAAATGTGTATTTTAAAACAATCTCAAACTTAGAGCTGTGTCAGGTATTTTTATGTATTTGATTTGTACTTTCATGATGCTGGAGATCAACCCCAGGGCCTCCCACAGGCTAAGCCCCTGCCTGACTCCTGAGCTAACCCCAACCCCTGTAGGGATTGAACCCAGGTCCTTCAAGCTAAGCTACATCTGCAGCCCTTTTTATTTTGAGGCAGTCTTGTTAAGTCTCTTAAGTTGCCTGGGTGAGATGGAACTTAAGATCCTCCTACTTCGGCCTCCTGAGTAGCTGAGGTTACAGGTGGGTGCCACAAGCGCAGAATGGCCTTTTTGACTCCATGCAATCGAAGGAATAGTAATCGAGCACCTATTTGTGCCAGACATCCATCTAGGCACTGGGATATCGCTCTGGTCAGTCAAATTCCTCCCCTTGTGGAATTAGGGTCCTGGGGACAACGAACGCCGGACAGGAGCAAGGACAGCCATGCCGAGGGCAAAGGGCAGGTAGGGGATGGGGAGACCTTACAGCTGGGCAATGGGGAGCAAGACCTCAGACCCTGGGTTACAGGGGCCTGGATAGAAGCGGCAAGGCAAAGGCCCTGAGGCCAGAGCAGGACATGCAGCCATGTTTAGTACCACCCTTCTCCCAGACAGGGCCCACTGCCCGTGGGATTGGGAGGAAACTGAGGCACTGAGAGGGGTCCCACAGCTGGCAAGAGGCGGACCCAGAACCCCATCCAGGCTGTTGACTCCAAATGGCTTTGCCTTTAAAATAACAATTATTATCAGCACTGCAGCAACAGCCCAAGGCAGGTACATGAGTGTGCACGCGTGCATGAGCGGGTATGTGCATGTGTGCATGAGCACGTGTGCACGTGAGCATGTCTACGAGAAGGATCTGTCTGCTTCTAACTCCTGGTTCCTCTGGGGCTGGAGCAGCAGCCAGCGAAGGAGGTGATTCTAGGTCTTGGGGCTCAGGGCTGGCTGGTTACAGGTTCACTTCTGTGTGCCAGCACTCTGCTCAGCGTCTGACCTTTAGCGGGTGCCGGATAAACAACGTGGAGCACTGTTCCCAGGAACAGCAGGGGCTGTGCTCAGAGGACGCCACCAGAGCAGGTGGGGAGGGGACGCCGGAGGCCTGGACTGGAGGGGGCGGAGCAGGCCAATCAAGGGGCCCGGTGAGGACCCAGACCTGGGGTGCAAAGCCACACGAGCTGGGAGAAGTGTCAGCTCTCCAGGGCACATGGAGCCTCCATGGGTGCCATGGCCTCCTGGCTCCCGGTGGCAGCTGCAGGCCACTAACTGTGTTACTAGAAGCTGGGCCATCCCAGCCCTCAGGAGGTCGGAGCCCATGCCCCGTCCTGCCCTGGGACTAACTTTATCAAACCCCCCCACGGCTCTGACCACCTGACCTCTGTCCTCGCCGACCCAGACCTCTGTCCCCCCCGACTCTCTAATATCCCCAATCACTGGCCCCTGTGGCCGCGTCAAGTGGCCGCTTAGCTGGGACAGCTGCCAGGCAAATGCGATTACAGCCAGCTGGGAAGGTGGGCATCTGTGGGGCCCCTTGTGCCCAGGACCCCAGGAGCTGCACCCCAGGAGCCTCACAGGACACAGCCTCTTGTCCAGCACAGCCCAGCAGCTGCAGTCCCTGTGCTCCTCCTGTGGCTCTCTGTGACCCCAGCACCCCAAGGCCCCATATGGATGCTGAGCCCTACTTAACCACTGGACAAGAGGAATCTGGGTGAGCCTAGGGGAGAAGGGGCCCCCAGCCATGGCACTGCCTGTTCCCCACCCTTTCAGCATCCATGACGTGCTATCCCCTCTGCCCAGGCCACATGTCATCTCCTGTGGACTTCTGGGCCTGACCATGTGTCTACGGTGGGAACTGTGGCAGTGAGGGGCCCCACCCCCATCTCACCCGGATGGCTGTGCAGGACTGGGGACACCATTGCTGATGCCCCACGGTGAGCTGGGACATCCATGCTGCCTGCACAAGGCCCACATCACCTAGCCTGTGACCCCTTGTCTCCCCCAGCTTCCCTGCTGGGGACACATACCTGGCCTCTTCCTACCCCAGGACCTTTGCACTGGCTTTGCCTGCTGCCTGCCACCTCCTCCCAGACCCCCCACAACCCCTCCTCTGCTCCCCAACTCTACACTGCACCCCCTTTCCCACCTTCAATGTTGGTGGATGTAGACCCCTCGCCTGGAGCCCCACACCCCAACCCATGCAGCTCACATCTCCTGTTCCTCTGTCTCCAACATCACTGAGCTGTCCCTGTAGGTTTTCATGGCCCTGGGTATCTGAAGGGACCCAAATCATCCTGGGGAAAGGATGAACATGATGGCTTTCAATAATGTCCTTCCAACTGGGCGTAGTGGCACACATTTATAATCCCAGCACTCTGGGAGGCTGAGGCAGGAGGATCACAAGTTCAAGTCCAGCCTGAACGGCCTGGGGTATATAGTAACTTTGCAAAACTCTGTCTCAAAATTAAACAAAAGGGCTGGGAACATAGCTCAGTGTAAGCCCTGGGTTCCACCCCCAGTACCACAAAAAAAAAAGGCAACATCCTTCCTGTACTAGGAAGCAGTGACACGGGTGACACACCTCAGTCGCAGGGCAACTCTGGGAGTGCCACCAGTCCCAGGGCTCTGGCAGGGCAGTTGTGAGATCTTTAGCCCCATGGGCTCCTGCCTTCCTCTGGGAGACCGCTCACCCCATTTACAGACAGGGACACTGAGTCTCAGAGGCTGAGACCTGGCCAAGGTCACCGGGCAGTCTGCGCCACCCATCCCCTCCCCCTCCCCTGTCAGTGGGAGGGGCATGCCCCTCCCCGCCTCCCTGCTCGTGATGTTATCGCCCTGATTTAATTTCAAAGACGGATTGAGCTGCGGGAGGGGGAGGGCTAATCGTGGCGGCCATCTGCCCCGTTGCCATGGGGATGGGCTTGGTGCTGTGCAGGGTGGACCCAGATAAGGGAGTGGGCCAGGGAGCGGGTGGTGGGGACTCAGGGCCGCCCAGGGAGCGGGAGCCCCAGTGAAGGGGAGCCTGGGGCAGAGACAGACCTGCAGTGCTGAGGGGCCGCCAGAGGAGGAAGGCCCAGGCCAGCTGCCAATGGAGTGGCCAGGATGCCCGGTGGCCCCACCAGCCCTGTGTCCAGCAGTATGCCGCTGGCTGGCAGGGGACTCCCCTCGCAGCCACTGGGACAGGGCCTGGTGACAAGGTCACTCCACCACGGACCCCAGCTGGGCAGCCCAGTCCAGCACAGGGGCATCAGTGCTGGCACCCTGGGCCAGCTCCACGACAACTATCACAGTTGCTTGAGTCAGCGCTGATGTCTCCCCACTAGCAGACGTCACCTGCACCCTCAGGGGGCCCCCTGTTGACCTCTTCACAGGACACAGGACAGGGTGGTCAGAGCGTCCAGAACAGGGAAGCCAGAGCACCCCCTGCCCACACTGTCCCTTCCTGGACACTCCCTGCTGGATGTTATACTGTATGTCCTCAGCTGGCCACCCCACTGTCATCCCAGCCACCTAGCAGCACTAGGTCAGGTCCTAAAGGGAGGCAAGCACAGCTGGCAGCTGTCCCAGAGCCTAGTGCAGAGGTGGCCCCATCAGAGGCCCAAGTCCCATCCGCATCACCGTGAGGCAGGGCCACACACCACGGGCACCTCAGCCACCAGACCTGACCCAGCCTTCACCACCAACTGCAGACGCCTCCTGGGACACAGGGCACCAGGGGTGACTCCTGTGTGGACTCCGCCTTGCCCACTGGGGGATGCCAGCCGAGCATCCTGTGCCATTGGCAACGCCATGCTGCCTTGGGAGGCCCAGGGCACCAGGGTCCTCACTGGGCAGCACCAGGTCGACCTTGTTCGGAAGTCGTTCAAGTCCAAAGTCACCAAGAGGGCTCGGCCCCCAGGCCTTCCTTGGAGGGGGGTACCCCAGAACCCCAGAACCACAGGACACCAAACAGGACCCAGTCTCCATGGCCCCGTGCGCTTCCCGACCCTGAACCTCCAGTGACTACGGGTTCTCGTTAATCTCAGTAAAACAGGCAGAACAGAGAGCTTCCCACGTCACCGTCACCGTCACCATCACCATCACCATTCCAAATGGTGCAGTTTGGTAGCTTCAAGTGCAGTCACTGTGCTGTGTGCCTGTCACCACCAACCTCTCTGGGACTGTCCCGTGCCCCCATTCTATGCCATCCCTGTGTCCTCCACTGGGCCCTGGTGCCCCCCATGCTAATTCCTGTTGCTGTGGATTCGCTGCTCTGCCTGCTGCACCCAGTGGAGAGTGTGGTGTTACTGTCGCTATGGATGAATTTATTCTCGAGGGGGTGCTGGGCTGGGACCCACGGCTTCGAGCACGCAAGGCAGATGCTCACCCCTGAGCTGCAGCCACCTTTGGTGTCCTGAGGCTTTCCTTCCTCCCAGAACTTGTCCCCCACCCCCCATGCACGAACCCATCTTCCGGGCACAGCGGGGGGGCCACAGTGATGCGGGCTGTGCAGACTCCTCCCAAGGCTGGAGGGGCAGAACCAGTGCCTGTGAAAGAACATGAAGACGTCCCCAGCCCTTGTGCACAGGGTTCTTTGAGGAGGCCTGGGGACTAGGTGGAACTGTTTTGCAGCTCCTGCTTGTAATGAATTTCAAGTACATAGAAGAACATAAACTACCCAGGCGTGGTAGGACCACACATCCCAGCACTCTGGAGGCTGAGGCAGGAAGATCTCTGAGTTCGAGGTCAGCCTGTACCACATAGCGAGGCCCTGTCTCAAAAAAACAAAAATTAAGAAAAAAATGAAGAAGAAAAATATAAATTAGAATCCCCATCATGCATGCACACCATATCCTGTTTCCAGAGGTTGTGGTGGGGACAGTTTGCTGAGGACCTTAGCTGACATTTTGGGAAACTCTAATACGCATATACATATCTTTCCCATTAAAAAAATTTGTTAGTAAAAAACATTTTTTTTTGGTAATGTGCGGGTCTCTCCACGTTATTCAGGATGGGTTTGAACACTCAAGTGATCCTCTCGCCTCAGCCTGCTGAGTGGCTGGACTGCTGGCACGCCCTGCTGAGCCTGCTCTGCCTTGTCCAATATATTGGACAGCAACCACTCCTGTCTCAGCCGGACACACCCCCGGCGGTCCTGTCTCAGCTGGGCTGGCACAGCCTCCACTGCCAGTGCAGAGAAGCTGCACAGGGTGACCAAGCTGTGTGCTGGGTTCCGGTGGGGGAGATAGGGTCCGGAGTCAGGTAGCTGGGGTGGGGCCTGGGCAGGCGTCTCCGAGCCTTAGTTTCCTGTGTGCCACCTGAGGGGTTACTGACCAAGACATGGCGTCCCTCACGCGGGCGCTGGTTTGTGTGTGTGTGCACACGTGTGCGTAGTATCAGCATGCAGAACGCATCCCAGGGCTGCATAGAGTGGAGACAGCCAGCAGGCCCCATGACCATTTGTGCCCTGGTTCCTGCCCCATGCCCAGAGCGCCCCCTTCACTGTTCCCCTCTGTTGCTTTGGGCCCCTGGGAAGCAGCTCCAGCCCCCTGTGGCACCTCAACCCACACCACCGCGCATGCGCACCACTGCCCCACCACATCGTGGGGGAGAAGACAGAAAATGTCTCCCCTACTTGGACCGACGAAGCCATTGTGGCCCAGCTGTGCAGTGTGCACACAGAACTGCAGGTGGGTGACAGTCACGCGACACATGAAGATACACAGGGGCCTGGACACAGGTGTGTGCACCAAATGGCTTTCATCCAAGGTTGGCTGAACTCAGATGCCATCCACAGAGCCCAGGACAGGGGAGGGACCGTATCTTTCTAATGCCTCCCTCACACGTGACCATGCACTTGGGTTTTAACACAGATTTATTCTCTTACAGCTCATCCTGTCTCCCAACATGGGGTGCACAGAGGGGCTGGAGAGGGGCCAGAGGTTGGGAATGGGTCCCAGAGGCTGACACCAAGGTGTCCCTAGGGCAGGTTCCTTCTGAGGTCTGCAGGATGGTCGTCTCCTAGGCTCTTCCAGGCTCTGTGCTCTGTCTTCGAGCCGCCGAGCCTCTGCGGACTCCCACCCTCTTCCTGGCTCCGATGGGGCTGGGACACAGTTCCTCTGCCCCGGGTCTCATCACCTGTCTCCACAGCAGGGAACAGAGGGTGTCATGGGCCTCTGTCTGGGAGGCACAGTGGCCAGGTGGCCCTCGGTGGGACATGGTCCTCATGCTGTCCCCCTGGAGAGCAGACTGCAGATGCAGAGTGAAGGAGACCTGGGGCCTGGGTGACTGCTGACTATGGCAGGAAGAGACGCTGGGAGGAGGAGCCAGGGCCAGCACCTTGGCACAGCCAGAGCTGGGGACAGCTGGTGGGGACCAGGACCTGCTTCAGCTGCCTCCTGGGGTCCCTGGGCTCCACCTTCCTCTCGGAGGAATGTGGGCGACCTCCCTCTACCCTGGCTCAGAGATGCACCCAGGGGTCACCCCCCACAGCTGTGTCCCATGGTCACAGCACATGGAGGGTGCTAGGCACCTCGTCCTAGCCCTGGTTCCCCGGAGGACCTAGGAGTATGGAATGGGGAAGAGCCGCAGCCCCACTGGCTGGCCCAGGACATGGACAAGTAAATGGATGCAGGTCCATGGGTCAGCCTGGCTGTGTTTTAGGAGAGATCTGATCACAGCTTCCATCAGCTTGCTCAGAGGGGTCCGGGCCACCCCCAGTGAAGCGTGGCTCACTGACTCCTGCTCAGCCATCCCCACCCCAGGGATGCTGGCCCGAGGCCCGGCCCCAGTGTCTTCCACTCCGTGGGTTTAGCTGGGGCATGGCCTCTGTGCCCAGGGCCTGGGAACATGGGTTCTGGGCCTGCATGACCAGGGCTACCTGCCTGCCAACCACACTGCACTGTCACAGACCCAAGCAGGAACCTGGCACCGCCAGCCACTTGAGCCCCCAGGCGCCGTGGTTACGCCTGCGGTCACCCAGCAGCCGGTCAGGAAACCCCCGGGGTCACGGGGGTCTGGGTTGGGAGCGAGGTGCACCATCTTCTCCAGATGCCGCCCCCCTGCCTGGCTGTGCTGGCATGGGCTACCACCTACCACCGCTGCTGCTGCCACCACCACCCCTGCCGCCGGTCTGGCACCACCCCAAGGATGTCCTCTGCAGTGGAGGCCACCAGGGTCGCCCCTCCATCCTCCCAGTCCTGTGGCTGTCATGTCTTCCTCCTTTAGGACACAGGACCTCTCCATCTCTGCCCGCAGGTTCCTGAGTGTCCTCTACTTTGTCCCCATTCCTCCAGGGCAGGGACAGTTGTGACACCCAGGTGTTGTCCCCAGCTTGCCCAGCACAGGTGGAGCCCTGTAGGAGGAGAGCGGAGAAAGGTTTGTCCAGCAGGGGTGTGGGAGGTGGGGCCGTGTCCTGATTCCATCCTGGTTTTCAGTTGATGTTTACTTGCGAAGTTAAGGGTTAACTGGGTCCATTGAGTGGCTGGCCGTGGCTGACTGGCTGTGGCTGGCTCATAGGCCACTGAGTGTCCTTGCCAGTGGCCTGCAGATCAGTGGACCTGGGGACGCAGGCCAGCTGTGCCCACCATGGCCATTGCCAGCTGTGTGCATCTCCTGGCCTGGCCTTAGCTTGAGTCCCCACGGCTGTGTCCCACATGCCTCCTGGGGTGGCATCCCACCACCCACCCCTTTGCCACTGATCACCCTGCCACTTCCAAATGGCCACCACTCTCCCTCTGCCACCAAACCACCATTGCTGCGAACCCCCCTTGCTGTGACCAGCACTACAGTCACCAGCACCGAATGGCACCTGCTGCGTGAGGGGCAGTGTGTGGACGGCATGGGCTCCACGGTGAGCGACGGAGCCCTGGCTTCACGGTCACTGGCCGGAGAGGGAAATGCACGGTGAGGAAATGGAGCAAGAAGTTTTACTACAACCCAAAGCGGCAAAACTACAACTCAGACAGCGCCACAGGGGACCGATGAGATGCTGCAAGAGATGGGGGTGGCCCCAACGGGGATGGGGAAGCTGCCCCTGTCCTGCCTGGGCAGAAGGCTGCGGTGCAGTCTCAGAGGACCATAGTGGAGGCCCATCAAGTGGTGGGGATGGGGCTGCGGCACGGAGAAAGGAGTGGCTGTGAGACCCCAGGGGATGAGGCCACTGCCAGGCTGGGGAGGAAGCAGCAGATGAGCTGCTGAGTGGGGAAAAAGCGGCCCACACTGGGGCAGAGTGAGCGCTGCTGTGGACAGACGCGCCTGGGACAGGAGACGGGGTGCCAGGACCCAAGCCGGCCCTGACGGGCGGTGAGCCTGGGCTCAGGAAAGAGAGAGCTTGGTCCAGGACGGGGGCAGATGGCACGGGGCGGGGACAGCATGGAGTAGAGCCGGCGAGGGCCAGGTCGCAGGAGCTGTGCTGTGCTGGGGGAGCAATGTTACTGGGCTTGTCCCCCAGTGTCCTGTGTTCTTGTCGGGGCCAGGCAGGGGCCTCTGGTAAGAGTGACACTGAGCCGTGTGTGTGTGTGTGTGTGTGTGTGTGTGTGTGTGTGTGTGTGTAAGAGCTGCTAACATACAAGGGGTGATAAATAGACCATGAACCCTTTCTTTGTTTCTTTGTTTCTTTCTTACTTTCCTCTTTTTGAGACAGGGTTTCACTATGCAGTTCAGGCTGGCCTTGAACTTACTTTGTAGTCCGGGCTGGCCTCGAACTTTTCAGAGATCCTCCTGCCTCAGCCTCCCTTCTTTTCTCACTTTTTTTTTTACTTTTCCCTTCTTTCCTTTCCCCCTCCCCTCTCCCTTGTTCCCCTCCCCTTTTGAACATTTTCTTCCTTTTTCACAATACCTAATGTACATTTTGGTCCTTATTTACACTTTTGGTTTCTCACACTAGAGAAACAATGTGGTATTTACACATGTGTATCTGATTTATTTCACTTAAGAGTATGATCTCAAGGTGCATCCATTTACCTAGGAATGTTTAAAGCTTACCCTTCTTTATGGCAGAGCACTATTCCACTATATAAAAAAACCATAATCGTCTCATCCATTCCTCGGTTGATGGGCATTTGGGCTGTTTCCAAGATTTGGCTATTACAAACTGTGCCGCTGTAAACATGGGTTTACGTATATCGCTGTGGTATGATGCTTTTAATTCTTTTGGGAAGATACCCAGAAAGGGAATAGCTGGGTCAAATGGCACCACTAGTCCTAGTTTTTGATGAATCTCCACACTGATTTCCACAGTGGTTGCACCAGTCTACACTCCCACCAACAGTGGAGAAGGGTTCCTTTTTCCCCACAGCCCCACAAGCTTTTGTTGTTGATTTCTTGATAGTAGCCTTTCTTTCTGGGGTGAGATGGAATCTCAGTGTAGTTTTTTTTTTTTTTTAAAGACAACAAGCAAACATTCTTATGTATTAACAAACTCATGAAGTAGAGAATGTACAAATACCTTTTGGAGAAAAAGGTTATCAGTGTAGTTTTAATTTGTATCTTTTGAATGATGAGTGACGTTGAACATTTTTTCTTATATTTATTTGTCATTTGTACTTCATCTGAGAAGTGTGTATTCATCTCAGATGCCCATTTTTGGATTGGGTCTTTAAATTTGGGGGGGGTCTGATTTTTTTGAGTTCTTTATATGTTCTCGATAGTAATCCTTTGTCTGAGGAACAGCTCTGCCTCAGCCTCCCAAGTGTTGGAATTACAGGTGCCACCACACCCAGCCCAACCATGAACATTTAAATTTATCACAGTGAGCTGGGTGTGGTGGCCAAGAGTTCCAGGCCAGCCTGGGCTACACAGCGAGACCCTGTCTTGAAAAAATATTGATTACGGTACAAGACACACTGCCTTTCATCCTCTCAGAACCCTCAGTGAGAGGCTGATGGAGACAGTGTGATTTGCGCTGGGGCACAGGAGAGAGGGAGGGGTTGCGTGAGGAGTGGCCAGCACAGCACCTGGGGAACCCGTGGGTAGAGCAGGGCGTGTGCGTGGTGACCCCAGCAAGGGTGTCCAGGTCCCCCAGGCAAAGGTCACTGACTGCAAGGCAGTCAAGGAACCAAGAGGCCTGGCATGGGACAGAGACCCTTGTGACAGCTCAAGACCGAGAGGAAACTGAGGCATGCTCAGATGCTTCCGTATGTGAAGAGGGGCTGCTGGGGGTCTGAAAAGCAGCCACAAAGATGGGTGGCAGGGCCGCCGTGTAGGCTGGGGAGGCTGACGTCCGGTCCGTGCCTGCACCAGGAGGAAGAAGAGCTTGGCCAGGAAGCAGAGCAGAGTGAGGGGCAGACGGGGATGCCACCGCCATCGCCACCGCCACCGCCTCCTCCTCGTCCCCATACCATACATCCACATTACCACTGATGTCGCCATCCCTGTCACAGCCCCTGCCACCCGCATTGGTGGAATCACCATCCTGGCCCCAAATGTCACCTTGGCAACGCCACAATCACCAGTGCCACATCACAGCCATCACTCATCCCACACGCCGCCAGCACCATCTCTGTCATTACCACCAGCAGCACAGACATCGTCTGCCCGTCACCTCCAGGGTCAGCACCCATCACCACCGACACCAACACAAAGCTGCCGTCACACCGTAGTGCCACCGTCCCCGCTGACACACACCACCACCACCACCGTCCTGGCCGATGTCTCCACCTCCAAACTCTAATAAACACAAGCACCCCCACCACGACTACTGTTGCTGTCAGCGTCAGCAAGACCTTTGTCATGGCCACCTGTGCCGCCGCGCAATAGAGGGGCAGGGAGCAGGCACAGTCTTGGGGAAGGGAAACCAAAGCAGAGCTGCTGGCCACCCCCAGTGCACACAGCCACTTGGCATGATGGCTGCAATGCCTGGGCTCCTTGCAGCAAGGTGAAGTCAGAAGCCACACTGAGCTGGAGGGAGGGGGTACAGCACAGACTCTGGAAGGCAACCATGGTCTCTTGCCCAGGCCATGCAAGCACCTTCTCCTGTTCTTTCGCCTCCTCCTTTGCCTCCAGACCACATGCAGCAGCTGAGTTCTCAGCTTCCGCAGGAGCTAACAAGAAAACTCCATATTACAGCCAGCTCTGTGCAAAAAGTGGGGTTGCTGCTGCATCTTTGTGCCTACATCCCAGCTGACTCCTCCACTTATGGTCATGTGTGCTGTGCCGCTCAGGAGCCGCTGAGGTGTTGATCTCTGGGTGACCCCAGGCCCTTTGCACCTGCTCTTCTCTGCCCAGAACATCCTTCAAGCCCTCGCTGCTATGCATCCTTCAGGGATCATTCATGGTATCCTTTCCTCCAAGACCCCTGCCTGGCCCCTGCCAGGTGAGTGCCTGTGCATCCTTGTTTGGAGGTGGGTGTTGTGTAGCAATTACAGGGGAATACGCACCTTCCCCACTAACTGGGACATCCTGGGGCAGGCATGTGGGGGTGGGGTCTCCGTGCCAGAAACAGCAACAGCCCCTGGACATTTTTGTTGAAAAAAATAAACAGCGAGTGTTTCAGGCTTGTCCAGCTCTACGTCCAGACTTTAGCTGTTTCCTCAGCTGTAAAGTTGGGATTGTAACAAACCCTGCTTTGCAGGGCCTTGTGTTTTGGAAGCTGGGGCCTCATCTGTGCAGAGCAGCTACCGCCCCCCAGCTGCCCCCCAGCTCTCAAGTTGTTCACGTGAGCGCGTGTGGCTTCCGTCCCGCAGTTAGATATTGTGGGGGGATGGCTGGTGTCCACACAGCACCTGTGCCGAGTCCACGGAAGCCACGCTGTCTAGAAGTCTCCCTGGGGTGCATGGAGCCCAATGGCAGCCACTCAGAGTCCATGTGGCTGGGACTGGCCGTCGAGGACCCCTGTGTGGTGGAAAAAGGGAACCAGCCAGGACCTCTGGGGTCCACAGACCCTGCCAGGGCTGCCTGTGCTGTGCTGACCCCTGTCTGGCAGCTCAGCTGTCACTCACAGAGGGCTCCCACATCTCTTGGATGCGGTCCCCTGCTGGAGGAGGGAGGAATGGCTGGGTTGACAGATGGGTCAGAACCACAGTGGACCCCTCTGCCATGGTCTCAGCCACCCTCGGTGAGTCCCCAAGGGGGAAGGACAGGGCCACACTGGGCGACTGTGGGGAGGAGGGGATGCAGCCCAGGGGATTCTGAGAGGCGCTTGGGGACCTGGCTGGCTGCTGTGGGCCTGGAGGAGCAGATGCCCGGAACCCAAGACCAGGACATCTGAATTAAATGACAGGGTGGGCGCAGAGGTGGGCACCAGGTATGGAGATGTGTGGCCACCTGGCAGGGCCAACCCAGGTCCTTGGCCACCCCAGAGCTTGGATGTGGGTTTAGGAAGGGCAGCCCCAGCTGTGGAGACAGAGACAGGGCTGTCCCCACGCTGGGCCCTGCTCCCTCCTGTCCCCATCCCCATCAGCTTTCTGTCTGAAGCAGCTCAAGGAGAACATCCCCAATGATGGCTTCATCTAAGTCCCTGAAGACAGGGATGAGGACAAGGACACATGGGGCAGGGACCCTCTGGGTGCAGGAGAAGAGTTTGTTCATTGCCTCCAGCACAAACCCTGCATGGTCCAGGCTCAAATCTCTCGGGAGCCCTGGTGTCCTGCGCCTTTGTCTTTGGCTAAGAGGGGAGACAATGGGACTGAAAGTTCGGGTCCAGAGATCTCAACCCAGTCCATATCACTCAGAAGTGGCTTGTCCAGCCTGGTGTGGTGGTGCATGCCTTAATCCCAGCACTAGGGAGGCTGAGGCAGGAGGATCGCTGCAAGTTCGAGGCCAGCCTGAGCTACATAGAGAGACCCTATGTTGTTTCAAAACAACAACAAAAGAAGTGGCTAGTCCATGGGGAACGGCCTGCCCGAGGCTGAGCTCGGTGCCAGGCTGCGTAATGCAGTCAGCAACCTTGTGGCCATGGCAAGTGTGCTGGGAACAGAGAATTTTACAGGACTGGTGGATCCTCTGGAGTTCTCCTTGTCCTTCCGCATCTCGTGATAGTGGCCATGGGCTGGCTGCAGGCAAGTCCACTCCACTACCCTAAGGAAGCCCAGTCACTGCCCCAGGCAGGTCCCCAGCAGCTGGCTGTGGCAAGGCTGAGTTGGGAAGAGGGGTGGAGGGGGACAGTGTGCAGGAGGGACACTGGCGCTCGTCCCCTGGGGTGAGTGCTGGACACACAGACTTGGCGATAGCGCGGGTTGGGCTGCAGGCCTGGGCTGTGACAGCCCCGTCTTTACTCTGAGTATGTCCCAGATCCTTGGTGGGGACCCCCTCCCCCCAGGTTGCTGGATTCTTCGTTGGTGCCACGAGGAAACCTGGCCGGGCAGCCACGCCTAGGCTCCACGATCACATGCTCACCCTCCAGGGCCCTGGTCACCTGGGGCCACGTCCCAGGTAACTGGGCACTGCCTGTGGCCCAGAGCCCCGGGTTCTTTAGCCTGGCTGCCCAACCAAAGCCAACCCTCTGCTCCTGCCTGGGGAGCCACGCTACACACCCGGTGTGTCCCCACGTGGCCTCTGTGGCTGCTGTCCCTCCTCTTGGGAGCTGTCACAAACAATCTTCCTACAGCGCTCCCTCCTCAGCCATTGGGCTGGCTGTGCCTCAGTTTCCTGCTAATGCACCGATCTCGTTTTCTGTGCTGCTGGGCTGGAACCCAGGCATTGCTGCTCAGCACGGAGCACGCCCGGCCCTGGATGTGACGTTAAACCATGGACAGGGCTGCATCCCAGCCCTGCATGGGGCCACTGTCCCGAGTGGTTGGTGGCCAGCTCTGTGCATTCCGGCAACAGCCCCACTGGCTTCCTATCCTGGCTGCCCCAGTGCAGTGCAGGGACCCCAGGGAGGACTGCCAGGGTGGCAGATGTCCACCATGGGAATGGATGGCAGCCGTGCGTCCCCTCCCATGTCCCTGGCCTCCCCAGCTTCCAGGGATGCCCCTGTGAGGATCTGGCCTCTGTGTCACCTCCTTGTCCCCACTGGAATCCCTGTGGCTCTCCTCGGCTTGAGGTGGCTCTCACAGAAACCCCACAGTGTGCTGTCCCTGGGTCCCGATAGTGGGGAGGTCACTGTCTCTAGGAGGTACAAGGACAGAGGCTCAACTGGCCTCTGTCCCCACCCTGGTCTGGGGCTCCTGGGGTGAGGTCCCTTGCTGGGACTCAGCCGGATGCTGATGCTGCCATGAGGAGAGTGGCCACTCTGGGCGCCCAGTGGAGGCAGCTGCTCCTCCTGCCACATGCCCCGTACCTCACCCCAGGGGACCCGGCAGGACTGTCCCCAGGGCGAGGAAGAACAGGGCTGCGAGTCCCCACAGCTGTGACCTGTGCCTCAGTTTCTTCACCTGGAGTGTGGGAACGACAAGGAGCAGCCCACAGGGTGGAAGGGAAAGGGACAGAAGAGGGGACGTCCCCTCTCTGGCTGACCGAGGGCCCTGAGCCAGGCTTTGAGGGGAATAGAGAGGTCACATGCAGCTCAGCTCCCAGGTCCCTTACAGAGAGCCCAGTTCTGTGCCTCCATTTGTCCATCTATAAAATGGGACAATGACACAGCCGAAGTTTATCAGTCAGGATCCTGGCAGCCAAGAGGTGACACTGAAGCCAGGTGACAAGGAGTACTGAAAGGGCCAAGTAGGGGTGCTTGATACAGTGAAGTTGGAGAAACTAGGGAGGGTAGGCACCAGGAGGAGTGAGTCACAGAGGGGACTCTGTGCCCCCAACCCTCCAATGTCCAGCTTGTGCCCCAGAGGGATCAAAGAAGGAGAGACGGGGCACTGGTTGACCTCAGAAGACCTGATCCCTGAGCCCCAGGGACGCTGGGTAGAGAACCAGGTATCCAAGCTGGTGCCCACGTGGAGGCGGGGTCCCAAACCACCTTACCCTGAGCCGGGGCAGCACCCCTCCTCCCCAGGACTGCGTCTTTCTGAGCTTCCCAGAGGCGCCGGGTGGCTGCCTACAGGGGTGACAGCAGCGGGACGAGGTGGGGCCCCACCCTACTCTGGGTCAGGCGGGGCCTGGGCTGCCTCGTCTTGGGTCTGGGCCCCGCGGCTCCCTGCAGCCCAGCCAGGGGCGCAGGCCTTATCTCGGCGCCATCCAGGCCACCTGGGAGAACCAGTCCGGCAGGAAACCAGATCCTCCCTCGTGGCCCCGCCCCTTCTCCTGGGGGGGTCTCCAGCTCCCCGGGCCAGGGGCCCCTGGGGTCTCCCTTTCGCTCGAGGCAGGTCTGAGCCTATGACTCAGTGACATCCCTGTGCCTCTCCCTTCGCACTCGGCCCCCAGCCAGTTACAGCCAGGGCGGCGAGGGGACAGTCATAGGTGAGTCCCTCAGAGCCCAGGAGCCACCCAGGAAGGCCCAAGACCAATCTGTCTTTGCTCACAGGCAGGGAGCATGGAAGCCAGGGAGCCCCCAACCAGGCTGCACGTCTTGTGGTTGTCGCCTTCCTCAGGTTGAGCTTCTGCTTCTCCTCAGCCGGCCCACAGGGGACAAATGTCACCATTTTCCCTCCTGAGACAGACGAGGAGGCAGGGGTTCAGAGAGGCTAGGTTAGCTGCCCAAGGTCACACAGCGTGGACCTGGCCCGGCCAGACTGGAATCCCCTCTGCCCTGTAGAACTCTGCCCTTGGCCACGTGCTGTATTGCCCACTTGTCCTATGTGCTCGTTTGAAAGATAAGGCCTTCAGGGTGGATCCCCACGTCAAAGCCACTGCGGGATTTTCAATGTGATTAGTGTTTTTCTTGTTTTTTTTTTTTTTTTTGTGGGTACCGGGGGGTCGACCTCAGGACCTCGCGTGCCAGCAGGCGCCCGTGCCGCTGAGCGATATCACCGGCCCCTTTTTCGTATGTGGGTTCCGGGAGTTGAACTCGGGCCCTTGCGCTTGCCGGGCAGGCGCTTAAGCCGCTGAGCCATCTCACCAGCCCCGTTTTTCTTGTTTTTTGAGACGGGTCTCACTACAGAGCCAAGGCTGGCCTTGAACTCGAAGTGATCCTCCTGCCTCAGCCTCCTGAGTGTTGGGATTACAGGCGTGCGCTGTCACACCTGGCTCCTAGTGTGATTAATATTGACAAAGCACTTGGGAAAGTGGCCAGGGTGCACTCCACCTGTCCTGCAGCGGTGGGGAATGATGCCCTATGATTGTGTGTGCCTTGGGCCTCTGCGCTGGAGGCTGGGAGGGCACCGGTCCCCTCTACTCTGCACAGCGGGCGAGGTCCTCTTGCTGGACGCCTCCGTTCCGGCTTGGAAGAGTAGGCACTCCCCAAGAACGCCCTCTGTGCAGCACTCTGTGCACCCAGAGCGCAGGCAGCCTCCCCGGCCTGGCCTGCAGCCCCACTCCCCAGCCCCCAACCCTTCTTCCCAGCAACCTCCCTGCCTCAGCCTAGCCTCCAAGTGCACAAGGAGGACAGAGGAGAGCAGAGGAGGCCGTGAGCCACACAGGCAGGGACCAAGTTCCTGCTGCCCACCTGAAGTGTGGATAGAGACAGCGGGGACAGCTTGGCAGGCTGTCACTGCCCCCCCCAGGAGACCTGCCCCCAGCAGGCAACGCCAGTCTCCCGGCAGGGCCCCAGCCCACTGCAGCAAGTGGGTCCTGGGCACCAGGGCCATTACCACATGCGCCGCCGACTTGCTGGGGGGAGTGCGCTGTCCCCACCCCCAGGTC
Organism: Erethizon dorsatum; assembly: GCA_028451465.1. Classification (NCBI taxonomy): domain Eukaryota; kingdom Metazoa; phylum Chordata; class Mammalia; order Rodentia; family Erethizontidae; genus Erethizon; species Erethizon dorsatum. The sequence continues at coordinate 34,077,826 of CM051831.1, forward strand.
AGCTGCCGAGAGCCATCTGCATGACAAAGGCGCGGCACGGTGGGCGCTGGAGCGGCCCGCAGCTGCCCGCTAAGCCTCGCCCTGCAGCCTGGAGATTTGTGGGGGCGGGGGCGGCACGAGAGCCCAGCTCAGCTGTGTTTGCTGGGGCGCCACGCAGGGTGGGGGACAAAGGCCGGGCCCGCGACCCTGCAGGTGGTGTGGGGGAGGGGAGGACGCGCCGGGAGCCCAGCGAGTTGGAGCCCCAGGGTCCCAGGGCTGGTCAGCTGGGTCCCTGCTGAGACCCCTGTGTCCCCTCCCTGCCCGCACCTGGGTGCTGGAGCCGCTTTCAGCCCAGCCCCTTTTCAGCTCCCTGGTGTCCCCAAATGCCACCAGCTCAGGGTCCTGGAGGCCTTGAGACTGCTTGCCTCCCTGTCCCCCCCCCCCCAGCCTCCCTCCCCGTACCCACCAGGCCAGCAGTGGCTCTGCCTGGGCCCGTGCGGTAGTCCAGCAGCCTCCTCCCGAGCTCTCCACCTGCCCTGTAGTCCAGTAGTCCATACTTGGGCAGCAAGCAAACCTTCTGCTTCTAAATTTCATGGATTTATTTTGTTTGGGTATTTTTGAGACAGGGTCTCACTACATAGTCTAGCCTGGCCTCAAACTCATGGTGATCCTCCTGCTTCAGCCTCCCAAGTACTGGGATTACAGGTGTGTGCCGCCACACTCAGGCCAAGCATCCTGTTAGAAACAGAGCCAGAGCTCCCCTTGCCCCTGCGCCCATCTCAGAGTTGAGCTGGGCCCCTCACAGCAGGCACAGAGCCCACCTGGCCACTCCTACTCCACTCTCCCGCAGACCCAGCCCTGTCCCTCCTTGCGGCCCAACACAAGCCACAGGCCCTTTGCACGGCTATTGGACTCTGGGACCTGCTTTCGCCTGTGTGTGGCCTCATACCCTCATTTGCTTCAGCCTCTGGCCCTCGCCAAGCCCTCCTTGGCCTTTACCTAAAACCTCAACCTCTTCTTCTCACCTTGTACCCAGACAGTTTCTCCTTGGCACCCCAGCCGCTTGACCTCTGCATGCATTGCCCCTTGGTCATTTCAGTCCCCCGTGGACTTAACAAACCCTGGCTGACTTTCCGGCCCCATGGGTGATCAGTAGGGATTTGCGACCGGATGAATGAATAGGTTAAATCATTCACTCCACGCGACACAGGCACGGTCACCTCCTCGTTACAGATGACAACGGCCAGGCACAGAGATGGCATGCAACTTACCCCGGGGTCACACAGCGAGCGAGTGTGTAGTGTAGGATTTGAACCCCAGCCCTTGTGTCCTCATAGCAAAGCTGGCTCAGAGCCTCTGGATTTAAAAGTGGCCACAAGTGACTCCACTTCTTTCTGGAACTTCACCGCACAAAGCAGTTTGAAGCCAACAACCACACGGAGGCCTGTGGTTCTGACGTCGTTCGGACATAGTCTTACTTGCTCCATAGGCTGAGACAGGAGGATTGCTAAGGCCCTTGCAGGTCAGAGCTCTGGCAGAGCTCTTGCTGGGCCCGCCTGCCTCCCCTTTATGGCTTTCATGCCTCTGGGCCTCAGCTCATGGTCCCCCCCAACCTTTTCCCATTGTCACCTGGGAAGCTGTCCCTGACCATGCCGGCTGATGCCAGCAACTTGGGCTGCTGCAGGGAGGCCTCTGGTGACCGTGTGATGCATGTGTGGCCAGGAGTGAGCACAGGTAACAGACGGGTCCTTGGGGCCCAGCACGCGCTTGGGGTCACTGTGCATCCCAGTGAAGATGACTGTGCGTGACAAGGGGGCAGCCGGTCCCCCAGCCAGGGTGGCTCTGGGTGGCTCCAGGTGGTGGATACTGGGTCCCTGCTGACCCAGCCAGGAGCACAGGCTCGGGGTGAGCAGCTACCTGGGTGGCCGTGGCAGGGACCTGGCCCTGCCAGTTGTGCTCTGGGCCCAGGACCAGCTCAGGACAGGACAGGAAGTGGCCTCAGTAGCATCTCCTATGACCACCTCGCAGATGCCACCCTGTTCCCTGGCATCCCTTGCCAGTCAACAACAGCCTCCACGTAGCGGTGCCGTGTTTTGTGCTCCTCCGCTGGAATGGAAGCACGGGAGGGCAGGGACCCTCTATTGTCACCACCCTGGGCTACAGGTCTTAATGTGCTCCTCCAACACGCATCTGGCCCCTCCAGTGTTTGTTGACTGAACGAATGACCTAGGCACAAGGGGGAAAGTGGAGGAGGTGGCCATGTCCCTGCCTGGCTAGGTGAGGGCTCCGCTCCTGAGGACAAGGGGCCTCTGCCTGGCTCTGCCTTTCTTGTCTCCAACCATTAGTTCTGCCCCCACCCTGGCACTGAGGATTGAACCCAGGGCCTTCACACTGGGCTGCATCCCCAGCCTTTTTTTTTTTTTTTTTTAATTTTGAGACAGGGTCTTGCTAAATTGCTAAGTTGCCCATGCTGGGCCCAAACTTGTGAGCCTCCTGCCTCAGCCTCTCGACTGCTGGGGTTACAGATGTGTACCTCCACACCTGGCTCCCAGCCATGCTTGACCTCCACCTTGTATCCAGAGGGGCCGCCACTGCCCCTGCCTGGGCTGCAGCAACCCCACAGGCCTGCAGTCATGTGGCAGGATGGTGCCCAACAGCCTGCACATTGGGTAAACTAAAGCTCCTTGGAGACCCAGTTTCCTGTGGCTTGCTTTCTAGGAAGCCTCCACAGCCCTGTGCTAGAGGAGGAGGGCTTGGCTGTCTGTTTCGGGGCTTTTCCCTGGCACAGTGGTAGCAGGATCAGCCTACAAGTATTGGCCCAGGAGAAAGTGGTGTGCGTCTGTAATCCCAGCACTCTGGGAGGCTGAGGCAGGAAGATGCAAGTTCAAGCCCAGCCCAGGGAACTTAGCCACTTAGCAAGACCTTGTCTCAAAATACAAAATGAAAACAAGCTGGGGTGTAGCTCAGTGCAAAAGCTCTGGGTTCAATCTCCAGTGCCACAAAAGAAAGAGAGAGACAGAGAGAGAGAGAGAGAGACACGGTCCTTACTGTCACCCCAAGCCCTGGGAGTGTGACCTGGGCTGTGTGCACAGCGTCTGCAGGCAGGGGCCCAGGCAGAGGCAGCCTCAGCCTCCCTGCATGTCCCTGTGTGCCGTGGTCAACCGTGTCCTGTGCCCTGTGTGACCGTGGGTTGCCGCGGCCCCAGGCCTCCCTCAGTGGCACCACCAGCGCGTTTCTGGGCCTGTGAGGACCTTGCCCAAGAGCCCCTTTGGACAGGCTAGGAGCCTGGTGCCCACACGGGGGCCTTTGTCCCTTTCTGAAATGACAAGAGACACACAAAAGGGCTTTTAATTAAATCAAAGGAGGGGGAAATGGGCCAGCCGGGCCGCTATTATGTTACCAAACACGAAAATGAAAACTTTTTTTAAAGCTCTGGTATTAATTTGAGATTATTCAGATAGTTAATTAAAAGTGCCGCATGTGTTAAATATTATTTCAACAGAGATTATCATCTGGCCCCGTAACATGATCTGCGGACTGCTTTATGCAAATACAGGGCTGGGGGTGGGGCCACAGTCCTGGCCCTGGTGGCCCTGGTGGCCTGTGGTGGAGGGTGGTGACACCATTCCCTTGCACACACATCTGGGCACCTCCCCTCCCCCGTCACACATGGTGCTGCCCAGGGTGACCCATGCATGCGCTGAGCAAACCATGTCACCTTCTATGGCTTCGGAACAGACTGCCACGAAGGATGCCAGGGGCCAGAGTGGGCGCTCAGCATCGGGCACTGAGGTGGCCCCATCCTGCAGACACAGAGCACAAGGCACAGTGTGAGCTGAGGGCTAGCTGAGACTTTTCAACAGCCACCACTAAAAACATGTCTTTCGAGACTGGGGCTCACTGTGTAGCTGGCCTCAAGCCTGAGATCCTCCTCCTGCCTCAGCCTCCCTACAATGGGATTTCAGGTGTGTGCCACCTCGCTGGGCTATGACCACACATTTTAAGAATAAAAAGAATGGGCCGGTGAGATGGCTTAGCGGCATAAGCGCCTGCCTGGCAAGAGCGAGGGCCCGAGTTCGACTCCCGGAACCCACATACGAAAAAAGGGCCGGTGATATCACTGAGCGGCACGGGTGCCTGCTGGCACGTGAGGTCCTGAGGTCGACCCCCAATACCCACAAAAAAAAAAAAAAAAAAAAGAATAAAAAGAAGCTGGGGGTGGTGGTGCACACCCTATAATCCCAGCACTCAGGGGGACTGAGGCAGGAGAATGGAAATTCAAGTATAACCTGGGCAATTTAGAATTTTAGTGAGACCCTGTCTCAAATATAAACAAACAAATAAAGTGAAATTAATTTTCACATTTTATTTAAGCCAATATATTCAGAATATTATCATATCCACATGTGATCAATATACACTCTGGGTGGCTGAGGCAGGAGGACTTCACATTTAAGCCCACCCTGTGCAATTTAGCAACTCTGCAAGACCCTGTCTTAAAAAATGGAAAAGGGCTAGGGATCCAGCTCTGTGCGAAGGCCCTGGGTTTGATTCCCAGTATTGGAAAAATCTCTTCCTGTTGCTGTAGAATCTTTTCCTCAGCTACACTTTAAAGGCAGCGCATCTCGGGTCCCAGAGTAGCCCTGCGGGACGGCCACATTGCCAGGACCCAGGGCCCTGGAGGGGACTCGTCGGGCTCCGACGGGGGCAGGTGTGGAGCATGGGGCTTAGAGGCCCCGCGCAGGTCCCGTCACAGCTGGGCCGCTTCTGCAGTCACGCGTGCCTAGGGCTCGGGCCGCTGCTGCCCTCTGTCGGCACAGGTTGGCAGCGCAGCGCTCCCTGCCGCCCCTCCCTCCCCACCGGGTTGTCAACAGCCTGGACCTTCCCGGCCGGCCGTACTGCGCGGTGGCAGGGGCGCTGGGGGCCGCCTGGGGATAAAGCGCACTTCGCGATCCCCACCCACCAGGTCCAATACAGGCCCTGCCCCTCTTGGCCTGGGCCTGGAGCAGGTGACAGCCACTTTGAATCTCAGAGTTGCTGTACTGTAAACTGGGGGTGACGATGGGTCCCCTGGTGGGGTCCTGAGGGACTGAGTAGAAAGATGACTCGGTTGTAGCCTGGGCCTAGCAGCCCATAAGCATCCAGGACCCAACCCCAGGGCCTTTGCACCTGCAGCCCCACCTTGAGCCCCTCCTCCCTACCCCCTCCAGCTCCTCTCTCAGGTCCTTCACATGGGACTGGATCCTGCATGTTCAGGGTCCCGATCTCCTCTCTGCTGCCCCTGGACTGGCATTCCCAAGGGCAGGGCCTGTCTGCATCCTCCTACCTCACACTGTGCTGGGTCTCAAGTAGGCACCTGAGCAGAGTGTGTTGACTGAAGAATAAAAATGCTGAGGCTGGGATGGAAAAGTGCTTGACAGCAGCTCGAGGTTCCTTCTGCAGAGAACATGCACTGCCCTCCACCTCCACCCCTTACCCAGAGTCCCCTCCCGAGAAAGGGGCTCTGGTTCTCAGCAGCATTATCCATCATTGCCCCAGGCTGAAAGCACCACAGATCCATGTGGGCTGGTGGTTAGAGAAACCTACAGCAGCACATTCACAGGCACATGGCAGAATATTACACAGCCACGAACAGGATGCACTGCACATGTGCGGGACAGGGAGGAGGATCCCCATGTAGAAAGCCCTGCTCCCAAGGCTGAGGGCTGGGAGCCATGGTGCAGCATCCTGGGAAAAGCATCACCGGGATGTGGCAGGGACCAGGTGATGGGGTGGGGTGCAGCTGCTCTGTGATTGGCCTTGGTGGGGCTGATTACTGTGTGCGTCTTCCAGAATCAGAAGGATCGGTCTAATAGGCCAATTTCTACTGTATTTAACAAAGAACAATTAAAAACCCAGTCACGGAGTTGGGGACTCTCAAAATCATGGAGTGACTCAGTCCCACTGGTTTGGGGCAAGATGGAGAGAAAAGGCTGCTGGTGAGAGTTTTGGTGGTGTCCTCCCCTACCCATGAAGATCACTTCCCTGGCCCGTCCAGTGGAAGCAAGGTCTCAAGCTGGGCTTCCTCATGGAGCTGGAAAAGGGTGGAGGGGAGGATGGAGCTGGGGTGACCCTGGGGGCTGCTTGTGTCCCTTTCTGCTTTGTTCCTGTCCCTGCCACTGCCCATGCTCGGCTGGTGTTGCTAGTAGCAGGCATGGAGGCTCTGTGCATTTTCTGTGTGTGTGTGTGTGTGTGTGTGTGTGTGTGTGTGGCACTGGGGCTCAAACCCAGGGCCTTCACACTGAGCTACATCTCCAGCCCCACACTTTTTTAAAAATTTTTGAGACAGGGTCTCACTAAGTCACTAAGTTGCCCGAGCTGGGCTTGAACTTGCTTGATCTTCCTGCCTTAGCCTCCCAGAGTGCTGGGCTGACAGGCAGGCGCCCCAACATGGGCCTGGCCAATCCACAGTTTAGTGGACTCACAGCTGCGGATCCATCCCCACAGCTACTCCAGAACATTTCCACCCCAGAAGGGACAATGCCCTCTCTCCCTCCGGCTCCTCTTCCCCTTGTCCCAGCCCTGGCAGTTCCCTTGCCTGGCAGTTCAGGCTCCAAACCTCAAGGCTTCTTTCCTTCCGCAGTGTCTCCTGCCCTCCCGCAGTGCAGTCATCCCTGCCTCCGTGGGTTCAATCTGCTCCAGCACAGAGAGGGCGAGACACGTGCTCCAGGCCTTGTTGGGTCCCAGTGCAGTCCGTATTGTTCACAGCGAGCCTGCAGTGGTTGCTGCGGGATCTGGGCACCGCCTGCACACCGTGTGATCCATTTCCAGGGCCAATGAGACTTGAGGGGCCTGTAGGTGGCCCTGAGAGCGGAGCTGGAGGCTCCCTGCCTACTCCGAGAGCTCCCGCCGTCCCTGCAGCTGGCATGGCTATCAGACTGCAGGAGGGGACCATGGTCCGGCCTCCCTGCCAGCACCCAGGTTTGGCGTGAACCCTCTGGAGCTGTTTGAACCCAGGGCTTTCTCTACCATCAGTCCCTGGCCTCGAAGCTGCAGCTTGGAGAGTTGGGGGGCAGTAGTGGGGTCCGGGTGTGTCACACCATCAGGACTGACGGAGACCTGGTGGGCAGGAAGCAGGGAGGTGCCCGCAGTCCCCACCACCCTACGTGCCTCTGTCCCTGGTCCACCTTTGATTTGTGGGTAATCAGTTTATCATCTCTTGGAACAGAATTAAAACACATACCTGTCAGGCCAACCTGTCCCTTGCCCTCCACCGCCCTTCCCAGGCCTCTTAGTGGCAGCTCTGGTGTCGCATTGGAGTGCGTCCTCACAAACCTTTCTCTACACAGTTAAACACAGGTGCCGCATCCACTGAGGGCTGTGTGGGGCTTCCTTTCTGTAGAAAACATATCACCCTGCTGGGGTCCTTTGTGACCTCTTGCTCACATATTTTCAGGATTTATTCACAGCACACATGGCGTTTGTTCTTTTTACCCATCATAGCAGATTGCAGTCTGTGCTCACACTCGGCAGCGTCACGGGTATGCACATCACCTGATGAGCGTAGGGTTTGTTCTCCTTGTTTCAGACACAGCAGCCACCAGCATCCTCGTTCCTCCTCTGTGCACCTGTGAGTGTTTGAAGGAAGCCCTTGAACCAGGCACCTTCAGCCTAATAGAGGTAGCTGCTGCCTGTGCCCCACTGTGCCAGCCCGCTCCTCACCCACACTTTTCTTTTTTCCTTTATGTAGGTACCGGGAGTCGAACTCAGGACCTCGCGCTTGCCAGGCAGGCGCTTATGCCACTGAGCTATCTCACTGGCCCATCACCCACACTTGATGCCATCCGACTTTTGCATCTTTCCCAGGTCAGTGAATACAAGGTGGCTCCTCTGTGGCTCTCACTTGTGGGAAGGTGGAGAGCCAGCTGGGCACCATGCTGGGCACCATGTGTGCCCCTAGGGAAGGGGGTACGGAGGGGCCCAGGAACAGGTAGGGGGACAGGGACAGTGGCTGCCGCAGTGACACTGTGTGCTCCCGCCTTGCTTTTTGGACCCTGCCAGGGTGTGAATGTCCCTCCAGCCGGAGCCCTGGCCATGGACAGCCACCCCCTCTGAGACCTGACTCAGCCCCCCGTGGCTAGGGATCAGTTGCAAGCCTGCTCCAAGTTTGAGCCCAGCCTGGGCAACTTAGGGACTAAAGGAGATCCTGTCTCAAAATGAAAAATCTCATTTTAGAGCTGGAATGTAGCTCAGTGCAAGGGCCTTGGATCCAATACCCACAACCCCCTACCCCCCAATCCAAAAACATAAACAACAAAAATGAAAGTGCCAGCAGCCAGCCTTGCCCACCTGCAGAGGCAGTGCAGGGTTAACGGGGTGTGACTGGGTGGCCAAGACAGACCAAGAGTCGAGCCTCTGAGCCTGACGGTGGGGAAGGGACACAGGGCCAGTGCACTGGCTCTCAGGTAGAAGACCTGAGAGGGTGGCGGTGGAGGCCTCTGTGAGTCCCTCCTGATGCAGGCAGGGCCCAGGCCCACAGAGCCTCAGCCCCACAGGCTCAGCTGAGAGGATGGTGGGTTCAGGCACGACAGGACCCAGGGCCTCAAGGAGGTCGTCAGGGTCATCTTCTCCATGCCTCTGCCTGTGTCTCGGCATAACACCCTCCTCTGCGCTGTCCACTTCGATTCCTTCATGTTGACAATGCCTGGGGCAGCTTCGAGTTCTCACCCACCAGCTCTGCAACTTGACCAGAAGGAAGCAATTGGTCCCCATGGCTCCAGCCATGGACACAGTGGCATGCGGGGCCTGCCACACACGCCAGGAAGCAGGAACGTCACTCATCACTGTGCACACACTGCCCTTTGGGATGGCCATGGGCTCCGCACCCTCAAGGCCAGCCCCTGTTCCTGGGGATAAGTGGGGACAGTTGAGTCTGCAACCACAGAGCCCCCTAGGCCACAGCCCAGCTGGGCTGTAGTCACCATAGTGATGCAGGGGGAAGGGCAGGGCTCTGGACAGGAGCCAAGGGTGGCTGAGGGAAGGGTCTGGGACTCTGGGAAGCTCAGAGGCATGGGTGAAGCTGGCCAGGGCTGAGGGTCTGGGGAACCAGGGTCATCTATCACACCAGGCCCTGGGGGCCTCTGCCTAGCTCAGTGGCCTCAGTGTCCCCACCCAAGATGTGGGGAGCCCTGCCAGCTGCCCTTGCCTTCCGGCCAACAGGAGATACTTATCTGGCTATCAGTGGTGCCCATGATAGTGACAAGTGTCCCTCCTTATCACACCCACCCGGTCCTGTCCTCACCAGGTCTGTGCCTGGGGCCCTGAGCAGCCCTGTCCTTTGCATCCGTGATCCAGCCACTGGGGCACACGGGAGGGGATCCCTGGGGCTCTGAGTGTGCAGGGAGCCCATGGGGCAGGCGGTATCTGGCGGGGAGGGTGGGGGGAGTGTGGGTATTGAGAAGCAGCTACCGCCCCACCATCACTAGATCCGCTTGTGATTAGGAAGCGCATTGCTCCATCCCATGCCACACCCGTTACACAATAGTCCTGCCTGGTGCCAACTGCGCCCACAGGCACCCAGGGGAGCTGGCCCTGCTGATGGGAGCCTGCCCTCCTCCTGAGGCCTGAAATGGTGGCCTGTGGGGTCTCAGGTGGGTCCTCGAGCACCCCAGATCCCTGGGAGCTCCCTGCCATGCAAGCCTTGCATGGGCCCTGCCCCCTGCCCAAGTTCAATGCCCTCTGTGCTCACAGAGGTGCCAGGCCACCTGGACCTACATGCGGAGGACCACGTAGAGGTCTCCAGCCCTGCTCTCTTCCCCAAACCTCCCATTCCCAGCTTCACATGGAATGCAGAGCCCCAAGCCCAGACCATGGCCATACTGAGCTGAGCATGAACCCCAGTGCCTGGGCCACAAGGGAGTCAAGACTCCTCTGTGTCTCCTGGGTGTCTCGCTCCTGGGCCAGATCTCCCCGACCCAGCCTCCTCCCGCTTGTCCTTGGCTTGGACCCTGCCCAGGCTGCGTGACACCACATTATGAGGACCTGGCTTGCGGCCCCTTCTGTGTCAGAGTGCCCTGCAGGGACAGTGGCTCCTCCACAAACAGCGAAGTAGAACCCTGGGTCAGGGGTAGGTACACAGAGGGGGAGGGGCTAATGGTGTGAAAATGAAGGCAGTGAGGAGGCTGGGACAGTAGGGGAGGTTGTGGTGACAATGGCATCAAAGTCAGTGACAGTGGTGAGGTCAAGGATAGCAGCAAGTGAAGGAGGTGATGTAAGGGGCGGAGGTCAAGACGGAGGAAGTGAAGTTAGGGACAGGGATGGAAGAGATGAGGATGGAGGAGGTGAGGTCAGGATGGAGGAGGTCAGGATGGAATAGGTGAAGATGGAGGAGGTGAGGTCAGGATGGAGGAGGTGAGGATGCAGGAGATGAGGTCAGGATGGAGGAGTTGAGGTTGGGAGAGAGGAGGTGAGGTCAGGGATGGAGGAGGTGAGGTCAGGATGGAGGAGGTGAGGATGCAGGAGATGAGGTCAGGATGGAGGAGTTGAGGTTGGGACAGAGGAGGTGAGGTCAGGGATGGAGGAGGTGAGGTCAGGGATGCAGGAGGTGAGGTCAGGATGGAAGAGGTGAGGTCAGGGATGGAGGAGGTGAGGTCAGGATGGAGGAGGTGAGGTCAGGATGGAGGAGGTGAGGATGGAGGAGGTGATGTCAGGATGGAGGTGAGGTCAGGGATGGAGGTTCATTTGGTGTTGGTCAGGGCAAGACAGTCATGCTTCTTGTGATGTCAGGGAGACCTTGGTGTGACTGTTGGGCACAGGGTATCCACAGGGTGGCATGGAGCCCTGCCGGAGTAGGGCATCTTGGTGCAGGGAATGTGGTGCGCTGTGGTGCTGCCCTTGTCCTGAGGCTGAGCATGTTGGGACTTCCCCTGGGCTTCCAAACCTCCACAGGCTTGTCCTTTCCTGTCTTCCAGATCCCAGCCAGGAGCCTTGCTGGTCCCCTTGGCTCGCAATGAAAGCTTAGGAACAGTACCAGTGTGGCCAAGGGATGGTGCCCTGACCTGGGGTGCCCCCATAGTGAGGTGGAGGGGACCCCACAGGAACCTGGGCCTAGGGAACAGTGACACCCTTACCCCTCCCTGGCCACCCCGTCCTGCCCCAGGCAGGGGCCCAGCCCAGGGGAGCTGCACCTCGGAGCCCGGCTGTGGGAGCCAAGAAGGGACAGAGGAAGTGGCAGCCCACATGCTGTGGGAGCCTCCCTCTGGGACCAGGTGGCCTCCACCGCCCTTGTGCTGTGACAAGCTGTGTGGTGCTGGCCACAGGTGCCCTCACCCCTGGGGGCTGGGGGGGGCGGCTCCTCAGGCCAGAGCCTCCTCCCCTGTGGCCCCTGGGTGGCACAGTGGCCTGGCAGAGCCGGCTGCTGCTGGCCATGAGGAGGCTGAGCTTAGCGGTGTCTCTGGGGGTGAGGCGTGGGCCGAGTCTGGCCTAGCAACCCAGCCCTGGGCCAGGCTCCCGGTGGCCTTTATCTGGGGCCCCAGCTGTGGCTACGGGAAGTGGCCGTTTCTGCTGCGCTGTGTCCCGTGGGGCAGTGATGGGGCGGGGAGACGTGGGGGGTTGAGCAACACCCCGTGAGGGGGGGGCAGGGCCACATGACCTGGGACCTGTGGCCTGAGTGGGGCAGGGTGTGGGGTCCAGGCTGCCCTCCCGCTGGCCAGCACACAGGTGGCCTCCATTAATATGGGGGACATATCTAGGGCCTCTTCCCAATCTGTCCCCACTCTGCAGTGTTCCCCCCAACACACTTGGTCCACAGCCTTCCCAAGCCTCTCTCCCAGCTCCGGTCTGCCTAGTGGGCCCCTTCTCTGCACTCCCACATCTGTCAGCAGCACCCATCCAGGGTCCCCCAACCCACGGTCTGCCTCTTTCTGTGGTGCTCACCCTGCGGGAGACCCTCAGGGTCTCTGGAATCCCAACCTGCCCCCCTTGGGCCCAGCATTCCAGTACCCCCAACAAGCCTGCTGGCTGTACTGGGCCAATTAATGGCTCACTGTTATCATCTTCCTCAGTAATTATTCTTCCTAATCAGGCTGGCGTGTGGAGGCTCCTGTGGGCACAGCAAGAGTGGAGGACAGAGCTGTGACCTCGTCCCTCCAAGGGGGCAGGCTCCACCTGCTATGCCTTTGCCTGCTCTTCCCTCCTCCAGGCCCTGCTTTGTCCTCCAGTGAGCTCCTACTCTCTTCAAGATCTTGTCCAGGTGGCCTAGCAGGAGGCCTCCCCTCACCCCAGTGGGCAGCAGAGCACAGATGAGACTGAGCAAGGAGCGGGGGTGGGGGCTGGCAGTGGGGCTGACGCCCAGGAATGCAGGCCCCACACGGACACTGCCGGGGCAGAGGACAGGGACTTAGACCACCGTGGGCACCAGGGTGAGCTTACCTAGCTGAGGGCCCCAGGCGCTGGCATGCCCCTCTTGCATGGGGTGATGACACCCCTGCTGGCCACAGGGCTCCCTCGCATTATCTGTAGAAACTATATTAACCCAGAAGGCCGTTCCCATCAGTCTCGATTCCAGCGACATTTCCAGATAAGCCTTATCTCCCCACAGTGCATTAGCCCTGGGCCGGTCCCTGTCTGCCAATCACGGCGGGCCCCAGCCCACCTCTGTGACTCCATTTTGCATGGCAGGAGCAGGGCGGGGCACTGTGCCCTGCACCCCAAGCCGCACCACGAGGATGCTCCAAAGGCGCTGGGGCGGGGCTCCTAGGATCCTGGAGCCTGGGTTCCAATCCCATGCCTGCCTGAGGCATTGTGGCTCAGTCCCCGCAGTCCCACCCGAGGGTGGATGGGCACAGCCTGGTGAGTCTGTGTGGATGGTGGCTGCCAGTGAGCAGGGGCCCAAGCGTCACCTGAGGTGTGGGAGCTGGGAGGGGAGAGGGGTGCCTGCATGGCAGCCCCAGCTGGAATGGGCTGCCACTCCCACCTCCGCCCCCACCCAGGCTGTGCCCCATCCATGAAGGCTGCATATCCTGCCTGACCCCAGTAATGGGTCCCCCGGTTTCTGCTAATGCAAGCGCAATAGGGTCCTCTCCTGGGACAGTCCCTGTGCATTCCCAGGCACAGTGAGCAGGCCGGACTCACTGTCCGCTTGCGGGCTTCTGGGGTCCCACGCTGGCTGCCCTTCCTGAGCACAGGTGTGGGGGTCCCTGCTCTTCCATGTGCCTCTCCTGAGCCTGCCCTCCTCCTGGAGCTTCAGGTGGGACTGGGAGAAGGTGGTGTCATCTCACAGAGGGCCTAGAGAGATGGTTGCAGAGCCACGCAGGCTGCACTGCCCCTCATGGCCTGAGTCCTCCTGTTGCAGAAGGGCGGTGGGTGCTGGCCTGCTCCAAGCTGCAGGGAATGGCACGGCCAGCCCTGTGCCTGGGTAAGTCCCTGCCCTAGAACAACCCTATGCAGCAGCTGCTGCTCTTCTCCCCATTTCACAGCAGGGACATTGAGGCACAGGGTTTGAGGATTAGACCAGGGTCACACATTTCACACAGGACAGGACCTACAGCCAGGCCCAGGTGACTTGGTCCCAGCTTGTGGGGACCCTGAGAAGGGCCAGGAGGGAAGGGCTGGCCTCAAGGCCCTTGGTCAGGGAGGTGGCACTCTGCTCAGCCCCTTGCTGAGGAGCCCGGGTACTGGGTTCAGCCCCAGCTACTTTCACTGGGGGAAGCTGGTCCCCTTCTGTCCTCTGGGAGCTGACCAAGCTGGGAGATGTCAGCCTCTGCCAGGGTGAGCCACCCAGAAGCCCTGTCAGGGGCCCAGCCTGACCCCGCCAGGCTGTTGTCCCCAACAGCTGACAGGTGTGGACAGAGAGGCCTGGTGGGGACAGGCTGGCCCCAACCCACGTGACACTGGACTGGCACTGCCTTTCCAGGGGTCTAGCCTGTTGGGCCAGGTGGGACTGAGTCAGAGGGGTACAGCACCTGGCATACAGTCAGTGCACTTGGGTGGTGGCAGAGGAGTCCCAGGTGGAGACCCAGCCTGGCCCATGGGGGCCGAACCGTGTTGGTAGTGGCTGCCTGCAGCAGCAGCAGGCGCAGAGTTGGTGCACACAGAACACACCCTGCTCCTCTGGGCTCACTCCAGTTGACACAGACCTGGCAGAAGCAGGGCACATCAGGCCCCTGTTGGGCAGGGGACAGGGCCTGGTCCCTGTGGCCTGGCTGCGGAGCCCAGCCTGGCCACCCTCCGGCTCCCAGTGCCCACCCGCTGCCTGAGTCCTGGCCAAGGCTGATGCCAGGTGGCTGGGCTGGCTGCCACCGCTGGCGTCCCTGCAACGTGAGGGGCTTGGCTGTATTTAATTAGGGGCTGCCTGGCTGCCTGGCCACTGTGCATGGGGACACCGCGTTCCACGCTCCCTTTCCCTCTGCCCTCAGCTCTAGGGCTTAACAGCCCCAAGTCATTTGATCACAAACTGCCCTGGTTAATATTTTTAATGCCATTTTTGCAAATTAAAACATAATGCACTGATTACAGGGATAAAAGGGAGGCCTCCATGTCTGTCTGGAGGCCAAATAAAGGAACGTGCGAGCATCTGTTCACCCTGCAGTGTCCTGAAAGCTTTGATTTCCTCTCAGCCGAGTGGTTCTACCTCATCACCTCTCTGAGATCCCTGAGACGGTGGGTACTGGGCGGGCCCCAGAGGACACAGGCAGGGGCCTCCTGTGTCCCTCTACACGCTCAGGGGACGTGTGGTGCCTGAACTTGAAGGCAGGGGCCTGGGGACTACGGGGTCAGGATGGAGAAGCTCCTGAGCCTGCTGCTCCCCCAAATCCAGCTCAGGCCACAGGGACACCCCCAGTTGGCTCCCACACAGCCACCCCTCTCTCAAGGCCCAGGAGACCCCACAGTCCCTGGGCTCCTTTTTTTTTTTTTTTTTTTTTTTGTGGGTACCGGGGGGTCGACCTCAGGACCTCGCGCGCCAGCAGGCGCCCGTGCCGCTGAGCGATATCACCGGCCCCTTTTTTCGTATGTGGGTTCCGGGAGTCGAACTCGGGCCCTCGCGCTTGCCGGGCAGGCGCTTAAGCCGCTGAGCCATCTCACCGGCCCAGTCCCTGGGCTCCTTGAAGCAGACCCGGGGCCTGCAACACAGACACACAGAGATTGGCAGAGGGCTGGGGCCACGGGGCATTTATTTGCAGCCACCAAGGGCCGTCCATTTCGGCAGGGCTGAGGCTGGACATGGGGAGGGCTGGTGGCTCTCTGGCCAGGATTGTCACCCCGGGGTGTACAGGCCCTCTTGACACCGTCCCCACAACTCTGGGCTTGTCACTGTGGCTGAGCAGGAAGTCTGGGTGACAGTGGGGTTGATGACCTGCCACTGCAGGACCATGGGGAGATGCTGGGGAGGTTGAGGCATGTCTGGCTGGGTACCAGGCACTGCAGCTGGAGCAGGTAATGGCGTCCCTCAGGAAGATTGCACCATGCGCTTGTGGGTGTCAAAGACATAGCGCTTGAACGACAGGCTGAGCCCCACATGCTGAGTGGGCTCGGGGCGCTCGGCACCCTCCTCCTGCTTGGCTGCCTCCCCGTGGCCTGCACGGCTCCGCTTCTTGATGGCCGTCGTCAGGATCTTCTTAGATTCAGGAGTGAGGCCACCTGCAAGGAATAGAGGAGACCCTGTCACTCTGCCATGCACCCACCTGCCTCCTGCATGGGCACCTTACTGACCCAGTTCTGCCTCCCACCCTGTCTCTGCAACACCCTAGCCTCATGGCCAGAGCTGGGAGGGACCCTGTGTCCCTCTAGACCCACCAGCCAGCCAGAGGCCCGGGCCCCACACTGCCACCTAAATCCTGCACCTGGCTCCTCCCCCACTGCCTAGTCACCCAGCTTGGGGCCCCATGCGACTCCCACCTGCTGGCGCCATGCTAGGCCTGCTCCCCCAGACCCAGCAACCGAGGCCTTGGGCTGGGCATCCTCTAACTGCCCCTGGAGATGCTCTCTCTGCCTTTCTGTGTGCCAGGAAGGAGGCCCACTCCAGGCTGGGCACGGTTATATTTCATGCCCTCTGGCTTCCGACTGGGTCCAGCCCCTGGTCCCGGCAGGTCAGAGGGCAGGAGGAGAAGGCAGCAGGCGTTTATCCTGGCTTCCTGGGCTCTGGTGGACACTGGCCCCCTACCACCTCATGTCTGTGTCCTGTGGATGCCCTGCCTTGTGCCCACTTCACGCCTCTGTCCTGGCTCTTCCTGGGCTCCTTACAGCCTCTCACACTGTTCCTTCTGCCTGGACACCCCTCTGCCAAAGGGAGAAGTCCATCATCCCTCTGCGGGGTTGCAAGAGCCCTCTGTGTGGGGCTTGATTTTATATGATTTGATTAAAGGTCCAAATTCATGGTGTATACCATGATGTTTTAATGTCCATACATACTGTGGAGTGATTAAATCAAGCTAATTAACAGCCCTGTCACTTTATGCACTTATTTTCTTGATAAGAATATTTAAAACCTGTTGTGTTAGTAACCTTAAGTCTATTTTATACACTGACAGCCATGATAGCCACCATACTGCTCACAGACCACCGGATCTTACTCCCCTCGTCCAGCGGGATCTTTGTCTCCTGTGGCCAACATCTCCCATGTGCCCACTTGCCCCAGGCTCTGGTGACTGCCTGTCCCCTCTGCCTTGTGGACTGGCATCAGATGTGGCATCTGTCCTATGCCTGGACTAGACTTTAGGATGCTGTGCTCTGCAGGTTAACAGCAGGGGGGGGAGCACCTCTGAGGCTGTAGGAGAGGATGCCACATGCCCCACATCAGCCCCATGCCCTGCTGGGTGAGCAGACCAGGCACTGTGCAATGGTACGGGTCAGGGAGTGGGGGGTGGACACCCCAGGAATGGGCTTCTGATGTTAGTTCTGATGAGGATTTGGGCTTGGGGGCTCTGTAGCTGCAGCCATTTAGAGAAGTGGCAAGGAGCTGGCAGGAGGGCATGAAAGGCTGGTCTCCCTCCAGCAGGTGGAAGCAAGGCTGTTGGTCCCCTCAAACCCCTGCTCCCTTAGAGGCCTGGGGACAGGCAGCTGTTGTTAACCATGAGAGATTTGTGCCCAGGGTGGCACAGGCTGTGTGCCATGAGTCTGCAGGCCCTGCACCTCACTGGTCCCTCTGGTCGGGTTGCTGGGTGTGGGACGTGGGAGGGCCCGGCTGGTGCCCTTGAGCAGCTCCAGGCCAGCAGGTACCTGTGCCTGTGAATCAGAGGCCTGGCCCTCCTTCTGCAAACCAAGAAGGTGGCTGGCACCAGACCCTGACCAATGGCACGGGTGGCCCATCTCCCTCTGGTGCCAGGAGGTCTGATGGCCAAGAAGGACTGATGGCCAAGAAGGACTGATGGCCAAGAAGGCATGGGGCTCCCTGGTGTCTGCGCCAGCTGGGGAGACAGGTGTGTCCCAATCTTGGCCCATTTCACCTGGCCACGCTGGCTCTTGTTACACAGCGCAGCTCGAACACCGAGCAGGCCGAGCCAGAAAATCTATCTGGCTCTGGTGAGGAAGGGGACAGCTAATTGCTCCGCTGCGGTGTCCAATTCTTCTGCTCTGTGCAGTGTGGCCAGGAAGCGGCTCCCGCAAGCCCCAACAGCAGGGAACCGGCCACCAGTGCTAGGATTTGTGGAAGTGTCATCAGGAGCTGCTTTGTTTCCTTGGTGGCCTTTTTCCTTGGCCAGGTGGCAAGTGGAGGGAAGTGCCCAGCAAAGAGTTGGAGTCAGGGCTTCTCCAAGCTGCCTGGATCTCCCCCAGGGACCCTCTGAGTGAACTGTGTGACGGGACACATGGTGTGGAGCCCTGCTTGGCCCAGCTCCCACGGCATTTACTAGTCTGAGAAGGGCAGACAGTAAACAGCCAGTGAGATGGCCAGATAGCGCACAGTGCTCAGGAACTGGCCCCACTTGTCCCGGGTGGGGCGGTGGCTTTGAAGGAAGAACGCTCAACCCAAGGCCAGATGACAGGGACCGCTGCGGAGATTGCGGCAAAGGGTACCCGAGTGCCAGGCCCGTGAGGCGCCTGTGTGCCGGGCTCTGTTGGAGCAGGTGCCCAGAGCTGAGAGTGCCTAAGCACCTGGTGCCCACTCTGCCATCCCCTCCTGAGTCCTCATGGGCCCCCTTGCATCAAGGAATGGTGGCATTTCCTGTCCCCACCAGCCTCCTGAAAGAGTTACCCCAGAAGTCCCCATAGCTCATGCTTGTCATGTCCCAAAATCACCTCGCAGAGGCCTCTTGCTCACCTTGTAGTTGTACCTCGATGTTCCTTGGCCCCTGACCCCAAACTATTTGTCCCTACAGTTCCTGGCACTTTCTACCACACACTGCCATTGCCCCATTTTAATGCTTGTCGTCCATCCCTGCTGCAACGAGACATCCTAGAACATAGGGATTTCTGTCTGGTCACTTGCTTTCACCCAATGCCTGAATAACTCATGGCTCGCAGGTCCTCAGAGGGCACTCCCAGCTGGAATACTGCAGGCTGCAGGGAACCCAGAGGCAGGTGTTTCAGAAGAGCCTGTGCAACAATCTCACAACGGGCCCCAGCAGGAACTGAGAAACCCCTGCTGGGAATAAACCTCGTACACAGAGAAGCCGCACAGCACCCACAGCACGGAGGCCCTCGGTCCCCACAGATAGAGCTCAGGGCTGGGGCAGAGGAGCTCAGAGCTCATTGGGCTGTGTGGCTGTGCAGGGGCAGCACTGGGTGACCACTGGGTGACAGAGGCAGCCGGACCCCAATCCCTGCACCAACCATAGGTTTGCGGAGTCACAGAGGGGCTCCACGACCAAGGGGAAACAGGAGGAAACCAGGTCCACTTGTTATTGCAAGATGATATTTTGTAGGAGTAAATATGACACCTAATAAGCATGAGAGCAGCACAAAGAAAGACGTGTGCTGGGAATTCAGAAATGCAGCCATCCGGCTCCACAAGAGCCCCTGCAGCTCTGGGTACAGAGAGAGGACCAGGAGGCTGTTGGTCTGGCTGCTGGGCTCAGGAGTGGGTTACAAGCTCTGTTTCCTCTTCCTTCTGCTTCTCTGCATTTTCTCAGGTTCCTGCTGCAATCCAGTTACTCACAGGAGCCATCTCTCGAGAGGCCGTACCAGTGCAGCCCTGGTGCCTGCTCCATTGCCTGCCTGGGTCCCAGGTTGGAGCTGGCCGAGTACATGGCACTTGGGGAATAGGAGAGAAAGGGCTGAGGCAGGCACAGCAGAGGGTCCAGCTTGGTCCCCATGGCCTGGCCAGGGTCTGAGAGCCACTACTGGGCTTGAAGCATCCCTGGGCCAGTGGCCCTGCATCTGCCTCTCTATGGTCTGCCTGGGAGGACAGGGCTGGGCAGAGTGTAGGGCTGCAGGACGCCGGAATTTAGTGGCTCTGACTCTGCAGCCATGTGTATCATGAGCAGTAACACACAGCACAGACCCAGGAACTGCTCTCATCACCCCTGCAGTGTGCCCACCATCAGGGATGGCTCTGAGGACACGTGGGCCCTGGCCTCCCTCCCAGTTCCCCAGCCATGCTGTCCCCATCAAGCCTAGCCCACAGTACTTTCCCAGCCTTTCTATCTTTGAACCCCAATTCTAGCACCTTGGAAGGGTTGCCTCACAGGTCCAGGCTGAATGGAGTCCCTCCTGGGTGCCCGACTTGCTGTGTGGGGACAGGGAATGCATGTGCACACATCCCACATGTGTGCACCCACACCCAGAGGTGCAGAGCAGCGAGGCAAAGATCAGGAGGTGCCTGTCTGCATTCGAGTGGCCCTGGGACACCAGGTGGCCCCAGAGTGCGACCCTGTCCTCATCTTAGGATCCTGGAGCCCAGACCTCAGGATGTGGGGGGTGGGCAGCCATGACCTTGGGGCAACACTGCCACCCTGGCTTCCCTGGGGACACTCTCCCAGGGCTGCGTGGGCCCTTTCTCAGTGGCCCGCTGGCAGCCTGACACAAAGGCACAATGGGCCAAAGGCAGCCTGGGTCCTGGCTCAGGCTGGGTAATCAGGGAAGAATGCGCGAGGCCAGCACTGTGTAGTGTTTCCCAAGCCCGGCTGTGATGCAGCCCTGACATGGGCCATCAAAGGCCTGCAAATTGCCTCCGGTCGGTGGCGTGTCGCTTTCATGTTGGGGCCAGGCTGGGAGAGGGGCCTCCTCACTGGGGGCAGCTAGCACCCCCGGTGGGAATCGAACCCTGGCAGGCAGCTTTGGGTCACTGGCCCCTTGGTGGCCCCCTGGGGCTGGGGTTACTGCAGTCACTCAGCACTTCCTCTGCAGTCATAGAAGCTTTGGAGGGGCTGCAGTATCAGGGCAGGAAAGAGCGGAGTGCAGGGCTGGGGTGCTTTGGGAGACCACAGTAGTGGGGTGCAGCCAGGGGGACTGTGGGCTCAGCAAGGACAGACCCAGTCCTCACCTCGTGGGGGATGGGTCAGGAGGATGGGAGAGCAGGTGGCAGGCAGGAGCCTGGCATGCATGGTCCCCCCTGCCATGCAGGCGAGGGTCTCCGTGCCCATTCCAGGCATTCCCGTCTGTGTCCCTGGCTCCCGCTTCTTCCTCCTTCCCTTCCCTGCTAGGATGGCGTATGTAAACAAAGATGCAATTTGCTTTAAAAAGATAAGGTGATTAAGTTTTTATCAGACCTGTCCCTGTAACAAAAGGAATTAGGGGAAGGCGGCGCGGTGGCCCACAGAGCGTGTTCTGGCTGAGGCTCTCGAGCGCACACTCAATGGTGCCTGCGTCCCTGTGATTGGGCAGAAGCTGAGGCAATGGGCGCTGCACCCCCATTTTGATGTCTTAATGTTGCCTAATTCCTCCTTTAATTTATATTAAGCTTCTTAGCAGCAATGATGAATTCTTCAAAAACAAAAAAGGGCCCTTTGCAGAAATCTTCCCCACACCATGTAAATTGAAATTATAATGCAGTCAAGGCTTTGGGGTGTGCGGGGAGGAAACCAGTGCATTATGTGGAAGTTTTTTTTTTTTTTTTAAGGCAAAAGCAAACTGTTCTGAACTAGGCAGGAAACGACTTGGTGTGGAGGATCTGACAGAGGCTCCATTACCAGAGGGAGGGAAGTCTGCTGTCCTGAGTACTCAGCCCGACAGCCCAACGGCGTCCTGGAGGGGCAGCTGGTGGGGAGCTGCCACTTACCACAAAGGTCAGCTCCTAGGCATGTGCTCAATGCCCCAAGGCCTCACAGACTCCTCCAGGCCTGCCCTGAGCCCCAGGAGGGACCCAAGGACCCTTCCTGCTGTTCTACTCAGCTCAGCCTCTCCCAGCTGCAGATGCAGCCCAAGGGCCTCAGGAGACCCTCACAACCTGCAGACCTCACCCTGGGCCCTGCCCAGTCTGGGCTCCTCGTGGCTCTCTGCACCAAGGCTCCCAGGGCCAGGCGTCCACCCTGCGCTGTGTCACACCCTGGCACCTCCAGGCCAGGGTACAATGGTGGCCTCAGCCTACCTGCCTGGGCTCTCTCTGTTCCCAGGGCAATGTCCCTTCCTGCTGGCTTGCTGGGCTCCAATGGCCTCCCTAGCCCAGCAGCTTGGCAGAGCCCAGCAAGCCACAGAGGACAGGCCCACAGAGGAGCAGGAGAGCTAGAGCACCCGGAGCTCTGTCAAGCTGTCCCCTTCGGCAGTAAACGTGTCACCTAGCTCTGGATGCCTCTCTGACCCTGAGAGAAGAAGGCTAGGAGGGCACCTGGATGGTCTTTTCCCAGGGGCCATGTTCCCTGTGGCTTTCAGAGAGTACAGGCACCTTGCTGGGTGATGGGGCAAGCATGCAGGGAACAGGGTTTGAGATGGTGCCCAGGGCTCTTCCTGATTGGTCCTCAAAGAGGCTGAGGTGTGATGGCCTCTAGCTGTTGACCTCTGTGGGTCCCTGGTGTGGCCCCAGGGGAGCAGCCTGGGCAAGGCAGGCTCTGCAGCCTGGCAGCTAGAACAAGGTCACCTCTGCCGCCACCACTGCCACCATCACAATGTCCCCCTCATGAGCCTCCCCACAAAACAGGGCCACAGATGTGGCAGTGTCCCAGCCCTCAGATGTCCTATGAACTACCTGGTCAGTGGCATCCAGGCCCAGCCCTGCTTCTTGCTGGGACCCAGCAGTGGGGTGATGCCACTGACTCATGCAGCAGGGAGACTGAGACCAGAGATGCAAACCGACTTGCTTAGCCCAAGCAGGCACAGCAGAGAGGGGGCCATACACCCCCAAACCCAGTCGAGCTGGAGGAGGAAGAGCCATCACTCTGCTCTGACACCCAGGGAGAGAGATTACACGTAGGCTCTGACATGCGGGCACCCAGTGCAGATGGAGGCACACAGTGGGATGAAGAACTTGGGGACAGTGACCAAGCCTGGGCACCCTTCCTGGGTTCAGTGCAGGCCGGACAGGCACGCACAGCTGGAGCTGGAGCTCTATGCCTAGGCTGGGTGGCATGCTGGCTTGACTGCCCGGTGGCCTGATCTCCTCCTGGGTCAGAAAGGACTGCAGGCATCTCTGGATACACGTGGACAAGTGGATGCTGCTGTCCTGCAATGGCTGCGATGGGTCCAGGATCATGTCCTCCTTGGCTGGGGTTGGCCTGAGCTCTGCCTGTGGCTGGGTCTCCTCCTGCTGCTGACCAGTGGGGTGCTGCATATGGGTGGGACCAGCCTATGTGTGGCCATGGCCCCCAGAGACCACAACTGGAACCCTCTGCCTCAGGCAGAAGTGGGGCTGTTGAGGAAAGGAGCCTGGTATCCAGTTCGGGCCGCTGTGGCAGCAGTGCAGAGGAAGAATCAGAATCAGAGCACAGTGGAGAGCAGTAAAGGCACTGGGGAGAGAAGGAGGGAGTCGCAGACAGGCAGATGAACAGTGACATGGAGTAGGGGGGAGGGAAGGGATGCTGGAGTCAGGAAACCTTCTGGGGGAAAGTGACACATTCCCAGCAGAAGCAGAGGTCAGGCTGAGAGTGGCTCCAGTCAGAGTGGAGCCACCCTTGCCACCTGCGGGCCGGCCGCCCAGCTCCTGGAGCTGTGGCCTGGCACACAGGCCCCTTTGTAACAGGGCTAAGGGCCTTACTCCTGGATGCGGTGATGACGTGGTGGAAGGTGTCTGTGGACAGTGGGGACAGATGCTCTGGGAAGTGGGGTCATAGGATGCTCAGGCTCATGTCCCGCCATCCTGCATGGTGCTGCGGGCTCCTGGCACGCAGTGCTGCTGCAGACGCACTGTTCCCTCTCCCTGTCCTGCGTGTCCAGATCTCAAAGGGTGAGGAGGTGAGGGCCCTGCTGTGACCATGCCATGTGCTCCAGGGCTGCCTCTGCTCCTTGGCCTGCTTCCTCCACGGACAGTAAAGACTGCAATGGGAGGTGGCCCCTCGAGGACAGCTAAAGGGCTTTCCTGGTGCTCCCCCAGCACTGTCTTTTCTATTCTGCCCCAGTGCTCCCCCGCAAATGTGTACACTCTTTAACAGCAGTTAATCTTCAATTAAAATACCTGGAGCAGAAACTAAGATAACTGGTTTAAAAGGTAGAGCTTATTGACAATAAAAGTCTCTTCATATTGCTTTTCTTTAAAAAAATTCCACATATTAAAAATGTCATTTTTATGACTTGGGAAAAAAAAAATCCATCCAGAATAATGAGGGTGAACAAAGGCTTGGGGAGCAATCATTCCAGGGCCCATGTGTGGCACCCTGATTACTGCACCAGCCCTGTTTCCAGAGCATAGGGAGAGGTGGTAGCAGTGACCGAGTGGCTGTCCTCCTGGCTGGCGGGAAGGGCAGGGTGGCATGGCCTCCTGTCCTCTCTCTCCACTCCCATGACTGCGGGCTCTGACGGTCTGTCCCGTGCCCAGGCCTGCATCCTGCTGTGCAGTGCCCAGGCACACATGTGCAGCCCCTAGATGCAGACCAGGAATGGGGTGCAGGGGGCAGGCCACACCCCTGGGAGGCCGCACCCACCCTACCACACCCACAGGGCCCTGCGACCAAGTGGGTACCAGTGGTGTCTGTGTCCTGGTCCCTGTTCCCACACTCCGTCCTCCCAGCCCTCAGCACCCCTTGAGGCTCTGTGTTTATGAGTACAGCCCCTGTCCAGACATCAGGTGGACGGTGGCTTCCTCACCCATGATGTGGGGATGGTGGCCCTGCCCCCGGACAGGTCACTCTGTCCAGCAGCACTGGTGGGCAGTGCTGGCACCCGGTGTCCCTGGTCCTAGGGGAGATGGGGGTGGGCTGGGCATGGGCAGCTAGGAGTTGAATCTGGCAGGGGGCTCCAGAATCCACATCTGTGACACCTGCTCCCCATCCCAGCCAGGAAAGCAGGTCCCCCTTCCTACACTCACCAGGATACCCTGTGCCTGTCTTGGCATCTGAGAGGGTGGCTGTAGCTGGCATGGCAGTGAGGGCTTGTTGCCAGCCCGGCATACAATGCAGCTGTCACCTGGCCCTGCCACTCTGAGATCCGGGTGAGGAGGCAGCCAAGGCCCACATGCTACCCCCAAGGACAGGCACACCATTCAGGTACTCCCCCTCCTGTCACTTTCCATGCAGGCGGGATGGGGTTGCTACACTGGCCTGGTGCCATCGGGAGACCCAGCATACATGTGCAGAGAATGGACCAAGACAGAGTCCCTGCGGAGCCAGCTTTATGGTGTGCTGAGACAGGAGGGTGCAGCCACATGAAGCAGCCTGGCTGGGATGGTGACAGCAGCTAGGCTGTGCCTCTGCCAGGCAGGGCTGTCACACAAGAGGTCCACAAGAGATGCAGGGCTCCCTGCCTTTTGGGAGATGGCAAAGGTGGTATCCTGATGCTCTCCACAGCATGAGGTGAGAGATGGTGTCATCCCCGGCTTTCTGAGGGAATGAGTGGCGCCATTAACCACAGTTCACTACTGGCCTGGAGAGGCCTGGGCTTGCCTGAGGTCCTGTACTCTGTTTTTTTTTTTTTTTTTTCAGCACTGGGCCTCAAACCTGGGGCCCTCTCACCAAGCTACATCCCTGGCCTTTTCACTTTGCATTTTGAGACAGGGTCTCAGTCACTAACTGCCCAAGCTGGGCCCAACCCTGCCTCAGCCTCCTAAAGTGCTGGGATTGTAGGTGTGTGCCTCCATGCTGTTTCTGCTCATTATTTTTTTTGGGGGGGGTACTAGGAATTGAACTCAGGACTTTGTATTTGCCAGGCAGGCCCTATGCCACTGAGCTATATCCCTGGCCCTCTGCTCATCTTTTTTTTTTTTTTTTTTTGGTGGGTACTGGGGGTCGACCTCAGGACCTCGCGCGCCAGCAGGCGCCCGTGCCGCTGAGCGATACCACCGGCCCTTTTTTCGTATGTGGGTTCTGGGAGTCGAACTCAGGCCCTCGCACTTGCCAGGCAGGCGCATACGCCGCTGAACCATCTCACTGGCCTTCATCTTTTCATCACAAATGCTGCCGGATGCCTACTTTGTGCCAGGCGCTGTCCTGGGTGCTGGGCTACTCGGAGAGGGAGACAGGCCTGCTGAGGGCTGGTGTGCTGGTAGGAGACAGGCGACACCAACCAGGCCACTGTGGCCTGTAGGCATTGACATGTGTGGGAGGAAATCAGGGATGGTTCCTCTGACAAGGTGGCGACCATAAGGAGGCTTGCGGGCCAACGACAGCGAGAACAGGCCTCTGGTGAGGACACAGGGCACAGGATAAGGGAAGACATTGGTGGGGGTCATGCAGGGGACATCAGGAGCTGCAGCCAGGGTGCTGGTGGGGCCCTATACCCGTATACCTGTTATGAGGGGTAGGGCACGTGGCTCTGTGGGCTTCTCTGGGGGTGTCCCCCAGTGCTAGGGAAGCAGAGGGGGGTGGGGAATTGCTGTGGGCCCTGGGTGGAGCCATCCCAAGGGTCCATGTCACTGCAGGACACAGGCACAGCCTCTGTCTCTCAGAAGCTGGAGCCCAGGGCACCAACACCCTGGGTGATGCCATCCTACCTGCCCAAGGTCCTGCACCTTCTCTGGGGGCCAAAGCTCAGCTTAGCCCCTCCACCTCTTGAAGCACAGTGCAAAGGAGCAGAAGCCCAGGGCCCCAAGCCGCAGGACAAACTGCTGGGGCTCCAGCTCTGTCCTGTTGCTCTCCCAGCCCCACTGTCTCCAGCTCTGCTCCCCAGGGGCCCAGTCTGAGCACCCAGGCCCACACCCTTGTTCCCACGGGCTCTCACACAAGTGCCCCCTCCTCCCGAGCCTACCCAGGGCCCAGAGCAGCCATCCAGCTTGTATACTGGGCCCTGAGGCCCCTTCCGCCGATGACCACTGCATCCCCGAGAGCGCAGTCAGCTACGACCTCAGTTGTTGAGACAATGTGAGTGAACACAGCACAAAGAGAGGTTGGCTGGTGCCTTGTAAACTCAAGTCCCGAAGGAGTGGTGCACCCTCTCCACCAGGCTCCCTTGCCTCTGGGACCCAGCCCAGGCTACCTGCCTCTTGTTGGTGCCACCATACAGCCACCATGCCACTCTGCATAGGGGTCTTGGCTAGACCAGGCACTGTGCTCTCTTGAGCCCACCTGCCTGTGACCTGGGCACAACCCCTGCTGCCCACAGTTGGCTCAAGCTCTTGCCTCCTGTGGCCCTGACGACAACAGCTGTGGTTGTGGCTCCCTGAAGGGCAGAGTGAGAGTCACTGGGACTCTGAGCTCAGGACAGTGGCAGGGTTCGTGGCACTGATGAGACACTGCCAGGAAGAGTGGCCAGCAACCACCCTAAACATGCCATGTGTTACGAATAGGCCCATGGCATGGACCACAGGTGTGCTCTGCCATCTATGGGTAGCGCCGCCTTGGGCCTTAGGCCACTGTATAGCCAGAGCACCTCAGGCCTCTCCCACTAACACATCCCTCAGTTGGGCAGAGCGAGGCCAGGCAGGTCTCACACCTCCCTCTCCTGAGGTGGCTTGTCACGCTCCCATCAGGGTGCGTCTGTGAAATTGCCGTGTCGAATGGAAACCAAAACCCTCCCAATTTTCCCATAACCAGACCATGTTTATAAATTGGGGCTTCCTGCCACCAACTGCCAACCCCACCCAGTGATATGGGGTCAGGGACAGTGGGGGCTGCTGCCAAGACCCCCAGGCATGCCCTTCCCAGGGCCCAGCCAGAAACCTGGGCTCTGGGCCTGGACTTGCCGATGACTGCTGTGTGGCTCGAACGGCCACAGGTGTTCTCTGGGCTGAGCCCTCGCTTGGCAATTCAGGCTGATTGGAGCACCTGTGTCGCTGGTGGCTGGGGGAGGTGCCAGGAAGGACCATGGCAAGTGGTCTGTGGAGATTAGAGGACCTCTGTGTCCTCACTGTGGCCATCACTGTGGGGAACAAGAGCTAGTCTCCATCCTCCTCTACCACAACGTGAGGTCCCAGAGAGTGCTGGCCCCTCTGCTAGGGACCCCAGCCCACAATGCTTCCTGGAAGGCCTTGCTCCAGCCTCTGTCACTGCAGCTCCAGGGCCTGGGGGCTTCCTTCCCTCACCCTGTCTGCTCTCTCACCCTCAAGGCCTTCTCCAGCCATGGGCCCGGGGCTCCATGGTCAAGGCCAGCAGTTCCCACAGGCCCTCGCCCCCTGCCCAGACACAGATGGGCACCTGGGTGGTCAAAGAAGGCCTTAGGCGGGGAGCAGAAGGATGCAAGGAGACTTCCCAGGGACAGGCAGTGTCCCCCATAAGAGCAGGGAGGTGGGGCCCAGCCGGCCCCTCCCACAGACAAAGCCAAGAGGCGCATGTGTCAGCTCACAGGACACTGGGCCCTGGGGAACCACCCGGGGGTGACTTTAGTGCACTCACCCAGACCAGCCCTCTGCTGACTGCGTGTGTCAGGGGAAGCCACAGGCAGGCAGGCTGGGGGCCAAGGAGGGATCAGGGGAGTCTGCAGAAGTGACTCAGCCAGGTCAGGGTGGAGGGCAGCCTCTTGCAGGTGGTTCAGGCTGAGTGGGATGGTGCTGGGGGGCTCTGGCCAGGATGAGGTGGGGTCCTTGTGTGCCCTGATGGTGGCCCCTACAGCCCTTCCCTGGCCTTCCTCTTCCTCATCAGTGGTGTGACCTCCCACCCCTCACCTTCAGTGCAGTGCTAGCCAGACGTGGGGTCCCAGTGGGCTGACCTCAACTGTAGCAGCAGCCCTGGTGCCCACCGGATGTGCCCCGTGCCTGGCTTCTGCAGCTGAGACCCGAAGCCTGCCCCTCTGGATGCCACCTAGGGCCCTGCAGCCCTTCTTGGCTCTGTCTGCCTGAGTCCCTTGGCAAACTTCCTCCCTGGGCTGGGCTCTGGTGGGGCAGGGCTGCAAGGGGGACCTTCAGTGCCAGGGGCAAGGACAGGAGGCACACACACTTATTCAGTAAATGCTGTTACCGGGCCTTTGTCTCCATGGGGCTTACAGGAACATGCCCCAGGGTCATGGATGGGCACAGACACAGCCATGGCCACTGGAAGTCCCCAAGTACATCCTCTGCAGAGCCACGTGACCCTGCAAGCAGGTGTCATGACTCCTCCCACCCCAGCCTCAAAGGCTACCAAATGTCTCTGTACCCATCAAAGCTCTGGAGGACCCCAGGGTCCCCAGCTTTTCTCTCAGCATCACTGTTTAGCCACACCCATGCTGCCACCTCCACCTTCACTAAGGACGTCTGAATTGCTCACTCAGCTCAGCAAAAATGACACGCTTCCCTGACCTACCCAGGCTCCTCATTGCAGGAACAGTGTCTGCCAAGACAAGCACAAGGTGATGGGCGTTCTTGTGGCCTGAGCACCACTGAGTGCCAACTGGAAAACACTGCCCGCCCTTCCTGAGGGCTCCCATCCTTAGTGCCTGGCCCCCTCACACCTGTTCTTGAGCTCACTTGCCTGCCAGGGCCATCCTGCATCAGCATCCTGGGCCCCCTCTGCAGGGATGTGGCTCACAAGTTACAAGGTGGTATGTGTGCCTGGTCGAGCTGTGGGGTGCCCTGCACCCTCTGCAGTGCAGGCAGAACTGACCCCCACATGTGCTTTAAATATTGTGATTGTCACTGTAGAACAATGTGGCCTGCACCCTCAGGGCAGCACTTGCCCCCCAACCCTGATCTCCAATGTGGTCCCCAGCTGGGCTGTTCCCTTGCACTGCCTGCCTAGAAGATGCAGACTTATCATAACTGTGATGGCCTTGGGACAGTGGCTGTGCAGTCCACAGAGGGAACCAGACTGCCTGCCACACCTTGGGGTGGCCAGAGAGGTTCCTGGAGTGGGGCCAGGGCTGAGGCACAGGCATCTGGCCGAGGAGCCTGATATTGGTGGCCTGGTCCTCCGAGGTGTGAGTCCCAGGGTTGGGAGAAGTTGAGGTTGCAGGATAGCCTGTTCCTCTCCACGTCAAGCCGTTGGGTGCCAAGGGCTTAGAGCAGTCCAGGTGTCTGGGAGTCTTGGGACCCTGCTGAGCCATGGCTACACTGCGCAGTCAACCTCAACCAGGCCTGTGTCCCTCTGGCCTTCAGTTATTTCCTCTGTGACATGGGGACAGTACTACCTCCTCAGACTATGGGGAAGACTCAGCCCAGAAGTCCCCAGGGCATGTGGAATGTGGATGCTGGGGACACGGCTGGGGACAGGGTGTGGGACTGCTCCCTGGTGCTGTCCCTTGACACCTGGGCTGGACCTGTCCTCCCAGCCCCAGCTGCATTTGTGGCGGGTCCTGTACTCACTCCATCCTACCCACCGGTGTTCGTGTGTGTGTGTGTGTACAGATGAACATGGGGGTAGGCACAGGACCACAGCACTAATGTCACAGGATGGCCTGGGGCCCGCATTCCAGCAATGTCCCTGTTTGGGCTGGGCCTGAGCCCCGTCTGTTCCCTGGCTCTGAGGGTCAGTGTCATGGCTGCCCACTGGGAGTGGCATCCTCACCCCAGCCACTCTCTACAGTCCCCACCCTGGGGTACTTATCCTCCTAGGACCCCCAAATCACTTCTCCACCTGCCCTTCAGTGTGCCCTGTGCCCAGTTCATGAGCAGAACCTTCCTGGCTGTGTCCCCACCTCCCTCCGAGACCAAGCTTAGTGACACCTCCTGGCAAGGCTGCCTCCTACAGCTGGGCAGGTGGCTGCCTTTCTCCGTTCCCAGGCTGCCTGCCTGGGGGTCACTGCTCACTAGAGAGAAACACAGGCCTCGATGGGGTCCGGCCCCAGGGCACTTCTGGACACTGGTGAATTACTACTGACCTTGAACACTGGACACCCGATAGACCCTTCTGAATCTCCAGTTGGTCTTGAATGCCCAGAGGCCCTGTGCCCACAGTTCCCCGCCTCAGCTGCCCCTCCATGGCATGCACTGTGCTGTAAGCTGCTAGAGACTCTCGTGCCATCCAGAGCCTGAGTCCTAGAGGTGTCACCCACCCTCTCTGAAGGTACCGGAGCCTATACCCCTCTTGCCCCCGGTGTCTCTGACCCAGGGCCAGCAGCAGGTCACGGATAGGGTGGGCACCGGCCAGGTGCTGGCTGATGCCTGCCAGGCGAGGTCTTGTCCCAGGCCAAGTGTCGGTTCAGTCACTGCTGGGTGGCCCGGCCCCAAAGGGCAGCAAGCTCTTCTTCTTGTCCTCCAGGGAGTCAGATGTAACCACCATGGGCTTGGGTGCTGCATCCAGGCCATGGGACCTGAACACGCTCGGCTCAGATCAGCCATGCGGCTTCACGCCAGACAGGGATAATATCTGTGGCCTGGTCTCATCTGAAAACGGGGACAGCAGGAGCCCCTACTCTATAGGGTGGCACAGAAGTGCTTCAAATGGTGAACACATGATTTGGAGTCTGGACTAGGTCAACTCTTTGTCATTGTGCCAAAGCCACTGCCGCCCACGGGGTCTGCACCATATTCCACCCTCTGCAGCTCACAGATGCTGCATGCTTGTGAGAGCCCAGGCCCTGGCCCTGGAGTGGGCACAGTGGTGTGAACATCACATCTGCAAGGAGACAGACTCAGAACCAGTAAGTGGCTACGGCAGAAGACTCTGATGGCCATCAGGGCTAGGGAGGGAGCGCGACAGGTGGCAGACGGAGGCCCAGAGGCTGTGTAGCAACTGAGGCTCAAGGGTTAGGGGGTCCAGGAGGAGCACGGGACAGGCTGCTCTGGGACCTCTGGGACCAGCAGAGGCACCGGCCCTCTTGGGGGACACAGGTGACCGCCCCAAGGCAGCCGCTCAGCTGCTGCCTTTTTCAGACACTGCACTGGATCAGGTTTCCTTCCAGGACAAGGACAAGGATGTGGCAGTGGGGAGCATGGTGGCAGAAGAGAAGAAGTTGTGTCCTTTCTGCCCCCCTTTTTTCAGGCTCATCAGGCACTAACTGCGACCACGCAGGGAGAGGGCAAGAGTTGAGTGGCAGGAATTTACGAGCTCAGAGTGCAGGCTGCCTCGGGTGGCTGGGGCGGGGTCTCCTTCAGCCAAAACAATATTTAATTTTTTTAAAGGCAGCTACAAAGCCAAGATTAAGCTCAGGGCCCTAAAACAAGCTCATAAAATCGAAAAATATTTATCTGGAAGGGTGGCAAGTCCAATAAAAGTTTTATGAATGTTTTACAACTGCCCTGTCAGGAAGCTGGCCTCTCACTCACCTCCCTCCCGTCACAGCCCCAGTGCACACAAGTGCACACACGCATGCACACGCAGGTGGACGTGCCCCAGACACACATGGGCCCTGTGTGGAATTGGCCCTCAGTCTCCTGGCTGCTCCTGGGGAGACTGCAGATCTGATTCTGCATCCCTGCACCTCTTCTCCACACACTCCCTTCTCCCTCCCACATCTGGCTCTGGCCCTGGCTCCAGCTCCAGGCACCACGAGCCAGGTCACATGGCGGCCAGCACCTCATTTCCCAGCAGAGCTACCTCCAGGTTCAGGGGTCCTCTCCCCTTCCTCTCCACTGTGTTCCACTTCCTCTCTACTGAATCCCACTTCTTCTCCACTGCATCCCACTTCCTCTTTACTGTGTCCCACTTCCTTTCCACTGCATCCCACTTCCTCTCCCACTGTGTCCCATTTCCTCTCCACTGTACCTCCTCTTCCTCTCCACTTCCTCTCCATTGTACTTCCTCTTTACTGAATCCCACTTCTTCTCCACTGCATCCCACTTCTTCTCCACTGTGCCCCATTTCCTTTCCACTGCATCCCACTTCCTCTCCCACTGTGTCCCATTTCCTCTCCACTGACTCACACTTTCTCTCCACTGAATCTCACTTCCTCTCCACTGTACCTCCTCTCCACTGAATACTACTTCCTCTCCCACTGTACCCCATTTTCTTTCTCATTTCATCCCACTTCCTCTCCCATGGCACTCCACTGCCTTGCCCACCACATCCCACTTCTGTCCTACTGTACCCCACTGCCTCGCCCACTGTATCCTATGCCTCATCCACGGCAGCCTTCCCACTCTCCCTCCCCCGTAGCCTCCCCTATGTTCTGCCCTCCTCCCCCAACTCTTGACCCCAGCCACACGCATCTCTTCTTCCATCTTGGCCAGAATGTACTCCTTGTCCCTGGGTGCATCCTGAATCATAGCCAGGCCTGGTTGGACACTGCTTCTCTTCAGCCCTGCTCCTCCTCCCTGGTGCTCATCTGTGGGGAGCCTCTGACCAGCACGTGTGGACCCCAGAGCCTGCTGGTGTGGAGAGCTTCTTGGAGGATGTGGGTTTTGGGGTCTTGCATGGCTTGGCCTTGACCCAAGCTCATCCTCACCTCAGGAGAACTCATCCCGCTGCCTGGGGAAGGCCCAGCTTTGGGGGCCAGTTTCCCACACTCTGGCTAGATCATTCCCTTCAAGCAGTCATCACTGTCCCTTTCTACTCACAACAAAGGTGACCACTCAGGAGGAGGGTGCCAACCACAAATGAGATATTCAGCAGGTGTCCAGATCTTTAGCTCATTCCATGTCCCTTTCCTGAAGACACTGGGACAGGCCCCAGGGCTGTGAAGTGACCACCTTGGGACTCTCAGCAAATGGGGACTTGGCACCCCAGGCCACCTAGCTCCACCCTCAGCAGAAAACCAGGCAAAACCAATGGAGGCCTGGATTCTAAGCAAACCTGCAGGCCTCCCTTCGTCCCCAGCGAGGTGCTCAGAAGCCCCATTCCCTCTGCCCAGGGAAGGCCAGAAGAATTCCTACAGAGGCCTGGGACTTGGGGCTTAGTGCAGGCCTCCGAGAAACCAGGCTAAGGACCACATCTGGGGAGAAACCAGATTATGCATCAAACTGGCAAGGAATAGTAGATCAGATAATGCAAATGTCACTGGGACAGGAGGTTGGGATGGATGGCACCACTATCCACAGCCTCTGTCACACCTGTAGGTGCACACATCCCAGGAGCACACAGCTCTGCTTCTGGGATCTGGCTGCGGGGATTCACGCCTGCCTCTCTGCACAGTGACAAGTGACAATGAACCAAGTGTCCTCAGC
Organism: Erethizon dorsatum; assembly: GCA_028451465.1. Taxonomy (NCBI): domain Eukaryota; kingdom Metazoa; phylum Chordata; class Mammalia; order Rodentia; family Erethizontidae; genus Erethizon; species Erethizon dorsatum. Next base: position 34,111,187 of record CM051831.1, read on the forward strand.
CAGGTACCAAGCATATGAGCTGGTCTATTTAGCAGATGTGCCAACCAGAACGGCAAGTTCTGCAAAGAAAACAAGCGTTCTCTGACAACACCCAATTCAGTGTGTAGCCACACATGTAAAAATTTCACACATACAAAAAGCACATGAAATTAGAGCATTTCTAATCCAAAAGTCCAAAATCCAAAAGTGCTCTAAGATCTGAAATGCAGAGGATTTGGGGACACTTCAGCTTTAGGGTTTTTGCATTAAGGGTGCTCAACTGTTAAGGTCTATGCAAATATTCCAAAATCTGAAAACCTCCAAGCCCAAACATGTCTGGTCCCAAACATTTTGGGTAAGGGATGTTCCCCTGCACACGGATGGGGAAGACAAAACACAGGGGGATTAAGCCACAGGAGGAGAGCAAGTTACCTTCAGGGAGAAAGGAGGGTGGGCCTGGCTGCCTCTGTGTACTTCACTCTTACAGAGAAGGCGAGGAAGGCTGTGAGAGTGACATGAAGCCTAAGCTGAGTTCCCATCCTGTCGATCTTGCTGGTTATGGGTTGTTTATGCTCCTCTGTGTGGCATAGGTTTGTTCGGTTAAAAATAAATTTTAAGCTGGGCATGGTGGTGTACACCTGTAATCCCAGCACCCTGGGAAACTGAGGCTGGAGGATCAAAAGTTTGAGCCCAGCCTGGGCAACTTAGTGACTTGGTGAGAACTTGTCTCAAAATATAAAATAAAAAAAGGTCTGGGGATGGAGCATGGAGCAAAGGCCCTGGGTTCAATTCCCAGAGCTGCCCAAAACAAATATTTTAGACAATCACATGGAAAAATGGAAGTGTGCTGGCCTCTATTGCTGTGCGTCAGCCTCAGACAAGTGTCACAGAGCAGGCACCCAGCCCTCATAGCTGTGCACGTGTCAGGCCCTGCCCTCCTTCACTTGTATCCCCACCTGCTCCCTACATCACACGCCTGGCCCCAGAAGCTACCAGTTAGTTGGCTTGTGGCACAGAGAGACAGAGCACCCACCAAGCGGCTACCTTGTGGTGGGGCAGAGCACAGAACACACTCAGCAACACACAGAACAGTCATAGGGGCTGCGGGAAACCACCTTGGTGTCAAAGCGCCAAGATGGAGAGGCACTTTGGGGACAGCGACTGGGCCACTGCACCTGGGGTCGGGAGATTCCGGAGGAAGTACCATGATACTCCCTCGCTTCCCCCTCTCTGCACTGTCTTCTGAACAGGTCCCAGAGCAGACCCCTGCCGCAGCCAGGACAGAGGCCCCATTTCAGCCTCTTCCAGGCGCCCAGAGTTGCAATGGCCACCCAGAGAAGACCCTGGCCCGCCCTGCGGGGATGACAGGGGACCCAGCCCAGGGTGAGCTGGCCAGCAGATGGTTCCTGTCCACGGCGCTGTGTTTATGTTAATTGCAGATATTTTTAACGTATTGTGTTACTCCATCCATCTTTGTGAACGGTCCATCTTGTAAAATTCTTTTAATTATGTTATTTTTCCTTGCCTATCTTCATCATCTACAATTATTTATAATGTCACTGTCTTTGTTTCAAATGTTGGGTATAAACATTGTTGTAGCAGTTCTTCGATGGGGTTCATATAGTTTTTACAATTGCTTTGAAATGCTTCAATGGCCAACGGGGAGGAGGAGGCGGGCTGCTCGTGTGGGGAAGAGACCCCAAAGTACTCTCTGCTCTTGGTTCCAGCCACTCCTCCGCAGCTCGGACAGCGCACACCCGGTGGGGGTGGCAGTCCTGGCCGGTGGCCGGATTAGGTTTCAGAGCCGCTGTCCCCATAGACCTGGGGCAGGATCTGCAAAGGGCACTGGCGGGGTAAGATGCCGGGGAGAAAGACAGATGATTTGTTTTCATTTTTATAGGGATTTTCTGAAACCTCAACTTTCACCCCTCACCCCTCTCCAACTCTTTTCTCCCGAGCAGGCCGTTGGCCAGGTTTCCCGTGAGAGCAGTGGAGGCCGTGGGGACAGTGCAGTGGAACGCCTGCCTGCCTGGGCCTGGGATGCACCCACACTGTGCCTCACAAAGCCAATGTTGGACCTCCCTGGGAGGCTGGAGTGGACAGGCTGTTGGAGCTGGGCCAGCAGCTGGCTGGGGGCGGGTACAGAGGATACCTGGGCCCCTTGGCCTACATAGCTTCTCCTGTGGACAGTAGCCCAGGCCACGCCCCCTCTAACCAGCACTGCCACTGTCCACAGACACCCCAAATCCTTCCCTCCTCTGCCAAACACCTACAGTAGCTCCCTAGGCACTAGGTTTGCACTGGGCCCAGGTTCCACAGGGTCTCTGCCCTCAGGGATGGCTCCTCCTATAAGGATCTGAGAGGCACCCCCTCTCCCCCTGGGCCGGCTCCTTCTTGGAGGTTGTGAACAGCCCTGGGGCTGGCCTAGGGGCTCAGGACAAGGTTGGGAGATGCTGTGGAGGATGAAGGACCAGCTCGGCAGCAGTGCCTCGAACTTGTGCAGGGCTCTGGGGTGACAGGCTTATACCACAGGGATCTGCAGACCAGAATGAGGATGCTCTCCAGCCCCGGGAGCTCCCGGGGTGGGCATCCTGATGGACGGGCACAGAGAGGCCAGTCACACATGGCACCCTCCTCTGAGCCTCTCTAAAGCAACGTGGACAGGGTGCCATGGCTAACTTTGCCAGTTACCACGGAAATGCAAAGGAAAGGCCAAGATGCCACTGTGGAATTAGTGAGGGCAAAGGTCACAGGGAGCCCAAAACAGGAGGTGGTGGAAGGGCAACCCTCCACTTGGGACAAAGTATACAATGGGATACTTCAAGAGGGCTCTCAGAACCTTCTAAAACATCTGTCATATTCTCTTTGTAAAACTCATAAGACTTCAACCTCTGAGAATCCATTTTAAGAAAATAGCCTACTTATTAAAATACAGATTTAAAGACCAAGTTGTCCTCGTAGATGCTATTTACAGAGAGACGCTAGAGATACCTGAACACGCTGGGCACTGTGCTGAATACTACTAGTGCATTTGCATTTTCCTGTACATTCAGACCTGGGGCCTCTACCTGGGACCAATTTTAGAGATGCAGAGACTGAGTCTTGGAGAGGTCCATTCTCGCCCCACGTTCCAGATCTGGCCAGTGACAGTGCTGGGATTTGGGCTAAGGCTGTCACTATGTGGCTTAATCTCCCACAAAGATGACAGAATAAAGCAGTAAAAGAACCAACATCTTGACTAGTAATGCTAACTGTAGAAAACTGCACACACAATTTTACACCACCCCATGTGTTGTCGATCACACAGAAAAAAGACAGAGATCCACATTGAAATACCAATGATGGGACTACGGGAGCCTTCTTTTCAATCTCTTCCACAGGAACATGTCCTTAAAAGAGCATTACTCTTACTTGCAGGTTATAAAACAAAAATAGTTTATGATTTTTTTCAAGCTACCTAATGCATCTGGTTTGCAGACAGGTATGGGGGCCGGGCCTGACCCCTCTGCGGGAGGTCATGCCATGCAGGGACAGGAAGAGGCCAGTGACATTCTGGGGTCAGAAGCCTTCTTCTCCAGGGACAGGGTGATCAGCCCACAGGGTCCCCCAAGGCCCTGGGTGCAGTGCAGCAGCCCACACCTGCCCAGGCTCTGGTGGGAACTTGTTCCTGTCCGAAGCCACTGAGCTCAGGTCGGCCACTGGCAAACCCTCAGCTCCTCATTGCCCAGCCAGGAGTCGCCTTCTCCACTGCCAGCATCATGGCAGTGCTGCTGAGAGCTCATGACGCATGTGTGCCATCAAGAATGGTCACTGTGAGCAGGATGGGCTGCAAGAGCTGATGGGACACGGGCCCTCACACTGTACACGTGCAGGAGCCAGAGCTACCAGCCTGCAGTTGCTGCAGGAAGACTTGGCCTGGGGACTGTGGAGGGAGTATGTCCCTGCCCCAGGCTGGCAGAAGCCAGGGTGCAGATGAAGGGAAGCGTGAGGATGGCACAGCACAGCTATGGTGCAGCGGGTGGATGTGGAGCATGTCACTCCCGACCCCACCATGTGTTCCAGGCTTGGTCCTCGGTTCAGGGAACTAACAGGGTGGTGGAGGAACCTCTAGGAGGTGGGGCCTAGCAAGAGGAAGTGAGGTCATTGGGGGCATGGCTGCCCAGAGGTGACCAGGCCCACTGCTGAGTGCTGCCACCATGATGTGCTGTGCTGCCACAGGCCAGGAGGCAACAGGGCCAAGTGCCATGGGCTGAAACCCTGAGTCAAAACAAACCTCTCTTCCTTATATGCTGGTTATCCCAGGTGTTTTGCTACAGTGATGGAAAGCTGGCTCACACATGGCTTTCCTGCCACTTTGGCCCAGTGCTTGGGGCAGCCCCTGGGATCCCTTGGGGAAGAGTTTCAGTGCAGGAGGAGCACCCGGCTCAGGCTGTCCTTCGGGCCCTGAGTACCTTGACACAGGGCTGGCATGGAGATGAGTGTGGGCCCAGTGTGTGGGTGGGAGGAATACCCACAGCTCTCCTGGGAGGCTCCTGGAGGAGGCCAAGTCTTGGGATCCACATAAAGGATCTAAACCTGGTGGGTCATGGCACATGGGTCAACTGAGACAAGTTCTGTCATCTGCACCTGACAAGTAACTGGTCCACCTGGCTTCAAGGGGCAACACTGGAGCAAGGGGGATGGTGGTGATCCTGGGGGTCTGCTCACTATGCTGCAGCCATGAGCACAGGCCTGGGACTTGCAGGTGTCATGGATGCCACACGGAGGTGTACACTGACCAGATGGACCTCTAACTCCTGAGCCCTAACATCCTTGATGGCCCAGGATGGCAGCCTGTGCATGAGACAGGACAACATCAGGCCCAACGAAGGGACCTGGAGGTTTTGCAAGCACTTCTTCCTTTATCCAGCAGGGCTGCTCCCTTTCTATACACAAGGAAACTGAGGCCCTGAGCATTTCTCTAACAGCCCCAAAGCCAGAACTGAATGGAATTCACATAGTTCCCCTCTCGCAGGGCGATGGGAGCAGGTGGGCTCTCAAGTGAACATCAAGGGCAGAGAACCAAGTAGGAGCCCAGCATGGGGGCCAGGGGGACCTGGGCTCAAACCACAGCTCTGAGCCCAACAGCTGCGTGGCATTGGGCCTGTTCCGCTGCTTCTCTGTGCTGTTACTTCCTCATTTTAAAGCAGGAATTTCAATCATTCTAACTATGGTAGCATCTTCCTTCTGGTATGTGGTGAAAATTAAATGACATCATTCTATGGGAAATGCACATACTGATAACTACATACACATTTTCACCTTATTTTCAAAAAATTTCTAATTCTGAGCATGAAATCATAAACACTGAAGAAATTCAGAGACCGTGGTCACACTTTTGTCATTCTTCTTTGCATGATCCCATACTCATCCGAAGAACTGGCTGGGGGCCCCACCTGAAAGTCCCTGAGTCTCCCCTATGCCCACACTGGTGCACATGGAAGGGGTGTGCCTGAGAGTGAGGGTGTGCACCCATGGAAAAGCTCACACTCAAAGTCGGAGGAAAGCTCCAGGGTGACTCTGGGCTCAGCTATAGTAGCAAAAGAAAAATCAGTAGGCACCTAACCAGAGGTGGACAGGAGGTAACAGTGGTCCCTTTGTAGGTGACACAGGTAGCCTCTGGAAGCAAGGGATGTCCAGGGAGCAGTCAGAGCCCAGAGGAAGGAAGCAGGTATGTGTGGAGCACAGGACAGCCCCTGTCACCAAGCTATGAAGATGACTGACCACGCTGGTAGTGGCCTGAGCAGCTCTGCACCTGGATGCTGCCCATGGGCAACTTCTACCTACTCCCAATGAGGCTGCCTTGTCATCCTGCTGGGGAGCTGGCAAAGAACGAGGGCACTTGGAGGGCTAACTTCTGGCCGGAGCCCTCCTGCCACACCTGCCGCCCATAGAAATGGAACTACAGTCCCTGGGATGTCAGGGTGAGGAGACTGTGGGTGACTGTCTCCAGCGTTTCAAGCCCTCTCTCTAATGTGGCCATGTGGTTTTTATGAGTGAGAAGTGGGTTAGGAGATGCACACAACACTGGGTCTTTCTGGTTTCCACCTGAAGGTGAGAGATGGGGTGGGGGCACCCTGCCAGGAAGCTGGGCCCTGGCACCAGCCTGTGTTGAGGGGGAGGCTGTGCATGGATGAGGACTTCCTGGAAGTGGCCAGGCAGCGACCCCATCCTCTGTGCAGCCCTGGGCCCTTCCCACTGGCCAGGGTCTCCCCAGACAGGTCCAAGGTATGGTCTATTCAGGATGCCCCTACTTTACTTTGCACCCCAACAGGTGCTGAGCTGCTCATCTGCCTCTCTGTCCCCTCTCCACGTGCCACACCCCAGCCTTGAGACCCTCAGTCTTGCCCTTGCCACCATTTGCATGAAACTTTCTGATGGGGTCCCTCTGTGTACACCAACCTCCAGTAGCCTCCACCAGCCCTTGAATGTGGGGTTCTCGACAGGAAGATTCTGCACCGCAGGGGACATGTGGTCACATCAAGAGAGGGCTTCTGTTGTCACACCTAGGGGTGGGATGTTACTGGGACCTTGTGAGAAGAGGCCAGGGGCGCTAATAGGTGGCCTATGGTGCCAGGGACCAGGACACGGAAGCATCATATGCCTGGGGAGAGGCTCTGTGGAGGCCAAGGCCAGACACCAGTATGGAGCACGGAGTCTCAGGGGTCGTCTCTTCTCCTGGTCCTTCCAGGACCCCACTAGAGCTGCAGTGAGCTGCCAGAGGCTCCCATCCTCGGCCCTGCGTGGTGCCTCTGGAGACCCGAGAGGGAGGTGCAGTTGCTGTAAACCCTGCTCCCACACCAGTCCTTGTACACGCCAAGTGAATGAGCTCCAACACACAAAGCACTTAGGAGAGGTCCCGGTCGTCATGACACACAGGGCACATTAGTTTCTATTACCATTACCCTGCCCAGACTCTGGGCCCTAGCATGTCCTGCTCCCTCTGTCCTGAAGGCCTGTCCTTCCTTTTGCTACCTGGGAAAACTGCCAAGCCAAGCTTGGCTGCCTCGGTGAGCACCCCCACCAAGGAAGCGGTCGTGTCATTCTCTCAGACCCTATGTCCCCTTTCCCTTTAGATGTCCAGGTTGCTTGCTACCTTCCGAAGTCCTCTCTACCAGCCATGCTTGGATCTCTCCTCCCCATGGTGGCGGGGGGGGGGGGGGAGAAGGGAGAGGCTTAGGGGAAGCAGCCACTCCTCTCCCACTCCCGGCTTAGCCCCTTGGGGCGTAGGGTTCCAGGATCAGGTCCCAGAAGGCCAGCCCACCTCACTGCCGCCAGCCCTCGACTTCCAAAGGGACCACAGAGGTATCCTGCATGGGATGTGGCCACTGAGCTCCCACCACACAACTGTGCCCAGGCCCTGTCTTTATGCTCAGCGAAACTCCTAAACACACTTCCACCAGCAGCCAAACTGAGTACCACTGTGAAGGGCATAAGGACCCTGTGTGCATCCCTGCGGGCTGTGCTAAGAAGGACACTGGATCTCCTTGGGTGATCTTTCAGAAATGCACTCTGCAGTCCAGTTGTGACAAAGCATCAGGAGAACAGACCCCAGGAGTGCAGCCCTGATCCTTTTCAAAACACCCATGTCAGGACAGGGGTGTGTCTCAGGTGGAGGCCTTGGCTAGCGTGCTAGAGCCCTGGATTCCACCTCCCACACTGCCAAACCAAACCAAACCAGACCAAACGCTGGTGTCAGGAAACAAAGCAGACTTCACAACCCATGGTGATGCCCTTCCCTGAGCCCGAATCCAGAAACACCTAAGAAGTTACTGGGGCATCTTACATCACACAGCAAAAATGTTAAATATCTCAAGTGACAAGTATATTTCAGTTCTACAGGAGGATGTCCTATTCCTAGGGACACAGTCTGAAGATCACAGGCACAGCCTTGGCACAACAGCAGGCATTCAAAGGGCTCATTGCACGCATTGGGAAAGCAACCGTGACAGCCCGATACCAGCGGTCAGGCTCGGTGGGGCAGGGGTTCAAGAGCTGCACTTCAGCTTTCCTCCTGCTCGGAGTCATTCACAGCGCAGGGAGGGTGACCCTCAACACAACCCAACTGATGAGGACACCGGCTCAGGAAGGCTCATGTTCTGGCCGGGACTGCAGCTTCCACCTGCTGACTCTTGCTCAGTGATGTCCCCTGCTTCCAATGTCCTGGAGCAAAAGATGCCAAGTGTGCATGAACGCTAGCCCTGCCAACGTCTTTCAGCAAGAGCCAATGTGGTGCTGGCAGGAGCCATGCTCCAGGCAGCTGGCCGAGGGCTCTAGCAGAAGCCCAAGGACAGATGACAGGGTTGCTCCACAGATTGCAGCTGCCACCAGGAGGCTGGCTGAGCAGGAGAGTACATTTTACGTGGTGAGGAAAGCAGTTTCACCTGAACCCCAGGGGAGCACACAGCCCAGCAGCCTGCTTGTCAGGGCCCCACCCATGGAAGCACAATGACATCCACAACCCCAGAGCTCTCAGCGTCCCTGCCCTTTGGCACGAAGGCAAATTTTTACTTTTTTTTCTTCATTGGGTTTCCAGGAGTCTTACAGCCAAATGGTGTCAGGTCCCCTTCTATCTGGGCACTCTAGGGTCTGGACGGTCACCTGGGTGTCCCTTTGGGGAACTGGGAGGAAGGATTCTCCTACAGACTGCAGTGGGGGAAGGGACAGTATATCGCAGACCTGGCACCAGCACAGGGGCCACACCTGGTGGCCCACGTCTGAGAAGCTATTGTGTGAAAATAATCCACATTTCTAGTCTCTCTTGAAGCACTGGATGATGTGGTAACACTGTGGCCACTGCAGCCCAGCAATGTTGGTGTGCAGCTGAGTGGTGGCCACCTCTGCAGATGCGCCAGACCTCGGCCCTGTACCACCAGGAAGACAGGCCAGGAAAGGGGGCCACCACCTCACCTTCCAGGCACCAGGCACATGCTGGGCACTTGAGATTGGCTTGTCATCCACTATACCAGCTGGAAGCCCAGAGCTCTAAAGGCAGCGAGCCACCCGGGACGCCCTTCAGAGTGGGCCTAGGAAGGTGAATATGTGGGGAAGGTGGCCTGACTCGCAGTAGAGCAGCCACGACCAGGGAAAGATTTTAACACAGGCAGTTGTTTAAATTTCTCCTCCTTCAGCCGGTGAGATGGCTCAGCGGCGTAAGCACCTGCCTTGCAAGCGTGAGGGCCCGAGTTCGACTCCCGGACCCCACATACAAAAAAGGGGCCGGTGATATCGCTCAGCGGCACGGGTGCCTGTTGGCGCGCGAGGTCCTGAGGTCGACCCCCCGGTACCCACAGGAAAAAAAAAAAAAAATTTCTCCTCCTTCAAACAAAATACAGAAGACACAATTCCTTGTACGTGGGGGCTGCATGTCTGTACCAAATGTAGCCATCCATCCAATGCTGCACGTGCTGTGGCTGGAGACAGGAAAACCTGCTGCTGATCTTGGACAAAGGCTGTGACCCAGACCCAGGCATGCAACTCCTCCATGGAGTCCTGGAGGCCCAGCTCTTCCAGCTGGTGGTGGCAGGAAGAACCATTAAGCAAGCAAATGCAGAACCCCAGTCCTGTGCACAGCCTGTCTGCAGGGAAACCGGCTCACGTCAGGGCAGGCCTGAGGAAGGTGGTAGTACCAGAGGCCTGGTGTCCTGGGTGGGAGGAAGTGCCAGGATAAGGTGTCTTACTGGACAGCTGGTTCCTCCACTTGCCAGATGGAGCCAAGACAAGGCAAGGCCGACAACAGGCCCTGCTGCAGCTGAGGTGCTCCTCTCATGCCTGGGTCTCTAAGCCCAGGCTCCTTCCTTATAATGTGAGGAGGGGACTTAAGTCTGTGGTCCTCAGCCTAAGAATAGGCAGAATCCTGTTGCAGTCTTAGAGATGAGGCTCTAACTTGCAGGCACGGGAATCCACACTGGGGGGCCGTGGGGGACAGCAGATGAGTGGCTGCTGAGGTGACACTCAGGGCGAGCAGGAACGGCCCACACAGCACTGCTATGTCCTTTATGCTATGTGTGGGCTGACCCAGGCATGTTCTAGGAACACAGAGTCCCCACATATCCTCAGAGCTCAGAGCAGTGAGCCCCCCAAGCTGCTTGGATGCCAGCCTTAGCCAGGGGCTCTGCAATAAGACCTCGTGTACTATGGCACACAGCATGAATGTGGCTCACAAATGTGGCTCACGAACATGTGGGAGACTGTCTGCATAATGTCACCCTTCTCACTGTGATGAACTGAATGCATCCTCACCTTCACAGGCAGATGTACCAACCTCCAGGACCTCAGAATGCAGCTGTGGTCTTGAAAGAGGGGAAGTTAACATGAGGCTATTAAGGTGGGTCCTAATCCCGTAGGTGACTGGTGTCCTTGTTAGAACAGACCAGGACACAGGCATACACAGAAGAAAGGAGACTATGTGCAGACACAGGGAGAATGTAGTATCCATGAGCCAGAAAGGGAGACCTCTGTCCAAACCAGCCCTGCCAGCCCATGAACTTGGACTGCCAGCTTCTGGCCTGGCACAGGGATGCCTGCTGTGGGCCCCCAGCCTGAGCCGCAAGGGAGCAAGTGCACTGGGGGCTGGGTGCACATAGCATTGTGGACACATGGACAATCCACAGTGAACTCGTGGAGATGGGCGCCCAAAAGCTAGAGCGGCATTTGACCCTGGGACAAAGGCTTGTACGTGGAAGAGCAGGTATTTGGTACAGGAAGGCTGGCAAAAGGGAGATGGCCAGTGATGCCAGGCCTGATGGGCGAGAAGGGACCAGCAGGTGATTGCAAGGACCACAGCCCTCCTGACTTTGACCTGGACAATCAAGAGCCTGTGGCCCTGGCCTGGTTCCCTGCCCTCCCAAGCTGGAAAGGGGTACACAGAGTGCTGTATGTGGGTGGCCAGCATAGGCTCTGCGTTACCTCCAACTTCACCCCAGAATCCAGCAGGAACTCTGACATGGCAGGCTCTCTGTTAGCAGCACCAAAATCCTGGTGGAGGGGTGAAGGATGCTAGTTGTCCTGGGACATAAGGTGACAGAGTATGCCTGCTGTCTCCACCCATAGTACAGAATCCTGCTGGAACCTGAGCCCTGAGAATGGGTGGGAGGCTTACAGGGAAAAGCCAGCTGGCAGGGTAGGAGCAGCCCCAAGAGAGGGGCTCTGCATCCACAGCAGCCTCCCTGTCACAAGGGGAAGATTAAGACACTGGCTACCACTAATTGTGCCACTGTGAGCAAGGAGTCTCTGTCCCATCCCTTGTGGAATGGGACACACAAGGACATCCCTTGTGGAATGGTAGGAGTGATGGCTTCAGTGGTGGGCAGGAATTGGGAGCAACCCTGCCTGTCCAGTTTCTGCACAGAGGGCCTCTGGCAGAGTGGTCAGGAACAAGTGCTCTGGGTTCGAACCCCAACTCTGACACTTACCAGGCAGGCTGCACTATGTACCCTAAGCCCCTGTTCCTGCCCTGTAAAGGATGACCTGGTGCTGAGGGCTGTGGGAACAATGCAGGGGTAGGTGACAGCCACATTCAGGGGCTTACTGGACTCCTCATCTTGAGGGCTGGCTGAGGAGTGAACCAAGGTGCCTATGGGTCCTCACCTCTGGGTATAATTCTACAATTCTCTTTCATTTGTGTTCCATCTGCCTAGAGTCCATGAAGTTGTGACTGATAATAATTTAAAAGCTTATTAAAGATCCCCAAAAGCTGATCACTCTAAATGAAAATCAGCAGGATCCATAACCTCTAGTGACCTCGTAAGACCAAGCTCCTGACTCACAAGGAAAGCGCTGGGCTCCCGGCATGAGGGCAGCACCCATGGGCAGGACAGGCATTGCTGTGGTCCTGGGCAGGCACTGTGGCCCTGGCCTCAACCCAGCAAGCACTTGAAGCTCTGTGCCTTGGCTCGGTGGGGAGGGTGTGTGCAGGAGGATGCAGGGCCATGGCTTTCTCTGCCAGGCCCGGGCTCCAGGCGCACTGTGCTGAAGTGGCACTCAGAAAGCTTCCCCAGAGTGGCCAATGAGGAGTCCTGTGGAGAGGGCGCCCACTGTGCACTTGGCTATTGGTGGAGCTGGCGCAGGCTGCAAGGCTTCAGAGGAGAAAGCTGCGTGCACATTTGTCTCCTCCTCTTCCAGAGCAAGCAACACAGAGCTGGAAGGCATCAGGAACAAGTCCCCTCCACCTGTCACTCAGCTCTTCTCCAGTGGGAAGTTCCTAAGAGGGGGCTCTTGTCCCCTAGCATGTGGGGATGAGCAGGGGGTGGGACCTTTGGCCCTACCTCAAGGCTCTCAGGATGTGGTGACACAGCCACATGGGCAGGAGCCTTGTCAGTGCCCAGCACCTTCCTCTGGCCACCCTCTCTCCAGCAAAGCCACTGTGGGGTCCTGACAGCACGAGGACTCTGTGAAGAGCAGCTCTGGAAATTCAGGCTTCTCGGCCCTTCCTCCAGCCTCTGACTGCCAGCTGCCCCAGCATGGGCTCTGTTTCATCAGCTCTGCTTCATCAAGACAGTGTTCATTTTTAATCAGGGGGCAAGAGAGAAGGGACCTAGGGCCCACATCTCCACACAGTGAAAGTCAAAGTGCTACCTGTCACCTGGCTCTGCAACCCTTGCTTGGCCCAGCCGGCATCTGACCTGCAATCCCAGGCAGGGGTTGCCACAAGGGCACCCGAGGACCCTGCCTGTCTGGCCCAGCCCAGCTTGCTCTGCAGGGTGCAGGCCCGGCCCCATCTGCTCCCCATGCTGAGGAGCCTCTGAGCATGGGACCCAGCTTCCCCGCCACTCTGCAGCCTGCCACAGCCTTTCCTCCCCTGGCACAGGGTGGCTCTGGCGTACTGAAGATGCTTTTGCAATGAAGCCTTCTCAAAAAGGTTAAAGGGAGGCACCAGCAGGGAGGGATGAAAGGAGGAGAGTGAGATGAAGGAATCTGACCAGTGATGTTTAACAAGAGCGCCACAAACAGGAAGCAGACAACTAAGAAGGCAGCTGACCTGCAGAGGAATGTGAACTCTGGTGCACCACGCTGCCACATCCCTCTTTCCTCCGCCTGTCCAGCCTTGGAGCACACCCACGCTGCCTCCCCCGGGACAGCCAGCCCTGAATGTGCCCTGGCCAGAGGAAGGAGAGCTGAGCGGGACTAGCACGGTCCTAGACCCCCCAGAAGGGTGCAGGGGGTCTCCTCCCCCTGCCTGGGACAGTGCTTTTGGGGAAGGGTAGGCATGCTGGGCTCCCTGCCCATTGGGCACTGCCCTTCTGGATGCCTAGTCCTGCTGAAGCATCCCACAGGCCCTCCTTAGTGGAAGCACACCCCGGCCTGGTAGCACGGTCTGGAAGTTGGGCCACCTGGCTCCTCCCCTGCATGTTCCCTGGAGCCCAGAGAAAGGCCCAGGCTCTGCGGACAACACACACCCAAGATGAGGGGACCCACAGTATTCTTGGGTGGCTCAAGAGAGCACTGTAGAGGCCAAGGGGTGGTGGGCAGGTGGACAGGGTTTGGAAGGTGGAGGATCTCACAGCTGGGGTGTGTTGCCTCCTTGGCTCAGCTCCAGCTTGGTGGAGGCCTGGGGGTGCAGTCAAACAGAGTCAGCCCCATGCCATGGAGAAGCAGGGCCCTGGCAGCCACAGCCTCCCTGGGAGAAGGTGGTGTCATCTGTGGCCTTGGGGCTTGGAGAAGGCTCTGGGGAGGTCACAGTCTCCTCACTTCTGCAGAGAAGCCAAGGAGCCCCACTTCCTGGCTAGGGCTGGCATACCGCCCTGTCTTTAGGGAGACTTCCCCGAGGACATCATATTGCTGTGCTGACGGAGCCCCCTTGCTGGCTGCCCCTTGCTTTAACAGCTAGCCTGGAGCTCTAATGCAGAGGACAGGAATGGCCCAGGTGACACTGAGGGGAGGCTGACAGGGACTCACAGGGAAATGCTTCAACTCAGCTGCGTTGGGAACTTTTTGTAAGACAATGTTGGGGAATAAAAGATCACGGATCACAGTGCATGGATGTGAATGTTCCCTTGGTCCCTCCCACACCCCCTTTCTATGCAGGCATGCACACGCACATACATGCATACACACGTGGGGTGTTCCCTCCCAGACCCCTGTAAAATGCAAGTGGAATCAATGTCTGAGTGCCTGGGGACCCGCGCAGGGAGAAACTCAAGGTTCTGCCCCCTTGGTCCATTAGCACCTAAGGCTAGCCAGACCTCAAGGGCAGTCTCTGTCCCATGTCCACACTATCCTGTGGGATTACCATTGTATCCCCACTCACAGAGGAGCTGGGCCATGTCCACGGTCACCCCCAGAGGGTGGAGCGGGAGCTCAGACTCTGACCTTGACCCTACTTAGGCCAGATCCTGACCCCCTGTCCAGACTCCCAGGATGCATGCTGGAAAGGCAGGATCAGCCACCTGGGCCAAGTAGTACATCCTGGCACCATCTCTGCCATTCCCTTGTGCCCTGCACAGTGCCCCGGAGCCAGAGGAGACAGCGCACTTACCAGGGATGTGGACCTTGAACTTGCCGCTCTGGCCAAAGGCGCTGTCAATGACTCCCAGCTCGCCGGTGGACAGGTGCACCTTGAGCCCCACAAAGAGCTGGATATTGGTCTCTTTCTTGAACAGAGAGCGGCCGATCACACTGTAGTCATCCATCGCCTGTCCAGATGGCCGGCATGGAGAGAGGAGGAAGACGTCAGTACTGTTTGCATCTCCTGTGGGCCATGCGCCCCTGCTGTCTCGCTGCCCTTCGTCTCTTTGTGGATGTGTAGGCGGAGAAGGGACGCAAGTGTATGAAGACATGGCGGGGCCCAGCCCAACCCTGCATGAGCTGTGCACATCTGGAAGACCTCTCCTCCCTCTCCTCCCACTCCAAGCTGGGCAGGCCATCTCCTGTCCTCACCAACCCTGATCTGCTGGTCCTTTCTCCCAGGCAAACTTGGGCCATGATGATGAACGCCCTCCTACTGGGGACTGCACCAAGATGACAAGCGCACAGCCTCTGCCCCATCCACCCCGTCCTCCTGTAGGAAGCCGTGAACCCACAGTAGCAAGTGGCCCATGGCCTCTATGAACCTCACCAGGACCACTGAGGACAGGCATGAGTGACCATGGGCATTGTGTTCTGCATTAGACAGCAGAGTGCAGAGAGAGGGAGGGTGCACTCCCCTGCCGTACCAACAGAAACAGAGATGCAGGAAAGGACTTGGGAGTGGCCTCCCCATGCCCAGGGACTTTCATATACATCCTCTCCACTATTGACCTTTGAAATGCATGAGTGGATGAAGACATCCAACAAGTGACCCTTCCATGCTGCGGGGAGAGGACAGACTTCTTTGGTCACTTCTGGTCCACGAGGACATCTGCAGCCCCACTCCAAGCTGGGCAGGCTTTCTGGTCACGCACTGGGCTGACCCAGAGAGCTGGTGCTCAGGTCTCTATAGAGCTGCCCCCTGTTCCCCAGCCCATATCCCCCAAATCAAAGGCACATGTGGTCTACCAGGGCCCCTGTACCTACCAGCAACCCCAGCCCACGACACTCACCCAGCTGCCACAACCCATCCAGGGCAGGGGCTGGGGCTGGCTTGTCCCCATCTACCCTAAAGCAAAACATTCACCCAGCCCCAGAGCAACGGGCAGGGAATAGAATGGTTACAGCACTGGATCTGGAGCCAGACTCTGCCTTCAAACATAGTAGCTGTGTGACATAGGCAAGGTGGCTGACCTCTCTGTGCCTCAGTTTCTCCAGTAGAAAGTGTGAAGATTAAAATAAGACAAAGCCACACACTTGATGGGGGGTCTGGCAGTCACTGGAGCATGCGTGGTGGGAGAGTGAGCTGGCCAGAACTGGCTGCTATGTCCTGACACAGTCACAAGGCCTCTGGAGGGGAGCAAGGAAGCTGACCCAGAGGTGGCACAAATGGAGGACAGGGTGCTCCAGGCTCCCAGCAGGCCCCAAGGCAGTGGGGACTGAAGTGCATAGGGTACCAGGCTGGGACAGCCACACAGGAAACTGCAGGCCCGAATCTCCCTGCAGGAGGTGATGCAGCCTGTGGGATGGGGCGGCTCTGGCTCTTCAGGTGAAGGGGTCAGTGGGGACAGCAGCGGCAGGACAGAGATGGGGCCCAGGCTGGAGAGGTGGATGGGTCCAGATGGCCATGTGCAGGACGGCCCTTAGAAGGAAGGGTCCATGGTGCAAGCTGCTGTCTGCCCCTCATGTTTCTGGATGGCTCGACACTTACGGGAGTCCACAGTCCCAGTCCCAAGGGCTCACAGCTGTTCAGTCTGGCCCTAGGGCAGCTGCACCATTAGGAGGCCCTTGGGCACATCTGGGAGGAACCATGCTTGAGGGGTGGCCAGGCTCAGGCCAGAAGGAGGCTGGCAGAAAGTGTGTATGGGGTCCAGGTAGAGGTCCTGAGAGCCACATCCCCAGTGCCACCACTCAGCAAGAATGGGTGGCGCATTCCCCACTCTGGAAACCTGCACCACCTTCCTGGTCTTGACTTCAGAAAGTGTGGCCTACACCCACTAAGCTCAGACTTTTAGAAACTTACATACCTTTCTTGTGGAAGGAAAATCCTAGTACTAAAGAAGACAGCAACCACCTGCCAGAAAGCCAGTAACCAGAAATACAGCCAAAAAGAGACCTTGCATGGAGGCCTCCATCCATACTGATCCCTGCTGTTCCTGCTAATAATGCCCTGTGCATGCCAGGCTCAGGAGACAGCGGGGAGTCACCCAGCAGGCAGGGCCGCGCCACCGTGTGAGGGCTGTGTGCATCAAGACCAGCTCTGTGACTGGGGCTGCCAGAGGGGCTGGCAGCTTCTGCCCAACTGACCAGGAGCAAGTGGGCACAACTGCACTGGTATCCAAGCCTCAAGTGTGAGGGTGAGCAGCTTCGGGGAGGACCTCGAGCTTCCTCCTAACACAGCGCCCAAGGGCACAGGGCCTCTGCGTATCCTGGGCAAGCCCTTGTGATGACAGCACACTGGGGAGAGGTGGCAGCCTCCCTCTGTCCCCTCCCGAGGCGGGGACCCCTAGCACCCATGTGGGCTGGGCTCTTCTCAGCCCTGGAAGCATCTCATTTCTACTCAGGCTTGGCCATGGGCCCCAGATGGATTGTTTTGAAAAGCAGAAACTGTCTCATTTACCCTAAAAACCTTTTGGAAAAACATATCCTATTCTATTTGATTCATAGCACCAGATAAAAGGTACTTGCATTCCTCCTCTCCCTGGTGATTGATGAATCGGATACAAATAATGATAAGAATAATAATTTCCACTCGCACACCCCTTTATAATTCACAGGACTCATTCCCACACAGGGTCTCCTCCTTGTCCTTCAGGACTCAGTTTCAGGAGCTCCCCCAGGGCCACTCCTGCCCCAGTGACTGGGTCTGCATGGGCCTCCACCCAGCACCATTGCCTCCCCAAGAAGGACACAGAGAGTCCAGGCAACAGGATGAGCCCAGACGGCACAGGCTGGGCCTTGCCACTCTGCCTGGCTTTGCTCACCTCTGCCCAGGGGTCCTGCTGGCTCACCCTCTACCGCCAGCCTGGGCACTGAGCTGAGCAGGCCCAATGGTTCTGGGATGACTCCCTCCTGTCCCTACCCACCCTCTGTCCCACAAGCCATCTGCAGCAGGAGAAAGGTGCCCCTCAGCCCGGCCCTTGCTGACTGGGCTCCCTCCCATGGAGCCCCCCGTCTCCTCACCTGCAGGGCCTTTGCTCCTATTGCAGAGAGACTCAAGCTGAGGCCAGGATGAGGTCTGAGTGGGCCACGTCATGTGACAGCAGCAGCATGGCAGAAGCATGAGCCCACATCAGCCAGGCCCAACACCAGTGAGGAGTGAATGTGGCGTGCTCACCTGGGCCGGAGCAGCAGCCAGTATGCCCAGGGGCCCCTTGGAGGCGGTGGAGGGGTCCCAGGCCATTCCTCAGCCCTGGGCACAGATCTGACTGAGACACAGACCTGGCTCCAGCATCAGGAGTACCAGGAACTCAGAGCTCACTTAGAGAATCGCCTTCTGAATAGCACTGGCAGGACCGGCCCAGGGCTCTCAGCCAGTCATCCTCTCAGGCTTCTGCGGAGCCTGCCGTGACTGTGAATGTGGCTGTGAACTGGCCCTGTGTGCAGCCCAGTGCAGGCTTCTCCTGGTCTGGACCTCAACATCCTCAAGGTCTTCGATCCTCAGAGGTGGGGCTTCTGGGGAGCACCTGGATCCCAAGGGCACCAGCCTCACAGGAGGATCAACCCAAGCATGAGTTCACGGTCCAGGAACGTGTTGTCTGTGCTGGCTCAGAGGAGGAGGTCACAGGTCCCTCTTTCCTCTGGCTTTTCCTGTCCTCTGTTCCCGGCCTCCCTGCTGTGAGCAGCTGCCCTCCACCATACCTTTCCACCCTGCGGTTGTTCCTTGGAGCCTGCTGACCATGGACTACAGCCTGACACTGTGAGCCACATAAACCCCTCTTCTACATTGTGTATGACAAGTGTTTTGTCCCAGTGACAAGAAGCTGACTGAGGACAGACACAGAGCTGCTGTCACCTGACACACCCAGCACAGGCCCTGATATACTCTGCAGCCATAGCCTGCCCTCCCTGCATTCCACCTTGGTTCTGTCTGACCACCTGTCTGTCCTCAGATGGCCACCTGGCCAGTGTCACATCCTCACGTGTTTCTTTGTTCATGGCTCCCCAGAGATGTGGGCTCCAGGAGGGTAGACTGTGCCTTCTCCTCTACCCCCTCCTCTGCCATGAAACTGGTGCCAACTGTCTCTCCGTGAGGGCCCGTGTGATGCTCAATGAGTGGGTGGCTTAGCCCTGGCCCCTCTTCACTGTGCTGGTGGCCTTGTGTTCATTAGCAGCCTCATCGGCATGTACCTGACACACAACAGCAGGCACAGTCCAGAAGCAAATTGCCTGACAAGTTTAGACAGGTCATACACCCAAGAAACCTTCCCACACCAGCTACTGCACGTGCCCACCACCCCACATCTCCTCCTGCCCTCCTTGCCCATGGTCCCCTCTCCTTGCCCCCCCGGGGACTACACCAACCCACCCAGGCTCCGTTCCAACACAACCCCCTTAGACAGCCCCCCTGAACCCCAGGACCGAGCCTGAGCCCTCCTGGCCTGAGCTGGCCATCCTGCCTTATCCCTGCCAGCTGACCCATCCATGTCCTCGCTGGACTGGGCATTGAGGAATGGTCTATCCCCAGGCCTGGCCTCACACAGCCCTGCCCTACAAGAGTCCTGCTGAGTAAGCACTCACCAAGAGGCGGTGAGGTGAGCCCAAGGGGGGAAGAAGAGAGGGGAAGAAGAGGGGCTCTTGGCTCTTTGGGGTAAAACTTGGTTGCTCACTGCCTTGGAGGTACCTGGGGCACAGGATGCAACTGAGAGTGAGCCGACCACCAGGCCCTGGAAGTGCACACGACAGATGCTGCCAGCCTGTCCTGCAGTGCCTAGTGGGTGGCCAGGGCCTGCCAGCCTCAGAGCCTGGGCCGTGAGCAGGCTACCTGTGCCCGAAAGAAGCCCTCGGAGTCCCCTGGCTGCATCTTCCCCTCCCCTTCTTTCTTTGGGTTACAAAAATTAACTTAAAAAAGCCAAATGCAGAGACAGCAGAGGTCCATCTATCCCCAAGCCTGGGTCTTACAAGGAGGGCAGACTAATTTTATTAACTCCAGGGAACTTCAAAAAGCTTCAGGGCTTTCATGCCAGACAGAGATGACCCCGGAGTTAGTTTTAGTGCTACATAAACAAAGGAGACCGGGAAGCCAGGGCTCCTGTGCATGTTTACATTCCTCTGTGACTGCGCGGGGCAGTGTGCGGGCGCTGGGCCCTGCGTTGTGGCCAGTTCACTGACCTACATGACCACAGTATTGTTCTAAGCATCCGGGATAAGGTAGGTGTGTGGGGGGGCACTTGGTGACCCCCTTGAGAGGGGCCCGACAGGCTCCCTCTTGCCACCCGGCCTCACGTTCTCACTGCGGCTGGAGTGGAGGTTTGGAAAGGATTCCAAGTTCAAAGGAAGGTCCCAGTCACTCCTGCTCCTGTGCTTTATGGCTTGGCCAGAAGATGCAACTGCACTGAGTGAACGCAACCTCCCCTCCTTTGAACTTCTGTGCCTTCATGTCCAACTGTGGGGTTAAGCATGGCGAGGTGGGGAGTGGGACTTTAGCACATAGCCAGGAACCCTGTGTGATCCATGCTGTCACTGTACAGCAGCATGTGTCAGTCCCACATAGGAGACTGAGGGTGACCTGGTGTGCACTGTGGATGTGGCCACCACTGAGGGAAGGGAGGCTGGGGGCAGGAGGCCTGCTCACCCCACAGCAGACAGAATGGGTCCCTGGCCATGGCATGGGGAGGCACCCTCATGGCATCCTTTACTCTTTAGAAAAGCCCTGCTAGAACTGGGGACTTAGCAAGGTTAGCGACTTATCAGAAGTCACACAGCCCATCCTGATGCAGCCTGGCAGCAGGGGCCTCTCCTGCTGCCTAGGGCCCCATGCGGGGCTTGGCTCTGTCTATCCGCAGTAGGGAATCCACCCAGCAGGGGCCCATTTTCTCTGTTCTCTGACACAGTGGGCCTGCCAGTCCACCCTAGGGGTACCAGGCAGCCTCTTCCCTGACAGCCCCAGCTTGGGAAGACCCAGGTTCCTGGAGGAGACAACCCCTCACCAGGCTGTCTGATGAGGAGGAGGCAGGGAGGCCGAGGCCTCAGGAGAGCTTCAGAGAGGCCAGGGGACATGGCTTAGCTCTGTACTACTCATTGTGGGGGGAGGGGGAGACGGACAGGACAGGACAGGTTGCTCTTCTCCAGATCTCAGGCATCCCGAAGAGGAGAGACCCCAGAGACCAGACAGCAGCATATTCAATAAGGAAACCCTTTGGAGGACAGGAACAGTTGGAAGGTTTGTTTTCCCAAATCAATCATAGTGATGTCAAACCCAAGGCAAGGCCTGTGGGACTTGCTCCACGGTCCCTGCTCCTAGGGACAATGCTGAACTCTGGCTCTGCTAGTACAATAGCCCTGCTGGGGACTCTCCATGTCCGCATGGATAACTCGCTGTCTCCTGGCATTCTCAGGGAGGCATGGAACTCCCCAGAGCAGTCACTGGCTGCACACGAAGTCCAGGCCTCACTTCCATGCCAGGTGAGTCCCCATTGTCTCCATTGCCTTGGAGTGGGGACTTGGCCGCCGGTGCACATAATTATAACATTACATGTGCATCTCTCTTTCAGGGCTGGGCTCCCAGGAGGAAGCTGGGGGCCTGCCCAAGGTCTGAAGCGACTGTTCTAATTCAAATTGGAGGAGCAGCACTGAGAAGGGAAGGGAAGCCAGCTGTAAGTGGTACTGAGTG
Source organism: Erethizon dorsatum (assembly GCA_028451465.1). Classification (NCBI taxonomy): domain Eukaryota; kingdom Metazoa; phylum Chordata; class Mammalia; order Rodentia; family Erethizontidae; genus Erethizon; species Erethizon dorsatum. Next base: position 34,132,542 of record CM051831.1, read on the forward strand.
GCTCCGGGTCTGCCATTCTCCAGTTAGAGCGAGGGTGGAGAGGTTCCCTACTCTTCTGCCTCATGCAGCTCTGTGGCCTGGGGTGGAGGCCTCTCTGAGCCTCAGTGTTAGGACCAGGAGTCGATGCTGGTCAGCACAGCAAGCCCCAAACTCTACTGGAGGAATGGATCTCAGAGAGCAGATGTCACCGTGCGAGAAGCTGATGTGCAGAACGGAGGTGGAGCAGGAGAGCCCTGCACAGCCCACCGGACGGGGTTGGCTCGTGGCCCAGCCATTGTGGCTAGATAAGCCACTCCCTCCTGAGCCTCAGTGTCCTCTCTAATAAAAGCAGGACCAATGTGTGGGCCACCCCACCTCCAGGATGCTGCTGGGTGACAGGTTTCTGCTGTGAGAGGGTCCCTGCAGCAGGAGTGATCCACCTCTCTGCAGGCCCTGGTGGACACTCAGGAAGTAAAGTAGGTTCATCTCATTTCATCAGTCTCCAGAGGCCCAGAACCTGGGGACCCTCCCTGGGGTGGATGTGCCCTGTGCTGTGTCCCCACACACTCTCAAGCCACCATCCACAGACCCAGCGTCCCCACCCCCAAGGAGATGGCTCCCAAAGGCACTGCCTATCCATGGAGAGGAAGGGGCTGGTGTTTTCCAGAACACTTGCTCAACACCAGGCCCTGTGCGTGGCCCTTGGCACATGTTGCCTTGCTAACCCCCCAGGGCTCCCAAAGGAGGTGACATAGCTTAGAGCCTTGGGCTCCAGGGCAACAAGGTACATAGGACAGGCCGAGAGGCCAGAAAGGCCCCAGCATGGCTCCAGGGCTAGGGGCAGCAGAACCAGCCTGGGCCCACGAAGCTCTGCTGGGTCAGGGGTAGGTGGCAGGGTGGCCTGTATCCTAGGCTAGCACGCTCCCTGGTGCCCCGGGCACCTGTGACAAGCCACCAGCTGTGGACGGGGCAGAGCCAGGAGCCAGGAGGCAGCGCGGTGCAGACTTCAAAGCCCTCAGCGCTCTGGGTGGCGCCTGCGTATTTACACTTCCTTGGGTTCAGGCCACAGGCTGCTGTGGCCCAGCCCTTGGGCCTTCCTGACCGGCGCCAGGGCTGTCCAGCCTGCAATGGTTGGCATGACTGGCCCGACCCCCACGTGGGGCAGTGTCTTGTCACCACCCCAGCCAGGAACCAGGTACCTGTGCCACAAGGAGGGTGCAAGTTAACAGCGACGATGACACCCTGTTTACCAAGGGTCCATTTAGAGGCAGGTACTGCCCTCACTGTCTACACTTCTGCTCCTCTTCCTTGTCCCACCCCATGGGAGAGTGGATGGCCCCTATCTTCCCTGTAAGGGCAGGTGATGGTCCTCTCTCCTCCGGCCGGGTCTCAGGGCCAGCATCTGCCATCCCACCTTCCTGCCTACCCCCTGCCATGCCCTGGGTCCCCACCCTAGCCAGAGGCAGGACAGCGGCTGTGTGCTACATGTGCTTCTCATCTGTGCCTGACTGGAGATGAGGGCCAAAAGAAGCCTCCACAGGAAGAGCTTGCAGGGCCACCTTTGTTTTCTAGAAAGTGATATGGGTGGGGCCAGGAATGCTGCCAGGGGCAAGAGGCTGTGGAGAGACTGGTGAGAGGGTAGGCAGCTGGCGTGGGGGCGAGGAGGATACACCAAGTGTGCAAGCAGGCAGAGGGATGCCAGGGACTCCAGCAAGCACTGCAGGTACTTCCTGTCTGGGCACCCACTTCTTGTGCTCACACTGGTGCTGAGGAAGGCTTGGCTATCATAGATGGAGAAACACAGCCCCACTGAATGAGCAACTGCCAGGCCCCAAACCCTACAGCTCCACAGACAAACCAGGCTTTGGGGGCCAGGTGGAGCTGGGGGCTGTGGAGGGGCAGCCTCTGTGGGCCCCTCTGCTTGCCCCATGCACCCCTGCAACGGGATGATGGGCCTGTGTGTCAAACCTGACCTGGCCAGCTGCTGCTGTCCTTCCCCATGGCTTGAGGCCAGGCGCCACTTCGTCACCACATGTTCCAGAAGCAGCCTGGGCCTGGAGCGGCCACCCTCTCCTTTCTCCCCTGCCCCTCAGCATCTGACCAGTGAACCTTCCAGTGCCTCTTTGGGCCTTGCACTGAGCAGGCTACTTCCTCCGGCCCGGGGGGACATTACTTCCTCTCCCGACCCCACAGCCCCTGCCTGGCCCTTTGACGGAGGCCCTTGGTCCTGAGCTCACCAGAGCAAGAGCAGGTGGCTAAGACTCCAGGGACCCTCCCCTGGGGATGTGGCCCATGGCTTCAGCACCAGTTTTTATACAGCATTCAGGCCTCATCATTTTTGCCAGATCTTTACAAATCTGGACTATTATTTACCTAATATTTTTCTTCACATATGCTTAAGAGGGAAAGTTTACATGGAACACTAATGAGAAAAGAAGAATTTCTAGTTATAGAGGAAGTTAATGTAAAAGTACAGACAAAAAAAAAAAAAAAAAAGGGACAGAAAAACTGGCTCCTAGTCAGTACTAATGCTATTAGAGGATCTGAGTCCTCGCCCTGTTCTCTTTTTGTTAAGAAGCAGGTAACACAGGAGTGTCACATACCTGCCAACCAACCTTAGACTTTCCTGTGATGTAATCAAAGTGTGGAAAGAAACTAAAAGAGAAAAAAAAGTTATTGTGACGGAATTCAAGAATATGTAAGAGTTTGAGAATCTGCCATAACCACGTGAAGAGCAATGTACTCTCTGCTAGTTTCTTAGCAGAGAAGATATGAAAAAATATGTATCTGCATTAAGAGTTATCACTACGTATCTATCTAGAAATTTTTCACTTCTAATCTTTAATAGTTCATGATTTTTACTTTAAAAAAGCTATTAGGGTTTTTTTCTACAGCTACAAGTGTAACTACAGTCTTAAGTTCCATGAGGGCAGGGATTTTGTCTTTCTTATTCAGTGTGATTCCCCCAGCCCTTAAAATAATACATAGTAGATATTCCACATTTTTTGTACTCTACTACTAAGCTACATCCAGAGCTCTTTATTTTGCGACAAGGTCTCAATAAGTTGCCTGGGCTGACCGTAAACCTGCTTCGTCCTGCCTCGGCCTTTAGAGTAGCTGGAATTACAAGCATGTGCCACCTCACTTGGCTCTGCAAACATTTTTTGGATAATGACTAAATATTCCACAGACATACAAAAAATGTATGCTCTATTTAAGGGATGTTAAGGGCTTATACTAAAGCTCAAGCTTATTGGTTGTATTATGCCTGTTCATCCTTGTCTAGTGGTCTACTAGACCTATCTGCCTCAGGAATATGTATTCTAAAGTGCTTTGCAGTAATTATAATTCCATTTTTTATCAAGTTCCCTGGATTTTTACATTTGGTGTATACAGGTTTATAACTGCCTCTGCCACCACGTGATGTCCCTCTTTACTGTGGTTAGGATTTTTAATCTTAAGTGCCCCTTGATCTGATTTTAATATTACTCATGCTTTCTTTGTATTTATAGTCACCTGACAGCCTTTTGTCCATCTTTTTATTCTTAACCTTTGCTCTTTACTGTAAGTGGGTTTGTTATAAATAACATGTAACATGGACCCTCAAGTTACAACCGGCTTCACATATGAACAATTTGGGTTACTACTGCAATTTTAGGTTTAATTTATGACCAAAGTCTTGAGTTATGACCCAAATGCTGGCCACTTGTGTGGTTGTAAACAAAGACTCGCAAGGCCAGAAAGGCATATGCAAGCATACATAAGCATCAGTCTGAGCCCAGATGTGTGTGTTTGTGGATGTAGTTTCGGTCAGTGCTTTATATAATCACTATAATTACTGCTATCAAAATGGCCCCAAAAAAGCTAGAAAAGAAGCTAAGAAAAGTTAAGAAGCTAAGAAAAGACAGAAACAGACAACCTTAGACCAGTTTTTAGCTCTGAAAAGGTTGAGACCTAGTGAGCCAGATTCCTGAAGTTTTTATGGAAGAGGACTCACCTTCCAAATAATAACCACCTTCCATTTCATCCTCCCTTCCTGCAAGCCAAAGATTTCAACCTGAATGGTGAGTACAGTATGAAATTGTTGTTTCAGGTAAACTAGGCACATTTTATAACTTTTTGGTGAATATACCAGGAAAATTACTGGTGTTTCTGGTAAATTATGTACTTTATACAACCCTTCTTTATTATGAAAAGGTTAGTTAAGGGGTGCTTTGGAAGGTTCAGAACACATTATGGGTATTTCCATTATTTCTTATGGGAAAAATAGTCTTGACTTACAACTAACTTGAGTTACAACCAGCCCTTGCGAAGGAACTGAGTTTGCAAGTCAAGTAGGTGTGCCAGTAGATTATGTGTTTTAACCCAATCTATCAGTCTCTGTATTTAAACAGTAGAATTTGGCCATTTGCATTTAGTGTAATGAGTGACAGTTAATTTTGCTGTGTTTTTACTATTTACTAACATTGTTCTTGTTTTCCTTATTTTTGTTGGTTTAATCAAATTTATTCCAGTTTTTTCTCTGTGAATGTGAAAGTTCTACACTGCTGCTGTTCATGGTTTCTCTGTGTTCAAAATCAGACACATAATTTTATCTTTCTACTTGTTTTTCCTTTTGGGGGGCGGGGGTTGGTTTTCTGAGACAGGATCTTGCTATGTGGCCCAGGCTGGCCTCAAACTTCTGGCCTGGCCTCTCAAGTGCTGGGATTATAGGGGTGCACCTCTCTATCTTTTTACTTTAAACAACACAATACCAACTATTTCCCTCACCAGCAGATGTTGTATTCTTTCCCCACCTCTCCCCAGGAAGGCTAGCCCTTTAGAACACCCTTATTTCCTCCTTCTCTCCCTTGGATGTCTTTACCAACATAAGTCCCCTCACCCATGACTCCATTCCTGAGGTGCTAACTACTTGAAGCTGCAGCCGATGATCAGAATTTTCCTTGTGTGATGCTCATCCTATTTCAAGAGTCTCATTCACTATTTGAACCCAGGGTCAGCAGACAATAGTCAGGGGGTCAAATTCTGCCTGCTACCTGTTTTTGTATGGCTTCTGAGCTAAGAATGGTCCTCAGATTTTCTAATGGGTTGAAAAACGTCTTTTAAAAAGAATATTTCATGACATGTAAAAATGATATGACATTCAAATTTTAGTGTTCATAAAAAAGTTTTACCGGACAGTGCCACATATTTATGTACTATCTGGGTTTCTTTTGTGCACAGCGGCAGAACTGAGTGGTGGAGACAGAGGGAGGGAGGAGCTCGGGGACTGTGAGCAGCAGCAATGCAGTTTAACTCTGCAGCGTCTTGCCCAAGCACAGCGCTGTATTTCATTACCAGCGCATACCTGTCAAGTTGAAAGTAAGGGAAAGAACAGGGGACTTCCAATGCCACACTCTCAAGGTTTGGTAGGGTGTGGATTCTGGTTTTAGAGACTCATCGGGCAGAACATTGTGTCTGTTATTAGCTGAGCTAATAGGATACAACATACACTGACATCACAATATTCCCAAATCATAAAACACAATGGTCAGAAAAATGAGAAAATTTAAAACAGTATATCTCATCCCTGCAGACACAAAAATTTAAAACTGAGAATGGAGCTGCAACCCAAATAAGTTTCTGAGTGGCTCATTTGTTGGCCGAGCAAGGAAAGCCATTTACCAGGGTAAGTTAATTAAATTGTGTTTGACTGCAGCACTTGGAAAAAGTACCAGAAAAAATAAGCTCGTTGAAGATTATTAGATTTGGGGCAAGAAGTTATTTGTGCAGGTGTGGCCCACAGACCATCATCTGGTCTGTGAAATGCCAATGAGTCTGGCTACATCTACTGCGCATGGACCACGTCATGGTGTGAGCAGGCAAAGCAGGGCACAGGACCTGGAGGACGCCACAGGGGCTGGAGAGATGGCACTGTGTCCATGCCAAGTGCTGTCCTCAGCTGTGTATATTCACAGAACCCTGTTCTTTTCTTTCTAGACATCATTATACCAGAAGCAACAACTTACTATTCATTATCAGCCTCTCCTGTGAACACAAGAACTTTGTCCCTCTTGTATTCCCAGTGTCTGGCGTGAACCAGGAGCTCAGTAATCACCTGATGACGAGTGAATGGAGCCTTTTCCAGGCAACAGGACAGAAGGCCCTGTGCCTAGGCCCGCCCCAAGTGCACCCTCCTTCACCAAGAACTGAGGACAGCTCAGGGCCCGGGGCTGAAGGGCCCAGAGAGCCAGAGCTCACAGAGCAGAGTGGGCTGGGAGATGCTGGTGTGTAGTGCAACCTGACCTCCTAGACACCTCTCTGCACAGAGGTGTGCCCAGGGAGCTAGCGGGTGTGTGTGTGTGTGGTGCCACCGGGACCTTCTGGAAACACCACGCATGCCAGGAAAGAAAAGCCAGGACAGCCACCCCCAGCACCAGCCTCACATTCAGCCTTGCCCACTCCCAGCAGCCCCGGGTGATCCTGATGGTCCCTGTGTCTCTCTGGGATAATAGGGCCCTACGAAAGAGGAGCTCCAAGCCCCAGAATTTACTATTTTGACCCTTAGAGTTTAAAAATTGGTAATAATAGAAATAAGCATGTAATGGGAGACAAATATGGTTCTTGGGCCCTTATATCCAAGCCCTTTTCACTTTCACCCAATCCCACGGTGCAGCACAGAAAAGCAGGTCCAGGAGCAGTGAGCTTACAACCTGCCCAGGTTTCCTGGAAGAGGTGGGGAAGGACCAGGCCTGCCAGGCCCCGATGTATATGTTTGACCCAGTCGGCCACGCTGACCTGAAGCTCTCTGGACCATCTGGGCCTGCTTAGAGCAAACAGAGCTGCCCTGGAGCTATCAGCTTGCTACCCTACCCATAAGCCACACTGGGAAGTCTACCCTCCTGGTCACCTGAGCAAGAGACAGTGCTGTACAGATGAAGCTGCCTGTCTGCTTTGGGATGAATGAGCAGACAGAGGCAAGGTGGCTGCCCGAGGCACACAGCTGTTACCTGGTTATGTGAGGCTTTGAGCCCAGACTGTGGGACCCCAAGTTCAACACGTGGCCAACCTCGCCAGAAGGAAAATTCCCCACCAAGGAGATCCCAGCTTCTCAAGGATAAAAATCTCCTGATACACTGGGCAAGGCTCTGCCTGACACAGTGGAAAGACAGCAGCTCAGAGGCCGTCAGTGCCTTGGTCATTGTGTGGCCCTGGACAACTCGCTTCACACTTCCTGGGCTGCTCTCCAGTCTGGCTGCCTGTGAGGCAGGGACCTGGTGGCCTAGGCTTAAAGCAGGAAAAGAATTTACTTTCACTGAATTACTTTGTGTTGAGTTTGAATTTTCTAACTCTGTGCATATATAATTCTAGAAGGAAGTGACTAATTGGAAAAATATGTACATCAGGAAAGTAATCCCCTCCTTCTCAGAGTATTACAAGGGCTAAAAATAATGCATGCAAGGGCAGGGAGTGTAGCTCAGCAGTAGAATGCTTGCCTAGCACTCATGAGGCCCTGGATTTAATCCCTAGTACGGAAAAGGAATGTGTAGCTCACAAAGGCACCCAGTAGGTGTTTAATACATAGGGTGGGGAAATGGGGGAGGAGGTGGGTGGCGGGAGGTCAGCTCATTCCTTCCCCTGGCCCGGAAGGGAACACATGGGCTGGAGGCCAACCCTGGCATCAACTAGGGCCCAAGGGGCTGGAACCCCTGTACTTTCCATCCTTGTAGAAGCCTCAGGAAGACCTTCTGTCCCCATGTAGGGCTCACAGCACCCCGGAGAAACATCCATGGTACTTCAGGAGGCTGCCCTGACTAGAGGAAGCCTATGGCTTTGCAGATGTGGGGTTTGGACACCGATTCTGTGGACTGCAAGTCTAGGGCTCGTGGGCCTCCACAGACTGAGCAGAGAGAGGCTGGGTGCCCCTGGGCTGCCCTAGACTGGGGTCTCCTGGCCCCTCCCTGCTGTCCCTGGAGGCCTGGATCAGTATGGAAGTCTGTTCACTTTTTCCTCACAAATGCCCTCCTGGTTCTCAAAGGAAGCAGCTCTGCACCACCATGGCTAGGCCTGAGGGGAACCAGGGCTGTACCTACACCGAGAGGGACATGGGTATTTTACTACAGAATAATTACACTCCCCAGTGCTGCTATCGATTAAGCTGCACACATGAGCACACACTCGATCGCCATCTTCAATCAGCATCTTGGGGCTGCGCTGAGGCTGTTGGCCTGGGCAGGCCCCACATCCTCATGGGGTGTAGGTCCTCACTCCTGAGGGTGGCAGAAGGACAGGAGAACAGGACAGGCCTGGAGCAGAAGAAGCCTCCCTGGACTGGGGGGAGGGGGGTCAGCGTCCAAAGAAGGATGGAAGAGGAGACAGGCCTGAGAGGGCCCTGAGCACCCACTCCTGATGGCAGACATTGTATGGCAACTGCCAGGGGCTGGGAAGAGGGGTGGTGCTTGCTGAAGGCCTAGGGTGGACCCTGCTAGGGCCTGGGCCCCAGCACTGGGGTCTCCAGTGCCCTGTGCTCAGAGTGGCAATGCCCAGTCAAGTCCCAGTACCACCCACAGCCATCCCTGTCCCACTCGAGCCACAGCCGGGGGCAGTCACAAGGGACAGTGAGGTCTGGTAGGCCCAATCCCCGTTCAGAGTGTAGGACAGATAAGGGGTGGGCGCCTGCTAGGAGGTGATCCCAGCACTCAGGACAGACTGTGTCACATCTGCCCAATGTCAGGCCCATAAACTAAACCTACATCCAGGGATAGTGAACTCAGGAGACACCAGCTGTCCAGTGACCATGGCCCCCGCTGCTGTGCCACCTTCCTGATGTCCCTCCTTTTGCTCTCTGATCCCTTTCCCCTGATGGCAGCGTAAGGACAGATCTAGTCTGGCCTATGCCTGGCTGTGTGCCCTCCAGACATGAGGAGCTGGGGTGGAGACATGCAGCCCTCCCACCTGATGGGACGCAGTGCCACCAAGGGCAGGAGAACTGGGGCTGGGTTGGGGGCCAGACATCGCCATATGACACTAGCTGCAGGAGAGGCCAGGCCTGCTCAGGCCTGTGGGGACCCTCCTCACATGGATCAATGGAGGGTGGGGTGTAGGCTTTGGCTTTGGGGGATAGAACAGAAGTCGCTTAGCACTGTGGAGACTGGGATAGGCACTGGGTCACCAGACAGGGCGAGCTCACCCGCTCCACGAGGCCATGCTTGTGCTTCAGCTTGTACACCTTCAGCATGGGCAGGATGCTCTCTGCATAGCCCCTGTCCTCCAACCCGTGCAGCAGTAGCCCGTGGAATGCCAGCCGGCACGCGTTGGCATGGATGTCCGCATCCAGCCGGGAGCCGATGACCAGGCTCAGCTGTGAGCAGGTGATGGGCTTCTCAAATTCCACAAGGGCCCACTGCTGCCGGGGGCAGCAACTCTCTGGGGCCTGGCCTGTCTGCTTGTCGGCCTCATCACTGTCTACCACTGCTGGCATTGAGTCTTTGCATAGGTATTGCTCCTGGAAGAGGTATTCGCGAGAGAAGTCGAAGGAGTCCAGCACAGGCTCACTGTCAAAGCTGTCGGGTGCAGGGCTGAAGAACAGTAGGCGGCCCATGACCGTCTCATGGCCCACTGTGATATGGAACTTGGCCTTGGTCTGCAGTGGCCCCCGGAAATATGAGATCTTCTCCACAGAGATGATGGCTGCATGGATGGTGTGCAGCGACTCAGGGGCACACACTAGCCCACGCTCCAGTAGCTTGGGGTCAAACTGGGTGACACAGATGCCTAGCCGGTCTCCCTGCATGGCCGAGGTGACGGGTGTGTGGAACATCTGCATGGACTTCACCTTCTTTACCACCTGACCAGGAGCAAGAGGGACAGCATGAAACCAACAGGCCTTGGGGCTGGGTGGGCTCCAGTGGGGATACCCTCCACCCCTGTGCTCCCCAATACCCACCTGGCTCCTGGCCCGGGGAGAGGACACAGGGCTGACCAGCTGAAAGGAGGCTAGGGGCCACCCTGGCTCTCACTGGATAGAGCAGGCATCACCCTGAAGACTCATGACCCAGAACTGCCACCAAGGCAGGGCCAGGCCTCACCCTGGGCTGCCTTCATGTTGCCCTCCTCCTGGACCCTGCTCCACCCAGGCTCCAGTCCCTCTGGCTTCCCTAGTCTTCTGCACAGGCGCTGCTGCCCAGCCCAGTTTCTCATGACCTCAGCCTGCCAAGCTGTGCTCCTGCCCTGTAAAGCCCAGGTCAGGCTGCTGCTCTGGAAAGTGTATCCAGGCCCCAGTGGGCAGGACTGGTCCCTGTATCCGTAGTGGCCCCCAGCTCTTCCTAAGGATGCCCAGCTTACGGCAGTCACTGTCCAGCATGTATCCATCGCCTGCCTGCTGGCCTCTAGACTGCGGAGTGGCAGGGTCCCTCCCCAGCTGCACCACCCATATTCCCAGAGGACCTGCTATGGGTGTCGGGCCAGCCCTGTTCCAGGGGAAGGAATAGAGCAAGCTTGGTTCCCAAGAGCTTAATATCTAGAAGCTGTCAACAAGTGATATTGAGATGAAAAATTATATGTATTACATTAATATGGATTTATATCAATAACAATTATATAACATGTAGCTTATCTAGCATACACCATGAGAGAACAGCCCAGGATGTGCCACAGAGCGGGCCTGGGGCCTGGGCAGCGCTGGCATCTGTGGACAGTGGTGGGGAGGCCTCTGCACAGGTGATGTCTGTGCTAAGACCTGCGCATAGGCAGCAGCAGCTCGTCCCACAGCAAAGGGACTTCGAAGGGGACGAACCAATAAGCGCCAGGCCTGAGGTGGGAGAAGCTTGCTAATGCTGAGAAATAAAGAGGCAAGAGAGCTGCTGCAGGGGGAGGTCAAGGCCTGGGTGTCTGTGCAGCCCCATGCAGGGCTGCCTGGAAGTCACCCAGGAGTTTAGGCAGAGGGGTAACCTGATCTTATCTTGGTTTCTGCAAGATAATGCTGACAATGGCACCTGGCAGATTTTTGGCTTCCACAGTCCACAAATCAGGAACAGACACAGAGAAGCCCCTAATAAACGCTCACAAGGTAGATGAACATTTCAACTGCGATCTGCTTTCTGTGATGAAGTGGTATTTTTGTAGGTTTCTGTTCAACAAAGCAGAGGAGTGTAACTTACTTCAGAAACCTGCCACCAAAAACTGAAACCAGAGGGCATCCTGACGTTCTGGCTGGCAGCATCCACGTTGTACACCCTTTCTCCTGGGTGCTGGGCCCAGCATGCTCAGGGGCACTAGCTGGGGCCTTTTGAGAGCCATCATGCTCCAGTGTTTGTTTAAAGATCATTAACGACCTACCCGAGGGGTCAGAGGGCAGGGAAAGTGAGAAGCACAGTGTCAAAAGCCACAGCCAAGATCAATCAAACAGAAACATAAAACATCTCGAGATGGTCTGTCAAGGCACAAGCACACACGACTTTCAGGAATGTGACGCCGAGCGACTGGAGAATATCGCCTTACGCCTTGCCTGTGTCTATCAAAGAAGGCAGCCTGAGCCCCTCCCCCGCACCCCCGCCTAAAATGCGTATCTTTGTCACCAACTCCTGTCCTGTCTACTGTCTCTTACTCTCACACCCTTTGGTCATAGCTCTTGAGAGTAGGAAGATGCCTGGATCACATGAAATTCTACGAGGACCCTGGGACCCCTCTGCCACCAGCGAGTACTCTGCAGAAGGCCTGGCCCCGTCCGGCCTCCAGTGCTGCCTCTGTGGTGCCACCTTCCTGCCCCACGAGCTCACCACCTATTAGGCCACAGGCTGCAGGCACTGGGACTAAGTCCTGCTCACAGTGTGGTTCTGTCTCTGTTTTGCCTCTCTGAGGGACCTCTTGGCAGACCCATGTCCATGCCTAACCCCAGCATCACAGCACCTCTGAGAAGGGCTTCCCTGCCACCCCGGGCCAAGCCAGCCACTCTGACCTGACCTTTCAACTGCCAGGCTGTTTACAGGCCAGCCCTGCCTCTGCAATTAAAACACAGTGAATCCCTGCGAGCCCTCACCTGCCCCAGGGCTTCAAACACTACCCACCACTGACACCTGCCTGTGCGCTCTCCTGCTGCCTGGAACTGGGGTACAGTGCCCCTTTCTTTTTATGTCTGCCAAGCCAATAATTCACGGTGGCGTGGGTTTTGGAGCTTTCTATGAGGAGCACGTTGCAGTGGTGACACCGAAGATACCTGAAGCTCACTACAATGATGCCTGGCGCAATCCAGGCTCTATCACCATGCATCAGGGGCATTTCCAGGTCTGCTCTGGGCAACCTTGGATGAATTTGTGCTCTCCTGAGAACCTGACCTGGGGTGGGCCTGGAGCAGAGCTGTGGGGTCAGGGGAGGATAATGAGCTTTTGCCATCTGGGCACACAAGGCCACTGTTACACATCTTCTCCAAAACTTGGCAGTACAAGACAACATGTCTGCCTATCAAATTTGTGTCTCTCCTAACCCAGAGACGGGGCCAGGGTTCGACCTCGTGTTGCGTCCTTGGTGCCCATACAGGGGCTCCCCAGAAGCCCCATCATGACAGGCCCCTCCAAAGAAGGCATCCCATCGCTCCAGAAAGGGAAAGACCCCTCAAGGCACTGTCACATCTGGCCTGGTCCAAGCCGGGACCCCAGCCCTGCTGGGTGGAGCGTGCTCTGTTTATGAGCCTTCCTGTACTCTCGAGGCTGGCCCACCTGCTAGGCCCCACCAGGCAGCTTTATTCCAAGCGTGTTCTCCTATCAACAGGCCTTGTGTGCTTAGGACTGGAATAATAAAGAAGCCGTGTGAGGGTACTGTGAAGAGCAGACAAATAACTGTGCAGATCAAGATTTTAAGGGCTTAGACAGGAAATTGTGAAGCAGATAGAGATGGGGACAGGGCAGTGGGGCACCCCGTGGGTAGGGTGAGCACAGACAGCATTGCCAGTGTCCTCAGCAGCCACTCTCCAAGACACAGGGACACTCAGAGACTGGAAGATTGGATTAGAACATTACAAATAAGGAAAGTGGATGGTTTATCAACTTGAGAGTGGGGAAAACAGACTTCTTTCAATTTTTTTTTTTTTAGTCAACTTTGAGAGACTCTGTCCATGAATTTAATGACTCACTCAGCAAAGGTCCTCCACTGCCCATGTGGAAAGGCTGAGACAGAGGACATGTGTCCACTCAACATACTTATTAATTCCTCTGTGTGCCAGGCTGAGCTGGGACACAGGGACAGCAAAGCAGCATGGTTTCCTGAGTGCACTGCCAGGCAGGGACGACAGGTGCTAATGGAACCATCAACTTATAAATGTAGAATTATGGAGCCCTAGGAGGTGCTCTGAGAAAAAGAACAGAAGCTACGACAGTGAACAATTGGGGGACCTAATTCATCCTAGGTGGCCAAGGAGGGCCCCCCTGAGGAGGTGGGTTGGAGCCCAGGCCAGAAGGAGGAGTCACGCACAGGGACAGAGGGACCAACAGAGGATGCTGAGGCCCGCTGTGGGCTGAAGGGTGGCAGGGCTGGCTGTGGCCAGGGCGGGTGACATCCACCAAGGGAAGGCGCAATGGGGAGCTGGGTGTGGGCCCAGAATGACATCTTCTACTGTGCATTGTTAGAAGATCGCTCCTGCTATACGGAGTGGGAAACAGATAGAAATAATAAAGGAAAGAGGGAAACTGGGAAGGAAGACACTCCAGTGGGGCAGGGGAGGGAGAGGGAGAGCACAGGAAGACTCCCGGTCTTCAGTAGGGACAGAGGAGCAGGGTGCTGGGCAGGGCTGTGGGCTCTGGAAAGGAGAAGCTCTGAGCAGCTGTGGCATGAGGGTGGCCAGGGGCGCAGGGGCATGGAAGCCGCACTCCAGCAAGGGGAGCTGGCGTGGGGAGCACACATACCCACAGCTTCCTCGAATGGCTCCTCCCATCTCTGGCGTCTGACAAATGGCTACTCTATGTCCCCAATACTCAGGTGAAAGCGTGGGTTCCAGCCTGCTCTCCTCACCCTCTTGCCACTGTATTCCAGGCATCAGGTCCTTGGAGATAGGTCCAGTGCCTGGCCCCTTCCTGCACCCCCCTTGCCTGCTTGGCCTGGGTCACTGCACCCCGCTCCTGTAGTCTGCTTTCCACAGAGGATGCCATGACCCTGGGCAAACTCCCCACCTCACTGTGACTCACAGGCCCCCACCTGCCCAGTTATTTCTCTGCATTTGCTATGACCCTTACCCTCACTCCCTGCTGCCGAGGTCCCTTCTGTCACGTGGGCCTTCTTGCTTCCTGTTCCCTAAAGACGCTGGGCACACTCATGCCCTGGGGCCTTTGCACTGGCCAGCTCCTCTGCTGGCAATGATCTTCCCCCAGATACCCACATCTCCCCATGGCTTCTCTCACGTCTCTGCTTGAAAGTCACTTCCTTAGGGTCCACCGCTGATTTCCCAAAGAGCACCCCACATCACCATTGCTATCTGTTTTGCCCTGTCTTATTTTTTCCTCATAGTATTTACCAGCACTCGACATATTCCACAGCTGTTCACTGGAGGTCACAACCTCCATGAGGACAGGGACCTTGTTTTCGTTTTCTTTCCCACCTCCTTCCCCATGCTCACACCATGCTGGCCGTAGAGCAGGTCTCAGTACACAGCTGTGTGTGGGGGAAGCCCATGGCACCTCGTCAGGCTCTGGGACTCCATCCGCCAGGCCTGAGGACACCTGCTCTCCAGGAGCAGGGCTGCAGGCTTGTGGGACTGTGGGCTGCTGACTCAGTGGCCTGGCTCCCTGGGCAGCCTCGCTCCCTGGCAGGAGACACAGAGACCTGGGTGGCAGGCCGAGCAGTGCCTGCTGAGCTCTAGTGGGACCCACAGGGAGCCCCAGGCCCTGGGCTCAGCTCCTCCTGGCTTCCTGTCTCTGGCACTGAGAAGGGAGGCCTGGATGCCAGGAGGGAATGAGGGAGCAAAGGAGGGAGGAATACATCAAGCGAGCAAACAATTTTTTAAAACTCAAGTTCATGCTTGCTAAGCACTTTGGTTTTTTCTGATTCACAAAGGTTTACCATCATTTGGGTCAGTTATTCTTCACAAAAACCCTATGAGGCAGGTCAGTATTTTTACATTCAATTTTATGGATGAAGAAACAGAGGTTTTTGATGTCTCCAAGGTCACAAAGCAAAGAGGCTAAGATGGGACAAAAACCGAGGGGACTGCCAGGCAGGCTGACATCTGCAAACTGGTTGCCTATCTGCCACACTACCAGGCTCACAGTCATCTCCCTACCCCAGATGACAGTGGACTATGGGTGCTAGGGGTGTTCACAGTGGGTGCCCCACATAGTTTGAGCCCCAAAAGGAGGCTCCAGATGGGAGCCCACATCACACTGTGACTTTCCCATGAACGCCAAGGACACCTTTCCTAGGTGCAGAAGAGGAGGGCCTGCCTGGAGCCTGGTGTGGGAGGCAGGCATGGTCGGCCTGCTTTCTCCACTGTTCCTGGCCACTGTGGCTGCCTGGAGCGGTCAGCCCTTGGCAGTGCTCAGACCTGGCTTCTCAGCAGCCCCACTCCTGCCCAGCCCCATGTCATCTGCAGTGAGTGTCATGGGATGTGACTGTGCAGACGATGACAGCATTCAAAGGCTCTTGGCATCTTTTGAGTCTGTGTCTTGCAACTTCATTGAGTAGCACTCAGGACTCTGTGACACTATGCCCGCAGTGACCTGATCTCTTCATTCACATGTGCTTCTGACACTGCTGAACACACCTGGGGGTGGTTGGAGGTGGCACTCATCCTGGCTGGGCTGCAAGCACTCTGCTTGAACAGGGGGAACCCAGCAGGTCTTTAGACCTTCTGGATCACTTTACCATGGTGCCAGCACAGGAGGTGAAGATGAGGAAGACTCAACATCTGCTGGACGCTTACAATGGGAAAAGGCTTACAGACACAACTCCCTTCAGTTCTCACAATGGTCTCATTGCACAGACAACGAAACTGAGGTTCACGGCATCCAGATCTGCCTGTCACTAAAGCACAGGTTCTTCTCCTGTATTCTGCCATGGATACACATCTGCTCGACTATGGAAGTCAAGATGAAATAGGATTTGATGTGGCGGATCACACTGATGTGCTGCTATGGGGTAGAAAGGGACTCCCACACCATCACAACCCCCATCAAGGAACAGTGGTGGCACTGTACAGGACGGACAGGTGCTTGCACAGAGCAGGTGAGAGCCTGGTGCTTGGCGGTCTTTCTGCTGAGAGTTTGGTAATAGTGGCACCACTGTGATGGGACGGGACCTTATTTATTATCCATTCCCACTCCGCTAATGACCCTGGGAGCCCCTGGCTGTGCCAAAGGTGAGGGGTGGACCTCACAACTTCATCATTACTTAATCAAATGTAAAAGGGGAGGAAAAGCAATGTGCAGGCTTGACACTAATAAGCTTACAGCGGGGATCGGTTACTTCAATTCAAAGAGGTTCAGACTGGAGGGGAAAATGAAATAAGCTTTTAAAGATCAGTCTAGGTTTGGCTCCATCAGACCTAACCAATTTTGTTTAATAAGGTTTCAATTTGGCTGCTCTTATTTCTCCCTCTTCTTCCAGCGGGGCTGTGTACAGATAAGACATTTCCCTCCGCCTAATGCATTTAATCGCATCTCACACACACACAGTCAAACCCAGGGTTCTGCGCAGGGAGCACACTCGGCCCCTAGGGGCTGGCGGCCCCTCCTGCAGGTCAGCCTTGGGAAGCAATTCCACCCACTTCCTCTCAGAGAAATTAAAGCCATCCAGAAAAGTCCGAGAATCAAAGGACATGATGATGACTTGTATTCCCACACCTGGAATTGACTACTAGGGCTGCATAACCAGTACTTCCAAGTTTTGACACTGAGTTGAAGACCCCTAGTCCTACTCCTCTCCCTCAACAACCCTTTATATGTCCATCTGCTTGTCCATTTACACCCATGTATGTGTCCCTGTGTCGCAGGTGTACTTGTCAGCCTATATAGTGGCATCTCATGACTGTTTAATTCTGCCCCTTGCCCTTTCTGCATTGTACTTTTGACATCCATACTGAAACACACACATGCACATACACATACGTGTAGTGTTGTTATTTTTCCAGTGCTAGGGATGAACCCAGGGACTTTGTGCATGCTAGGCAAGTGCTCTGTGCCGAGTTGCACCTATCCCTGCTGGTTATTCTTTTCACCTGCTGCACAGTATTTCTTGATGTGGATACCTCACCTGGGGGCTGGAGGCTTGTTGACTTTTGCCAGCACTGCAGAGCCTTCTGGAGCCTGAGGCTTCTAGTTTGTCCCCAGTTACCAGGGGCAGAGGACGTGTATGTGCCTCCCCCACGGTGAGGACAGGGCACACTACTGATGCACCCCAGAGCCCGGGCAGTGCCAGGGAAGGGAAGGCTTGGTGAGAAGGATTGGATGGCCTCCACTTTGCTCTCCTCCTGGGCTCCACCACCCTGGGCACCAAGCCAGGGAGTGGGCTCTCCTCCCAGAGCCTGTCTCCCTCTTCCCTGGGCCTCCACTAGAGGAGGTGTCTATTCTATGCGAAATTTCCATCAGGCCTCAGACAAAAGACCAATTGTCCACTGGGCAGGGAGCAGTTCTTCAGGATCCTAGTGTAGATCTGACTCCCCCACCCCAATACCAAGATCGGAGATAGGAAGGACCTTTGTTTGTCTGTGTGTCTGTCCATCTGCACTCTACCTTTCCTCTATGTGCTCAAGCCGGGCCTGAGCTCCCAGCCCTCAGCGGTGCCCAGACACAGGGTGGTTGGTGTTGCCCAGGGCCCACAGCCACCTCCTGCCCTGCTTGCCACTCTGCACCCATCCTGACACCTGAAAGCCAAGGCTGTCCACCCACCTCTCGGATCTGGGGCCATACCAGCTCAGGTCACTTGCCCTAGAGCCTTGGGTCACCCTAGGATGCTCTTGCCAGCACCTGCAATCCACATATGTGCTGCGTGTTCGGCTGTTTTTGGGGGATCTTGGAGGGGTCCAGCACCCCTTGGTCAGGCAGGTTTATCTTTGGCATCCTGAATCCACACTGGGCCTGCTCCAGGGCGGGCACTCAAGGAGAAAAGGAATGGGTTTGGCTTTTGAGGCCCCTGCCCATTCAAGGCAACCTCACAAACAGACTCTGGGTAGAAACCTCCCAGTCTCTGCAACATGGGACCATAAAAGTGACAAGGGGCCTGCCAGAAGTCTCCTATTCCTCCTCCCAAACTGTCCACATCCCATAAAACTTAAAATTGAATTACAGCAACATTGGAGTTTTCTGCTTTCCATATAGCTGGGCTGTAATTGTTTTTAATGACCCTGGGCTTTTTGGGGGGTAAGGAATCCTTAAGGCAGGCGAGGAAGCCCTCTGTCCCGGGCCGTGAGCACCGCCCTACCTGTGGCCCTGGCGTGGACAGAAAGGACCCCCAATGACCACATCACTGTGCCCAAGCCCCTACCATCCCACCCCTCAGTGGGCATACCAGGCCCCTTGACACCGAGCCCCACCTCCATGCCCACTGGTGTCTCTGGCAGGGCCAGGCCTGGCACCTCCTCCACCCATGCTGTCCTTGGCCCTCAGCCTCATGCAGCTCTGCAGGCTGTGCCTGCCTTGTGCTCCCAGCTCCTACCCTGAGCCCTGCTTGTATCTAGCACGTGCTGTGGGAACCATAGCTTGGCCTCCCTGTCGGGAATGATCAGAGACTGGACGGGTGTGACAGAGCCTCAGTGGGGATAAGGCACATGCAAGGTGCAGCGTCTGCCCTGCCACAGCCTGCAGTCACTCTGCACATTGGGGTCTCCAAGGCCATCTGGCTTCCAGGCCCAAGCCAGAAAAGGACAAATGCCACACATGATGAAGCCACAGGTTTACAAAATGGGGCTGTGCATGTTTATGGGCACAAAGCAGAGAGAAGGGTTTGAGCATAAACACAAAGCAGCCAGTGGGATCTCCTCCAGATAGGTGGCCATGGTGGGCCGGGATGCACCGGGGCCAGCTTCCCTCACTGAAAGCTTCCGTTTTTGTTATAAGGAGTTATTCACAAATTAGCTGTGCAATTAAAAATTAGTTCTTGAAATTAATCAGGTTCCAATCCATTTACTGAGCCCCACTGTGAGGGGTCAACAGAGTGGACAGCAGAGGGGTGCAGGGCAGTGGGAGGCAGGGAAGCCTTTTGGGGTTCCTGGTGGGGTTGCTCTCAAGTGCTGACTGCACCTCACCTTCTCTAGCAACACCTGGAAACCACAGGCCAAGGAGCCAGACTTGGAGCTAATCACAAAATGAGAGAAAAGCCACAGGCATGCGGGGCAGGGGCAGGCACAGGCCCAGGCCCAGGCCAGGCTGAGCACCGGGCACTCTGAAGGCACTGAGAGGTTCTGTCCCAAACTTGAGCAGCCCGGCCCTCACTGGTGTACCCAAGGTGAGCGTCCCTCACTGCAGTGCCCTGGGGACCCATGCCCACCCACCTTGGAGAGTACTCTGGCTTAGCCCCCCCAAGGCGCTCATTTTAGTCATGCCAAGAATCCTCTCTAGGAAGCTCTCTGAAAGGGGAAGGTGGATTGCTGGAGGGTTCACTGCACTATTATGTTGTCTGCCCAAAGATGGAGACAACCTGGTGCTTAACAGCACAGAGACAACTAAACAAAGCAGCAGCAGTGGTGTCACCTCATGCAATGCGCAGGGCAATTTTATCAGCATGGAAAATGCTTTCCCTGTAACAGTGAACAAAAAGCAAGGCATAAAAACATATTTTAAGTATAATCTTAACTATAATAGTTACTTCTGGGTTTATAGGCTTTTAATGATTTTTTTTTTTCCAGTTTCTCGGTATTTCATACAATCTTCTAAAGTAACCATGCATTGCTTTGATATGAAAGGAAAAAGGGTCTCACTATGTAGCCCAGGCTGGCCTTAAACTCATGGCAATCCTCCTGCCTCAGCCTCCCAAGTGCTGAGATTACAGGTATATACCACCACACCCAGCTAAAAGAAAGGTTTTTTTTAAAAACCTAAATTGAAAGGCAAAGAACAGTCCACCAGGCAGCAAGAATGTGCTGTCACTGGCCACCTGAGACTCCTCCCCAACCAAATACCCTCCCAGGAGCCAACCACAGCCAGAGATCGCTGGGCATGGAGGTTGTTCTCTCAGCTGAACAGGAGGCTGGGCTCCTCACCACTTGACAGAGAGGAAATAGGGCTCAGTTACCTGCCCCAGGCCAGTCAGCTAACAAGGGTGACAAGGACTCAGACCCAGTAACGCCTGCAAAGTCAGGGCTCCCTCAGGGGCAGTGATGGCTATGACAGGCATAAAGGCTCAGATCCAAATCTGGGGAGAAGTGAGGAAGCTGTCACAGAAGACAGCCTGGGCATCATCAGCAAGGCTCGAAATGTCTGCCCCAGAATGGGAAGAAGGGGTGAAGCCAGGCATGGCGGCAGGAGGCAAGCCAGGCAGGAGGACCGCCTCAAGTTCGAGGCCAGTGAGTTCAGGGTCAGCCTGGGCTACATAGTGTGACTCCGTCTCAAAAACACAATGAAAAAAAAGAAAGGGGAGCCCTTCCCTTCCTCCTTTACCAGGGACAAAAGCCCACTGATTCTGCAGACTGTGTAGCATGGGCAGTGGCAGCAGTCGTGCCTAGGCCTTCAGGAACCACAAGTCCTATCTTGGGATGCTGGGCTCACCCTGCCTACAGGAGGAACAGATGCCTGACCGCTAGAGTCTCTTTTTGTTACTCAGCTTATTTTAGTTGTAAAAATAAATGCCACGGGAAGGTGTGGTGGGAGGAGAGGTGGCCTCTGCATGGAGGATGTGGACCAGCAACACGAGAGGACCCTGCACGGAGGACATCTTCCTTCTTTCCATTTTTCTGTATTTCCCAAGTTTAATCTTTAGTAAAAAAGAAACTTTTAAAGGAAATAGTCAATGTCCCAATTTCAAACTCAGACAAGTCACCTGGAATTAACTCTGACAACAATAATCAGAGGCCTGGACAACCGGGCCGCTGTGTGCCTGGCCGTTCTGCAAGCAGGTGTGGGCCACCCTGCTTCCTGTGGGCGGGGTGAGTGGGCAGGAGCTGGACCAGGAAGGGAGGGCCACTCCTCCCCCTGGCTGTCTCCTCCCTGAGCCCCGGCATCTCAGGTGTAGTTCTCAGGTCCTTGGAGCAGGAGGAGCCCCCAGAACCCACAGATCCTGCCTCTTCCATGGGCCTGAGTCCCTGAGGACCTGAGCCATGCTGTGACACCTGGGAGACCACAGGCAGTGGTGCCTGCTTCCTGCAAGGACAAAGGGAGAAGAAACCACCTTTGAGGGGCACAGATGTTCCTTGAAGTCCCAAGTTTTGGATTTTAAGATGGAAATTTCACATTCTATGCCATAAGAGATTCAGGTTTAATATAAAAATAAGGCTTGGAATTAATGCCCCTTGGGAAAATTCATACCGCAGGAGATGAATCTGCTGGCGCCGTGCAGGCATCCAGTCTCAGGTGCACGGTGGCACTCGCCCCAGCCAGCAGCCCTTGGTGCGACTCGCTCAGCAGCAGGGATGTGAGCGCACAGGCTGGGAAGGCAGGGCGAGGAGGTCTGGTCTGGTCTCGGCAGCAAGCCTCTGCCAGTGGGCACCCGGCACACATACTCGGCCTTCTGCCAGCACCCCTGCTCTGCAGGGGGCACCTGACCTGCAGGGAGGGTGCATGGGCCATGCATGGTACCTGCCAAGAGTTCTCAGAGTGATGCCACCTCTCCCCAGCTTGGTGTGGGCCTGGCTTCAGAATGACAGCCCTGTAGAGCAGGGATCCATTGGCCAGGAAATGTGGCTCGGGAATCAGACCTACCAGCCAGTGGGCAGCAAACGGTGCTCACCTCTCCAAGTGTCAGGTATAACAGGCATGATGCTAACACCTGGAGGACCACGGGCGAACTATAAACCACAAAGGAAGGGCAGTGCCAGTGAGGACCAAGAGTGAGAGTAAGGGAAAGATGGTGCTGAGTAGCAGGTAACCATCACACTGGGACGTGAGGCTGCTGCTCCACATATGCAGCTGGCCCAGGCCCAGTGCGCTCCCTGAGCAGTGTCTCTGAGGACCCGGGCTACCTGATGGGCTCCAAAGGAGGCTCCAACTGCTTCTGCCAGCAGTTTCTTCCTTGAATGCAAGATCAGGCTGACAGTGCTTTGTTAGCTTTCTGCAAACTTAGCTGACGACAACTAACACATGCCATTTATGTGGGTCCAGGGAAGCCTGGGCAAAAGCTGTCATGAATTTATGTCACAGCCCTGAAAATAGGCTGAGATGTCAATATTACATATTACCTTGAACATTTAATAGTCATAATTAAGGGTGACAGAAACTAATCATATTCAGCAAGTACTCTGAACGGGAAAATAAACAGAGATCCACTGCCCCAGGGTGGGTGGAGGAGCACCTACCAGCCTGACAGCCAGAGGGCACTGCCCACAAGGTGCCAGCCCAGCATAGGAGGGCAAAGAGTCAGCAGGGCAAAGGCCCTAAGCAGCTCTATCCTGTGGGCCATGGACCTGGGCTGCCCCTGACCTGGTGCCTGCTCCCCAGCTGCACACCCTCAGAGTGCTGGGTGAGGTACTTGATCATCAGGGCCCCCCAAGTTTCTGCCCCATCAGCAGCTGCTCTCTGGACCATCTGCACATGTCCCTGTAACAAACTACCTTATTGGGCGGTGGCCAAGATAGGCTTGTCCAGGCCACTGAGGCCCTGCCCCAGGAAGCTGGTGAAGCCCTTTGTGCTGTTAGGTTCTCCAGATCCAGAGTAAAAAGATCTCAGCCCCTTGCCAGAGTGTGAGCCTGGGTTTCTCTGTGGGCAGTGCTTGGCACTGTGCCAAGAGGCTCCCACCCAGGCTGCAGGTCTCTAACTCCAGTTCTCTCCCTGTGCTGCTTGGACCAGACCCTCCTCTCTGTCCCCTGCCTGCCTGCCTGCCTGTCTGGATCACCCCGTCTTCTCAGTCTGGGCTGAAGAGCTTCTGCCTCTGGGCAGCATTTCAAGACTGCCTGGTGTCCCCAGGACCTTCTATGCCCATTCCTGTCATTATGGCCATTGTCACCACCCTGCTGCTGACATTAGCACCACAAACCCACACATGCAACCTAATTAATTCTCATAAAAATCCTAACCCATAGGCGTCCTTATGTCCCACATAGCACAGGTGATCCAACCCGGCTCAACAAGGCTGGATGGGTGGCCTGAGTTCAATCAGCTCAGCAGTAGTGGAATCGAGGCAGGTACCCAGGCAAGCTGGTCTGGATTCTGTGGTCTCCAGCACTTATATGATGGGGAGTGGCTGCTGCCTTGCTTGTCTGTCCCCAGGGGCCTCCTTAAGAGATCGGTCATTCTGATTCATCTCTGCACGGGCCATGTCCAGAGCGGGCCTGGTACCTTCCTGATGTTAATAGTAGTTTGATAAAAGGAATACACAACTAATGACAAATGACTGTCCTCCCAAAGCAGTGGGTAGGAAGCAGATCTTGCAGACAGACTTCCTGGGTTCAACTGCTATGTGTCAGCTGCATGACCTCAGGCCCTTGGCAAAGAAGTTCCCCTCTCTATGTTTCCTTAAATGGAAAACGTACCTACCTCATTGGGCATTAGTGAAATTACAGTGAGATAATCCATGTGAAATGATCATCATGACATTTTAAAAATCTGTAATTAAACTGTCACTGTCAGGGAGGGCACAGGGCTCAGGGATACAGTGCTTACGTCACATACACAAGGATACAGGTTCAATCCCTAGCAGAGTGAAAAGGTAAAAACCCACCAAGAACCCAACACCTGTCATTATTAATATTTTCTCATCAGTAAAATGGAGATAGGGTCCCAGCTTCGTTTAGTTTGTGGTGACAATGAGATTAAAAGAGAAAAAGATGTGTGCTGCCCCCAGCAGGCACCTGGCAGCAAAACAGACTTGAAGGAAGCAGGAATAGGGTGCTTGGCCCTGTTGTCTGTGAAGTCTACAGACATCTATAGATGCTGGGTGCGACAAACATCTATAGAAGGCAACAAGAAGGGGCCAGTGAGATGGCTCAGCGGCTTAAGCGCCTGCCCGGCAAGCACGAGGGCCCGAGTTCGACTCCCGGAACCCACATACGAAAAAGGGGCCGGTGATATCGCTCAGCGGCACAGGCATCTGCTGGCGCGCGAGGTCCTGAGGTCGACCCCCCGTTACCCCAAAAAAAAAAATTAAAAAAGAACAAAAATGTATTCTTTGGGCCGGTGAGATGGCTCAGCGGTTTAAGCGCCTGCCTTGCAAGCGCGAGGGCCCGAGTTCGACTCCCGGAACCCACATACAAAAAAGGGACCGGTGATATCGCTCAGCGGCACAGGTGCCTGCTGGCGCGCGAGGTCCTGAGGTCGACCCCCCGGTACCCACAAAAAAAAAAAAAAAAAAAAAAAAGAAATAGTGTAGGTTTTGTTGGCCCTGGGGTGTCTGTGCCAACAACTGGACTGTGCTGTCAGGGGCACTACCTATGAAAACAGATGTCAGGCTGTCATTGCTGACGCCCTGGAACAGAAACTCACTGTACCTGCAGCTGCCAGACACACCTTGGTCCATCCTGTGGCCAGGCACACTGTGGTGCCAGGTGCTGGGCACTGCCCACACCCTGGGTCAGCAGCACAGCTGGGAACCCTACAGGGAAAGCCCCAGGTGGGTGTCGTGCTCAGCCATCATCCACCAAGCACCTACTACTCTTTGGGCACCCAGGATGGGTGAGACAAGGAGCCTGCAGGTGAGGGGACAGCAGCACGG
The DNA here is from genome assembly GCA_028451465.1 of Erethizon dorsatum. Lineage (NCBI taxonomy): Eukaryota > Metazoa > Chordata > Mammalia > Rodentia > Erethizontidae > Erethizon > Erethizon dorsatum. The sequence continues at coordinate 34,157,274 of CM051831.1, forward strand.
TGTGGAGAGAGAGCTGCCCCAACAGATTGTGGCACAACATTCACATTCAGCCTCCTCATCTGCAGCCCAGACATGAGACTCAGACCCAGGTCCTGGGAAGCAGAGAGGAAGAGTTCGTGGAAGTCCCAGCCAGCTACAGGGTAACTGTTATTTGGACCCATCTCTGGGGAAGCAGGAGGAGAGGCCAATCCACTTGAGAGATGGCTCCCTGAAGCTTAAGGGCATAAGCTTCCTGCAAAGTCTGTTTGGGGTAGAACGTGCAACACACAGGCCAACGCAAGTCATGTTCTATCGCAAATAAAAATCGGCCCATGAATATACATAATCCCCAGGTAATTCTCCCAATCTCGGCAAGGTAATGGAGCCACCCTCGCTCACTGAGGCATGAATATTTACCGTCCCCTGGCTTTACTGCTCTCGATCTGGGTTCAATTTTGCAAATTAAAATGAGGCCTGTGTGGACAGAGAGATTACAGAGGAGCCTCTGAAGGTTGCTGGCCCTGGCAAGGTGGCCAGGCAGGGTGAGCTGACTCCTGCCTGCTGGAGCCTCCTGACTGCTGCCTGCCTGAAGGACCAGGAGCCTTAGAAAGTGGACGGGGGGCCAGCACTTTGGCCAACTCACAGCAGGAACATGAGGGCACTCAACACAGACATCTGGTCCAGGAGGAAAGGTGTGGACATCCCCAGGGCTTCCCTTTCTGATGATGGCAGAGCCAGAAGAGCAGGGCTTTACATGCAGACACACCTGGACCTGGGCTCTGTCCAGGACTTGAGTGTGAGGCGTGTCACCTCCCCTTTGTGGCCTCGGCTTCCCGCCACAGGCCTTGAGGGTGCCTGGCACAGGGTCTGTGCCATTCAGGAAGGAAGGTGGGACACAGTCTGTGACCTCACGGGTGAGGAACAAGAGCTTGACGGGGGAAGTGATGCTGGCCATGGGTGACTTGGACTTGTAGAAAGGGAGCCACCCCAGGATACCAGCCAACTTCCTGCGGGCAGGAGACAAAAGGTGCCCTGTCCTTGCTCTGTGCCGGTGACAGGACAGGGGAGAACAAATCAAGTGCAGAGCAGGGGTGGGCTGCTCGGACAAGTGGTGAGACCTGCTGGCCTCCAGTGGATCCGGGACATCTGTCTACACACCATGAAACCTACTCCTTAGAAATCAAACTCCAGCGACAGAGTCATTTAATCTGCTGCAGCTAAAAATGCAAGTGGAACGAAGTCTCTGGGAAATGTGGTCTAACTGACCGACCACCTGACCAACGAACCTTTGCAAAGGACAGTGCTTGCCATTTGCCAAGTCACAACTGTGTTCCTGGCATGTGCTGGGGCACTTGCTGACCACCTGTGACACAGCAGACCCTATAAGAGGACCCCATGTGGCCTCGGCGACACGTTGCCAGCTGCCGGGGCCAGGCTGGGCGCACCTGATTCTGCCAGACAGCCTCTGGTACACAGAGTCTGTTGCACACCCTACACTTACCACACCCAAGGCAACAGAGAGGAATTGGATACAACCCTCCCCATACCCCACCAGGAGCACCTGCCACCAACCCTCAGCTCCTGTGCACCACACGGCAAGGGCCATCCAGGGTGGCAAGAAGGGCAGAAGCCTGGCAGGGGATGTGGAGAAAACCCTGAAGAGAGATGCTGTTGGTGCTGTGAGGCCAGGCAGAGAGGGCTGGGCCTACAGACCCAGATAGACACATACTGCTTGGCAGCTTGTGAGGGCAGAGTGTGCAGCCAGGCCTATAGCAGAGGTGCCAGGCCCCAAAGGCCAGGCCAGGAGCCACAGCTTCCTCCCACAGGCAGGAGATATCATATGGGGATGGGGCCACTCCAGGAGAGACCCGGATGCAGGTCAGGGTCACGATTCTGGGGACTGCAACTATATTGGGCATGCAGTGTACCCAGGGGAAGAAGGGCACTGTTTCTCCCACCTGGCAACAGTAGGAGCCGGTGTCGTCCCCAAGCCAGTGCACGTGCTGTCCCTGCAGGGCTCGCAACATGGGAGCAAGGCCTGGTACCAAAGGGTTACGCCATGCCGGGAAAACACGAACCCACCCGTCCTGACAAAACATCTTCTATTTTCCCTTCTGCTTTCTTCAAGACCCCAGATGTGTTCTTGCACATCAAAAGAGAACAACTTATAAAGTTAAACTAAATCAAGGGCTTTTGTTCTGAGGCATCGTTGCTGAACTAATTATTCCTGTATGTTGTTTAATGAAATAGTGGTGCCATATATTAAGCCAGTTAACAGGATGAGCACATGAGTTACAAGGAAGGTCGGGGCTGGGCTTATAAATTTAACTTTTTCTTAAGAAGAGATGAAACAAACCACTCAACTCCCTGCTGTCGTGTGTCATGGGAGGGGAAAATGATGGCACTGAGTACACCGAGGGAGGGTTGTGCCCCGGCAGACACTGGCTCTCGGCCCCATTCCTCCGCGCCCAGGCAGGCTTGGGGCTGGCTGCTTGGCCCCCAGACACCCTTGGCCCCCAGACCTGCAGGCCCACGTGACTGCTCTCCAGGAAGCCAGGAGCAGCCCTAACCCATGCTGAGCAGTGATATCGTGCAGCATCAAATGATCTCAAGTCAATCACAAAGGAGGGGGCAACAGTGGGGGCACCTTGGTGTAGGCCGGCACATGGCACAGCAAGAGAGAGGAGAGAGCCTTGGGCAGCGGGACGTGAAGGCTACACACAAGGTACAAAACTAACACAGCAAACAGTGCGCATAACAGAGGTTTGTTTTCAGCTACTGGGCAGGCTGAGCCAGGAGGCTCACAAGGTCTAGTCCAGCCTGGGCAACTTAGCAAGACCATGGCTCAAAAAGAAAAGGCGGGGGGTGGCTGAGGATGTAGCTCAGAGCTCTCTGGGTTCTTCCCAGTACTTTCATTCCAAAGTATGTGCACGAGAGTACACGTTGCATTTATGTGCCTACAAAAGTATGAAAGGACAGTACATGCTCCAACCTTGACCGTCTCCGGGAGTAAAATTTTAAGGAGCTTTAACCTTTAACCTTAGTGCATTAATTTTTCACAACAAGCGTGCATTTCTATGATAATTGAATAAAGTAATAAAGGAATAAAACTCTTTGAAAAATAAATCCACAAATGCATCCCAGTGTCCTTGTGCCAGAGGCTGAAAGTAAGACAACGACCAAAAAGGACTCAGTCTTTCTGGCAATGTATAAAGTATCAAAATAAAAATATATTTCATGTATTATTTACATAATTAAAATTCATTTAGAGAATCTAAGGGACCAGAGCTGTAGCTCAGTGGTAGAATACTTGCCTAGAGTGTGAGGCCCTGGGTTCCATCCCTAGTGCTAGAAAAATAAAAAAAGAGAGTGAAAGAAAAAGAAAAGCTTAATAAAAATAATACTATGCAACCAATAAAATAGCAACTGGCTTTGAGCCATTAAAGACATGAGAGGGCCGGTGAGATGGCTCAGTGGCATAAGCGCCTGCCTAGCAAGCACGAGGTCCTGAGTTTGACTCCCAGTACCCACATACGAAAAAAGGGCTGGTGATATCACTCAGCGGCATGGGCGCCTACTGGCGCGCGAGGTCCTGAGGTTGACCCCCGGTACCCACAAAAAAAAAAAAAAAAAAAAAAAAAGACATGAGGACACAAGAAACATGCTAAAAGTCATCAGAAATAGAGGCATTATATTAAGTAGAAATTAAATAGAGTGATCTCCACTATGCAGATATAACATAAAATTACAGAAAAGTGAATTAAAGGAAATTCATATAAATGTGATTGCTCGGGCTAGTGAGATGGCTCAGCAGCATAAGTGCCTGCCCGGCAAGCGCGAGGTCCTGAGGTCGACTCCCGGTACCCACATAAAAAAAAAAAAAAAAGTGATTGCTCAGATTACAGGCAATTTTCCCCCTTGCACTTTCCTATATTCTCCCCACTCGGCAGGCATGCATTATATTCAAGATCAGAAAAAAGGTCAAGGGAAAAAGAAAAAGAGACTGGAGTAGCATCCAATCCCAGGCCTGGCCATGCAGGAGAGGGTCCACAGGGCCTGGCCAGCTTGGGGTCCCCTGGCAAGGTCCCCAAAGCATGCAAGTTTCAGGGGATGAAGCCTCATTCTGCACACACAGACCCTGTGCAAGGATCTTAGCTGAAGACACTGACAGATGACTGATCAGCTACTGCACACACACAGTACCAACAACAGGCTCTGTCCCTCTCCTCTCCCAGGCTCCCCCGGAGCCAGGCCATCCCCCGCACTTGCAAGCCCTTGGCTCACACTCTGTCCCCACCACTGGACCCCAAGAGAGGGCTCCATTCTCTCAGAGCCCATTTCCTGAATGTAAAAGGGTGAGGGTTTCCTACTGCTCCCGACTGTGGGCAAATTCACGTGCAGTCATCGGTTGGGAGGTCCTAGCACACATGGGCTCTCAGCTGCTAATCAATGACACCTAGCTGGCACAGCATGTGTCCCGTGTCTAGGCTGCACTAAATGTCCAACTTGCATTGACTCATCAACCCCAGCACCAAGCAGGTGGGCACTGTTATTGCTGAGGGAAACAAGTTCCTGGAGAAGGGGCTCACTGCACACCATGTCACTCATGGGTTCGTGCACATGCACTTGTATGTTTGAGGGACAGTGTGCAGCAGTGCAGGGGAGAGACAGTCTCTGAAAAGCTGTTCCCTGAAGGGCAGGTGGGGAACATTAAGGCTCTAGGCTGCCCCAAGCCCAGCCTTCCCAGCCACCACTCCAGCCCATGACAAAACCACCCAGCTCCCCAAATCCCATTAGAGCAGATGCTCTCCATCTGGGTGAGCCCTGCCCTGGGAAATCTGGCATCATCTGGACCTGCACATGGTTTTGGTTGTGACAACAATGGGGAATAAGGGCCGGGGATATAGCTCAGTGGCACAGTGCCTGCCTGGTAAGCACAAGGTCGTGTGTTCTATTCCTGGTACCAAAACAAACAAACAAACAATGGGGGGAAGGAGGGCGGGGGTCACTGACAACTCCTGGGTCCAGCCAGTGATGCTTCCAAATCTCCTTCAATGCTCAGATGGCCTGGCAACAATGAACTATCAAGTCCAAAATGCAGCAGTGCTGAAGTACAGAAGCCTGTGCCAGCGTGAGAACAGCAGAGCTCTCACTGACTCAGCACATTCTGCACTGTGCCCTCAAAACTGCTCTGGGGGACCCGAAGCCATGGAGGCCTCGGAGCTGACAGGTGCATATGACACTTGGCTAACACTGGACACCTAGTCCACGCTGGAGTGGGGGCACGCACATGCACAAGTGTGCAATGTGCCCTCGCAGTAGATTCCTATGCAGCAAGAGGTTAAAAAGAAGCTGGGTGTGGTGGTGTACACCTGTAATCCCAGCACTCTGGGAGGTTGAGGCAGGAAGATCACAAGTTTAAGCCCAGACTGGCCATTCAGCAACTTAGCAAGGCCCTGTGTCAAAGTAAAAAATAAAAAAGGGCTGGAGATATAGCCCAGTGTGAAGGCTCTGATTCAATCCCCAGGACCGAAAAAAAATTTATTAAAATTATTTGAAAAAGACAACATATGTGTGTGCAAGTCTGGAAGGACCTCAAATCTAGCCCGGCAGATGATGAGGATAGGGAGTACCCTGGATGGGGTCTGTGTAGGATGGTGACTGCCTGGGAAGGTGGGGCCAGGGCCAGCAGAGGTGTCAGGCATAGGCACTCTAATCACCCTAAACTTGGCTCTCTTGCGCCTCAGGTATTTGCCAGTTATCACCTTTTCAAAATAAATAAAAGTGTACTGCCTTCATCAGTGCCTTTGCCAGGGCTTCCTTCCATGCCACCTCCTAAGGCTGGGGTGCGGCTTTGCTGTGCTTGTCCTGACACCCAGGTTTAAAATACTCCACTAAACACGGGAATGCTGGGGCTGACCCTGAGAGCCCCTTCTCAGCTGGTGGGTCAGTTCCCAAGCAGACCTTCATGCACCAGGCCTGGGCACCCTGAGGGCTCCAGAGCTGCCCACTGACCAGCCAGCCTGGGTGAGAGGGGGCCTGGGCTCTGACCTGACAGAACCCATGGTGGCATGGAACGACGAGACATGGGGCGGTCATCACAGTGCCTCCTGCAGCATGGCATAGGTGGACCCTGCCATCTCTCCATGCCCTCGGCTTCCATAAAGGGTCGCCTGGCAGATCACTCTGTTCCTGGACAGCCCCTGCAGGTGGTGTCAGGAGACACCAACTTCTCTCTTGCTTGGGTGGGGATGCCATCATCCAGCTGGGATGCCCAAGATGCGCCCTTCCCCAAGAGCTGGCAAGAACAGGGAAGACTCATGTTCATCCAGAGTCCACGGTGTGTTGGGTGCTTGTTGTGGTAATCCTCATAGCAATGCCAAGGTGTGGACAGAGCAATGACAGAGGCTAATTGACTTAACCCAACTCACACAGCCAGGAAGTGGTAACCCGAGATTTCAACTAAGGGCTGTGTGAGCCCAAAGTGAATGCTCACCCCCAAACCAGACCACCTTCTCAGGGAAGTATTTCTTGGCAGAAGCGTTTAGGAACGTCTATACCTGGCAGCACAGAGAAACTGTCTTATGGGTATTCTTTCACACAAAGATACTGCTACACACGTAGAAGAGAGGAGAAAGTCTAGGGGCCCCCATCCCTAGTCTGCTGCCCCTGCCCTGTTATCTGGCTGGATGAAGCCACACCTGCTCCAGCTTTGCCTGTTGTTGGCACTCCAGCAAGCGGGTCAGGGCACCAGGCTTGCCACAAGGATGGTGGCCTGGCTGTCTCTCAACTGCTCCTCATTAGCTGGGACATTACACTTTTCAACAAGCAAGGGCACCCGTGTTCCCCACTGGAGGGCGAGGGCAGCCCCTGGTATACTGAACATTGTGGGTGCTCACCCCAAACAAAGGCTCCCCTATCCCAGCGCAGTCTGGTGGCACAAAGGCTGCCAGCAGGATCCCCGTGCATCTGGAAGTAGCCACAACTCCTGAGGAAAGGGAGCTGGCCAGGCTCCCGGGTGCAGGGGGCTGCTGGGGGCACCTCCGCCCGCCCAAAGCCCAGCGCTGCCCACCGCAGCCATGTGACACAGGAACTCTGAGGTCATGATGGCCCCCTTCATTCGTGGGTCATCAAAAATCAGAAGGGAAGACACACGACACGCTCAGCTCACATCTGCCGGCTGTGGGGTCTCTTGTTTTTCCATCTCTGTCTCCTAATTGTCCCCATACAAGGCTCCCGACAGCCACCGCCAATCCACCAGGGATGGAAATGGGTGCATCCCTGCAGAATACATTGACATTCTGAGTGTATGCCATGAACCAGGCAGGGGCCAGGCGCTGGGGCTCTGGTACTGGGGACCAGGAGCCTCCCCCAGAGGATGCAGCCAGCAGGAAACAGTGATAGTAGCTGTGATGAGGAGAGGGCAAAGTCTGTCCTTAGGACAGGCAGTCCTGGGAGGAGCAGGGTGTAGGAACTGGATTGTAAGGGTTTCTAAGTGTGTCCAACAGCCAGGGCTGGACAAGGTCGTCTACGCACACCACAGCAGGTGACAGCACTCTCAAACAGCCACTGTATACAGAGGATGGTCAGCTTAGTCTCAGAACCCTCTACGAGGAGATGGAGACACAGAGCTGAGGTCCCTGACTCAGGTCACAGAAAGACAGGCGCTTACTGCCAAAGCCCAGGGGGACCGGGTAGCTGCAGGATGGGGCCTTCCCAGTGCGGCTGCACAGAGGATGGAGGACATGCTGCCAGCCATGCATAGAGCCTTCAGGCTATGACCTGAAGGTCCCAGGACCCCCGAGGGCTGTATGTGGACAGAGTGGGCCTGCTAATTAGCGGATGCCTGGAACACGCCGGAGGCTCAAGTCCTTCCCTCCTGCCAGCAGCCCCGAACACATCCAGGCCTCTCTGACTGCCTCTCAGGTGATCTACCCAGCGGTAAGACCACAGACCCTTACATTTCCCACACATCTACTTTTGAAAACTGCCAAAAGATCAAATTTCTGTAAAAATAACTACATTTTCAGTGAATGAAGGCACCATGCCATTCCAGGGAAGCTCATGATTAAGCCTTTTCTTAAACCCATTACCATCCTCTCAGGAAGGCCTCTTTGCTCTGAATCCAGATATTATTTTTTTTACATTTTTCTTACAGGGTGCTTTCTTGCATTATAACTCATCTTTTGTTGACTTATTTTTCTAGTTAGTTCACATTGTTGTATAATAGGTTTCCTTACCATGACTCCTTTTTGAAAATAACAAGCAGCTTTATCAAGGGGCCTTTCCCATGCAGACCAGGCCTGCAGCAGAGGCCTCCCGCACTGTCACTGCACTGCCACCACCACTGGGACCTGCAGACCCCTGCCAGGCAGGCAGTAAGAAGACAGGAGGCCGCCCTCAGAGCCCAAGCTCTACCATGCCACCACACTGTGAGCACAATCTAGGAGTCAAAACCAACTGTTGAAAAGGAACAGAACAGAAAGGAGTAGAATGTGACACAAATGAAGCCAGGAGACCAAGGTACTGTTTTCCCCATATAGGAGCCCAATCACAATGTTAACCCTTCTGGGCACCTGAAGGGGCAGCAGGGTTCCTTTCCCTCTGGTCTCCCTGAGTGCTGGGAGCTGGGGAACAGGAGATCACACAACTGCAGACCTCTGCAGAAGGCACACTGCAAGGGCGAGGCAGAGACACAACCTCAGCAGCCGACGCTGCTGGCATGGGCCTGGCCTTGAGGCACAGAGGCTCTAGAGCAGAAAGATGCGGGTGGCTCTGCACAGCCCCTGGCTTAGAGAGGAACACAGTTTTAATCAAATACACAGCTACGGTGAGCTCACATTTCCTAACCTTGCCAAAAAGTGCATCATGCACTGAGCTGAGAGAACACGCTCGCTGCGCCTCAGAAGGCCTCAAGACGCTGTGGCCAAAGGGCACTCAAGCGATAGCAGTGACACCTGCTTTTCTTCCTGAGAAACGCAGATACCGTGCCCGCCTTTTGTTCAGTTAGGGCTTCATTAAGCTGTATGTGGTGTATGTGACTGGAGAAACAACTGTTCCTTGGGTTGCTTTTTATTTCTTCCTCTAAAGGTGTCTATTTTAAATGGGTCAATGGGTGCTAAAGCCAGGAAAAATGACATGTGAATAGATCGTGGAGTGTGGCGCTCAGCACCTAGCAAGCCAAGCCAGGCCAGAGGAGAGCCACATGGGCAGGGGCCCAGAGGCCCTGGGGGTTGTAGAACCTGTGCTGCTCCCCTCCAGCCAACAGTGGTTTCTGGAGGCCCCATGCCCTGGTGCCCGATGTTGTGCTTCTCACTCAGTTGCATGCCTCAGGTGATCAGCCTCTCTAGGTGTCTTCCTCAGCCTCTGCCATGGAGCCTCTGAGATCCAATCTGAACCCTCACTTCTGAGACGGCAGTGACATGGTCACAGCTCACGGTCTTTCATCAGCAGTAAAAATCCAGATCTGAATTCTGGTTCTTGCACTCACTGCTTATTTCTTCTTCGAACCTCAGTTTCCCCATCTATAAAGTGGGAGCTAAGGGTCTGTTCCATGGGTATGGTGGATACCTGTATGGACCCACTAAGGTCCCTCTTTTCCCCACCTTGGTGAAGGTGCTTGTCACTGACTTTGCTGCCTGCAGGCTCTCTGACCTCCTCCTTGCTCCACCTGTCCCCTCCCCACCCAGCAGCTGCTCAATCCCCACCTGGGTGCCTGGGGCTGAGTCCCTGGCAGCGCTTGTTCCCCACATCTATGATGGCCACCAGCAACTCAGGCTGTCCCTGCGCCTTGGGCCAGGATATGATGAACTGCCCTATCATCCTCCTGTGACCAGTCCCCATCAGTCCCCAATGAATGCCTGCAGAAGAATCAGTGTGTAAACACAAATGCCCACTTTCATACCTGGCTCCCAGTAGAGTCAGCCCCCCACAGGAGCTCAAGGGCTCAAGCTGGCTGCCTGGCTAGCAGATAGTAGGTCCTCAACCAAGGCTGGCAGAAACACCTCAACACAACATGACACAACACAAGGACCGACCTGCCTGACTCTCCCTACTGGCCTACAAAACACGCATGAGGAGCTCCACTTTAGAGACAGAGACACTCATGCTCAGGTTCTGTGCCCTGTAGCCTGCAGTGGCTGTGCCTTGAGCTCCCATGGTGCCCAGCGATACTACCTCTACCTTGGGTCCCAAGGGGTCCTGTGTCCCCAGGAGGCGGCCCAGGGCTGCCAGGAGCAAGGAGGTGGGAGAATAGCAGGGCTCCCTTTCTGTGGGTGCATCAGTGAGGGCTGTGCATGGAACTCCATGTGATATTCAAGTTCTGTACAAAAAACACTAGGAATCCACTGGCAGGAGATAGCAGCAAAGTTTAGGGTTTAGAGAAGCTGCTTCCACTGGCTCCAACACCAAATAGCTGTGCAATTCAATGGTATCTGCAGCAAGGCACAGTGGGCACACCTGTAATCTCGGCACTCGGGAGGTTGAGGCAGGAGGATCACCACTTCACCACTAATTTGAGGCCAGCCTGGGCTACCTAGTGAGTTCAAAGCCAGCCTGAACTACATAGCCTGTCTGAAAAAAAAAAAAAAAGCATTTGCCTCAGTGTTCTTATCCACAAAAACGGGATAAGGATCTCAGCTTTGAGACACTACTGTGTGGGTTACAGATGAGTATGCAGACAGCCTGGCTCCCCATGTGGCACACAGTAGGCCTTAGGAAAAACTCTCCTCCCACACACCCCCGATCCGGCCCAGCACATGCACTAAACCCAGGGCAAGGCTGGCCTTTCCAGGAAGGCGTGGCTCCTCTGGGCTGAGCGGGCCACAATGTGTGCCGCTGGGTACCCTGCAAGCCTGCACCTGGTCCTCGTCCCTGGAAGCCAGCTCTAGGGTCTGAAAGGCCATTGCATTATGTGCAGGCGCAGAGCAAACCTGAAAACAGCTGTGAGTTCACACTGCTTAGCCACATGGCCCAACCGGCAAGAAAGATGATGATGAGCTCAGGGCCCTGCGAGGGCCATACCATCTGGACTTCCTAGGTGGGGGGATTGGAGAGGTCTGTGGTGTCACCAAGTGCCAGAGAGTATGTGCTCTTCCCTGCTACGTAGCCCAGGTGAGCGCGTGAATCCGTCTTACTCATTGCAGGAGTCACTGTCACCTCTGCTTTACAGAGCAGACCCATGGGACCAGGAGTGGCTGTGCTCACACAGCTCAGGTGGGGAGGCTGGACCACCCCTGGCTCCTCCAAGGAGGCACGGACAGGACATCCCTTAACACTGATGAATGGATGCTCCAGCGCTCTGACTCAACTCACCTTCCTATCTGCACTTTTGCAAACGAGCCGCTGCCCAGAGGTTCATCCGGTCAGCCAACCCCTTCTTGGAAGCAGGCCCTGAAGGAGCAGAGACAGCAGGCCCAGACTGTGCCTCGAGGTGTGGAGTAAAAACCACACTTGCAGGAGCTTCTCTTGCTGGCTGAGCCCCCAGTCCCTCCTCCTGTGGATGCTGAGAGTTGTAATCCCACCAAGGAAGGATCCAAGAACCACGAGGGGTCACCCCCTCCACTGCTGCCCAGAAACCAAGCCCTTTCCTCCACCTTTGGCCCTGGGTCTGGGCCCCAGGAAACAGGGACTCTGAACTCAGTGTCATTTTTCTCTAAGTCTCTGGCTCCATCTGCTGTCTCGCGATGTCACACGGAGCAAAGGCTGCAAACAGTACCCAGGGGGTGCCTGTGAGCCTGAGGACAGCCAGGGAAGGAATGGGTGAACAAGCCCCTGCATGTGGCCAGCACCTCCCCACACCCCCAGCAGCAGGGCTGCCCCCATTCTGGGCTTCGAGGGCGGGCGGGTGAGGGCACTGGCCAGGAGATTGTTTGCTTGACCCTCGAGCCCACGGCGGTCTGGTTCCAATTAAGTACAAAAATGAACCTAGTTACTAGGTTACCCTACTTGCCACAGCTCATCTTAAAAGCCAGAAATCATTTCACACAGAGTGACCTGGGGTTCCACCCACAGTGTGATAGCTGCTATATGGGCTAAGCAAAAAAGAATGAGGACTTTGGAATCAGAAAGCTCTGGGTCGGGATGAGTCGCAGCTCAACCAACTACAGAATCAATTGTACGATCTTGGAAAAGTCACCTTCCTGAATCTCAGTTTCCTCATTTGTCAAAAAGGGTAAGAAATGCCTAGAAAAGATAACATATGAAGCATGCAAAATGAGAAGCACAAGCCCCGTCCTAGCCAACAGGTTCTTTTTTTTTTTTTTAAACCTACCCACTTTAAAGACAAGGAAACAGGTTCAAAGAATTTTGTGGGACTTCACAAATTTGTGTCCATTCAAAAATGGTTCTATGGATTGTAAAAAAAGAATCACGTCTATAACAAAATGACTCAGAAAGGTGAAAAGTTAAAAAGAAAACTGGCTTGCTAAATTCAAACCGGAATTCTAGGCCAAGGAGGTTACGGGAGTCAGGGGCCACTAATGACCAATGAAGGGTTTAACGCACGATGAGGATATGTGTACTAAATATTTACATATTCAAAAGCAGAGCAACAAAATACATAAAGTACAAAATGCAGGCAAGGAAAAACAAAATGAAAACAACAACAACAAAAACAACAAAACAAGGTAAGTAATTAGTTGGAACTAAGCTGTGGATATACATCACAGACTTTCTAACCTGATAAGAGAGCAACTCTGCTTTCAGAGCCCCTGGGACACGAACAGAATCATATATTAGGCCATGAAGGAAAACCCAATAAACAACTGACACGACACAGACCACATTCTCCCCACACAGTGCAATAAAAACTAAATTCATAACAAAAGTAGGAGGGAAAAAAACTCTACAACTTGGAAATGAAGATGATTTCTCCATTAACTCCTGAGTCTAAGAAGGACTCAAAACAGAAGTCACTGGGAGAGAATCTGGGCAATATCAGCCTACAACAGAGTGCAAAGAAAGTGGGGTGCACAACCCCAAATACTGAGACAACCACACCATCAGCACACAGCCTCTAACCTACACATAGGCAGTAGGGAGGGACAGAGACACAGCACAGCTGGCTCAGGTAGAACACAAGAAAACCAGAATTGACAGATAGGTGAAAAGTGAGTTCTTAAAAATATACAAATTAGAAATAAAAACAGGAAATAACTATGAAAAATTAAAAGAAGTTTACTTTGCAAAACTCAATGCAAATAAATTTGAAAGTATGACCTAATAGATAATTTTCTGGGAAAATTTGCTACTAAAATTGTCCCTGGCAGAGACCAAAATCAAAAAGGCTAACTATACAAGGGAAAAATTTTAAGTTATACAAGTCCTCCTCCCCCACCCAAGGTACCAAGTTCAGATGGCTTCACAGACAATGTTCTATGGAATAGCCTTTTTTTTTTTTTTTTTGGTGGGTACCGGGGGTTGACCTCAGGACTTCGCGCGCCAGCAGCAGGCGCCCATGCCGCTGAGTGATATCACCGGCCCTTTTTTCATATGTGGGTTCCGGGAGTCGAACTTAGGCCCTAGCGCTTGCCAGGCAGGCGCTTACACTGCTGAGCCATCTCACTGGCCCTAGCTATGTATTTTAACTGTTCAAACAGAACAATGAGGGAAAACTGCCAAATTTGTTCTGTGAAGCTTTCTCTATTCACGTAATACTAACACTTGACATGACAAAAATACTCGAGACATTTCAATTATAAACATTAATGTAAAAATCTTAAAATATTTACAAATATAACAGTGCAATATTAAAAGAATAATATATAACTAAGTAGGATACTCTGAAGTGCTAGAGTACTAGAAAATGTAAAAATATAATATAGCACAAAACACATACACACATCACTCCTAAAGATGCCGGAGAGGTTTCTGACAGAATTCAAGAGCAATTCTTCACTTAAAAAAATAAATAAATAAAACTGGGTATTTCCTTGGTATGAGAAAAAAGATAAATGAGGCCAAAAGCTAGCATCTTGCTTAAGGGTAAAATATTAGCCACATTCTCATTAAAATTACAAACAAAAAGATGTCTGCCATTTCATATTTCGCATAACCACTTATGTAGTAAGACAAGAGAAAAAATGGAGGTCAAAATATATAAAAGGAAGAATGGAAATTATCACTGTTTGCAAAGAATCCATACCTAGAAAACTAGAGAATCAATGAAAAAACTAGACAAACGGTATTGAAATCTGTTTCAGTAAGGTAGTGTGGGTTACAGAATTAGTATTTTAAAAACCAACAGCTTTTCTACACAAAGACAAATTAAGATCCTGGGCTGGGGGTATAGCAGTGGTAGAGCACTTACTAACATGCATGAGGCCCTGGGTTTGATCTCTAGCACTGGAAAAAACAAAAACAAACATATGAAATGCAAAGGGCAAAACTTAAGGAATGTGCAGAATCTTTCTGAAGAAAACACAAAATCTCTTAAGTAATTGGAAAAATACATAACGCTTTTAGAAAGGAAGACTAGATGTCATAAAGAAATAAACTCTCAAAATAGCCTGTAAATTCTCTTTGCATTTATCTATATTCAATTTAATTACAATGAAAATACTAAAAATTATTTTTTGGCAATCAGAAAATGATATTGAGGTTCATCTGAAAAACAAACATGCAATAATAGCTACAAAGACACTAAGAAAAAAAAGGAGAAATAGAGGGGGTATGCGGGTAGAGGAAAGGCAGGCACTAGCTTTCCAGGAAAAAAAAAAAAACATACTGTGAAGCTAAAATAATGAAAAAGAAAAGAGAACCAGTTTGGCATGGGAAAAAAGAAAAAAGGAACAGACTAATGAAAAGACAGCAGTGAAAAGTTCAGAAATGGATTTAAATGTTCTGGTAACTGATGGGAAAATAAAGTTAGATTTATTTATTTATTTATTTATTTATTTATTTTGGTCTTTTTCAGACAGGGTTTCACTATGCAGTTCAAGCTGGCCTTGAACTCACAGTGATCCTCCTGCCTCAAGCTTCCGGAGTGCTGGGATTACAGGCATGTGCCACCTGGCCTTAAAATTAGATTCTTACCTTGCTCCTTGTGCCAAAATAAAGGTAAAGACTAAACGTGAAAGAATGAGAAAATTTTCAGAAGAAAGCATGGAATGAATTTACAACCTTAGGCCACTTACAGCAAGAAGGAAAACCAGAGGTCCAACAAACTAGACTATGTGATATGTAACACTTCCAAAGAAAAGAAAGAAAGAAACCAAGTGGAAAGATTAATGAAAGAGGAGATGGCACTTGTTTACAAACAATACCGTTTGTTGACACAGGGTGAATTCTCTCATTTTACAGAGTTTACACTAATCAATGAGAAAGAAATAATGGGGAAAAAAATGGGGAAAGACCATAAATAGGTAATTTATAGGTACCTATGTAAAGATAACCTCATTCATAAACTGAAGAAATGCAAATGGAGTAGCAAGCAAATTCCATGTGCCAGGTCAGGTAAAAATTACAATTCCTGGTAACACTCAATTTGGTCAGAAATCTGGGGACACGGCAGTCTCAGCAAGGACTGCAGAAATGTGACGTGACGCCACCTTTTGGGAAGGAAATTAGGCAGTATTTATCAGGAATTTCAATGCAAAGCCAGAGGTCATCTGGCCTAGCAACCCCATGGCTCCAGCTTTACATGCAGCCAGACCCACACAAGTCTATCAAGACACTGACAAGAGAGCAATGACATACACGTGGCTGCAACTGTTCTAGAAAGCCAAGAGTCCACTGACAGGCTAGATAAACACAGACAGCGATACCTTGCTTGTCTAACGGCTCCAAGCTTGAACTTTCCACTACTCAAACAGCAAAGTTTGAAAAAAAATCTGCTCAGTGTTTGCAACTTTGCTTGATAGTCAAACTGAAAATCTGACTTGAAAAAACCCGTACAGGCCAAGGGTGAGTCATGTGCCACCGCCACAAAGGGGTGAGTGACGCTTTGGTCTAAGCACTGCTCTCGCCCAAACAACATACAGTGCTTGTGTAATTTTTGGGCCTCAGAACCAATTATTTGGTTTTCTATTATTTCCTATGGGAAAAATATGTTCAATCCTCGAACTTTTGGG
Source organism: Erethizon dorsatum (assembly GCA_028451465.1). NCBI lineage: Eukaryota > Metazoa > Chordata > Mammalia > Rodentia > Erethizontidae > Erethizon > Erethizon dorsatum. The sequence continues at coordinate 34,173,323 of CM051831.1, forward strand.
GGTTCGAACTCGAATTTGGAATGAATTGAGTTCAACAACTGAGCTATCACTGGGTAAACAAAATATAGTACAACCATACAACAGAATACTAAGGAAACATTTTAAAACTGATATATATATATATATATATATATATATATGCTAGTATAAGCATAAAATTGCTTCTGGGGAAACTTAGAAAAACTGTTAACCATGCCTATATGAAATGGGTCTGGGGTGCAGTGGGAGAGATTTTTGCATCCTTTATCTTGGAATTTTTGGGCTGCTTGAATTTTCTAATCATATATATGATTTATTGTAATGTATTAAAAATGATGATCTGAAGAATATTTTAGAATGTTTTTTTCCTCCTTTCCTACACTAAGCATGTTTTCTATATAATACATGTTTCAAATATTTTGCTTTTAAGCCAAGAAATATTTGTTTTTTTCTTTTTTTTTTTTTTTTTGTGGGTACCGGGGGGTCGACCTCAGGACCTCGCGCGCCAACAGGCACCCGTGCCGCTGAGCGATATCACCGGCCCCTTTTTCGTATGTGGGATCCGGGAGTCGAACTCGGGCCCTCGCGCTTGCAAGGCAGGCGCTTATGCCGCTGAGCCATCTCACCGGCCCTGTTTTTTTCTTTAATTACAGTGGTACCTCAGTTCAAGAACTTAATTCTTTCCAGGATTCTGGCTGCAAACTGAATTGGTCCCAAACTGAATCAAATTTCCCCATAAGGTCAACATTGAACCTAACCATTGAATTTGATTCGGTTCTCGTCCAACTTGGTTTGTGACCAGAATCGTGGAAAGGATTAAGTTCATGAACTGAGGTACCACTGTATTTTAAGATATTTATTTTTCATTTTCAAACCAGCTCCCCCTTCAGTCTTCTTCATGAACATAGCTGCTAGGTTTGCTCTGCTCCGAGGCCCAGCGTGCTGTTACAACTAAAATCCACACTAATTTTGCAAGTGATCATCAACATAAAACATTAACATAGCATCTTTCTACCACAAAGGGAACAAGCCCTACCTCTGTAGATTACCTTCCTCCCATCCCTGCCCCACCTCCCCATCTGCATTTGGCCCAGGATGATAAATGTCATGCCAAGAAAGTTATCATTATAACCAACCCACTAAGAAGTAGGGGAAAATGATTTAATTTTGACAACTAAATGAGCTTTGACAAATGAGTTAACTAACACTCTAACCAACTTGCCCTGATAAAAATCAGGCAGTTTTTCTACTTTGATGAGAAAAATTCATCTTCACTCCATCATCTGCAGTGAGCAGCCACCCAGGGTCTGGGTGGCCTGACCACACAGGTCAGAAACTACCTTCCGGACGTGTCTCAGGCTAAGACCCTTCCCTACCCTGAAGGCCTTCTCCGGAGGCTTCCTGGGCTTCTCTGCTCATCCCCTCCTCACAGTTCTAAGTCTTTCTGGGTATCTGGCCCCACTCCCAACCTCACTAAGTTCTTCTCCCCTCCAGCTCGTGAACCATGGAAGGAGAGGAAATGAGACAGTGGGCAGAGGGGCCTAGGAGGCAGTGGGTAGCACAGAGGCGGGAGGGGAAGATAGTTTGGTCTCTGCGAGCAAGCTTATCAGGCTGGAGTCCAGAAGCTGCTCCCCTGGACATCCCAATGGCCTCCCAGGCCTGCATCCCAAGGGCAGGGCCAGAGCTGGGCTTCCTGTGAACTGCAGCAGGAAGGTCCTGCCAATGCTCCACTTCTGCATGTTCTAGTTCTTTTTTTTTTTTTTTTTTTTTTTTTGTGGGTACCGGGGGGTCGACCTCAGGACCTCGCGCGCCAGCAGGCACCCGTGCCTCTGAGCGATATCACCAGCCCCTTTTTCGTATGTGGGATCCGGGAGTCGAACTCGGGCCCTCGCACTTGCCGGGCAGGCGCTTAAGCCGCTGAGCCATCTCACCGGCCCTGCATGTTCTAGTTCTAAGGCCACCCTGAGTGGTGCTGAGGCTTGGGAGAAGCTCCCAGCCCAGGTGGGCTCAGGCTGCTCAGGGGAAGGGAGCTGCGCCAAGCCCTGATTGTGAGGCAGGGAAGAGCTGCACACATGAAGGGTAGCCAGGGCAATTGATAAGACAATGGGTCCCAGGTCTCCCAGCAACACCTTTCTCACCGTGGGTGAGTCTCCAGTGCTTCCTCCGCTGCCTCAATTCAGCAAAGTCCTTTTTAAAGCATGGCCCTGGGACCTGCTAGCACACACGTTCTGCCCTATCCTGGGCCACGGTGGTAAACAACCCGTGACCACTCATGCTGTGGGAAGTCGAGTTTCTCCAGCCAGGAAGCTGGCTGGAAAGAACCAACTATGGGATTTTACATTTCTCCCTGTTTAACTATAATGATCAAGGGCAAAAACCTGAAATCAGCTTAAATACCCAAGAAGAGATGGTAGTTTACCATATATGTAAGAAACATGGAAAAAATGCCCAAGCACAGAAATGGCAGGTATAGTCATGTTATTACTTACGTTTATATATGCACAGGGGATACCTGGAACAATCAATTTTCAACTTACCAAACTTCTTAGGAAATTGTACTAAAAGGCGCTTTTACTTTTCATACTGCATTAGGATTATTCCTTCAACACACAGATCCCATATGCATGCATGTGTTGTTTTAAGCTACTAAACTAGTGGTACCAAAAACTTAGTGCTCATTAATTACAGAAGCAATAGGAACAGAAATAGCAAAGGGAAACTCATTTAATTGTCATTAATAATATAACATATTTCATCTCACTGGCTTTTTACCATCATTACAGCCTCTCATGAGATCAGGGGCCAGATTCCTACACACAGTGCTAGAGTCGAGAACAGGACATGCTAGAACAAAAGTGAAGGCGGGGACACTCCAGGACAAGGAGAAAGGCAACAGGGACATGCCCCAAGAGTCAGCCCAGGATGTCAGTCTGCTTGCTACTTTCCTGGGCCTGCATGAGCTGAAGAGAACTTGCACCACTCCAACCCTGGGCCAGGTCAGAGGCCTGCCAGGAACTCAAAGGACCTCCTTGGGTCTCATACCCTTCTAGAAGGTGAATGGGGCTCCTGAGATTTATGTCTTTTCTGGCTGAATTCTCACAACAACTCCATGGAAGAAAGGCAGAGGAGGCTGACGTGCATGGAGGATTTGGTCCTCTCTGGGAAGCAGGCATTGTGCATGGTCCCACGTCAGAGATGAGGGCCATGGGGTCTCAGAGGAGCAAGACCCAAATCCGCATGCTGCAGGTCACACTGGGCCAAGGTCTGAGCACAGGCCTGACTGGGCTGGCCGCTGCCCTTCTCCAGGCCCGGCATGGACATGGGCAGCACATCACAGACATGGACAGCACACAGTCTCTGCAGAGCACCCCACAAATAGTTCCGGAGCACACACTCTGTGAGCCAGATAGGTATGAGGGAGCAAAATGTGCTGATCCAGGCACTACCCACCTGTCCCAAGGTGAAAGGTGATTTCCTGAAGCCAGTGTGAGCGCAGCTGGTGGACCACCACTGTACCCTGGGAGGATCCCACCCTCACCCCCTTCTGGGCTGTCTCCTGGCCCACGGAGCCACACGAGTGCCCGAACTCCAGCGCCATGTGTCCCACAGGCGTCCAGGAAGTGTGTGGGGAAAGCAGCAGTGCTGGCCAGGAGCTTACAGACTAGTTTCCAATGCGACAGCAACAGGTACTGGTTTGAATCCAAAACCTGAGGGTGTGGTGGGAGTAGCTTCACAGAGCTGGCTAGGAAGCTCCTCAATTTATTTTTATTTTTACTTTCATTTATTTATCCTATTTATTTTGTGGTGCTGGGAATGGAACCCAGTGCCTCACACACGCTAGGCAAGGGATCTGCCATGGAGGCACAGAAATGCCTAATTTTAAAACTGCATTTTTTGGGCCGGTGAGATGGCTCAGTGGCATAAGCGCCTGCCTTGCAAGCGCGAGGGCCCGAGTTCGACTCCCGGATCCCACATACGAAAAAGGGGCCGGTGATATCGCTCAGCGGCACGGGCGCCTGTTGGCGCGCGAGGTCCTGAAGTCGACCCCCCGGTACCCACCAAAAAAAAAAAAAAAAAAAAAAAAAAAAAAAAAAAACTGCATTTTTTTTTCAGTTGCTCAAAAATATATTTGTTTATAGCATAGGTGTGGCACAGAGAACACAGCTCATAAGCTAAGCCAGGATCCAGGGTGGCCTGAAAGACTCAACTCCATGGAGACCTCCAACAGGTCTCAGAGGAAACTAGGCAGCTCTGGGGCACAGGGAGCCATCGTGACATCAGCTTTCCTGCTCTCTGGTTCCACAATGGACACTGCCCTGTGGCTGCCATCTGGCTGGCTCCCTAACACGAGCATCTCCCTCCTGAAGCATCTCTGTCCACAGGAAGTCTGGGGGTCTTTTAATCCCCCCCCAAAGGAAACCACCCCAGTGAGGTTCAGGCCCCCAGTCCAAAACAAAGACAGGGCACTGGAGGAGGTGACTCACTGGGAAGCTGTCACCCAACTGGAGAGCAACAGAGGGCAGAGCCCCTGTCCTGAATACTGCCTCAGGCTAGACTTCCAACTAGGCACATGGGGGCACCCAGGCTCTCGGTGGCAGCTCCTCCCCATGCCTCCCTGTGGGGCCAGAATCATGCTGCTTATTCTGGGTGCCACTCATCCCCATGCACGTCCTCTCCCGGAGGCCCCAGCAGGCAGCCCCACCCCAGATAGCACACTTCTCTATCCTCGACAGAAAAGACTGCTGGGGCCTGGCCAAACCTCTGGGGCCCTGTGCGATGCAGAATGAGGCCCACCTTGGTGACAGGGGTACTGGACAGGTTATAGTTCCCCACCCTGCTCCAAGGTTATGACCCTCTGGCCACCACTGGGGGCCCTTCAGCGACACATACTTAAAGCCAGGCCTTACACTGTTCAGACAAATTCAAACCCTCTCTTTAGGCCCTCAACAGGGGTGCAAAAGCCAATGGGTAACTGCAGGCAGGTAGCAATACTGTTCAGATGTCAGATGGACAGACACAGGGCATATGCACAGGGCAAAGGGGCAAGAAGGAAAATGAGGAGGTGCCCTAGCCACTCCCTGAGAGCCTTCATGGATGCACCCCACATGGATATGGAGGTGGCACAGGCTCTGCAGGTGCTGGGGTTGGCCTAGAAAGCAAAATTGCAACTGTTCTGTCAGAGAAAGAGAGGGAAGAACCAGGGCCACATCGGGGCAGCCTGCAGTGTGGTACACTGTGGGGAAGGTACAGGGAGGGTTTAAGGATGGCCAGGAAAGCACCAGAGTGCATTTTATGGTGTTGGCCACATGAGACTGTCAGCTCAGTCGCCTTTTTTCTCCGCTTCCACCTCACCTTCCTCCCACCTGAAAAGGAGCAGGAAGCCCAATTCTGCTGGTTATACCCCAAGATCCTATGTGAATTACATTTTCCAGGGGTGCATCCCCGCTACCCACCAGCCCTGAGCTCAGAGGATGAAGTCTCCTGTCTGCCAGGAGCCCTCCCACCAGAGGAGGCCAGGCAAGCTGGGCTCTAGGCCCCGGGATCAGCAAACTCTCTCACTCTTGCCCTTCTTCTCTTCTGGGGTGATCTGGGGACCACAGCAGTGGGGTGGCCTCCTCCAGTCAGTCAGCCATGAGAGTTGAGGGTGAGGCTGGAAGGCCAAGCCCCTGGACTGGAAAGCACTCCTTTGGCTTCTCTCCTGCTGTGCCCCATTCACACCCTCCCCATGGGGACTTTAGGCAGCAGGATGACCAGGCTGAGGACAGTTCAAGACCTTCCTTGGTTTCCCCCACCCCACTGAGACCCTCATGTAGGTGGGGAAGGTGGGGTTCAGGGGCGAGCTTCTGTCACATGCTGGGGCATCTGTCTCCTTTTCTGGCTATTGGAGAGCTGTCTGAGGCAGTGACTCTGACAGGAAGGAAGTGGGCACAGAACCATGTGACTTCTCCCAGGCTTGGTCCTTTTCCCACTCAATACCAGCTCTGAGGAAGACTAAAAGAAAAAAAAAAAAAAAAAAAAAAGAAAAGAAAAAGCAGGAACTGCTGGAAGGCCACGTTATACAGTTCGGAATTGTTTATTTTGTAAACAAACCAAATGGCAATAAATTATGCTGAACTTTTAATAAGACGCACATCATATTAGGTCTGTATTTTTGCCAAGAAAAAAAAGGTAGGGGAAAGAGAAAGAAAAATGCCTTGAAGTAAGGATCACAAAAGGGGTTTCCTGTTTTGAGATACGGATGCATTTCCTTGACCAAAACCAGACTGATCAAAATGCCAAATCAAAAATTATGAAAACTACAAACAGGTGACAGATTTGAACTTGCTTCCCTTCCTGCCTAGACCCCGGGCAGCAAGCCCCACCCCCCAGCTCCTGTGCTTGGCCAGCACCTAAGGCAGCATCGAGGGCCAAGGCATGACTGCCAGGGCCAGGTAGGAAGCAGCTCAGAGTGCTAGAGTCTGCTGTGGCTGGCGAATTAGCACCCCGTGTTTCACTGAAGTCTGGAGGACCCCATAAAACATCCTGCCCTAGACGAGCATCCCATGTAGAGCCCACAGAATGCCCCGTGCCGGGCAGGTGCTGGCACAAGGACAGCCATTCTTGCAGCACTGCAGACACATCAGAGTCTAGGTGTGGGTGCCAGGGCGAATTCCCCACAATGGAGCAGCACAGGGAGGAATGCTGTGTTTCTGCTTCCGTTTTCATGGTCTTTGCTATTCTGCTCCTCCAGGCTTTAAATGCACCTCTCCCTCCAATGGAGAGCCCTTTCCTTAGTTTCCCCTTAGGGAACACCCACTTACCTTCCAGGAGCTAGGCACAGGTCTATTCTCAGAGCCCGCCTGTCTCCACTAAGCTACCTAGTCCCTCCCATGGGACTCCCTTCCCCCTTGGCTCTCTTGTATGCTCTTAGGGACAGCTCCCTGCCACCCACCCAGGGAGGCACACAGCACTGTTGCTGAAGGCTCTCCCACCCTCTGTGCCTGGCAGAGTTGACTTGTCCTTTGTGGAGGCATGAAAGTTGACATCTGTGAACTGTTAGGATGACAGGGCTTAATCCCCATCTGCTCTAAGTTTCCCCTCCCAGAACAAACTCCAAGAAGATGCGGGGCTCCCTGTATGTACTCCTAACACAGCCCTGATGGCATCAGCAAGCTGTGTTCCTGGCCATCTTCAAAGTGGGGAGCAGAAGGCAGCCAGGACCCACAGCAGGGACCCCTGGTGGCTCCTACCCACAGCACCCCTGGGAGGGCATCAGCACTCCTGGCCCTGGGTTGGCCATCTCCTCTGGGACACTAGGGCCCAGCACTTAGCCATGGGCAGAGAGCAGCCTTCCCACTAACAGCAGGACACAAGGGAGTCACCAGAGCCCCAAGGGAGATGCAGCCACCCTTGGGGAAGGGGGAGGGAGAGGGAGAGAGAGAGGGAGCAAGTAAGAGATCTGTGATATCGCTACATTTTAAAAAACATAAAAGGATAAAAGGAAAATGAGAATATTATGATTAATTTGTCAATAAATAGACAAAATAGGCCTCCTTATAAAAATATAACAGTAATATAGACATGGAAGAAATAAAAACCTGAGTAATTTTATGTGTGCATATGTACGTATACATACATTTAATTAAATCCATAATCAAAGGCAGCAAATTAGGTCTGAACACCTCTTAAAGGTCCCACCTCCTACACTATTATAATGGCAACTGAATTTCACATGAGTTTTAGAGGAAAAAAAATATTCAAACCACAGCAATATATGACCAAAATATATAATCAACTGTATCTCAATACAGTAGCACAAATAACTACAACATGAAAACTATTTTCCATAGCATCAAATAATAAAATACAGAAATAAATTTAGTACATGATGTATAAACTGCATTTAAAACTGCAAAGCACTACTGAAAGAAACAGGAGACTTTGATCAATGGAAAGCTATACCACGTTCATGGAAACATACTCAGGGTTAGTGTCACCAGTCACCAGTATTCTGCAGATGCCTCCCAATGCCAAAAGCCCAACACACTTTTTTTTTTTTTTTTTTTTTTTTTTTTGTGGGTTCTGGGGGTCGACAGGACCTCACGCACCAGCAGGTGCCCGTGCCGCTGAGCGATATCACTGGCCCCTTTTATCGTATGTGGGTTCTGGGAGTCGAACTCGGGCCCTCACGCTTGCCAGGCAGGCGCTTACGCCGCTGACCCATCTCACCGGCCCGACTTCTTTTTTAAAGAAATGACTTTGATTTGAAAATTTATAAGGATGCAAAGGACCTAGAAGATCCAAAGTAATATGTGAAAAGAACAAAGTTGAAAGACTCATACTACCTCATTTCAAAATTTACTATAAAGATACACTAATCAGGCAGCATGAGATTGGAATGAAAGCAGACAGATCAACAGCACAGAACAGAGTCCAGAAACAGACACATGTTCAGTCGTTTGATTTTTTTTTTTTAATGCTAAGGCAATTCAATGGAGAAAGGCAAATCTTTTCAATAAAAGGTGCTGAAACAATTGCATAGACATATATTTAAAAAAAAACTTCAATCTTTTCTTCACGCCATACAAAAAATGAATTTGGGATGGAATACAGGCCTAAATGTAAAAGCTAAGATTATAAAACTTTCAGAAGAAAACATAGCAAAATATCTTTACAACCCTCGGATTGACAAAGGCAAAGATTTCTTAGAAAGGAAACAAAAAGCATAAGCCATAAGAAAAGGATAAAATGATGTTCATCAATAAATACCTTCAAAAGATACAATTAAGAAAATGAAAAGGCAAGCTTCAGATTGGGAGAAATAATCTCGATGTTATCTGACAAAGGACTTGTGGCCCAAATACATAAGAATTCCTACAAATCAAAACAAGACAAACCACCTTATATAAAAAATGTGTAAGAAAACTGAGTAGTCACTTGACGAAAGTAAGTCAGTGGATGGCCAGTAAGCACAGTGAAAGGTGAGCACTACAGTCCCCCTACCATATTGGTGGCCCCCCAGCAATGAGTCTGGCACCTGCAGCTCCCCCTCTATGCCCCACACAGGAAAAGGGACCTCTGGAGAAAGGTGGCCGAGATGCCCTGTAGAGGTAAGCAGAGCTCCCAGAGGTCACTTGAACACAGAATCCAGGCGGCAGACGTGTTGTATTTCATTCATGCTGCATGACAGACATTGCACTTGAAGAGTGCAGCTTTGCAGCTCCCTGAGGGGTACAAAGCACGGGCCTCACCCCAACCCTAGGCACTGGCAATCACCAAACCCATGAGCACTTGCTGGGAGTGGTGGCTACAGTGCGCCCCTCCCAGGCCCAACAAGGACTCCTGACCCCTGTCTGGGCCCAGGGCTCTACTGGGGTCCTAGAGATCAGTCTCCCCAGTGAGGGCTCTGTCCAGAGCCCACTGTCAGAGCAAGGCAGTGCGTGAATTCACACATCCTTCCCATTCTGCCCAGACACAGTGAAAAGGACACGAGTCAGGACATCCAGACTCAAGGTCCCATTTTGGCACCTCTCTGACCTCCGGCAAAATACATCCTTCATCACAGCCTTGATTTTTGTCTTTGCAGCATTTGACAAAGCAACTTCCTAAAGATTCTCAGAAAATGTTTTAAAAACCAAAAATCACTTACCCAAGATAACTGAAAAATGCACCTGTACTACAAATTTAAGACAAAAAAAGGAGAAGTTAAGCAAAAGGTTGGAAAAAAGAGAAAGTGTTTGTCACAAGAAGACCAGGTAAATGAATGTAGGTGTGTCTACACCATCACCATCACAGTGGTTAAAAAGAAGGACAGGGAAAAACTCAACTTGGTCTGTTCTCATGCAAGAGTATCTTCCAAGCATCTGTAGTGGGGAAAAAACCCAAGGTACAAAACAAAGCACAGTACGTGTTATTTATGCATAGTAAAGATGGGGTGGTGACACTAGTATGTCTGAATGCGCACTGCGCTGGGAAATATTTTACCTCTTTTACATCATTTGGATATTCTCCCTAGCATGATAATGTGTTACCTACACTTTAAACAATTAACAAGTAAGTTAATAGCTGCTATAGCTGCTATAGCTGCTGCACCCCAAGAGGAACCCTGTTCTCAAGGGCCTTTGGATGTCCCTGGCCCAGGGACTGTCGCAGAGATACCCCTCTCCTACCATGGCCCCAGGAAAGGGGCTTCCAGGGTTTCTCAGCCCACAGCTGTCTGAGTCATTCTCTCTTCTTCCTGGGTACAGCCAGCCTTGTGTTCCTGCTAGTAATTCCAGTGCACACTGAGGCCTCAAGGAAGCCATGGCTAACAGACAGAGGTGTAGCTGCCAAGGTTCCCATCCCCTCTCCGGCTTCCTTACTCTCGTTAACTAATGCAGCTGGCACACCTTCCCAGGGTCTCCTTCCTTCCACACCAGGGCAAGGCTCAGGCAGCCCTATCTGCCTCTCTGCACCACTTCACAGGGACTCTTCCTTCTGAACCTGTCTCCTCCTCCACCTGCTGGAAGAAGGGCCCCCAAGGTACACTCCAAGGTGAAGGCCACAGTCACCATTATACTCACCAATCAGCTTTTGGGGTTCACTCTTTCAAGTGTCTGCCTGAACCGAAACATCAAAACTGCCTCTGCTAGCAGGGTAAGAATTCTGCGGCAGGGGCACTGGAACAGGCTTCTCGCTATCGGAGGTCACAGACAAGCAGGGACCGAAGGCTGGGATGAGACATCAGTGTGGATTTGCCCGCTGGTGGATACATCTGTACATGTCACCGCAGGTGTATGGGGGTCGCTGTGCACAGCATGTTTCCTATCTGTCTGCTGGAAGGGCCTCAAGGCAGTGAGACCCCCAGCACCACTGAGCAGCCTAAGTTTCTAGCACCATCCTCCACCACCTGGGCTCCTGGGAGGAATGGCTAGGTCCAGGCCAGGGCCAGGGAAACACAAGATGAGCCTGGAGTGCCTCTTAGTGCCAGGGGACACAGGACCCAGTCTGAGAGAGCACCCAGTGGTCAAGGCTGGTCAACCCAAGGGTGGCAAAATAATGCAGTACTGGGTCACAACTGTGCATCCCTGTGGTCCACAATAAGCGAGATACATGACCAAATTAATAAGTGGGGGAGACAAATCTCTCAGGAGGAAAATCCCAAATTGATACAGATGCTCCTCCCTAAGGAGGCAGAACCTGACTTCCTGCCCTGAGGCAGGGTGCAGGGGCACCAGTGGGGACAGACATAAACACGAGTCCTGTGTGTATGCAAGAGCCACAAGGGAGGGTGCTAAAGTCCCCTGGGAACGTCCATCCTGAAAAAGATGGATAAGTGAGTTATAGCCAGGCCATACTATGGAACAACACACAGCAGTAAAGCTCATGGATGAAGACTGCACATACTGGTACAGGTAAACCTGGAACCATGATGCTGAGTGAGAGGAGGAAGGGTGGAATGGGATATGTGGAGAACGTTGCCATTTATATATAGCTTTAAAACACACGAAACACCGTCATACACACTGACAATTACAACATGCAGGAGAAGTATTTATACCAAACTCCAGAGAGAAAGCCATCTAACTGGCAGAGCAGGTGCATGTGTTTACAGGTACTATTGAGTTCCTTCTTTAGGAAGTTAAACTGTGTCGTTCGAACCTCCCAGAAGTCCATAGCAGTGCTGCACAGGCTTGGGATCAGCCAGGAAAGGTCAGCCAAGGGGCCGAGGGCAGGCATCTCCAGGACACTGGAGCTGATGTGGGACCAGATAGGCAGGCTACAGGGTGGTGTCTGCAATGGCAGGATAAGAAAGAAAATGGCTGCGGACAGAAGGATGGGGAAGTACAGAGATAGGAAGAGGCAGGCCCAGGCACAGCCAACCCAGGCATAGCAGGCCCAGGCACAGCAGACCTGCAGCTGCCCCAGGAGCTGGTGTGGTGTAGATGGGAGGGGCCCGCTGCCTTCTGTCACAGGCTCATCCCCCTCAGCCAGGACAGCTCTTTAAGAAGCAAGGGCTTCTGCATCCCACACTGTTAGTGACTTGGAGGCCCCGCAGCCCCACAGCAATACCATCCCCTTCCTCACAAGAGCCGGAAGCCCAGTTGCTCCTCTTCCTCCTCTGCCCTGGATGCAGCCATCATGAAAGCTCCTGGCCATAGCCTGTCCTCACTCTCTCCTAATACTACCCCACACCATAGCAGCACAAGCCCCAGCCTAGGTCCAGCTGTCTTCTCACATCCACATTGGGCATCCGAGTCAGCTCCACATGAGCATGGCCAGGGACCCTTCTGTGCCCCCCTTGCCTCAGTTGCTCTCCAAGGGCCTAAAGCCCACTCGGGACCTCTGCTCACATCCAGGCTTCTCTGAGGAAGCATCTCTGGTGGCCTGCAGGACCAGTGTCCCACCCCACTGAGCAGGCCACCAGGGCCCTCCTGGCCAGCTTGCCCGGAACCATTCAGTGGAAAAGCACACAGACCACATGTTTCTACAGTCCTGATCACACAGAACCAACCAGCTCATCAAAATGAGCTTAGTCATCAGAAAAGATGAAATTATAAGCAGTATTCTAGGAAGAATTATGTAGTTCGAGGAAACAAGGGAGTATAAAGTACATTTTACAAAGATCCCCAACACAGATAACACATAATTACTTCTGTACTTTACAGTCACCATCATGGCTATTTGATCTCTATTTACTGAAGGCAAAAGATGTCCATGCTGTGTGGGTGGTGGGGACAGAGGCCCCACAGCAGCAGCATCACACAGCCTGCGGTGCGGCCATGTCCATGCACAGGTTGGGAGGATGACATGTGGCCCCAATGCTGTCCTTCTTACAGGGTTGAGGTTGGAGAAAAGTGTCTCAGGGCTGACATGTGGGTCTCCTCCTCCCAGCTGTGTGAAGACGGAGTTGAAGCTGCTCCCCATCTCCCACTGTGGACGCCTTTGCTAACCAAACACCAGAAACAAACGAGGTAGACACAAATGGATGACAACAGCTTTAAGATGTCATCACACCTGCCAATTCTGCACTGATACAGAAGGCTCATGTGAGCCACTTGCCAAGCCCTGGCACCTGACCCCTGGGGGAGACTCCTAGACACCCTCTGCCAGCTACACCCTGAATGAGGTCGAGTCCTGGTGCTTCCTAGCATTGCAGGGCAGGAGGAGCTGAGTAACAGCCCAGCCAGAGCTACCCATGGCACCACAGGAGGCAGCTGCCTGGGGCCAGAGAATGTCATGGCACAAGATGACAGGGGAAATGGAAGGCAGACATGGGAACACACACCTGTCATCCCAGCACTCTGGGAGCCTGAGGCAGGAGGATTATAAGTTCAAACCCAACCTGGCCAACTTAGTGACTTAGCAGGATCACATTTCAAAATAAAAAAAGGGCCGAGGATGTAGCTCATGCAAACACCTTGATTTTAATCCCCAATACCGCAAAAGAGGGAGGGAAACTAAGTCCTGACAGTCAAAAGCCCCCGACTGTCAGGCCCAGAGTAAGAATACCTTGACTTCTCAGTTATGGAAGCGGATCGATTCCCTTTACTTACATGCATCCGAGTTGGTTCCCATCACTGGAAATCAAACACATACCAGCCACCTCCTGGACATGGCACACACCTTCCAGTGAGACCCAGGCGGCACCGGGGCCCTCACCTCCCTGCTGGACAGGCCTGGGATAGAAAAGAGGATGACCACAACCACCTGGTCCCTCTGTGAGACTCCATGTCCCACGGGCCCCTAAGGGGATGAGGATGAATCCACTCCAGAAAGGAGCCAGGTCTGGTCACAGTCACCCCAATGGGGACAGACCAAGGCTCTCCTGAAGAAATCCACTGCAGGCTTCTGGCAGAAGGCACCCAGCTGTGTCCCCAAGAAAGGGCCATTCATTTAGAAGGGCGTCCACCCCCTCGCCCTTGGCTGACTTCCGGCCAGCCCTGTTTGATCCCTGAAGGCTGGGGGAAGCCTCCATTCAGGGAGGAGCCCGCCAGCTGCCTATAAGCAGGAGGAGCTGAGGCACAGAGAAAGGAGCCAGGCCCACAAGGAGCATCTGTGGATAGCCAGCTGAACCCCACAGCCCCAGCATGCTTGTCCCTGCAGAGCCTGAGAGGTGACCGTCCCTGATTTCTCCCAGCCTAACATTCTGCACTGCCCGCACCTAGGGACAAAAACCTTCAAGCTACAAGTCCTGGGGAAAGAGGTGCTTCCCCAGAGACCATTCCCAGGGCGTGGACCTCTGCGGGTGCTGGCTAATTCTCCCCCACACTGTGCGCATGCACGTGTGCGTGTGTGCATGTGCCCTGGCAAGCAGCTCCGGTGCATGTCAACATCTGGGTCTGCTTTCAATTGCACTGGAACAATTCTACCTGATAAACAAAAAACAGATCCAAAATAACCTTTGGCAAGCAGCATATTTTTAAAAGAAAGAGAAGATCCGAATGAACTGGCAAGAGTAATGCTTAAGCAAACAAACTTGGTCAAGTCAAACATCCACGGTGCACATCAAAAAGCCCCTCAAAGGGCTCCCTGTGAACCACAGCCGGCAGTGGGAAGAAGGCTGGAGCAGACGCACTGCTGGCCTGGATGGGACTGACTGCCCATGTCCCGCCACTGGCCACTGGCCTTTCATGCAGGTCACAGGGTCAGACCATGAGCTGCAGCCAGGAAGGCAGAGTTCTGCTCAAAGTAAGAGAGGGCAGAGGGCCCAAGCAGGTGCTCTGACTCCAGACAGCGCCTCACTGGAGCCTACTAGGCAGTGACAGTGAGGGCCCATGGGCAGCAGCATGGCCCAGGGGAGTCTCAGCATCCCAGGTGTGATGGGCTATAGTGCCTCCTGACAGAGACCCACTCAGGGCCAAGGCCCAGGCAGAATCAGGTCTGGACACTGCCTGCTCCGCATCCCACTGCCAGCACTGCTCAAGGGGACCCACCACCCTCCTCCCTCCCCAAGCTACAAAATAGCAGAAGAGCAGACAGTGTGATGCCAGCCCAGCCCCACCACCAGCAATAAAGTCAAATCCCCACACAGCTGCAGCAGGATGCCTGGTCCCCACTTCAGAGGCCAGTGAGCTGTGCAGGGACACAGCTATAAGAAGCCAGGCTCTGGGGGGCTCTAGAGCACAGGCTCCACAGCACTGGCCAGGGGAGGGCTCCCCAGGGACCACTCAGAAGACAGGAGGGAGGGATCCACACAAACACTGCTCCCAGCACAGGACCTGCACAGTGTAGTTCCCTCAAGACCCCTGGCAATGGGCCCAGAGCCCTTCTTCCTGGCTTTGTGGGGTCTGCAACCTCCAGGTATTGGCCTCATCCCCTCTCCCACCTGACACACACAGTGTACCTCTGTGCACAGCCAAGTTTCTAGAACACACTGTTGCTGGAGTGGGCTGCAGAGGCCACACTACACCAGACCCCTTCTCTCTCAAGGCCCAAGTCTCCTAAGACAGGGGTGATCCTGAAGGGCCTATGGAGCTGCTGGCAGGCAGGGTCCCGCCCAGGGACCCATGGCAGCTGGAGAAATCTGAAACATGGAGGCCAAACCAGGGGACAGCTCCAAGGATGTCACAGACCACTGCACAATCACAAGTGACACATGGAGGCCAGGTGATAGGTACACAAGCTTTGGAGACAGATCCCTATGTCTAAATCACAAGATTTAACTTCTCTGGGCCTTGATTTCTCTTTGCCCTAAAAAGAGGCAGGGAGTGAGAGAAAGGAACTGGCTATGGTGTGGAGGGATAAACCCTGGTGTCACTGTCACCACCGTGCAGCTTCGCCCACTGTAGCAGAGGGGCAATGGAAGCACTGCATCTGGTCTCCCGAGTGTTGTCAGGGAAGGTGGCAGCCCCCACAAAAGGGACAAGAGTATTAGTATATGCTAATGTGCAGGAGGCCATGGAGAGACCAGGAAGAGCCAGAATAACAGGTCTTTGTGCCTCTCTGAGGAGGGGAGAAGACAAGAATGGGGAGAAAAGGGCTGCAGCCTGGGAGAGATGAGGAGAAACAGCTGGGAGGGGATCTGAGGCAGCCAGGCAGGTGGGAGGGGCGAGGGGCTGCACACAAGCCTGCAATAGAGTGAGGCTGCGTGTGCTGAGTGCTCCACATGGCAGCGAGGGGAACACAGGTTGCATGGTGCCAAGCATGGGTAGCCACAGGGATGCCCTGGGTGACCACAAGCCACCCTGGGGCAGGGAGGGGACCCCTTCAGCCTCCCTGGCAGAATGGGCCCAGGCCAGGCCTCGGATCCCCACGCAAAGGTCTCTCCAGCAGAGAGCGGCTCTCCAGGACCAAAGCCGGGTGAGGCACAAGGGAGGCACAGGAGACGAGAACAAAAGTTGCTCTTTCTCTGGGTCTATTTTTGGTTTCAAAAAGCCACACAAGGAACAGATGAATGCCAGCTCGTTGTAGAGCTGAACACCACTTACACAGCCAAGGACATGAAAACTCTTGTTCAGCTCCCTAATTCTATGTCTTGCTCCCCCCAAGACGCAGTCACTGTTCACAGTGAGCCATCAGCTTGCAGGTCTCTCTGATGGGTATGCACACAAATACATGTGGGTATGTGCAGCTTTCCTGTGTAAAGTGGACCACACCATACATATCATGCTAAGACTTGCTTTTGTACTCAGCACTACAGTCACAAAATATTTACTAAGGGCCCAAGAACAAGACTGCTGGAAGTCTCTGCACTTATAGTTCAGGTGATCCTTGAGCTGTCCTTCCATATAGATGGTGTCATGGTTCCAGGGATGTGCAGTACCCCAGATCTACATGGCCAGTCCTCTGGGGCCACACATGGAGCTCATCTCTGTTGGCTCTCGGTCTGAGCACTGCTGAGGTAAACACCCCCTGTGCACGTTTCCTCAGACCACTGCCCTCTGAATAGTCAGAGAAAAGGCACAGTGTCCCAAGCTCGGCAGGAGGTGAGCAAGAAGCAGGCTTTGCGCTCCCACTCACAACAGGAGAAACCAACGTGGGTTCTGCAGGGAGCAGTGGGTAGAACAGCAATGAGCCTGGGCATGGGCTCTGACTACTGGGGCAACCCGGAGAGGCCGTCTCCCCAACCCCGGCTGTTGCTGCACAAGAAGCCCTCACACTTGCTCAGGCCGGTGGCACTGCATACATGGCCTGGAAAGTGCAGGCCAGGCCAGGCCGGCAGCAAGAGCCACCCGCATGAGGCCAGTGGCTGTCCACCAGGGGTGATGCCCCCAACAAACACTGAGGCTGCCTAGAGACAGTTCTGGTCATCACATCTCAGGCAGAGGAGTGGGTGGCAACTGGCGTGTCAAAGCAGGGATACTGCTAACCAGCCTGTGTCCAGGACAGACATTGGGTAGCAGTGGTGACATGTGGGAGGAACAGCCCAGCTCACACTCAGCACCTGAAGGGTTAAGCGGCTGCACTGCCCAGACCACCTCACTGCCTGTCTGCCTGCAAGGACTGCATTATGCCTGACCAGGAGATGGGCTGCTGCTGTTGCCCGCCCACCCGCCAGCCGTATGGTTTGCATTAGCTGCGCTCTGCTTGGCAGCGTGCCGTCTGGCGGCCTGCCTTCCCTCCCTGCCCCTCCATTCTCCGCCCCAACTCAAAGAAAATACCAGGATCCACATATAAAACCAGCGCACTCCCCTCCTGTCTCTTACCGTGTCTTGAATCAAACGAGCCCTTAAACTCCTGACCTTCCGCCCAGTCACCCCGGTTTGTTTCTCGGCAGCAGCAGCAGCAGTGAGGGCAGCCTGGGGGGGATAGCTGCCCTCCCCATTACCTGGCACTGGCACTGGGCAGCCTGGTGTGGCTTCTCCCAGGGTGTCCCCAGGAACACCCTCCCCTCCATCCTGGAAGGCCAAGGCCGGGGTGCTCTCCCTCACCTTTCTGAACCAGGAAGGCTCCCAAGCCAAGAAGGAAAGGGGGTTGGGAGCCTGAGAGCCTGGAAACACAACCTTGGACTTGGAAACAGCTGCAGCTTGCTCTGTAATTTTTCTCATCCTTTATAGCCAGGGGCCCCGACTGTAAAGGCTGGATCCACACAGCTCACAAACCTCTGCCTTATCTCAAACTCCTCTGAGCATCAGACCCATGGCAACCCACCTCTTAGAATTTGCCAAGCAGGTGCCCCATCCACTTCTGATTTACTGAGCCCCAAGCCCTGCTCCTGACTCACTGCTCTCAGCTCAGTGTCCCTGCTCTCAGCATGGGCTCCACTGCCTGCCCTGCTATTCTAAAAAGAGCCCCAGGCCATCTACGACATGTCTCTTGCTTCACCAAGCCCTGTGGGTCCCTCTCTTAAATACCCTGGAGACCTGCTGCAGTGCTGCCTGCTTAGTCTAAGCCACCTTAACCTGCCTGAGCCACTGCAAAGCCTCCTCATTGGGCCCAAACAGGTCCTGGCCCCCTGGAAGCCACTGTCCACGACATCTGTCTCCCCTGCCAACATGCATGCCACAGCACCCCACCCACACTGCCACCGGCTCTGTAAGAGGTTCTTCTCCAGCACCTTGAACCCGGCTTCTCTCCTCCAGACAAGGGCCTTCCTCCCTGTCCCCACCTGTTGCCTCTGTGCTGGCCTGAATGCCCTCCAACCCACGCCAGAGCACGTCCCTTTGGAAGTCCTTTGCTCTTCAGACCTGGGTGCCCGCTCTGTCCTTGGCCTCAGTGGGCTTCCTGTATGCCGTGCCCGCACTCAAGAAGGCACATGCCAGGCAGCTGTGCAGGCATGAAGGGCAGGGACTTGTCCTCATTGTCACACCCACAGTGACACCCTCATAGCCCTGTCCTGAACAGCTTGCTAAGGGGTGCTGCACTGCCTCTGTTCAACAGGTCGGGGACACAAAGGCTGGCTCTGACTCCAAGTTACCAGAACCAGTTTGTGCAAATAGTATGGAAAAGCAAAAAAAAAAAACCACCAAAACTCTGAATAGCTGGAACTTATTTTTAAACAAGACGTTAGAACAAAGTATTTTAGCAAAACTTCGAACAAAAGCAGGCTAGTGTCTTTATTTTAATAAGGCATCTCATTTGCCCTTTCCCTGTGACTCTTACAAGTCATGGCCTGTGGACGATTTCAACAATATTTATGGCATCTTCGTTATAGTCTCTTGAGAGAATTATAAATATTCTGTTGCATTGATGTGTTGGCTCTATGCACACTCAGAAAAACACTCAGCTTTCCTCTAAGGAGGAAAACAAAAACAGAAAGTCGCAGCAGAGCCCTCATGAGGCCAGGCGGTGAGGGGCTAGGTGCTGGCCTAAGGTGTGGCCAGGTCAGGCGAGGGAAGCGGGCAGCCTGCACCAGGAGTACTTCCAGGGCTCACCCAGCCTACTCTCTGAGTCCCTCCTCTCCCTCGCCCAGGCCTCAGGCTCCCTGTTCTCAGAGGGGCTGGGTCCCTTCTGTCAGGCAACATTTCCAATCTCGCCTCCTCAGAGAGAGCTCTCTAGACCTGAGCAGCCCTCCTATTCCCAATTATTGCTCTGTAAAGAAAGCAAGGCAGTGACCCAGGCACACCCCATGCTGAGAAGGTGACATCTGCGGACATGGCACCGTGGCCTTGGCCTATCCCATGCACCCTCTCCCCCATGACCTGGCCTCCCACCACACACAGTAGATGCTGCATAGCACGTGCTGAACGAACATGCCAAGAACTTCCTTTCATTTCCCATGGGAATACTGCACAGCAGACTTGATCACCAACATTTCTTCCTTCTTCAGATGAAGAAGCTGAGAGATGGTAAGTCACTGAGGCTGCAGTGAGTGGCGAGTCAGGCCCACAGGTTTCCCTAAATTCCTTATGAAAAGAATACCCTCCCCCCACTCGATCCCCAGTGTGCAGGGTGAGGAGTCTTCTTGGCTGAACCGGTTTTTCTTTTTTTTTTTTTTTTTGTGGGTACTGGGGGGTCACCTCAGGACCTCGCGTGCCAGCAGGCGCCCGTGCGGCTGAGTGATATCACCAGCCCCTTTTTTCGTATGTGGGATCCGGGAGTCGAACTCGGGCCCTCGCGCTTGCCAGGCAGGCGCTTACGCCGCTGAGCCATCTTACTGGCCTGATCCGGTTATTTCAAACATTGTCATGAACATTAATTCCCTGGCTTCTGCTGCCTGGAATTTAGGGACCTGTGGTGGGCCCAAGTTTTAATAAACACTGCAGCAACTGTTGCTGGCCCTCTCTCATCAGGGAAGAGTGTAAGAAACAAAGGCTAGCCTGAACCCCACCATGGAAGGGGAGGAGAACAGGAGCAAGGGCAGGGGCTGGAGGCTCTCACAGGCACCTGGGGACAGCTGGATGGGCCTGGATGGTCTATCCTTGAGACCTGGGGGCCCTGGTGGGCTCTCCCAAGCCCAACTCCAGCAGGACAGAGCACACTCGGGCCATGAGTGAAACAGCCCACAGGCAGGGTCTACACCTGGTACTTCCTCTTCCCCACTCAGCCTGCCGACCACATCCTACTGCTCTTCTAAAGATCACAAACCGCCGACGCCCCAGGCCCCAATCTCCACCATGAGGCGTTCCCTTTCCCTCAGCTCTACTGGGGTCTCTCACCTCTGGCTGCGCTACTCCTGCTCAGCGCTCCACCACACCCCTGGTGCAACCCTGACACCCACCCCCCCAGCACAGCCCTGACACCTCCCTGGCACCACCCTCCTGGCAGAGCCCTGGCATCCCCCAACTCAGCACCAACACCCCTTGTCTGAGAAGCAGGCCAGAAGCCCTCCTGGGCAGCTCCTCTTGCCATTCTCACCCAGCCTTACTGCACGTAGGGAAGGGTCAGGGATACCTACCCTGGGTCCAGCCAAGGGTAACTGCATTTGGTGGTCCCAATGCCCACCCTGAGACACAGCAGGGCTGGTGTCATGGTGTACTACCAACCAGGTCCTGCATGCACAGCCATACTGCCCACTGAACCAGTGCTTGCTCCCAATGTGAAAAGGATCCTAGGACTCACAGCAGAGACCAACTCTCCTGTGTGGACTGCACAACACCTGTGCCTACATCGGCACAGCCTGGCATTCCTGCCCGCTGCCCACCTTGAGCACTTGCTGCACTGCGGCCACTTCCACCTAGTCCTCTGCCCCTAGCCTGATGCCCACCTCCTGACAGAGGGACCTAGTCACTGCCAGCTCACATTCTCAAGGACCCTCGAGGACATGTGTGTCATCTTTAGCCCATAGCTAAAGGGGAAAAAGCAGCCCCAGGGCTCCAGGCACAAAGGTTCCGGTGAGCCCGCATCCCTGTCATCCCATCTCCTGAGTCACACCTTCCCTCAGGCCTTCCTGGGATGGTGAAAGCAGAGTGCCCTCAGGCGCAGGGTGGAACCCATCCCCCTGGAGACTGTGCTTGTTTACGAGGCAGCCAGGACTCGCCCTGGGTCACAGAGCTGGGCCCCCCAGCACACACCTTGATCATTATGTGCAGTCCAATCACTGCTCCTCTGGGAAGCAATGAGACTGACTTAGTTCCACTCACAAGATTTCAGCAGTCAGGGGGTCTCACACAAGGCTCATGGGGTGCTACAGCAGGCCAGGCCCCCACAGACTCGGACCCCACAGTGCACAGCTTCCACTAGAGACATAGGAGCCTGGCTGTACTACCTGGGCAGGTTTACTGTGGATGCAGAGGCGGGTCAGGGGGGCCTCAGGTGAACCTGGACAGACAGCACCGACTGTTCCTTGTTGTCCCCTCCTTCAGGAGGTTCCACTCAGGGTACAGCTGCCACTCCTCCCGTATTTCAACTTGTCTGGGCACCCAGGGTCACCCTTGCAAGGAGGCCACAGTCGTCCAGACCCTCTGCACAGCCAGCCAACAACAGGGGCCCAGGTCTGCCGCCAACCTCCTCCCTGAGGCCTGGGGAAGGAGAAGAGGGTGAAGCAGGCCTGGGGTGTCCCTCTGAGGCTGGGGCGACTCCACAGCTACTTCACCCCACTCAAGGCAGGTGGCAGTGGCTCTAGTCTTCTCATCCCAGGGCGCTCTGGCAGGACTAAGAGCTCACACTTTATACTTGGCACCAGGGTGAATCTGCCTCTCCCCAGATCAGCTTGGAGGGATTTCAATGCCATGGAGCAGTACCACCCTTAGAGAGCTGCTGGAGGCCCAGAAAGGACCTGTGCAGGTGGCAGAACATGGGCAGCACAGGAAGCAGATTCCCACACCCTTCAGCCATCACCCACTCTGGGGCCTTCCCTTGTGCAGTGCCAAACCCCGCTCTGACTCAGAATACTCTCCCCTATGAGCCACCAGATGGCAAGCTAAGAGGATGGAGACCTGATGCAGACACCCATGGGAGCCTGACATGCACTGTGGGTCTCAGTGCCAGCTCCACAGGAGACACAGCAGTTGGGACCAACATCATGAGGAGGGGAGACCCCCCACAACATGTTATAGGGATGGCCTTCTGGGAGTGCAGGCTATACCAGGGGGCTTCGCTGCTGCAGGCTTTCAGAGTGAAAGGGCCCACCTCACACTGAGCAGAAGGTGAGAACAGGGCAGAGGAATTTGTAAGCAAAGGTCTGGCAGAGGGCACATCACATCTGCCATGTCCGTAGGATGCTGAGCACGGTCTCTGATGGTAGTGCCCAGAGAGAACTGGCCTGGCTCCCTGTTCCTAAGGTCAATCTTTGTCCTCACCTGGCCGCTGGCCTTTCTGAACCTTGTCCCAATGTAAACACCACAGGACATTATACCTTGGCCATGGATGTGACTCTCATCCTTAAGCCACAAGAAAGGCAAGATAGCGGCAAAGGCCTCACAGAGCCCAGGTCCCTGAGTGTGCAAGGCGTGGAAAGCTGAGACCCCCACCTGAGCCGTGGCACTCTAGGGGCTGAGGGAGAAGCTGGTAGAAGGGGAGGATACCATGACACAGGCTGCTGTGACAGAAAGACACCCAGCCTGGCCTGTAGACTTTCTACATGTTGACGGTGTAGATCGTGTCAGACCCTAGGAAACTCCGGCTCTGGGAGGGGATATTGATGCCCCAATGAGTACACAATAGGATAGCCTCAAACGCAGTCCACTGTATGGAGTTAGGTCAGCATGGACATATGAGAGCACCAGGTGGTGGGCACCTAGTAAAAGTACCCCAACTTTCTCAGGGACAGCCCAGCTCCAGGGCCAAATGTGTGACCTTGCCTGCCCAATCACTCCACTGTCCTCATCCCAGCCATAGGGACAAGACCTTGGCCAGCCTGGCCAAGGACTCTCTCCTTAACTGTGCTCAGAACCACAGCAAGGAGGAGCCTTCTGCTCCTGTCACTTGCGGTGGTTTGGCTGTGGCAGACAGCCCTGGCTGGCAGACAGCCCTGGCTGGCAGGCAGGCAGGATACAGCGCCTCTCACAGACACGAAGTTGGGGCAGAGCAGACCACAGTAGCCCTCGGGGCTCTGGCGCTCACCTCTGTCCTTCCCACAGTGTCTATAGCAGGAGAAAGGCTGTCCTTCCCCTGCTCCCACTGAGTGGACCCACTCTCTGGGACAGCACCATATTGGTGAGTTGGCCACAAGGACTGCGGTGTGTCAGGTCTCAAGGGGAGAAAATGGGGCTGCAGGACCACCGCGGTGTGCAGGGCAGGCCAAGTCTGGACAGGGGACAGGGCCTGCCCTGAGCCTTCCGCTTCCCAACCATCTGATGGCAACGTGGGTTTGTGTCACTTGCAACAAGTCCCACCTGATACACTAAGAGCAGTAGGTGACCTTATAAGGTGCTGAAGTAAGAAACAGAGGCTGGGAGGTGACAAAACATACACCTGCCTTCTAAGCCACACAAGGCACTGCAGGTTCTATCCCGAGAGAGGGAGGGTCTGGAGAGAGCCAAGGGGACAGTGGCTGGAAACAGTGGCTCTACCAGGCCCTTCCATGGATGCAGAAGGCAGATGCTGGGCTAGAGAGGAGCAGGGTGCTGAGGCATGGTCCTGGTGGGTGCAGGGAGTTGACCTGCAGTGGCCACAGGGCTGCTGTGGGCCGAACACACCAGGCCCCTCCTGCAGCCAGCTGCCAAGGAGGCTGATGTGCTCACAAGGCCACACTGCCACCCCCTCCAGCCCTTCCAGAATTGTCTCAATTCCCCCACGGCCTTCCTGCTCTGCCAGCTCCACCTGGCTGCCTCTGGTACACACAGGCACCGAGAACAGACTCTGGTTTCTACCTGCAAAGGCCAACAGCCACTGAATACTGAATTCACAAAAATCCCTTCTTTTACATATCTTTATGAAACAGGAAACAGGAAGATGAAGGTCAGGTGACATTTTATAGATGAAAAGAAACAGGGGCAGAAGGAGCTGGGAAGCCAGCTCTGAAGCCCAAGGATGTGATATCTAATTGCTCCTCCCAAACAGGGTCACAGGGTGACACAGGAAGTTCTCCACGCTATCACTGATGGAGAATCAGAACATAAACACAAAGAGCCCCATACACAGGCCCAGAGGAAGTGACAAGCTGCCGTGTTCATTTCTGCAACCAAGCTTGAGGTGGGCAGCTACTGCCTCTGTCTCTATGACACCATTACCTGTCTCTCAATGAATGACTGATAAAGGCTGAGTTGCTTGTTTCCTCTCCTGGCTTCTTTCTACTGCTGCATTCATCGGATAAAGGCTGCTGAGAACATAGGCATGGGTGGCAGGGAAGTTAGAGACCAATGCAGCGCAGCCATGTTAAGCACCAGCAAGAGTGCTCACAATCTGGGGGCTAAGTATCCAAACGGGGGGGGGGGAGCTCCCAGCTGAGTGGGCCAGGGCAGGTCTGGAAGAGCCCTGGCTGCGGGCTTGTTTGGGCAGGAAAATGGATTCTTTCCAGATATCACAGTCTTATGTCACCTTGTGATTACCTTCCAAGAGTAGGGACAAAGGGAAATGCAACAACACCCAGTAGTAGTCAGGACTTTCTTGTTCCTTTCTGGGGTTTTAATCATTTTTTTATTAGTAGTTATGTGTTTGCAGTACATAGTGATCGTGCTCCTCGTGGGGAGTTGGTACGTGGACATAACATATCTTCTGGGCTTTTTTTTTTTAATAAAGAAGAAAACCTGAATGTGGGGAGTGGCTAAAGCTGGAAATTGATCACATGTGCTGGGGCGAGGCAAGGCTGTCTGAAAACAAAGAGCGCCTGAGGTGGGCTACACAAACAAGCTGCTCCAGTTCAAGGTTGCTAGGAAAAGGGGTGTCACGTGACACCAACCTGCAAAAATGTATAAATATGCAGTGGTTAAGCAGTTCCTTTTCCTCTCAGCCAGAGAGAGGGCTCCACCTGACCTCAGCTTTCTGTATGCTGTCTCTTACCTTTGTCTCCATCCTCTCACCATCCTTCCCCCCAGGAACTTCGAGAGCTGTGCTGGATGCAGCACCTGAACATGGACTTGACTTGAAGGAATATGCTATCAAATTCTGAACTTTTCTCTAAGTGTTTTATCAACTAAATAGAAATCCAATCTATCTGTTAGTGTTTATCATCATAACACTGACTGGGTTAACTCATTCAGTAGCCCCGAAAAGAGCCATTTCCTTACAACCACAAAGGGCCCCGCATTATGACTTCTGGAACCCACAGCAAAGATTCCATGTGAAAACAGTGTCAAACAGCAACAAGAGAGATGATAAGCATGGCAGCCAGGACTTACTTGTCTCCTGGTGCCATGAGCTTAATCCACACCATACCCCCTGTCCATCTTCAGAGTCCCAGACAGCGCTGAGCACACAGCCTCGTCTTAAGTGTGAGCTGAGTTGGAGCAGCAGAGGCCAAGCAGCTGCCTCTGGCCACAGAGCTGGTCAGCGCCATGCCTGGGTCCTCTGAAACCCCAGCCTTGCTCATTATCTCTGCGGTCAGTGGCTCTCATTATTTCTGATGTTACAACCCTGACTGCTGATCACCACAAGGAACATCATTAGCTTGAAATCCCAAGATCCATTTCCCGGGCTGAGGACTGAGGGAGCCAAAAAGCTGGGGAGAAAGCTGGTGACTTGCAGTATATTTGGTGTTTAAACCATTCTAGGATCTAAGTGGATTTTTTTTCTCATTTACTCCAGGTTCCCAACATTTCCCCTTTTAGCTAATCAGCCACAGCTGGTAATGGACACAGGCAGCAGAAATAGGGGCCAGGGTATGGCAGGCTCCAGCAGGCCAGCCAGGCCAGGAGGGAACATGACTGTTTATTTGGAATGGCTGTGCCCCACCTCCTGGGGAGTTCAAGCGGTCAGATGTGTCCAAGTCCATTAGCGAAATCTGACAGAGATGTCACAGTGCTTGTGAAGAAGGCCATGGTGACATCCTCGTGCCTGACAGACATGGTCACCGATCATTGCTAGAGGAGGGCCGGGGTGAGAGGTCAGGAGAGCCGAGCCTCAGGGGCTTCTGAAATAGGTATCTACACCAGAGGGGCTCTGCAGGGCACACCAACACACCCACAAGGCTGTCCAGGCACCAGTTTCTGGGTCCTACCAAAGGAGAGATGCTACCAGCCTGTCTTCTTGGGACAGAGCCTGGTGTCTGGAGTTGGACACATGCCTTCAAATCTTGGCTCTCCTACCATGTGGTTGCTTTGTGTCCCCGAGCTTGAGCTTCTGAAGCCTCTGAATGCTAAAGTGGTGCCAGGAGCTGGGGTGACTTCCCTAGACAGACAAAGCCCACTCCTAAGATCATAAGGACACAAGGCTTCTTCTGATTCCAGTCCTTCCCATCCAAAAGCCGTATTTCCTAAGGCTGCCTAACAACTTGCTACAAACTTGACAACTCATAAGAGAGACCTCTCCCCAGGCCTGGAAGCCAGAATCCAAACCCACTCGGGCAGGGCTGGTCCCCCTGGGGCTCTGAGGGAGGATCAGCTCCACATCTTGCTCCTGGATTCTGGTGGCTGCCAGCAGCACTGCCTCTCTTGGCTTGGGGCTCCAGGACGTCATCCTCTGCCCGGGTGTGGACTTCTTTCTCTGGGAATCGCTGTCTCTTCTGCCCCTTACAAAGACAGGTGTCACTAGGTTCAGAACCCACCCTAATCCAGGATGATTTCATCTTGAGGTCCTTACCTTAGCCACATCTGCAAAAGACCCTTATTCCAAAAAGGTCACATTCTGAGGTTTGGATAGACATTTCTTTTAGAGGCCACAATTCAACGTACTGATCCCTAGAACTTCACATCCATCCCACATGCAAAATAAACATGCATCCCATTCAACATCTCCAAAATCTCACCCATTAAAGCATTAACTATGCCCAAAATCTCATCTAAAGAGCAGTTCAGAAAAATCTTTAATTTTGTCATTTAAATCACCTAACCAGGCATGGTGCTGCCTATCATCTATCCTGGGGCAAAATGCCTCCTCATCTGTGCA
Organism: Erethizon dorsatum; assembly: GCA_028451465.1. Classification (NCBI taxonomy): domain Eukaryota; kingdom Metazoa; phylum Chordata; class Mammalia; order Rodentia; family Erethizontidae; genus Erethizon; species Erethizon dorsatum. The sequence continues at coordinate 34,200,566 of CM051831.1, forward strand.
CCTAGAAATCAAGTCATCTACTTCCAAACTATAATGCTGAGATAGGCAGACAGACATTCCATTCCAGAAAGGAGAGAGTAAAGGAATACAGGGGTCATGGGTCCCAAGCAAGTTTAGAGCCCAGTGGGGCAAAATTCAATTCAGTTTAAGATGTGAGACTGACCCTCTGTGGCTTGATTCTCTTCCCTCTGGGCAAACAGAGGCTCTGGCTCCATAGGCCCTGGCCTCTGGACTCATCCTCTGGCCTCTGCTAATAGGTCTGGGGTGCCATGCAGGCTCATCATTGTGCGTGTGTGTGTGGTACTGGGGATGGAACTCAGGGCCTTACACTGAGCTATATCTCCAGCTCTTTTTTAAAATTTTATTTTGAGACAGGGTCTCCTAAGTTACCCAGACTGGGCTCAAATTTGCAATTCTCAATGGTGAAGCTCTTATCTTGTGCATCATTTACAACAGGACAGGCTAAGGCCCCCCAAATCTTCAAGTGCTGGTTCTTTTTTGCTACCAATTCCTCCCTCACGCCATTCCTTTCCCCTTACATTTTGCTACAAGAAGCAAAGGAGAAGCAAGGCTGTATCTTCCACACTTCGCTTGGCAACCTCCTTGGCTAAATATTCAAGTATGCCCCGTACAGCTCCTGCTTTTCTTGACCTATAAATCAGTGGACCAGACAGTAGTGGATGCCAAGAGGGCTGCACAGTTGGCTGGGGGAAACAGCAAGAGGGGATGAAATTTGTATCTGCTAAGCACTTGCCATGTGTGCAGGATCAGTATCCAGGAGCTGACAAGCACATTCCACCTTTATATGGATGAAAAGGTGGGCACCAAGCTCAGGAGGCGTCCCCTCTCAGACATACCCACTTGCTCAACCCGCACCGTCTGCCTCAGGTCTCCTCATGCCACTGCGGCCACTGCCCCTCTGTCCAAGAACTTTTCCTCCCTTGAGAGCCCCCGGTGCCCCAGTTCATTCTACCCCGAGCCCCTCTGACACCCTTCTCCTACTCCCAGCTCCTCTCCCAGGCTGCCCTGGGTGTCCCAGGGGACAAGGGATACTGGGTCAGGGTGGCCCCTAGAGGTCTGCTGGAGGAACAAGGGACTTTTAGGAAATTTAGCACTGATCTGTTTTCTGTTCCAACTAAGAATCGCCACACAGTCACAACTGTAATCTTATTTCTGTTAAATATAAATTTAGTTTATTTTCATGGTTTTATGCTTTATTTTCTAAGATTTACAGGTTTAGCTCTTGGCTTAAAGTGATTTATGGTCTTTTCCCTGGGCCTTCAGAGGGGGATCTAAAATGGCATAGAGGAGGGGTTACTACCAAGTGTGGGGCAGGGCCTAATGCTGGGGAAGGGCAGAGCCTTGCCACCCACTCCTCCTGCCACACCCACAGGGCTGTGAAACATGGCCAGAGCGAGTCTTTTTCCTTTCTCTGGTTGGCCCTCCCTTGTCAGGAGACTCCCCTATACCTCCAGCCCCTGCAGGAGGAAACAACAGCCACAGCAGTGCCAAGTGAAGGGGGAGCCTGAGACTTCCTTTGTGTGGGGGAGCCCTGTTCTTTCCTGTCCCCTAAGCATATCCCTGCCCTAGGTCTGTACACAAGGCCTGGCAGCCATGCCCCTTTCTCCTTCCCTTGCTCTGGGCAGGCGCTGCTCTCATGGCCCTCCTGCTCCAAAGCACAGTTCATTTTCTGTGCCTGCTTGGCTGGGCCATGATGCCCGGCTACGTGCTCAGAGATTATCCTGAGGGTTTTGGTGAAGGTTTTTTGTGCGAGATTCTTATTTAAATTGGTGGACTTTGAGCACAGCACATCCCTTCCTGAAGAGGAAGGAATTAGCCAGAAGATGGCCTTCCAACTGCACCTCTACCAGCACCTCCAGATTTCCACCCTACCCTGCCAATTTTATTTATTTTATTTTATTATTATTTTGGGGGGAGGAACTGGGACTCGAACTCAGGTCCTCACGCTTGCCAGGCAGGCACCGTGCCACTGAGCTATATCCCCAGCGCCGAACCCTGCCAATTTTAGACCCACCAGGCTCCCCAGTCATGAGAGCCAATTCCATAAGCACACATCTCTCCACACAGCTACACCTGTGGACCACGGGGGGATTGGTCAGGGTTCTTGGGATGCGGATATCACAGTATCTCTAGATCCCTATACTGAGAGCTCTGTGTTTCCCACTGGTCCTATTCTCCAGAGAACTGGACAATCTGCCTTGGCCCAGCACCCCAGGCAGCTGCTCCAACCAGCAGCCACGCTGAGCCCATTGGCCCCGGGCTGGGGGTTGACTCGGTACCTCCTGCAGCCGGCACTGCCCCTGACCTGGGTCCTCTCGAGGACTGCAGAGCTGGCCTAGCTCAGCTCCTGGCAAGTCCTTGTCCCCACCTTTTCCTTCTGAAGCGGGAGGGGAGTCGGGGATGCTACCTCTTCCTTGACCTGTAAAATGCACCTGTAAGAAAAACCCTCTGCAGAGGGGCCCATCAAGGCCTTTCAAGTGAGGGCCAGGCCATGGCACAGGCAGTGGGGGCAACAGTGAGACCCTAGATGCCCATCCTCCCATGAGCTTAGGGGGATGGTGTGGTGTCTGCCACAGCCGCAGGGAGTAAGGAATGATTTGAATTTTTCCTTCAGTGAATGATGCTGACAGTCACCAAATTCAAGCTGTGTTTGATTTTCAACCCTGCGGTTAAGAAAAAGGTACCCAGAAATAACCTCACTAGTGTGTCCATCCTGCCACTGGGGGCCCCTGGCGCCCCTGAGTGTTGCCTGTGTGACCTCAAGGCCACCTCACTTTCTGGGGCCTTAGGGTCTTATCCATGTAAAGAACACCTACCCAGAACTCTCCTGGGACACCATCATACAGGTGCATGGTTAGGACAGCTGGGAAAGCGAGGGGCTGTGGAGCCAGTTGGGGCAGGGCAGCCCAAGGGTGGGGGAGCAGGAGTGAGAACAGAGCAGGGCAGAGAGGCTGGAAGGGCCCTGGCCAGCCCTGGGATGCAGAGGTAGCTTGGGTAGGCTCAGTAGCAGAAGCGCAAAGGGACTGTCCCCTCCCTTGCTGTGAGAGAGGGAGGCAGAAAGGAAGGACAACATGAGACTGACCTTGAGGGCAGGAATCTCCACGCTGTCACCAAGGCTGATGGAGCCTGAAAGGATGGTCCCAGTCATCACCGTGCCTTGGCCTTTGATGGAGAAACAGTGGTCCACAGACATGAGGAAGGGGCCCGAGGGGTCTCTTGTTGGGATGGAAATCTGGGACTTCAGGAGCTAGAAGAGAGATGCTGCTGCCACAGACAGTCGGGCGAGGGGCAGAGAGGGTAGAGGTGTGGCTGTGTGGCCAGATGGCATTCACCAAGGCCACTAAGGTGAGGCCTGGCTGGGAGGACTGTGCCCTGACAAGCTGGCCAGAGCTAGCAGCCCACTCCCCAACTGTGCTCCAAGCTTCTGCTGAGCTCCTGCTCCCTCTGCTCGGCCACCCCAGCCCTCCTGATGGCACTCCTAAGAAGTCTCTGCAGCTGCAAAGGACAGCTGTTGTGGGGGCTCCTGAGGCACCCCTGCCCTGCCACAGGCTGGAACATTGGCGGCTGCCCTCCTCCCTCTCTGGAAAGCTGTTCCTGTATGGCCGCACCCCACCCTATCACCACAGCTAGAGCACTGGTATGCTCACCTCTCTGTCTCCCGTGAGGATTCTAAGTATCCCTGGTAGCTGCACCAAACAGAGGAAAGGACAAGTGAAGGAAGGACAAGGGGATACAAGGAGGGAGGAAGAAGGAAGGTGGCTCCCAGGGGTGCTGCCTGGGCCTGAGGGTCCAGGGCAAGAGCTGTGCAGGGTGACCTGGAGCCTTCCTGCCACTTTGCCAAGCCCCAGCAGGGACAGAGGGCTGGTCCTGTGTTCCCATGGCCCCACTCCCGCTTTTCCTCTCCCCACTGACTTCCCACACGCTTCAGCCAGCCAACTCTCCTCAGGCATCTATGTGCTCCGAGATGTTGCCAGAGCTGATTACCATTACACAAGTGAACACAAACATCCCGTTAGGACTTCCCTTGTGCTACTTTCTGATTTCATACGGGAACAGGCTGTCAAAAAGTATTGGGAGGGCCGGTGAGATGGCTCAGTGGCGTAAGCGCCTGCCTTGCAAGCGCGAGGGCCCGAGTTCGACTCCCAGAACCCACATACGAAAAAGGGGCCGGTGATATCGCTCAGCGGCACGGGTGCCTGTTGGCGCGTGAGGTCCTGAGGTCGACCCCCCGGTACCCAAAAAAAAAAAAAAAAAAAAAAGTATTGGGAGACGAATGTGCCAGTTCCAGTCTTGCAATAACAATCCTTTTGGAAAAAGACTGGAGCTCCCAAGCAGGCCTGGTTTGAGGCATGGGCAGAGGCCTCTTAAAGGAAAGGACAAACATCATTCAGAGCCACGTTTTTGTGGATTTTGCTTGAACAAAGACAACAGTCCCCCGCTCCCACACAAGTGTGCTCTGGAGTTGTGGAAGAGGTAAAGAAGCCTTACCAAAAACATTTGGTTTGCAAGGCAGGCGGGATCAGCTCTGTGTGAAACACAGAGGGCACACCTGACCTTGGGTCTGTGGCTCCAGGTGTAAAAGGACCATGAAGCTGACCCTGACAAACAGCCTTCACTGCACATGCTGTGAGAGCTGGGCCAGGCCACCGAGCCTGTCTGAGTCTCAGGCATTTCCCTGGTGAGATGGGGAGGAACTGTTCAGGTCCTCCAGGGTGGCTGTGGATGTTAGTGATCACCTATGCAGAGGACTCAGTCTCTGCCACAGCAGGCAGAGGTAACCCATTTAACCCTCCCCACAACCCCCAGGGGCCAGTGCTTCTGTCTTCCCTCCTTTAGCAGTGAGGACTCAGAGGCAAAGGAGTCAGACCCTTTGCCTGGTCACGAAAAACAGGTGGTGGGCCAGGCTGGAACACAGTGCCAGGCACCTGGGCACCCCCGCCCCTCTAAGCACTCACAGAAGAGCTTGGCGGGCCCCACCCTCACTGCCATTCTCTTAAGTACCCACAAGCACCCCACATACTCCTCCCACTGGCTGCCTTAGGCATCGCATCCCCTGCTGTTGCCAAGTCTGGAGGAATAGTCTGGGCCTCACCAGAGAGGCTGGCACAACCTGAGGGCAGGAATGGGGGACCTGGCCCTGGGGCTCCAGTGCTGGGCACTGCTTCATCTGGGTGGAGGCAGTGACAAGAAGGAAAAAGTGAGACACAAGAGGATTTGTGACCTCCTCAGAGCCTTGGGATGTGAGGCCTGACGGTTCTCAGTCTTGGCTACTTTTTCTGCAGGAGGTGAGGTCTTTGTCCCTTCCCATGAGCAGGGAAGTGAGGGGAGCCAGCCAGGTCTCCTGAGGGGGGCTGCCCCTCCCCTCCCTCAGGGCAGGGCAGCCACAGGAGCCTACCTGAGCAGGCTGGGGTTAGGGTGACCTGGGTTCAAGCAGACAGTACCTCAATAAGCTCTGAGATTCCCTGTGGGGCTTCAGTTTCAGGGGCCTCTGGTCCCCCAGGTTTGGCTGCTACAGGTATAATTGGAGCACCCCGGAACCTGCAACAGGAAAACAAGCACCATCACCATCACAGAGCACTAGCACATGCATAGAGCACATCTGTGCAGCCCCTACAAGCCACCATGCAGGACTCGCCTCTGTCCTTCCACCCTGCCAGGCCTGAGTGAAGGTGGCACCACTGGCCTCACACTCAGTAGAGGAGGATGTGGAGCCCCAGGGAGAGGCCTGCTACTGGAACACTAGAATCTAAGAGGCCTTCTAGGTCTTAAACTCCACCTCAGAGCTCTCCAGAGGAAGCAGCAGTGCCCAGTGCCAGCAGCCCCACAGAAGTGCTCAGAAGGCCTCCAACATGGTGTCTAATGGCAGCACCCAGCCTCTCCAAGGAGAGATCCTAAGCAGGAGGGCAACATTTCCATTTCAAAATACAAGACAGTAATACTGTTAAGAAAAAAGTACAAGAGAAAAAACTCCATAATCGTATCTCTGTGGTTCTCCCATGTGGTGCCAAGGGATTTTTTTTCCCCTATTTTCCTATTGTTGATATTTTATATGAAATATTTCATACACTATTCCTCACAGAACTAGAGAAAACAATCCCCAAATTAATATGAAACCAGAAGAGACTTAGAATAGCAAAAGCAATCCTGGGCAATAGAGCAAAGCAGGGGGCCGGTGAGATGGCTCAGCGGCGTAAGCGCCTGCCCAGCAAGCACGAGGGCCTGAGTTCGACTCCCGGAACCCACATACAAGAAAGGGGCCGGTGATATCGCTCAGTGGCACAGGCACCTGCTGGTGCGCAAGGTCCTGAGGTCGACCCCCCGGTACCCACAAAAAAAAAAAAAAAATAGAGCAAAGCATGAGGCATCACAATCCCAGGCTTCAAGTTATATTACAAAGCTACTGTGATAAAAACTGCATGGCACTGACACAAAGACAGACACATGGATCAATGGGACAGAACAGAGGATCCAGAAACAACCTCAGGCACATTCAGCTATCTGATCTTTGACAAAGGGGCCAAAACACACACTGGAGGAAAGATAGCCTCTTTAATAAATGGTGCTGGGAAAACTGACTATCCACAGGCAGAAGACTGAATCTAGACCCATATCTCACACCATGTACTAAACTAAAATCAAAATGCATCAAAGATCTAAATGTTAAAACAGAAACACTTAACTTGCTGGAAGATAAAATAGGTAAAAATCTTGAAGACATAGATGTAAGCAAGGACTTTCTGAACAGAACAACAGCACAAGAAATAACATCAAGAATCAACAAATGAGATTATATCAAATTAAAAATCTTCTGCACAGCAAAGGAAACAACCAAAAAAGTGAAGAGACAACCTACAGAATGGAAAAAAAATCTGCTAACTAATCCTCAGAGGAGTAATAGCTAGAATACATAAAGAACTCAAAAAACTCAGGCCCTCCCACAAAATAAAAGAGCCAATAAAAAAATAAATTGAAATGAACAGACATTTGTCAAAAGAAGTTCAAATAGCCAGTAAGCACACAAAAAACTGTTCAACATCTCTGGCCATTAGAGAAATGTAAATTAAAACAATACTGAGATTCTATCTTCTAAAAGAATGGCTATCATCAAGAAATCAAATAATAACAAATACTGGAGAAGCTTCAGGGAAAAAGGAACACTTATACCTTGTTTGGTGGGAATGTAAACCAGTACAACCACTATGGAAATCAGTATGGAGATTCCTCAAAAAACTGAAACTAGAAATTCCATTTGACCCAGCTATTCTCCTTCTAAGTATCTTTCCAAAAGAGTTAAAGACATCATATTACAGGGACCCATGCATACCCATGTTTATAGCAGCACATCTCATAAAAGCTGAATCTTTGAAGTGGCCTATAGGTCTATCAACAGATGAATGGATAAAGAAAATGTGGTATTTATACACAATGGAGTACTACTCTGCCATTAACAAGGATAAACTTGAGTCATCATGCACATTGAGACCATGTTAAGTAAAAGAAATCAGACACATGAGCTTAAATATTGCATGATTTCTTTCATATGAGAAACCCAAAGTATAAATAAAGTGCAAAATAAAAGATTGATAACAGGAAATAGGGAGATAGCTCTTTTGCAAATGGGAGGGGGACCAGACAACGAGGGGGTGAGAAAGGTGATGAGAGAGATGTGTGATACATCTGCACCAACTCCCCAGAGGAATGTGATCATCGTGTACTGCAAATGTGGACTAATAAATAATAAAAACTGAAAAAATATTTTTTTTTTAAAAATTTAAAAAGACATATTTCACACACTATAGTATGCATACAATTTCATATCCTGCCAACTTATTTACCATTGTGTCATGGAGAGTTTTCTCTTGAACAACAGTAAGGACAAAAACAGTAATTACACACTTGGTCAAGCCAAGCATGTGACATGGATTCTTTCATTTAAACCTCACCATACCACTGTGGTGCTGTCATCACCTTACAGAGGAGAAAATGAGCTATTCATTAGAGAGGCTAACTAACTTGGTCCACGCTGTGGGTTACAGCCCTCAGAGCCAGTTTTGAACCCAGTCTGTCTAAGTGCGGCACCAGGGCTTGTAACATCTATGTGACACACCCCCTTCCTGGCTTCCTCTTCACTGTTGACAGCTGCCTAACAGGGTGACCCCGAATTTCCCCCCAAAGTTACTTATTTACAGTATTCTACCACTTATAAATGGTAACTGATAAACATGTCAGAGACATGACTTTTTCTTTTGTCCCTTGGCTTTGGGACACGCTCACAGGATATAACCTTAGCCTGAGTGCACATTGAAAGGTCAGCAGACATCATCAAGTCCCAACAGCCAAAAAGCCTCTCCTCCCTGAAAGTGATGGGAACACTGGTTAGATGGACCCTGTCAGCCTTCCCTGAACTCTGGAACTGACCAAATACTGAGCAACATGTTCTCAGTGTCCTTGAGAGAGAGATGGCTGAGTCCTGGTGAGAACAGGAGAGATCTGGGCCATGTTAACCTGCTGTTTCCATCCTCCTCCCCAAATCTGCAGTGTTCTTGAAACTCAATGGCCACAACCACAGTCAAAGCAGTAGCTTTGAGTTCCTTCAAAGCCCCTGTCCCAGAGATCTGTTGCTGTTTTTCTGGCCAGGTGGCTCCCTGAAAGACCCCATCAGCAAGGCTGCCTCTGTCTAACCGCTGTGGAGTTGCCCAACAGCCTCTCCAAACAGCCTTGTCTTTGGGGAGCACTGAGGATAATCAGAGGCAACTGTTTAACACCAACAAGGTAGAAGATAACAGTTCAAGCAAATAGTAGGCTGCCTAAAAAGCTTAAATGGAAAAGCCAGGACTGAGCTGTCTCTGGAGCATGTGGGAAATCATGCTGTGGCTCGCTCAGGGCCTGGCTTACCCTCTGGCTGACCTCAAGGCTCTGTGCAAGCAGGAAGTAAAGCTCAGGCAGAGCTGTCAGCTGCCTGAGTGAACATTGACAGCATGGCCCAACATGCACGTAGAGACCATTGACCAGGAGATGTACTGTCCAGGCATGGAGGGAGTCTCTGTCCAATTAGCTGGCTACTAACTAACTGGGAAGAGACTTCAGGGGTCACCCATGACAATGAACACAGACCTCCCACCATTCATTCAGAACAGTTACTAAACAAACTGTAACAACGAACTACTGGGGAGGAGGGGGTCTGACTTCCAGAAGTGTCGCATTATTTTAAATACCCAGGTTTCAACAGAAATTTATACCACCTGCAAAAAAAAAATAAGAGTATGGCCCATATGTAAGAGGAAAAAGAGTTAAAAGAAAGTGTTCCTCAGGAAGCCCTACTAGACAAAGACTTTAAATCAGCTATTTTAAGTGGTTTTTCAAAAGTAAAGGAGCCAGGTATGGTGGCGTACACCTGTAATCCCAAGCACTTGGGAGACTGAGGCAGGAAGATCAGTGTGAGTTTGAGGCCAGCCTCAGCTACATAGTGAGACCCTGTCTCAAAAAAACAAACAAACAAACAAACAAAAAAGTAAAGGAAACTTGTCTAAAGAACTAGAGGAACAAATGACAGGATTTGTCTCACTAAATAAAGAAAATCAAAAAAAGAGTTAGAAATTATTTTTTAAAATACAAAACAGAGAAATTCTAGAGTTGAAAGGTATAATAACTGAATTGAAAACTGGGGCTTGGCAGATCTGAGCAGGAAGAAAGAATCAACAAGCTTGCAAAGAGGCCAGGTAAGATGAGCCTCACAGACACAAGATGCCATCAAGAGAACAGCAGAGGCACATGGAGTTCCTGCAGGCAGTGGGAGAAACTGGGCAGAGAGGAGCCTGGGAAACCACAGCCCAATATGCCTCACATCTGGAAAAAATACTCCTCTGCACATCTGCAACACTCACCAAGCTCCGAGCAGGATAAACTTACAGAGAGTCACACCTACACATGTCACGGCCTGTTGGAGGCCAAAGACAAGGAGACAACCCCAAAATATCCCAAGAGATGTGACTGTGTTTGTACACAGAGATCCACAGTGGAGACAGTTGGCTTCTCAGGAGAAACCATGGAGGACAGAAGGTGACAGGATGGCATCTGCAAAGGCCTGAAAATTAAAAGAAAATAAAGTCTGTCAACCAAGAAGCCCATACCCAGCAGCAAACTGCACTTTGCAAATGGAGAACACAGAATTACAAGTGACCCAGCAATGCCACTTCCAGGCTTGAAAGAACTGAAAACAGGGACCCAAACAAATATAGTACACGTCCACATACACTCACAGCACACTGTTCACGGTAGCCGAGATGAAGATAGCTCAGATGTCCATCACAGACCCTGGTGTGTCCACACAGTGGGGCAGTACCTGGCCCAGGAAAGAATGGAGTATGGAGACAGGCTTCAGTGTGCATGAACCACAAGAACGTCCTGCTAAGGGAGAGATACCAGACAAATGCCCCTTGGGAACGTGGATGAGTAGTTCCCAGGATGGTGGGCAGGGAGTAGGGCAGCAGCAGCATGAAGGGTGGAGGGTTTCCTTTCAGAGACTGTGATGGCTGTACAAGTCTTTTTTTTTTTTTTTTTTTTTGTGGGTACCAGGGGTCGAACTCAGGACCTCGCGTGCCAGCAGGCGCCCATGCCACTGAGCAATATCACCGGCCCTTTTTTCATATGTGGGTACTGGGAGTCGAACTCAGGACATTGTGCTTGCCAGGTAGGCACTTATGCCTCTGAGCTATCTCACTGGCCTGGCTGTACAAGTCTTACAGATGGAAAAGGGGAAATCTAAGATGTGCTCAGGTCTTTTTTTTTTTTTTTTTAATATGTTTTCCAATTTAATTTGTATTTCCTTGCTAAGCCACCTAATGCTGACCACTCCTACTTGCTTACTTCTGGAATGCACTTCGGGAGCTGCCTCTGCACCACTCTCTTCTGGACACTGCTCCCTCCATACAGTGCCACCTCACCTGCCTGACCCTGGAACCCCTGAGAACCTCTCTGCATGTGGTGGAGGGTGAGATGCAGAGGAAGTGAGAGAAAGCACCCTTAGGTAGGCACAGGTGGCACCTCCCGCCCTGTATTAGAGAGGCTCTGGTAGCTGCTCAAGCCACACAGCCAGAGAGTAGCAGACTGTGATAAAAAGCCAGCTCTGTAGTTACCTCCACTCAAGAAGGCCAGGAGACAATGCTCCATCTGCCTGGGCTTGAGGAAGCTGTGTGCCACTAGCACTTGTCACAATAAGAGTAGAATCCTCCACTGCCTGCTACTTCCAAGACCTCCATTAACCAGCACTTTCTACTTCCTCACCAAACCTGCACCTGGCACCCCGGGAGCAGATGCCCACACAGGGCACACCTTGAGGCTCACTGGCTGTGCAGAAGAGGCTACTTTCTGATTTCTGCCCCTGCCAGCTGACCTTTATGCCAAACAAGGGAAGTGTTGGCACTCCACCAACTTGGCAATGCCAGTTATGTGTTGCCATAGCAACATAATTTAATTTAGCATCATAAAGCAACCATGTGAAATTGCTATTTCTATGAGAACTAAGTTGAATGTCCTGGAAAGACAGGATAAAGGCAAATCTTAAAACCCGGTGTTAAATTAGCTGTGGATAAGAAAACCGTAATAGACTCAATGAAAGGCTGTGTGAAAACGTGGAACAATTCTGCACTTGGACTGCTTTGTGAGTCCTGCTTCACTACTTAAGAAATGGAAATATAGACACTGCACTAGGGAGTGGTTTATTATTCAAGAAAACTCAGAGCTCCAGTCAATGGGCGCATGCAGAAGAAAAGATAGGCTAAGCAGGACACTTGCCAGAAACAGTAGGCAGCAGAAATCTACCAAAGCAAAGAGACTGCTGCTCAAAAGCTCTCAGAGAAAGAAAAGTCTTCTGCTGAGGTCCCCTTCCACACCTCGGGTGGAGCCACCGAACTCAGGAGGTGCCGCCAAGGAGAACCATGGTGTATGGGGCAGGCAAGCCACACCCATGCAGAGGAAAGGCCAGGACGCTAACCACAGTCAACTACCATGATATATCTGGAATCCACAACCCACTTCTCACAATTGGCAAATCAACAAATATAAAAATGCAAATTCTGACCAAGAAGTAAATACAGAGGATCGCATCTTTACAGAATTTCAAAGGAATTAGAGATGAGTATGGATTGTGAGTAACCCATGTGTGCAAAACCGAAATTATGAATGATAAAGAAAACATACATGCTTCAAAACCAGTACAGGCAGAAGAGGAGAGAGGCACGAATTCCAATTGTGAATCTGTTACACTGCAGAGAAGGAAGAGGGCCCAGGGCTGGGACTGCCCCAGCTCCTCTGTCCCAACTGTTATGCTGATTTTATTAGATGAACATGTATATATATATTTTAAGTGAAAATATTATGTTTAAGGTATGAATGTGTCATTCTTTTGACTCTCTGCTCTAAGTGACTTGTTTTGATTAACCAACAGCAGCTCAATCTCAGGGGACAAGAAATCCTCTACTACTACAGCTACAAAAATAAGCACAAGAAAACAAAATAAAGCTATAACATTCTAGCTAGATACTATTATGTGCTGAAGGCACTGAGCCTGGTTAAAAAGGGAAATCTTGAAGACATGACAGCATTAATTTGAGACGTTTTTCTGAACTCAATAAAGGAAATTAAAGATAAGTGACAGAAGATTAACTTCCTCCCATAACCCATGGCATTATGCTGCATCCAAGTGTACCCCAAACTCATCGTGCCCTGTGTGTACGGGATCCCTCACTCTGGGTCACAGCATCCTGGGGACCCTCACATTCCTCCACCCGCCAGTGCAGCTTGCAGTGAACAGCGAGAGGACCCAGCCAGAGAAGAGGCATCCAGAGAAGTGTCCCACAGCAAACCCACTGCCCCCAGCTCCTGTGCTCACATCTGAAGGAGCCTCTGCTGACCCAGCCAACCTTCCCTGCCTGCCAGTTCTTGCAGGGACTCAAGCCAACTCCCTCCTGCAGTCGCAGACCCCCCCTTCTCTTGGGGGAAGCCCTCTGCTCAACACATGCCCACTGCACTCCTCCCAACTGCACCTAGCTTCCTGTCCATCATGCTTCAGGACGAACCCCACGGCTGCTTCCTCACAGGGCCTGCAACTCCATGGTCTCCTTCCTGTGCAAGCTGAAGAACCTCGCCTGTACCAGGTTCCAGTGCATGAGGAACACACGGAGAGCTCCAGGGCAGTGGGGTGAGGAGCACAGCTCCACCGAGGGCCCCAACTCTGTGTGGCACTAAGGGATGGGGCATTTCCAAGGACTGTCACCAACACCCCAAGCCCTGTTCCCATAGCCCTCACCTGTCCTCCACCTCCTTGACAGGCCATTCTTTCTCCCAGTCCCCAAAGGTGCTCAAGAGCCCCACTGTCCTCTGGCAGCCTCTACACTCTGACAACCTGTGCTGGGCCTCCCAACTCCACAGCCCACATGCTGGGCTGGGATGGCCAGCTGTCTCTGCCTACATGGCACCCACATCTCCGCAGTTGCCCCATCTGCCCACTGCTCCAACACACACCCTGATTTCCATTTTCCCAGGTCTTCCAACCCAGGGCCCTCTGAGCTCCTTTCCAGCCCTGCTTGGCCCTGCCTGTAGCAAGAGCCTCGCAGCAGCAGCCGTGCCCACCATGCTCACTTCCCTGGCTCCCCTGTCCCCTTTTACCTGCTCCCTATCTGTCCCAACCTCGCCCAGGCTAGGCACAGGCTACCAGAGGTGGATTCTAGTAAGCACCCTCGCCTAGTCTCCACTCTAGAGCCACCTTCACTCAACCTCCACTTCCCTGTCATCAGCAGCCGGTGTGACAGCAGGCGGTGTGGGCCACAGCTATTTACCCATACCTGGCCCTCTGGCACTGGTGCTCATTCCCAACTCTGGCCAGAGCACATTCTCCTGGGCTGGAAGCTCGCGCTGCTTCTGGTTCCCTTGTCCATTGCCTGGTCTTCCCTGCCCAGCCAGACAGTAGGCTCCCTCACAACAGGGATCCCTGCAACTGGCCACTGAACCCTCACCACATCACCCCTGGTCTGGTTGGGAGCAAACTCTTTAAAAAAAAACAGACTTTTTGAACTTTCTTTTATTTTTTAGAGACAGGGCCTAGCTATGTACAGCAGTCCAAGCCAGCCTTGATCTTGCTAGGTAGCCCAGGCTGGCCTCAAACCCACAATCCTCCTTCTTCAGCCTCCTTAGTGCCGGGATTAAAGGAATGGGCCACTGTGCCAGCTTAGGGTTGTGTTGTGTTTTATTTTAGATATGAAAGAAAATAACTCAAAGAAGCTAGAGTTCCCAAAGAGCAACATAAAGATCAGAAGCCACTGGCTGACCCTCTGATCTGAGTTCAGGGAACTTCCACACGGGACCTAAGACCAGCTCACCAAGCACAGCCAGAGAAACCCAGCAAGGATGGAGGACTTAGGTCTTGGAAGAAAAAAGAAATTGAAAAGGGGCAGAGACAGGGAAAAAGAATAGAAGAAAAAAGAATAATGAGGAGAGGGAGGGAAAGAAATAAAAAACGTGGAGGAAGAGAGAGAAGAAGGAAAAAAAGCAAAAGAGAAAAACAAGGGAAATAGTGTGGCTCTCTCTGTGCCCAGCAGCAGGCATGTGCCCGCCATGTGACGCCAAGGGTGAAGTCAAGGGACTGGCACAGGGCTGTGGGGCACAAGCAGAAAGAGCCAGCTGCCCATGGGAGGAGGCCTCTGGCCACAGTGCTGTCTGAGCAGGGAACCAGGACAGGCACCAGGATACTTCCACACCCCGAGCCTGAGGCGCAGAGGGACAGACAGGGTAAGCAAGTGCACAGAGAATTCCAGTGATTAACCAGAAAGCTCTAGGAAATTCAATTATTTTTGTTTAAATCCTTTTGGGCAGTATATCTTAAGCAAACATAAAGGCGTGCTGGCCGGGTGTCTGACCCTTTCTTAGGCCCAGGCAAAGCTGGCCTTGTTGATTTCCTGAACCTGTCACACATCGGGACCTCTTGGCTTCTGCACACAGCAGGAAGGCCTGGCCCCACGGAGCCCTGAGGATCACAGCTCAGCAGCCCAGGCTGATGTCTGAGTTACAGGAGCACAGGGGCTCCAGGGAGAAGGCATATGCCCAACTTCTGCTGTTCTGTCACCCTACTACCTCCTCCAGAGTCCCCAGTACATCATGGTGTCATGGGGCTCAGACCTGAGTGCTGACTGTGCATGAAGGCTGATTTACCCCACAAAATAGTCCCAGAAAAGGGAGGTGGGGGTAAATCTGTCTATGTGTATGTGTGCAAATGCGTGTATACACACACACTTTAAGTTATAAGCCATATGAAAGAAACTGAAACAAACAGAATGTAAGCTTGATGTTTGGGATAGAAGACTTCAAAACAGTCAAAATTTATCATGTCTTATTCTCAGCAGTCAGGCCAGAGGCAAAACCTACTCCTGGGGGGAACTGTAAAGAATTAACTGATATAATCAGCCCTGCATGGGGAGCCCCACCCACAGGCCAACAACATTGTAGGCGCTTCACACATTATAGCCAGTAGTCCTAAGTACCCGTCATTTGCCAGGGTCCATGTCAAGTGCACTCTCGTGACAAAGGCTGTGAGACTGAAGACAGTGGCTTTCATTTTACAGAAAAAGCAGCAGCAACTCAGAGAGAGAAAGTGAGTTGTCCAAGACCACCCAGCCAGTCAGCCACATTGTAAGAGTCTGTGCAGCAGCAGACAAATCCCTCAAGACTGGCATCCAACTCAATCCCAAGCAGGGAGCAGGACCAAGGGACCCCTGGGTGGACTCTAAGCAGAAGGCCTTAGCTATAACAGAAAGCAGGAAACAGAAAGTGTTTTAAAACCAGGAAGAAACCTAGAGGGAGCCTGAAGAAAGATGTATCAAGGATGCTGTCAGATGATAACATTTAGTAGGAAAATAAACAGAGAAGCGCAGAACATGGAACAGTGTCAATGTGGTGATAACAGCTACCTCAAATTATGTACATGTGGGGAAGACTGACGGAGTTCATAGGGAGAAAACATTTTAATTTGATGCACTGGGAAGATTGTGGGTACATTTTTATCTTCTATTCTGATTTCCGTTAACACTGATAAATGCTTATGCAAGAGTAATTTTAAATGCCTTCAGAGATAAAGAAATCACAAAGAAAAACAATCAAAGAGTTTGACTACATAAAAATTAGAAACTTCTGGGGCCGGTGAGATGGCTCAGCGGCGTAAGCGCCTGCCTAGCAAGCGCGAGGGCCCGAGTTCGACTCCCGGAACCCACATACGAAAAAGGGGCTGGTGATATCGCTCAGAGGCACGGGTGCCTGTTGGCGTGCGAGGTCCTGAGGTCGACCCCCCGGTACCCACAAAAAAAAAAAATTAGAAACTTCTGCCTGTAAAAAATACTGACTGAAATGGAAGGATGACAAATACTGCTGAAGACTTGGTTGTAGCAAGTGTGACAGTTAAGGGGTTAACTGCAAAGTCTTATTAATATTAAACACTCCTGCAAACAAAAACAAAGCATTAAAATTTCAAGGGGCAAATAGACAAAATACACAGGTATAGATCACACACAAAATACAACTATTTAAAACATTTAAGGAAAAAATGTTTAGTTTCACCAGTAATTTAAAAACCATATACAGTATTAACAAAACGAGAGTAAAACACCATGTCTATTCTATAGCTTCAAATATGTTTTAACCTTATAAACCGAAGTTATCTGCTAACCCCTCTGTAAAATGGTAGAAACCTTTGGAAAATAATATGGCAGTATTCAACAAAAGGTTTAAAAAAATGTTCTTGCCTTTAATCCAGTAATCTCACACCTGGGAATCTATCCTGAGGAAATAACTGAAAATACAAAGTTTAATGATTTATAAAGATGTTCAGTCCAGGAGAAGGAAACTTAACCCAGTCTAAAGTGCCAAGAACAGAGTGATAGCTACTTGAAAAACTATCATGTAAAACATTAGGTAATAATAGCAGAAATTAAAAATGAAAATACCTCATGATTACAACTAAATGATAGAAAAGGGGAGGGGGGCTAGTTAGTCAGAAATGATACAGGGGACAGCATCAACAGAAATGAGTTACGTTTCTATACACCAGCAAGGAATAATACAAAAAGGAAATTAAAGGAGCAATTCTATTCACAATAGCATCAGAAAGAATTAAATACTTAGAATGAATCCAACCACTGAGGTGAAAGACTTGAACACTGAAAACCACAAAATACGGGTGAAAACAATTTACAAAGACCTAAGGGGTAAATGGAAAAGCATCCCACGTTCAGGGACTGGAAGGCACAGATCTACTAAGATGTCAATAACCCAGAGCAACTGACAGACTCAGCAGGCAACAAAAGAAAAAAAATTAGATTTTTATTAAAATTAAGAACTTTTTATATCAAAGGGCACTATCAAAAAAATTAAAGACAACCTACAGAATGGAAGAAAAAATTTGTAAAACATGCCTCTATCATTAATTAAGAGATTAATGTTCATAATATATAAACTCATAGTTCAACAAGAAGACAGCCCAATTAAAACATGGACAAAGGACATGAAGAGATATTTCTCCAAGAAGACATACAAAAGGCCAACATGCATATGAAAAGATGCAAGCCTTGGGCTGGTGAGATGTCTCAGTGGCATAAGCGCCTGCCTGGCAAGCGCGAGGTCCTGAGTTTGACTCGTGGTACCCACATAAAGGAAAAAAAGGGCCAGTGATGTTGCTCAGTGGCACAAGTGCCTGCTGGCAAGCAAGAGGGCCCAAGTTCGACTCCCAGAACCCACATACAAAAAAAGGGCCGGT
Source organism: Erethizon dorsatum (assembly GCA_028451465.1). Classification (NCBI taxonomy): domain Eukaryota; kingdom Metazoa; phylum Chordata; class Mammalia; order Rodentia; family Erethizontidae; genus Erethizon; species Erethizon dorsatum. The sequence continues at coordinate 34,218,384 of CM051831.1, forward strand.
GATATCTCTCAGCGGCACGGGCACCCGTGCGAGGCCCTGAGGTCGACCCCCGGAACCCACAAAAAAAAAAAAAAGAGAGAGAGAAAAGATGCAAGCCTTTAGCAAAATGCAAATCAAAACAACGATCTATCATTTCACACGTATTAGGATCGCTACTTGAGGGAAAAAAGGGAAATACGATAAATGTTGAGAAGGCTGTGAACAAATTGGAATCCTCATGCACTACTGGTGGTAACGTAAACTAGTACACCTGCTATTGAAAATAGGAAATTCCTCAAAAAGTTAAACACCAAACTACCATCTGTCCCCATAATTCCACTCCTAAGAAAATGAGTACACATTCAAAGGACTTGAAACAGGGACTAGAACAGATGTTATTTCATAGCAACATTATTCACTATAGCCGGGGAGTAGCCTATGTATATACATCATCAGAGGAGTGATAAACAAAACATGATACATACAACAGAATACTATAGAGCCATGAGAGGAGTGAAATTTTAACATGTGCTACAACATGGCCAGACTTTGAAAACATCAGGCTACATGAAATCTGGATGCAAATGCCCAATTTTGCAGGATTCCACTTATACAAGGTACCTACAATAGGTAAATTCAGAGAGACAGAAAGTAAAATAGAAGTTCCTAGGGTCTGAGGCAAGGGTAGAGGGAGAGTTATTACTTACTGGGCACAAGTTTACGTCAGGAATCATGAAAAGTTTTTTGGGGGGTGGAGATACAGTACTATGAATGTATTTAATATCACCAAACTACACCCTTCCACATGGCTAAAATGATATTATTTTACCACAATAAAAAACGTGGAAGAAAAAAGAGGCCAATATTGCATGTAGTAAAAAGAATTTTTTAAAAACTCAAAATATTAGTGGCTACTATTTTGAGAAAAGAAATCTCTGGGTGATCTCTTCTTTCTATTAACCACATTTCTCTATTTTCCAAGTTCTCTTTTAATTACTCTTTGGATAGAAAAAAATAAGTTTTATGTTTAAGCACTTTTCAGGGTTTATTTGTTTATTTGTTTGAGACAAGGTCTCACTATGTAGCTCAGGCTGGCCTTGAACTCATGGCCATCCTCCTGCCTCACTCCTCCTGAGTGCTGAGATTACAGGCATGTGCCACCATGCCTAGCTTACTTTTCAGGTTCTGATACATGCGTGGTTCACCAGTACACATTTGTCCTTTCTAGACTTAGACCAGCATAAGCAAGGGACCAAAGGAAGGGAAACAATCCCTTAAAATGATTTAAGAAGCTCCTGTTCCATGGAGGTAAAAGCTGCCATTCTCTTGCAAGACAACTGGCCTGCCCAGCACCAGCCCCCTGGTCATGCCCACCAGGATGACCATCCTTTCCTTTCTCTGCACCCTTGAGTGCTGCAGGAAGAGAGGATTCTGAGGTTCCTCCAAAGGACAATTTCGTCTGGCTGTGTAGGAAAGTCCATAATTTGACCTTGAACCAATAATTTAAAATAGGAATAGTAATTTAAACATGCAAGTGAGAAATTTTCTTAAATTTAATTAATCAAAATGGCAACTATTAATTTACCCCCAAAGTATGCTAAGCCCTTCCCAGAAGGTCTGTTCATATGGAAGATGACACTGACACTGTGTTGGGTTTTTATGCAGGAGTCCAAAAGACCTGTTCTCCCCTTTCTGACAAGTAAATAAAACAGCAGGGAGATCAAATAACTCACTAAAAAGAAGATATAATTTTTTATCTTCCTTTTTACAGTCTCATATCTACTTCCATTGGGAATAACAAAGTCTGAATTCTTATTCAACACTTATCTAAATGTGTCGATTTTATCGGATTGATGAATTTTGCTAACAAAAGGCAGCGCTAGGAAATCTTTTATGACATATTTGGCCCATTCACAGGGCTACAGCTTTAATTTAACCGATGTGAGAATTCTGAGGGAGAGCTGCAGGTGTTGGATCTGAAAAAAAATCATAAATGAGAAGCTGTATCAATCTTTATGACAGGGAAACAAAAACACTCTCTACTTGCTTGCCCTCCTCGGGCTGGAGAAGGAGAGGTGGCAGTGGCAGGATATTGTCTCTGGCTGCATAGCAAAGAGGAAGCATCCCTGTCTCCCAGTGACCACTATTTAGTATTGATCAAAAGGGATCAGCCCAGAGAGGAAGTGGGAAATTGATACAACAACGAGGTTTGCCAATGCTGTGTGTTCAACAAGGACATTCACTTGTTTTCTCAACCACATCAGGATCAGTCATCCTGTGGCTGCCTGAGCACCCAGGTGGTTCCTGGTTCCAAGGTCCCCACCTGCCCCCACTACCCTGCTCTGCCCAGTGGCTCTGCCACCTTCCTGCCCAGACTGTCATCAGCGCCCATGACTAGACAAGGTCTGTGAAGTAGCCTCCTCAAGAGCCCCAGGTCACCTTCTCCCTCCTGCACTGTCCTGACTCACAGCTACGCCTCCTGTCCTTGAGAAACTACCAAGTGTGGCCTGCCTTCTCCTCCTCCTCCCTGCTGCCCCAGTGTCCCCTGGTCTTCCCTGCTAGGCCTGGAGCCCCTGATGGATCCTCGTGCAGTCAGAATGGCACAAAACTCTGCAACCACTTCCTATCTCTACAAGACAACACTGCACATTCCCAGCACAAACTGCTACAGAACCCTGTGTTATTTGCCATTTTCTCATCTGGCCTCTAGCAGCAACATCAACCCATCTGTCTACCCAATATCACAAGCTCCTGTGACAGAAATGACTATTCATCCACAAAATTCCTTGTTGCCTGTTGACCACCAAGATGTGGAGAAGCAGATGGAGAAAGGACAGGGCTCCCAGCTGCTCTGCACTGAGGTCTGGCCTAGATATGTGGGCAGAACTGAGAACCCGAAAGGGGACTTGCCCTCCACACCAGCCCTTCCACATGGGGCATAGCCCTGGCTTCCCTTTCTGGGAGCTGAGGCACACAAGTGCCAGTGTCTTGCTCTGACCAGAGAAACGAGGTGTACTCACAGCCCGGAGCAAGAGACAGCAAAACCAGCCTCCAACATGCACCGTTCCTGTGAGCAAACTCCCTGAAAGGCAGTTTCTAGTTTTTCATGTTCCTGTGGTTTTTGGCCTCTTTTAACAGCCCCTTAGCCTTTTCCCAGCTCACTGCAGCCCTGAAGAGTGCAAGTACCAGGTGGGATTCCACTTAAGAGGGTGGGAGGCTGGCCCTGCCTGCCCAGTCCGTGCCGAGGCCTCCTGCTAGGGTAGTGTTTCTCCCATTGGCAAACCTACTTGGTGTTCTCAAGGGTCTTCTGCATTTTCTTGGTCATTCTGTCGATGGCTGTCTGTCTCTTCCCTTCAGCTAAGAGGTCTATTTTGTTCAGCACCACGATCAGCTTCTGGCAGGCAATCTGGCCAATCACGAGGCACTCTGCTGACTGGGTCTGCATCCCCTTGGTCACGTCGATGACCAGCATCATCAGGTCAATGATCTGGGCTCCTGGGATGAGAGAAGACAAGGTCAGCAAGGGCAAGGGGGTGGTGAGGCCCACACAAAGTCACCCACACTGCAGGCCAGGCAAAGCGCTCCAAGAAAGTGGGCAAAGAAGAATGGATGGTGACCACGAACCTCCTGGCTCCAGGCCCTGGGTGGGACACTTGGACCTGTGAGGCCTCACTAGGCCTCAGAACCACTGAGGGAGCTGGGGAAACTGAGGCCCATAACATACAGCTTGCCCAGGGCCACACAGCTAACATGCAGCAGGGCTGAATTTAGGGGAAAGCTCATCCGAATCCAGACCCACACACATCTATTTTACCAATCCTGTCACTTTCATTCCAAGCAGGAAAAAGCTTACGTTCTGTGCTAGGCTTGGACAGTGCCTAGACACTTGCCCTTGTTCAGAAAGAGGAGGAAAAAACCCCAAAAGGTAAATGGCAGGGGCCAGGGGAGTGTGCAGTGCTCCTCACAATACCATGGGCCACTGAGCTCTGTCACATGTGTGCCTGCTCGCACCCCTGCACAGCAAACCCAAGCCCAACCACAGCAGGTGTATGCATGGTCACAGAGCAGCCGATGGAGGGAACCCAGTGTCACCCCGCAGAGGGACTGTGTCCTTTTTAATGGCATTTAAGAGTCTTTTCAACAAGAAAACAAGGGGGTATGACTTCGTGAATGGGGAAAATGCAAGTATTTGCCCTGCTGAAAAGAATTGTAATTTCAGTTTTGTTTACAAAATACCCCATGAGGAGGTTTTCCAGACCCAATTATGGCCACTATGAGGCTGAGGAAGACTGCTCTGGGAGTGATTCTGATGACAACAGCATAGTGGAGGGGACACCCCTGTGCCCTCTGCTGACACCGACAATGTGCACTAGGCCAACTCACGCCTTCCCCGCCACCTGTGTTTTAAATGAAGAAAGGGAGACTCAGGGACATGGGGACTCATGCTCTAGGTCACGTGGCCAATAGACGTCAAAGGGTGCTAGAAGCCAGGGCTACTGGCTCCAGTCACTGCTCGGCTGCCTACACTCCTCTGGCAGGAGGCTCGGCTGTGTTAGGGTTTCTATCTGGATGTCCCCTAAAGCCTTCTGGGCTCGGAGGCTGGGCTTTTGGAAGGTGATTGGAGCATGGGGGCAGATGCTGACTTGCTGTTAGGAGGCAGAGTCTGGTGAGGAAGATACGGTCACTGGAGGTGACCTGATAGGGCCGTGACCTGGCAGGGCACATCTCTCTTCCTGGCTCCTCTTTTCTCTCTGCTTCCTGACTACTGAAACAAGAGAGACTTTCCTCTGCCCAGGCTCTTCCACCCTGCTGCCAACCATACAAGGACTGAAAGTTACAAAAACAGGAGCTGAATGAAGTGGCTCCTTTCCTAAACTGCAGATGTCAGGTATTTTAACCATATGCTGAGGAAAGTGTGCATCTGACTCCGGGCAGGCTGGCATACCCCAGGTCCCTTCCTGCCTGCCCTGGGCTGCCTCTCCCTCCTCATTCTGTCCGCCAGGACAGGAGGGAGGTGGGGTCCCTGATGCCTGGGGGTCAGGCCCAGGTACAAGAGGCAGTGGCATCTCCCAGGCAGGAGGGCCTAGGTCTCTCCCACAGCCATGCAGCGGAGACACTGGCCCCATCATCTACTAGGAACACAACATATTTAAAACAGACCCAGCTGTACACACCTGGAATCCCAGCACTCTGGAGGCTAAGGAAGGAGGACTGCAAGTTCAAGCCCAGCCTAGGCAACTTACCAAGACCCTGTGTCAAAATTAAAAAGGGCTGGGATGTAGCTCAGAGCAAAGGCCCTGGGTTCAATCCTCAGCTTTGCAAAAAAGAAGAAAAAGCCCAGAACTGATTCATACTTTGGGCGGGGGGAGTGAATTAGTACAATCTGCAGGGCCAATTTGGAAAGTGCTATCAAAATGCACATAACATGTGACCCAGCCAAGCTCATACAAATGTAGAATGTCCCTGTGGCATATTTATTGACCCTAAAGTTGGAAACCACATAGATGCCCATCAGAAGAAGACAGGTTAAAAATAATGCAAATAAAGAAGCCCTTTCTAGGGCTGGTGAGATGGCTCAGTGGCTTAAGCACCTGCCTGGCAAGTGCGAGGGCCCGAGTTCGACTCCCGGAGCCCACATAAGAAAAAGGGGCTGGTGATATCGCTCAGCGGCATGGGCGCCTGCTGGTGCGCGAGGTCCTGAGGTCGACCCCCCAGTACCCACAAAAAAAAAAAAAAAAGAAATTCATATTTTAAGTGCACAAATAATAAAATAAACACACACTGGCCATAGTGCTTTCCTGCTAAGAGTCCTCACTGCCCTCTGAATACAAACTAACTCCCCAGTGCGGCTTTGGACTTCCCCTTCTCCAAATAAACAGTTGCTCTCACACTCACCCTGTGCCACATACTGTCCCTCGCCCTTCACAACGCCTTTCTGGGCTCCTTGTCTTGCCCATGGTCCCACGAAGCCCACATCTGCCTCCCACAAGGTGAATGTGAGCTCATTCTGGCAAGAGGCCACTGGCACCCCCAATCCCCCCACCTGCAGCAAACCCAGGGCCATCCCAGGCCATGAGGCTGGCTCTGAGCAGGAGGAGCTAAAGGTAAGAGGAGTGTGTGGCATCCCAGTCGGGGACTGGCCCTGTGAGGCCCAAGGGTCCTGGCACCAGCCCAAGCTTGCTCTGCCTCATGGGCTCCTCAAGGTGCGCTCAGGAGTGATTCCAACCTCCAGGTCTCCCTCAGGACAAAACACCACCCACACTTTATAGATGAGGATTTGGCTTTGGAGAAGTTGGTGGAGCCCAGGCTCTTAACCACAGCACCACACAGCCAGTCCTTCCCAGTGAGGACCCATGCCACGTGCCATCCTCTTCTCCCACATGCTCCATCTTGCCCTCATCCTGTACTTGAGAACTGGGCACAACGTACATTTGCTCTCACCACCTCCCAGGACCCCTGCCTGTGCTTCAGTGGCCCCAGCCTTGCCTGCCCTGCTCTGCCTGCCCACCCTAGGCTCAGTGCTTGCAGCCAAGGCCTGGGGGCTTTGGTCTGCATTCCCAGCACAGGACCAGCTTGGGCACAGCTCAATAAACCCTTGTGGGACTGCACTGATCAACATTAGCTCCACGTCTCCTCCACTCTATTCACCAGAACTCTGTTCCTTTTCTCTAAGATTCAATTTCCTACAGGCATACACAACTGTCCCAGAGTGCCAAGTCCTGCCCCGTTCACGTCTTGGGCCTTCCCACTCATTGGGATCCTGTGCATGGGAAATGACGCTGACTGACAGGCTCAGCTCAGTAAGCCAAGTGCAGACGGGCCCAAACTCGAGGGAGCCAGTCAGGATTCCATCTGCAGCCTTATCTGGCGTCCACAAGCCGCCTTTGTTCCAGCAAGCACACAGCTCTGCTCCTTCTCTGCAACACGGCCAGCACCAAGGACTTCTAAGGAGCCCAGAGGTCAGGGCGGCCTGACTGGACACACTAAGAACTGGGCACTGGCGGACACCGGGGTCAGCAGCAGGCAACTGCCCGCTGCCTGGCAGTCGCTCTGTGACTTCCGTTTCTTCAGCAAACTTTGATCAGGCAACAGGAAGTGACACAACTGGCCCGCCTGTCTTGTCTTCTTCAAACTCCCCAGTATTTCCAGAGGATGAATCAGACAGTGTCCTTCCTGTTCCCATGAACCTAGGGTAGGAAATCACCCTGAGACTACAGGGACAGAGGGACCGAGTGGGTGGGAACACAAGACAGAAACTAGAGGCTGACAAATGACCCTCTATATTTCCAATCTATCAGGGCTTTTCATCTAGCTGCACTGACTGCAGACTCCTTGAAAGGTTTGCAGAGTAATTATAACAGGGTTAAAGTTTCTCAGTACTTTTTTTAAAATTACAATTTCCAATTCTGTAGACTGTATATCGTAATCATTTCAAAAGTAAAAATAATGAAAAACTGACAAAGCTCAGGATTTAACAAAGTCTAAGTTATCTCTGAGATGGAATTTTCCATCTGGGACTGGAGGGATGTGCACCCAGAAAAAAAATTTTGGCTGGAAAACATGAATATAAAAATTTAAACATATTTTAGCAACCTCAAATCAGTTTGTCAGAACGTATAAGTATTCTAAAAAGGAGAAATAATATTAAATTTAAAATATAGAAAATATTTGTTTTCGCGTGATAAGGAATGTAAATATATTGCAATGAACAATATAAACTGTGGTGGCAGCTGATGTCCTATGGATATGATGACCTCTGCTATCTATGGCAAAGCACTCTGCCCTGCTCCCTGGCCTACACAGTGAACATGGGGACAGTGCCTCGGTCACTGGGGTGCAGTGACAATTAAATGAGCTAGCACACGGGAAGCACTTCGGAGAGGGAAGGAAACAGTCAAGGTCAAGCACCAGGCAATCAGAGCGCAGTCCACAACTGCTCTCCAGCACAGCATGCTGCATCCCTGAGCAGCAGGATCTGCATCCAGAATAGAACAGTTGCTCTGTCCCTGGACTATGCCGGGGTGGGGTGGAGCTCCTGGTTGGGTGCTCCAGGACACAGACATAGATGCCAGAGGTCCCCACCTGGGCGCCCAGAGTGAGAGGAGGTACCAGCAGCTCTACCAGCCCCAGGTGCCATCATGAGTACTGCTACTTTGATTCATTACTCTAAGTATATACAGTTTGTCTGTCTCCCCATTTTGTAGGTCAGAAGACTAAAGCTCAGGCAGATTAAATAATTTGCCCAAAGTCACCTGGCTTGGGGTGGAAACCAGAGTTGGTCAGGTGCCAACACAGGCTGCAGCTCTCCTTGTCTGACTCTACTGGTGCAGGGGCCAGGCAAAAAGACTTCTATCATGACATAGCCATTCTTCTTGGGTGTATGATGGTTCTGTGCACGTCAGTGTTCTTCCCTCTGTGTGGTTTTCCTGTTGCAGGGCAAGCTTGCAGTTTCTCTCTAACTTTCCATGGTTCCAGGTGAGGGACTATGCTCCCCATGTCCCCTCATGATTCATACACACTTTTCACAAGAGGAGGAGTATGAATAATAACTCCCAACAGCACAGTCCCCAGAGGCAGCCCTCTCAAGGGTACCTGGTAAGTGCCAGCCACAGCCTGGAGCACTGTGCCCACTCCCGAACAGGAATTTCTCGTTTTTTCAACCAGCCTGCAGAGGTGGGCTCCTCCACAGACATCCTGGCCAAATCCACAGGACCACCAGGAGACCCCAAGCAAGAGAGGCCAGGCGGGCAGGACTGGACATCTCCCCTAAGTCATCAGCCCCTATTGCATTTGTAGTGAAACCTCAGGTTCCTGTTTGCTAGTTGAAGATGTGCCATACCAAGAAGTCCCAAAAAACAAGTTTCAGGTGGTTTAAGTACCAGAAGTACCTGTGGAAGCACAGCTGACCCAGCACCCCACATGTGGAACCCAAAAGCAGCAGCCACTGCAGAATGAGCAATGGGCTGAAGCCAGGCCTGGGGCTCACTTCACTGGCTACAAAAGGACAAAGGTGAGCCACTTTGGGACAGTCACTGTTCTACTTAACCAGCACCTGTAAGTGCAGGAATGCACTGCCAACATTTATCATTTGAGGGACAGTACAGAAAAGCCTGTACAAATAATAGATGTGGTAAAACTGGGCCTGCATGTGACATGGCCAACGGGCTCCTGTTGCCCTGAGGATGTAGCCCAGCTATACATTCCCACTTTTACCCTGGTCCTCACAACTCCTGATTGCCTCCCACCCCCCTGCAGGGGCATCAGCCTGGCTCCTAATAGGCACCCAGGCTTGTACTTGTGCATTAGCTCTGATCACCACCATAGACCCACGAGGTGAGGCTCCCCTTTCTCTGAAGACAAACCTCAGGTCTGACTTGCACAGCAGTAAACTGCCAAAGTCGGGCCAGACTCAAGAGCTGCCTGACTCCAAAGTCAGCACTTCCTACTGCCAGCTGCCTCTTGGTTACAGTTCTGCATTCCTGAGTCCTCTGGGAACCCCGAGGCATCCCGAGGAGCAGGTGGGCAGAGCCCTGCAGGTGGCAGAGGAAGAGGAGCAGACCACGTGCAAAGGCAGCCTGCCAGTGTCCTCCAGGACACACGTGCCACCAGAGGCCCATCCTGCAGGAGGGAGCGAAAGGAGACATTCATCACCACCTCAGAAGCCCTGCAGAGAACAATAAGAGCCATGTCAGTGGTGGAGGAACAGGGGGCACAACAAAGAGAGGCCATGTAGGAAATCAAGGGAAAAATCAACAGCCCCGGACAAGAGGGCAGACAGATAGAGGTGCTGGGCCCTTGCCAAGAAGAGGAAAAGCCAAAGAACAATAAATGCTGGAGCCTTGCTGCCAAACACCCACAGAGCGGAGAGGAGAACAGTGCAGGATGCCAGTGCATTTGCTGGCTAAGAGATCTTAGGGGGAAGGCTTCCCTCGTTTGAGTCTCGTGCACTTCATTTGTAACTGGAGACAATCACACAATTGCAATAAAGGAATGATGAGCAGCCATCTAGATAAAAATAAAGTTGGATCTCTATCTTCTACCTCACACCAAAATAAATTCCAAGTGGACCAAGGTTTCAAACATAAGAACATAAAAGTACTGGAAGAAAATGCATGAAAAAAAATTTAGACCTTAAAAGTAAAAACTACCTAGGTAAGATACCAAGCCCAGAAACATGAAAGAAGAAAAGGAAAACTGACAAAATGAACAACGTGAAAATCAAACAGGAAAAGGATATGATAAAGTTCAAAAAGAGAGGCTTAAGGCCGGTGAGATAGCTCAGCAGCATAAGCGCCTGCCTGGCAAGCGCGAGGTCCTGAGTTCGACTCCCGGAACCCACATACAAAAAAGGGCCGGTGATATCGCTCAGCGGCACAGGCGCCTGCTGGCGTGCGAGGTCCTGAGGTCAACCCCCAGCACCCACAAAAAAAAAAAAAAAAAAAAAAAAGAGAGAGAGAGGCTTAAAACACCCATTACACACAGAGGAATACTTTCCGGAATACTTCAAATTAAATATGTTTAAATTGGTAATTTGAAAAGCAACAACTCAGACAAAAAACATAAATGATAGCAACAGCTAGCAGCATATTTACTGAACAGGTCCGGGCACTGGGCCCAGGGTGAGAGCCTGGCATACCTGAGAGGCTAGGGGAACAACAGTCCCTACCCCTTAGCATCCAATGAGAGAAAGCAAGAGGCCAACCCTAAACCTACGTCAATTTCATGGCAGGTCAAGGATGCCAGTGTCTCGGGCCACACAAAGCAGGGGCAGCACACTCAGGAATGTCTGGTAGGTCTCATCCAGGAGACATCAAGCAGACTCCAAAGACAGGTTTGGGCAGGGAGCAGAAGAGCGGTGCAGGCAGCGGGAGAAGCAAGGGCAAGGGTCTGTGGAAGGAGGAGGTGCAGGCAGAGAGGCAAGCAGGGGAGAAGGAAATACAAATAGCTCAAACCTACAGCAAGATGCCCCACAGTAACCAAAAGAGAAATCAAAAGTGAAGCTACACGGAAATCCTCTTACTGATCATAACAAAAGGACCTGACGTGTTAAGTGCTCACCCTGCCTGCACTGATGTTCACACAAACTGACTCATTGAGCCCTCCTGACACCAGCCCTCACCACCCCACTTACAGTTGAGGAAACTAAGTCACAGGTAACAGAACTGGTTCTTACCCAGGAGGCTGTCCCCCTCAAAACACTCGCTAATGCCCTGCAACCAAGGGTAGGCTGACCTGGGTAGCAGTTGTGGTGTTGCCAGCTGGAGTATTCCTGGCAAAGCCTGTTTGGAAGCCAGTGTGGCAACAGCCGTCAAAATGCAAAGGCACATGCTCTAGGCCCAGCGCTGCCCCTCCTGCACATGGGCACATGCACAAGGCCCGTGCCAACGCCTGCAATAGCAAGCACTCCACTGCCCATCTAGAGGGGTGCTTAATGGAAGTGTGGTGAAGCCACAAAGCAAATCTTGCACAGCTGTTTAAAAACACCAAGCAGGGCCGGTGAGATGGCTCAGCTGCTTAAGCGCCTGCCCGGCAAGCGTAAGGGCCCGAGTTCGACTCCCGGAACCCACATACGAAAAAGGGGCCGGTGATAACGCTCAGCGGCACGGGCGCCTGCTGGCGCGCGAGGTCCTGAGGTCGACCCCCGGTACCCACAAAAAAAAAAAAAAAAAAAAAAAAAAAACACCAAGCAGCTGGGCACTCACAGGGTAGGACTTTCACCAAGACAGAGCCCTGTACCACATGCCCAGCACACTGCCACTTCTAGGGATTGCACTAGGAAGCATATGCTTGACATCTCTGAGTGTCCTTGGGATTTGTAGAGGAAATGGGTCACTGCCCTTTGTCTCTGGGGAGGTGAATGAGGTAAGCAGGGGACAGGGAAGGAAGGAAGAGTCACTTTTTACTGCCCATGTCTTTGTACCTTTAAAATTCTGAACCACATGCATACTTTACTGATTCAATAATAATTTATTTTTTAAAATAAAGCTCTGCATCACTGGAAAACTAGTATCATTTATCATAAGTAAAGGGTTTTTTTAAAAGTACAATAAAAATAAAACACTGTTACCAAATCCTAGCCAACACCAGTGCTGCCACAGGCACTGAGGCTGCCACTAAGAGAAGCATTAAGAGCTCCCAGCACCAACCAGAGACTTTCTTGCCATCATCAGAAGGGCTTAGAGTCTCAGAGGGAAAGACTCTCTCCCTGGGGTCAACACCACACCTGCACTAAGTATGCACCTCCCCCGCTAGGATGCTGTGATGGGGCTGGCTCTGATCCCACCAGCTGGACTGTCCCCAAAGCAGGCGGCAGCAGAGAGAGGCAGCCAGCTAGCTGTATTTGTTCAGTAGGCATGAAGATATCCTATGAGTGCAGTCTGGAGAGACCGTGGGACTGTCCTCACACCACAGTGTGCACGGTCAGGCTTGCTAGAAGGGACTCCTAAATCCAAGGCCACCTGTACCAAAACCAGATAGACTTACATCAGGATGATTGAAGAGATCACCCTAGGGCAAGGGGTATATGGAAGTTCTCTGTACTATCTGTGAGATTTTTCTGAATATTTGTAATTATTTCAAAACTAAAAGCTTAAAAATGGAAACAACCAGAAAGAAAAAAAAGGAAAACAAAACAGATAACTATGGGTAAAGAGTTGAGGAAAGGAAAAATTAGTTGAAGAGGAAGGCTGTACCAGGCATGATAATCTTCAAAACAGCCCAAGGTGAAGGGTCACACCCCACAGGTGACAAAGCCGAGAATGGGCAGTTTTGAGGTGACTTGCCCAAGGTCACACAGCTAGCAAACTACACGGCTGCATTCAATCGTGGAGAGACCTGTGTTGGCAAAGCCTGTCCTGTGTCCCAGAGTCCATGTGTCTGCACAGCCATGGAGAGGCCAAGGGCAGAGGAAACCGGGCAGTTGCTCACGGTCAGAAGCTGGAGCCAGATATGCCCAGCTAAAGGAAACAGGAGAGGAAGTGATCTCCCCATCAGCACCAAGGAGCTCTGATTGGTCTACAGGAGAACTTCCTGAGCCGCTCGTAAGGATGGTGATGGACACCTGCCTCAGGATTCAAGTTTTCTTGCTTGACATTTTTCAGTGGGTTCTGCTTCAGACAGGGAGCATGAATTAAACTAGGGTTCCCCATCCATGCACCAGCACCATGATTTCCATCCTGCCCATGACTCCCACCTCTACTATTACGTATATATGCATGCTTAAAATGAGTCTTTTGCTGGGCATGGTGGCGCACACCTGTAATCCTAGCACTTGGGAGGCTGAGGCAGGAGGATTGCTGTGAGTTCGAGGCCAGCCTAGGCTACACAGTGAGTTCAAGGCCAGGCTGAATTACATAGTGAGACTGTCTCAAAATTAAAAAAAAAAAAAAAAAAAAAAAACACAACCAAAATATAAATAAATAAAATGAGTCTTTTTTTTTTTTTTTTTTTTTTTTTTTTTTTGAGATGAGGTTTTGCTATGTTGCCAGGCTGGTCTCAAACTCCTGAGCTCCATTGCTCTTCCTGACTCAAGCAGGAAGCTCTCTTTTCAAGAGCTGGGGACTCTAGGCATGTGCCACTGCACCTAACTAGAAAGTGAGTCTTTTTTTAAAAAAAATTCAGATTTGTTTACACTCAAAAGAACTTTACGTGACAGTAAATGCAACACCATCAGATTCAATGCCATAATAGAAATTAACTGTAAAGATAAATGAAACTTTAAAGCAGGAGATTATGATTACTGGGTGCTCTCTGGACAGTGTGGCCTGCTGGAGCCCAGAGCTCCTCTCTCACTAAGTGGGGCTCAGCAAGAGAGGGATGCTGAGAACTGGACATGCGTGGACTTGCAACCCTGGTGCCATGCCCGGCACACCTCAAACACCTCCTCACAGCAGGTGGTGAGGAACCCAGGCTCAGGAAGCTCTGAGTGACACCACCCAGGCGTCCTTTCTCAGGAGATCCGGGGCAAAGCCAGCATCACACACATGACACAGAGGCGTCCACGCGGCCATCAGGGCCCAGGGGCTATGGCTGCCACTGCCTCACCCAGGAGGAAGCAAGCTTGTGGGCTCAAGGGCCATGGGCTCCCACCTAGTGGGAAGCCTGGCCCCTCTGCTTCCTTAAGCTACTGTGTCCTCATCTATTTGGGGTAATCTTTTTAGCTGACTTTGCATAACAGTACAACTCCTGTTCAAGAGCAGTGAAAAGGAGCAGAAAATGGAATTTGAAATGTAGAAATAAAATAATTGTGGGCTGTGAGCTATAATTTGATTTCATGCTTTACAAGGAAATGAAAGAAGGCTTCCTTAAAACGTACGGTCTCCGCTAGCTCCCTCTTCCCATGCCCCTCCCCCCGCCCTAACCATTTTAGGATTTCCTCTAGCACTGAAGAGAAAATAGGATTGTGGAAAATGTTCAGTTCTCAAGTGTCACTACCACTCAGGGCAAGCTCGATTTTAATGTGAACTTCCCATTCTGGGTAAGAGGAAATTCTTCAATTAATAAACCGGGTGTGCGGAGGCCAGCCTTTAAGGTTTAATCAATTTCATCTGTACTTAGGATAAAAAGACTGACTATTCTACTTTTTTTTCTTATTTTCCTTCTTTAAAAAAATAATAAAATGAATGTTTTATTTTAAATTCTTTGAGTTCATATCTCCTGTTTCAGGAAACACTATTTCATGTAGCGAGTATGAACACTCTCCCCCATACACACACACACACACACACACACACACACACATACACACATTCTTCCTTTTGCTAAGAATCTTTATTCAAAAATAACTAAATTATCCTTTGCCCTCATGTACTGTACAGCTTGGGAGGTGACAGAGTATATAGGGTTCTGGAGACACCTTGAGGGGCCGAGAGAGAGCAAGCAAGGCAGGGAATTGGACGAATCTCCAAATATGGGCACAAGAGCCTCTTCTGGACCAAACAGCAAGAGGCGGACTTGGGACGTGAATTGTGAAAAGAGCCATGCGAGGCGACCGGGCAGTCAGTCAACCGTGTCTGAGACCAGGGAAGAGACCCTGCTTGCATGGTGCTGAGGTACTCAGCCAGGGTAGGCACCAGAGTCTGCTTGGTGCCTCAGGATGAAACCAGGGAGCTTCCCTGGCAGTCTTGAATCAGCGTTCAGACTCGGCTGCCAGCTAGGACTATATTGAGGCCAGAAAACTGATCTTTGGTTCCACCATCACTGGCTGCTCTGAGACTACCCAGGACCCTAAGCAGGGGCTGTGGTTAGTCCCACAGCGGAGAGTTAAGGGTACAAACTTTGGGAAGGGTCAACTGCAGCCTGGATCCTGACCCACTTCCAGGAAGTGTGGTATTTCACAGAATGCCTGAGCTCTCAGCCCTTCCCTTCACCTATAAAACAGAGATAAAACCACTCCTAACCCCTTAGTTATGTGATGTACCTCACATAGGGCTTGGGACATAGAAGGTACCTACCTGGTCCACGGGACAGAAGGACCAGAGCTAAGAGACCTATGCGATTCTGTGTCATCTCAGGTCTTTGTGCTACTATTACCAAAAATGCCTTTTTTTTTTTTTTGAGACGGGGGTCTTGCCATCTTTCCCGGGGCCCCAAGCTGGTCTTGAACACATGGGCTCAAGTGATACCCCCTCCCTCCCGGCCCTTTGAGTGGCTGGGACCATAGGTGTGTGCCACCACCATACTACACCTGGCTTGTTTTTATAAGTCAGTATTTTGTATGAAAGTAACTCTGAGGTCCTGTCAATGTGATTTCCACTGTGAAAAAGAGCAAGCAAACCTCATAGTTGGTAACAACTGGCTACCAATTACCAAGGGATTAAAAGTCTGAGGCTCAAAAAGTTAGAAACAGCTGAACACACAGAAAGTGGTCGCTCTGTGACAGGTGAGAGCAGGGAAGGAAGGAGGAAGGGAGGGAGGAATGAGAGAAACAGCCAGGGCAACTCTACAGCCAGAATATGAGGGGCCAGACCCATACCTGTCTGTCTGATTGGGGGCCCATTTTCACTCCACCAGGCTGCCTCCCTACAGTACCACTGAAGAGGATTTCTCTTGCAGACAGCACCCTGTGACCCCAAGGGAAACCTGGGAGGAAACTTCACCAGGTGTCGCTGCATCTCTGGGTTTGCGGCACAGCGCAAGGAGCAGGGTGTGTGGGGAGGGGACAGTGGACTCCACTCTAGCTTGCCGTGAGACCTGTGGAAGCCTCAGCCCCACCCCTGCAGAGTAGGAGTCAGGTTCTCATGGGGCCCTGAGAGCCCCACACGTGGGGCTTGCCGACCTCTCCAGGAACTGCACCCCCATGCCATTATCCAGTTCCTGGACCCGAATCACATGCTTCCTGATGAATTCCAGTGTCCCACAAAGGATGCTGGGGGCTGTGGATCCCACTCCCAGAGCCTCCAGGGCCCAGGTGAGACTGCAGAGAAGGGAACTCCCAGCCCCATCTGGAGGGGCCGGTCTCTCCTTGGCACCAGTCTACCTCAGACAGAGAGGAATGTGGACCTGGAATTGCCAGATTGTCTGGTTTTTCAAGAAAAGCCAAAAAATCTGCACTATTACATGAAATTTGCCAAATTTCAAATGTTGACAACCAATTCAAAAAATGTTTAAACTGTGTGGCCCAAATAAAACATGTCCATGGGCCAGGCCTGGCCTGCAGCTCCCTCATGTGAGACCTCTGGAGTGGGTTCTCTAGAAAGGAAAGTTGGAAGGAGCAGAGTAAACATCCAGCTCCCGTGGCCCTTACCCCTTGGAGTCAGCAGTGCGCTCAGACCGCGGCCAGCTGAGCCCAGAGGAGGCAGAGCAAACAGTTCAGCTCTTCTTGCTCCAGGAGCCACCTGGGTCTTGACGGGCGTGGGAAAGGTGAATGGCAGCAAGGGCCACTCTAGAGGGACAGGGCAGCAGGTGCCACAGGCAGCCACAGGCTTGGCCCCTCCAACTGGGCCACCAGAGGCAGTCATGTCCCCTCCCTCGCCTGGGCCTCAGCCAAGCAGCAGAGGGGCTCACCCCAACATTTGAGGCCAAGGCTGTGTCAAAACAGTGCCTGCTTCACAGGGTGGTAATGAGGCCTGGAGGAGTTAATGCGGGCGAAGGCACCCAACGGTGTTGACACGTGATTTTCTCTGTTAGGGTTTCTTCCTATAGCTTAAAGCACATACTTTCAAATTGAGTCTCTACATAACCCCAACAGGTAGAAAGTCCACAAACAAAGGAAGACAACAACTGTCCTAGGTGAACAAACAAGAAAACCAGAGATGCCAGGCTGGAACCTCCTCTGGGACGGACGCTATCCCACCAAGCCCCTGGCATGAGTCCTCTCCACAGGAACTGGGCTTTTCTTCCTCCGAGTGCTCTCCTTGTGCTGCCCCATTGAACTCTAGCTCCTTTATCAGGTACTTTATCAGCACCCCCATTTGCAGATGAATACTTCGCAGAACAGAGGTTAAATCACTTGTCCAAGCTCAAAGACCTAGGCAGCAGTAGGGACAGGATGGGACCCAGGCACTTCCTGTCCCCCTCTCTGGAGAAGAAAATGATAGGAGGGCACAGTCAGATCTCCCCTCCTGTTCCTCCCTTGGCCATGCCCACCACCACTCCTGGGCCCAGGCAGGACTGTGAGCCCAGAGCATTCTTCCCACCCCGTCCCTTCTTTGGGCCATTTGGCTTCACCTCTCGGCTTAGAGGAGGCCCTCACACTGCTCAGGACACCCCTTTCTGTGAGTCCCTGCAGCCTCAGCCAGTATAGGACCTTGGCACCCAGCAGCACAGCATACGTGCTCATCACGGCCATGCATTGCTGATGCAAGGAGGTCTGTGAGGCTCCATCAGAGAGGGGACATCCCCAAGCCTGAGGCACAGCCCCCTGCACTCCTAGGCTGAGCATCACTCCACCAGCAATGGATGCATTCCCTCTCTCAGTGAGACATCTTAGCACTTCAAAGGCCGTGTGTGCTTGTTTAGAAACAGAAAAGGAGGGAGAGCATGGAGCCACAGGCATGACCAGGCCAAGGACAGGACCATACACCAGGGAGATCAGGGCTGTAGAGAGGCCCCAGGGGCCACTGGGAGGAGGGCTGTGTCCTGTTAGAGAAGACCCCAAGCAAATCCGAGTAGGGGGAAGATGGTCCTCACTGTGCACTTTACAGATGAATAAAGTGTGGCTCTGGGCAGCAGAGACCTCGTCCAAGCCACACTGCAGCCAAGGAGGACCAGGACCGGGACCCAGACTGCTGGCCCCTCCTTGGGCCACAGGGCCACCTCTCAAGTGCCTGCAGCAGTGCCTCATGCAACCAGCTCTCACTCAGGCTCTGAGAAACAACAGGCATAGCTGTGCTCTTGCACGCAAACATGCCCCCAGGTCCCAGGAAGCCCTGCTCCAAAGCAGAGAACCAACAGAGGGCTTTCACAACCAGCCCTAGGCTGGCAGTGCCAAAGGGCCAGGGCCACCAGGAGCTCTGCCAGGGGAAGCACCCTGAGGGCGCAGCTCACAGAGCCTGAGAGTGGCTTAGGAAACTGCGCTGGACAAGCAGGAGACAGAAAAAAAGAAGCGGGGGGAGGTGGAATCTACCATAAAAAGTAAGTAAAATCAGCAGAATTCCTTCATGAAAAGGGTGGAATTAGCATATGGCCTCAGCTGCCAAGTGAGGCCATTGAAGCAAGCAATGTAAATGAGTTCAAGATACAATTAGACATTTTTCTGGATGGAGACAGACGACTGAAGAAGGCATGGCAGGTCACATTTCAGAAGGAGCAGCAGGAACACATTTCACTGTGAAGCAGCCTGCAGGGCCCACCAGGTCCTGTGAGGGCCCTGCATGAGCAGCCAGAGGGACAGGATGCAATCCTAGCCATGCCAGGAGCAGGGAGGCCCCCAGAGGAAGTGTTAGACAGGCTGACTAGTGTCCCAGGCGGCATCCTTTCCCCCTCCCCACTGCAAGTCTCCCAAGATGCCTCCTGGGTCCTCACAAACCAGGACCCAGGCCTCGGCATCAGGCACTGAAGCAAACGCTTGTTTCTGTTCTACTCTGGACATCAGTGTGGGCATCCCGAGGGCTGGGTCCCAGAGTTCAGAGACGAATCCAACCCAGCCCTGCCCTCAAGGAGCTCCCAGTCTGCTGGGTCACACCCTTGCACGCACACACACACACACACACACACACACACACACACACACACACACACGAACACTATCAACACTGTGAAGTTGGTAAATGTGAAATGAGAAGTGTCTGGTAAATAAGCACAAAAGAGAGGGTTCAAATGCAGAGGAGGAGGAGGCCGGAAAGGCAGGGGAAGAGGCCGTTCTGGGCAGAGGACACAGCAGGAGGCTACGGAAGCCCAGGCTGCCAGCACTGCACAGAGGATGCTGAGCACGCAGTTCCCCCGGATCTTTGGAGAGGCGGCCAGATCACCTCAAGCTTTGCTAAGAGAGGACAGAATGACCAGAGGCTCCAACCGCTGGCTCATGGACCAGAAATGACTCAACGGCAACGACTTGGGACAGCTGTTCCCAATCTTCTGGTGAGCAAGCACATGTGGCCCACCCAAGGAACAGAAAACGCCGGGTCCTTGTGAGGGACACAATTTATTAGGCCCTCTCTAACCCAATTCGTTCTGATGTCCCCTTTATGTGGCTTGCTGCACGGGCTGTCTAGCTTCGTCAAGCTCCTGGGCCCTGGGCCTCTCCCTAAAACACTCATTTCCTTCAAGGTGAAAGAAATGTTTACTCCCAGTCACTCTAAAAGGACCACAAACATTTCCTTTATGCTCTCAGCACACACGCTAGCAGCACATTCCCACGGCCAGTTCTGAGCAGGGCTCCATTCTCCTACATACCCCAAGATCAGAACAGTCTGCCAACCCCTCGTGTCCATGAATCATGCTCTCAGTGTGAAACCTGAAATACTCTGCATGCTCTGAGAAGAAAGTGAGGCAGCTCTGGCTCTGTGTCCAGCACCCATGTCCATAAAGAGCCATCGAAGCAGACTCGTGCAGTGACGCAAGGACACGGGCCGAGTGCTGGGACCTTTCCTCTCTCCAAATCTGCTGGTGCTTGGAGCTGGGGTCCCCTCAACCCTGAAGCCCTGTCCTGTAAAGGCTAGACACCAGCCACCCAGCCCAGGGAGAGGGAGGGAATGTGGGCAAGTCCTGGGGCTGGGGCCGGGGAAATGTGGACGAGGTTGTGCTGACTTCCAGCTGCAGTGTGCTGTCCTCCTCCCTGGTAGAGAAATGACAAAAAGCCCATGTTCATAAACTGCCACCGCACGCCAGGCATCATACTAGGGATACTCACTCCTGCATTCCCATAATCTTTGTCCTAACCTGCAAAGGAAACACTGTAATTCCGTGTGCCAAAGGCAGAAACCAGGTCAGAGAGGTCAATTCATGGGCCCCAAATGCACAGCAAGCACACCACAGAGCTTAGAGTCTCTGGGCCGCAGCCCTCCATGGCCTTCTGAATTCCCTGAAGTCACGCATCCTGTTTTCAGGGGGCCTGGCCCTAGTGTCTATCCCAAAAGAAGCTCCCTGGGATAGAGATCAAACCAAAGAAGAAGGCACAGTGACCCGGGCTGGGGCTGGATTTGCCTCGCTGTGACATCCGGTGCTGGCTTGCTAAGCACAGCTGCTCTGTGCCAGGGGATGCTTTGTGGGGCACACTCATCTTCCCATCCACCCTCTCTCTCTGGGGTGAAGCTTTTGGCTGAGGTCAGAGGCTTCATCCTGCTCAGGTAAGCAGGTCCATGCAACGGTGTAAAACACAAACATCACTACGAGGCATGGATTCAAATCCCAGCACTGGCATCTGACTGAAAAGGCCAGCTCACCTCCCTGAGCCATGGCTCCTTGTCCATAGCAAAAGCCTGAGATGTACAGGTTTTTATATCCTTAGGTGGGAACCATATGTGGAGAGCATTTTCCATAGAAATTAAGAAAATTCTGAATATAAATGGTGTTTTAGATAGTAAACAATTATTATTAGTTTCAATAACAACACTGCCCTATTCAAGAAAATATCTGTATTTATAGAGACACATATATAAGCGTTCAAGGGTAAAATGACTAGATATGTTGTTAGTTTGTTTTAAATACTTCTGTAAATATAAAAAGAAAGAAAATGTTGGGGGAGGAGATAGATAAAGCAAGCAGACAAAATTAGTAACAGTGAGATCCGCCTGCTGGGAACAGGAGAGTGCACCGCTCTGTCATGGGTGTGTGTGTGAAAATGCTCATGGACACAGACCGTGACCTCCCTGAGGACAGATCATGGCAAAGGGTGTGTGTGTGTGAGCATGTGGGGCAGAGTATGTGCTCACAAGAGAGCTCAGCATGGCCACGGAGATCCAAACATGTGGGAATCAGTCCAAAGAACTAAGGTGTTTACTTTCTCATTAAAATGAGGCACCTGTTACCTACCAATCACATTTATTATGAGTCTTGAAAAAAGAGATGTTATAAAAATGACTTCACTAAAACTGAGAAAAAAACCCTGAAGCAGAACCAAAATCAGGAGAAGAGGTGCTGCAGAGCAGCCACGTCCTCAGGTCAGGAGCTGGAGAAACCCCAGCACAGGCAGGTACAATTCCGACTCCAGGGTAACTGCTGGGAGAATCATTATCACCAATAAGATGCAGCACAAGCATAAATCTGTACAAATTAAAAAAAGAGAAAAAAGATCATATAGAAAATAACATGAATAAAATAGAGCACAAGGAAGCACAGAAAACATTTTTTGAAAGTAGAACATGACAGATCAAATGTATACTAATGAAAAGAGGACAAACCAACCTTTTAAACAATGACATTTTCAAAATGAAATACATAATCCTACTGTGACATCTTTAATGTCATTTCAAGTGATTTCTTCTCTTTTTTTTTCTAGCTGATTTTCCCATGCAAGCACAGACACTAACATTTTGTGACTGCTTTCTAGGGTTGGGCACCAGGCTAAGCACTGTTTAAAGATTGTCATGAAACAGCCCTGTGTTGTTGTTGTTGTCAAATTCTCCATTGCATAAACAAGAATGCTGAGACCCAGAGAGATCAAAGTCACTTAACCTTTCACTCTTTTAGGGTAAAACTGCTAATGCATATCACAAATTGTGTACTATAATCAATTCTAATGTTAACCACCTGGAACTAGTACCACAAGTTAAGGGTTCAGTCCCCAACAAGACCCCTCTCACTTTGGACACCGGTCATGAGTTCCAAGATGCCCAGGCCACCACACTTCTGACCAGCTGGCTGCAAATCCAGGGGCTTCCATGGCCTCCTTGGATGAGACGATCACTATAACTCACCGAAAGTGCTGCACAGAATAATTGCCAGGGTACAGATGAGGACCAGGGAAACCAAGACACGTATGGGCGAGGCCTGGAGGGTCCTGGATGCACAGCGCCCAGGCCTCTCCTGTGGACTCTGCCTCTGGGCACAAGCACGTGCTCACCAATCAGGAAGTTCTCCGAGCCTCCGTTTCCAGAGTTTTTACTGGGGTTTCATAACTGGCTAGGCCTGATTAAGAGATAGATCTCAACCCTTCATGCCCCATCTTCCCCGAGGTCACAAGGCCAGGCTGGGATTAACCCTCTAATCACACTTGGTCTTGGGAGCATGACCAGTACCCACTTGTGTTACCTCTTTAGCATAAACTCAGGAGAACAACAGACACTCCTATCACATGGAAAATCCCTAAGGCTTTGGAAGCCCCATCCCAGGAGCCCAGGGCACACACCAAGTTCTTTACTATATAATAATAAGGCTAAAAAATGTTCACATAGTCTCGTTCCCCACCCCACAAAGTATAAATCCACACCTATCAACCAAACATCTCATCTCTGGTAATCTGCCCTTGAGAATAATCCAAAATGCAAACAATATTCACCTTATTACTACCTGCATAGGCGATACTGTGCATAAAGCCTGTGTTCATCAAGGAGTGGATAAATACAGCAAAGCAAGAAACAAAGGGACAGCAAAGCAATAAACAAAGGGACAGCACAGAGCCATTAAATATGTTTTCAAAGAATATTTAATTGTGATGTAGAATAACCCTCATGGTTCAAAAGTTGTTTTAAATCAGGGTTTAAAATTTTATATCCAGTAGAATCTCTTAGAAAAAATTCAAAAGTTATCCTGGGTAACAGGTTCACAGCCTTATTTTCCCCCTGTGCTAGGGGCCAAACTGAAGCCTGGCAAGTGCTCTACCCTTGAGCCACATCCCCAGCCCTGTAGATTATTCTTACTTTTTCCTCATACACATCCTCTGTTTTCCAGATTTTCAATACATATTAATTTTGTGGTCAGAAAAAAAAGAAAAACTAAAAAAAA
This sequence comes from Erethizon dorsatum, assembly GCA_028451465.1. Taxonomy (NCBI): domain Eukaryota; kingdom Metazoa; phylum Chordata; class Mammalia; order Rodentia; family Erethizontidae; genus Erethizon; species Erethizon dorsatum. Next base: position 34,241,685 of record CM051831.1, read on the forward strand.
TTATAAAACTACCTATGCTAATTCCCATGAAGCACTAATGAGATAGTTAATCTGAAAGTACATTTAGAATGTTTCTGGTAATTTTTCAAAGTTACCTATTCTTTTTTCCTAATGTTTTAATCTTGCTATGGCTTCTGTTCCTTCATTTCCACTTCAAACAGTGTACTGTAAAGTCTCTTTCGGATTATTCTGTGGTTCCTAGGCTACAAATTTTACCATTTATATCTAGTCTCTTCTCACTGTGACAGTCTTCCTCTCTGCCTGCTGACTGTCTGCTAGCTCCTCCTGAGGGTCCCTGTGTGTGACTGCACAGGGCCCCATGGGGTGATTAGGGCTGTGGTGGCCATGGCCAGAGGGCACAACCAGAACTCTGTCCCCTGAGAGTCAAAGGACCTTTCTCGGCTCTCCTCCCAAGGAGAGGAATTCAGCCCCATCCTGATGGAGAATTTCCCAGTCCTTGTCCCCAGAGTGGCCCAGATCCCACCGTATGCCGGCTCCCACTCCAACATGCTCCCACTCCAATATGCACTGTAATCTACTTCCTCTTGGGTCCCACCCCAAGATGCTCCTATCTGCTCCTGGACCTCGCTGTTCCTGTCTCTGTAGTGCTTCTTCACCTTTTCCAGCATTCCAGCAGGCCTAGGATGCCTGCCTCCCATACTGCTAAGCACAAGGCTGGGAGCATGCGGCGCACCCGTCACGGCCTTCTAAGCCCTGGAAAGCACCCACGGGACTGAGTCAGCCGGAGGGAACTAGAAGCCATGTTGGTGAACAGAGAGCTGGAGCAGGAGTTGTGCTGCAGCCTCTGAGCTAGAAAGACTCAAAATTTCAACCCAAATGCTGCCAACATCGTCATCCAGGACCACTCACTGTCACACTACACAGCCACAGGTGACCATGAGAAGTGGCATACAATGTACACACAGCACCGATGCCTGACCTGCTGCAGGACGTCCCAGGAAAGTGACCCTTCCTCCTTCTCAGTCTCTCAGCCCACATTCAGGGACAGGCTGGGACTGTTTTGTCCCAATGACATCAGACATCAGGGACTACAAGGGCATTAAGACACCCCCAGGAATGGCACAGGGCACTCTCTGCACATAGAAAATCCTCAGACTTTGGGGTCAGTAATTTCCACAGCCATCCATCTCCAGGAGATGTGGAGCTCCTGTGTTACCTCCTCTTCCTGCCACTGTCTCCAAGAAGTCCCAACATCTGACAGTTCAGACACCTTACATTCTCAACACCTGCTGGGACTTGGGCATTGGGGATAGCACTGTCTATCCCCAAACACCGCAGTCAATGCAGGGGAGTGACTGCTACTCTCCCTGACCCGCCTCAAGAGAGATACATGAGCACCCAACTCATTGGACTCCAAAGCCACACTCTCAAAGAAGTCCTGGCCTAGCCTGCACGTGAGAGGACAACTCTGGAGCAGAACATCTGGGTTCAGGTCTCAGCTCTGCTACTTACGGGGCTGTCCCTCAGCTTCCCCACAGGTAGAGCTGTGTCAGGAAGACACACTGCTACAGTAAAGTGCACAGAGTGCAGGGTGGTCCCTGTTACTATTTTAGCATCCCTCAAATAACCAAGCAGCATCACAGCACATAGTGGTGGCATGCAGAGGAGACAGTGTTCTAGCAATGCTGGTCAGGAAGGTTCCCTGGAGGGATCGAAGTGAAAAGCAATCTACGTGAAGGAAATGAGGGAACAAAGGAGGGCAGCATGGTAGACACAGGGGGCAGGAAGGATGCGGCCAGGAGTTTGGAGTCGTTTTCCTTGTAACAGAGGTTCATCTCGGTTTGTGAAGTGAGGGAGTGAAGGACATGGTGCATGCTTTCTTACATCCCCTCAGCGGCTGCCACTGTCCCAGCAGGAGTAGACAGTGGCTGGGGCAGGACACTGCACTGCACTGCTCTGCTCTGCTCGGGGCACGCAGCCAGCATGAAGCAGCCGGGCCTCCGAGGGTGGTGCAGGCTGCAGGGAGGAACTTGGCCTGCATCTTCCTGACACAGCACGTCCACTCCTGCATCTGGCCTTGCACAGCCCTCCACACACACATACCTCAGCTGCAGAGTGCACTGTGCCCAAACAGCTTGCATGGAGGGAGGAAAGCCTATATGCAGCGGAGGAGGAGCCAGAGGGAAACTCCTGTCTTCCACAGGTGGAATTCTACAGGCAATGTGCAAAACTGAACTAAAGGCAGAAAGCAGCATGATAAACATGTTTTAAAGGTTATATAAAATACTCAACAAACAGGGGTCAAGGATGGTTGCCTGTGAGTGGAGAAGGCTCTGTCCTCACTTCCTGTGTGGCACCTACAGGGCTAGTACAGAGCCTGCCCCACATGCATGCTCTGCAAGGGCTGAAATGACAAAAGGACAAAGGGAGATCAGTGCAGAGGCACACCTTCGAACCCACACCCCAGCCCTGCAAACACACCAAGAAGGGCCTCGAGGAACATGGCCAAGCAAGACTGAGATGCAGATGGAGGGGATGGAGCGGCTCACAGAGCCCACACGAAGACACGTATGCTGGGCCCGGCCCACAGAGCCGGCCGCATCTGCTTGTTTAAAGCAACTCAAACAAAAACTGTTTTAAGTTACAGCTGGTGTCTGGGACACTCTATCAAGCACTTAAGATATAGAGTTGATTATTTTTCTGGCAACAATGAAGAAAGACAGGCTGAAAGTACGGTGTCCTATTACCAGCTGTTTCCGGAGCAGTTCTTACGATCTATGTCTGTATTGGGGCCAGAGCCAACTGGAGAGGTCTGTACATGAAACTGTTGTGGTTTGTCTTTTTTCCCTTCATTTTTCCTCATCTGCATTCCACTTACTTAAACCACGAAGAGGACCACTTTTGGGAGGGCACCTCTGTGTGCTGTCACTGCAAACAGGCTCACGACACCAAGAAAAGGACCATATGTAAGCTGTTGTCTCTGACTCCAGACCTCTGCCTGTTTACTTGGACAAGGATTCCAACTCAGCCCCCCAGTGACCTGCCAGGTGGCCCTGGCCCTCCCTCCCTCCTCAGACCTGTTTCCTCCTCTGTAGAACCAGGATGCTGAAATGTACCTGAGAGGGCAGTGGGGGTGCAGCAGAAATGGTGTATGCAGAGTGCTGGGCTCAGAACCTGAAATTCCCAAGGTGTTCACCGAATAGGAGGATCATCAATGTCTGCCTCGGTCTCTGCATGCACACCAGCCTGCTGCCTTGATGCCATCTGCCCCCAGTGCAACAGACACCAAAATGCTGCAGAAGATCACAGTGGAGGCAACACTTACTTCATTCACTTGGGTGAGGGGGTTGGGGGAGTGGCACCATCCCCGGCTCCTAGACTCTCAGTTACTCATTAATTTAAACACCTCCAGCAGGCCCAGTACAGGGTCCTGCAAGCCAGACTGTGGGCGCAGGTGCATGTGGAAGAGTTACAGGCTCTCACCAGGCAGCAGGCTGTAAGCCCCTTCCTGGTAGCAGGTGAGGGGACAAGACACCATTCCTGGCTCTGCTGGGGCAACCTAGGGTGGACAGCCAGGACACTGCTCTACCCAACTCTGGTTCACCCTGGGAAGACACTGCACAGTATGTAGGTAGCACACAACAGGCCCCCGAAGGACTTAAGGCAGGGCTTTCCGGCAGCAACCCTGCAGGCTAGGTGTTCTTTTGCATCCTCCCCACCGCTCCCCACTGTCACCACCATAGCCCTGGCTTTTGTCCCACAAGCAGCCTGGGATTGTAATATCCTGTGCCCCACCTTGTACAGTCTGCTGTGTGTGTATGAGGTCCACAGAGTAGCAACTGGCACAAAGCAAAAGCTACCCAAGTGTTAGCTGTTGTTATTTAGAGGAGGTGGGGTTATGGGTAACTTCTATTTTTTCTTTCTATGTTATTTTCCAAAATTGGAACAAGAAAGCTTACTTCATGATAAATATAAACACTTTATAAAAGTTATCTATTAAAATACTAAAGTAAAAATACCAACTAGGTCAACCCCTGAAACAGGCCTCAGGTCACTGCCAGGCCAGTAAGCAGAGACCCCCGCCTCCTCCCCTGGCAGAGTACTCTGGTTGCCCTGCAGTCAGTCATAATGAAGAAGACCACCCTGAGCTGTCCCCAGAGTGGCTGACTCAGAAACTGGCCAAAGACCTGTGACCTCTGTGAGCAGGGATGACAGGATCCCCTGACAGTTGGCGAATGATCCAACTGGAAATGGGGCCAGAGAGCCGGATCCTGAGGCGAAAGCTGTGAGCCCACATCCAGGCAGTCAAAGGCCAGGAGTGGGTATGAGTTGGCTGGCAGAGGGGCAGGTAGGTGGCAAAGGCCTGGGCCGAGGAAGGTGGCAGGTATACCACCGTGGCTGCCTGGGCTGGATGGTTACCTCCTATACCTTGGGCCAAGCCCACCTCTGCATCCCTGAACAGACGTTTCCCAGAGCCACCGGGGCTGGTTTGTGAGCCAGTTTGCTTCTGCTTCCTACAGCCAGGCAAGCCTCAACTTGAGCTCCAGATCTGCGGACCTGTCAGCAGACATAAAGGGTCCCAGCAGAGGCTGAGCTTGGTGGCTGGCCAGGCTTTGAAGTTCCTCCATCCCGCACTTGCCCGAGTCTCAGACTTGTTTATTTTTCCTGTATAACTTTTGTAATGTTCCAACTAAACAGGGCAGTTTTATCAACAATTTCCAGGCAAGAAAAAGAGCAGAATGCCTGGTTTATAATGAAGATCGGTAGATCTGCAAGGCCATGCAATGGGTGAGAAAAGCTCCCACATGAAGAGATTTGGAAGCCGGTACAGGAACTCTGCATGCCCTGCCATTCACAGAGTCTCTTCAGGCCCAGCTCCAGGGGTAGGCGTGCACTGGGCTGGCCGCTCAGTCTCTCCGGTGCCTTCTGCTGGAGCCCCAGCAGAGCGCTCTGTCTGTGCTAGGGCAGCTGGGCTGGCAGCAAGAGCAAGGATGAGATGGCAACTCTGAAACTGCATGGGAAGCAGCCTGGGAGGCCAGAGCAGTGACCACCTCACCACAGGCCCTGGATCGAACTGTGTTGAAAAGGAGTCCTGTGAGCTTCCTGGTTTTAAGAAACAGTGTAGGGGGCCAGTGAGATGGCTCAGCAGCATAAGCGCCTGCCTGGCAAGCGCAAGGTCCTGAGTTTGACTTCCAGTACCCACATACGAAAAAAGGGCTGGTGATATCCCTCAGCGGCATGGGCGCCTGCTGGCGCACGAGGTTCTGAGTTCGACCCCTGGTACCCACACACACACAAAAAAAGAAACAGTGTAGGCTGGATTCCTGTCCTTCACAACTTAAGATTCTAGCCTAATACAATGTATTAGCCCATGCTTTACTGATGCAACTTAGCCTAAGTACCATTATTTAACAACTTTCTAGTATCTTCCATGCTGCTGAAGTTACTACTTCCTTGTACCATCCCCTCAGACCCAACAGCAAGCCAAGTGCATTTGGAGTATGTTTTCACAGACAAGACCCATTGAGGGGGCTAACTTCTTCCAGCACAGATACCATCATCACCATTTTATCCAAAGCCACACAGATATCAGTAATGGAGCCAGGATCAAACCAAGGTCCTCAGAGTAGACACCTCCTCCCCCAGGGATGGCCCTGCTGCCTCGGCTCATGCAATCTGGTGCTGCAGGCAGAGCAAAGGGGGTGAGCACCTCACCCCTAACATCCAAGTACTCGTACTGGCCAATCAGGGATGCTGAAAGCCACAGTGCCACTGAGATTCCAAATGTGTGATCCAGGCACTGTCCACACAGCAGGAGGGGAGGGAGGCAGAGATTCATTCCAGGGCTGGGTGCTGCTGGCCCACAACCACACCAATATGATTGTGACCACCTTGTGAAACATCACATTTTCTAACTCAGTTCTTCATAGCCACTTCCACTCTCCTGCCTCCATCTTCAACAAAGGTTCCCTGTGTTGGGGATTCTGCCATGATAGCCTCCTCCCCAGGCTGCAAAAGCACCCCCTACTCTTGCACCCCAGGAGAAACACAGATCACATCCCCAACTGCTCCCCACCACCTTCTTCAAAAGCACCATAATTACAGCTTGCAGGTGGCACACAGCAAGATAATTTCCAGTTTCCCTCCTGGAAATAAAGAGATCCCAGGTAGTTCTATAATCCTACGCTGCGTCATTAACATTCTAGTGTTAACTGATGGCCTCGGCCCCGCGCCAGGTCATTTTCTATTGAGTAAGTGTCTTAACTGGTGGCTGCAAATACAGCTACTGAATGGATTCTGCCTCACTGACTCAAACAAAACTTTTAATTTAGTCATCTCATTTTATATAACTGGGAAAACGGAGTTTTTTGATCTCATATTGTATTTTCTAACCAACTTACATTATATTAGTGATGTGTCACTGAACGATTTTTCTTAGGTCAAAAATTTTTCTTATCGAAGTATAATATATTATTAAAGATATGTCCCAGAAATGAAGAGTCAGCAATGACTTCAAAAGGACTTGAAGGGAAGTCCACAGCACAATAGCTCTCAAATGTCAGCCACTCTTGCAACACTGCCGCAAGGTACCTGAAGCACGGTGTAGTGAACACAGCATGCCTAGCACACACTTGCTACCAACTACGAACACTTTGCCACATTTGTGTGCACACTTTATGTGCACTCTCTCTACACAGGCACACACACACATGCATACACATGTAGCATCATGCATTGCCTAATGCTAGAGATAGGTACTGAGATATGCACTGTTAGGCCACTTTACCACTGTGCAATGGTCACACAGCATACTTACACACCCAAGACGGCCACGAGGTTACTAGGTAAGGGCCACCATTGTACATTCAGTCCACTGTTTGTTTGTCTGTTCGGGTTTTTTTGAGACAGGGTCTCGCTATGTAGTTCAGGCTGGCCTTGAATTCACTATGTAGCCCAGGGTGGCCTTGAACTAGAGGCGATTCTCCTGCCTCAGTCAGTCCACTGTTGACTAGAATGTTGTTATGCAGCACATGACTGTAAGTACAAAATGTTTCAAGATATGGAAATAGTTCCCACACCACGTTAAAGTAGGCTGCTGACACAACAGCATGTGAGCCACCGACATCTCTCTTCTCAGAATTAGAACATTCTCTCACCCAGGACACTTAACACTGAATCTACAGTATCATCTCACCTAAGGCTGATACTCAAATTCCCCCCAATTATCTGGATCATGACTTTAAGACATGCTCTTTTGTTTTCCCAAATCTGATATCTCTAGTTTCCTGTATCTAGAAGCTTTGCTTGCCCCTGTGGGGGGAAGAGAGAGAGGGGTTCATTTGTAACTTTGACACTTTTTTTTCCTTTGGTTTTGTGAGATAGGGTTTCACTATGTAGTTCAGGCTGGTCTTGAACTTTCTATGTAGCCCAGGCTGGTCTCAAACTTGTAGTGATCCTCCTGCCTCAGCCTCCCAAGTGCCGGGATTACAGGTGTGCGCCACACCTGGCTAACTTTTGACACTCTTAAAGAATCTTGCCTGATTTATTATTTACTTGCTATTTTTCTTCATATCCCTTTTTTATTTTTTGAGACAGTGTCTTGTTAAATTGCTAAGTTGCCCAGGCTTATTTGGGGTTTTTCTAATATACATTAAAAGAGGTGTGAAACCTAAAGTTGGAAGTTCATCTGCTCCCCCTCCTTGCATGACCCTGTTCCTCGCCTGTGAGAAGTGACCTTAGCCCACCCTGGGCCCACCTGCCTCGCCTGACCCCTCCATTGGCAGGAACTTGCACCTCCCAGGGCTCCCAGGCCTTCCTGGGGCAGCTCCTCAGCTATGGCACTCCTTCCCTGGGAGGGCTCGAACCTACCTGCCCATGTGGAGAGATCGCACTGGGCCAGGGGTTGCTTTGAGGTAAGTGTTGCACTCTTCATGTGGGCTCCCAGAGAATAAGCTGTTTGCCCCAATCTTCCAAATGAGCTACACTACAAAAGCACTTTCCCACCGGGCTTGGTGGCACATGCCTGTAATCCTAGCACTCGGGAGGCTGAGGGAGGAGGATCACCGTAAGTTCGAGGCCAGCCTGAACTACATAGTGAGACCCTGTCTCAAAAAACAAAAAACAAAAAAGCACTTCCCATTACCCCAGTGATATGCCAAGCCCTTTCCTCCTGTCCTGGCTGAAGATCCCCAGACCTACAACCAGCACTGTCACTAAGCCCCCTCTGGGGAAGGGCTCAGACAGGAAGAAGGAGAGGTGCAAAACAGAGCAGCTACCACACCTGAGGCCTCGGGTTCCAGCCTCCATTCCCACTTACCCTGCCCAGACAAGGCTTGGGAGAAATACACATAAGGGTGATACAGTGACAGGCTGTCCCTACTTCCTCTTCACACATGAGACCAAGGACAGGAGCTAGGGCTCTGGCTGTAGTTCCCAGGACATGGACACTAAGCCCATGGGGAAGGAGCACTCAGAGCCCCAGGCATGGGGAGCTGGTAGCCAGACAGCCTCAACATCCTCTGCTCATTCCAGTTTCCTTTTACTGTGTCCCAGCCAGCAGAGTCCATCCGAACCAAACGCTGCTGCCTCAAAGAGAGTAGAACCCATCTCATCTGCAAAACAGAGAGTAGAGGCCAAGGCAACAACCCTCCATCTTTAGCCCTGATCTCCCCACAGCAGTGGGGTGCTCACCCAACATTCTCAGGGTGCAACTTCTCAGCCAGCTTCCAATCCTTTTCTCTGCTGGCCCTTGTTCTGCTGTTCTCTGCATTTAGTATCAGGGAGAAATGTAGACTTTCCAGAGCTGCCAGCCAAAAGCAGGGCTGCGAGTGCCACGAGAGCCCCCTGTGGTCCTTCCAACCTGCACTTCTCACCCAGAGACCTTAGGGTTCACAGACTAGCGGCAAGTGTGGAGCTGGCCCCTGACCAATGTGTGCAGAAGCAGAAGGAATAACACATTGAGGTGACTTTGAGACTAAAGGACAGCAGCAGGACACCTCTGGTGCAGCCAGATCAACCACTATCCAGATATGCTCCAGGGCAGCCCTGCCTCAGCTTTCTGGGGACTTCTGCAGCTTCAAAGAAAATCAGAGCTATCTTCCAAAGCCCCAATCTCACCACCATGCTCTGACTGAAGGAAGCAAGTGCATCTCTCTTGGTGAGCGATACTGTTACATAACTAATCAAGCGGTAGAGTTTAACTCTGGATATGTCACTAAGAACAGCGTTGCACAGCTCTGGGAACTGAAAGGCTGTCTGCCACACAGAGGTTCACACACAGTGAAGAACAGTGACATCCATATTTTAAGCACATACCTCACACCTGTACTCCGGGTGTACCCCACTCTCTACATGTTTCCTCTAAGCCACCCAACCACTCTGCAAAATGGGTACAATTAACCCTGATTTGCAAATTACAACACAGAAACTCAAGGATATGCCACGCTGCAGCTCACAGAGCCCTAAGTGACAGACTGCCACAGTGTGCTCCAGCTCTACCGCCACTGCTTTCTGGGCCCCTCAGCACTTGGTACAGTTAGTTAGTCTGGCAGGGAGGCATGGCCCTTTCATTTTTGCTGCTTAAAGAGCAGACAGCAATGGCTGAGAAAGATGCCAGTGACACCTGCTGGCCTCACGCTGAAGCCTTTGAATCCCGACGGCAGCCAGGAGTCTCTCCCTGAAGACAAAGGCCACAGTCAGGTCCCTCTACACTAAACACTTGTGACAGATGTGAGCCAACAAGCCTTGTGCTCTGGGGGAAACATACAGGAATCTGCTACTTTCGCCAAAAGATGTAACCAGGAAAATGGAAAGAACCTTAAACATCACTGGTCTGCGGGCATCTGCCGTATGCCACAGCTATGCCAGACACCCACCTGCAACCCTTCCAATAGTCCAGAATGTTGGGGTTTGAAATGTTCACTGTCCAAAGAGCCCTGGAGTCAAACCCAGATTACGTATCTCTGAACTCTTGCTCTTTCCACTGGCAGAAGCTACAAGTTACAGACAAAATGTACATATTTCCCTGGATATCTCCACATTGACTTCCTCAAAGCCAAGGTGGGTCCATGTGCCACCACCCCTGCCTCTCTGTAACCTCAGTTGAGGCTTTTCTGGCCTACCTGGGAGACCTGGCCGAGCCACCACTAGGCCATCCCCTTCTCCACTGATGGTCCCCAAATCCTGCCATTCTACTGCATGATGAAACAGTCTGTCCTCCCAGGTTATGGCCATGGTCCCAAAGCCCAGGCCTCTACACTTCTCTCTGGGATGCCTTCAGCCTTCCTGCTGCCAGTCTTACCCATTCCAAGCCTCTCCATGGAGCTGTGCTGGCTGGCCCTCTAAAGCTCAGACAGGAGCAACTGTTCACAGCTTGCGATGGTCCCCACAGCCAAGAGTGAAGTTCCCTCAGTGGAAGATATTTTGGGTACTATGCTGGTCTGGCATTCTACTGTAAGAAAGTTATTGATTTCTTGGTTCTTTTTGTGGTGGTAAAGCTTAATTGTGTCAACTTGATTGGCTTGGGAGAAGCCCAGGGAATTAGTAAAGCTCTCATAGGTGTCTGGCTGGGTCATGGAGGTGTGACCATGGGTAATACCAGTATTTGTGGTCCCTGACCCTTCCTCTTGGGCACCATTCCCTGCTCTGCTTCCTGGTTGCCATAGACTAAGCATCTTTGCTTCCCCATACCCTTCCCTCATGATGCTCCTGCCTTGGGCCAGATGACCATGGACTGCATCCCCTGAAGAAACCATGGCCAAATCAGACCTCTCCTTCTTTACCTTGAGGGTGCTGGATATTGTGTCCCAGTGATGGGAGGGTGACCAATGCATATTTCTGTCTCCCTAACTGAATAATGAACAAGTCTCAACTAAGGGCATAATCTACCTAATTCCTCTCTACACTGTCCCAATCTCTGTTCTTACAAAAGCAAATCATGGCACAAGTTCATAGCCTGCGGCAGGCTAGCAATTGGCAACTGTTTGGTTTTCAGTGTCTGTGTGCATGTGCGTGCCATGCAAATATGTGTTTATTCTCCCTACAAAGGGGACACCAGTTTTCTACTGGCCTTAGGTGATACAAAACTTCCTTATATTGATCTGAAATTTAAAAACTGGATTATAACAATATATTAAATCAGAACACACATGGCATCAACCCCCAGCAGAGAGCAGATGGTTGTAAAATGCCCACAGTTTGGAAAGACCAGCCACCTATAAGCAGTTCTCAGAAGCTGGTCCACAATCCCAGGGCCCTCCAAGTTTTTGTACTGCCTTTCCCACCTACACTCCCTCTGCTCAGACATGCAAGCCTGGTTTCCTGAATTAGCCATGGTCTTTCAAGCCTTCGTGCTCTGCATATGCTGTCTATCCTTACTAAACTAGGTCTCCAAGATAAGTTTCAGAAATGCCAAATACTATATCCTGCTCTTTAAGACTCACAATACGGAGCAGTGCACCAAAGACGAAAGGCCCTAAGCAGCCCTTTAAGGGAAGGGGTAAATCACTGAATCCAGTGTAGCCAGCACTTTTCAAACTACCTGACCCTCTTCTTTTCTCATACTCTATCAATGCCCCATGAAACGAGTGTTCCACAGAGCACACTTTGAAGAACACAGGGCTCGCATACCCTCCCCTCCCCATCTGTCAAACTCCCTCCCTGACTTAGGCCTCATGAACTTACCACACACTAAGCCTTTGAGCTGCTCCCTGATGCCCGCACAGAACCAGTTGCTCACGCTCACCTGAGCTCCATTGAGGCTGAGCAGGCAGGTCCCACATGTGCTTAGCTTACAGGAATTCAACTGCAGGTGCTCCACAGCGGGAAGGGAGCAGCAGGACCGGCAGAGCAGGTGATATGCCCACCAGCCTCCACAGATGGTCATGAGAGCCTCCTGGGCCACATGTGCAAAGCCAGTGTGACCCTAATGTCTAAAAGGTGGCCATGTGGCACCTGGCACAGCTCCTAAGCACTAGCCACCACCCAACCTGTGATCTCTCACGGCCAGAGAATGCTTCCTATGCCAGGAAAAGAGGCCCCGTGTGAGGCTGGCAAAGAAACGTGGCACCTGCCTTCCACACAGCCCGTTCCCAGGGAACAGAACACCAGGGGAAGGTGCGACCCCACCAGAGCACTCACTGGCCTCCCCTGTCTGCAGCTGCAGGTCTCTGTCCCTTCAGGCTGTGAGCCCCACAAAGGGAAAAGAACTCATCCTCTCTGTGGTACCTGGCAGTCAGCATTCAGGATCTACCCAATGAAGGCAAAGTGAGGAAAAGTGAGGCTCCAACAGGGCGTGTCACTTGGTCTCTCTCACACGCTAAAGCCACCAGAAACCTCCCATCCAGCCACCCAGGGCACTCAGCTGCTGGAACCTGGGGCGCCCCATGCCATGGAGGCTGCTCTGTCCCAGTGACATCCTTACTTGGACTGAGCCAACTGCCCATGGTGTCCCCAGTGGTGTTCATGCAGGCCCCAGGGCAGAAAATCTGTTGGGGGGGGTCATTTACCAAAGAGAAGGCAAACGGGCAGCCCTCCCAGATGATTCTGATGCTGCCACCAGCCTGTTATCCCTATCAGAAATTACATTTGGGTGCCAGGATGAATGAATGAGTCCTGATGTCAGAGCAGAAGTTCATTGGGCAGTGAACAGGAAACTCTTCAGTACCTTTTAGAAGTACAGGATAGAGGAGGGTTACAATGAACAGGGATACGCATCCACTACCAGTTCCAGGTAAGTGAACCCCAAGTTAAATCCCTAGCAACAAGGGCCAGGGAGATAGCTCAGTGGCACAAGCACCTGCCTGGCAAGTACAAGGTCCTGAGTTTGATTCCCGGTACCAAAAAACAAAAACAAAACAAAACAAAAATAATAAATCCCTAGCAAGAGAGAAAGGACCTGCATTCTGACTTCCAATGCCAAGGTGGGACTCAATGTGCGGAGGCACTGAGTCAAAATGAGGGTTTGAGTTACTTTACCTTCATTTTGCTTAATCCCAGGTGTGTGTGTGTGTGTGTGTGTGTGCGCACTTGTGCAAGGGATGTGTCTGTGGGAGAGAGGGAGGCTTTATAGAAAGGATGCCATAAGATTCTGACCCAATTTTACAATCCCAAAATGGGACCCTCACCTTAGCAGTCCAAGAGTGCCAGCCTCCCTGGCAATTTATTCACATCTGGAAGTTAGAAACAAACACGGCTGCTCTTTTCCATAGTTCACAGTGTAAATTAACCTCCCAGGAGATAAGCCAAAGGAACACATTCCAGAGACCTGCTTCCAGGGCCCAGGGAATATGGGTCAAATGACAACTGATTCCTAAACTGAAAGGAGTAAATGAGGTGAAGGAAGAAAAGCAGGGAGACAGGCTGGCGGTTTTTAAATACTGCTTTAGAAGACTTACTCAAGTGCAGCTAAGTTTGATTTATTGTTTGTTCATTTGTTTGAGACAGGGTCTCCCTGGGCTTGAACTTACTGGCCTTGAACTCACTATGTAGCCCAGGCTAACCTGAAACTCACAACAATCCTCTTGCCTTAGCCTCCTGAGTGCTGGGATTACAGGTTTGTGCCACCACACCCAGCTGTTAAATTTGGTATTTTAAAATTAAGGACCCCTGAATTATAGCACTAAAATACTCTTTTCTCATTTTTATGTTCAAAAACACCATTTATTTGAACAAGCACTCTGAGAGATCCCTTCCAGTGGGGGCAGGGTTCTGGTACAGGCCAGCCCAGGTCTGGCCAACAGAGCCTGTGTTTGGCTTTGGCCCCTGGCTACCCTCCAGCACTCTTCCTGCGACCCAGGCTTCTCTCTCCTACAGGTGTCTTCTTCTGTCTCCTGGCAGCTGGGAGAAGTCAGTGGGCAGCAGGTAGTGAGGCACAACCCCACCCCAGCATTGCACTCTCTGTGCCTCAACGTCCTCGTCTGTTCTATGAGACTGCCTGCCTTACAGGTCAGCGTAAGGTCAGCAGTAATGCGTGCTGAGCACCCAACTGTGGTGGATGAAAAATGAAGGCCATTACTAGGTCTACCCCTCACTCTCAGAGCAAAAGGTTTCTCCTCTGCACACAGACCCACGGCCACAGAGCGGCTCCTGCCAGCTGCCTTGTGTTTCACAGCTGTTTGTGTACCACACCCGTGCCAGCTCTTTGCTCACATACACACGTGCACCTTGTACTCGTGCAGGCCAAGGTGACTGGCTTGCTCCAAGCCCAGTTCACTGCTGTAGCAGAGAGGGAACCTTTCCCATCACCCCTTCCTCTAACACTTGGGTTCAACTTCAAAATGTGCCTGATAAAGACACGGATGACCTTTCAAGGTTTATGCTGGTCAGATGCCTCCAAGCAAGCCAACCATGATGGAGATCTAGGGGGATCCTAACATGGGATTGTCTACAAATACAACCAGGAGGTCAAGAAGGAGAGAGATTCTGCCTAAGGCCCAGGATCTAAGCTGTCCAGACTGGGCCCCCAAACCCCCAACCACTTACACAGCACAGGACCCAAAACCAAACACCAGGTGATTTACAGACTGCATTTACCCCCTGCATCTCTAGCAGGGCTTCTCCAATCAACACTGCATTGCACTGTAAAATCCTCACAGAGTCACGATGTTAACTTGAGAAAGGAGACCACACACTTGTCCCAAATGGGTGGGTGCACTGGGGATCTCCCACTCCCAGAGGCTGCACTGCCGACAATTCTTCAAGAAGAGTCGTTCTAACAGGCATACGACCGCAAAGCACCAAAGGATTTCAGCGGGGCCAGGACCTCCAGGGGTTATCAAGCCCATCTCTTCCAATTCCACAGTTATCCCAGCCATGCGAATCAAGCCAGGTCAAGGACTCAGTAAATTAGGTCAAAGAATAAGCCTCTGGGAAGCAAGAGTTTCCTAGAAATGGAAGTGTATGCTCAGCCTCCTCAGGCATTAGGAAATATGGGAAAGGCTGAAGGCAACATAATGGTCTAATAAAATGTTTCCAGGGGGCCGGTGTAAGCACCTGCCTGGCAAGTGCGAGGGCCGGAGTTCGACTCCCGGAACCCACATACAAAAAAAGGGCCGGTGATATCGCTCAGCAGCACGGGCACCTGCTGGTGCGTAAGGTCCTGAGGTCGACCCCCGGTACCCACAAAAATAAATAAATAAATAAAATGTTTCCAGGGAGAAGGACCCTTATCAATACTGCCTGAGATCAGCAGGCCTCCTGCTAGGGCTTGGGGACCCTCTCTGTTAGGCAGTTTTCATGGTGGTGGCACTGCCTGGTCTGTGGAAGGCATCTGGGCCCCCTCTTGGAGCCACCGCCCACCAACTGAAGCCCAGCCCCCACTGCCTCCACTGACCCCCCACCTTCCCCTCTCCCAGCTCAGCTCTGGCAATCTCAGTGGCACTGAGAAGAGGGCTTCTGTGTCTGTTCCCCACCAAACTGGAGCTTCCAGCTTCCATGGGTGGCATCTCGCCAACTCCATCTGCATCTCTGAGCTCAGCACGCGGCCAAACATAAACTTCAGGTAAGCGGATGAGTGAGCCAAGCAATCCCTGACTGACCCAGGAGACAAAGAGTGAAAAAAGGGTCCCTGTCCCTCATTTCAATTAATTCCCATTCTTTCAAGTAGAATCTCTTGCACATCAAGTTTGTATCAGGTCAAACAGTCAGTACACAATGACTCCAACCGAGAACTCTTCCAGGGAGCCCACCACGAAAAGGACCTAGTGGGGAAATGTGATGGCGATGGCTTCTCTCTTCATTATTGTAAGTGGTTAAATCTGATCTGTTCTTGATCAGGCAAAAGTGGTTTTATTCGAGTACCTTTGGTTCGGCACAAGGCACTGGCGCAGGCAGGGGCACCAGGAGGTGGGGCTAGCACAAGCCCTCCTGCCAACTTGGCGCAATCCAGCCCACTGGGCAGATGCTCCCACAGCTGAGTGGCAGAGAGTAATGGAATGGTAACAACATATATTGGTGCTCAAGGGCAACTCCAGAGCACACTGAGCATGAGGTGCTGGGTCTCATGACAAATATACATGGAGAAAATCCTATGTGATCTCACACTAGAGAAGGGAAATAGGCCAGGCATGGGGGCGCACCCTTGTCATCCCAGCACTTGGGAGCCTGAGGCAGGAGAACTGCCATAAGTTCAAGACCAGCCTGGACCACACAGCAAGACCCTGTCTCAAAAAGCCAAATAAAAAGAAAGGGAGGTGGGAGATACCCAGCTTACGAAAGCCACACTGGGCAAGGAAGTTCTTCCAAAGATCAAGAAATAAATATTATGGCCAGGCTTGGTGGCGCACACCTATAATCCCAGCACTCGGGAGGCTGAGGGAGGAGGACTGCCACGAGTTCAAGGCCAGCCTGTGTTACACAGTAAGTTCAAGGCCAGCCTGGACTACATAGAGAGAACCTGTCTCAAATAAATAAATAAATAAATAAATAAATAAATAAATAAATAAATAATATTATACTAGTAATAATGCTAGCAAATATTTTTAGTTGATTATGCATCTGGCTTTGTTTTAGGCACTTTATATATTAATTCATGAATCCTCAGAATGACTGTTATAAATGCATAGTCTTTTATTATCTCCATCTTACAGACAAGAAAAACTGGAATGCAAAGTAGTTAAGTCATCAGCCCGAGACTGAGAACAAAGTGACAGGGTCAGTTTTCATACCCAAGTGATACCGTACTAGGGTCTCTGCTCTTAAAACGCCTACTCTGCTATACTCTCCTGAAGTATATATTCTTCTAAATTGCTTCCTCGTAAAAGTTAACCACAGTATACAGAGGACTTGTTCCTTGGGAATTTGTCACAATCTCACAATACAGAGTTACTGAGAAAACTGGACCCACTTCACAGCTCTGCTTTGCAGCCCGCTGAGAAAGCCCCATCTTTAATGTGACACTTCCACGGATAATTCTGGCATTTCTTTGATACCTGGTAACCATGTTTCATGCTAAGGATTCCTGGGTTACTAGGTTTTCCTACCTAATGGAGCATCAAGCTTGATATTCCACAGGCCAAGTACAACAGTGGCCCAATTATTAAATCAATAACTAGGCTGCATCAACTAATAAATTATCTTGGGAATTTCCATTACAGTTTTATCCTTAAAGCTCAAAGATACACTCCAAAATTCAGATTTCCCCACACTGTAAGATATCAAAACACAGACACTACCAGCTCAGAAGACTAAAAGACCTGGGCTCCAGACCAATTTCTATCACTACTTACTATCCCTTTTATCCCTAATTCCCACAGTTCTCCATTTCCTCAGCTGTCCCTGACACTCAGGTCAGGATCAAACAAGACATCACATGAGGCATCTGATCCAGTGCCTAGACACAGTGGCAGCTGGGACTGGCTGACCTTCCTTGCCCATACCCTGGAACTGGTGTCCACCACCTTCCTACATCATCACTAACACTCAACTGTGGGGAGGACAGCGCTGTAAGGAAATGGCCTACCATTACTGTAGACCTTGAATTCGTGCAGACCTAGAGGGAGCATCTTCTGGAACATGACATTGCTAGAAGGCTAAAAGCCCACCCGTCCCCAGCAGATCCCACTGGCAGGTCATTGACAGAACAAGACCCTGCTGTCCACTGCTTCTCTGTCTCCCATTTCCACCCCTCAGGACTGATCAACCACACCAGCTACCATCTGTGTTCCACCCACTGGCTGATCCTTGGGGAGAGTCACCCACTTCCAGAAAGAAAAAAATTCCACATGCACATGTTAAAATTGTGTTAAGAAAACATAATATACTAAGTTGAAACAATATTTAAAGGGAAATTTGTAATATTTATGTTTAACATTCAAAAAACTTCTGTGTAATGCACCATTTTTTTTTTTTCGGTGGGTACCGGGGGTCGACCTCAGGACCTCGCGCGCCAGCAGGCGCCCTTGCCGCTGAGCGATATCACCGGCCCCTTTTTCACATGTGGGTTCTGGGAGTCAAACTCAGGCCCTCGCGCTTGTCAGGCAGGTACTTATGCCGCTGAGCCATCTCACCAGCCCCAACACCATATTAAATGAAAAAGAAAAACTATATTATTTCAGTATATACAAAAAGAAATACTTTATCAAATTCAACAATTACTTCTAGTAAAAAAATACTTGCCACCCTGGGAACAAAAGGGAACTTCTTCAACACAATAAAGGACAGATACAAAAAGCCCACAGCTAGTATCACACTAATGGTAAAACAGTAAATACTTTGTTCCTATGTGATGGTTCTGATCTAAAATGTCCTCCAAAAGTCTCATATGTTCAGAGGTGGGGCTCCTGGAAGTGACTGGGCTATGGGGTCACTGTGCTCACCCACTGATGAGTTAGCAGCTGAATGTGCTAATAAGAAGTATGGCTTGGTCAGAGGAGGTGGTCCCTGGGGGCATGACCTGAAAGGGTGTGTTCTTGTCCCTGGCTCTTCCCCTTCTCTCTGTGCTTCCTGTCCACCACAGGATGAGCAGCTGTCCTCTGCCCAGGCCCCTCCACCATGCTGTTTCTGCCTTGAGGCCAGTGGACCATGGACTGAACCCATCCAAACTGAGGGCTAAGTTAACCCTCTCCTCCTTTAAGCTGTAGGTGTCAGGTATTTTGTCCCAGCAATGGGAAAGCTGGATAATACAGCCTATGATCAGAACGAGATGAAGATGTCCACTCTTAACACTTTTTGCCAACATTTTATGAGAAGTTCCATCCAGTATAGTAAGGCAAGAAAAAGAACATGCAGAATTTTTAAAGGTATGAACATTAGAAAGCAAGAAGTAAAACTATCTTTATTAATAGGCAACATGATCATGTATGGAGAAAATCCTAAGAGTCTATAAAACAACGACTAGGACAAATGAGAGAGTTTAGTAAGGTAAGATCAATATATACAAACTATTTATGTGATATATTAGCAACAAATAAAAATAACACTTATAATAGCATGAAAAAAATGAATTACTTAGGAATAAATTCAAAAAAATATGCATAAGACCTCTATACTTTTACTATGAGATACTAAAGAAATAAATGAGACATGACAAAGTTCATAGATTAGAACACTCAATTCTCCCCATATAGATCAACAGATTCGATCTAATCCCAATCCCAATCCCAGGATTATTTTTTTTAAGAAACTGGAAAGTTGCTTCTTAAATTTATATGGAAATACAAACCTAGAATATTCAAAGCAATCCTGAAAAAAAAGCTGGAGGATTTACACTACTTAACTTCAAAACTTACTTTCTAAAGCTACTCAATAAGATGGAGTGATAATGGTATAGGATAGAAGACAGATCAATGAAACAGAATAGAGTTTAGAAATAGACCCACACTTATATCATTAAATGATTTTCAACAAAGCCAATAAAATAATCCAATGAATGAAGGAAAGACTTTTCAACAAATGATGAACTAGAATTAGATATCCATAAGGAAAAAAATGAACTCTGACCCTCATCTCACACCATACAAAAAAGTTAATTCAAGATGGATCACAGATCTAAATGCAAACCCTTAAGCCATAAAACTTTAGAGAAGGTAATAAGATGTCTCCATGACTTAGTAGTAGACAAAGGTCTTAAACAGGACACAGAAAGCAATAGCCAAAACTAGGAAAAAATGATAAATTAGACTGCATCAAGATTTAGAGGGCTGGTGATATGGCTCAGCGGCGTAAGCACCTGCCTGGCAAGCACGAGGTCCTGAGTTCGACTACTGGTACCCACATTAAAAAAAAAAAAAAAAGAAAGACTTAGAGCTTTAGCTTATCAAAAGATAACACTAACAAAACAAATAGCAAGCCTCAAATTGTAGGAAAATATTTTTAAAGCATATATCTGACCAAAACTGGTAAACAGGTTAAAAAACTCCTGTAATTCAAACTAAAATAAAATTTAAATACAAACAATGGGCAAAAAATGTAAAGGATGCTTCACAAAAGAAGATATACACATAGCCAGTAACATATTAAAGAGTATTTAACATTATGAGTCATCAGGGAAACACATATAAAAATCACAATGAAATACCACCATACACTACTAGAATTTCAAATGTTGAAAACTAAAATATCAAATATTCCCAAAGATATGGAGCAACAGGAACTTGCCCACACTGCTGGAGGTAGTATAAAATGGTGCCAGCACTTTAGAGAAAAGTCTGGCATTTCTAATGAAACCAAACATATATGTAACCTATGACGCAGCAATTCCACTCCTAGGAATTTACCCATGTGAAATGCACACACAAGTCTACACAAAGCTGTGGACAAAAAGGCTCCTGGCAGCTTTATTCATCTCAGTGCAATGCGGGGAACAACTCAGCTGTTGATCAAGAGGAGGTAGAGGAAAATACCAAGGCACAGCCAGAAAACCACACACAACAGAGTGATGAGTAGCACACTGAAAGACACTTACACAAGCGTACATTCTGAAGTTCCACTTAGGAAGAGGAAAAATTAATTTATGGTGGAAAAGCAGCAGAACGGTGATAATCTCTGGGACACGAGGGCGTGAGGAAGAGTGGTGGGTAAGCAGTGTTTCTCAGCGTTATGCATATGCTAGAATCACCTGGGGACCTTCAAAAGCCCCACCGAATGTGCCCAAGCCCAGCAGGCAGGCCGATGCACCCCTCTTGGGTGGGACCTGGGCACAGTCTTTATGGGAACACACACATGACTCCCATACTAGGACAGCTGCACAAACTACTGTTCTGGGCTGACAGTGATCTGTGTCAAGGCAGGATTTGGGTTACATAGGTGTACAAGTTTGTCAAAAATCAAAGAATTAAGCAGTTAATGTGTGTTTCATTGTACATACATTTTACACACAATAAAACCACAAAAGAAAAAAAGTTTTTAAAAAAACGTAAATTCTTTCTGAGATACTCAACAAGCAGTATCCTGATGTCTTCAGAGGTACTGAATTGCATTTTTAAAAAGATGAATTAGAAGGCTCAACAGAGATGGATCCCATGGGTCCACATGTGCTAAAGCAAGTATAATAAATGTTAAACTCTAGGTGGTGAGTACATAGGTGCCCATGGTAAAACTTTTTCAACTTTTCTGTGCATTACAAAATGGTGCAGTAAAATACTGGGGGAGGAGCACCACAGAGCTAAGGACACACAGGAGTCCCATGGGCCTGCAGTGCTTCAGCATCGGTGAAGCAGCCACACCGCTCTTTCTCACCAGGCCTCCTTCCCACCTTACAGAACCAGAGGCCTCTGTCCCACCTTACGGGTCCCCAAGCTGGGTGTCTGTCCTGTGTCAGGCTGGGGGCCATCTGCACACCAAGCCAGCAGAGACCTAAACTTGGATGTGGCCCAGCTCATCGTGGGCATTGCCCAGGCCCTCTGTACTGGCTCCTGGCTCTGGCCCATGGCTCCTGCCTCTCAAGATCCCCTGACACGAACTCTGCACTCAGCAGCCCCCGCAAACCCATGCCCACCACACTGACCCTGGTCCTCCACAGGACCTCCGCTCTGAGGAGAAGGCCCAGAACTCGGAGTCAGCCACTCCTCCCATCTCCTACCCATGCCCCACAGCAGCACTTGGCAGGAAAAGGGGTATAGGGCAATCATGAAAGGGCCTGGTAGCCAGTGCAGTGGGGTATCCTTATAATCCTAGCACTCCGGGAGGCTGAGGCAGGAAGATCATAAGTTTAGTCCCAGCCTGAGCAACTGAGTGACCCTATCTTAAAATAAGAAATTCAAATGGACCGGGGGTATAGCTTACTGCAAAGGTCCTAGGTTCAATCCCCAGTACATGAAGGAAGGAATTAAGGAATGGAAGGAGGAAGGGGCATGGAGAGGGAAGGAATGAGAGAGAGAGGGAGGGAGGGAGGGAGGGAGGTCATGTAAAGTAAAATAAAATTTGCAATCAGAGACTGTGAATAACTCAAGTCTGGAATTACCAGCAGCCAACCAAAGAATCAGCAAGCTGTGCCATCCCAGAGCTGCCAGTCTGGGTGACATCAAGACCAAGCCTGACTGTGCTTATTCCTTAGCAGGGTCGGGCTGTTCTGCAAGGAGCCTGCATCAGAGTCCATGCTGCAGACTGACTTCTCCCCAGGGCTGTAACCCATATGCCTTCCCTATTTACCCAGGGCGCACCACACAGATTCCTGCTAAGGGAGAGAGATCGTTTGCAAATGGGAAGGGCATCTAGAGGCGGAGGAAGGAGGGAGGGAAGGGAGGGGAAGGGAAATTTATGTGCACCTACTCCCTCAGATGAATGCACATTATGCACTGCAAACATGTACCGCAAACATGTACCGATAAAAGGAAGATTGCTGTGAAGAGCTCAGCGAGAGAAAGCTTCCTTGTGTATTCTGTATGTGTTGCCTCAGAATCAACAGTCGAGCACACAGTAGGCACATGATAAGTATGTGATGAATGAAAGCTGGCTAATCTCGAGGCTGGGGTTTCTAAATCCAAGTCTGTTAACCGAGGTATGTATAATGGCATGTCAGAAAGAAATAAAATAAATGTATTCTGAGACTTTTAGACAGAGCTTTAATTTTCCCAGATAGTAATTCACTTAAAATATTATTTTAGTAAAACAAATATAATCAGTATGACCTTGGGGGGCAGAATTTGGCAACATCTATTAAAATGCAATTATTCCAGCAATTTCCACTTCTAAGAAAGAAACATTTCTACAAGATACAAAAAGGTATGTTCATCTAAGACAGGCGTGATGGCATGTGCCTATAATCCCAGCAGTCTGGGAAGCTGAGGCAGGATGACTGCAAGCCCAACCTGGGCAATTTACCAAGATTCTATCTCAAATATTTTAAAAATGGGGCAGGGAAGGGGTTAGTTCAGTGCAAAGGCCCTGGGTTCAATACACAGTACTCAAAAAAAAAAAAAAAAAAAGATAGGTTCACTTAACAAAAGACCAGGGGCACTAAAATGCCCACCATTAAGACTGGTTAAACAGTACATGGACACAGACTGTATCCTGCAGCCACCGGGCCAGGATGAAGCTTAACTCAACGCTCATGGGCAATGATCCCCAAGATATTGGACAGTGGAGGGACGGCAAAGTGCAGCACAGAGCAGGTATGCATAGCCCCCTGTGAAACCTAAATGTTAAAATGGCAATGTTCATACATGAACACAGTGCCAAGAGAACCACATCTGGACAAAGCCAGATCAACAGACACCAATCCACCCACTGCCCACAGCCCTGAATGGGGTGGAAAGAGCGTGCACACCTAAAGCATCTCTGAAACACTAGAATGTTGTGGAGACTTGGTAGAAAGTTTAAAAAGAAACAAGGTGTGTTCACACTTAGAAACACTCACAAACACCCACGTGCACGCACACGCACACACACACACACGGGGTAGTAATGTCCCTTTCTGCAGGCCTGCCCTTCACACCTGCCCTCCATGTCCAGGTTAAAGCTCACTCCACGTGACCACAGGGCCCTCGAAGCCACTGGAGCCTCTGAGCATAAATGTCTTGCTAGGGACAGCAGCCTTCTGCAGGCAGAACCCCCACAGCGCCCACTAAAGAAAGAATGGCCTCTGGTGCTCTCCATGGGCACGCGAAGGTCTCCAACCTTCCAGCTGCTCTGTAGAGGAATCCCAGGGCTGTGGATCCCAGCTTGCAGCCAGAAGGAAAGACATATCTGTGTTCTGAACACTCTGGCTCTGTTTTAGGGAATGCGGAGGTCTTATGAAAGATCCCTCCTTGAGATTTTTGCTTTTATTTAAATATATGTACATATAACTCAACCCCAAGAACTATTTCCCAGGAAGAGATGCTAAGAGGCCCCTGGAAGATGTAAGCTTCTCTAGGGCTAAGCAATCTGAGACAGAACCAGCCTCCTAAAAGTCAAAAGGAGGAGAGGACGGAGAGGAGGCGCTCCACTCCAGCCTCATAAAACTACGGCATCGCTGCCAAGTCCACAGGATAGCTGAAGGCAAGGAAAGCTGAACTCTTTTTCTCCTTCCCTCTCATCCAAGCCCCCATCCCTAAATAACACCGCTCAGGGCTACAACCAGCTGTAGCTGCCAGGGGAAGGTACAATACACGCAGAGACTCTTGGACCCACATATCCCGAAGCTCGGAACTATACTAAAAAAAGTTAAGAGAAGGGGGATGGAGTACAGGGAATAAAGGCTTAAAGATTAAAGTCACAGGCAGAGACAGACGGCTCCATTTTTTAATAACTGAAAACACCAGTTGGGTCTGAATGTGCCCATTGTTTAGCAGAGGGGGCTGTCTATGCAGGCAGGACTGGTTGGCGACAGAACTGACTTCCCATCAGAAATAAGATTTACCAAAAGTGGGGAGGCTGGGGCAGACCCCAGCACTGAGCTCTGTTTACTGATGGGTGGAGAACAACGGCCAGGTGAGAAGCCAGCGTGCTGCCCTGGGCCCTGGGGGAAGCAGGGCTTAAAAAGAGGCTCTGCTCACAGGCACTTCCAGGACTGCACGACCAGGTCCTCGTTTTTGCTCCTGCAGTGGCTCCTGCAGTGGCTGCTGGGGCTGTAGACTGGTGCAATTTAGCAGTCAGAGGCATGAAAATGCACCCGCCCTTTGGCCCAGTAATTCATTTCTAGGATCCCAGCCCCAAGAAATAATCCATCCCAGGGCAAACCTTGATGCACAAAGATAGTCTGTGCAGCATTATTTACAATAGCAAGAAATCCGAAACAACCTGAATATCTAACACTAGAGGGAATATTTAGTGTTTATTTATTTATAATCTGCCTTACTGCAAAAAGGATGTAAAGTGGCTTATGAAAATACACAGAACAGAACAAAAAAAAAAAAAAAAAAAAAAGAAAAGAAAAGAAAATACACAGAACAAAGGGGGAAAATGCAAAAGGAGGAACCAAAGTAACAGAGAGAAAAAAATATTCCTTTAAATACCAAGGCCAAAGCTGGGCTACAAATTCCTAATACACTGTGAGCACCCAAACTCTTCCAATAGGGGCATAAGATAAAACTGCCTCCACCACAGGTAACAACAGCAGCTACCACCAGAAACAGCAGCTATGATTTGTTGAGTACCTGCTGTGTCCCTCTCACTTTCTCAGTAACCAACAAGGTACTTGTCACTCTGTCCCCATTCACAGAACAGGAGACCTAAGCCAGGGGCCAGCCAGGGCCAATGAATGACAGGCACAAGTCTGAACACAAATTTCTCTAAGTCAGTGCTTTCCACGCCACCACATGCTTAAATAAACTGTACATTCATGCAGTGGGACGCCTATGGGTATGAAAAAGAGATGCTTGCAGAAAAAGATTAATGGTGTGGGAAAAATGCTTAAGATACAATGTTAGAGTTAAAAAGCAGGAGAAAAAGCTACATGAAATGCATCATTTCAACCACATAAACCAGATAATTTAGTTTATAGTTTTGCTTATTATCTAAAAGTAACTAGAAAAAAGTCTTTGTATCTTAAAAATGCATAAAGGTCACTGTTATCTTACATCACCCTGTACACATCCCACCCACATTCGCATCCACTCACTTTTGTCTTAAATTCAAACTCTATACAAGTAGCGGAATCAGAAAATATACATGTTGAGACTCAGCAAAGGAGAATCTCGTGTTTTTGTGCACCCTCATGCTGATCCTGATCACTAAACTTGAGAGCATTTTCTTTGCAGTTATTTGGGGTTAAGTGTCAGAAGACAAGTACATAAATCAGTCTTTTCCCTTTCTGTTTTTTCCTTCAGATACACACTCACAAACAAGCGGGGTTGTAGACGTGCATTCTCAGGCCTTCCTCTGGCGATGGCAGGCACAGACCCACCCAGAGGCACAAGGGCCCCACATTCCAGGAAGGGACCAAGGGCAGTCCCTGCGAGTGCTCCCCCACCAAGTCTACCCAGGTCACTATTGCTTCAGGAAGGTCAGTTCCACACCTGAGGCCTGAATACGCAGAGACAGTGATGTGCATTTCGCTGGGAGAAGAGCTTTCCCCAGTTTTGCTTCTCTAAGCATGAAGGTAGATGTGCTGGTCCCCGTTATAACAGGAACTGAGACAAATCCACTGACTTTAGGATCTTAGCCCATGACCAAATGCTAACCTATGCTCCAAGGATGCCGGGAAAGTTTAAACATTGAAAACTGATAGAGCACATGTTCAGTACCTAGGCACATGAATACCTACCCCAGAGATGGGGAACCAAGGCCCAGACGGACTGGCACAGTCGGAGCCACCTATGTGGGTCAGGTCCCTCATACCCCACCAGACACAACGGATCTCATCAATGGCAGGGGCTCCAAGTTTGACTTTGGAGGGGGCTTTTCCTGTTGGCCACCAAACACTGCTCAGCCCTAAGACACAGGCTTGGTTTTCCATAGGAGACAAAATAACAATTTCCCAAGAGCTATTTAATGACTTCTCTAAAACTTGCCTCACCATTACCATGGAGTTAATCACCCACCCAGGGAGCCAGCTTCAGCACTAAGCTGCAATGCAGTCAGCTGTGTTTTAGTTATCTGAAAGAAGGGGAAGAAATATTTTAAATGCCTTAATATTTAAACAAATAGAAGGAAGGCAGATTTCTTTCATGTTTCCAACTCCAAAAGCCACAGAACAGCTTGGCCCTAAACGTTGAAATGAGTTTAGACTAAAGGAAGTATTTCAATCTGCCAACAGACTCTAGGTAAAGACTGTATTAAATATTCATTTTATTGCTGCTACTGGGCAGCACCCCAGGGCTCCAAGAAGGTGCTGAATGGGAGAAGGGAACAGGCAATGCCAGCTGACGACACCTCCCAGCACTCCAACATCTGGTGGCCCTCCTTGAAAGAGGACCAGGAGGAAGGCGAGGAGGACCTTCAGCCAGAGCTGCATGACTACTAAACTAGCAAGGTGGACTGTAGAAATTTTGGAAAATAATATTAGAAAAGAAGAAAACCTAGGAAAAAGCCAGAAATAGTAGTGCATGCCTGTAATCTCAGCACTCTGGGAGGCTGATGCAGGAAGACTGCAAGTTGGAGCCCAGCTTGGGCAACTAAGCAACTTAGCAAAACCCTGTCTCAAAATAGAAAATAAATAAATACACACATACATACATACACATACAAGTTATATGTGTGTGTTCGTTTATTTTTACGGCTTGAGATTCAGTGTGAAGGCCCTGAGTTCAATCCCCAGTACTGAAAAAAAGAAAAAGAAAAAAACTCAAAGTCACTTATACCTCCAGCCCCTGAAGTGAGCCACAGTTAACCCGTGGTATCTTTTCTTTCTGTCTTTTTCTCAGGCCTATGCATTTTGTACGTTACTGAATTATGCTGAAACAGAATCCTTTGCCCTGCTTTTTCACTTAGCATTAGATTTCATATGATTGTCATGTCTTTAAAATTCCTTCCTAATTATCGTTGTAAGGGATGCATGAAGTACCTTAACTTGCTTCATTAGGGTGGCTCCTGATTTTTTGCACTTGTAAGTAATGCAGCAAAGAACATCTTTGTGCAGAAAGCTCTAGCTCATCTCAAATTATTTCATATAAGATGAGTTATGAAATCACAAAGTAGAACTCATTTAAAAATCCAGAGGGCCAGTGAGATGGCTCAGCAGCTTAAGCGCCTGCCCGGCAAGCGCGAGGGCCCAAGTTCGACTCCCGAAACCCACATACAAAAAAGGGGCTGGTGATATCGCTCAGCGGCACAGGCGCCTGCTGGCACGCGAGGTCCTGAGGTCGACCCCCCGGTAACCAAAAAAAAAAAAAAAAATCCAGAGAGATTTTCCACAAATCCCCTGAAAGCCTGCATCAATTCAAAGCTTTCTAATTTACCTGTCATTAAAACCACCACCACACTCCTACCAGGGCTGCTGGGCCTGCCCCCCCAGGCATCCGACCTGTAGAGCGCCTGGAGGGGTGCCCCACCTGCCCCCAAAATGAACATGGGCCACAGAATAGGACAGATCCTTGCCCAGGACAGAGCCCGGCACCCTCCCATGGCAAGAAAGCCTGGGGAGCTCCAATGCCTCCCACCCTGTTGTTTCCACTAAAAATACTAAGCAGGTTCCCTGGGTGTTCTGTGAACTGTAATGATTTCATATCCCACAAAGGAAGAGAGAAGAAAGGGGGATTCGAATCATGAACTCCACGGAAATGGCCAGGTACCGCCTGTGCCCTGGGCCTGGGGGCCGTGCTGTTTGATTCTGGGTCTTCTTCACTTGAGCCCTGAAGGAATCACTCTTTCCCCACATCCTCTCGAAGGAGCAGGTGACACTTGCACAGAAAACAGCCCTCAGCACATGGCTCATTCTCTTCCCACTGCCAGCCACTGGAGGAAAGACGTGCCTGCTGACAACAGAGCTCCTTGGTTGGAGGGGAGGGCAGCCCAGAGAAGGAGGGACAGAGTAACTAACAGAGAGAGCTCTGCAGTGGACAAGCTGTGCCCAAACCCAGCTGCCACTTGGTGTGCAGCAACCTCGGACAGTCACTTCCCCCAGCTGGGCCTCAGAATCAGAAGCCATAATGCCACCCTTCAGGGGTCACAGTGAGGACCACATGAGGTCACATTTGTAAAGCACGTGGTAGGTATGGCGGTTGATATGAAGTAAAACAGTTAATTCATTTTTAATGATTTTTTTTTTTTTTTGGTGGGTACTGGGGGGTCGACCTCAGGACCTCGCACGCCAGCAGGCACCCGTGCCGCTGAGCGATATCACCGGCCCCTTTTTCGTATGTGGGTTCCGGGAGTTGAACTTGGGCCCTCGCGCTTGCCGGGCAGGCGCTTAAGCCACTGAGCCATCTCACCGGCCCTAATGATATTTTTAAATCATTATAACCACTCAAATAAACAGGCAAATGATCGTCTGCAGGGGAAAAGCACAGAGAGTGAATGAATGCAGGAAAGCAGACCCTTGCCACCCCAGGCATGGGGTTTCCCCAGGCATGGCCCCAAGGAACTCACTACCAGATCTGCCCAAGAGCAACTCCCTTTTGGGTGGCTCTGCCAAAGGAAGGCACAAATGCCCACCTCTGCTTTTCTTTCAAAGCCACCTTTTGGAACACTTAGTTTCTAGTTTCCTAGTTTTCCAGACTTGCATTTAGGGCCCCACTGGTATTAGAGGGCCCGTTAATCCCTCTAAGATCCCACAAGAGAACTTCAATGACACATAAGGACAGGAGACGTGAGGTCTGGGGAGACATGCTCCTGGGAAAGAAGATGCCACTGTGTGTCCTGCATGTCCGCAGTTGGAGGGTGCCACCCACCTCAACCCTCACCACAGCCTAAGACCATCATTCCCAGGTATCAGTCAGGTAAGGTCATGTAGGGGTTAACTGGCGGTACCAAAACTGGAAGCTAGAATCTAAAATGCAGGATCTTTTTCACAATGGTGAATCATCCCTTAATTAAAGCAAGGAGTTTCTCCTGCCTGAGACTTTCCGTGGCCTCTTGAAGAAGGGAAAATACTTGTTACGGCCTAGAATGCATTATTACTACTCCCTGCCAATTTCCGGGATTTCTTTCTTTCTTTCTTTCTTTTTTTTTTTTTTTTTTTCTTTTTTGGAACTGGAAATTGAACTCAGGACCTTGTGCTTGCCAGGCAGGTGCCATGCCACTGAGCTATATCCCTGGCCCCAGGATTTCTTTCTTATCTACCCAAGTAGCCTAAAAGCACTGCGAGAACACATGCTCCTCCTTCCAACGTGCTCAATAAAGGTCATAGAAAGAGTTAATCAATCGACTGATGAAACGAAAGGCCCCAACACACAAAAGAATGAAGCAGGAAGGGGGAGAAAAGAAACTATAAATACAACCAGCACAAGGGTAAAGCACTGTAAAAGCACACTTGTTCAGTCCAGGAAGATCCCTGGCCATCCGCGCTCTTGCCTGGGTGTCAGAGCAGGAGGAGCACACTGACAGGGAAGGACAGTGGTCAGGGACACGGCAGCAGAAGAGGGGAGTCTGCAGTCCAGCCCTGAGAGCCAGAGGCACACCTTTCACCAAGCACAGGACAGCAGGCTCAGCCACAGTGTGGTGGAATCGCACTCTGCATCTGAGGCACCTATGTCACACAGCGACAGGCTGAGGTGCAGAGAGACGAGATGGTCCAAGGCCACTGGACAGGACTCAGCACAGCTGGAGTTCTGCCAGGCTGGACAGCACTACACTACTACACAAGCCATCACTCCACTCTGTCTCAACACCACCCACACTGGGTCCTCATAGTTTTCTTTAAAGAACTAATTTTGCCTTGTTTTTTCTTTGTTTTAATTTTTTTTTATTTTTATTTTTTATTTTTAAGCAAGGTCTCACTATGTAGTGCAGGCTGGCCTTGGACTCACTTATGTATCCCAGGCTGGCCACGAACTCACAGTGATCCTCCTGCCTCAGCCTCCTGAATGCTGGGATTACAGGCGTGTGCCATCATGCCCGGCTCGCCTTGTTTTTTAAAAAACCCCTTTCCCTTTAAAAGATAATTTATATTACTGTCTCCGCAATTCCGCTCCTAGGCATGTACAAAGGAACCGAAAACAGACACAACTGCTGCTCACAATAGGCAGGAGGCATAAAGGACCCAAGCGCCCACCAACTAATGAATGGAAAAACAAGATGCGGCCTACACATACTCTGCAGCACTCCTCAGTCTTCAAAGGGAGGAAGTTACAAGTGGAGGAGACTTAAAGACACCACGCCAGGGGGCCGGTGAGATAGCTCAGCGGCATAAGCACCTGCCTGGCAAGTGCGAGGTCCTGAGTTTGACTCCCGGTTCCCATATACAAAAAAAAAAAAAGGGCCGGTGATATCGCTCAGCAGCACGGGCGCCTGCTGGCACACGAGGTCCTGAGTTTGACTCCCGGTACCCACCAAAAAAAAAAAAGATATCATGCCAGCAAAATAAGCCAGATGCAAAAGGCCCACGAGTGTACGATTCCATTAAGTACAGTGCCAAGAGCTGCCAACTGGCAGACAGAGAAAGTGGAACAGTGGGTGGTAGGGGCTGCAGGAAAGGGCCAAGGGAGTCTGTGTTTCATGGGCATACGATCCCAGTTTGGGGTGATGGACAAGTCTTAGAAGTAGATGGTGGTGATGGTTGCACAATTTAATTTAATCCCACTGAATTGTATATTTAAAAATGGTGACAAAGACAAATTTTATGTTCTATATATTTTATCACAATAAATCAATACCACCAAAACAGGAAACTGTGTATGACTTGCTATCACTGGAACCAGACAGGCCAAAGTAAAAGGTACTCATGAACCCAGAAATGTCAACACACTTTGCCTTCCGTGAGGTGTCTGCCTGTCAGGCAGAGGTGAGACAGTGGCGCTCAGCAGCCGGCGCTCAGGAACCAGCACTCACGGGCCCCTCCTCAAGTGGTCAGAGGGACCTGCTCAGCAGGTGGTCCCGTGTCACGTGATCTGGGCAGCATCTGTCACTGTTGTGGGGAACCAACTTTGGGAATCTCCATGCCAAGGCCGTGCCACCAAGCTGGCTCCATGGGTGCCCAGGGTCCTCACTACGTGTCCAGCATCCCACAGACGCACCCTGGGAGAAAAGGACACTCTGGGCTGCACCTGCCTTGCATGAAGGAGCCTCCATGGAGCTCCCAGGAGAGGACCCCAGAAGCCCACCATGCACCCACAGCACAGAGCTCCTGGGCATCAAGGAACCAGAAGCCCTGGGAAGGGGCCTGGGGCCAGAAGACTGCAGATGAGCCAGCCTGTGAGTGCGGGGGCTGCTGGCAGCATACTTCGCTTGTACAGTCAAAATGTACAAGGACGTTAGGAAACAGTCAATTAGATGTGATACTGTGGAATAATAATACCAAAGGTCCGGAGTGGAACGCATTAGCTATGCATTCCAAATACCTGATTCCAGAGCCCAGTCTGCAAGGCAGATACTTTCACCATCCAGTACAAAGGGTCAACAATACCAAGGCTGCCAAACTTCTGCCTGGGGGCTGTGTGGCAGCTGGCCAGCAATCCAAAGGCTGCACTTGATTGGCATAAAACATAGCCGAATGAAGCCCCTTTCATCTACCCCACAGAAGAAGGGCCCGGGGCTGCACCCTCACCCTGCCTGCCAGGCTTCATCAGGAGTGCTGTGAAGCTCTCCCCCTCTCCCCATACCCTCCGCGCAGCCTTCTCTTCCAGGCACCCTGGCTCCTTGCAGCTGTGCGCCCACTCACCAGTCTACTTCCTAACTTGGGTTTCCTCCCTGCTTGTCTTCCCTCCCTCCCCACAGATGCCAGCCTAAGAAACAGTCTCCAGGCCTCTCCCCTCCACCCACCAGGGCCAGGGTGAGCTCTGCAAACCACAGATCTTTCCTCCCTGCTGAAACTCCTCAAAGATGCCTGCTGCCTCCAGAAAAGTGTCTACATGACTTGGCCCAAGACTCAAGCTCTTCCTAACTGGCTTCCAACCAGCAGCACTAGCTCACTCCTGGCTGCTCATACCTGCAATCTAACCACACACCTCCTCTAGGCTGTCCAAACTGCCGGACCCTGAAATACGCCGAAGCCTCTGCACGGACAGTGCCTGTTTCCTGAAACTCTCAAGCCCTCATCCGCCACAGGCAGACTCCAACGCACCCATTGGGACCCCACACAAACATCACCCTCTGGGGAGCCTTTCCTGGCTCTCACCTCTGAGCTGCTAGGATCTGTTTCATGGTCCTGACCGCGGCTCACTTATCGACATTCTGTACATTTGCTTTCCAAATCCATCTCCTATCTTCCAACTTGAAGATCAGTGACTCCTGCGAGCCAAGTGTTTGAGTGCCCAACATCCAGAAGGCCCTGCTTACAGCAAGTGCTAACAGCAGCCGCTCTAGCACATGGGCCCATTCACTGATGGATTTGTTTTTTCTCAAAAGCAACAGCAAAAGACACTGACTGTAAGCAAAAAGGAGGCTTTCACAGCAGCTCTGGGAAATCACAGCAGCAGAAGAGCCCTCGGGACATCTGCAGTCTTCTCTCCAGTCCGGCAAACTGTTCCCACCAACATGTAAATTTCTAGACCTCCTTGCTTCCCTGTCTCTTCTTGCCTAGTTTCAGACCCCCAGGGGAGAACAGCTTCACTTTAGTCCAACTTAGCTCAGGTATTTATTCCTGAGCCAACTGAATAAGGACGAGGCTGGAGGTGGCAGGGTGACCAAGCTCAAATGTGGCCCTGGGAGACCACCCCACCCCTGTCTTGACAAACAGGGTGTTCAAAGATCGGGGGCGGGGTGCTGAGGGCTGTAGAGTTTCCCAGCTGGTCTTTCCAATGGTGCACATTCACAGTCAGGTTTGTCCTCTAAGGCACTGGAATTACCAAGCCAGGAAAGCCTCTTTCACACTGGTCTGGGCCTGCATCTGGCACTGTCCTAAGGCTTCCCCAGGACGGCCTCCCTGGAGCCAGCCAGGAAGGCAGGCACCAGATGTCTGGGGAGCTGGAGAAACAGTGCCCTCCCATGGCTCAGCAGCAGTCTTTTGCCACCTAATCCCTAGGCTCTGGGACACACAGGTTTTCAGAATTGAGAACTTTGTAAAAAGTATTCCAAGAGCAGGCTGAACACATAAAGCAATGGGACAGAACCAAGAGTGCAGAGAGATACCCTCACATTTACAGCCAAGTGACTTTCAGCAAGCGTGCTAGCACAAAGGGGGAATGAATAGTTTTGTTAACAGTACTGGGTTAACAAGACACCCACAAGCAAAAGAAATAGGCTAGACCTCTATCTCATACCACATACAAAAACAAACTCCAAATGGATCAAAGACCTAACCATAAGAACTGCAACTAGAATACTCCTAGATGAAAACATAGGTATAAATCTTCACAACCTTGGACTGTGCAATGGTTTCTATGATCTGACCCCAAAGTATAAGCACCAAAAGAAAAACTGAACATCTTCAAAATTAAAAACGTTTGTGCTTCAAAGGACACTATCAAGAAAGTGAAAATATGGTGGAATATTATACAGCAGGGATGAAACTCAAGAATGCTATGTGAAATGAAATAAGCCTGGCACAGAAAGGCAAGCACCACATGTTCTCTCCATGTGTAGCAGTTCAAAAGTTGATCTCCTATAAGTAGAGATCAATAGCGATTATCAGAGGCTGGGAAGATCGGGTGGGGTAGAAAGAGGATGATTAATGGGCACAAAATTACAGTTAGATAAGAGGACTAAGTTCTAATTTTCTGTGGCATAGGATAACTGATTTACAGCAATTAAATGAATACTGCAAAATAGTACAGAGATCTTGAATGTTCTCACTACCAATGTTTGAGGTAAAAGATATGCCAATATTCTGAGATGGTCAGGACACATTATTTCCATGTATTGAAGCATCGCACTGCACTCCATAAATATGTATAATTATTAATTGTCGATTTTTAAAAGTGCTTTAATGCATTTTTAAGTGAAAAGACAACTCATAGCTGCTGGTGGTGGTACATGACTATGATCCTGGCACTCGGGAGGCTGAGGCAGGAGGATCACTGTGAGTTCACGGCCAACCTGGGCTACATATGAGTTTAAGGCCAGCCTGGACTACATGGCAAGATCCTGTCTCAAACAAAACAAAACAAAACAAAACAAAACAAAACAAAACCCACAAATTTTTTAAAAACACAACTCACAGAATGGGAGACATATTTGTAAATCATATATCTAAAAAGGAGCTGGCTGGAACATTAAAAACTCTTACAACTTAATAATAAAAAGACAACCCAATTTAAAAATGGGCAAAGAGCTTAAGTAAGCACTTCTCCAAAGAAGACAGATTAATAGCCACATAAAAGATGCTAAACATCACCAGCCATCAGGGGAATGCAGATCAAAACCACAATGAGATAGCACTTTATACCCACTGGGAGGGGTATAATCAAACAGACAAACAGTAATAAATGTTGGCAAGAATGTTGGCAAGAAACTGGAACCCTCCTCCACTGCTGGTGGGAATGTAAAATGGTACAGCTGCTGTGGAAGACAGCTTGGCAGCTCCTCAGAAAGTGAACAGAGTTAGCATATGATCCAGCAATCCTGTTCCTAGGGATGTACCCAGGAGAACTGAAAAGCCTGAACCTGTCTCTTCACAGTAGGGTTGTTCCTAGCAGTGAAAACAACCCAAATGCTTATCAACTGGTGAATGGATTTTTAAAAATTTGGTCTATTGATACAAAGGAATATTATTCAGCCTTTAAAAGGGATGAAATATAGACTGATACTGTTATATGGGTGAATCTTGAAAGTAACAGGCTAAATGAAAGATGACAGATACAAAAGGTCACATATTGTATATAATTCAATTTAAATAAAATCCCCAAAATAAACAAATCTATAAAGACAGAAAGTAGATTAGAGCCTGCCTAGGGCAGGGGAAGAAGAAAATGGTTTTTTTTTTTTTTTTTTTTTGTGGGTACCGGGGGGGTCGACCTCAGGACCTCGCGCGCCAGCAGGCGCCCGTGCCGCTGAGCGATATCACCGGCCCCTTTTTCGTATGTGGGATCCGGGAGTCGAACTCGGGCCCTCGTGCTTGCCAGGCAGGCGCTTAAGCCGCTAAGCCATCTCACCGGCCCCCGGGAAGAAGAAAATGGGAGTGACTGCTATTGGGTATACAGACTCTCTTGGGGCTAAGGTATTCTAAAATTGATTATGGTGGTAACTGTACAATGATGTGAAAATACTAAAAACTAATGAACTAACTCCTTAAGTGGATGAATTGTATGGTATTTGAATTATAATTCAATAGAGCTATAAAATGTTTTAAATAAGGTATGGTTACTGTACAAAGGAGTGTGCTATTATAAATCAATGTTATAGAACGATTCCATAGTGTATTGTTTTATAAAGTTACATACAAAGTACTTCATAATATTAATTATAAAATTATAAGTAAATAAAAATGTTATCCCCAAAAAACAGTTCAGTACAAATACAAAATATCACATATTATATAACACTCTAGCAGAGATGAGTCCACTCCCTATAATCAAACATTCAATATTCACACTTACAGGAAAAATAGAAGTTATAAATGCCCTTAGTCACCTCAGACAGGGTTTTGCACCCAAACTCCTCCCAAAATGCTTTCAGTGCTTAAAGTCATTTGAATTTTGGAATTATGGACACAATACGGTAGACCTGCATTTCTCACCATGTCCAGTGAGGTTCAAGATATAGTCACTGCTGCTAACTCATCCTAAAAAGTCACAATGCAACTAGGAATCTCAAAAGCATCCTTGGGCAATGTTAATTTTAGAAATATACATAGCTAATTCTGTAAGGGGTAAGGAAAAGAAATCTATGTCCTTCATTTTATATATAATCAGACATAGTATGTCATTACTAAATCCCAAAGATCAAATAATAACATGGAAAATATACGTATTAAATCAAAGCAAAATACAAAACTACAGAGATGGTTATAAATAAACACACTGGAAGGTACTTACTCATTTAATCTATGCTGTCAGAGCTTGGAAGAATATATGAATTTTTTTTTTTTTTTTGGTGGGTACCAGGGGTCGACCTCAGGACCTCGCGCGCCAGCAGGCGCCCGTGCCGCTGAGCGATATCACCCGCCCTTTTTCTCGTATGTGGGTTCCAGGAGTTGAACTCGGGCCCTTGCCCTTGCCAGGCAGGCGCGTATGCCGCTGAGCCGTCTCACCGTCCCGAATATATGAATATTATTCAGCCTTTGAAAGAAGGAAACTATGCCACATCATACCACACGGCTATTAAGCCAGGGGAAATAAGGCAGACACAGGAAGAAAAGTAATTGTTTGATTCTATCTGTATGAGGACCCCAGAGTGGTCAGATTCTGACAGAAAGGAGCATGGCGGTGCCAGAAGCAGGAGAGGGGCCTGGGGAACAAGTGTCTAACTGGAGAGTTCCAGTCTGGGAAGGTGAAAAAGTTCTGGAAATGGAGGGGTGGTGATGGTCGCACAGTGGGGTGAATGTACTTAGTGTCAGTGAATGACATACTTAAAGGGTTAAAAAGAAAAATTTTACCCAGGTATGGTGGTGCATGCTTGTAATCCCAGCACTCTTAAGAAGCTGAGCAGCCGGGCATGGTGGCGCATGCCTGTAATCCCCACTCAGGAGGCTGAGGCAGCAGGATCGCCGTGAGTTTGAGGCCAGCCTGGGCTACAAAGTGAGTTCAACGCCAGCCTGAACTGCATAGTGAGACCCTGTCTCAAAAAGACAAAAAAAAAAAAAAAAGCTAAGGCTGGAGGATTGCTAGTTCAAGCCCAGCCTAGGCAATTTAGTACTTAGTGATACCTTGTGTCAAAAACGTAAGAAAGGGGGACCGGTGAGATAACTCAGCGGCATAAGCACCTGCATGGCAAGCGCGAGGTCCTGAGTTCGACTCCCGGTACCCACATAAAGGAAAAAAAAGGGCTGGTGATATCGCTCAGTGGCCCAAGCGCCTGCTGGCAAGCACGAGGTCCTGAGTTTGACTCCCGGTACCCACATTAAAAAAAAATAAATAAATAAGAAAGGGCTAAGGATGTACTCAGTGAGAAGGCCCTGTGTTCAATCCTCAGTACCAAAAATATATGTTATTTTCCACAATTTGAAAGATAAGTTGGGAGAAAATACAAGAAAACATTAAAAGCAGTCAGTGGGGGGTCTGAGGGTATCTGGAAGGTCACACCAATCAGACACATTCCTTGTTTTGCTTTGATACCTCTCCACTTATTCTCATCCTCTTTTTGGGAGCTCTAAAGCATGGTCCAGAGTTACACACAGAAGCCCAGCAGTCTGCACTCTGCCATCTATACATCCTCCTGGCAACGAGGGAAGTCTGTCTCCACAGTCACCGAAATACCGGGGAACACACTGCGCCTGTCCTGCCCACGCACAAGCAACTCCGAGGACACGCAGGAGTCTAGGAATGGGCAAAGGGAAGAGAGAAGTGACGCATTAACCAAGGCCCTGCCATGTGCCAGGCCCTGCCATGTGCCAGTCTGTGTGAGTGAGGTCCCCTCCACACAGCAGTCCCCACCGGGACACAGAAGACAAAGTGCTGCTATCCAAGCCTTATAGACACAGACCCTGTGGTGCAAAGATGAGGAGTCTTAGGCCGGGCCATATTCGGTCATTCATTCATTCATTCACTCATGGCAGTGCCAGGGATAGAACCCAAAGCTTCACACATGCTAGGCAAGCTCTCTACCACTGAACTATACCCCTCACTCCAGGTCAGCTTCTAATCACCCACACTCCAAAGCCTTCCTTGGGAAGAATGAAGATGCAAGAAAACAGCTTAAAATTTGCTGTGAGTAGAATTCAATGACTGGAGAATTGCATGGTGTGTGTGATCAAGTCTGGTGGAGTTTACAGGAGGCCAGCACAGCCTAGTGGTCAAGATCATGCACTCTGCAGTCCAACGATGGGAGTCCATCGTTGTTTACCATTCTTAGATGGATGGCCCTCCACAAGGAATCTATCTGGTTCAGATTTCAAGTCATATAAGCGGACTACAGCTGTGTCTAACTTTTTGAGGGTCATCAGGATTAAATGAGATAGCACAGGTCAAAGGACTTAGGGTGGTGTCAGATACAGTCAAAGCACAACGATGCCAGCTACTGGAAAACCAGCGGGAACACTGGTTCTATCTCAGCACAGTAACCCTAACAGGCAGGTATTATAAGTACCACTTCTGACTAGAGTAAGTGTAGAGCTCAGAAAGGTCATGTAAGTTACCTAAGCTCACTCAATCTACTAAAGTGGTGAAACTAGAATTCAAGCCTGGGTCAGTGGGATTCTGATGAAAAACAAGATTACAGAGCACAAAAAAGAGGAGACTGAAGTCAGGGGTGGGAACATACACTTGTCCCAGAACTTGCAAGACTGAGACAGGGGGTTCATGTAAGCCCAGAAATTTGAAGCCAGCCTGGGCAACACAGTGAGATGACATCTGATACTGGAAAGCAAAGTCTTTTCCTACTCCTCCTCTCTGGTAGCCCCACCTATGGCACACAGCAGCCCTACTTGGGCAGCTAGCTGGAAGAAGCAGCCTTCATCAGGTCTCTGCTGTGGCAGGGCTGGGGGAGCCCTCTGGCCTCACTGGGCAGGGGTGGCACTGGTGCCAACTGAGAAGGCAGGGTCAATGGCATTTGCAAAGCCTGGGCACGAGGGCCCCTGGGTGCAGGAGGCTCTGTGTCCAGGAACTGAGCCTCGGATGCATGGACACCAGTGCAAGAGTGAAGAGCCGAGGCCTGGCAGGTAGCGGGGCTTGCAGCAGCACAGGCCAACCCCGGGGGATACAGACATGCATACAGACATGGCCCATCTCCACAAGCACTGCTGAAGAGCAGACTGTATCTGTGCTGTGAGGAAAGCCACAGGCTGAGCCACAGAAGCAGGCAGAAGCTGGGCCTTTCTCTTAAGCCCTTTATCATTGAGTTTTCTACCATGCACACACATCAACACATCAAAATGTAACACTTATTTTTCATGTTCAATGGGCCATCTTTCTGCCACAGGGTGGGGTAGTTATCTAACCTGTCTGAGTCACCTTTTCTTCATTCGCTTAAAAAACAAAAACCAAACTCCTTCCAGGGCTGTGGAGGGATTCAGCAAGCAAATGTAGAGCAACAGGCAAACGCGGAGCTTTACTCTCCTTGCTGCTGTCCTTAAATTTAATCTGGGCACCTCCTCCCACTAAGAAAACAAAACAAAACAATCCTGATTGAACAACACTAGGCCTGCATTATTTGTTTCCTTTCTTGCTGCTCTGGACATCTCTGGAGTGGAACTGCAGCCTAAGTAAGAAGCCCGCCCCCAGCCGCTGCCAAAAGAAAGACCCTCGAAGGAGGAACTGCACAAGTCCTTATTGCCATCTCCGACAGCTGCTGCCAAGTTCTACCTCCATTGTATAGCAAGGCTTCTTTTCAGTTTTGGTTTTGGTTTTGATTTCTCCTAAATCTAGAGTCAGGATGGAGGCTGGCAGCGTCCCTTGAGAACCAAGGACCAGGGCTGAAAACACGAAACAGTGCTCAGAATGCCCACCAAGTGCCAGGCGCATGTGATCTGCAGAGAAGAATGTTGGCATGGGCTGTGGGTCCCGATGGGAGGGCAGAAAACAAACAGATGAACTCAGAGAACTCTCCACGCACAGAAAGAAGCTTGGGAATGGGAACAATGACAGTTATTCTCCCAAGTATTTTATCCTTTATTTGAAATAAAAAGGCTGTTGCGTTGGATGCAGAGGAACAGCCCCACAGGAAATCTTGGAAGGCCCTTTACTAGGGAGCCAGCCACACACCCACTCACGATCAGGCTGAGTCCCCGTGTCACCTGCCAAAGGACATGGTCGGTCCCCCATGCGTTCCCAGGCCATGTCCTGAAGTGACCCCAGAAGCAGTCAAGGTTACATAGTTTGTTTGTTTGTTTTCCCTATCGGAATTGGGAATTGAACCCAGGCCCCTCACACAGCCTCACACGTCCTCAGCCCTTTTTAATTTCTATCTTGAGACAGTGTCTCACTAAGTTGCCTAGGCTAGCCTTGAACTTGATATCTGGCTCAGTATGGGCTACCACCCAGGCTATCTGCTTTTAAGGGATGAGCAACCCCAAGGAAAAAGGTAGCTGCTACTCAGAAATGATCTTCTCTCGAGTTACTGAGATCCAAATTCCTGAAATTAAGCAGATGGTCAAATCAAAGCTTTTAGAAGGAAAAGGTTTCCACAACATAGGAAACAAAGGGCTGTATCACTCCAGGAGCTCCACATTTTTACATTTTTCATTTTTAAATTATATCTGATTTTCAAAGACTAAGCTTTCCTGTTGGATCCAGGAGTCCCTCTCTTCTGGAGTCAAGTAAAAATCCCCAGGCCACAGTAGTGCAGTAGTTGCCAGGGCTGCTGGGACTAGGCTGGCAGGGCCAGGGTCTCAGGCTCAGCTTGGTGGAGGAATTCACATCTCCACCGCATCTCCACCGCACTGTGCTGAGTCCTCCTCTACTTTCCCAGTGCTAAAGATAAGCAGCCCCGTCTCCCATAGACTGCAGCACAGCCACTGTGTGCAAAGCCAAGTGTCACACACTGAAAATCTATATTGTCTCCAACTGCTGCCAGCTTAGGACAAAACAGGTGCACAGCCTTCCCCCACCAGGCCTTGATGGTCAGGAACACACAGGGTCATCTGGGGGAGTGCATCTCAATTTATAGGGCACCCTCAGGCTTAGCCGTATGTATACCCAAGACCTTTTCAGTTTTGTCTAAGTACTTAATCTGACGGGACAAAAACAACTTCATGTGCTTTGATCTGTTCAGCAAATGATTTTTTTTCAACAACAACAATTTTAAAAAATCAAGTTTCTACCCAAGCTGTTATGAACAAAAAGGAAAATAAAAAAGAACAACAACAACTGAGAACCTGAAATCCCCTCTTGCTAAGCATAATGCAAATAATACATCAAAAAAATTTTTAAAGCAATTATTCCCTCTTGTGTGTTTTGGTGGTTAAATCTGGCAATTTGAGGGGCCGGTGAGATGGCTCAGCGGCTTAAGCGCCTGCCCGGCAAGTGCGAGGGCCCGAGTTCTACTCCCGGAACCCACATACGAGAAAGGGGCTGGTGATATCGCTCAGCGGCACGGACGCCTGCTGGTGCGCGAGGTCCTGAGGTCGACCCCCCGGTACCCACACACACACACAAAAAAAATCTGGCAATTTGAGAATGTTAAACAATGAGTTTTTATCCACCTCCAAAAAAGTATGGATCTTTGGAAAGGAATTTTTTTTAACTCTGATAAGACAGTAATCTCCTACCTTGCTGACTCAAAAGGTACTTGCATATTAATTGCTTCAGACTCCCAAAATCCCTGAACTGGCTAAATTGTGGGCCAAATTCAATAATCCAGCAACCTCCCATTCAATGGCTCACCAAGATAACTTTGCATGTTTAATTTAAAAGTACTGATCGCTGTGAAATGAAATGCTAACGCAAGCCCATCTGCCACCCAAACCATCGCCGGCCTAGTCTCTGATGGACAAGCGGTGAGTTGCAGAGCTGAGACTCAGAGCAGCCTCCGGACAGTCAGGAAGACACAGCTTGCCATCTCTCTTCCAAATGGTATCTGTTCACCCAAATCAAACTTTTAAAACATGCCCCTATAGGTTAATTTCCCTGATACAGAGGCAGGAAGATCTGGCCTCAGATACTCAAATATTATCTACCCTGATTGTATCTGATTAGCAAGAAATACACGACTCTCTGGCCAATGTGAATGCCTGTGCTATTCTAGCTGAACTGACCTAAGGCGCTTTCTCCTTTCTCTTTTGCAACTGTGTTCTATGTTTGACCCCTCAAATTTATTTTAAGTAGTTTTGCAAACAGCTTCCTCTCTCCCTTCCTCCCCCATGTAGCCAGCAGCTCACGTTTCTCATGCACAGAACACGTTTTGTCCACCTTGGGAAGTGGCACTGGGAAAGTGGAGAGCCTGCTTTCAGCAAAATCAGAGCCAAAAATCAGTCCCATTCATTCAAGAGACTAAAACAGTTTCAAGGACTAATTTATATTTTAACAGAACAAGTAGGAATTAAAGTAGTGATTCCCTCTATTTGGCATGTAAAAACAAATATCTGGCTCTCCGGTGTCACAATAAATATGCCCAGAAACGCATCTGAAATCCCAGCATCGTTTTACTGCTTAGATACACACTGGTACTAATCGCCATAATCAAAATACTCATTGGAGCTTTTCAAACCAAACA
The DNA here is from genome assembly GCA_028451465.1 of Erethizon dorsatum. Lineage (NCBI taxonomy): Eukaryota > Metazoa > Chordata > Mammalia > Rodentia > Erethizontidae > Erethizon > Erethizon dorsatum. The sequence continues at coordinate 34,284,282 of CM051831.1, forward strand.
TCTAAAGCTTGTTCAATAACAGTAACAATAATAACTGCTACAATAAAATAACAATTACAATAATAACAACAATAAGGATTTGGAGATTAATGGAATAAGGAACAGCAAACAATGAGAAGCAGTTTTTGGTCTGTGGTAAGTAACAAGATTTTAACAGACAATACAGGAAAAGAACAATAAATCAATCTGAATTCATGAAAGGTTCTGGGCTTCTGGAATCATAAATGCCTCATTGTAAAGGTTCAATGTGAATTTTCAAAACATCAAACAGTAAATGAGTTTAAGAAAAAATAAAAAGTGCCATTCTGTAATAGTATTTTACATACTATTTCTACTGATTTGCTTGCCTCAAAAGAGAACCTACCTTCAGAAAGTTTGATTTTAGAATGTTCCTTTCAAACTACATCTGAGTCTCAGCAGAACGACAGCAAAATGTGGTTACAGCTTAGGAAACACCCACAGGGTGCTATGTCTGGGTGTTACCCACTTCTCCTCCAGGGTCTCAGAAGCTCCATCTTCCAGCACTCCTCCTCGGCTCCCAAAATACATGTTCCTTATCAAAACTACTTCCAGTTTCACTTTTTATGCTGGGAATTTTCATGAAAGAAAAAAAGGTATTTAAATGTTTCATTTTATAGTAAAATAAGATGATTTTTATATTTCAAAGTCACCCAAAGGATACATGTTTTGAGACAATTAAAAAGATCTGGTTCTAAAACAACAAAATCTTCACTAAAAAATATCTAGTCCATGCATTTTTACTACATAACTGACACTGAGCTGTTCTGTCTGCTGTGCTTGCGCTGACAATAGTATAATATTTTGCTGTGTCTCTACACGTGGACCAATGTACGCACAAACTAACCCAAAACTCTAAAATTCACCTTGAAGTCCAGTGTCTGTGTCAACAACAATTTTTTGAGAGCCAGAAAGTGTACACATTTGCATAAAGAATGTCTGTCCTTCCATTAGGGCTGTGATTTCTCCAATCAAACTCTAAATGTGACACATGGTATCTCCTATCTGTTACTCTTCACTCAAATCGATAGTCTCTGCAAATCAATTTTCCCATTTATAAAAACAAACTTGAGCTTGGTCCTCTAACACAAATATGACAAAACCGAGTATCTTCATTTTTTTTAAATTCACATGAATTTCTTACCTAGTTTAAGCGATCAGTGCCGCTGCAAAATGAAAGAATGTGGGCGACTCTTTAAAGTTTGATGAACTCCTGATACGGAGTTCCTTACCAGCCCTAAAAATTTCCTTACCATCCTCTCCCGGCATATTTCTGTCTCAGCTGCAAATGCGATGCTTCCAGAAATTTCAGAGACAATCAAATCTTTTAAAAACTTCTATAAAGGTCTAATGCTTTACTGATAGCTTTAAAACTTAAAAATAGATCATTTATATTGGATGAATTTGGAAATGTGCCTGACCCCAAAAATCAACAGTAAATTGAAGCGGGAAAACTGTTTCCTAACTGAAAGAAGGGCACCCCCAACACATCTTTTAAAAATCTAATGTTTTCTAAATTTCTCCATTTTTCCCCCAGGCCTACACATAGGCCTTGCCCAGGCTCTGAAGTATTAAGCTAGTAAAGGCTTTTTTAGGACTTGGTTTTAAAATAATAAATCAATAACAACAACAACAACAAAAAGATTTCCAAAATGTGGTCATACAAATTCTTCATAGTACCTGAATCAATGACCTAGTATGGCCATTTATACTGCAGAAAAAAATTGTAGCATTTCAGGAAAGCTCACATTTCTAGCTGGTAATGTAAAATCACAAGAGACTGAGAGCCTTTATTACCAGTAGTAAAAGTAGTGGTAATAACTGTAACTACGTTTATTATCAGATACATTTCTCAAAATCCTCAAAACAGTTCTTACTGATTTTGCAGACCAGAAAGTTGAGGCCCAAAGAAATCATCTTCCCTAGATCACACAGCTAACAAACACTGAAGCCACGATTCAAACTCACTTTCTCAGGCTGTAAACCTCAAGCTTTTTCAATTATCTCTGTTTGCCTTTATGCTGTTCTGTGCTGTTTGGCTGATGGTTTTTTTCTTCTTTAATACTAATGCATAAGTTGTTTCAAGAAAAGTTCTTTTCGTCACATATTCTCAGGTACATACGCATTTAGCAGTGATTGGCACCTACCATTTTCCAAACACAGAATAAGCCAACGTTTCCCACAGACTGATCCTCCTGGTAGACAAAACACACTGCTTTCTAATACACCATCCACACTTCTCCTCTGGTTTGTGTCCTTCTGGTCACATCTGCCGCTCCCTGCTGTGGCCTTCCTCTTCTCGATTCCAACTGCACTCACAATTTTATGGCCAGACCAACATAATTAAGCACTTAAACCTAGTCTACTTCAGTGTGCTAATTCAGTTTCTACCTAACTCAAGTACCACCAATTTAAAAGTGGAGACAAAAATTATATATTACATATGGTATCAGACACGATGTATCTAGCATGCCTTCCCAACCAAAAACTGGGAAATTGAGATTCCTGACAAATGATTTATTTTCATATGAGCAGTCCAATAAGGATTAAAAGTTTAATTATATTTAATTATGATTACAATAGCTAATGCCATTTATTGAGTACTTCATATGTTCCGTACACTAAAGTAAGTACTCTATATAGCTTATTTCATGAGAGTCTCACAAAATATTTACAAGGTTATTCTCTTCACTGTGAAAATGACAACACTGAGGCTCAGAGCTCAGCATACTCCCAAGCCAGCCACAAGGACAGGGTTCAAGCATGCTGCACCCCAATGCTTCCTACCACTCCTAACTAAGTATAGCTACAGGTGTCACTGACACACCCTAAAGTGGCCAGGCAAGGACAGGGTGGAGACCAGGCTCCGTGCCAAGGCCTAACTGCGTGCCTGATCACGGGGTTCACGGCTGAGCCCACGGCCCCCCTCCCTCTGAAAGAGAGGCCTGGCAAGTTCTCCAAAGCAGGACTGCATCCTTTTCATCTGGGCTTTCCAAGGCTGGCAGAGCTCATGCAATGGTGAAGCGATGCTGAATTTTATCAGCCTTCCCAGAGAGCCCCTCCTCATGTCTGCCAGCCTCCACGCAGCCTGGGACCCCAGGCCACAGAGGTTCCCCACACTGTCCCATCCATAGCCAGCTTCCTGAAAACCCATGTATGCCCATGTCACCCTGTCACCACCCACTGCCCAGACTCCACAACAGGGGACTGTGACAGCACATGCCCATGCTCCAGCATGGCATGTTGCAGCATCTCTCTACGGCATTCCACACAGGCCAAAGCTAGCCACAGGGGCAGCACCTGGCACCTCGTGTGGAAAGCAACAGGAAATGCTGGAGAGGAAACCAAAGGGCATGAAGGAAAGAGTTCTCAGTGCTACAGCAGCTCCGGGGCGTGAGATTTCATCCCAGCTTGGAGCTGGGATGGACTTGCAGAAAGGGGAGTTTTGTTGCAGCACTGGTAGGAAGGGGGGTGTGGGAGGTAAAGGAGGAGAAGGAGCAGAAGAAAGGGAGGGGGAGGAGAAGAAAAGGAAGAAAAAGAAAGAATGCTGATGATGACATGAGACAGGAGAGAGGCCAGCTTTGTCCTGCATCCTGTTGAATAGCCAAGGAAAACAATGAATCTATTTTTCCCCTCCTCTTCTTTGCCTTAAAAAAATTCAAGAATTTCATTTCCTTCGTTGAAACGTAGCGCTTGCATAATTTTTGTGCTCCTTCCTGCTGTCTGCAATGCTGAGGGAAAGGACATTTGACTGCCCAGGGACCTCAGAGTGGATGCACAGTGGTGACAAACCCTGGGGGTAGCCCAAGCCACAGGGGGTGGCAATGAGGGCTGCTTCCACGTACCACACAACTGCCACACATCCCAAATGGTGCTATCAACCCATCAAACCCCCACAACAGAAGGAGAAACTAGGGTTTAGAAAAGCAACATGCCCAGCCCACAGGTACACACGAACCCAGCAGAGGCGGCAAAATCCCGCTGGACTCTGACCTCAGAGCCCAGGTTATCGTGCTGCCGTGTCCTAGCTCCCTGGAAAGCTCTGCAAGCAGAGGCTGAGACTCCCATGCACTTTCAGGGATGGTGATGGAGGAGGCAGGACAAGCAAATAACCACAGCTTACAGAGTGTTTGCAAATGGGGGCTATACCTGGCTCCAAGATATGAAAAGAAAACTGAAACCTGAAGCCCTCAAAGGTGGAGGAAATGCCTGCTCAGGTAGGGGAGAATGCCTCCTTTCAAGCGCACTGGGACACCACTGACATGAGTCACCAGTACACCATGTGGAGAAGGAAGCATGCGCTACATCACTCAGTCTGCTTTCCAGTCCTGGCCAGTGTCTCAGGTGCACACAGGCCTCCAAGCAGCCCTGGCTCCCTGCCCTTCTGTCCCAGCTCAGGGCATCCAAAGCCCACAGGATCCAGAAAGGCAGAGGGGAGGGTTCCTGAGAGCAGCAGCCAGGGCAGCACTCCAGAAAGGAGCAGCAGGAACAGCCTTCCCAGCCTCGTCACAGTGACGGTTCCCCAAAAGATAGCACACAACCGCACCTCTCCAGTTCCCTTCATCTACCCACAACAGCCACGGATAAGGCTGGAGCTGGGGACACAGGCCATCCACGTGGCAGGTCAGGCCTCCAAGACATCTGCCCTTACAGACACATGGTTGCACACAATCCTGCCACTATCCTCATTCAGGGACACCATGCTCCATTTTTTTTTTTTTCATGCTCCATTTTTTACTCTTCCCTGGTATTGGTAAATATTGATAATTACCTCCAAATGCAAAAGTGAAAAAGCAGTTAATGTTTTGAAATGTGGATCTTAATTCAAACTGGAAGCTGACACTAATCATTTGATGTTCACTTGAAAAGACCAGATAGGCTGTGCGGGAACATTTCAGTAGGGGGACCGATAAGGAGAAGGGAAATAAAAATTATTGGTATTTACTCGGCCTGCAATGCTTGTGGAGGGAAACCCTTTTAAAAGGGGAACACTTCAGAATGGTTATTCAATCTGAATTTTACAGATAGCACTGGAAATATTTTCTCACAGAATGCACTCTATCTCTACCATCATATCTCTCCGAGCGCCTGCACGTCGTTCATTGCCGGAATTCTCACTCAATTCTGCTCCATTATGAGCTGACGGTGACCCAGTGCCTACAAGACATTCAAGAGTCTGACTTGAAATTACTACCAAGCAACATCTGTCCCATTCCCCCGCATGCCAACCCTGCCTTAGGGGGCGAAGATGGAAAACAACCCAGGATCCATATACAGAAACAACTTTTCATTCCCCTTACAAATGAGGCTCCTCTGGAAATTGAGAGTTTCAGCATTTTTCAGAAATTATGTTCCTGGAAAAACATGGCATGAGCCTCTGTGGAAAGTCTGCACCTCCAGAGCCTCCCTTTCCTACCAGACCCTTCTAACAAAAGCCTGAACAGGAGCTTTGAGGGCAAGCACACGAGAAGGCCACCTATGGCAAGCCTTGCCTGGCGCCATCAAACTCAAATTTTGTGCTAAATATCACAGATCGATTAAAAGTCCACCGGGATGTCACACGTATTTGTCTATCCCACGGCTTCTGTGGCATCTATCTTACAGACACACTCCCTTTGGAAGATTTATGTTGGGATTAAAAAAGATTAGAAGACAACGTCTGCATTCACAGAGGGCTCATCCTGGGACGTTCCTCTCTGCAATGGATATCAGAGGACTGAGGGGCAGCCTGGCACCTCCCACCTGAATTTTGCTGAGCTTTGCTGCCACATTGCACGGGGCCACGCGACGGACCGGCTCTATGAACCAAGTCAACATACGGCCTGCAAAGAACTGGTTTGTCTCCAGACAAGAACCAGAGTCTGTGCCTCTATCCTCACATCCACCAAGACCCCACCACCCCATGTGCTTGTGGGGTCAGGGGCCTGAGGAACTGTGGCCACATTCCCTGCTCCCTACTACATGCAGAAGCCTTATGGGGACCCTCTTGACGAACCCACCTAAGCAAGACAATTGCCTGCATCGGAGGGACGCAAACAGGCCAGAGAGCCAGGTGGTCTCCCTCCCAGATGTGGGCATCCTCCTGCCTGGCCACATCCCCATCACCTCCAGCACATCCCAGGTGCTGGGCCTTGCTATGCGCAATTTTCGGCTGCACTCTTGGATGTCACCTGGAGGCACCTGAAGTCAGCCACTACAGTGTGCAGTTGGGGTTGTGAGATCCCAGGTCTAGCCCAGGCTGGAATCTGGTGGGTCAAGAGCTGTAAACCAGAACTGGTCTTTCTGGTGGGAAAGTCTCCATGGCTGGAAAACACCATGGAAGAATTGAAAATAGGCAAATCCTTATTCAAAAGCAGGCACTGCCTTTTTCAGATAGGATACTGTACCCCTGGGAAGGAGGCTCACCTTTTTCTCTTCCTGCAAATGCCTTGCTTTTGGCTAAAACCATAAACTTGTAGAAAAAGAAAACTAAGTATAGAGCGGTTGGTGACTGAAATCCACATCTTCAAATGCTTTAAACATTAAGTCAGATAATCTCTACACTTATGTGAATGGGAGAGGAAATACATTTGACCTCTTGCTTCAAACAAAATCTTTCCATCTGGTTTTTAATTAGAAAGCAGTTGTTTTGCTTCTGCAACACTTTTTAACCTCTGCCATTGTAGGTACAAGCCTGCAAACCATATTTTCATTGATTAAAAAAAATTAAAAATAAATGTTGAAAGAAACAATATTTTCTTTTTAAGGAAAAAGAAAACAGTGAGCAGCCACATTTTGGAGGGGTCAGCCACTTAAAGGCATATAGAGAAGCCATTGCGGCCGTGGCTTACAGTTCATTTTGTCTTGAACAAGTCCGAGGTCATTTTAACCACACTGACCTGTGGACCCACACCAGGAGCCAGCACTGTAAGCAAACACTGCCCTCTTGTGCACCAAACAGCTCCAGAGTCGGCGCCCGCAAACAGCCTGTGATGGTACAGCCGGTCTCCCAGCCTAGGATGTGTCAGGAAGAGGATGACACACATCTGTTACAAGAGCACTCCCTAGAATGTCCCCAGATCGTCTTCAGAGACAGATTTCGAGATAAGAGGAAGAGGGGATCATTCAGCAGAAGAAACCAGACCAAACCTAACACACTCTTATCTTTCCTGGAAAACACTCATTCCTCAGAAAAAAACAAAAAAAAAGTATTGGTTGTCATGGGAATTTATGATGTACTTTTAAAAACCTTTACAGATGATTAATAAACCTATAATAGTGAGTAAGTAGTACCTATTTTTATCTAGGTAATCTTCACCAGGAAACGATTCCATCTGATCTCAGAGGGGTAAAGGGGGGACCCTTGGTTGTTGTCATTCGTATGAATCCCCTAGAGCTTGGTCATAGTTCCTCCTCTCCTTTCTGAGGGCCCCCAGCCTGGGATGACCTGTGAACATTCTCCCCTCTAACCTGTGGTCAGGGTTCTGACCCCAAAAGGCCAAAATGGTGTCTCAAGCAGAGCCTTAAAGGATATCAATTCTTATTAAAGAATTTGAGAAAAATCAAAAGAAAAAAACTATACACAGGAGTCTGATGCCTGCTGAGCAGAGGGCTCAGGGGTGAGTGAGGCCCTGGGCTTCTCTAAGTTTCCAAGTCAGGACCAGACACCCCATCAGGAAGAGGGGAAGGGAACACTGAGAGGAGACATGGAGGGAAAGGAGCTTGACCAAGAGCCACAGGCAGCAACATTCTATTATTTATGAGCTCTGTGACTCGATACCTCACTTAACATCACTGATGTCTAATTCTTGGTTAGTGGCTCAGAAATGTTTCCTTACCCTCCATGTGACCTGCAAATCAAAGGCAGCCCGTGTGCCAATGTTTAATGGCACATGCAGAGTGGTGAGGAATGTCTAATTCACTTCGTGCCAGGATTGCCTGCCAAGCCTATTTTCACTCCGGCCCATCCTTCTATCCTGTGAAGAAGAGGCAGTCACAGTCGTAGAAACATGCAGGACTCAGGATGGAACAGGGCCACCAAGACAGCCATGCTGAGGCCAGACACCTCTCCCTTCTCTGTCCTCATACCAGAACAAGACACGCCACTGCCTGTCCTCTAGCAAAACTAGGATGGAGAGGCCCAGATAGTCCACACACACACATCTGTCCAGACACCTGCGACCCTCCTGCACCAGGTCTCCTCCTGCGGTCCAGCCCCAGGGCGCCTCTTGCCTCAGGGCTGTGTGTTGCTCTGGTCTGAAGCACCCTGACTCTCCAGTGCCCAGCCCCCCTTCCTCTTTCAGACATAAGCTTCTACTCCACTGCCTCAGAAAGACCTTCCCCAGCCACCACCCTGGGCATTCTATAACTTCCTTCTTAGCACTTTCCACAGTTTACAATTCTGTACATCTCTGTTTACTGCTGTAACAACCACAATGTCAGGTTACTTACATGTGAGCAGGAGCTACTTCTGCCCCACTGGCCATGGGACAGCTGACCCTTGGCTGGCAGTGAGTTGCTTGGGGTTTGCTAGGAATAAATCCAAGTGATGAGCCACTTTCCTTCTACATTGTTAGGCTCAAAGCATAAGGTCACCTTGCCAAATCTTTATGACACAAAGAATAATGGGAAAACCAACAAAGAAAGCCAAGGAACCAGGCCAGATGCTTGCACAGCCCCCAAGATGCTGACACAGAAGAGCAAGGAGCTAGCCAGGCATGGTGGTGCATGTCTGTAATCCCGGCACTTGGGAGGCTGAGACAGGAGGATTTCCATGAGTTCGAGGCCAGCCTGGGCTACATAGTGAGTTCAAGGCCAGCCAGAATTACAGAGCAAGACCCTGTCTCAAAAAACAAGCAAAACAAAACAAAACCAACAAGGAGCTACCTGGAGAGACACCGGGGGCCTCTGTTGAGGCCCAGTCTCAAATACTGCACACCCGTCACAACAGCCCTGAAGCCCCAGAGGTCCTGTGACAGTGACATCACACATTTACGAGTGTCTTTGGGCTTCCTGTGAGAAAACACACAGGAACAAAAGGGTGAGACTGGCCAGCAGGGGGAGATGCATGAAAGGCTGGGTCCGCAGGGGGGTGCTCACTCACAAAGTCTCAGAGCAAGGACCTAAATGAACAGAAGCAACGTTGAATCTCTGTCCCACCACCTCATGGAGCTTCCTCTCTCCCCAAGAAGCTTCCTCCCATGGAAGCATTTTGTCACGGTTTGTGGGACCCCAAGTTCACCTCTGCCCTGCCAGGTACCTAATGAGCTGGCACTGCAGGAACTCTGTCTGGACCACAGCTCGGAGATTAGAGCCAGAGATCTCCTGTGCTGGCCTGCCATGAGCCACGGCACAGCAGAGGCCTCATGCTGGCAGGACACCCCTGGTCAGCTTTGGAGGCCTCCTCCCCTTCACCTCCGTGGCTTCACTTTCGCAACTCTTTGCAGAGCAATCACTGGCATCAGCCACAGGGTTGCATTACACTCATTTCCCCATCCCCAAGCTCTGAGGCAAGTTTAAAAGTCCTCGTCCTGTCTCAGAATCAGGTCTGAATTAATACCCTTCCTCAAAAGAACTCCAGTAGCAAAGTGAAAACAGACACACTAGACAATGCCCTTTGAAAGTCCCAGCAGGGACAACTGGTGACAATGCAGCCCCTGGCTCTGAAAGAAACCCTAAGGTTAAAGGTTCACAGAGGTAGGAGAATTACCAAAGTACAAGTTTGTTCAAATTTCCTCCGGCAGATTTAAACAACCAGGGTCAAGCTGAAGACTGCCAACAAGAACCTACAAGACAATTCAGCCCCTTTGAACTGCATGGAGAAAGGAAAATATACAGCCTGGGAGGGATCTACATTATAGCTTTTCAAAATGGTCTTGAAAGGGTCAACCCTGTTAACTCAAAATCACCCTGTTGAAGGATGTCTGAGGACCACTTCTCTAAAACAACAGGGCCACTGGGCCACACCGTGTGTGGTGAGCTGTGCCAAGGTTGCTGTGTTCCTGGCATTAGTGTGCTGACCCTCTGTGGGCCATGAAATTAACCATCAGCACAGTAGAAATCTGCTCCGAGTTAAACTACTTTGCTACACAAAGTGGCCTGAAAATGAAATATAAGGATTGAATTTCCATTGAAAGATTAACTAGTCTAACCTCAAGGCAGGCTTCTTCCACTGTTGAACTCTGTTCGACCAGTTGTTTGAAGCACCATATGAGGGTAGTAATTAGTGCAGGCAGTGGAAAATGACCTCTTCATTCATTTATTCAATCATGCATACAAGCATGTTTCAGGTATTCCTTCTATGTCAAGCTCTTAGAAACAGAGTTGAATGATAACAGGACCCTGCTCCCAAAGGGATCAAGTCCAGTGGAGAATATAATCTAGTAAATTGATAATGACATAAGATAGAAAATGAAATCCTAGGGGGGTGTGGGATGTTGTAGGCTCTCAAGTAAAGGTCACTGTATCTAGCCTGGGGAAGGCTGATAATCAGGCTTCCCAGAAAGTGCGTGGAGACAGAACGTGCATGGAACCAGAACATGCAGCCTGAGAAAGCACGGCCTGTCTGTGAAGCAGAGAGACAGACAGACACACAGACAAAGACAGACTCTGACCTATCAGGAAGGGCCTCATTAGCCATGCCAAGCAGTTCAGCCTCTACAGCAGGGAAGTCAAATAACTATCTCATCAATTTAGAAAGAGTTCTTGGCTACGAAGTGAAGGATCATGTAAAAAGGAGGACCGTGTGAGGGAATGAATGCCATACTCGTCACGGCAGTGGCTGCGATGATGGGAACCGGTTGGGAACAAGTGGGAGGGACAGGCATACCTAGCCACTCGTGTGTGGGTGAGAATGCACTGAGGACCACAGCAAGGGCCATGCCTTGGGGGAATGAGGTGTCACTCACTAGGAAAAAGGGGACGATGAGCAGGCGCAACACAAACCCAGTCTATAGTTGGGAGGCAGAACCCAGCTAGCCCATCCCTCCGTCCTGCAGCCCTGTGCTATCAATTACCGCAGCCAAGGGCTAGATGCAGGTCCCTACTCAAACTTAAACTAGTTAAAAAGAGATAAAATGTCAGCTCCTCAGTTGCACCAGCTGCCAAGCAAGCACTCAAGTGGCCACGTGAGGCTCACGGCTACCCTCCTGGGCCACAGAGTGACAGAACTTGCCCATTGAGACAGAAAGCTCAAGTGCTGATCAAACCCCTGCAGAAATTTTTAAAAGCACAGTCTTCTTCCCTCTTACTGCAGTGCTGAATGCTGAGGGAGAATAGGGCTGCACTGGCTGACATGCTGGGGTTTCCTTTTCCAGCCTGTCCTGGTCTGCTTGTCTCTGGGCACCAGGCAGCAAGAGATGAAGAACTGAGTCTTGCTGGTGTAAAGTCTTTCTCTATAGAGCAGATGCTCTGCAGACCACCTCTCAGGTGCCTTGGATCATCATTCAACAGAACGCAATGCTGGGAACGTGCACATGAAGGTCTTTGGGGTTTAAGGCAAAATGGACCCAGAAATGACCACATATACAGCAAGTGTTTCTAAGTGCCCCACTGCAATGTAACTAGGAAGGCTGAGTTCGAATGTCCAATGACCACAGACAAGCCATGGACCCTCCCAGGACTTTAAGTGACCCAAATAAATCTATGGTAAAGGCAGAGCCACGTGGCCAGGAAAGGCAGGTTCCTTAGGGCCAAGCAGGGCAATACTAACAAATTTCAAGCACTAATTTTTAAAGAAAAAAGTCAGGTTTATCTTTAGGTAGCACCTGTGCATGCCACCAAATAAATATCCTCAGGAAGTAGGTTAGAGACAAAGGAAATTATTTTAGTCTTCCTGAAGGCCCCAAGATGAGAGAGGCATCATCACAAGAGATACAGAAAGTGGGAAAGTCAACTTCTCTCTCAACAGCAAATGTTGTTTTTTCTCCTGCCAAGAGAGGATCACCCACATTAACTAAGTCCTCCTACTACCCAGCAAAGGCCACTTCAAAGCAGCGGGAGCCTAATCACACAGCACAAGAAAACGAAAGACCCAATTAACAAAAAACAAAACCCAAATAATCCAGGGAAGAATGGCAGGGAGTTCTCTCCTTATGGCAGTTGACTCACTGCGTGTATAAACTGCTCCCCCAGGCAGTCGTGGTTTTCTCTGGACACACCTGGGGTCCAAGGCCTGAGAGCCAGGCCTGGGCAAAGCCAGGCCACTGAAACCAGGCCCAGGTGGAAGTACAAGCTGGCACAGGCTCGCGGTGTGGCCGGCAGCAAGCTGCTTGCCTCTCCAGCCTCATTCTCCTGAGCTGCGAAATGCAGAAGGCTCCTCTTGTGCTCCCTCCTCCAGCTAGATCGGAAAGCTGCAGTTGGAGCAGGGAGCAAGTCCCTGGCCCCGAGACACCTGCCACGGCCCTTTCCTCTGACTCAGTGTCTCCCAGTTAAGCCCTCACACACACAGGGGCCTCCAGGCTCTGGAGCACTGGTCCCACCCTGCTCAGTGCTCCAAGCCCTCGTCTCTGTATCTGCATGCTGAGCCCTCTCGCTGGAAGAGCCAGACCTCCACCATCCTATAGGCCCTCCTCCCGGAAACCTCCCCTGAGTAACCCATGGCCTTGCTGACCGGCCTCAGCACTTCACTGTCCCAGGTCTGCAAGTGCCAGGATTAGGGCCACGTTTGTGCTCCACCAGTACTGTTTTGAGGCTGTTCCCTGTGTCCACTCAGCCCAAAACCTCCAGGTCACCCTTCATGGCCTGGCCACAGGACAGAACATCCTTCCTGCCTGTCCCAGGCAGGCATCACATCTCTGTGTCCCTCCTGATCAAACCCTAACAACTATGCATCTTCTCTGAGCTGGCTGTTGGAGCTGCCCCCACTTTCTCCTCACTCCCAGGGATGGTGTACCCATCAAAGACAGGCATGGCTGCCTACCTGGCTCACATCCAGAGAAGCTGAGTATGTGGATAAGAACACCAAACAGCAGCACCATGGATCCTCTCCCACCAGGTGGGCTCCCAAAAGCTCCCAAAACATGGGGCTTTGAACCCAATGTCCCCAAGGGGTCAGACACGTAACAGAAAGGAGCAACCGGAAGGGCACATGCCATTGTACCTTAAAATGCTGAAGACTGTACATTTTATATGTATTTTACCACAATTAGAATGTAGATTTTCGGGGCCGGTGAGACGGCTCAGCGGCTTAAGCGCCTGCCTTGCAAGCGCGAAGGCCCGAGTTCGACTCCCGGAACCCACATACGAAAAAGGGGCCGGTGATATCGCTCAGCGGCACGGGTGCCTGTTGGCACATGAGGTCCTGAGGTCGTCCCCCCGGTACCCACAAAAAAAAAAAAAAAAAAAAAAAAAAAAAAGAATGTAGATTTTCTTTTAAAAAGGAATGAAGGGTAGGTTCATGCTACAATGTGGATGAACCTTAAAAACCACTTGCTAAATGAAAAAAGCCAGACACAAAAGGTCACATAGCGTATGACTGCATTTATATGACATATCTAGAAGACGCCAATCTAGAGAGTTATTAAGTAGATTAGAGGCTGCCCAGGCCTGGGGTGGAGGGTAGGAAACAGCTGTGAGTGGGCACAGGCTTCCTTCATGGGGTGATGAAAATGTTCTAAGCTGAAGAGTGTGGCAATGGCAACATAATTCTATGAATATCCTGAAAACTGCTGAGCGTACACTGAACTGGATGAACTTTATGATATGTGAACTATATCTGAATAAAACTGTATTGAAAAATGACCAACTATCTACTATCTGCCAGGCCCCTTGAGCTAGAAATGACTCAGACGTCATCTTTACCCTGAATGCTTCCTGCATCGTGGAGATGTGGAGCCAGCAGTGAAGCATGGCATGGTGATTCTGGCATCCCAGTCAAGCCTGGGCCTACAAGGCTCCCGCTCCCTGCCCTGCTCTGAGGTAGCACCCTCACCAGGGCCTTCAGGGAGCCTGGTGCCAGTGCTATGGGTCCCATCAGCTTCTGCATGACACCCAAGCCTTTACCTGTGAGCACGAGTATAGAACTGCGCACTAAGGCAAGAGGTGCCTGCTCCAGCCTGGTTCAGGCTCCGTCAAACAAAAGAATGAGGGAGGGGAGGGGAAAACATGTCTTAGGGGTGAATGGATGGGCTGTTTCCTGGGATGCCTGCCTTCATCTTACTCTAACCTAAATGGGGTGATTTTGAAAGAAAGTCCCAGCAACATGCTGCAGAAAACAAAAGAGATGCTCAGTGAAAAGTTTAAAAGCAATTAATTTTAAATGATTACAGCTTTACCAAAAATTGTGGCTATGATTTCCTTCTGACTTTGATTATAACCTTCCAGCAAAATATTTGCCTCGAGAAGGCAAAGTCTTTGCATTATTTTCTATTCCTAGCATGACTACAAAAATATTCATTGATTTAACATTTGATATGTTTTGTTCTCAAGGGCAAGTCCCATGAAAAGAAAAATGTACCCTAACAGAATGAAATATGACTACCTGTTTCCATTTTTCTTTCCTGTTGGTGCTTGCTGAAATATTCTGCATTAATTTAAACTCGAGGCTGTGTCTCTGATGTGCTGCTACTCTTGCTCTGTCACCCAAACCAAAGTCACCCGCTGTCCAGCACTAAGAGAAAGTCCTGTAGACAAAGTGCACCCCGAGTCTCTGAGACAGCGAAAGGCACCCAGGCTTGGAAGGAGACCAGGCGGGGACAGAAAACAATAAGGTAGCCGGCAAAACAGAAAAGCTTGCACTCATAAAGAGGCACCCTTCATCCTGGGGCCAGCTTCCTACCGGACACAGAGGCTCTGAAGCAAGCAGCAGCCCAGTGTCACTTAACATTAGAGAATGAAGTGCTGGACAGAAGCCTCTTCCAGTCATGGAAAGACTTTGATGAGGAAGAGAGATAAAAGGCAGCTATCACCAGGTGGGCACAGAGGAATAGGGTCCTGTGGCCTGGCAGACACCAGGGCTAAAGATGTTCCAGTGATGGAATCATTCCCCCTTAACTCCCTGCAATATGCTTCGGTATCATAGGACACATATATAATTATCACAATTTAACATCATGTATCCTATACTGATTCTCATAAAAAAAAGTAAGGGCAAAGAAAACCGCAAGTGGCTTTCATTTGCTTTGCATTAGAACAACACGAGTTTCTCCTGGCAGCCGAGGTCTGTGTCCAGTTCCCCCACCCCCACCCACTGGTATCTCTGCTGGTACCTTGTGGCTTTCTGGGCCTGTGTGCAGATACCCAAGGGTGTTTCTGATTGAAAACTACACTGGGCCACACACAGGAATCCTGCTCCATCCATGAGTCCAAAGACAGAGCCTCGGACAGAGCAAGAAGACAGCAGGGCACACTCGGAAAACAGCACACGCAGGGACAGAGCTCCTGCCACCTCAGCACCCGGTGCACAGACTCAGGGAAAATGCAGAAGGCAAAACATCTGCAGAGACAAAACTCCTAGGCTACTGGCATTGTCCCCCTGCAAAGACAGTGACCTGCATCAGGCTCCAAGGTGTTAGCAGCTCTTGTCAGCTCCAGGCAGGGAGGCCCGAGCCACAAGCCACGGGCCACGCAGGAAGGAAGCAGTGCTTGCACAGTAGCATAGCAGGGGAGAGATGCGGGCAACAAGTAGACAAGTCTCGGCACAAGAGCCACCGTTCATTAACAACAGGAACGAAAGACCCGGAGACAATACACTGTTAATCCTAGCAGCCACCCAAGGACTATAAATGGCCAAGCCAGGGTCCCAGCATTTTTCAGCCCTCCTCTTCACTGCTAGAGTAAGATTGAGGATGAGTCCAGGTCCCTCACCCCCACCCAAGTCTTTAAAACATATATTACTGAATCTTTTTGAAGCTCTAAACCCTGAAAGATTTATTCTCTAACATAGATTTGAGAAAAATATGGCCCAGAAATCCTACCACAGCGGGTGGCGTGGACGAGTACTTTTTCATCTGGACTGAGAAGGCCGGAGCAGGGGCCATGGAGTCAGAGGAGCTGGGCTCCCTGGCCTGCCCAAGCCACGATGCTTTCATTTATACAATGGACCATCACCTCTTATCACCCAGGATGGCTCTGACAGCAAAATGGGGGGAAATAATAAGGACAGCACTAATTCCTAAACACTGTTGTCACCATGAGCACCTACACTGATCAAGGGAGGTGAAACCCAATTTTCTTGAAGTTAAAAAGGATTGTGTGTGTGTGTGTGTGTGTGTGTGTGTGTGTGCGCGCGCGCGCACGCACGCGCGGAAAGTATCTTGGGGGAGCAGCACAATTAGGGAGAGGTGGCTTTAATTTAAGAGACGTAAGCTCAGAGACATCACTGTGGGTCCCAGACACCCACTGCAATTCCCTCTCCTGGGGATCACACATTCTCCACAGGACCTAACTCTTTCCCAGTGAACCAGGAACTTGAACAAGAGCCCAGCACCCAGGGAGCCCAGGTGCGGTGTCCACCCCACTGCCAGCGAGCGCTCCTGCCCAGCAATCTTACACCCTTCTGTCTGCAGCTCAGCCGATCTCGCCACATGCCTATCTCAACAGTGTCCCAAGGTGCTGCCTGGCCCTTGGGAGAAACCTACCCAAGTGCCTTCCTGTCTTCAGGAACATGCCTCGCACCACACTGATGCCCTGCTGTGCCCACATACTGAGAGTCATCTCTGAGCCTAGACTGAAAGAAGGGCACACTTGAGTCTTACAAGCTGCCCGGCAGTTTCCTCTCCCAAGAGAGCTCTTCTATCTCCACCATCCCCCGCACCCCAGCTCTCAGCAAAGTGAGTTATTGCTGCCTTTGCCCAACACGCACAGAACTCCAGCAGTTTGCTTGTACACAGTGCGGTCTCCTCTTCCCTCCTGTGTAGCTCCTGGCGGGGGAGTGGCAGGAGCCAAAGCGCTGGGCACTCACGACAGGCCAGGCCCTGTGCTGACCACTTTCCATCCAAGAAGGTTGTCTGCACACTGTAAGCAGCTAGCCCAGCAGCTGGAACATAGCCTTTGGATCTTAATGACTGCCCAGCCTGTGCCAGGCTCTGGCCCAAGCACTGAGAACACAACAGTGACTAAAGCGGGTAAAGATTGCACTCCGCTCTCGTGGTACCCGTTTCTAGCACGGAACAGACAAAAGGTGAATGAACACATAAACAGCATCCAGTGGTGATGCCAGGGAAATGACACAGAGACAGGAGAGAGTGCGAGGAAGGGTGGATAGGGAAGGCTGCTCTGGGAGGGGACATTTAGGCCAAGACGTAATGATAAGGAAACAAACATACCACACAGAGGCCACCACAGGTGCAGAGGGAAGCAGCGGCTCGACCCACACAAGGTGCAAAGGAGGCCAGTGGCTGAAAGTGGAGAGCCAGGGAAAGCAGTGGCTGAGGAAGCTCAAAGGAGGAGGAGCCAGGCCATGGGTCCTGTCGGCCTGACAATGAAACTGGCTCTTCCTCTATGTGCTGTGGGAACCACTGAAAAGTCTTAAAGTCATGACAAACATCTCTAAAGGGAGTAGAGTACACCACGAACTACATAGAGAATAAAGCAGATGGGAAAAGGGGTCTAGGATGACAGAATTTCAGGTAATTTAAACCAAGATCTGGCCATGCCCCATGGGGCGTGGTGGTGCACACTTGTAATCCCAGCACTTGGAAGGCAGAGGCAGGAGGATTGCCAGAGTTCAAGGTCACCCTGGACTACATAGTGAGCTCAAGGCCAGCCTGAACTACTTAGCAAGACCCTGTCTCAAAAAAAAAAAAAAAAAAAAAAAAAAAAAAAAACATAAAAAAAGGATCTGGCCACATCAAGAAAGCAAAGATGTCCGCGACTCATGGCTCACAAGGACAGCTAAGTGTCTTTACTGGTCCAGCTCAGGGGCAGCAGAGTTGGTTCCAACATTAGCCCATGCACTCTACCTACCAAGCATCTGAAAAGCAGGTTAACACCCCCAACAAGCAGGCTGTCACATACATGCAAGTCGTGGCAGCAGGCTGGGACAGGGCAAATACTCAAACAGGCACTCTTGTTCAAACCGAAAGTAAACTTTTTCTCATTTCCCAGGAAGATGGGCCTCTGATCTAAAGGTAGAATGGTAGCCACTTTAGGCTCACTGTGGCAATGTACCCAGGCCACGCTCTGATGCTGGAGGAGGTGAGAATAAAGCAATAAGAACAACTATGTATATGCGAGAAAAGAAAAATTCTTCTAAGGTTTTATAAACCAAGGACTTGCCTAATTGTTTGGGGTTAGGGTCTATAACATTTGGTTATAGAATCAGGCCAGTACTGAACACTTTTGGTCCCATGAAGGGCCTCTCTGTACCTATCCTGGAAGGGGAAGGGAAAGTGTGGAAAGGGCTTTGACCTTGGGATCAGGCAGACCTGGACCCAGCTACTGACCAGCTGCCTCCCTGAACCCCATTTCCTCAACAGTTACATGGAAACCACCGCGCTCCTCACAGGGTTTGCCTGGGAAATGGCAAACATTCGAGAAAAATCAATAAAGGCCTAGATGGCTCTCGTATCTACCAGCGAAGGGAGATCCAGAATTAAATTCAAAGGTCACACAACTGGTAAAGAAGGAAGACAGGCTTCATGCCCAGATCTGCCCGACTCTAAAAGCATGTCATTTGCCACTGGCCTAAATTACAGATGCTCCTTGACTCACAAAAGCCTGTGTCCCAATAAAGGCATTGGACGTTGAAAGGCTGCTACGTGGAACACACTCTTCATCCACTGAATCTACCAAAGACCACTGCTAAGCAACAATGTCACTGCAGAGTGCTGCCTGTCCCTTCATAATCTCCTGGTGCACAGTAAGCTGCAGCTTGGTGCCACTGCCCTGCCTCACAAGAATCTGTCACATACCTTCAGCCCAGAAAAGATCAAAGTTCAGGTACAGTTTCTACTGAATCTATCACTTTGACACCTTCATAAAGTTGAAAACTCATAAGCTGAACCACTGTAAATCAAATTCTCTCTGTATTCACTGGAAAGAATGAAGAATTTGCCTTCCTTTTTTTTTTTAACCTATGTCTTCCACTTCCAATGTAGACTGGCTTAGAGTACATGTCCTTAAATGTGCTTGACTATGACCAGAAAAAAATTCAATTATAAGGAAAGGGAGGGCCAGTGAGATAGCTCAACGGAATAAGCGCCTGCCTGGCAAGCGCGAGGTCCTGAGTTCGATTCTTGGTACCCACATACGAAAAAAGGGCCAGTGATATCGCTCAGTGGCACGGGCGCCTGCTTGCGCGTGAGGTCCTGAGGTTGACCCCTGGTACCCACCAAAAAAAAAAAAAAGGAAAGGGAGACTGGTATGGCGGTGAATGCCTGTCATCCCGGCAGTTGGGAGGCTGAGGCAGGAGGATCGCCATGAGTTTGAAGCCAGCCTGGGCTACACAGTGAGTTCAAGGCCAACCTAGTACATAGTGAGACTCTGTCTCAAAAAAACAAAGGCGGGGGTGGGAGTAATAGAGAATCATATGCCCCTTAATACTCATTTTCTAATGAGTAAAACATGGATTGAGTAGATTTTAGACTTGCCTTGGGCAAGTAAGTTTCATCACCGCTTCAAGCCTCCATTGCCACTACAGTAAAATGGGGAAAGGATCCAGCCTGCCTGAGGATGGAGCGTGGGAGGGAACCAAGACCAAAGCAGCAAACTTACCACTCCAGCTGGGACCCAGAATGCCCAAGAACCCATGAGGCCACCTGCCACTCGACCAATAATCATCTGCCAATGTTTGCAGGTGTACGGAATGCCCATGCCAGGCCGCACAAGGAGATGGCGGGGAACCCAGCACTGGGTCAAGCAGGCTCCTTTACACTATACGTCCTTTGTGTCAGCAGCTTATATTATCATTATCATTCTTTCTTACAATAAAATGAGTCATAGAGCCTTGACCCTAAATGTACTTAAATGAGTTTGGAAAAGGAATCCACAACCACATAGCACTAGTATTGCTTGGAGAGATTAAGAGGGATCCAGAATTCACAAAAGAAGACTTTTGCCTTATTTGCAATTTTCCACCTCTTCATAAGTAGCATGTATTTTTGTATTTTCTATAAAGAGTAATTAAAGATTCATTAAATGGCACAATGTCTCAGAAGGGTATTTTAGCAGTACCCATAATGATTGAAAATACACACACCCTTCACCCCAGACAGGTTAGTTCCAGCTAACCCTGCTGATACACAGTAACCGAGTCTACAAGACAAAGACTTCTGTTCTCCAATATCTACCGCAGCAGGGTTAGCAAACACTGGGACAGAAATGAAGTAGATTAGGGCATGGCAAAAACTGGCTGGGGAAGTTAATTACAAGACCCCTTCTGGAGAACTGAGCAGGTTTTCCATAGGATGGCCTAGACCTGACCTTAGCCTGGAGCTTAGGGTCTCAACACCCCCTCGCAGGACCCGGATGTAGAAGTTCTCATGGGTTTCCTTGAGATTTAGACAGCATAAAAGAAAGGCAGCCATAAGGAGCCATGCTATCATAACTTTCCATGATAGCCCACGCTGTGTTTCCCAGACACAGCATGTACTTTTATTTTCTCTCGCTCTTTGTCGCTTTACTGAGCCCAAGATCACTCTGCAGAGCCAGTTTCTCCCCTACTCTTCACTTCTACTTTCCCGAATAAACTTTGCCACTGCTTTTTGCTCCTGTCTCAATTCTTTGTTCAAGAGAAGAAAGGAGAGGTGAGCAACCCCAAAACGCAGTAACGTTTACTTGGGGAGCCACCTTTTAGAAGCAAACTACCCAATAACAGGTCCATCATTAAGATATCAGGTAAGGCCACGCATGGTGGCGCATGCCTGTAATCCCAGCACTCTGGGAGGATGAGGCAGGAGGATTGCCAAAGTCAAGCCCAGCCTGGGCAACCTATTGACTTAGCAAGATCTGTCTCAAAATTTTTACAAAAATTTTAAAGAGCTTTGGAGATGTAGCTCAGTGTAAATGCCCTGGGACACCGAGAAATCCACTGAGCAACTGTTGGGTGGTGTTTATAACGGAACTCTAAGGGAGCTTTTAAAAATACCGTGGCATTTTACACGCACAGATACGAGAACCTCTCCTGACGGGGCTAAACTGGTTTATGGGGGGGATGTATACAAACACCGACATGCTTGTGTTTCCACAGAGGTCTTGTGAAAGGATACACAGGAAACTGGGCCGTGTTGGGCATGGGAAGCAGGAGCACGCTGCGTGGTGACTTCTTCCCGCCTGCCCCGCGCAAGCTGGCGTCTCCGCCTCCCTCGTGCGCGTGACGCGCGCGCCTTTCTGACGGTCCCACCCGCCCGCCCGGCCCGCTCACCGCCGATGATGGTCCGGATGAGCGAGGCGTGCCCCGGGCAGTCCACCAGCGTGACCTGCAGCAGCGCCTCGCCGGGCTCAGCCGCGCCTGGCAGCGGCACCGCGAAACACGAGAAGCCCAGGTCCAGCGTGATGCCGCGTTCACGGCTCTGCGGGTGCTTGTCGAAGGCGGCGGTGGACGCCGTGGTGCTCAGCGCCCGGGCCAGCGCCGTCTTGCCGCTGTCGATGTGGCCCAGCACGCCCACGTTCACGTTCACCCGCCGCCCGGCCATCTCGCCCGCCACTGGCGCGCCCGCCCGTCGTCTTCTAGAGCCGCGGTCCGACGCGATAAGCGGCCCCCCGCCTCCCGTCGCCGGCGCACCCGTTCCGGCCCGAAGCTTCCGCCCTCCCGACCGGAGGCGCGGGCAACAGGTGCCCCAGAGCGCGTCTCCCTAGAGGTCACCGTTGGCGGAGCCGCTCGCTCACCTGGCTCCGCCCACCTGAACCTGGAGAAGCCCCGGATTGGGCGACGCCCCCGTTCTTCAGTCACTTAAAATAGTTCTTCTGGAGTGCTTGCTGGGTACCCGCGGCTGCCTACTTAGTCACCGCGCTGGGACACTGTGCCCTCTGGATATCATAGGAATCACAGGAGGCATCAGGCCACATGCAGGAGGACTAGCTATTGAACCGGGCCATTCCGAGAGTGAGAAGCCCTCTGAGGAAAATAAAACCACACATAAAGCCTGCAATCCCAGCTACGCGGGAGGCTAAGGCAGGAGGATAGTATGCTTCCAGGCCAGCCTGGGCAACTTAGCAAGACCCTGTCTCAAAAAACAAAGCAAGCCTCTTTAATAAATGGTGCTGGAAAAACTGGCTCTACACATGCCGAAGATTAAAACTAGACCCATATCTTTCACCATGCACTAAACTAAATTCAAAATGGATCAGAGATCTAAATATTAAAACAGAAACATTAAATCTGCTGGAAGGTAGGACAGGTAAATCCCTTGAAGACATTGGTGTAGGCAAAGACTTTATGAATAAAAACTCAACCGCACGGGAACTATCCCAAAGAATCAATAACTGGGATCTCATCTTATTAAAAAGCTTTTGCACAGCAAGAGAAACCACCAACAGAGTGAAGAGACAACCCACAACGTGGGAAAAAATGTTTGCCAGCTGTTCCTCAGACAAAGGATTACTATCGAGAACATATAAAGAACTCAAAAAAATCAGACCTCCCAAATTTAAAGACCCACTCCAAAAAGGGGAATCTGAGATGAATACACATTTCTCAGATGAAGAAATACTAATGGCAAATAAATATACAAAAAAATGTGCAACATCACTAGTCATTGAGAGATGCAAATTAAAACAACACTGAGATACCATCTCACTCCAGAAAGAATGGCTACTATAAAGAAATCAACTAATAACAAATGCTGGAGGGGCTGTGGGGAAAAAGGAACCCTTCTCCACTGTTGGTGGGAGTGTCGACTGGTACAGCCACTGTGGAAGTCTGTGTGGAGATTCCTCAACAAACTAGGGTTGGAGGTCCCATTTGACCCAGGTATTCCCCTTCTGGGTATCTTCCCAGAAGAATTAAAAACATCGTACCATAGTGATATATGTGCACCCATGTTTATAGCAGCACAATTTGTAATAGCCAGATCTTGGAAACAACCCAAATGCCCATCAACTGAGGAATGGATAAGAAAGATGTATTTTTATACAATGGAGTACTATTCAGCCATAAAGAAGGATAAACTGGAGACTTTTATAGGTAAATGGATGCAACTTGAGAAAATACTCATAAGTGAAATAAACCAGACGCACATGTGTAAGCATCGTATTGTCTCTCTAGTATGAGAAACTGAAAGAGTAAATAAGATCCAAAATGTACAATAGACACGGTGAATCAAAAAGAAACTGGTCAATAAGAAAGAGAGACTGGAATAGGGAAAAGAAAGAAGGGAAAGGAAAAAAAATTGTATATATATATATAAGATGGTTAAGATAGATACACTACCAATTTTACTTAGTTCATTGAAGAGTAAGGTTTGTGCCAATACTGTTTGGACAACTGAATGCTAATGTCTGGTATCCTGAATAACTAACTTAAACATAGTAATACGTAATGCGTTGACCATTGTTACCCTCCTATTACGTTGTTTTGAAAATTTGTTCTTCTTTTGATTTGTTTTGTTTTTTCTTCTCTTTAAAATTAAAATAATAGGGCCGGTGAGATGGCTCAGCGGCTTAAGCGCCTGCCCGGCAAGCACGAGGGCCCGAGTTCGACTCCCGGATCCCACATACGAAAAAGGGGCCGGTGATATCGCTCAGCGGCACGGGCACCTGCTGGCGCGCGAGGTCCTGAGGTCGACCCCCCGGTACCCACAAAAAAAAAAAAAAAATTAAAATAATAATAATAATAATACGTAATACATTGACCATTGTTACCCTCATGTTATGTTGTTTTGAAAATTTGTTCTTTTTTTATTTGTTTTGTTTTTTCTCTTTAAAATAAAAAAAAAGCAAGCAAACAAACAAACAAAGCAGAGATGAAAAGGACTTGAGCACAACGGGAAAATAGCTACCTCTCAGAGTGACGTTCCAGTGGTGGTGAAGAGCCAGCCATGGCAAATTCTGGGAAAGGCTGGTAGAGGATGGACAGGATAGTGTCACCTCTGACTCGGGAGTTCTTGCCCTGGGGACTGTGGCCCGGTCTCAGGAAGGGCTGGGCTCCTGGTTGTAAAATGTGCTGTGGGTGTGCTAGAGACCACAACTCTCATCAGAGTCCATCTGAAGTGTCTAGAGTCACAGGAAAGGTTACCACCCACGCTCGATAATCAGGTCCCAAACCTAGGTGTCTTCTCTGGCCAGGCAAGGAGCTCAAAGTAGAGAAGTCACCTGGGTTTGTGATGCCTAGGGTAGGGACATGTCTGTCCCCTGTAAAGAAAGAAGCCACCACACAGTCCCAGCCAGCAATTGCCAGGTAGGAATGTTAGCCAGTGTTTTCCGATCTTACCAGTTTTTTCAAGAGAAAAGATTTTCATATGAAATCTCACCTTTTGCACATTGCCAACTAATTTAACTTTTAATTTAAACACTGTGGTGACCAAAGACAAAACTCACTGACTTATATTTGACAACCAATTTGCTCTCTGTGACAAGCCAGGCCACACACTTTTCGAAAGTGCTATCTGCTGTCCAGGATCTGCACTGGGGTCCCTGTTATGGACTGAATTTGGTCCCCCCAGCTTCATCTGTTGAAGCCCTGATCCCCAGTGGGATTGATGGTATTCGAAGGTGGGGCCTTAGAAAGGTAATTAAGTGGGCCGGTGAGATGGCTCAGTGGCTTAAGCGCCTGCCCGGCAAGTGCGAGGGCCCGAGTTCAACTCCCGGATCCCACATACGAAAAAGGGGCCGGTGATATCGCTCAGTGACACGGGCGCCTGCTGGCGTGCGAGGTCCTGAGGTCGTCCCCCCGGTACCCACAAAAAAAAAAAAAAAAAAAAAGATTAGATGACATCACAAGAGTGGGACCCTTGTGATGGGATTAGTGCCCTTTTAACAAGAGGCCAGAGGGGCTGGGGATGTAGCTCAGTGGTAGAGTATTTGCCTAGCATGACCAAAGCCCTGGATTCAATTCCCTATACTGCAAAAATTAAATTAAATTTAAAAACAGATATTGACGTTTAGTTAACAGCATGTGTGCCAGAGTATTCAGGAGGAAGTATACTATTTCTCTAACTTACTTTAAAACACCTACAAAAAAAAACCCTGTTGAGCTGGGTACCATGACATGTACCTGTAGTCCCAGATACACAGAAGCTGAGGCAGGAGGATTGCTTGAGCCCAGGAGTTCAAGACCAGCCTGGGAAACATAGCAAGACTCCATTTCTAAACAAACACCAACATGGGCTGGGGGTGTGCCTCAATGGTAGAGTGCTTGCCTACTACAAAGCCCTAGGTTTGATCCCCAGCCCTGCAAACAACAAAACAAAACACCTATGTCAATGAGTGGAGAGAGGGCTGGCTAGATAGACACATACATGATGAGACAAGTATGATAATAGAATCTGGATGATAAATATATGAGTTTTCATTTTAAAATTCTTTAAACATTGCAGTACTTTTAGACATTTTCATAATAAAGTTCTGGGGGAAATGAAAAACAGTCTTCTACATTAAAAATAAAAAGTTTCTATTCTCCAACCTTATCCATATTTACAAAACCTTAAAAGCTCCGAAAATAGCACATTTTCTGACAGCTCTCTGGAAGCAAACCATGGCCTGACCTGGGAGGAGTCTGGCTGCAGCTACACTGCTGCTTCCCACAAGCACTTGAGTATTTTACTGCGGAAATACTACTATGCTGGATTACCTGATACGGCCATATAATGAATGGCTTATCCTCTGCATTGCTACTTTTTTTTTTTTTTTTAATGTGGGTACCGGGGGTCGAACTCAGGAACTCACGCTTGCCAGGCAGGTGCTTATGCTGCTGAGCTATCTCACTGGCCCTGCATTGCCTCTTGAACAATTGAAGAATTCTGAATTCTGAGACAAGCTTGGCCCCAAGAGCGTCAGGAAAAGGGTTGGAGACTCAAAGATTCCCATTGACAAGTGGGATGTGGTGGCACTCACCTGTAGTCCCAGCACTCTGGGAGGCTGAGGCAGGAAGATCACAAATTCAAGCCCACCTTGGGCAATTTAGTGATTTAACAAGACCCTGTCTCCAAATAAAAAAGGGCTGGGTCTATAACTCAATACAGAGGCCATAGGACAGTTCAATTCCCCAATACCAAAAGCAAACAAAATCAATTTTGAGTCCATCTTTAGCAAGAACCTGTCTCAAAATTGAAAGATAGCTCAGTGTGATGGCCCTAGATTCACTCTCTAGTACAACAACAACAAAATTCCCAGTGACAGGACACTGTGACTAATTAGATGTGCAATGAGAAAGAAGGAGGATTCTAGAACGATCTCTGTGCTGGTTTTGCTAAGTGTCCTGCAGAGGTCCATATGTTAGGGGATTGGTTCCCAGCCAGGGGCACTACTGGGAGGTGGTGGAACCTTTAAGAGGTGGGGCTTAGTGGGAGGAAGTGAGGTCACTGGGGGCATGGCCTTGAAGGAGATCCCAGCCCTTCCTCCTCCTTTCTCTCTGCCCCTTGGACCTTGCTGTGCTGCTTTGCCACAGGCCCCAAAGCAATAGGGTCACTACAGACAGCAACCTCCAAAGCTGTCAGCTAAAATAGACCTTTCCTGTTTCTAAGCTGTTACAGAAAGCTGACTTAGTCTCCAAATTTCTGGCTTTGGATCTTCATTTCTTTTGGGGTTTTTTGTTTGTTTGTTACTTTTTTTGTTTTTGCAGTACTCAGGATGGAATCCAGGACCTGCACAGTGGGCTACATCTCCAGTCCTTTTATATTTTGACAAAAGGTCTTGTTAAATTGCCCAGGGTGGGTTTGAATTTGTGATCCTCCTGCCTCAGCCTCTCAGAATGCTGGGATGACAGGCATGTGCCACCATCCTTCATTTACTCAGTTTTCCAAGAAATACTGATTGACCACCTGCTGTGGCTGGACACTATTCTTTGTGGGGTTACAACAGTGAGTAAGAGAAATAGTACTTAACGTGCTTTAGGTGAAATAAGGCCAGGCAGCCGGGCATGGTGGTGCAGACCTATAATTCCAGCACTTTGGAGGCCAAGGCAGAGGGATTGCCATGAGTTCAAGGCCAGCCTGGGCTACATAGTGAGTTCAAGTTCAGGTTGAACTACATAGAAAGACCCTGTCTAAAAAAAAAGAAAGAAAGAAAGGCAACATGGCTCCTGGAAGACAGAAGGATTCTCATCTGAAAAGAGGCGCTGGAGCTGAGGAAGAAAAACCAATGGAGGAGTATACTGGGCCAAAGGAACAGCAGGGACAGGGGAGCAACCAGCAGTCACAGGATGTATAGAGAGCCCTTCCTGGTCCTCGTTGTGGTACGAGAACTTTATATTTGTAATCCCATGGAAAAGTTATTGGAATTCTAATAAGTTAATTCCAATCTACCACTTCCAGTGCAACCCATGGTGAGAATAAAGACACTAAGATATATTTGTAGTTGTGGAAAGCCAAGGGGAGCCGAAGTCCAGCTAAGGTGATGGTTAACTGGAACAAAGACCTTGACCCAGGGCCAAATCAGGGTTTTATTTATTCGTGAAGAAGGGAGTGGCTCAAGGATGAGTGACTGTGAGAATGGTGGGAAGTATGTGAGTGCTGTGAGCTGGGCTAGGTAGGTGGCCTGAAATCACCTCTGCAATATGCAGAGAGAAGGATATGCAGAAAGAGTAATCCGCATAACACAGTTCAAGGTAGTGTCTAATGTTTTGGGATCAGTGCTTCAGCTCTGATGTGTAATCTTTTATGCCCTGGGAAGTCAGCCTTCTATCTCAAGGCTCAAGCCCAGCCAACAGTGTGGAGTGTGGCTCTCCTTCCTCTCCTTCTTGCCTAGATCACATATGTTTTTGGGGAGCTACAGGGCAGGGAAACACTGACCTGTCGCCTTGCTTCAAAGACTACATCAGCCACTCGGCTAGACCAATTTACATTGCTTAAAGCCAATTGAGGGGATAAGGAAAAGTCTTAGCCAACTCTGTACATATCAATACGTGGAAATAGGGCCAGGTTTAGCCAAAATGTAGATAATTGCTCTTGTTTCAAGGAGAGTCCTCCAGGTGGTCAGGCGGGGCGGCAGAGGGGAAGGTGCTATGTGCTCTCCTTACCCTGAAAACGCCCTTAGGAGTACAGTTTAGTCCCTACAAGCTTCACCTGAACTTACATAGATGGAAGCACATAGCAGATGGCCTTGGGAGTGTGGCTTCTCTTGCTCAGTGCGGTGCAGCTGAAATGAATCCATGATGCTCATGGAACTGTAGTGTGTGTTCCTTTTTATTGCTGTGTAGTAGTCCGTCCTCCAGATGCATGGTCATGTATTGACCCATTCACCTGTTGCAGGACATCTGGGTTGCTTCCAGTTTGGGGCTATTATGAATAAGACAGCTCATGACAGGTTTGGGGGTGAATATAACTTTCACCCGGGTTAAACACTTAGAAGTCGGATTGTGGGGTCACATGGTAAGCATACTTTCACTTTGTTAGAAACAGCCAGGCTGTTTCCCAGAGTGGCTGGACCATTTTACATACCCCCAGCAATGTGGGAGAGTTTTAGTTTCTCAGTGAGTGTGAGTGTAACACTCTATTTGACATTGCCAGGGTTTTTTTTTTTTTTTTTTCTTTTCTCTCTGTGTTTGTGTGTCTGTGCATGTGTGTGCATGCGTTTTACCAGGAATTGAACCCTGGGCCTTCACATTGAGCTACATCCCCAGCCCATTTTTTACTTTTTCATTTTTGAGACAGGGTCTCCCTAAGTTCCCTAGACTGGGTTCCAACTTACAATCTGGCCTTAGCCTCTCAGAGTGCTGGGATTAGAGGCGTATGCCATGGCAGCCAGCTTGTTTTTTCATTTTAGCCTTTCTGGTAAGTGTATAGTGGTATCTTGTGATTTTCAGCTTCTAACAGGTCTCCCTGCTTCTACTTTTGATCCTCAACCTCCCATCCTCCACATGGCAGCCAGAATGAGCCTTTTCAAACATCCGGGACCACATTGCTCTTCTCAAAGCCCTGTGCTATCTCCTCTCGCTCAGGGCGAGAGCCCACATCTTCACAGCAGCACAGTGGCAGGCGGTCAGTGACCCCGACATCTGGCCATACTCTCATCACACCCCCATTTCCTCCAGCTCCAGCCACATTGGGCCTGCTATGCTCCAGAGTCTCCTGGACCAGCTCATTTGGCAGTCTTCACCCAAACATCTCCATGATTCATCCTTACCTTTCACTTCTGCCTGGACACCGCCCTTGGGTAGCCTCTTAGAAAAACACCTGCTCCCCCACCAATCTCCCTTACCCTCCCTGTTTTTCTTTTGCACATATCACCCTTTAACACACATTCAGAATGTGTTCATTATTTATTATTTGTCTCCTCCCAGCTGTTTGACCTTGGGCTTCAGCTAAATCCCAGTGTCTAGCACAGTGCCTGTAGGGGGTGCTCATCTCCAGGGAGGATAAAAGGGAAACATTTTGTTTGAGACATAGTGATAATTTTGAAAAATAAAAAAAAAATTTTTTTTGAGACAGGCTTTCTCTATGTAGCCCAGGCTGGCCTTGAACTTGTGGCAATCCTCCTGCCTCAGCCTTCAGTACTGGTATGACAGTGCCAGGCCACAGTTTCTCCTTTTTTTTTTTTTTTTTTGTGGGTACCGGGGGTTGACCTCAGGACCTCATGCGCCAGCAGGTGCCCGTGCCACTGAGCAATATCACCGGCCCTTTTTTCATATGTGGGTTCCGGGAGTCGAACTCGGGCCCTCGCGTTTGCCAGGCAGGCACTTATGCCGCTGAGCCATCTCACCGGCCCAGTTTCTCCATTTTTAAAGTGGACAGACATAGTAGTTCCTAATTCACAGAGTTCTGAGGTTTCAGTGAGTTGTTTTTTCCATAGAAGTGTCTGCTGTATGGTAAATACTGTATCAGTGTCCATTAAATAAAAAAACCTAAGAAAGAAGTTGAGGGGCAGAGCTTATCTCCAGAGGACAGGGTGAAGGTGCTGACTTTGTCTCTCTTTCTTTCTGTCCCTCCTTCCTCTCAGTCTCCACTTCCAGGCTGTCTCTGTCCTCATGGTGACAAGATGGCTGCCAGAAGCCCCAAGTTACAACCTCAGTGATTTAACAAAGCCTCCAAATAGAGCATTTTTGGCCCAAATGATGCCATGTCCCCAGGTACCAAGAAGGAAATACTATGTTCTCTGGCTAGGTGTGGGTCAAACCCACTCCAAGAACCAGGAAGAAGGTGGGTGCGGTGGCACAGGCCTGTAATCCCAGCACTTTGGGAGGTTGAGGCAGGAGGATCGCAAGTTTGAGTTCCACCTGGGCAACCTGTCTCAAAATAAAAATTAAAAAACAAAAGAAAGGAGAGCCTGAGAATGTAGCTTAGTGGTAGAAAGCCCCTGGGTTTGATCCCCAATACCACACACACATACACACACACACCAGAAGGAACTAGGAGGGAGGGATAGAGGGGCTGGACCACTGTCTGGGAGAAATGGAGGAGCTATTCCAGCAAAATGCAGGGCTCCTCTTGATTCCTCCTGTGTGCTTTCTCTTAGCATCTCTAGCTCAGAGTTGAGTTCCCCCCATGTTCTTGCCCACCCATTCACGTGGGCTGAGGCTACCTCGAGCACTCAGCCCTGATCTGACACAGGTAAAGGTGCCACATGGCTGCATCTTGAGCAGACCCCGCAGATGCAGCCCAGGCAGGCACCCTCCCCTCAGCACACTCCCTGGGCCTGCATGGTTCCCCGGGCTGTGCATAGTCCCTGGGAGTGGTACAGCATGGAAACAGCCTGCAGAAGCATGATTATCTGGGATTTGTTCTTAATGTTAATGGGATGCTGGTTCCTTTCTGTTTCTTTAATGCTATTTTGCACTCAGGTAGTTCAAAGTTCTTTACAAACAGTCAGTAATTAATTCAACTTCATTAAGGCCAATTAATCTGGGATTAATTATAAATTTGCCCAGAGGAAGTTATTATACTTTGCTCTTTGATTTGAGTTTTGGCTTTAAAGATTCAGGAATGGAATGGAAATTTCCCTTTCCTCCAAGGAGCCGCCTTGTAGGCGACTGTGTTAACTGTATGCTTTCCCCACGGTATCCCTCGGCAACCTTGGCACACAGTCACCCAGGTTTCGGACTCAGCTCCCCAACCTCCCCAGCACCAAAGAGACCTGCTGGTGCCATGCTGAGCCAGAGCACAAGGAAGCCCAGCCAGCAGCAGAGATGTGTCCCCTGCCAGTTCTAATTGAGCCACAGTACCTCACACTCACTGCATAACATCACCATGACTTCCATCTACAAAATGAACATCACAATATTTCATGGGAACAAAGCTGGGCATGGTGGCACACACTTGTGATCCCCGCACTTGGGAGGCTGAGACAGCAGGATTGCCGTGAGTTCCAGGCCAGTCCAGGCTACACGTGAGTTCAAGGCCAGCCTGAACTACACAGAGAGACTCTGTCTCAAAAAAAAACAAAACAAAATTTCTATCAGTGTGGTCTGTAGTAGCCAGTGCCACATCTCCATTCCCCTTGGAGGCTTTTTGGCCCCAGGATTGACCTGAGGCTCAGGTCCAATCAGTCAGCCCTGTGTGGTACCCACCCCACAACAATTGTTTTGGCCCAGCTTGGCCCAAAGAAGGCCCTGGACTTTTCTCCAGGGCATGTAATATAAAAGTGTGCTCTCCACTGCTAACTAAACCTGGAGAGGGCTGGAGTGTAGCTCAGTAGTAGAGTGCTTACCTAGCTTGTGCCACACCCCAGGTTCCAGCCCCAGCACTATAAAACAAAATAAAAAAAAATAAACAAGCTGGGCATGGTGGCGCATGCCTATAATCCCATTCCGCACTCTGGAAGCCGAGGCAGGAAGATCACTTTGAGTTTGAGGCCAAGCTGGATACATAGTGAGTTCAAGGCCAGCCTGAACTACAATAGTGAGACTTTGTCTCAAAAAACCAACCCTCTCCCAAATAAAAATAAACAAATGAAAGTAAAACCTGAAGGATACAGGCCTCGACTAAGAGAAGCCATGGGAGGGAAGCCTGGCTAGAGCTGAATAGTGGCTCCTTGAGGATGTTCCATGAGTCTGTTCCCTTAAATGGAAAAAGGAACGTCACAGGTGTGATCAGATTATGGATCTTGAGATGGAGAGGTTGTTCTAGGTTTTTGGGTGAGTTCAGTGGTATCACAAAGAGACCTTAGAAGAGAGAGGCCAGAGAGTCAGATCCAGAAAAATGACAAATAAGAGATGTGTCATAAAGAAGAGAAGGGAAAGAAAAAGAAAAAAAGAAAGACTGGCTGGATATGGTGCCAAATGGCTGTCATCCCAGCACTTGGGAGGCTGAGGCAGGAGGATAACCATGAGTTCAAGGGCAGCCTGGGCTACATAGAGAGTTCAGGACCAAGGTGAACTATAAAGTGAGACTGTATCTCAAAAAAGAGAGGGGCTGGTGAGATAGCTCAGCAGCATAAGCGCCTGCCTGGCAAGCACGAGGTCCTGAATTCGACTCCTGGTACCCACATACGAAAAAAGGGCCGTGATATTGCTCAGTGGCACAGGTGCCTGCTGGTGCACAAGGCCCTGAGTTCAACCCCCAGTACTCACCAAAAAAAAAAAAAAAAAAAAAAAAGAGAGAGAGAGAAACAAAGATAGAAAAAGAAAATGAACAGAACAGGCCCAGCCACTACTGGTTTGGACGTGGAAGGGGCCGTGGAAGGCAGGAAGGCTGAGTGTCCGGAGGGTGTGGCTGTGATAAGCTCACCAGGCCAGCCATGCAGATACCTTCTTGGGACTTAATTCATAATCATGACCCCTAGAGGTGTGGTTTGTGTCTTTCCCTACTCTCACACTTTCAGCAGCACATGGAACCTCTCACTTTCCCAAACAATCTCAGCAACCTCAGCAACCAGGCGCACCCTAAAAGCCCCAGCGCCCTCTGCATCATATCTCCAGGAACGAGCAGGATGAAGGGAGAAGGCTGTCGGGATTGCCGCAAATGGAAAAAGGCAAACACTCTGAGACCCTTAACCTGTCCCTTATCCTGTTTCCCTTTCTCTCTCTTTTGTTTGGTGGTGCTAGGGATTGAACACAGGGCCTTCTTACTGAGCTATATCTCCAGCTCTTTTTGTTATTTTGAAGCAGGGTCTCCCTAAGTTGCCTAGGCTGGACTCAAACTTGGGATCCTCCTGCCTCAGCCTCCCAAAGTGCTGAGATTGCAGGTGTGTGCCATCATGCTGGCCTTGGCATCTCTTTTATTTTTGGTACTGGGAATCGAACTCAGGACCTTGCACTTGCCAGGCAGGCGCTTGTGCCACTGAGCTATATCCCCGGCCCATGGCTTCTCTTTTAAT
Organism: Erethizon dorsatum; assembly: GCA_028451465.1. Lineage (NCBI taxonomy): Eukaryota > Metazoa > Chordata > Mammalia > Rodentia > Erethizontidae > Erethizon > Erethizon dorsatum. The sequence goes on from CM051831.1 coordinate 34,317,564, forward strand.
AAGTACTGTTCTCCCTTCTGCTCCAGCCAATGCCCCATTTAAAAAGCGCTGCTTCAATTCTGGCGATTCTTTGCTCAGTTTCATTTTTACTGTCACCAGATCAGGAGTGCCCATTTTTGGTGTCAGTGAGAAGCCAACTTTGATCTTTTTCTCTTTAAATTCAGGTCAAATACACATAGCATAACACTGATCTTCCACGCCATGTCTAAGTGTATGTTCAGTGGTGGTTAGTACCCTCGAGATGCTCTGAAGGGCTGTGGGCATAGCTCATTGGTGCAGTGCGTTTAGCATGTGTCAGGCTCTCGGTTCAATCCACAGCTCCAAGAAACAAAACCGATAAAATAAAACATTGTGGAACCATTGGTGATATTTATTCCCAGATTTTTGTTATCTGAAACACAAACTCTCTTTCCATTGGTTATAACTCTCCCTTGCTGCTGCCTTCCAGCTCCTCATAACCAATCTACTTTCTGCAGCCATGAATCTGCCTTCTGCATGGGTTTCTTTTCCTTTTTTTTTTTTTTTTTTGAGACAGGATCTCACTATGTAGCACAGGCTGGCCTTGAACTCACTTTGTAGCCCAGGCTGGCCTTGAACTCACAGCGATCCTCCTGCCTCAGCTTCGTGAGTGCTGGGATTACAGGAGTGTACCACCACGCACAGTACTGCATGGGTTTCATGTAAGTATGGTCATAGAATATTCATTCACCATAACATCTTCATGTTTCACACATGCTGTACCACGTATTCAGAATGCCATTCCTTTTTCCACAGAGAGTAATGACTCCATCGTAGGGAGACATCACTTTTTTTTTTTTTGTGGGTACCAGGGGTCGAACTCAGGACCTCACACGCCAGCAGGCGCCCGTGCCGCTGAGCGATATCACCGGCCCCATCACATTTTATTTAACATCATCTGTTGATGAATAGTTGGGTTGTCTCCACCCTTTGGCCCTTGTGAATAATGCTAATTCTTTAGGTATTGGGATGGTAGAGGAGTTGTCGGGTTTCATGAGAAGTCTACCTTTGACATTCTGTGAAGCCAACAAACTGTTTTGCATGGCAGCTGTGCTAGGACCCATTCTCATCAGCAATGTACAAGAATTCCAATCCCTCCCCTTGTTCTTTCCGACGTTTGTTATTTTCATCTCTCCTTTCGAATGTTAGCCATCTTGGTGGGTGTGTGGTAGTATCTCATGGTGGTTATGACTTTCATTTCCCTGATGACTAATGAAGTGGGGCATCTCTTCAAGTGTCTGATGGCCATTTCTACATCGTTTTTGGAGAAACGCCTAACAAATTCTTTACCCACTTTAAAAACTGGGTTGTTTTGCTTTTTGGTTTGAATTGTAGTTCTTCCTATATTCTATATACACCCTACCATATTCAAGATTTGCAAATATTTCTCCCATGCTGTGGGCTGTCCTTTCACTTATTTAATAGTACTCTATGATGAACAGAAGTTTTCAGAGTCCAACTTATCTATTCTTTCTTTTGTTGCCTACATCTTTGGTGCTCCCCTTATAAGGATCATGAGTTCAAGGCCCTGCACAGTGAGTTCAAGGATGGCCTGCATAGTGAGATCCTGTCTCAAAAAATGAACAAAAAACAAAAGCAACAACAACAACAACAAAAATATAAAGATGTGTTTTGTGGCATCCTTGACTTTTTTTTTTCTTTTTTTTTTTGTGGGTACCGGGGGGTCGACCTCAGGACCTCGCGCGCCAGCAGGCACCCGTGCCGCTGAGCGATATCACCGGCCCCTTTTTCATATGTGGGTTCCGGGAGTCGAACTCGGGCCCTCGCGCTTGCCGGGCAGGCGCTTAAGCCGCTGAGCCATCTCACCGGCCCTGGCATCCTTGACTTTTGAGGCAGCAGATCAGGACAGCATAAGAGTGAATTCATGCTGTATTAGGCTGGGAACTGGAGACTGGGAAGAGAAAGATGTTCACTGAGGTGAGAATTTTGCTTAAGAGGATAAAATCAGGACAAAGGAAGGGCAGAGGGTGGCTTCTGAGACGCGGTCTAAAGTGCGTTTGCTATCTGGAGCCCAGTGAGTAGGATTATCTTGGCTATGAGGAGTCATGCGGGTCCGTGAATCAGGTTACAAAGAGAGTCCAGTAGTGCCTGGCACAGAGCAGCACCTTAGCATAGAGACCAAGAGTGATTTCCTAGCCTACTTTCTCCCCTTTTCACATAGGCATTGACTATGAGTTCCCAGACTCCCTTGCAGCTAGCCACAGCCATTTGATTCTGTTGGGCTGGAAGTAGAAATGATGGTGTAACTTTCAGGTAAGGGTTAAAGGGAAGGAGAATGTCCTCCTCTTTCACCCTCTCTCCTTCTTGCTGCTGCAGATTTGGATCTTGATAGGGGAGCTTGAGCAGCCACCTTCCATCACGTGATAGAAGGTGTGTGGAGGGATGGCAGAGCAACACTGCAGATGGGGGTATGGGTCCTCTGTGGGTGGAAAGCCAGCCCATCTGCTAGAATGCTGCTTGGACTTTGTGTGAGAAAAAGTAACTTGTCTCTTGTTTTATCCACTAGTATTTTGTTTGTTTTTTTGAGACAGGATCTCACTATGTAACCCAGGCTGGCCTCAAACTTGTAGTGATCCTCCTGCCTCAGCCTCCCTAGTGCTGGGATGACAAGTGTGTGCCACCACTCCCAGCTTTTATGCCATTCTTAGCTTTAGGGTGGGTGGAGGCTAGAGATCTGCTTAGTGATACTAAGTTTACTAAGTTTACTTAATGGTCACAAGGATGTTGGGTCAATACAAAGGTTATGGGAAATGGCAAATAAGCTAGCCCAAGTTAATGTTTTATTTATTTTTTTGGTTTTTTGAGACAAGGTCCTGCTATGCACTTCAGCCTGGCCTTGAACTCACCATGTAGCCTAGGCTGGCCTCAAACTCTTAATGATCCTCCTGCCTCAGCCTCCCAAGTGTAGGGACTACAGGTATGTACCACCATGCCCAGCTAATGCTGGCTCTTGACCTACAACCTTCCTTCTCCCCAGTCACCATGTTCCAGTCAGCCAAGGTCAAGCAGGCTGCAGGGTCTTCAGTGCAGTTTCTTCAGAGAACTCCCACTCACAAGTAGTTCATGCAATTACTGGACATGTGTCCTTCCCTGGCATAGCTTTTCAGTCCCCAAGGATGGAAACCTACCTGGCTCAAACCATCTTAAGCCCTGAATTAAATGACAGTGTAAGCAAGGTGAGGCTGGATGCAGGGAGTTAAAGGATTTCATCAGGAATCTTTTTTTTTTTTTTTTCACTACTGGGAATCAAACTCATGACCTTGTGCTTGCCAGGCAGGTGCTGTGCCACTGAGCTATATCCCCAGCCCTAGGAATCTCTTTCTGTCAGCTCCCCTTTCCTTTGTGTTGGCTTTGTTCCGGATGGAGTCTCCCCAGGAAACTCGAAGAAAGCAGCAGCCCAAAAACCCAGTTCCCTTTCCTGATCTCTCAGGTAAGTCACGAGGGTTGGAGCATTGCTGACTGGTCGCTCAAGTTCTGATGCCATCGCATGTGTGGAGAGATGGGATGCTCTGTGGGGCTACGCTAGGACCACACATTCACCCCAACACGGCTGGCTGTAGGTCAGCACGCCCAAGCCACTCGGGACACCAAGAGGGGAGAGAACAGTTCCCTAAACAAAATCAGAGCTGTGGCAGCTGGAAGTGGGCTGCACACTGGTGGGTGGAAGTCAACTCTGTCCCCTCCTGCAGGCCTCCCCTGCCCTTTATCACCTTGTGTGTCCTGGACACTGAGGTGCCGCATGCTTGGCTCTGCAACCGGGCACATCTTCTGCACAGTGCTCTGTGTCACACATTGGGACAATGTGTGACCTTGGTCCTTCCTGGGGCCTCGTTTTCCTCACTGGTAAAATGAGAATGCTAGGCCAGATCTGTGAGTTCTGAATTGTTCCTCAGCAGCAAAAATAAAAGCTCAGGTGGAAAGGCCCTAGAGCCGCATTCCCACACTCTCAGCCTTCCCTGCACCTTCCACCCTGGCCACAAAAGGAATCTACAACTCTGGGGTTTTGAAAGCTCTGGTCCAATTGGTTCAGGGATGTCCTTAGACTCTAAAATCCTCACTCCTCTCCCTTTTTCTGGCTGGAAGATCCTTCTCTTTGTGCCAAAAAAGACAAAGCTCGGGGCTTACAATAACTGTGAACATGATTTTTTTCCCCCTAATTGGACAATACACAGTTCCATAGAGTACCTCACTTTGACCAAGTGTTGGTGAAAGGAATTTCTTCTTGTCTAAGAAAAAACCAGGAATAAGTCAATGAGCGGGAGATGGGGTGGGGTGGGGTGGAGGTGAACGCCTGTAATCCCAATACTCGGAAGGCTAAGGCAGGAGGATCTCCCCTAGTTACAGGCCAATCTGGACTACATACCGAGACCCTGTTTCAAACAGACAAAAAAGCAACAACAAACGTCAAAGCTCAAGCTCTGAACCTCAGTTTCTCGATCTTCAAAACGGAGGCTGTAACTTGTAATGACGTTCACACGTGTTAACTAACGGAAAGGCTGGCACCATTAAGAACCGAGCTGGCCATCACCTCAGGTCGGGGCCTCAGGCCACATCTAGTCCCGTGGTCCCTCTGCGCTCTTCCCCGGCAGGAAGCGCTGGCTGTGGGGGAGCCAACACCAGACACAGACGGAAGTGAGTGGGCGGGACCCCACCGGCAGCTATGATGGGTGCAGCCGTAAGCCAATGGACAGCAGAGGTATTCCCGTTTCCGCCAATGGAGCGCCGACGGAGGCAGGACTTTACGTAACGCCCTAGTAACGGCCGCATGGTAACCCCGGCGCCGTGCTCGCGGTACTTGCTCCTGGTTTTCCGCGCCGGTTTCGACTCCCCGCGTCTGTAAAATGAAGATCGAGGAGGTGAAGAGCACCACGAAGACGCAGCGGATCGCCTCCCACAGCCATGTGAAGGGGCTGGGGCTGGACGAAAGCGGCCTGGCCAAGCAGGCGGCCTCGGGGCTCGTGGGCCAGGAGAACGCGAGAGAGGTGTGGCCGCGACCAAGAGCTGGGAGCGCGAGCGGGCGGGTTGCGCGCCGGTGTCTCCGCCTCGGCGTTCTCGGGGCGTGGAGACCGCAGCGAGGCGAGCAGGGCGCCGCTCAAGGGCTGGGACCACTGGGGACGGCTCCGCGGGAGTCCTCATTGGCGGAGCCCCCGGGGAACAAGATATAGGGGACCCCTGTTCTCCCAGATCCTGCATTCCAGCGTGGCGAGAGACAGCCAGTGAGCACAGGCACGCCAGCAAACGATTGTTTCATCTCGGTGCAGGTCGGTTCCTACAGGCCCTGATCGCCATGGTAAAGGAGTTGGACTTCATTGTGAACGCAGTGGCAGGCTATGGGGGTTATTGAGTAAGCAACTGACCAAGCTGAAAAAGTTGACTTTAGTTCTCAGGGCCTGGGAGCTGAGGGAGAGAAGTAGGAGTTACGAAGAGGAGCAATCTGTAGTTAAGTCTGCTTTTGTAGTGTGGCCAAGTCCATCACCTACTTTATTATTTTTTTGCAGATGAAAAAATTGAGGGTGGGAGAGGTTACTCCCCCATCACTTGCCACTCAGTGCAAGTTGATAAAGCTGAGATTTGCACTCACCTGCATTTCCGGCCCCCACATCTAGATGATACACAGTCATGAAGGAACTGGTCATGCCTTGGTCTCAGAGCCGTGGCCCTTGGCCTCTGGAGAGGCCTAGGAGCTACAAGGCCCTGCATTTAATACGAGTTTAAGACGATTGCCTCTGAGTCTCTTGCTAACAGGGCCAAAGAGAAGCCTCTTTTTTTTTTTTTTTGGTGGGGTGGGGACAAGGTCTTCCTATGTAGTTCAGACTGGCCTTGAACTCACTATGTAGCCCAGGCCCACCTTCAACTCACAGTGATCCTCCTGTCTCAGCCTCCCAAATGTAGGGATTACAGGTGTGTGCCATCACACCTGGCTATTTCCATTGTCTTGTTTTTCATCTCCAGTCTAATTGTCCTTCCTCTACTTTTGTATAACTTTTCAGACATATACAACAGTTAAAATCCTTTTTTTTTAATTTGGTTTTTCCAGATAGGATCTCACTGTGTAGTTTAGACTGGCCTTGAACTCACTATGTAGCCCAGGCTGGCCTTGAACTCACAGTGATCCCCCTGCCTCAGCCTCCCAAGTGCTGGGGTTACAGATGTGCACCACACGTCTGGCTGAAACACTTTTATAGTAAATACTCATGGACCTGAATTTTACAGTTAACATTTTACTGTGTGGCTTTATCATATAACTTCAGCTATCCATCTCTACTCCACTTTCACATTTCGTTTTTTTTTGTTTTTTGTTTTTTTTTGGTACTAGGAATTGAACTCAGGATCTTACGCTGTGCTGCTGAGCTATATCCCTGGCCCTTCACTTTCACATTTCAAAGTAAACTGCATATATCAATATACATTAGCTCTAAACTCTTAGAGCTTAGCATGTATGTCACTACTTTGAACTCCTGTGTCCAGACCAGTAGTTACGACTTACAAAGGTTAGGTAACTGGGTCTGAGGTCATTTCAGTCGGTAAATGGTAGAGCCAATGTTTAGACTCCAGTCTTCGGAATTCCATGCTCTTAACTCTGGTGCTGTATGCCTCCGACCCACATCTGCTACGAGGTTCTTGTATGACTGTTCACATCAGCAGCCTCTCTGCTACTCACTACCCTCATCTGAAAAATAAGGTTGTGTGTGAGTCGGTGATCTTACAGGCCCTGCCAGTTCTTCTGTCAGAATTCATAACATATCTCACTGGAGAGAAGTTAGTGTGAACTGAAGGAGAATGAATGGAACAGTTCTCAGTCTGTAAATCCAAGTACGTATCCACATTTTAGAAAGGCTCTTCTCCCTTTTTGGAGTAGACGGAGAGCTATGCGGAGGATCACTGGAAAGACTGCAGAGGATCTTTTATCTGGAGGAGTATTAGAGGTGCTATTCAGGGCTCTGTCTTTGCTAGGTGAAGCAGAAATGGAACAGAACACCAACTCATGGCTGAACACGTGGTTTTTGAGGGCCGTTTGTGGAACCAAGGTGTTTCACAGTGCACGGGGGACAGGATGGAGGAGATGCGGCACCTTCACAGGAGGCTCTTGTCACTAGGGTGCAGTGTGGTCCCTGCACAGTGACAGCGCTGTGGCTTCTCTTCACACACACCTTTCAGATTGCCACACATTCAGTTATTAAATCAGTCTAGCAGATCTTGTGTTGGGTAGCCATGGGCTGGAGGTACTCAGTAAGTACGACTTTCTCAGTCTTTTTAGTTGTCCAGTATTCTACAATATATGAAGACTGGTGACCTATTTATGGATCTGAGGTGTGTGTGTGTTTATGCATATGTACTGCAATAGATGTAAAATATACAGGCAGATGACCAAGTAATTGAGTCGTGAGGATTCAAGAGGTATTTGGTGGTTCTTATGGTGGCACTGATTCAACCTCATGGTCAGTATTTGCTTTACAGGTTCCACTAATGGCAAAGTGTAGTCTATCGTAGGTTCTTCTCTTCTCCTCTCCCTCTCATCCCCCCTTCCTCCTTTCCTCTCCCCCGTTCCCCCTTCTGCCCCCTTCTCCTCTTCCTCTTCTTCCTTTTTTTCCTTCTCCTTTTCCTCCTTCCTCTTCCTTTTCCTCCTTCCTCTTCCTTCTCTTTCTCTTCTTCCTCTTTGGCAATACTGTGTACTTTTAAATGCAGGACTTTTGCACTGAGCTACATCCTTAGACCTTTTGTATTTGAGACAGGGTCTCACCAAGTTGCCTAGGCTTGAACTCACAGTCCTCCTGCCTCGGCCTACCAGAGTGCTGGGATTATAGGTGTGTGCCACTATTGCTGGCTATCATTGGTTCTTTTTTTTTTTTCTATCATTGGTTCTTAAGCCTTAGTGGGTTACTTTAGGAATCCGATGAAAGCTCTGGGTCCTCTCCCTGGAGAAATGTACATATGAATGGATACACACAATTTTGTTTCCGATTTAGGAGGCTTGTGGATCCTGGAGTCTTATCCCTATACCGCAGGCTAAAAATTATTACTCCCATTGCATATTTACGGTCCTTTTTTTTGAGACAGGGTCTCACTACGAAGTTCAGGCTGGGCTTGAACTTACTTTGTAGCCCAGGCTGGCTTCCAACTCATGTTGATCCTCCTGTTTCAGCCTCCTGACTGCTGGGATTATAGGCGTGTGCTGCCATACCCAACTCTATGGTCCATTTTCCACACAGCAGCCAGGGTGATCTTTTATTTTCTTTTTATTGATTTATTTTTTGTGGTGCTGGGGATGGAACCTAGGGCCTTGCATATGTAGGCAAATGCTGTACTACTGATCCACAGCCCCGGACCCAGGATCTTTTCAATAAAACTCACAGTGTGATACACAGTCTGAGACCTTTTCCATTCTACATCCTTACTCCAACCCTGCCTACCTTTTCAAGCTTGTCTTCCCATTCTCTTTTCGCTCCACTTTGGTTACTGCAGCCTTTCTGTCTCTTGGACATGCCAAACTCCTGCTATGTTTTTTCTTTTGAGACAAGGTCTTGCTGTGTAGACCAGGCTGGCCTGGCACTCACGGCGATCCCCCAGCTCCGGCTCCTGAGGGCTGGGATTACAGGTGTGCGGCGCCATACCCCGCCTCTTTGTTGTTATTGTATGGGTTGTTCTATTTTGTTGCAGTGCTGAGGATGGAATTCAGAGCCTCACTCATGCTGAGCCAGTGCTCTACCACTGAGCTACACCTCAGCCCTGGGTACTTTTTTTTAACCTTGGATAGAGACTTATTTATTCATATAAATTCTATGAGTCATGGGTATTTTGAACTCACTATTTCTTTTGTCCTGACTGTGGCCTCATGTATCAAATATAATTAAAGAGACCGCCCTCTGTTACTCTCTGTGGCCACCCACTCTGTGTAGCCCTTTCCTCTTCTCAGTAGTGATGTTGTGTGACATTTGTGTGTCCGTCTCCTCCACTGGAGCTCGGCTGAAACTCAGGGCTTCCTGTGCCTCTGCAAGGTTGGTTGTGGGGCTTGGTTGGATGACTGTGCGCTGTGTAGACCAGGGGCTGAATCTCCCCCGTGAAGCATTTTAATACTGACTGATTATTTCTTTCTATCCTGTGCAGGCATGCGGCGTCATAGTAGAATTAATCAAAAGCAAGAAAATGGCTGGAAGAGCCGTCCTGTTGGCAGGACCTCCCGGAACTGGCAAGGTACTTTTTCTCTCATTTTTTCAGCTCCCCAGGAGAATGATTGCAATGTCTAAGCCAAATTGGATTCATGTCTTAACTAGTCTTTGTTAAGTGGAATTAGTTATATGTGTGTTTTAAAAACTAATGTGTGGGGCCGGTGATATAGCTCAGTGGGATAAGTGCCTGCCTGGCAAGGGCAAGATCCTGAGTTCGACTCCTGGTACCTGCATAAAAAACAAAAAACAAAAAAAACTAATGTGTGATAATACAACTGGGTGTCTGAAATTCATACTTCTAGAATTAAAATTACCCTGGCCTTCCTCCAGCCGAGAATCAGGTCCTCAGAGAGCTCTCATTGTCTCTGGGATTTTTCCTTTGTCTCCTTCAGGTCTCCTTTGCTTTGGAAATGTGTTCCTGCTGCTCTAGGCCTTCAGAAAATCTCCAGAGTGACATCTCATTTGAGGGGAAATAAAGTGCTAGCTTCACCCATTGCTATTTTGGCCATGTAAGAGATGAGAAAGAAAGAGAGAGAAAGAATTAGAGACACGGTTTTTATCTTCGAGGGGTTTGTAGTCTTTTTAGGGCGGAAAAACAGGAAGTCATGACTGCACAAAATAACTCCACTGAGTGCGACGCTTGTGGGCTCTCTGACCCGTATGAAATGCAGCTGGGATCCCAGCCGAGACAGCCCAGAGGCTGGTGAAACTGGAGAGGTGGAGACTAGATGATTGCCCTCAGAGCTGGAGAGGATTTGGCCTTGGAGGAAGAAGAGGCCCATGCAGGATCACAGTGTGGCTTACTGGGGCGGGTCTGTGAGGGGAATGGCCAGATATGAGAAACACATCTGAGCTCCCAGTCTGAGCCTTGCTTGTTCCTCCAAAGAGCTCCTAGGTACAGGAGAGTCAGAGCCTGGGCTGTGAAGAAATGGGCTTTAGAACCAGGTGCACACTTGTCATCCTGCCACTTGAGAGGCTGAGGCAGGAGGCTCGCCATGAGTTTGAGGCCAGCCTGGGCTACATAGTGACTTCAACACCAGCCTGAACTACATAGCGAGACCTTGTCTCAAAAACAAAAGAAAGGTGGGGGGGGGTGTTACGTCGTAGCTCTGGTATTGACTTATTTTTGAAACCAGAAGCAGGAACACAATTCCACTCAGGTGTGAGATGGTTTTAATTTTGAAATGGTAATTACTAAATTGACGGTGTGACTTGCATTGGTGTCTCGCACTAGAGGACGAAGGCTTTTGTTGGTATAGTGCTGACCATTGTGAGCCTCAGCTCCCCCACAGCATTTGCCTTGCATTTGCTTACTGCTCCTCCTTGGGTCCTATGCCTCCCCTCGGCCTCCCTCCAGGTTTCTTCCTGAAGTGTTTTCCCTGGAGGTTCCTTCTGGATGTCGCTGATGGGAAAGTCTCTCAGGTTTATATTTATTATGTTGTCCTTGTCTTGAAAGATAGTCATGCTGGGTTTATAATTCAGTTGATAGACATTTTCTTCAATACTCTTTCAATGTTATTTACTGTCTTTTGGCTTCTGTCAGTGCTTTTAAGTCTAATTTTGAGGATTTTGTTGGGTGTGTGGTACACACCTGTAGTCCCAGTAGTGGGCAGGCCGAGGCAGCAGGATCACTGAGTCAAGGCCGGCCTGAACTACATGTCTCAAAAAACAAAAAAATTGAAAACAATTTTTTTGGGAGGGTTTTAACTTTTCCTTCTGGATGTTCTGGAGATGTGCTTGGTTTTGGTGCTTTACTATGGTGTACATGGATGGATTTATTTGTATTTCTCATACATGAGATGAATGATGCTTCCTGGGTCTCCGTATTCTGTCTCTAATCAGTTCTGGAAAATCATCAGCCTTTACCTCTTCTGTCTTTGCCTCCCATTCTCCATCTCACTGTCTGAAATCCAGTTAGTGGAGGTTCCCATCATGGTACTTGTCTTCTGGGGGCAGTTTGTCCCCTGGGGACCCCTGGCCCTGTCTGGGCACGGTTTTCCGTTGTTCTGATTCAAGCAGGTGCAGTGGCATCTAGTGGTTAGAGGCCAAAGTGCTGCTGACATCCTGTCTCTACAGTGGGGAACTGCCTGGTCCTAAAAGGCATCCAGGCCAAAGCCGAGACGTCTCGGGCTAGAGCTTCTCCTTTAGGCTTCTTTGTCATTCAGCCTCTCATATTTTCTAGCTTTTTGTTTTGTTTTGGTGTTTTGAGATAGGGTCTCACTATACAGACCAGGCTGGCCTTGAACTCACTACATAGCCCAGGCTGGCCTCGAACTCTAGGTGATCCTCCTGCCTCAGCCTCCCGAGTGCTGGGATCACAGGTCACGCTACCATTCCCAGCTTCAGTTTCTTAGTCTGTAAAATACAAACTAGACTATTAAGTTCATGGGCTGGTTGGAAGCTCAGTGAGAGCTATATGGTACTATATAGAGGGGGTAGGTGTAGTGCCAGTGTTTCGTACCATAGGAAACTAGACAGGCATGAAGCGTTTCTTAGCCAGGTAGTTGTCATATTTTAATGGAAATACGTTGATTGTCTCTGTTAAGTGGAAGGACACAGGGATGCCACTGCACTGGGTATGATCATTGTCATTGAGCTTGGAAGCTGTGAATGGGGTTTGGGGACTATGGAACCCAGGGTGAGGAGGTGGAGGGACTGGGAGGGAGGGGCCTGGCTAGCCCACAGCCTGGTGGTGTCCTGGTGTTCAAGCTGCTCTTCTTGTGCCTGTCCAGTCCTGCTGTTCCTCTTGTTCTCTGAGTGCAAACCCTAGATGCCTAGGGGGACAGTGGCCTGTGTGGGCACTCGTGCAGGCCCGAGGTGCTGGTGCGAGCTCTGCTATGGCAGCAACTGCTGCCCAGGAGCCAGTGCCCACTGTGGCTGGGCCTCCTCTTCCTCCAGAGAGGCTGAGTGGCCACATGCTCACATCCAGTTTCCCAGTGTTCCAAGAGTGGCCGCAGACTGAGTTTGAGAGCACGTGTGGGACTGTGGGCCACGCAGGCTCAGTCCGTAGGCAGCTTGTGTGCTCCTGGGGTCTGGCCTGCCCCTTCACACCACACTGGACAGGGAGGAAGCTGGCCCCGAGGGGTTTGCCAAGTGCCCAAGCTCCCGGTGAAAATAGCACCAGTCAGGACCGAAACCAGTTTCTGCTCAGGTGCTAGAGCTTCTTTCGCTGCTGGATGCTGAGCCTTCCCCAGCCTCTACTGTCTACCAAAACTATCACCAAAGAGGCACCGAAAAGAATATCTAAGAGGAACCTTTCCTGGCCCAATTTTTATTTTTATGTCTTTTTAGTTTTTTTTTTTTTTTTTTTTTTTTTGTGGGTACCGGGGGGTCGACCTCAGGACCTCACGCACCAACAGGCGCCCGTGCCGCTGAGCGATATCACCGGCCCCTTTTTCGTATGTGGGATCCGGGAGTCGAACTCGGGCCCTCGCGCTTGCAAGGCAGTCGCTTACGCCGCTGAGCCATCTCACCGGCCCTGTCTTTTTAGTTTTTAATATTTAGTGTTTTTTTAATTTTTTTTTTTTTATTTTAAAGAGAAGAAAAAACAAAACAAATCAAAAGAAGAACAAATTTTCGAAACAACATAATAGGAGGGTAACAATGGTTAATACATTACGTATTACTATCTTTAAGTTGTTATTCAGGATACCAGACATTAACATTCAATTGTCCAAACATTATCGGCACAAACCTTACTCTTCAATGAACTAAGTAAAATTGGCAGTGTATCTATCTTAACCATCTTTTATATATATATACAATTTTTTTCCCTTTCCCTTCTTTCTTTTCCCTATTCCAGTCTCTCTTTCCTTTTGACCAGTTTCTTTTTGATTCACCATGTCTATTGTACATTTTGGATCTTATTTACTCTTTCAGTTTCTCATACTAGAGAGACAATACGATGCTTACACATGTGCTTCTGGTTTATTTCACTTATGAGTATTTTCTCAAGTTGCATCCATTTACCTATAAAAGTCTCCAGTTTATCCTTCTTAATGGCTGAATAGTACTCCATTGTATAAAAATACCACATCTTTCTTATCCATTCCTCAGTTGATGGGCATTTGGGTTGTTTCCAAGATCTGGCTATTACAAATTGTGCTGCTATAAACATGGGTGCACATATATCGCTGTGGTACGATGTTTTGAATTCTTCTGGGAAGATGCCCAGAAGGGGAATAGCTGGGTCAAATGGGACCTCCAACCCTAGCTTTTTGAGGAATCTCCACACTGACTTCCACAGTGGCTGTACCAGTCGACACTCCCACCAACAGTGAAGAAGGGTTCCTTTTTCCCCACAGCCCCTCCAGCATTTGTTATTAGTTGATTTCTTTATAGTAGCCATTCTTTCTGGGGTGAGATGGTATCTCAGTGTTGTTTTAATTTGCATCTCTCGAATGACTAGTGATGTTGCACATTTTTTTGTATATTTATTTGTCATTAGTATTTCTTCATCTGAGAAATGTGTATTCATCTCAGATGCCCATTTTTGGAGTGGGTCTCTAAATTTGGGAGGTCTGATTTTTTTGAGTTCTTTATATGTTCTCGATAGTAATCCTTTGTCTGAGGAACAGCTGGCAAACATTTTTTCCCACATTGTGGGTTGTCTTTTCACTCTGTTGGTGGTTTCTCTTGCTGTGCAAAAGCTTTTTAATAAGATGAGATCCCAGTTATTGATTCTTTGGGATAGTTCCCGTGCGTGTTTTTTTAATTTTGAGATAAGGTCTTGCTTATGGCCTGGGCTGGCCTTGACCTCACAGCGATCCTCCTGCCTCAGCCTCTGGAGTGCTGGGGTTACAGGTGTGTGCCACCACGCCTGGCTCCCCAGCTCAGTTTGTAACTCCTGCCTTCAAGCTCTCATTGTTCCTGAGTGGCAAGCTGGCCTTTCTTAGCCATAGACCTGGGAGCTGCCCTTCCTCACACTCTGGTTTCAGCATTGAGGAGAGGTAGAAATTGCATCAAGAGGCCATGGCATTCCTAGTCCTGTACCAACCATACAGTGTTTGCCTTTCATTCTTGATATTGGACTACAAATCCATTACATCTGGTTGTGTTCAGCATCTGCCAGCCACAGTTATGTTCTCAGATATCAGTTTGTAGTTTACTGCAGCGCAGGTTCAAGTATAACTTGTTAAGACCAACCCATAGCTCCAGAAGTCCCCTAACGTATCTTTCTCCGCTATTTGTGAACCACATACTATAAAAGGAACGGGAAGCAGCATATTCCTTCAGTACTGATTTCCAGTGGGCTGTAGATTGGCACCAGTTTCCTGCATTTGTAAAACAGAAAGCGGGATCTCAGACCTTGGTTGGGGGTGCCCTGAGCAGTCAGGCGATCAGATCAGACCCCGATGGGAGGTTAAAGGAGCAGGTGTTTTTGAAATAGGGTCTCACTATGTAGTCCAGGCTGGCCTCGAACTCTCCTCCGTCCTGCCTCAGCCTCCCGAGTGCTGGATCATAGATGTGTGCCATCATGCCTGTCTGGCAAGGAAACAGTCTTAGAAGAGCACACTAATGATGATGGGAGCACGACCTCGGGGCCCTACCGCCAGCTTTTTCATCTCTGCTCTGCCTTTTCCTAAGTCATGGTACCTTGGCTGTGTTCGTGAACCCGTCTCGGCTTCCTTCTCCAGCATGGGGAGTGGACTAGCAGCTACTTCCTGGGCTGTGAGGGTGTGGGAGGCGTGCAGGGTTGGGCTTGTACTGGGTAGGGCTCCCCGAGGGAAATTTGTAAGTACAGGGATGGTCAGTGTTGCCATTTATGATATAAAATGACTGTCTACAGAGGTCATCACTGACTGTATGAAAAATATGCCAGTTGGTGTTAATTTAACTTAAGGGATTAGGTACTTGGTCATTCCTGGTTAAAAACTTTTATTGCATGTGTTTCTAAATCACCATGTCTTGAGGACTGAAACAGATGTTTGTCCTTCTTGTCTTTTGCAGACTGCTCTAGCTCTGGCCATTGCTCAGGAGCTGGGGAGTAAGGTCCCTTTCTGCCCGATGGTGGGGAGTGAGGTTTACTCAACGGAGA
Source organism: Erethizon dorsatum (assembly GCA_028451465.1). NCBI lineage: Eukaryota > Metazoa > Chordata > Mammalia > Rodentia > Erethizontidae > Erethizon > Erethizon dorsatum. Next base: position 34,332,807 of record CM051831.1, read on the forward strand.
TCAAGAAGACGGAGGTGCTGATGGAGAACTTCCGCAGAGCCATCGGTGGGTACCATAGGTGTGGAGGAGTGGTCCCCACTGCGTCCTGCGGAGAAGCCCTTCATGATGTGTTGTTTCCCTACACCATTGCCATTGTTTTTGCAAACAGGTCAACCAAGCCACTGTTCTTTTAATTGAGGTGTTGCAGCATTGGAGTGAATGTGGACCCCAGTTACGGGGCTGGGCTTCTTGATGTGGTCAGGTTAGACATTGGTTTGGCTTGGGGTGTAGCTGAGGGCTAGAGCACATACTTAGCATATACAGGTCTTGGGTTCCTGCCCTGCAAGTCGTTCCCCAATGTGGCTGTAAAGTGGCCTTTTAAGAACAAGTTCGATTTCCCTGACAGCTCTCTTCTGCTTTGAGAGAAGACTGTCTGCTGAAAAGGATGGGACTTGAGCCAGTGCTGTCCTGTGCCAGGCTGCCAGAATGCTATGGTGCTTGGTGGCGAGCCAGGTGAGGCGGTCTCTTAAAGAGGGAACGCTATGTGGCCACTGGCAGAGCCCTGTGCCTGTGATGCTGCCTCACTGGGCCTGGGGCTTCCAGATCGATGCCAGGCTTTTGCTCTCTTAGCAGAGGGTATCAGTCTGCATTTGCTTGCAAAGAAACACAGGCTGGGCCTGGTGGTGCATGAGTGTAATCCCAGCTACTCCAGAGGCTGAGGCAGGAGGATTACAACTTCTAGGCCTGGGCAACTTAGTGAGACTCTCCCTCAAAATAAAAACACTAGGGTGTGGCTCTGGTAGAGCACCCCCAGGTTTGGTCCGGAGCAGGTGTTGGTGGCGGTGTGGTCTGGGGTGGTGACAATAGAGGCGCTTCCGGATCTGTTTGCATGGGACTTAGAGCTGGCAGGATTTCCTGAAGGGTTAGGTGTGGGGCTGGAAGAGAAAGGAGCCAGGGAGATCCCAGGTTGGTCTGCTTTGGGAGATGGGAAAGCATGGGGAGGAGCCGTGGCTGCTAGGGTGCAAGGGGCTGTGTTTGTCTCTGTAGCTCCAGTTCTTGGTGCAGAGTGGGTGCCCAGTGAGGTTTTCCTCCATAGGGAGAGAAGCAAGTAGACCCTGAAGCAGAGAAGCCTATGGCAGAAGATTGTGTGCGGTGACAGACATGCCTTGTGGGCCTGCGTACATCTTATAAAACTAGAACAAGCTGTCAGTCCGTGGACACTGGGCGATGTCACATGCCCCACTTTGGCCTCTAGAGTACACGACCTTGCTCCAGAGCCCTGCAGATGCAGCCCAGCAGGCACCATCCCTCCCCAGCGCTGCATTTACCTCTTTATCTCCCCACCAGGTCCCCATGAGCCCCATTTCTTGCTCACTGTTTCGTGGTGCTGGGGATGGAGCCCACGCCTCGAGTGTGCGAGGCTGCTGTTGTGACCAGAGACGGTGAATTGCCTGTACCAGTAATAGCGGTGTCACTTTGGATGTGGACTTTCTTCAAAAACTGCCAGGGCCGGTGAGATGGCTCAGTGGCGTAAGCGCCTGCCTTGCAAGCGCGAGGGCCCGAGTTCAACTCCCGGAACCCACATACGAAAAAGGGGCCGGTGATATCGCTCAGCGGCACGGGTGCCTGTTGGCGCGCGAGGTCCTGAGGTCGTCCCCCCAGTACCCACAAAAAAAAAAAAAAAAAAACTGCCAAATGGGCCGGTGAGATGGCTCAGCGGCACAAGCGCCTGCCTGGCAAGCGCGAGGTCCTGAGTTCGACTCCCGGAACCCACATACGAAGAAAGGGCCGGTGATATCGCTCAGCAGCACGGGCGCCTGCTGGCACGCGAGGTCCTGAAGTTGACCCCCGGTACCCACACACACACACACAAAAAAACCTGCCAAATATTTCTTACTGGAAATACCTTTTACCAGGAAATAGGGATTTTGTTTTTGTTGCCTAATAAGCTCAAGTGAAGCAAATACCTAAAAAGCATGTAAAACATTGGCTAATTATGAAGTAAATGATGCAGTCACCATGCAGCTCGGAGCACAGAGCACAGCCATCAACCTCAACATCACCACCCTCCCTGGTCACAGTCCTCTCTGCCAGGTGTGTGGCGACTGGGAATTCATACGCGGTCCTTGTAACCTTGCACACCCACGTGTGTACTTTTTACACTTGATCTAAATGGAATCACACTGTGTGTGTTCTTCGTGTTTGGCTTCTTTAACAAAACCTGTGTCTGTTGGCATCAGCCCACATTATTCTGTGTATTGTATTCCTCGGATTCTTACACTTAACCTGGAATATCATTAGAGATGACTCAACTCCCTAAGGTTTAAAATCAGCACTTTGGAGGCTGAGGCAGGGGGATTGCTGCAAGTTCGAGGCCAGCCTGGGCTGTATAGTGAGATCCTGTCTCAAATGAAAAAAAAAAAGAAACAAAGGTTTTAAATCTTTCTGTTCCTTTTTTTGAGGTGGTGTTATTGCAGTGCTGGACCCACAGGTGTGCAGCCACCATCCCGGCTGATATTTCTGATTTAAGTGTGTGCCAGTGTTTTTATCAATCTTGTCATTAAATGATGTGAACAATAAGCTGTTATGACTGATTTGGATGTCTGAATATTTTTAAAAGTTTATTTAGAAACCAATTTTCAGTGATAAAATCTAACAAAATCGGCCTTCAGATGGGCGTCTGTGTTTGGATTGCTTAAAGGTAGCTTAAATGCTTTCCGATGTAAATGACTGTGGCATCCGGGCTGCCATTTGCCATTTTGGAGGGGAACGGACGGTGCAATTCTTTTGATGGCAGCAAGGTGAAGAGAAATTCCTTGATCCTGCCACTATATGAAAGGGCAGCCGCTGACCGGCTTCCACCTCCCGCCTTTGAATTCCTTCGCGGTTGGCAGGGGTGGGACGAAGCGGTGAGCCCACCAGAAATGAAAAGCCAGGAGTCTGTGCTATTTCCTTGACATGATGAAGGTCCCTGTCAGGGATTTAGAAACCCGAGCCAGCAGATGAAACCTGTGTCATTTGTGTTGTCGTTGCCAGAGATAGCGCCAGCTCGGCCCCTTTCCTAGCTAACAGCCGGTCCCATTGTCCTCCAGCGAGTCCTGGCTGCTTGTCAGCATGGAGCAACTTCTAAACAAATACGGTGCTAGTGAGAGACAGGAATGCCCTTCTTCCCGGCCCGAGGCGGTTCATGTCAGACATGGGTGAGCATTCCAGTGGAAGAATTTATCTCTCTGGGCTGTAAAAGGTTTGATTTTTTTTTTTTTTTTTTTTTTTTTTTTTTTGTTAAACCGAAGTTCCCTTTCAAAGTAAGTAATTTTCCAAGTTGGTCACAGTCTTCTGTTTGCAAAGGTTCACGTTGTTGGGAATATTTTTGTCTTACTCCTCAGGAACTGAGGACTTAGTAAGGCAGAAATGAAACCTGTCCTCTCTTTTGGGACTATTCCAAAACCTCCATTTGTAGCTATCAGATGGAGGAAACTTTTCCTCCCCTTGACTATCTGAGCGTCTCTGTCCTGATCAAGTTTCTGGGGGAGAGAAGGCGCCCACTGCATGATAAGATAACTCACAGGTGAAGTGGAGAGTGCCCGGGAGTGCCCAGCACCCTGTGGGACATTTCCCTATCAGGAAGAGGCAGCTTTGTGGAACCGCGTCAAGGCGCACTACCATTGGGAACAGCTTCTGTCTCCCCGTGTGTGTATAGAACAGAGTTCTTCATTATTCTTTAGATAAGGGCTTCTCACTCCAGGTAGACTTGGGAATCTGCCAGGGAACTGTGAGCTGAGAATGATGGTAACCCAAGCCCAGAGACTTATGGGGCACGGAATGGTAGGTGCCCCTCAGGTGGGTCTGGAGGTTGAGCACTGCAGCCAGAGGCCAGCAGAGGCCAAGAGCAGTGTCCCTAACCCAAGCCACCTGTGTCCCTCCTTTGCCAGGTCCCACAGTGTTACTTACTTGTTTCTCTGCTTGGTAACCTTGTGCAGACATATGGACAAGTGCCCAGAGCATGACGGGTAGCCTGATGTGTTCCCGTAAAGTGAGGACCCTGGGAACTAGCACCCACTCGAGAAAGAATATCACCTGTACGCCTGAACACCTTTGTGTCCACTTCTGGTCACCATCTCTGCTGTCCCAAGTGAGGGGTAGTCTTTATTCATTATTTCAGTGCTGGGGATTGAAGCTAGTTCCTTCTCACTGAGCTACAACCCCAACCCTTTTTACATTTTAAAAAAATTTGAGGCAGACTTTTGATAAGTTGCCTAGATGGGACTCAAACTTGTGATCCTTCTGCCTCAGCCTCCTGAGTGCTGGAACTGCAGGGTGCTCCGCCATACCTGGCTTTTCATTGTCTTGTGAGTGGCATAGTGTGTTTAGAAACTCATTGTTTGAATCAAGACACAAACAATTTTGTACATAATAGATTCGTTGGCATGTACCTTCAATCTCTCTTTTTCCTCTTGGGGCACAGTATAAATGAGATGGAGACCAGCATTGCACCCACGGGCTGGTGGAAGGGAATGCAGAGGTCAGTGGCCATGTGCCAACCGGGAGGGGGCAAAGGACAGAGTGAGGTTGTGGAACAGCCTGGCCTTGGGGTTGGGCCAGAAGCCCAGGTCTGTCAAGGGGCAGGAAACGACAGGCCTTTCCCGCTATGAGATGGAGCTGGGCACTCAGCTTGGCAGTGTCTCAGGGCTAAGCTGCAGGCCCCACCTGTGGTCCTTGCTGCTTTGGGGGGCTCCAGGGGTGGATGAAGAGCCCTGCCAGGAGAAGTTTGTATGTTATATCTCTGGGTGTGGTCTGCCAGCTTGCCTGTAAGTTCAGGGACCCTCCAGTGTACATCTTCCAGTTAGACCCTCAAAGTGTTGGCGCTCGGTGGTGTGGCATGGCGTGGCATGGTGTGGTGTGGCATGGCGTGGCTCGCCAGTAGGTGTTTGGAATTCTTTGAGAATAGATTTAATAGCTGCTAACTCACTTGTGGCTTGGCATAGCCTCAGAGGAAGCCATTTCTTTCCTTGACCTGGACTTGGGGTTATGGAGAGAGGGTATGTGCACGCGTGCATGTGAGCACATGTGTGTGAGGTGGGTGTGATGTGTGTGCTCAGAGAAGCAGTGTTCGGTGATGGGCTTTTGTCTTCCTGTTGAACACTTTCAGTGACCAATGATTAGGGCTGCTGTGTTAGGAAGACCCTATTCCCTCTTTTCTCATTTTAGGGTAGATGTTAGGGTCTAACGGAGGGATGAAGAGGTTTACTCTAGTGGGGTCAGGTTTTCACTGAGTGCTGAGACTGAGGTTTCTGTGTCTCTTGGCCGCCTCCCTTGAGCCCTCGGGCTGTGTGTGGGTCACGAGGAAGTATCTACAGGTGCATTCCTGGTGTTAGGGTACTGAGTGACAGTGCCCTCACCCTGTGACTTCGTTCACGCACCCTTCGTGTATGCCTACCACATGCTGCTAGGCCCTAAGCTCTGGTGTGGATGGTCTGTGGGGAGTGGTCAGGGTCACATGTCATGGCATTACTGTGTCCTTGTGCTGTGGGCGTGCAGGTCTCCTGGAGCGCAACATGGAGGATGCCCAAGAAGCACAGGTAAGAGAGCTCCAGAGGGGAAGCATCTTACACTAAGTCTGTAGGGAGCTGCCCAGGGCTTTGGGCAGCAAAGACATTGTACAAAGAAGAGTAGAGACCACAGTTCTTAGATAACCAGCAAGCACATATTAAACAGCTAATGTGGGCGATATTCAGAGTGAGGAGAGAAATTTCCTTCAGTTCCCATATTCTGATGCAAAAACTTACTTCGGGGACAAGTGCTGTTGTTGTGCCTTGGGGAATCGCGGTGACCGAGGCCCAGTGGCTTTGTCTGGGGGTGCAGTGTGCTCAGCCAGAGCCCACACTGGCCATCAAGGAGTCACCTCTGGGCATGGGTCCTACAGGCTCTTGTGTCCCCACTCGGCTGGGGCCGAAGTGGTGAGTGAGAGTTCTCTGAGTCAAACTCAGGAAGGAAGGCAGCCCCTATGGTGTCATTAACCAGTGGAGTCACCTGCTGTGGGGAGAGACTGGGTAAGCAGCTAACGCTACATCTCACCCTGTGAGGTCTGGGACAGTTTCGAGAATCATAGCTTCTTTGGCTTTGAACCTAGAAAGTTCCTTCAAAAGCTGAAATGAAATTGTTTTTCTGTGTTTCTGAATAGCACCAGCTCTGGTTTGTGTTTATGTGTTTATTGCTTTTCTGCCCACGGGGACACCCTTGAAGTTACAGTACTTTATTTTTGTTTATCTACTTCTTTATTTTTGTGGTGCAGAGAACCAAAGCCAGGCCTTGGGCACACTAGGCGAGCGCTCACCATTGGGTTGTACCTTCTGTGCACTGTTGTTAAGGTCTCTTTGTCTTCCTTGTGACATGGAAGTTTTGGGCTCAGGAGGCTGTAAGAGAGCTGTTGATGGGTTGTGTCGGGGGGGCTCTGCTACTTACCATGGCCCATCTGTGTCCCTTCCAGGGCTTCGGATAAAGGAGACCAAGGAAGTTTACGAAGGCGAGGTGACTGAGCTGACTCCGTGTGAGACTGAGAACCCCATGGGGGGGTACGGCAAAACCATCAGCCACGTGATCATAGGTCTTAAGACTGCCAAAGGCACCAAGCAACTGAAGGTGAGCACCGTCTGTGGGCTGTGTTCTCTTGAACCTCTTGGCACAGAGTGGCTTTCATTGGGTGGTGTGACTGTCTGTGTCCTAGGCGCCTCGCTTGTGCACTGTGGCTCGCAGGGCAGTTGGAGGATTGTATGTGTATAGAGCAGTACCCAGTGTAGGGCTCGGACACAGGAGGACTTAATGAAGATAGCTCTTACTTTGTTATTTTTTGAGATGGTGTCTTACGAAGTTGTCCAGACTGGCCTTGAACTTGTGATCCCCCTGCCTCAGCCTCCTGAGTGGCTAGGACTATGGTTGTTCGCCCCCATGGCTTACCTTTTGTACTCACTTTGTTATTCATTCACGTATGTATGTTAGAATATTACCTGGCAGTTAAGCTAAGGAATCACCTCTGCCAACCTGTACCTCGTCTCATGACCATGGCTGGAGGCCCGGGCCTTCCTCTGAGCCTGGGCCTTACTTTTCCCAGTTTCCAGTGCTCACGTGCACAGAAAGTAGTAGCATGGTGGTGATGGTGGGGGACAGACAACTCCTCAGGGGTCACTGTAGACTCCTGACTGCAGTTGCTTATGTGCTGGCCTGGAAACCCGAGTCAGTGCTCTGTGGAGAGGTGTTGCTGCAGAGCTGTTGGGACATTCCTCAGATACCTGTCCCATGAACCTTCAGGACGTGGGCAGCAGGTGCCCAGAGGAGCAGCATCAGTCTTGTGGGGATCCTGGCTCTGCTACTATAGCCGTGTGGTGTTAGGCAAGTGACTTCATCTCTGAGCAATGCGCCCTCATCTGGTAACTGGTAGTAATGATTGCTTACCTCACAGGAGGGCAGAACTCATAACTTGGAGAGGGAGCTTTAATGTCATTGTGGGAGCCTTCAGTGAGAGAAATGGGGCGATCAAGACTACAGACTTTATTATTTTTATTATTGTTATGATTATTCTTATTCTTTTTTTTTTTTTTTGTGGGTACCGGGGGTCGACCTCAGGACCTCAAGCGCCACCAGGCACCCGTGCCGCTGAGCGATATCACCGGCCCTTTTTTCGTATGTGGGTACCGGGAGTCGAACTCAGGACCTCACGCTTGCCAGGCAGGTGCTTATGCCACTGAGCTATCTCACTGGCCCGATTATTCTTATTCTTAATACTTGACATTATCAGTTTATCTCTCATTTATTCTGTGTGCCAGGCCTGGGCTAAGAGCTTCAACGAAGATCGCATGTATTGTCATTTATAATTCTACATGTGTGTATGTGCGTATCTCATTCCCTTGTCCACAAGTGAGGGACCAGGGCTCCCAGAGGTGAAGGTCACCCTGTGGTGGCACAGCTAATTCAGGGGCAAGGCTGTCTGTCCACCACCTGCCATATGACCTCTGGAAGTCATTTGTACTCTCTGGGACTCAGTTTTCTCATCTATAAACTGCAGTAGATTGACCGTATAATTTCTCCAGCTTTATTCTGCACTGCGATTTTATGGTTCTCTGATTCTGTAAGGTTGTTTCTTGGTCACTGCTTTATGGAGATCATAAAAATGTTACTTGCTCAGAGGGCCGTTTTTCTTTCTCCTACAGGGTCTCCCATCTCAGGAGCCTACCTTGCACATCTCTTTTACACCTCCCCCTTGTCACTCCAACTGGCATTAATTAGATCCCTTAGTAGGATATGCCACCTTTCAGCCTTTACATCTTCAGTCAGTTCATTTGGGAAATTAACTGGTATAAAAGCGCTTGAGGCAGCCGGGCCTGGTGGCTCATGCCTGTAATCCCAGCACTCAGGAGGCTGAGGCGGGAGGATTGCTGTGAGTTTGAAGCCAGCCTGGATTACATAGTGAGTTCAAGGCTGGCCTGAAACTACATAGCAAGACCCTGTCTCAAAAAGAAAAAAAAGGAAAAAAAGTGCTTAGGGCAAAAAAAAAGAATGTGTACTCATCAATGCTGTCTAAAGTAAGGCATGCAGTTTAAATTTTAGCTGCTTTGCATAGTTTCTTTAAGAAAATAACATAAGGGAGGAAATAAATTTTCCTTCTAAAATGAATACTTATCGGTACTTTTACCATATGTGCAAGTTATCAGGAGAGAATGTCAAAATGCTCAGTAGGTATTTGAATTTGCGAGTAGCTTCTGCGACTCAGCAAGCAGACCAGCATTAGTGTCTTGCCCGCCCTCCCCATGCCTGCTCTGGGGACCTGGGCATTGTCCCTGCAGCCTCACAGCCAGCCGGAGGCAGGGCCCAGAGTCTGCTGCTGGGGCGGTGGGTTTGAAACAGCTCTATTGAGACACAATTTTAAGTACAATTTGCCCATTTTAAGCGTGCAGTTTAGAGAATGTTGAATTACTCGCACAGTCATACGCCCATAACCACAATCTAATTTTAGAAGATTTTCTCCACCCCCAGAAGAAACCTGCTTCCAGTAATAGGCACTGCCCATCCCCAGCCCTAGCCCTGGGCAACCACTGATACACTTTCTTTTCTATAGACCAGCCTTTCTGGGGGACGTTCAGCAAGTAGAATCATACAGTGTGTGTTGTTCTGTGTCTGCTGGCTTCTTTTGCCAGCCCTGGGTTTTACTTGTTAATTTTGTTCAGGGCCAGAGTCCAAGTGTTTCCTACCACAGCCCTATTATATAACGTAGCTCTCCTTGAAGTTTAACATAGAGAAACTTGCGTTAAATGCTGGGTCTTTAGCAAGGAGGCTGCCCCAGGGGCCGTGACTCTGGGTGACTGGAAAAGCAGCAGCCCCCGCTGTGGATGCAGAGGGCGTGGGTCCTGGGGTGAGATGTTGCTGGCGTATGCTTCCCTTTGGACTGCACCCACCTGGGATTATACCTGGTACTGCTCTGTGGATGGGGAGCCTGGGGTGCAGAGCCTCGTCCAGCAACACAAGTCTGCAGGTGTTGCCTAGAGACTGTCACACTGCCATCAGGTGCCTCACTGGGGGAGAGTTCCTCCACTAAACTGGGTGGGGGGACAGTGACAGCGCTTGCCAGAGGATGTGGGCAGGGACCCATGGGCAGTGTGGCCCCTCTGAGGCAACCAGAGCCTCCTTTTAAAACCCTTTGTTTGTTGGGTGTGGTGGTGCACACCTCTAATCCCAGCCCTCTAAGAAGCTGAGGCAGGAGGGTCGTAAGTTCAAGCTCAGCCTGGGCAACTTAGCAACTGAGTGAGAACATTTTGTAAAAATAAAAAAGGGCTAGGAATGTAGCTTAGTGCAGAGGCCCTGGGTTCGATCCCCAGTACTCCAACAAAGCAAAGCCAGAAAAAACCCTCCTGCCAGTTTTTAGCCTCTCAGGTGGGGGAAGAAGGACCGCGGCGTCCCTGGGCTTCTCCTGCCTATCACTCAGTCCGTCGAGCTCTGGTGTCCCGGATGTGGAGACATGTGCTCCACACAGGTACCGATTGCCAGGCTCTCGCAGAAAGCTCCCCGAAGGGGTCAGAAGGAAATGGAGTGTGCACCGCAGCTCTCTGAGTCCCCCTCGTGTTTCAGCTGGACCCCAGCATCTTTGAAAGTTTGCAGAAAGAGCGAGTGGAGGCTGGAGATGTGATTTACATTGAAGCCAACAGCGGCGCCGTGAAGGTAAGGCTGCTCCAGCCAGCGCCCAGCTGCTGTGTCTGCAGGAGGAGCTGGGTGCCAAGGGGTCCTTGCGCTGGGCGCGCATGTGGGGGGCTGGCATCAGTGCCATGCAGAGCGAGGCTCAGCAGCTGCCCCTTTCGCAGAATAAACTTTGCTTCCCTTTACCTTCATCCTTTAACCTGCTTATGATGAACAGTCTGTTAGAAAAACCCTAAAGCCTGCTTAGAGGGGGAGTTCAGGGTGAGAAACCAAAACAACTTTAGTCATTTTCAAATTGAAATGTGCAGTGCATTTATTCTCCCTTTTATCGCTCTGGTGTTTCCTTTCTGAGATTTATGCATGTGGGGAGGAGCACTATGCTAGTTGGCACCTTTCTCTATCTGATCCCCAGTGTCCTTACAGTTTGCTCACTGTTTAATCGATGAGCATAATACTTCATGTCATACGATAAATCACCCACCCACAAAGCAGTCTGAGCAGCTCCCTGTGTCTCCAGTTAATCTCCTGGATTTGCCCTTTATCAGGAATTGCATACAGTTAAAAGAAAGAGGGGAGAGATTCTTGGAGAAGGTATCAGGTGTTTCTCAACTGGGGTTTGGGAGCCCGCCGATGAGCAGATAGCTGGTTTCACGTGGCAGCAGGGGCATGGGGCATATTTGGAGTTTGTCAAGGAGGCTGTTGGGCCCGCCGCTGGGAACTGAGACCTTTATCTCACTTAGCACTGTGCCCTCTGGAGACTTGGCCGTGGAAACTCACGGGCACTTGTGTTTCTTTCTTTCTGCAGAGGCAGGGCAGATGTGACACCTATGCCACAGAATTCGACCTTGAGGCTGAAGAATATGTGCCCTTGCCAAAGGGGGACGTGCACAAGAAGAAGGAAATCATCCAGGACGTGACCTTGCATGACTTGGATGTGGCCAATGCACGGCCCCAGGTACGCATGCTCTCTCAATCGCTGCTTAGTTGACTGGCACTTGGAGCTTTTGTGTGTTGGCCAGGAAGCCCTGGGAATGAACTGTCAGGGTCTCACTGCCATTTTGGGAGGCAGGCGGGCCTTTTCTGTCTGTGATGTTCAGCAATTAACATCAACATGAGCTACGCAGGGCTCCTTTGTTCGATTGAAATGCACGAGTCACAGATGATTTCATGCTCATTGTTCCTGTCCCAGCCAAGCCTGTGGCCCGAGCTTGCCAGCCAGCGGCCTCGTGGCTTCTCTCCAGCAGTAGGCTTGAGGCTGGCTGCTCCGGGTATTCCTGGTGGAGGGTAGGAGTGTTCTTGGGTCCTTTACAGGATTTCGGAAACCTGATAGAGCTGCGTCTCTGCCGCTACTGAGCGAAATCCCCAGATTTTTGGCTTTGAGCTGGAACTGTTGTGTGTACCTCTAGACAAGAGGTGAACAGTTATACCTTGCTAATAAAATGTAGGAATGTGTGCATTGCCTGTGACAGTTCTGGGAAATGTGACTAAAAGCAGCAAAACACAACTGCTCCCTGCTGGTGGCCTGTCAGTTTGATTTCACCTTCATCCTAAGAGGCCATCTCTTCACTTGCAGGGAAGGGTTGATGGGTTTTCTGACTTGAAATCCGATGCTTGGAGCTTTGGTCCCAGGTTGCTGGCGCCTGCCGTGGGCCAGCAGGCCCCCTGGGGAGGTGAGACTCAGTCTTCCAGATGACCCTGGAGGCCTCAGAGCTGGGGTGGGGAAGCCAGGAGCCCTGTCACTAACCACATGGCTAATTGTCACTGGGTCTCTGAGCTTTCTGGGATTTGGGGCTCAGTGATCTTATGCTGCTTCCTAGAGGGCAGAGCTGTTTTGGCGGTCAGATGTGAAGACCCAGGAAATATTTGCTTCCTTAACTGTTCAGCATTTAGTGAGCCACCTCTGTGTCCCGGGGCCTGTGACCCCCAGATGATCCCTGCTCTGTCAGGAGCTGGCAGGAGGACAAAGGTAGATAATGAGCTGGTCCCAAGCAGGACCCTGAGGCTGAGCTTAGGAGAGGAGGCATGGGGACAGGATTACAATGAGGCTTCACACTGACTCTGACAGTCCATTAGTCCCCAAAGGAACAGGGGCATTGGGCGGGGACATGGGCCCAGAGGGCATTGGGCCTCACTATTAGTGAGGACTGGAGCTTCCCAGGAAAGAGGACACCATTGCCGAGGCTGGACTGAGTATGCAAAGGCCCTAAATCATAACAAAGCTCGTGGGGGTCCAGGAAAGCATTCAGAGTCCTGTGTGGCTAATCAAGGGGAAGGATTAGGAGAGAGCTGGCTTCTATGTCCCACGAAATACATTTGAGTCTTACAGTCTTGGCATCGCTGAACATTTCTCTGAGTCCAGAGGCTCCTTAGGCTTCCCAGGGGAGACGTATTGGTGTCTACACTGTAGGATCCGTGTGGAGCTTACATTAAGGACTTGCGGGAGTGTGGCTGACTCCCATCTTCTTTCCGCAGGGTGGCCAGGACATCCTGTCCATGATGGGCCAGCTGATGAAGCCGAAGAAGACAGAAATCACAGGTGGGGCAGGTGGCGTGGCTGTGAGCCTGAAGCAGGGCTGGCTGGGCAGGTGGTGATGGGCAGACCTGGGTTCCAGTGTGTGCTGTGGCCCCGGGAGGGCACCCTGACCTGGCACGTGCCTCTCGAAGCACCTTCTTTCCCAGAGTTCGAGTCATCAGCCATGGTGTTCGCTGGTCCCTCGGCCATCCTAGTTTCTGGTCCCTTTGAGGTCCCAGACACGTGGTGCCCTCTTCCTCCCATTCCACCACCTGCCAGCTTCCGGGCCTTGCCCTGGTTCTGCGGTGAATGCCTGCTCCAGCATGGACCTTACTGACCCTGTCCTCTTCCCAGCTTCAAGCCCTTTTCTGTCTCATTACCACCTGGAGCTTTGTCACCTTAAAATGTTGGCTGAACATTAAAGCCACTGTTACCTTGAGACTGTAGCCGGCGAGTAGCTGGCCCTTTTGTGGCTGTGTTCTGCACAGGGGAGTGTGCCTCCCCTGTGACAGTCCCTGCCCAAGGCCTGGCAGAAGCCGCTGCATCGGGTCTTCCTGTTGTATCTTTGTGAACAGCGCAGGAGCTGGCTTGGAAAATGAGGGCTGTGACCTGAAATGGGTTATGTAACTTGTGAGAGCCTCATCTCTTTTCTTCAGAGCCCTCAGCCCTCCAGGCCTCCTCCCCAGAGGATTCTGTCTGCACTTGATTGAAAGTTAATTAACCTGGGCTTTGTTACACTGGGCTAAAGCACCCTTCACTGACTGAGGAGGGACAGGGATATTTGCATATGAAAACTCGTTTCATGGGGCTCCCCACCTCCATCTCAGGATCAGGAGGAGCGAGATGGGTGCTGGGAGATAATAAGGCACAGTAGGGAGTGTGACAGGCCAGGTGCTACGAGGCAGGGCAGTGGGATGGCTGGAAGGCCGTCCTGTGCAAAACCATTTTGTCAAAGCCATTTTGCAGACTTAAGCAAACTCGTTCTCAGGGAAGGATGCCAACTCTGTGACTATTAGGTGGGATTCTTCCTATTTTCAGATGGTGACACTGAAGCCTGGAGTGGGGACAGACCCTACCCGGGGCCACCTAGCTAGTAGGAATCCAGGCTGCAGGGTTTGGGTTGGACTGGGGAGGGGAGAGGAGAAAAGCAGCTCTTCCTGCTGGGGCTAACCTTGCCCACCCTATCATCTCCCAGACAAACTTCGAGGGGAGATCAACAAGGTGGTGAACAAGTACATTGACCAGGGCATCGCTGAGCTGGTCCCGGGCGTGCTGTTTGTCGACGAGGTCCACATGCTGGACATCGAGTGCTTCACCTACCTGCACCGTGCTCTGGAGTCCTCCATAGCCCCCATCGTCATCTTTGCTTCTAACCGCGGCAACTGTGTCATTAGGTGGGTGGCCACTTCTCCCACCTGGGCTCCCCGGTTCCTCGGGCCCTCTCTGCAGCCCCTAGTGTCTCGAGTTGAGATGGGGTGGTTTTCGAGAAGAGACGTGCCACGATGCCCAATACTCAGCCTCATTTCAGCATGGTCACTGGGGCCGTGGCCACCCTGTGACTGGAGGGTCTCTCACATGGTCCCGGGGTGACAGTGAAGTGTTAGGATTTGGTCATTCCTCTGGCTGTGCAAAGGTGAGATCAGATGAGGTGGCCGTTGATAACTTCCATGCTTCCATCTCTGGAGTCCTTGGTCTAGCTCTGAGAGGCATTGTCGGCCTCATTTTCAGATGAGGAAACTCAGTGGCATGGTAAATTGTCCCTTGTCATTAAGATGAGAACAAGGTCTTTGTGATAACCCCAGACCTTCCCTGAGCCATGGTGGTGGCTTCCTGCCTCTCCCGGCAGGCCCACCTTGGTGACTGCCCTTGAACCTGGAGGACGAGTGCTCCTGCCCGTGCAGTCCCAGAACTGCGACTGTGGACATCCTGCGGTTCCTGTTTCTCCTAAGTGCTCTCAAGGCCCCTAAGCCCCAGAGAACCTACCATCTCCCATCTGTCAAGCCCTGGTGTCCATGCTCCTGGGACTTGGTAGTTTTACTGCTCATTGGGTTTTCTGTGGGCCTGGAGGACCTGAGTGCTGAGGCTTCCTGCAGGGGCAGGAAGGGCTTCTTCTTTTTTTTTTTTTTTGGTCCTTTTGAGACAGGGTCTCACTGTGCAGTTCAGGCTGACCTTGGACTCACTTTGTAGCCCAGGCTGGCCTCAAACTCACCGTGATCCTCCCGCCTCAGCCGAGTGCTGGGATTACAGGTGTGCACCACCATGCCTGGCAAGGAAGGGCTTCTTCCAAAGCCTGCACCGGAGCAGGTTGAGGATGAGGACCCTGCCACCAATGAGTATCTCAGGATAGCTGGAGCCAGAGCTGCTGACTGAGGGGCTGTATCTAAGAATGTCATGGGCTCTTGATGGAGACATTGTCCGCAGCCCAGGGGCGGCTAGCTCAGGTGGCCCACAGGGGACTGACCTCAGGTCCCCCCAGGGCTGCTCCCATGGGCAGTTGAGATCTGAGTGCCCGATCTGGGTTTCTGTGGCATCCTGGATGCCACTCCGAGGCCCTGGGGAGGACCACTCCTGCTGGTGCTTCCTACCATCTTGGAGGAGGCAGCTTGTGCCAGGTGACCTGGGGGCCTGTTGGGCTTGCCTGGCGTTGGTCAGACCTGGCTCCCATGTGGCAGCTCAGCTGGTGAAGGGCTCAGCCTGGGCAAGTGGTGCCCCCTGCTGGCGGGCTGTGCTTATAGGTTCCCCCACAACCCAGTAGATGAGCTGACCCCGCAGGCACCAGCCTTACCCAGGACAAGGGGCACAAGAAGGTGGCTTTGATCTGAGGACCTGGCCAGTGGGGACGAAGCTCTGGTCAACCATGGAGCTCTAGAAAAGGATCTTGGTACCGAGTCCTCGTGGAAACTATGTCCTTGTACCGATAGTGACAGAACACAGTCATGGTGAAAGTACCCGCCGACATTACAGGGAGCACTCTGTGTGTCTGGGCACCCTGACTACGAGGAGGGACAGAGGCATCAGGGCGATGCCACACACAGTCCAGGTTCTCGCTAAGACCTGGGCAGGATGTGCAGTAACAGAGTTTCTCTAACATTTATAAATTTGGGCAACATCTGATGTGTTGCCATTGAGGCCAGCCTGCCCTGAGGCCAGTGTCTGACCCCCAGAGCTTGAAAGCAAAGTGACACTTCCTGAGGACCTCCTGGTCATCTCAGGTGACCTCAAGGTGCCTGACATGGGCCAATGAGGTCATCTCCAGGTGGCAAAGCTGTGGTCCCAGGTAGTGAGCGGGGTCCGGCTAGGAGGTGATGCTGCATGGAGGTGGCATCAGGGAACACCGGTGCTGTGTATGCAGCCATCACGGTGTCCCTTGTGCCAATGTGCTCCCTTTGCCTCTGGCTCCTTGCCGTCTTCCTGGCTCTGAGTGGCCCTTGTGAGCTGAGCCTTGGCTGAGCTGTGCCCTGATGACTTGTGTTTCCTGGGGTGTGAATCCAAGCATGAGCCTGGTTCCACAGGAAGTGGCATAGGCATTGGTCCTGTGGGACTTCGTGACCTCAGATGAGTCCATTCACCCCTGCATGGCACCATCTTTCTTGTGGAATTATGCGAAGGTTAGAGGTAGGGGCCGAGTCCATCCGGGTGGAGCTGGTGGGTGGGGGCAGGCGCCCAGGCTGCCTGTGTGCTTGGCTTGGCCGCAGGTACTGGTGGAATCCAGCAGGTCATGCAGTGGTGTCGTTGATTTGCATTTTCTGGTGCTTAGTGATGTTGAACATTATTTAGTATTTTCTTGGCCATTTGTGTATTTTCTTTGGAAAAATGTTCATATCTTTTACTAATTTGTTATTAGAATATTAATCTTGTTGTCAAGTTGAAAGAATTGTTTGTATGTTCTGGATACTAGACCTCTGTCATGTATATGATTTGTAAATATTTTCTTCCATTCCTTGGGTAGTCTTTTCAGTATTTGGACCGTGTCATTTGACACATACAAGTTTTAAATTTTGACTTAAAACTCCAGTTTATTGGACTAGTGTGTAGCTCAGTGGGAGAGACCTTGCCTAACATGCACAGGCCCTGGGTTTGATCTCCAGCACCACAAACAAAATAAAACAAAACCCTTCAATTTATATGTGTGTCTGTCTGTCTGTTGTCTATCTGCCTATCTTAGTACTGAGAATTGAACCGAGGGCCTTTGCACTTATCTGTGTCCCCAGCCCTTTTCATTTATTTATTTAGCTTTAAATTTTGAGACAGAATCTTGCTAAGTTGCCCAGGCTGAGCTCAGATTTGCAGTCCTGCCTCAGCCTGGGATTACAGACATGTGCCACCATGCCCAGCCTTGATTTATCTGCTTGTTTCTGTTGCATTTTTGGTCTCATATGTAAGAAACCATTGTTTGAGATCAGAAAGATTTATGTCTTCTTGCATGTACGTTTAGGGTTTAGGCCGATTTGGGGTAGAGCGTAAGGGGTTCGATCCAGCTGCATTCTTCTGCATATGAATGCCCAGTTGTCATTCAAGCATTTGTTGGAAGAGTGTTCTTTTCATCTGGACGTCTTGGTGGCTTTGTCCAATATCAGACGTTGTCTCTGTGGCCCTTGCTATGCCCACTGAGCAAGGTTAAGGGGACATGGGCGAGGTAGCCTCCACCTTCCTAGGCCGTGTTTCCTGTGTCCCTGCAGTCACAAGGTTAGCTAGAGTGGCAGTTCTGTGTTTTTCACCCTGGGCCCCTGTTGCCCCTGGGGATGTTGGTGATATCTAGAGATGGTTTTTCTTGTCACAGCTGGAGGGACTGCTGGATGCCCCACAAGGCTTGGGACAGCCTGTCCACTGTGTCTTGGTGGAGAAGCTGAGTTCTGTGAGAGGAGCCAGCCATTGTGCACTTGAGAGAGCATGTGCAGGATCCGCTTGTTGAGGCACAGTGCCCTGCTCCTGCAGGGGCGCTGCGTTGGCTTCGTGGGGAGCGGGGCCTGAGGCTTCACAGCGGCACACCACATGTGTAGAAGAGGCTCCGGAGCAGTAAAACATTAGAATTGATAGGCGGTGGCTGCCGCCAGAAATGAACTTCTGGGATAAGTAATGGAATTTTAGCCAAAATGCAATTATTAACAAATGGAGCTTATCATTAGCAATTTGATAGTAAAACATAGCGCTTGCTCCCCAGCCTGGAACCTCCGCATTGGTCAGCAGTAAATGGGCTGCGTGGCAGGGAGAATCCAGGAAGTGCTTCCCACCAGTATCTTCTCAGGCCCGCCCCCCATTTTAAAACATTTTTATTTTGAGACAGGGTCTTGCTAAGTTGCCCATGTTGGGCTCAAACGATATCCTCCTGCCTCAGCCTCCCAGAGTGCTGGGATTACAGGTGTGTGCCACTAC
Organism: Erethizon dorsatum; assembly: GCA_028451465.1. Classification (NCBI taxonomy): domain Eukaryota; kingdom Metazoa; phylum Chordata; class Mammalia; order Rodentia; family Erethizontidae; genus Erethizon; species Erethizon dorsatum. The sequence continues at coordinate 34,350,853 of CM051831.1, forward strand.
TCCTGGCCCGCTTTAACCATTTTTAATTCACTAGCATTAATTACATTCACAGTGATGTACAACCATCAGCACTGTATATTTCTAAAACTCTTTCATGGCCTTAAAAACAGAAACTGTAACCCGTAAGCCTCAAGTTTCCTTCTCTCCTCCCCTCAGTCCCTGGGAACTTGTGGTCTCTTTTCCGTCTTCATGAATGTGACTACTATAGAGGTATCCTTTATGTGGACTCATAACATTTGCCCCTTTGGATTTGGTTTATTTTGTTGTTATTGTTTTGTTTTTATTTTTTTTTTTTTTTTATTTTTTTTTTTTTTTGTGGGTACCGGGGGGACGACCTCAGGACCTCGCACGCCAGCAGGCGCCCGTGTCACTGAGCGATATCACCGGCCCCTTTTTCGTATGTGGGATCCGGGAGTCGAACTCGGGCCCTCGCGCTTGCCGGGCAGGCGCTTAAGCCACTGAGCCATCTCACCGGCCCTTGTTTTTATTTTTTGAGACACAGTCTTGCTATGTAGTCCAGGTTGGCCTGGAACTCCCAGTGATCCTCCTGCCTCAGCCTCCCAAGTGCTGGGATTACAGGCATGTGCCACCATGCCCAGTTGTATCTGCTTTATTTTACTTAGCATATTTTCAGGATTCGTCCCATGCCAGCATGTATTTAGTTGCTTTTTTTGCAATAAAAAATAACCACATTTATACTTCAGTGAATAGGATTTCAAAGAGGTTTTTTTTTTTTTGTTAAAGTATAAATTTATATCTGGGATTTTGATGTTTCCTGGATCTAGATATGTTATTTGACTTAAAACATTATTTATAGTAGCAAGATTCATGATAGCTAAATCTATTGGAACCAGCCTGTATGTCTATCAGCAGATGAATGGATAAAGAAAATGTCATAGGGCCGGTGATATCGCTCAGCAGCACAAGCGCTTGCTGGCAAGTGCAAGGTCCTGAGGTCAACTTCCGGTACCCACATTAAAAAAAAAAAAAAAAAAAAGAAAAGAAGATGTCATATTTACATGTAATGGAGTACTACTCTACCATAAAGAAGGACAAACTTGAGTCATTTGTGGGAAAATGGTTACACCATGAGAATATAATGTTAAGTAAAATAAATGAGACACTCAAACTTCAATATTGCAGGGTTTCTCTTATATGAGAAACCTAACATATAAGTAAATTAAAGAGCAAAATAAAGGTAACAGGAAGTAGGGAGATAGATCTTTTTCAAATGTGAAGGGGATCAAGAGATGGAAGGACAGGGAATGAGGGGAGGGCAGGGGATGAAAAAGGAATTGAGGTATGTCAGGTCCAGGGACCAATGCGGGGAGGGCAGGGGATGAAAAAGGAATTGAGGTATGTCAGGTCCAGGGACCAGTGCCACACAAGGAGCACAGACATTACGTCTGCAAACATCCACTAATAACTACATACCTCGGTTCACAAACTTAATTCTCCCCACGATTCAGGTCACAAATTCAGGGTGCAGGTTCCCCCTCTTCTAAACTGCTAAGCAGCACAGTGTTTACTGACTAGGATGCTTGGTCCTAGGATGCTGTGAGGTTGAGTCACCCCTGTGGCCTTGTTGTCTAGGACAGCGATGTGTTCATTCACGTGGATATTCGGGGTCATGGCCGGCACTGCAGCAGACAGCAGCTGAGGAAATGTGCTTGGCTGTGTGCACCAATAACAGCTGCAATGGTGGAAGCTCTCTAATGCTCAGCAATTTGGGTTCCATACAATACTTGGTGCTTTATTAGGTAAATATTCAAGAAGATTATTAGTGCTGAAGCAACCTAGAGCAAAAACATATGCATGCTTAGTCTAATTTGTGAAAACGTGTATACGAAACGTTGGTGAATATTTAGGTGATTATTTCTAAGGATGATTTTAGGTGTTTTTACATCCTTTGCCAAATTTCCTGTGATCCTGACAGTTCCTGAGTTGACGGAGGTGTTTTCTCAGGCCGCCCACATGTCCGTCTGTTTCCTCGCTCCTGGCTCTGGTTCTCAGGACGCTAACCAGCTGCCCAGTGGTCAAGGTGCCCAGTCTGGGTGTCTGGTGTCCAGTGTCCTGTCTGGGAGAGGCTTAGTGACGGGACTGTGTCTGGCCCTTGCAGGGGCACCGAGGACATCACCTCTCCACATGGCATCCCTCTCGACCTCCTGGACCGTGTGATGATCATCCGGACCATGCTGTACACACCGCAGGAGATGAAGCAGGTCAGCCTCCACGCCCCCTCCTGCCTCCCTGCACAGTGGCAGCCACTCCGAGGCTCAGCTCGCCTGTCTGAAAGCCCCAGTTGCTCCAGTTGGACATGGTTGAGCTATTACAGAATCGGGGCTTGGCTGGTCTCTCTCTTGCCACTCCCTCCTAATGAGCTTGAGGACAAGGATAATGAGACCAGGGGCCCCGTGGCAGCCACTGGGGAAGCCACTGGCCTGGCAAAGGGAGGCAGCGACTTAGAAGTTGTCCTGTGCGGCCCCAGCCAGACCCTGCCATGCCCTTCTGCCCAGAGGATGGGGCCAAGTGCTCCTCTGCCCAGCAGAGCCTGGCACAGGCAGCTCCTGGGGTGCGGGATGCAGCCCCCGACCTGGAGGGGCCACTGCTCGCCTCCTGGTAGTAGCATCTGTCTGCTGTGCTGGATGGTGCCCAGTTTCAGGGGCCTTTGAGGCTGGGCCTGGCAAGGCCTGTGGCTTTGCAGCACAAGTCCCTGAGGGCTGCTGCCAGGTCCCCAGCAATCTTGGTGAAGCAGCATCCCATGGCTTAGAGGGACACCTGAGATATGTCTGTGGCCTCACAGGAAGAGCCTCACACAGGAGACTGGGTCATCTGGCTCTGGGCCCGGCACGCAGTGCTTGCTGCAGAGCCACACAAGTGGCATGGGTTGGGCCTGGGCTGGCAGTGATGGGGGGTGAAGTTGGGTCTGTCCCGTGGGATGCAGTCCTGGGTGTCTCACAGGAGGCCCTTGCTTGATTTGTGTGCCCAGCATCGCCAGGGCCCCAGGTGCTGGCATGTCTGGTGTCCTGTGGGTACTTCAGGTAGTCCCCAGGATAACTGTGGACTTCCTCTGCCATGGCTGGGCCACTGAGCTGCATAGCTGGGACACAAAGCCAGGCTGAGGCCCGGCCCTGGGCTGGTGTCCCACAGGACAGCATATGTGGAGCTCTTTGCTCGCCCTTGCCCGGTGTGTCTCCCCATAGGGTCTGGTGTACTTGCAGCTGCAGATGCTGCATGGTCCTTGGTACACTGTGCCTGGATCCCGGGGCTCATGGGGGCATGGGCTTCTTGCTGGGCATGGTGCTGAGCCATGGACAGGCCTGGCTGCATGGTTCCTTTGCATCCCCAGTGACCAGGCAGAGAGATAGGCACCATTTTCATTCTCACAAATGAGGAGACTGAGGCTCAGGCTGAGTGATTTGCCCAGGGTCAGTGGTCAGGAGGTGACAGGCAGAAGTCCAGGCCATCTGTCCCTAGACCATGTTCTTAGTCACTGCCACCTGGCCTTCCTGCTGGAGGTGCCCCAGGTGGCCGTGGCTGTCTTGGCAGTTTGGGAGTAGGGGTTTTGGCACTCTTGGGGCCTTCCAGGGACCTGCAGTGGCCTGTCTGGCTAGGCCCTGTGGCATTTCTTTTTTTTTTTTTTTTTTTTTTTTTTGTGGGTACCGGGGGGTCAACCTCAGGACCTCGCGCGCCAACAGGCACCCGTGTCGCTGAGCGATATCACCGGCCCCTTTTTTGTATGTGGGTTCCGGGAGTCGAACTCGGGCCCTCGCGCTTGCAAGGCAGGCGCTTACGCCGCTGAGCCATCTCACCGGCTCCCGCTGTGGCATTTCTTATGACAGCACCGAGGAAGGGCTGTTGACGCATGTGCTGTGTCAGACCCCTCTGAGACCAGACTGACAGTGCCGGGGCAGTGATGATGCTTGCAGTGCCACTGCGTGCCTTAGTAGGGGATGGTGTTGACTTCTGGGCCCGTCCCCAGGTGATGGCTCTTGCTGCTGGGCGAGGGTCAGGTGGAGCCCAGGAGACCATTGAGCAGAGGCAGAAGCAGAGGGTCCCGGGCTGTCCCTGGGAACCTTCAGTCCTCAGTACACAGCAGAGTACCTGCTGTCACAGACACTGAATCCCCAGTGTCCTGCAGGAGGCAGCCCCGCACCTGCAGCAGGCCAGGCACCCTTGGGGTGCCCTGTGGCACTCTGTATCCTCTGAATGGCTTGGGCTACTGCGTACGCCTCTGATCCTCAGCCCTCTCCTGCTCAGCAAGAAGTCTGGCATCTGCTGAGATGTCACCAGGACTTTGTGGCCTGCAACAGTATTCTTCCTGCTGCCGCTGCTTTTGGTGATATCAAAGGCTTCGTGTCTGTCATAGATCCCTGCACGGTCCTTGTTACAGCTTTGTAGTACCCAGGGTTCGAGGCTTGAAAAGCAAGGGTCCTGTGGCCACACAGTGAGTGACAAAGGTGGGACTCCCCACGCCAGTTCACACTGCTCCATCCATTCAAGCCCAGAGCTGTGGCACAGCCTGCCTTGGGATGTTGAGCACCGTGTGCAGGGCAGTGACCTGTGCCACCCCAAGCCACCTCTGCCTGGGTCAATGCTGTGCTTCTTTCCTGCCAGCTCCAGGGTCACCTCAGCCCAGCCCTGTGTGCTTGCGTCATCTGCCCCCTGACCCCTCTGCCCCCGCACCCTGTGCCTGCAGGTGACCGAGCAATGAGTGATCTGGGACAGAGGTCAGGGGAGCACAGGAGCAGAGTGCCCTGCTGTCCCCAGAGTGTGCAGACAGGGACACTTGGTCCAAAGTGCTGTCCTTGGCCAAGCGCTACAGTTCAGTAAGTGTGTCTCCCTGGAGTGTCAGGACATCCCCAGGGATGCTGTTCTTGCAGGGCCTGAGCCCCCTCTGCCTCCGTCAGTGAGAAGCCTTGAATATGGCAGGTGTTCAGGGGGCGCTGTCCTTCCTTGGTGCCAATCGGTAGCTCCCCTGAGTCCTTCACTCGGCTGCCTTTGGCTTCGGTCCTTAATCAGGGAGCCTGCAGCCTGGGAGAAGCCTTTAGCAGGGAGCTCCTGGTACGCAGGCTGAGTCTGGCAGCGCTCAATCCCATGGGTCCCCGGGGGTGTATATGACAGCCTGTGGTTTATGTGGCCCTGTGGTGGCTATTGTGAGGGAATCGGGGTATCTTGGACAGATCGTGCGCTGTGAGCCTGTGTGTGGACCAAGCGAAGGCATTGCTGGCAGCGCCTCAGGCCGTGGTGGCCTCAGTTGCAGATCTAGCTGCCTGGGGTACCCAGGACAGGCCCTTTCCATCTGGGCCCCCGGCCAGGGCTCCCTGAGCCCGGACTCCCCTCTGCCAGGTCGGGTCGGTGCCTTGGCCCTTTTCCTCCTGGGAGGCAGAGCTGGAACTTGGCTTCCCAGTTCTTGGGCCTCACCCGGCTATTTTTATGGGTTTAATTTAAACAAGGGCTTCTTGATATCTTGTTTACGGAGCTGCCAGAGTGAAAAATTCCTATATTATATGAGGCTCGAAGTCCTCGAGTTATCTCGGCTCCACAACACACAACATCATTATCCTGCTGGCCCTTATCACTCAGCACGGCTGCGCTGCAGACCCCACGCCACCGAGTGATGGCAGACATGCAGCCTCCACCCTGCACCCGCCAGGATCCCGCCACAGCCTCCTCTTGATAGATTAGATATCTCCCGGTCATGTTGTGCAGGCTGGGGAATCTTTAAAAGTAACTTTTTTGATTTATTTAACCATTACATTTATCAAACAACATAAAAAATGTCCCTTCTTGCCTGAGTGCTCCTAGGCGGTGATGCCCACCTGGAGAGGAAGGGTACAGCTGTGGGGGCAGTGGGCAGGCTGGGAAGCTCCTCAGTGCCAGGCGGGCCATGCGGTCGCCCTTTAGTTGGATGAGCGCCGTGCACCAGCTGTGCTGCCCTCAGGTAGACTTCAAGGTGGAACATACCCCCGAGGGTGCAGCCACCAGCTCCCCGCCTTGCCGCCTGGGCAGCGTAAGGTGACCAGCATTTCAGGCACCTGATAAGACTGGGGTGAGCTCCATGCCAGAGTGCTGGCCTGGCACTCGTGAGGCCCTGGGTTCCACTCCCAATTCCGCAAACCAAACATTTATGCTAGATGGGATACCTGAGGTGGGCCGATGCTGATTGTTTCTTCTCCTCTAAAAGATCATTAAAATCCGAGCCCAGACGGAGGGGATCAACATCAGCGAGGAGGCACTGAACCACCTGGGTGAGATCGGCACCAAGACCACGCTGAGGTGAGAGGGCACCGCCTGTCCCGGCATGGGCTACGCCACTCTGCCTGCTGCAGGGGTTTGAGTTTGGGGTCTGGGAGGGAGCCTCACAGAGCCAATGAGCAGGGTCCGTCCCCTGGAGGCCTGGTGGCAGGGAGTAGGAGGGACGACATGGGTAGATAGGGACTGGTTCCTGTGGCTCAAAGGCAGTGACTTAGGCACAGTGTCCCAGTCAGTTCCGCTCCCAAGGAGGAAGCAGGAGCACAAGCTGTTTTTTCGGAAGCCGCTGCCTCTGGACATCACTGAGTCTCAGCCTTGGGGTGAAGCTTCTGGCTGGCTGAGTGTGAATTTCCTGCTGTCCTGGATGATACCTGCCCAGCACTACACACCAGCGTGCAACCCCTTGGTGAACAGGGCGTTCTCCACTGGAGAACTTTGAGGCTGTGGTGAAGATGCAGGGGTGGCATGTGTGTTGCTCTGGTGGCCTCTGGCCCCTCTCAGATGCGTTGCAACTGCAGTCTCAGAAATGGCATCTTGCTGTCCTTTCCTGCTGTGTCTGCAGCAAGCGGCTGAGCCCAGCCTGGGACTCAGCTCCCGGAGCCTGCACTGCCTGTGGATGGGAGGGTTCCAGGGGTGCCCGTGCTCACCAGGCCCTGTTCCCTGTAGGTACTCAGTGCAGCTGCTGACCCCTGCCAACCTGCTGGCCAAGATCAACGGGAAGGATGGCATTGAGAAGGAGCATGTGGAGGAGATCAGTGAGCTCTTCTATGACGCCAAGTCCTCAGCCAAGATCCTGGCCGATCAGCAGGACAAGTACATGAAGTGACTTGGTCGAATGCCTGGGCCCAGCCTGGGGGGCGTGGTCTGTAGTGCTATCGTGTGCTGAAGGCTTATTTTGTTAAGTTATAGTTATTCTCTTGTGGTTGCTTTGAAGGAACCCTTCCTTACCTACTGTGTTTGCTAATAAAATCTTATAGGTTATTTTTATGACACCTCTCTCTTTCCTGTAAGTTTTTTTTTGTTTTTGTTTTTTTGAGACCCTCACAGGCTGCTTTGTAGTTCAGCCTGGCCTTGAACTCATGGGGATCCTCCTGCCTCAGTCTCCCAGGTGCTGGGATTACAGGAGTGTGGTCCTCCTTTAAGTTTTTAAAAAAAACTTTTGTAGCATGTCTGAGGCCGAGTTCCATCCCCAGCGCTGCAAACAACCACCAAATGCTTTACATTTCAGAGCAGTGTAGACTCACAGGATTATTGTGGAGGTGGTGTGTGGAGTCTGGTAAGCCCCAAGGCCAGCCTCCCTTGTCACTGACACCTGAGTGGGTGATATGTTGGTCACAGTGGGTTCTGTCCTTTCCCACCAAGGATGCCTGGCCGTTTTATCTCCAAGGTTCCTCCTGGCAATGCCAGTGTTTCAGATTTTCCTTGTTTTTGGTGGCTTCAGCATTCATACAAGGACTGGTCAGGTTTTTTGTCACATGTCCCTCAGGTGGGGTTTGTCTGATGCTTTTCTCCTCAGTGGCCTGGGATTGTGGATTCGGGGAGGACCTGATGGAAACTGCCCTTCTCAAGTCTCGCTGTGAGCATGTGCACTGTTGGTGGCCACCTTGACTTCTCAGCTGGGGTTGCATTGGTCAGGGTTCCCTGTCCCCCTCCACCCTGTGCTCTGTGCCACCCCTCTTCCTGGGCAGGGCCACACTCCTCTTGGGCTACATATTTACTTCAGGTGTTGGGAGCTCTTTGCCCAGAGACCGCCTCATCTCCCGTTAATTTATGGACCCATGGGTGCTGAGTGTACTTGCGATTGTAGCCTCACACTGGTCCTGCTTTGGCCTTTGAGCACTGATTCCATTGGCTTTTGTGTCCCTTCAGCATGTCCTTGTCACCGTGGCTGTGTCTCTAGGACAGCCCCCAGCAGCCCTGAGCTGGAAGCTCTTTGCCCTGGGGACAAGTAGAGTCTAGTGTCATGAGGTGGTAGGGAGGTGGGATGTGATCATGTGGCCAACTAGATCCTGCTGTTGCTTTAATCCAAGCAAGAAGGGGACCAGGAGGCCAGAGGCATCTCATCCCTCGGGCCTGACCCACGGCTGCAGTTGGGTCCAGTGTTGTGGCTGGAGTGCATTGTGTACCAGCGACCATGTTAGTGCTTGGCATTTGTCTTGCCCTCATGGGGAAGGCCAGGGATGATGGTGAGGGTGTCCAAGGAAGATGAGTCGCAGGTACAGGGGCTCACAGGAGTCTGCGCCTGTCATTCCCTCCCATGCCTATACCACCTGCCTCAGTATGTGGAGCTTGACTCGCTTGATTTAGCAAGAGGAGGCAGGTGTGAGATGAGTCTGAGCAGCAAAGCCAGCAGCATCAGTGGTGAGGAAGGGGCCTAGGACCGGGCCTCTTCCCTGGCTGGCTCTGGCTTTGGTGTTGGGGATCCCACAGCACAGGAGGAGCAGCACAGAGCCCTGTGACAGCAGACCTGGCCACAGCCTGGATGGTGTCCAGGGCCCCCAGCACCAGGGCAGTTGGTTTGGAAGGAGCGTGTGGCCTCGTTCCTCTGGGCCCCTGGGTTCCGCCCCTTTTTGTTCTGGCCACAGCAGTGCCCGGGGAGCTGGTGTTCCAGAGGGTGGCAGATGGCTCCGGACAGGTAGGAAGGTTTGGTTATTTTAATTTCCCTCCTATTTTTTCCCGGTAAGGCCTGTGATAATTACATTAATCTCCCAGGCGAAGTTTTTATGACCAATCCCCTGTAGACTATGAGAAGTTTCTCCATCCATTACCAAGAGGGAAACAGACCCTGGTGGGGAGGAAAATATTTGTTACATCTTATCAGCCTGACACACAATCTAACAACAATTACAGCAGCCCCATTTTTTGCACTATTTCAGCTCCAGCGTGAAAAATTATTGTAATATTAAAGTGAGGCGGGGTGGGGGCCGACCGAGGCGGTGGCTGAATATTCTGAGGGCAGCCCAGGCCCTTGGGTGCCTCCCAGCGAGCGATTGGGTGGCCAGGACATAAATCCCAGTCCCTGTCTGCTCTCCTAATGGCCTGGATGCCAGGGAGCCGGAAGGGCTCTTGAAAGAGTCCCAGCCTGGCTGGCCGACCCCGGTCCTCTGCTGCAGTCCCTGCAGATTCCTACCTTTCTCTTAGGGTTGTCCCTGAGGTTGACAGCAGGAGACACAAGGTCATACCTGCTCAAACCAGAAAGTGACTTCCTTAGCCACTTCTCCAATGTGGTGGAGTTGCCAAAGGAGGTTACATTCTGTCCCCTCATCTCTCCATCCCTGGCGCCCACTCCAGAAGGCCTTGCTCTGGAGGATGGGGTGGAGGCAGTGGGTGCTAGGTGCAGCAGAGGTTCTGGGCTGCATCCCCTGTGTTATCCCCCACCCCCACCCCCGCCCTTGGTCTGGCCCCCTCCTCTCCTTCAGCCTCTGTATCCCTGCGTGCAGGTGGAACAGCTGTATCCCAGAGACTGAAGTGTGGATTTTATGAGGTGACCAGAATTCAAAGAGGTCCTAACCCTGTCCCTCTTGAAGAAACGGTTAGTCACAAGACAGTTTGTCACGCAGGAGCTAGTACTCTGTAAGGCTCCATCGTCCCGTGGCAGATCCCAGAGTTTGGAAGGACTCTTGAGGACTCTTGAGGACCCCTCAGTTTGCACAAAGCCTTGAGGTCCTTGTCTGTGTCCTCCACTTCCATGAACCACGTTCTCACGTCCTCTCCCTGGGTCTGAGGGACCCCATCCTGGGGCTGCCCAGCAAGGGGGAGAAGCGACCTCTGTCGCAGCCAGCACTGGTGCTGGCCAGGCTGGGCCAGCTGCCCTTACAGTTGGTGGGAAGCAGCCCCATGTCACCTCTGACCTCTGCCTTCTGCGTCCCTGCTTTCTCAGTGTGGGCCACTCCCCCTCGGCTGCCTCTAGGACAGCAGCCTGGCTGCCCCATCGCCGGCCGTCACTCGCGGCAGGCGGTGATTAATGGCCGGCCGTGCCGCCCGCGTCGCGCGCGATGGATGCGCTGTCACCGCGTTGCCGCGCTGACCCCGGCCCGGCCCGCGATCAATGGCTGCGGGGCGGCGGCTGGGCCGGCGCGATAAGGGCGATGGGCGCCGCGATCGCGCCCCCACCGCCGCCTCCTCGTGTCAGCGCTGTGATTAATGGGGCTCCGAGCCGCGGGGCGACACGGCGGGGCGGGAACATGGGGACCTGGGGACGTGGAGCAGCGGCCAGAGGGATGCAACGCCATCTGCGTGCCCGCACCACCGTCCCGTGCGGAAGGGGTGGCCGCGGGGACCGACTGGGATTCTGGGGACCTAAGCCAGCTCAGCATCTCCTCGCGCCCTCTGTGGGACCCGCCCCGGGATCGCCGGGCCACAGCACCCCCCGCAGAGGCGTGCACCCCGTCAGGCCCCGCCTCTGTCCCGCCCCTGCCCGGCCGGTCACCAGCAGGCTTGCTGTGCTTTGAAGTTTCAAAATACAATACATATGTGTGTAGACACGTGTTTCTAATTTATTGGATATTGACTGACTGACAGGGTCTCCCCATGAGGCCCAGTTTGGCCTCAAACCCCAGCGATTGTCCTGTCTCAGCCTCTTGAGTGCTGGGATTACAGGTGGGGGCTACTACAACTGGCTGTGTTTGTAGTTTGTTTTGAAGTCTAATTTACACACAGTGAAAAACACACGTTTTAAGCGGACTGCCCCATGAGTGCTGACAAAGGAAGATCCCACTTCTATCAGGGTTGCCGCTGTGCTAGAAAGGTCCTGTGCCTCCCCCGACCCTCCCCAGTGCCCTGGAGGCCTTGCTTAGCCCTGCCTTCTGCAGTGACCGGAGCCCTCGGGTGCGGCCCAGCTCACCCATCCATCCTGCTGTGACCTCAAGGGGCCATGCTCAGCTGGTGGGAACGTTGTTCCTGTACAGGTCCTACCAGGAGTGGTGGCTGGGCAGGAGATGTGGCTCTAGTTTAGGAGTTTCCTAGGCCTTCTGGGGGCACTGCCTAGATTTTACCCAGTCCCCACCCACACTTTAAACACAAATAGTGACAGCTATTGTGCTGCCCGCTCTTTGTTTTCCTTGACAGCCCATTTTGGAGGTTCTCAGAGCATGCAGTGTCCTGGCTCCTTTCCACAGGAGAGGTTTTGTCCTTCTTGGGGGCTTCTTTGTAGCCTTACTGAGTGGGATTTGAAGGATGAAGAGGAGTTTGGCAGACAGGGAGCCCAGGCTCCTGACTTGGCACACTGCAGAGCCCACTTGCTGGGGTACCATAATTCTTGTGGAATGTAGTGAGTGGTAGGGCCCAGGGAGGGCTGGGGCCAGAGCTTCCTGAGGGTGTCACCAGCCTGCCCCAAGAGCGAGCTAGGGGCTGGTGTGGGCCGGTGTTAGGGACAGGAGAGGACAATAGGGCCAAGCAGTAGGGAAGCTAGTGCTTCCTGGCCTCATTCCACCCACTGGTTCTCCAGGGGGGTACCTGCAGGCAGGGCCAGCAGCCAGAGAGGGACTCGGGGTCGGAAGAGCCTGGGCCTTGGAACCCTGCCCTGCCACTATGCAGCTGTGACTGCGGCCACTCCTTCCCTGAGCCTCAGTTTCTTCAGCTGTTTCCTGCTGGGCTCTACCAGGGGTGACTTGAGGTCATATGTAGCAAGTGGGTGGCAGAGCACGTACCCCACGGGAGCAAGAACAGCAAGTGATGCGAGGAGAGGCATAGCTGGTGTTGCCAACACACAGGTGCTGCTGAGCTGGGCTTCCACTCTGCCCTCAGGGTGCCCAGGCTGTGGGGGAGCTGGCACTTCCCCTGTGGGTTTCCTCAGCTCAGACTTCTCCCAGCCAGCTGGGAACTGCTGCACACACCCACCCCAAATGTGAGCTCACAGGAGGCTGCTGCTACCAGGCAGTACCCAGAGGAGGGACATCCATGTAGGGACCCTGGAGCCCTGGCCAAACCTTTGATCCTAAAGACATGAGAGCTTTCTGCTCTTGCCCACCTTTCAGGGAATAAACACTTTTTTCTTTTAAAAATGAGAACATGACCAAGCAGCTTGTAAAAAGTTGGCTTTATTCGTCACATATTCACTGTATTTCAGTTGTGCCATTTTGGCGTCCACAGTGACAGTCCCCTGAAAGCTGGGATCAGCCCCCACCCGCCCCGTGACCACCAACCACAGGGGAGCCTGGCCGTGGCCGTGGTGGCGCAGGGCACAGGGGTGGCTGCTCAGGACTGGGTCTGACAAGGCCACATGTGATAATGGTGTAAGCCAGTAATGGCGAACCTCTTAGAGCTTTCAATTATGCAAGCCCGCTGTGGCATGTGCGCACTAGGTTCACCGCCACTGGTGTGAGCTCCGGCTTCAGGGAGGGCCCTGCCCTGCCCACCCTAGCCTGTGCTGCTACCACTCAGCACTGCCAGCGAGGTCTCAGACAGGACAAAGCTTGAAAGGGTGCTGTGCACCCCGGTCCAGGCACCCTGGTCCCGCCTGCGGCTAAAGTCAGCCCAGAGCCTATTCCCATCCTGAGAGGGCCTCCCCAAGGCTGGGAGGCTTTGCCCTGTCATCCTCGTTGCCTGTCCTCCCAGGCAGAGTACACTTCAGACATGATTGAGTCTTCAATTAAACTGCAGCAATGTCCCCAGGAGAACCCCACTCGACTGGACCCTGACCCCTGCCTGTGCACCCACTCCCTGCTCATGATCCCGGTGAAGGCCAGGAGGAGACAGGTGGAGTCTTGTAATCTGCTTGCTTGCATCTGGGCCCAAGGAGATTCTAAAACATGAGTGGGAGGCGGAAGTGGCTTGGAACACTGAGCCTCTCCCTTCTGTGTCTGGTGGCGGCTACAAGGGATCACTGCCCTGGGGACTGAGGGGAAGAGAACATAGCTACAAGGAGACAGCCCAGTGACAACAAGCAGGGCCGGGACGAGGCAGCCTATCCTCCCGAACCCCAGTGCCCACCTGGCACACTGTCCAGAAGGACCCACGGTGCACGTGGCGAGTTCCGGGAAACGTGTCCCTCTGAGGAGACGCTCTGCCCTAAGACCCTGGCTGGAGAAAGGGAACAGTGGTGTCTCGCACACAACAGTCTTAAGCCAGACTCTCCTAGTTGACAATGAAGGAGACAGCCGGGGCTCCCACGACCACGTCCCCAGAAGCCATGTGTGCTGCTCCAGCATTGCCTAAAGGGGTTTCAGTGTTTGTGCTTCCAACCAGAGTGGGACACTGCCCACCCGCGTGGGGGACGGTGGGGACCCCTGCAGCCGCGAGGGTTCAGACAAGTGATGTGGACACTTGGGGGCAGTTGCTTACCACCCCAGCTCTGGTGGCCAGTTGATGATCACTTCCTTCTATATAGTTTTTTGCCAATGCCAGAAAACTTAAAAGCAAAATTTCAAATTGGAAAATTTCTAGCACTTTACACAGTGGAATGAAAGAATATGAAATTAAAAACCCATCATTAAACACAAGTCCATATGCCACGGCAGCACTCGGTGGGGCTCCTTTCAGCGGTTCACAGCCTCCTGCTCAGAACAGAAGCGCGCCCATGCTGCCGACCTCGCTCTGCTCCTTCACGAAAATCTCAAAGTACTGGTAGATGATGGTCACTGCCAGCAGGATCCCAGTTCCAGACCCGATGGCGCCCAGGAAGTCGGCCAGGACCGAGAGGGCCCCGATGCAGAGCCCACCAAAGGCTGCAGCAGTGGGGATATACCTGGAGGTGGGGGACACGGTCAGCTCTGGGCCCCCAGAAATGTTGGTCCCATGCCATGCAGGGAACACCCCCCCCAGCCACTGGCAGGGCTAAGACCAGAGCTGCCCTGCAGGAGGGCCGCATGTGACCAGGGACATGACAGTCCACATGCAGACTGATGACATCACACAAGACTTTTAAAGAGCTAGCTTGGAAATGACAGTGTAAACAATCGTGCCATGACTTTTCCTACACAGATGCAATCTAAAGTGCATCTGAACATACTGAGTTAAATCCGGATATTAAAATTAATCCCTGCTGCCAAGCCTATCTGCCATGCTGTCTCCTCCTGCCCCTACTGGGCCATGTCTCCTTACCCAGGCTCCCCTTTCGGGAGGGGCTCTACACATTCATTTTTACGTCTCCAGCGTCCATAGCTTAACAAGGTCATAAATATTTAATGACACGGAGGCCTTTTCTAACATATAGTGTAAGGATGAGATTCAGTGACCCAGAAAACAAAACAGCACACAGCCCGGATTTGAGGTGGGCGGATGCTCTCACCGGTTGAGCTCGTGGACCATGGATGTCTCGCGGTGGCCTCGCATCACCATCTGCTGTTCCTTCAGCTGCTTTGCAACCTGCATGAGGCCCAGAGCAGAAGACATGTTCAATTTTATTATTATTATTATTTTTTTTTTACAGAGGTAGGGATTGAACCCAGGGCCTTTGCACTGAGCTTCATCTCCAGCCCTTTTTATTTTTTATTGATACAGGTTCTTGGTAAGTTGCTAAATTGCCCTGTGATCCTCCTGCCTCGGCCTCCCAGTGCTGGGGTGACAGGCATGCACCTACAAGTCTGGCTCCAATTTTAAACTGGATGCTGAGAGGAAGTGGACATTTCATTGTTCCTCTACATGAACAGTATTTACACAGAGAACTTCACAACTGGCACAAGGACTCGTGGACGAAGCTAAACCCTTTCTTTCAGTGACCCGGTGCTGGCTGTCAGGGACCCATCTGTAGGCGTCGCAAACCACCAGTTGGGAAGACATGCCATTGATACCCCCACAGGATAGCTTGTCATCTTGCGAAGATGCCTGCTACTCACATCTTTGGCAGAGGAGCCCGAGACCTCAATCCAGGTCTTGGAGAAGAAGGCACAGGAGCCCAGCATGAACACAATATACACCACCGCATGGACTGGGTCCTCCAGCACGGAGCCAAATGACTCTGGAGGGGACAGGTAGTAGCACAGGCCACCAACTGGGTAAGCACGTGCCGGGCCTCCAGAGGATGTGTCCTGGGCGAAAGAAACAGAAACCTTGAGAACACCATCTCCCCGAACCTTAGCGCAGGACCCAGAGTTCTGAGCAGAGGAAGAACAGTTTCACTTAGACACCCACAGGACAGCTTTCTTCGGGAAAAGAGAACTTCATGCTCTGAATTTGTGAAAGGCACCATTGGAGATGACCTCTGCTGACACAGTCCGTCCGAGCAGGACACATGATGCACACTACCCGCCAGAGGACAGCTGCCCACTTTGCCACACTTACAGACCAGGTGCCCAGCAGGCTGACCAGCAGGTTGCCACTGAAGCGCGCCGACAGCATCTGGGAGATGACGTAGAGGTTGGACACCAGGGCAGACTGCAGGATGATGGGGATGTTGGAGGTGTAGAAGAGCTTGATTGGATAGGTGTTGTACTGGCCTCGGTAGCGTGCGGACTTGATGGGAAGGTCCACCCGGAAGCCCTGGGAAGCAAGAGAACATGGCGCCTGCTGCCTAGGTCGCTCCTACGCACAGAGAGGCAGCCAGGCTTCCTCGCCCTCCACTGTACCTGGGCCGCATGCAGAGCGGTCCCAGCAAGACCAAGCACAGCAGCGGAATGATCTCAAGTCTGACAAAAGCCGAAGTCCGCGACGTGGTATTCACCTTATATGGCACAGACAAAAAAGCATGGGAAGATATAAACCCAAATCCCAAAGCGGATCGCTAGGTGTGGTCAGTCCCGTGCTGTTACAGGGGCTGCTGGCTATAACGGAAACCTTGAGAACACCGGAACCCAGACCTTGCACATGCTAGGCAAGCATTCTCCACTGAGCTACATTCCCCGCCCTTTTGATTTTTTATTTTGAGACAACATTTCGCTATACAGCCCAGGCTGGATCATACTTGTGATCTACTGCCTCAGCCTCCCCAGCAGTGCTATTGTAGGTGGTGGCACCATGCCCAGCCTTTACAATGCTTTTATCAACAGAAAAGCTAAACTTTCTACAAATACAACCTCTCCCTCTGAAACCCCTGGAGACTAGCAAGGCCTAGAGCAGGGTTTAGAATACAAAGGATTTAGAATAAATTCTTAACGGGCTAGGTGTGGTGCACATGCCTGTAATCCCAGCACTTGGGAGGTTTGAGGTAGGAGGAGAGCTCAAGGCCAGCCTGGGCTACACCATGAGACCCTATCTCAAAGAAAAAAAAAATCAATCCAATTACAGAAAGGCCAACTAGCAGTTAGGTTCTTATTGTGAAGTAAGTCAAACAGACTTAGTAACTTAAAACCGGAGAAGTCTCAAGAGGCAGGGCCCTTCCACAGTGAAGACAGGAGGAGCTACAAGAGCTGGGAAGGACGCACCTGGAAGTAGATGACCACGGCGAAGACGAAGATGGTGGCAATCAAGTTCATGAGGTTGGGGAGGTTCTGGCGGTAGAAGGCCTCTCGCAGGGCTCGGACTTTGTCTGTGCGTGTGGCCAGCAAGTGGAAGAGTGCGATGATGGCGCCTTCGAACTCCATGCCTGTCGCGAAGGGGAAGGAGGCAGAGGTGGGGTGAGGAAAGGACCGAGAAGCTTACATTGCCTCTTGGCTTCTTAGTGGCCACGAGCAAGAGGAAGACAGAACTGGCTGTGACATTCATGGCACGCACGTCTATGGCCACATGAACACGGTACAGATTATTTTTTAATCTCCTCCCATTTCTATTTCTCCTACAGAGAAGTCAACCAACAGCAATGGGCTGCTCAACCCTTCTGAGTTAACTGCTCTCCCTCCTGGGGCCGTGGCCACCAGCTGAGGGGAAGGACGCCGCCAGTTTAAAAGGCCTCCACACAGAGCACGCTGAGCTCTAGCTGGAAGGGGCCAGACGCAGCCCTGGAAACCCCAGGGAGTCCAAGCGCCCACCCTCGGTCTGCGGCTCAGGCTGCCCACGCCTCATGCCAACTGTGCCTCACTTGAGATGACCATTGTCAGGCTGGATCCAAGTCTGAGTTCATGCCTGACCGTGGGACATCGTGGAGGAGGCAGAAAGCAGGGAACCAGCTGAGAATGAGGGGCAGCTGTAGCACGGCACACAGAGGCCCAGACATTGTGGGAATAACAAAGAAACGGGGAAAAACAGTAAGAAACAAGAAGATGGCATCATTGTGAGACCCCCGCTATACCGGGACAGCATCGCACAGGCAAACCTGGCACCAGCAGGGGGCTGACACTTTTCAGAGATGTGCCTGTGGGCAGTGCTGGCCGATGGCACTGGGACTGAGAGGCACCATTCCTGCCCTGGGTTGGCCAGGCCACTTGGACATGGCTACTGCCCAGCTGACCATCGAACAGCACCACCCTGGCTCAGAGGTGGCTTCTGTGACAAATGCTCAGCCTGACTCTCCCTGGCTTCCTTCTCTCAGCCTGCGGTGTCTTCTGTTGATCTCCCTCCTCAACTCAGTGTGTGTGACAGAAGTGACCTACCTCCCTACTACACAGGCGGAGGAAGTCCAGCAGCCATGGGAAGGAAGAAGGGACTTCTTCATGCTTCCTTGCCATCAAGCAGCACTCTAGGCTGCCCCCAGCCCTCTGCCTTCCTTCACTCTGCTCCAGCCATACACACTGCTCCTACGAGGTGCAGCCCTGCCCCAGGGCCTTTGCACCCACCGTGAGACTTTGCTCAACTGTTGGTGAGGCATTCCTGGGTTACACACAAACACTACACCCTCCATTCTGAGCTAGAGTTCCTAAGCATCTGGCACACACACATCATACATTTTAGTTACTCTGTCTTTAACAGAATGGAAGCCAGGTAACAGCAGTGGCAGGATGAGGTTCTAGCTCTCTTAGTTTGTCACATGATTCTTCTTTTTTTTTTGTTTGTGGGTACCAGGGGTCGACCTCAGGACCTCGCGCACCAGCAGGCACCCGTGCCACTTAGTGATATCACCGGCCCTTTTTTCGTATGTAGGTTCCCAGAGTCGAACTCAGGACCTCGCGCTTGCCAGGCAGGCGCTTATGCCACTGAGCTATCTCACTGGCCCTCTTTTCTTTTTTTTTTTTTTTTTTGAGACAGAGTTTCACCATGCAGTTCAGGTTGGCCTTGAACTTGCAGTGATCCTCCTGCCTCAGCTCTTGAGTGCTGGGATTACAGGCATGCACCACCACACCTGGCCACATGATTCTTTCTTGAAACTTACATCCTGCTGATCTCTGGGAATGAGGTTATTGGGAGGGGCTGGTGTTACTCAGACGCAAAAGTCACCTTGCACTTGTGCTGTCCGAGAGGTCCTGTGCTGTCTGGAAGGTAGCTGTGGTGAGTTTCTGCCCCAGTGCATCTCACAGCCTCCTTCCCTGTGTGAGCCCTGGGTGCCCTCTGCTCGCTTTTCCCTGGCTGGAACCTCAGACCACTCTGTCCTCGGCACCCTCCAGCACTGTGCATATGAGGGGCGCTTCCTGGTGCACCGCTGCTCCTGGGGGGCCCCAGCCCCAGCCCTGGCCAAAGACACCGACAGACCCACCCAGCACCTCATCTGTCCCACCTCTCGCCTGCTGCCTGTTCCACCCAGGCCTGTAAAACCCTGCCTTCCGCCAGGTTCTCCCAATCTGCCTTGGAGTCTGAAATTCTCAGAAGTGTCTAAGGCAGATTCAAATCTCTGCCCACTCTTCCCTAAGGCTCCTGACACTTCCAGCCTCAAGTTATACCCTCATCTCCACCCTTTGCCAGGAACACTTGGCCTTCACTTGATGGGGCCCAGTTTTCAGGGCACCAATTAGATTACAAGGGATTTTATGGGCTCTGGAGGCCAAGAACTATTTCCACACTCAAGTCCAAGAAAATACCCATGGGTGCGTGAATCAATACTTTTCACAGGACTCTTCTGAATGAAGAACATATTAGTAACAAAAAAGCCCATTCCTTTTCCTAGTAAGTCTTACTGTAATGCTTCCTTTGTATGTTTAAAACTTTTTAAAATTTTATTTTTACTTTTTGGCAATACTGGGGATTGAACCTAGGGAGCAACTAAACTACATCCCTCACCCTTCCACCCCCACTTTAAATTTTGAAATAAGGTCTCCATAAGTTGCCCAGGGTGGCCGCGAACCTATGATCCTCCTGCCTCATTCTCCAGACTAGCTGGGATTACAGGTGTGCACCATACCCATCAGAAATATTTTTTTTTTTTTGTGGGTACCGGGGGGACGACCTCAGGACCTCGCGCGCCAACAGGCACCCGTGCCGCTGAGCGATATCACCGGCCCCTTTTTCGTATGTGGGTCCGGGAGTCGAACTCGGGCCTTCGCGCTTGCAAGGCAGGCGCTTACGCCGCTGAGCCATCTCACCGGCCCCCATCAGAAATATTTTATCAAAAACATTTTCTGTAACAAGATCTCGCTGCACTCTTAGAGATACAACATAGCACAGCAACATTTGACATGCATCTACCACGACCCAGGAATCACATAATGTCGTGTTCTTTCTCATTTTCTCCTGAAAACCACAGTTCTGTGGTGGGAGAATTTGCCCGAAGTCACACATGGACAACTGAGAAGCACAGGCAGGATCTGGACCCAGCTGGTAAACTGTAAGTTCAAGCCTCTGTCACAAAGCTGCCCCTTGCATGACCAAGTGCTCTGGTTTTTTTTTTTTTTTTGAACCAGGAATCGAACATGGGACCTTGTGTTTGCCAGCGGCTGCTGAGCTATATCCCTGGCCCTCTAGTTTCTTCGGTAATTCCATTTTTAGAAAATTATTCACCGAGAGCACCTGCCAAAATACATAAAGACAAGTGTACCAGGATAGTCACTGTTTCAACGTAAATGACACCAAACTGGAAATGACTTAGATGTCCCAACAGAAGGCAACCGGTTAAGAAAAATGTTGCTAAATAAATGTTGCGATGGAGGTTCATGTGTGCTAAGAAAGGCAAGGCAGGACTATGTATTCCAGCAAGCCAGATATCCATGGACTATTTTTATGTGAGAAACGTAGCCTTGGTATCACTGGGAACCTAAGCCGTCTCTATCTGAAAACTTCTGCAGAGGCACACAGATGAAATCAGGTGTGCCTACGAGCCCTCCTTCCATGAGGCTCTTCCTGCCACCTGCTGGGGCGGCATGGACCGACCCTTACCTCGGCCAGTGTTGACGGTGGTGGGACTGAAGGCCTTCCAGACGATAGTCTCGCAGATGTTGGTGGCAATGAAGAGGGAGATGCCAGAGCCCAGGCCGTACCCTTTTTGCAGGAGTTCATCCAAAAGTAGGACAATTAAACCAGCAACAAAGAGCTGTTGAAATTTAAAAAAAGAAAGTAAAGAAACCCAAAAAGACTATGTGTTACTGCTCTCTGAGGACCTGGTTCCTTCTTTCTTCCATAATTGCATTTTCTGATATAAATGGTGAGGGCTAAGTCAGAGCCTGTCCTCAGCCCTCCTCTGGTGAATTTGTAAGGGCAAAGGTAAGGGCCTGGGCCTCCTCCCATGCACAGCTGAGGTGCAACCCGGGGATTAGGGGCACCGGCACCACATTACCTGGATGGTGATGAGCAGGCAGATGCCGGCGCCCATCTCAGAGGGGTCCCCATACATCCCCGTCATCACATACACAATGGATTGGCCAATGGTGATGATCATGCCAAATACTAGAAAGCAAAATAAGATGTGTCCCCAACATGGCATGTCACAGAAGACACTCACCAGGACACCAGCAGAGGAAGCCCTTGGTGAATGCCTTCTCCACGCCCAACACTGGGGAGAACAACAGCAGCCAATCCTGACACTGCCCGCAGGATGCCTGAGGAAATAAGTGCTCAACAGCTGAAGCACGGTGCAACACTCAGGACACCCCTGGGAGCCTCTCCTGGACCCTCGGTGCTGTCAGTCAGGGGGAATAAAAGAGATGCAATGGGCTAATCTGGCTCTTTTTAAAGGCGAATCACACAGCACAATCTATTCAGTTCTGTCATGTCACCACCTGTGGCACCCAAGTGCACGGTCAGGTCACCTGGGATCTAGTGTCTCCAATGCTGAACTACATGTAGGCCACCCTGCGAGGTTGACCATCCAGGCCTGAGTCCAGAACACTAAGAATAAAATGATCCCTATCTAAGTTTTCTTCTGGTTTTGTTTTGTGGTACCGAGCTGCATCCCCAGCCCTCTTTATTTTTTAAAATTTGACACAGGGGCTCACTATGTTGCCTAGGCTGGCCTTGAACTTGTGCTCCTCCTGCTTCAGCCTCTTGAGTACCTAGGATTATGGTGTGTGCCAGCAGGCTCAGCTCGTGACTATATTTTTGAAAAGAAAATTCATACCACTGCCCATCTGGTTACCGGCTCCATTTCTTTGGCTACTAAGCACCATGATGGAGCCTTGTGTGGACTGTTTCTTGTATCTCATTATATTTCATTCTTAAACACAATGGGACTGACACACTTTATTGGTTCCTCAATACTAGATGGGTCTCTAAATTTGGGTGTCAACTTCAATTTTTCAGTTTAATCTGTCATAGGAAATGAAATTTTCCTCCAAAGTGTCCACCAAAAGTCCCTATTTGACTTTTTAAAAAGTACTCAGTAACCCTAAATTCTTTTTCTCTGTTTTGCAGTGCCACAGATGGAACCCAGGGCCTTGCACAGTCTAGGCAAGTGCTCTAAAACTGAAATATACCCCCAGCCCAACAACCCTAACTTCTGAAGGCAAAAAAACACAAAAATTTATTAAGATCAAAGAAAAAACAGTTAATTTTGGGGGTTGCGTGTGGTGGCACAGACCTTTAATACAAGCATTAAGGAGGCTGAGGCAGAAGTGCTGTGAGTAAAGGCAAGTCTGGGGTATAAAGCAAGACCTTTTCTCAAAAACTAACAAACAAACAAACCCAAACCAGGTAATTTTTGCTTTTGAAAAATACTCCATATATAAATTTTAAAATCTTAACTTGTGTCTCAAACTGACCAGTTTAGGTTAGATGTCTTTCTTGCTCAATTATTAATCTACTAATTTAAGATCTGAAAAAACAGTGGTATGAAAAAAAGATGGCTGAGTAGGAAACTGGAAATATCATTTCCTAATTAATATCTTTCAGTTTAGAGAGGCTAAAGATAGTTAATTCTGGTGACTGAACACTGTTACCATTACCACCTAGTATTTGCTGTAAGGCCCACACGGTAAACGAAGCTGAACCTTCACAGCTGTCATTTGCCATCTGACTTTTTCCCAAAGCACAGAGCTAGCAGGTAGCACAGCTGGACAAACAGGATCACTGTTCCCCTCAGTTAAGTTCTTACAACACTTACCAAGTGCCTATTAAGTGCTGGGTACCCTAAGAGTGAGCATTCAACTGAATTGTTGTGACAGCCCTGAGTAGATGCCGCCTCCTTCTACATGGTAAGGAAACTGCGGCCGTGGAGGATGACTTCCAAACCTGCTGCTTCCACTCCATCTTGTGGCCTCAGGGACCTCCCCTGCCTTGTCTGCCCCTGCCTGGGCTGGGCACCTCTCGCTATCACAGGCCACAGGGTACCAGCGGAGTGGCTAAGGAGGTTCCACAGTACGAAGCACAACTATTTTAATGCCCCAACTTTAGAGCAAATTCAAATTCTCAACTACAGACATCAGAACATGACACACAAGCTTCCTTACACTTTTGGGCACCATTGAAGAGAGCTCGGTCTTTTGGGGTGTCACCAACTTCAATGATCTTGGCCCCAGCCAAGAGCTGCATGATCAGGCCGGAGGTGACAATGGGAGAGATCCCCAGCTCCATCAGAGTGCCTGGAGGAAGAGGGAAGGTGAGATAGCATTAACTTAGAAAAGCGAAATACCGCGTATCAGAATGAATGAGCAAAACTGAATGGGTGCCCCTTACACAAATCCAGCGTGTTTCAACCGGCTAGCGACATTTAATTTATAGAATAACCCCCAAATATCAATGATTAGAGTAAAATTTAATTTATTCTGTTCAGCCTGCCAGGCAACATCTTACTCTGTTTAGGAAGTCACATGGTGTCTAAACAGACTGCTGCATTTAAACTCACCATAAACACATTAATTCTGGTCTCACAGAGATAAGAAAGGTTTGTCTCTTCATCAGTTAATAAAAAAAGGATAACATTCAAATCATTTCCAGAGTCTGCAGAGGGGCTGGTGCAGTTGTATCTAGTTGCGAACAAACCTCTACTTCCCATTATGCTACAATGAGCTATACTTCTGACTGATTTGGAACTTAATTTGAACTACATTTTAAAAATGAATTAATCAAGTCAGTATAAACATACACATTCAAAATCCTCCCTGCACCCTGCAGGTGAAAGAATACACAAAACACTGGTGTGGATTTTTTGACACATACACGTAATCTATAGATATGGAAAAGATGCAGCTGAGAAACAAATTACACATTCTAAAGGATGTTATCAATGGACATACCATCATTTCAGGTATTCACAAGGTATTCTAGTTTTCTCCTGTTTCTTAAAATTCTCCACAAAGCAGACTTATCTTGTTATTACAGGTTTTGTACTGTATTTATACCCAATTCCAAACATGATGGTATCCCTCCTGCTGAATGTAGCATTTAATTAGGTCATTCAATGGGGCATGCTGACATTCCTCACTCTTCCCAAATACATTCTGAGCTCCACAGAAAGCCACAGCCCGTAATTAAAATGAGACTGGTCGAGCCCACAGTGTGCAGGGAAGAGGCAGAGTGAGCGAGAGTCCTACCCCTGTTAGAGGCTAGAATCACTCTCATCCAGTAGAAAGGGTCAGCTGAGTCTGAAGACATGATACCGAATAGGGGAATCTGGAATTAAGCAAAGAGAAGAGGAGTTGGCACCTTGTTTCCAGCCCACTCCTACCCCGCCCCAACACCAAAACCTGAAGCCTGGGCTTTTTACCTGGCAGCATACTAAGAAGATAAAGAGGGTGATGGCTGTCCACAGCACTTTCTCTTTAAACTGAATCTGTAGGAAAGAAAGCAAGAATGAGAAGTTTCACAACCAAGTTAATAAAAATGGATTCACATCGGACCCTTTTCTCTGTTCACTAGAGAAGGTGAACCATGTACCAAACACAGCACTAAACCCAAGAACAGTTATCATACACTGCCCATGTAGAAGGCAAAGATCTCAGTTAATCCTCCCACAGCACAGCGTCTTCATCTTTATATGACAATGAGAAAACTGGCTCTTGGACAGGCTAAGTAATTTATCCCACATCCCAAGGCTGAAATAAGTTTGGGTCTAAACCTGTGCTCTTAACCATTTGCCTTAACAAAGCTTAGACCAAAGGTCAAGAACGTCACAACGGAAAGTGACTTTTGTAAAACAGACAAGCCTTGACGACATGTGAGCAAATACTTTCCATTTGATCAGAGTCTACTAGTAAGAAAATCTTGTTATTCTAGAGCCAACTAATTTGGAATTTGGGCTTGTTCAATAGTGTATTTTTATGATCCAAGGTAAAACCATGCAGTAACCAATACTAGGGGAGAACAGGAAAAGCTGCATGGTTAACCCATACTAGTAACATCTGTTTGACTTCAAGAATTTTCTCAATCTTCTAAGTCAAACAGGTGACAAGAATCATTTTATAGATGACTATCAGGTATCATTAGAAAAGTTTTGACCCTTCCTGCCCAAGGCCTCTGTCACTAACTAGTAGAGTGGGAACTATTCTGGGTATTCCTCTAATATTATCTTCCCTAGTGCAGTACTGGCTGTCTACACCACCATGGTGGATGTGGAGGGCTTAGCAAACACATGAGTTATTATGCAGACTGAGGGTTTGAGGTGGAATTACCTAATGAGTGACAGTATGAAAGGCCAAACTGTAGAGGAAGAGAAGTCTGTGTGAGCATTGGGTCAGAACAGTAGAGTCCCCTACTTCCACGACACAGGCTAGGAAGACACAACACACCTAGCCAAGAAGGTGTGACGTAGGGCCACAGACACTCCACAGGAAGCTGGGGATTCGCAGAACTCTTGTTTGCCTTGAGAACACTGTCCTTCCCACTTGTCGTCTCACCATATCAAGAAAGCAGAAGTTGGCCAAAGGAAGGCTTTCAGACTAACCAGTGATGTGACAAGCTTGTAATGAAATCAATCCCCATAAGAAAGAGAAAGAGAATTTTTTCAAGATTCTTCATTTTAAAATGACCAAGTCTCTTCTGGTTACAAGCAAACCTAACAGCAAAATTTCAAAAGCTCTTTAAGTCCTGTCTCCTCCACCTCTTAAATAGCTCCTAAACGCATCTTTGCTCAATACCACAGCTCACCCTCCAGTGCAAAAGCCTCTAAGGCATAATCCAGGTTTCTCCTTTACTTTCAAAGTGATCTTCTAATCTGGTCTTCTTCCTCACCTATTGCTCCCCATACACTCTTTTATGTCCCATCAATATGAACTACATCTAACCACTTCCATCCAAGCATTGACTAGTCTTGTCTTCTCTGCATCTGCAAAATACATATTCTTGTTATCAGATTTCCCTTCCATACCCTCAGGAAACTTCTAATCCTCTTTCCAAAACACCAGACATCACCTCTTCCAGAGTTTAGGTGCCATGCTTGCACATGCTGTATTTCCCTTGCTAAGGTCACATGGCTGTAAGGAAGCAGCATAAAGGGTAGAAGGCCTGCCAGGCTCCAGAGCCATACCCTTCCCAGGACACTTGCATGGAGGGGGCAGCTTTGCAATTCAGTCCATGAAAGGCAGCTCTTATGGAAGGCATTTATATAAAATTATGTTCTTTATGTAAAAGAACAAAAGTAGACTTCAAGCACCCAAACATCCACATGGATGCTAACTACATATAAACACATGTGACTGCATTAACAATGGTCTGAAAAGAATGTGGAGACAAGACAGCTTTCTATTCACCTAATGCAATTTTCCTTGTCAGACAATTTCACTTACATTGGCAACACTCACACTTTGGGCTGTAGCTATGCAGCCATGGACATTCTGATAAAGATTCACCATACTGCTACATTTTTCTCTTTCCTCGTTTTAATGCACCTGTTTCGAATAGCAGCAGACTTCACAAAATGCCTATATTCTCAGTACTGTGACAGCCTACATTAAATGTACAAACTTAGTCTGAAGTGACTGTTCTTCCCCTTAGAGGCTGGGTAAAAAGGACACTTCCTACAGGGGGAAAAACACTCCTCCATCTGCTCGAAGAAGGGAGAGTAACTCAATCTGGGGATGCTAACTGAGGCCTTATTCATCCACTCTGGGGCAGGACAAACCTGAGGCTTTGTTCACTGAGCAACAACCACCAAAGCTACTCCCAATATAGCACGATGATTTCGGGGGGCTTCCCACACAACCAGGCCGCCTCTCCACAGCGCTCCGGAGTGTGACAGCGCACGCTCCACTCTACACTCCAGGGGTAGAGGGAGAGTTTCCACTCGGCGAATCGAAGCCATCTTTAATTTTAATTGTACTGTAAACTTCAGCGCCCAGTTTCGGCCAAGCCTCCTCTGATGGCGATTTGGGGAATTTACCTTCCGCTCTGGCTTCTGAATTTCCGGCAGGATGACACAGAAGGGCTTGATGACTTCCAGAAATTTGACTTTGATGAAAGAAACAAAAGACGAGGAGTTAGGGCACAGGGAGACCTGCCTCGCCACCCAGGGACGCCTCGTGCCCAGAACGCAGCGGCGCAGGCTGGGACTGGGGAGCCCAGGGACCCCCGAGGAGGGCCGGGGGTGCAGGCCGCGCGCACAGGAAACCGGGCAGGCCTGGTGGGTGGGCGCCCGAGCGTCCAGTGGAGCGGAGGGGGGCTTGATGCATGCCGGCAGCACCAGCGCCGCCCCCGAAGGACTCACTCGCCATGGCGGCGGCTGCTGGGGCTCCGGGTCCCGCTTCGGCTTCGCTCCGCTCCGAATGAGGAGACGGCGCCCGCTCCGGAGCGCAGCACCTCCACCGAGAGACACGTCAGTGCTAGCCCCGTGGGGAGAGAAGCGGGGCGGGGCGAGGCCGTGGGCGGGCCGCGGGCCGCTTCCGCTTCCTGCCACGCGCGCCGGCCGACCACCGCGCCGCCTTTCGCCGAGACCACATCTCCCGGCATCCAGCGGGGGATCCCCGGGGCTGTCTGGGAAGAGGGCGCGGGGCACGCCGGGACTGGGAGCGTGCGGCTGCGCAGACTGGACGCGCGAGAGATCGGGGAAAGGCGTTTTGCGCCTGCGGAGGCCGGGGTGATGCTGGCTAGGGGGGAAATCCAGCCAAGTTCCCAACTCTTTGAAGACAGCCAATAGGCTCAAAGCTCCTTTATGGAGGAAGCACCAAGTAGGTTTCGGTCACTGTTGAGTAGGGCGTAGGTGGGGGGAGGCGACGGAGCACCCTGGTTAGTTCAGGCGGTCAGCAAGCCTGTGAGCCTGAGTTGGGTGAGGGGTCCCTGCGACCTCTGGACGAGTGGGCTTCTGAAGAGACCGTAGTTCACAGAGGGCCGGGACCGCTCAGGACACAGTCTGGCCTGCGGGGGAATCCAGGAAGGCCTCCTGGAGGAGTAGCTCCTGTACCAAGCCTGACGGACTCTGGCGAGAAGAAACAAGAGAGAAGGGTGTTCCAGCTGGAGAATGCCCTTCGCGGGCTGGGCATGGAGATGTGACTGCCCACGATATACGGGGAAGAAGGTTCTGTCGGGTTGCAGTGAAAGCTGTGTGGAGGACGACAGGCAGGACGTTAGGGTGGGGCGTCTGAAACTGCTGTCATGCAGATATCTATACCCATAGAGTAGCGTGTGGTGACAAATCTAAGAGAAGTAGACTGTAGGGCGTTAGGCAAGTTTCGTGGAACTAAATCTTGACCTGGACAAGAAGTTAGAGGTTAGATGTGACAAGGTGCTTTTTTGCAATGTTAAATTAGGTATTGCTGTCCTTCCTCCCACTTAACTACGGTGGGGCACTTAGGTAAGTTCAGCAATAAAGCGGCCCAGGTGTGAAATCACTTGATATCCATCCCCCGTCAAAATAAAACAGGAAGGCAGCGATGATCGTTACTCTTGGGATGTGACTGAATGCCAGCCCTCTATCTTCACTTCTAGGGCCCACTGATAATCTCTTTTGGAGTGTTATCCGGCAGCCTCTGAACTAAATTCAGCATGTAGGCCATAGCCGATAATTGGCCAGTATGCACCCTGCACCATACTAATGATTAACATATTGAAATCCATGGTAAATAGTGTAGTGATTGAAATAAATGTTAAAAATTGATAAATACTGTAAATCTGAATATCATTGGTTTGTACTGATTGTTATGGGATATTCATACCACCAATAAGAGGCTTTTTGTTATGGCCACATCTGAGTCACATTCGTTTCAGGCTGGCCTGTGTCACTGGTGGGACTGTTGACAAGTTCATGTGTTTACAACACTAAGTGGTTTAGGAGAATCATTAGCCTTAAGTACTTTTATTGCTGGCAGATTGTGATTCTTTGGAAAAAAGTAGGTGTGCAAGGTTTTTATATTTATACTTTTTAGTTTTTATTATAAAATATTAGATGCGTAGAATGAAGACTACAAAATGTAATTTTTTTTTTTTTCCTGTTCTGAGGATTGAACCCAGGGCCATCACACTGAGCTATATCCCCAGGCCTTTTTATTTAGTCGTTTTTTTGAGACAGGGTCTTGCTACATACCTTGTGAAGTTGCCCAGCCTGGGCTTGAACTTGTGACCCTCCTGCCTTAGCCTCCCAGAGTGCTAATAAATGATACCTTAATGGAGATATCATTATTTATTTTAGCTTTACAAGAGAAATGTTTGTTAGAGTTGGTAT
Source organism: Erethizon dorsatum (assembly GCA_028451465.1). NCBI lineage: Eukaryota > Metazoa > Chordata > Mammalia > Rodentia > Erethizontidae > Erethizon > Erethizon dorsatum. The sequence continues at coordinate 34,379,804 of CM051831.1, forward strand.
TATTTCAATTAACTATGAAGTGGTTGGACATACGTAAAGAAAGTTTGAAACAGAAGTGGAAGGTAGTTTTTTAAAAATAGGTATATTGTTTGAAGAAAAATGAGACATCAATTCCAAGAGGAAAATGATTGGATTTTCTAATATGAAAATGTATGTGATGACAAAGGTGAAAAATGTAGTGAACTTTTCAAGCTTTTCAACTTTTTTTATTTTTTTGGTGCAGTGCTGGGTATTGAATCAGGGCCTTGCACATGCTGGGCAAGAACTCTGCCACTGACCTACATACCAAGCTCTCAATTTCTCGAACCCTGAAATTTTGGGCTACTGGTTTGTGAAGATCCATGGATTGAGAGTGAACAAAAAGTTGTAAATTAAACCAACTGGTTAAAAGATATTTTCATAAATGATTTTTGTGATTTAATACCTAGAAGTCTCAGATTATAAGGTCATAAAAAGCCAGGTGTGGGGGCCAGTGAGATGGCTCAGCGGCGTAAGTGCCTGCCTGGCAAGCGCGAGGGCCCAAGTTCGATTCCTGGAACCCACATACAAAAAAAGGGGCCGGTGATATCGCTCAGCGGCACGGGTGCCTGCTGGTGCGTGAGGTCCTGAGGTTGATCCCCGGTACCCACCAAAAAAAAGCCAGGCGTGGTGGCGCATGCCTGTAATCCCAGCACTCTGGAGGCTGAGCCAGCAGAATCGTTGCAAGTTTGAGACCAGCATGGGCTACAGAGTGAGCTCAAGGCCAGCCTGAACTGCATAGTGAGACCCTGTCTCAAAAAGACAAAAACAAAAACCATAAAATATTTAAGTGTAATTGCCATTCATAAGCAGAGGATTCAATATTATAAACAATATCGATGATAAATATTTACTTAATTCATTTAATGATTATCAATGTAATGGGGAAGTTGTTGGAAGTATTTGATATTCAGTGTCAAATCCTGACCCTTACAGAGATAAAAATCTAGTGGTGACTATGTCAAAAGCTTAATTTCCCCAAATCAAGAAGTGATGTATACCCATTGGAGTGACCCAGTGAATTGTTTTTGTTACCAGCTGTATTACTTACATCATAAAAGTTTATTTAGAAAATAGGAGATCTGTTTTTAAAGTTTTGATTTACATGTTGATCTGTATATTAATATTACCTTAACAGCTCAATATTTAGAACATCATGTCTGTGGGAGGTAGCTTTTTTTTAAATCCCCCTTAGGGATTGAATCTAGAGCAGGCTGAGCTGCATCCCCAGCCCTGGAGATAGATTTTTGTTTTAAAAATCTGGAGTGATCATATAAAACAAAATTCAGATTTTTTTCCTTTTGAAAAATCAGTAAATCTGAGAAGGCTAGGCCTATATTCTTGCATGGCAGAAATCAGCCAAGTGGTGACTGCTTTTTTTAGATTGGTCATGAGCTCCCTATAGTTTCCACTTGTCCCTTGTTATTTGCCTGGTCTCTCTAATCATTTGAGTTTGTGGTCCCTGCTGTAGAAGTTTAAGGCTGGGCTCTTGACAGGATGGTGTTACCATTTATGCCATTTGCTCAAATAAGCAAATCAGGAGAAGACCAAATTGCAAATCCTAATCCCCATGGTGAGTGTGTGAATGAGTGTCTGTGTCTGGAGTGGGGGGAGGGGTGCTAGTAATTCATCAGAGAGGAAGAACACCAACAATCCGATCTGGTGCTTAAAGATGGTATTATAGGATTGTAAAGTAATTTTCTATGGGAGTAAATGGGATTTCCAAGGGAGAAAGTAGAGAGGGAAACCAGATTCAAGAGAACTTGGAGAAGATGGGTGAGCTGTATTTAAGGGTGGGAAGGAGGAGCAGGAGCCCAGTAACAAGACAGTGGTTCAGCAGGTAGGTTGAGGAAGGCTGGTTATTCTATTGGCAAGTTTGATGGTATGTTAGTTAGTATGTAGATTTGTTTGTTCCTGCAGAGATTAAAAAACAAGCCAGAAAACAACAAAAAACCAACATCATAAACCAGATGGAAGTCTGGGTAGCAGTGTAGGACTTAATTTCTGTTTGTCTTCCCGCTCTGCTCCTATTAGGGTGGTGTCACAACCCACAAAATCCAGTATTGCCCATCACCATGTCTATATTTTGGCCATTTGGGAGAGGTGGGCATGCCCTGCTTTTATTTTATTTTATTATTTTTTTGCCCTACTTTTAATGTACCACTTAGTGCATCACACACATTACTTCTGCTCACATCCCATTGGTTATAACCAAGTCATTTGACCACACAGTGGAAAGAGAGGCTGAGAAATTTAGTCTTTTATCTTGGAAAGTTATGTATGGCCAATTACCAAGGAAGAACACAGGAATAGATATTAAGAGACCCCATGAGTCTGCCGAATAGGTCATACATAGAAATGGGTCCTTGAAGAGAAAGGGATGGGAATTTGGTAGATGAGTTGGGTAAAGATGGCTCCCTGTGGCTGAAATGGAGAGTGACACTGGCAATACAGCTATGATTGGAGAAGCTAGGCTTTCTAGTCACAGCAGACATGTGATGAGCTGGACAGGAGAAATGGTGACCTCAGGAGACAGGCCTTCCAGTCTCCTGAGAAAGGTCCTCCAGGAGCAGGAACAGGAAAAGAGGGAAGGCAGGCAGGCTTGACCTCTAGGGATAATTCAGGGGCTTTTCCTGTGGCTGGGATCAAAGGCAGAAGCAGCCAGGCGTAGCTGATTGTATCAGGGTTCCACCAACAAGATTTATCTGTATATACCCATATATGTGCCTATATACATCAGAGATATCAGAGGGATATATATATATATATGGGTATATATATGTATGAATATATATACATATATGTATGCATATATATATATTCATACATATATGATAGAACCAGAGAAAGGGGTTTATTTCTAGGAATTGGCTCCCCACGTTTGTTCTTACAGCCTTTCAGGTGATTAGATGATGTCTGTTCACATTTTCCAGGACAATCTTTTTTTTTTTTTTTTTTTTTTTTAGTGGTACTAGGGATTGAACTTAGGGCCTTTGCACTGAGCTACCTCCCCAGCCCTTTTTATTTTATTTTATTTTCTATTTTGAGTCCAGGCCTCACTAAGCCAGTGAATTGCCCAGGCTGGGCTGGAATTTACGATCCTCCTGCCTCAGCCTCCCAGGTGCTGGGATGACAGACGTGCATCACCACACCTGGCTGAGAATAATCTTTATTTAAAGTAACTGATTGTAGATTAACTGCATCAACAAAATACAGTCAGCCCTCTGTCTCTGGAGTCTACATCCAAGGATGCAACCAACCACGGATCAAAAATATTGAAAAAACATTGGGGTATTGGCCTAGCCCCAATCTCCTAAACAAGTGGATGGTGAACAGCTTAAGAGACCAGTAGTATGATTTTGGAGCATCCAGGAAGGTCAGAACTCTCTCTGTAAAGACAGCTCCTCCAGACAGCCTGTATTTACTTGGTTTTCAAACAAAGGAAGGGGATACTGAGGCAAGTGCGGGAACTGAGCAGGACCTTGGGAGTCAGTTCAAAGACTTCTCCAAGTAGTAAATTTTGCCAATTAAGAGGACTGATCGCTAAGGTTGGCAGCTTTGTTGCTGTGGAAGAGGGGGTGTCAGCAGCCCGTGTGCTTGGCTGCCTCAGCTGTGCTGTTATCTTGACCTCAGAGCACCGTGCATATGCTCTTGTCCAACACAGCCAGCGGTCCCTGTGGTCAGCAGCCTAACCCTGTGCAGTCTGCTCTCCAACAAAAAAAGAAACCCCAGACTGCATGCGACTTGGACATTTACAGACTTTCTTCTTGTCGTTTCTGAACAGTACAGTAAATGACCACATAACATTTCCATTGCGTTAGATGTTGTGAGTCATCTACAGGTGATTTTTAAAGACTACAGAAGAATGTCCAGGTTCTAGCAAATACCACACCATTTTACGTAAGGGACACAAACACCCATAAACCTTGGTATCTGAGGAGGTCCTGGAACTGATCCCCCTTAGATACCTGGGGATGACTAGCTTGAAAGCAACTCCTAGATTAGTTGTTTGTTTTTAATAACTGGAAACTACTTACCCCTAGTCAAGTTTACACACAAAACTAGTCAAACTTGCTTAATCCAGATGCAAAAGCCTGGGGCAAAGAATGTTAACATGGGAATTACCACAAGATACAAGTTTAGGAATTAAGTTTTGATCCAAAAGGTACAAAACTGAATTCAACTGGGTGTGGTGGTGCATGAGGAGGATCAAACCAGGGAGGTGGTACACTGAGGCAGGAGGATCAATGTGAGTTTGAGTCCAGCCTGAACTACATAGCGAGACCCTGTCTCAAAAAAGAGCAACAACAAAAACTACAAAAAACAAAACAATTCATAATTTTCACTTTTCTGTACTGGAAATTATTCCTTTTTATTATTGTTTTCAGTGCTGTTTTTGTAAAAATTAATCTAACAAACATCCTTAACCACCACAGAAAGTTAATAGCTGTTGGAAAATAGGCAATACTTGATGCTCATAGGGATTTAAGAACTCCCTGTGTGAATTTCCTAATTTTCCTGGATCAGTTAAGACTCAGTTGTTCAAGGTGAAAGAATCACTTCAAACAGGTTTGAGGAAAAAAATCCTGGAGTTTTTTGGTTTCAGTAACAAAGGGAAGATCTAGCTTCCACCATATGTGGATCTCGGAGTTCAAAAACTTGTCAGACTAAAATTCCTTCCCTCTTTGCTTGCTTCTGTATATGGGCTCCTTCCTCAGCTCCAGGCTTTTGTTTTCCTCCAGTGCTAGGGATTGAACCCAGGGCCTCATGCATGGTCCCAGCCTCCTCTCTCACTTTTAAGAAGTATGGAAATGGCCATTCATGGCCACTGCCATGTTACATGTTTCCAGAGACTGAGTCTCCTACAGTCACGTGTGGCTTACATTCCCAAAGTCACCTATGGCCCAAAAGGGCCGCTCAAGTGCCAGTCATGCATCTACATTCTATTCAGTGGGAAGGAAGATGGGAAAAGGTCACAGTTCCTTCTTTTAAAGACCCTTTTTTTTTGGGTGGATTTCAGGCTGACCTTGAACTCACAGCAATCCTCTTGCCTCAGTCTGCCGAGTGCTGAGATTACAGGTGTGTACCACCACGTGAACCATCTCTCGAAGCCTTTCCTCTCATGTTCACCTTCTGTCTCCCAGTTGCTCCAAACTCTTCCCTGCCCCTGGTCTCTTTCCACATGTTTCATCTTCCTCCTCACCTCCTGCCCTTTCCTTGGTTCCCATACATCCCACTTATTAGCCCTTGAGGCTCAGGACAAACATTGCCATCTACAAAACTAGCTTAGAGACCCTTTCTAAAATTTGTACACACAACTTGCACATACATCTCATAGACTAACATTTAGTGTAGAGTCACCTGTAGGTGCAAAGGAGGCTGGAAACCTATTGCTGACATTCAGTACAGTATATAATGTGTGAGTACATAGCTTGATAAATGGGTAGCCACAACCAGGTCCAAGACAGAGAAAGACCCCAGTGCCCCACCAGGCTCTCTGTGGCTCCCAGTTTCGAGACCTCTTCTGGGTAACTGCTACCTGACCTCTATCACTGTATGTAGTTTACTTGCTTTGGAACTTGGAAGACATTGCAATATTCTGCATGCAATCCTTTATGTCTGAATCCTTTCCTTCAGCCTTACGTCTGTGAGACTTATCCTCATTGTTGATGCAGCAATAAGTTGTTCCTTTTTCTTTTTCTTTTTTTTTTTTTTGTGGGTACCGGGGGGTCGACCTCAGGACCTCGCGCCAGCAGGCGCCCGTGCCACTGAGTGATATCACCGGCCCCTTTTTCGTATGTGGGTTCCGGGAGTCGAACTCGGGCCCTCGCGCTTGCCAGGCAGGCGCTTAAGCCGCTGAGCCATCTCACCGGCCCTCCTTTTTCTTTTTATATATGGGTACCGGGAGTCGACCTCAGGACATCGCGCTTGTCAGCAGGTGCTTGTGCCGATGAGCGATATCACCAGCCCTTTTTCTCCTTTATGTGGGTACTGGGAGTTGAACTCAGGACCTTGCGCTTGCTGGGCAGGCACTTATGTCACTGAGCTATCTCACCAGCCCAATTTGTTCCTTTTTATTGCTCTGTAGCATTCCACCACTATCTATTCTTTTGTTGATGGACATTTATGTTTTGGGTTTGGACTATTTTTAATGAGCATTCATGTCCATGTATGTTTTGATTTCTCTTGGGTATTTACCTGGGATGAGAATTTCTGGATATGTATTCATTATTCCAAATGGTCGTGTATTTGGTTAAAGTCCATATTATACATTATTATTGAAGGAGAGAACAAATATCGGGGGCTCATAAACAATCTTGTGGTGCTCCACTCTCTCCACAAGGAAGCTGAGCTGTCCTGGTGTCCAGATATGTAGCTGTGTGCAGACTGCTCTGGAACCATCTCTCCAAGCCTTCCCTCTCATGCTCACCTTCTGTCTCCCAGTTGCTCTAAACTCTTCCTTGCCCCTAGTCTCTTTCCACGTGGTTCCTCTTCCTCCTTGCCTCCTGCCCTTTCCTTGGTTCCCATACATCCCACTTATTATCCCTTGAGGCTCAGGACCTGGCTGACTCCCCTACACCCGGCTGGCTCCCCTCTCTCCCAAGTTGGGACTGGCTTTCTCATACCATCTGCTTCTGTGATGTGCCATACCTTGCCAAATCTATGGGCACATTCACCTTGTTAGAATTATTTCATGGTGTCCCTGAATTTAGAATCAGAAGGGTCCTTGGAGGTCCTGCATCCCCATAGGAGCTCATCTAGCCACTTCAAAGATCTGTCATCCCAGTAACTAAGGACAAAGCCCTTGCCCCTCTGTCTTTCAAAGTGTGTGTCAGGCAATGTCCCAACTAATGAGGATTCCAACCATCTGCTTCCTACTTGCTGGCTCAGAGCTGAACACTGCTATGCTGTTTGCATCTTCTTTTCATCCACTCAGCCGCAGCTGGCCTGTGCCATTGCCCCAAGTATACCTTGTTTTCTTAGTTCACATGTCTCTCTGCAGTAACTGCTGTGTTTGGGAAATGTGTCCTCCAAAGGTTCCTGGGCTGAGCTGGGTGTGGTGGTGCATGCCTATAACCCCAGCACTCAGTAGGCTGAGGCAGGAGGATTGCTACAAGTTGGAGGCCAGCCTGGGCTACACATAGTGAGTTCAAGGCCAGCCTGAACTACATAGCAAGACCTTGTCTCAAGAAACCAAAAATAAATAAACAATAAAAAAAATATATTTTTCTAGTAACTAGTGATGTTTTCATGTGTTTATTTGGCATCCATTCTCACATGAAGTTTGTGATCCGTTCTTGATTAATTTTTTAACTGGGAACCAAGGAAAGGGCAGGAGGCAAGGAGGAAGAGGAACCACGTGGAAAGAGACTAGGGGCAGGGAAGAGTTAAGAGTAAAATTAAGTGATTTTATTTTTAAATTTAGATTAATTTTATGCAGGTTATACATTTACAAGGTATGAAAAGACTACATATCTTAAAATGAGAAATGGGATTCCCGTGTCTTGTCCAATTGCACTTTAGACCCACTGCTCAAAGGCAATCATTAATATTTTTTTCTGGGCTGGTCCTTCACATAACATTCATTTCCTACCACTGCTTGGTTGTTAACTTTAGACTTTTCTGCTGGCTTCCTTCCACTGAAGATTAGCTTAGCTTTCTTATACTCTCCCACCCTCCCTACCAACCCCACCTTAATTCCAATACAGTTGCCATAAAACAGTGTTCATTGCTTAGTTACTATGATTATGTACATATTACCTATGGCTAAGCAAAATAGCATATTACATATACTTCTTTCCTTAGTTTTTTCCATCTTATAGTTAATTCATTTTTAAAATTTGTTTGGCTTTGTAAGTGCCAGATATTAAATTATCCCTATATTTGATGAAATTCTATAATCCCTCCCAAATAGTGAACGCTCAGGTGACCTTTGCATGCTAGTTCTTATTTGTGTTTCCCCTCTTGCTTCTTCAGTTCTAGACTGGACCTCTGGGTCTGAAGCCCATCTGCTATTCTGGGATTTCTCTTCACCAGCGTGTCCCTTCAGTTTTCCTGTTTCTGTGACATTGTTTCCTTTCTCCCTTTGGCAGAGCACTTTCCTTGACAGTGTCCTACAGCAGGCTGCATGGGAGGGGATCTTTGCAAGACCTGGCCTGACGGGAGCATCTGCAGTGCCTCCCTGGTGTGGCATTGCAGGTGATTTAGATCATTATCAGATTGGTGGCTGTATGAAACCTGGGTGGAAATCTCTTCTCCTCGCTGCCTTAAAGTCGACACTCACTGCCACATAGCTTTGCTGCAGTTGGTAAGCCTGAAGCTATTCTGATCGCCTGTTTCTCGTGTGTCTTCTTTCTCTTTCTGGAATCTTTAGTGAAGCTGGGGTGGGTAGATTTCAGGCCTGGCTGCCAGCCTTCTGGTAGCAGAGTGGAAGACAGGCTGGAGTTCTAGTTTCACCATAGCTGCCTTGCAGTCACCACTTTGTCTTCAGTGGGGCCTCATGCCCCATCCAGGGTCCTGTGGTTCACTTCTCCAGATGTGCAGTTTAATTTCTGGTTAAATCTGAATTCCAGATGAGTAGCATATAATGTCTTAGGATATACTCCATGTAACATGTGGGATATACTTACACTAAAAACCATCATTTGCTGCTTATCTGAAGTTTACATTTACATTTAGTTGGACATCTTGGTATTATTATTATTATGATTTATTATTTTGGTTTTGAGACAGGTTCAGGCTGGCCTCAAACTCATGGTGAACCTCCTGCCTCTGCCTCCCAAGTGCTGGGGTTACTGTGCAGGCATGTGCCACCACACTGGCCTTATTTTATTTTAAATTAGCTAAATCTGGCATCCTTATCCAGATAGCAACCTCCTTTTTCATGCTAGTAAGGTCAGTCACCCATCTGACAGAGCTGGGGGAGGTGTCAATGTTTAACTACTATAGTGAGTTGGGGTTCCAACCCAGATTTTGTGGCAGCCAGAGTCTTGCATCAGATTAAAGACAGAATCAAGCATTTCAGCCAGGCAGGCACCTATAGACCCAGTGCTTCTGATTTTAACCTCTCCCTATACACCCCTGCCTTCAGAGGCATTTGATTCCTCCAGTTTCTGAGCTTCCCTTCTCTGTGCCTCACTTTTGCAAGCAATCACCAAACAGGAGAACAAAAGGACTTCATATTTACCTGTTTTCAAAATTCTGAAGTTCCTTTGGCGTCTCGCGTATTACTGTCTGTCCTTATTTCTTGGCCTTGTGGGGTTTTTTTTTATTTAAATCTTTTTATTTTTGAATTCTTTTAGTGGAGTGTCCTGAGGAAACCAAATTTGGGGGTAAACTTTTGCTAAAAGACATGAAAATGCAAATCATGTGTCAGAGCTTGGTGAAGTTTTAACAAAGTGAACACAGATAAGCAGCCTCACATAGATGAAGAAGAAAAGCATGGAGCCCCAGATGTCACTGCCTACCTCTCCGAGGAAGCTACTTCTGCCTTCTGGAAAGGTTTTTTTTTTTTTTTTTTTTTTAAAAGGAATCAGATAGTATCTTAAGCTTTCTGGGCTGTGAGTTCTCTGTTGTGACTACTCAGCTGTGCTCTTATAGCACAAAAGCAGCCACAGATGATAGGAAATGAATGGGCTGTGTTTTAATAAAACTTCTTCACAAAGAAAGACAGGTTAGGGTTGTGTCTGCAGGCCTACAACTTTAGCCTTTTTTATGCACCCAGCGCTCTCCCCTAGCCAACTGTGCATGGCAGAGACTAATTCTGGATGGGTGTGGTGTGGGGGTGGGGGCTCCTTTCTTTTACCCAGATTCCATTCATAGAGCAGAGGCTGTGCCTCAGCACAGCACACTGAAAGTCTTGGGTCCCTCTCACCACTGCCCTAACTTATCCACAGAGGGGATGTCCTGTAGGGGAGGAAAGCCAAGGTGACCAGAGGCTGTTACCCCATCCCACATTCTGCCTATACATCAGATTGTTTCTCTGAAAGAAATGACACTGTCCCTGCCCCCAGTTTTTGTATTGTGGTCCAGAGGTTTTGCTCAAGGGAGAAATGGGTCACAGAACTCCAAAGGTCTCCAAAAGAAGCTGACTTTATTGGCAACAGAATGTGGAGTTCAGACCTGAAGGCACTCAAACACAGTGGCAGTTTGGTTGGCACCCAGTGAAAAGGAGACTGGGAGCTCTGTGAGAGCAACATGATAAACACAGCCAGCTAAATAACAGAAGAGAATCAGGGAAGGAAGCAGGTTGACCTCTCCTGGAGTCTGGAGAAAACTGAGGGACTGGCCTTAAAATTCAACTCTGTTGGACTGTGGAGCAATTACAGGCAATTGCTCTGGCAGTTAATGGAAGCTGACATCTAGGTGTGATATCCAGAGGTAGACAGCTAAAACAGAGAGACCTGGGAAAGAAGCAGAAAGAGCTCTGCTGAAAGAACTGTCACCCCAGGCTGCTGTGGGCACACCAGAGGCTGCACCCATGAAAGAGCAATACCAGAAGCTACACACGGGACATTGTCTAGCCAAGTCACTAAACAGATGAATGAGCAAATAAGCACCTATGCAGAATTGTGTATTTTGTGGCCTAACATGCCCACTTTTCGAAACAAATTATGCAACATGGGGAGAAACAGGAAGGTGTGGCCCATACACAGGAAAAATAAAGCAGATAGTTGAGACTGCCTATGAGAAAGCTCAATGTCAGATTTCACACAAGAGATTTTTATTTTTATTTTTATTTATTTATTTTTTTTTTGTGGGTACCGGGGGGTCGACCTCAGGACCTCGCGCGCCAGCAGGCGCCTGTGCCGCTGAGCGATATCACCGGCCCCTTTTTTGTATGTGGGTTCCCGGAGTCGAACTCGGGCCCTCACGCTTGCAAGGCAGGCACTTAAACCGCTGAGCCATCTCACCGGCCCACAAGAGATTTTTAAAGCAGCTATTATAAATATGCTCAAAGAACTAAAAGACCACAATTAAAGAAGTAAAGGAAGATACGGTGACAGTGTTGCATAAAATACCAAATACCAATAAAGCAATATAAATTATGGAAAGAACCAAATGTAAATTCTGGAGATGAGGAGTAGACTAGCTGAAGTAAAAAATTCACTGGAGGGGCTCAGTGGTAGATTTGAATTGGCAGAAGGAACCAGTGAAATTGGTTTTGGATAGTGCTTATGCAATCCTAATAAGAAAGTCATGTGGGATAGAGTTAAGTGCACCAACATAGTGCAATGGGAGTTTCAGGAAAAGTGAGAGAAACTACTCAAAGAAACAATGGTGAAGTTTGATGAAAACCAACATATACATCCAAGAAGCTCAATACACATCATGTAGGATAATCACAAAGAGATCAATACCCAGACAAATCAGAGTGAAAATGTTGAGAGACAAAATAAAAATCCTGAAGGCAGCAAGAGAAAAATTATCTATCACATTCAAGCGACCTCAATAGCTTCTCATCAGAAAACATGGAGTTCACAGACAGTGGGATAAGATAGTCAAAGTACTGGGAAAAAAAGTTTAATTAAGACTCATGCAGCTGGGCATGGTGGTGCATGCCTTTAATCCCAGCAGTATAGGAGGCTGAGGCAAGAGGATTGCAAGTTCAAGTCCAGCCTGGGCAACTCAGTGACTTAGCGAGACCCTCTCTCAAAAACCAAAAAAAGGATGTAGCTCAGTGTGAAGGCTCTGGGTTCAATTTCCTCAGTACCTATAATGTTGAGTGAAATCAGACACACAAGCTTAAATACCATATGGTATGTTTCACTTGAGTAAGGCAAAGTACAAACAACATAATAAAGGATGGATAGAAGGAAACAAGGGGATAGATCTCTTGCAAATGGGAAGGGGTCCAGGAGATGGAGAGAGAGGGGGAAGGGAAGTAAGAATTAAGATATGTCACATACAGGAACCTGATAACCTCGATGAATGTAAACATATGTCATAATAAAAAGAATGAAAATAGGGAAAGGGATTTAGAAGTGGAGGGAGGTGGAAAAGAAAGGGGATTTAAAAAAGAAGCTATATTATGTACATGTACCTACTCCCCAAGATAAATGTAAACTTATGCCCTGAAAACAGACTAATAAAGTTTTCCTTAGTATAAAAAAAAATTTTTTTTAAAGTATATGTAGGCTTGGTGATGTGGCTCATTAGTAGAAAGAAGTGCTTGCCTAGCATCTGTGAGGCCTGGATTCAATTTCCAGCACTATAAAAGGTGGGGTGGGGAGCTGGGGTGTACCTCAGGGGAAGAGCACTTGCCTATCATGCATAAGGCCTTAGGTTTGATCCCCAGTGTTGCAGAAACAGACAAAAAGAATCTTATATGCAGTAAGGCTATTTTTCAAAAGTGAAGCATAAGTTAAGGTAATTATATAACTTATAAAAGGCAATTTAAATGTGTATTCTTAATTGTTTTTTAAAGCTAACATATAAAACAATAAGTTTATAATTATTTTGTGGGTTCTGTACCACTTAGAAATGTAATATGCTGGAAACAGTAGCAAAAAGAAGGTTGGGGGACAAATATTGGAGTACAAAAATGATACTAGTTAGTAACTCAAATCCACAGGAACAAATGAAGAGAAACTGAAATGATAAGGATGTTAGTATAACAAACTTTACAATATATATATATAGGTGCTCTCTTTTTTTCCTTTCAGATGTACAATTATATGTATTTGTATCGCAGTTGTATAAAATTAATAAAATCATTAATTTGAAAACATACAATTGTATAAAACAGTAATAGACATCTATAGTTATGTTTCTGAAGTGTGGATGCAATAGGTATAATAGTAATAGCATAAAAGGGGAAAGAGGGCCGGTGAGATGGCTCAGCGGCGTAAGCGCCTGCCTTGCAAGCGCGAGGGCCCGAGTTCGACTCCCGGATCCCACATACGAAAAAGGGGCCGGTGATATCGCTCAGTGGCACGGGTGCCTGTTGGCGCGCGAGGTCCTGAGGTCGTCCCCCTGGTACCCACCAAAAAAAAAAAAAAAAAAAAAAAAAAAAAGGGAAAGAGGGAATAGAGAACCATGGGTACATTTCTAAATCACTGGAAGTAGAAGTCTGAAGTAGATTTTGATAAGATGTAGATGGTGAACTTCCAAAATTGTTACACAGATTTAATGCAATCCCAATCAAAATACCAATAGCATACCTCAAGATCTAGAGAAAATAATCCTAAAATTTATTTGGAACCAGAAGAGACCTAGAATAGCAAAAGCAATCCTGGGCAACAAAGGCAAGGCAAGCGGCACTGCAATCTCTGACCTGAAATTATACTACAAAGCCACTGTGAGAAAAACAGCATGGTACTAGGAAAAACAAACAAACCAACAACAACAACAAAACAGACCCGAGGATCAACGGAACAGAATAGAAGAGGTAGAACAACTGCAAACACACTCAGCTACCTTATCTTTGACAAAGGGGCCAAACAACCTTCACTGGTAGAAAGATAGCCTCTATCATAAATGGTGCTGGGAAAACTGGCTTTCCTCATGCTGAAGATTAAACCTAGACCCATATCTCTCATGCACTAAACTAAAATTGAAATGGATCTAAGATCTAAATATTAAAACAGAAACACTTAATCTGCTGGAAGATAAAATAGGTAAAACTCTTGAAGACATATGGAATGGCTTGTGTCTCGATGTCCACCCAAAGCCTCATGCAGTCATAGGTGAGGCTTTTTCAGAGGTGGCTGGGTCTAGAAGGTGTCATGCTGGGATGAAGGGTGTGTGATTACTAAATTAGTCCACTGATTGTTTTGGCACCCGCCCTAAACTGGGTAGCAAGCTGCTATTGTCAGTTGCTTGCTTTTGTTGTCTTCTGCCTGCCATGAACTGTTTCTCCTCTGTGATTCCTCTCTGCCGTGCCACCCTGCCTTGGAACCAGCCGACAATGAACTGAAACCTCTGCAAATTCTGAGCTAAATAAACCCTTCCTCCTTTAACTTTGGGTGTTGGGTATTTTGTCTCAGCAATGAGAAAAGTAACTAGGACAACATAGGTGTAGGCAAAGACTTTATAAATAAAACCCTGATTGCACAGTAAATATTACAAAGAATCAACAAGTGGGATCTCATCATATTAGAAAGCTTTTGCACAGCAAAAGAAACCACCAACAGAGTGAAGAGACAACCACAGAATGAGAAAAATTTTTTATCAGCTATTCCTCAGACAAAGGACTAATATCTAGAATATATAAAAAACTAAAAAAAAAAAAATCAGATCCCCCAAATTTAAAGACCCCATCCAAAAATGGGCATCTGAGATGAATATACACTTCTCGGATAAAGAAGTACAAACAGCAAATAAATATATGAAAAAATGTTCAACATCACTGGTAATTCACGAGATGCAAATTAAAACAACACAGATTCCATCTCACCCCGGAAAGAATGGCTGTTATCAAGAAATCAACCAATAACAAATGCTGGCGAGGCTGTGGGGAAAAAGGAACCCTTCTCCAATGTTGGTGAGAGTGTAGGCTGTTGCAACCACTGTGGAAATCAGTGTGGAGATTCCTCAAAAAACTGGGACTAGAGATTCCATTTGACTCAGCTATTCCCTTTTTTGGTATCTTCCTGAAAGAATTAAAAGCATCATACCACAGCAATATACGCACAGCAAAGTTTATAGCAGTACAGCTTGTAATAGCCAAATCTTGGAAACAGCCCAGATGCCCATCATTGGTTAATAGATAAAGATGTGGGTTTTTATGCAATGGAGTACTACTCTGCCATAAAAAAGATAAGCTCAAGACATTTTTAGGTAAAAGGATACACCTTCAGACCATACTCTTTAGTGAAATAAATTGGACACACATGTAAATACCACATTGTTTTTCTGGTGTGAGTAACCGGAAGTGTAAATAAGGACCAAAGTGTATGATATTGTGAAATGGGAAGAAAATGTTCAAATGGGGTGGGGGGAGGAAAGAAAGGAAAAGTAAGAAAAAATGAGAAAAGGAAAAAATGGAAACAAAGCTATTGTGAATGGGGAGGGGAATGGAGAAAAAAAACCAAGTTATATCATGTACAGGTACAAATTCTCTAGGATGAACGTGAATATTACGTATATCTAAAATGTACCAAGAAAATCTGATTGGAAAAAAAAAAAAACCCAGATAGTGAAATCATCTGTCCTAAGGGCCCCAAGGCCGAGGTTGTGGACTTTGTTACCCAGGGACATTAGCTCGTGTGGGGGGATAAGGACACCACGGAGACCTCGCTTGGCACAAATGGGAAGGTTGTAGAGGAACAGAAAAGAAAATTGTTTCTTTTTTTTTTTTTTTAATGTGGGTACCGGGAGTCGACCTCAGGACCTCATGCTTGCCAGCAAGCGCTAGTGCCACTGAGCGATATCACCGGCCCTTTTCTTTCCTTTATGTGGGTTCCAGGAGTCGAACTCAGGACCTCGAGCTTGCCGGGCAGGTGCGTGTGCCGCTGAGCCATCTCACCGGCCCAGAAAATTGTTTCTTCATGAGAGGATTGGTGAGCTTTTACTGGGGCTCCACCTAACACAGTTGGGTCGAGCCAGGAGGGACAAACCCACCTGGTGGGAACTCTGGTTTGGCTGCTTCACTGCCCCCCACCCCTGGTTTAAGGCTGTCTGATCCAGGCTGGAGTCGCCAGGGTTCGCATAGCTCTTCACCTGGAAGGGCAGGCACTCATTTCCTTCCTTTCTCCTACCTTGTGTGACTGTTCATTGTGGTGTCTGCTTGAATGGATTAAGAACCACAGTGAATTAGAGGGACGTGGTTCTGGGTGTGTCAGGGGAGAAGGAAGTCAGCCCTTTTCTTTCTTGGAGGAGCTCCAGTCTTTGCCATTGTCTTTGGAGGTTCCTTCAAGCCTCCAAAACAGACTCACGCTAGAGTCTGCAGTGAACTCCAGGCCTTTGATTTTTTTTTTTTTTGGTACCAGGAATCAAACTCAGGCCCTTGTGTTTGCCAGGCAGGCGCTGTGCCACTGAGCTATATCCCCAGCCCCAGGCTTTTGATTTTTGACTGGATTCTCTGACTCTCTAGCGTGCTGGTGTCTTTTCTGCATTCTTCCACCTTGACTCTGCAGGCAGCCATCGTCAGCCTACTTAGTACTATAAGTCCTTTGATGCATATTTTATGTTAAATCTGTTCCTCTAGTGAACCCTGATATGCCTTACTATTCTCTAACAGACAAATAAACTAAAATTCAGACATTTTGCATAAATGGTATCATATGGAATTTATAATTCTGCAACTTGCTAGTTTTCATTCACCTTTATGTTTCTGAGACACAGTCACACAGATGTGCTGGTTTGTTAATTGCCCTTGGAATTCTGTTGGATAAACACACTAGAAGTCCCTCGCTGTTCTGTTGGGGACGTTGAGGTTATTCTCTTCCACCCTCCCCCGGCCCTCTCTAAAGAGCATCGCCGCCAACATTCTCATGTGCCTGGGCCAAGGGTCCCTGGGGCTGCACCCAGGAGCATGGAAGGGTGTTTTTGCCTGTGACTTATTAAGTCCAGTAGTGCCAAATGTGTTCCCAAACACTGGCACCGGAGTGCATCAAATAGCAGCGCACCTCCGTCAAGGCCTCACTGAGACGGTCCTGTTTTTGCAACAGAGGGGTGGGAAGTTATTTTCTCATGGCTGGAACTTGCTCTTCCCCAAATCCTAATGAAGCTGAGCATCTTCCCTCCGGTTTCTTGGCCATTCCAGCTTCCCTTTCTGTGAAATGAGCTCATACCCGTGCCCCGTTTTCTCTGCTTTTTCCCCCTTATGAATTTGTAGACATTCATCATGTTCCCTGTGTCTAGATGGTGTGGAAGGGACATTTTCACTCCTGTTCTTGCTTCTCTTGACCTCAGCTGTCCAGGCTGTGTCACAGGCAAGTAGGCTTGCTGGCTTTTGGTGGAGAGGAGCACTGTCCTTTGCCTCCTTGCAGGACGGAGGCTCTCTCCAGCCACAAGGGGGAGGAACTGCTCCACTGAGCAGTGCTCACTGCATTATCAACTCAGGGTGCTGTGTGCCCAGGGAAAGCCATGCCAGGAGAGCGGGCCTGGGTAGTTGTCACAGGAAGGGGGGCAGTCTGGACAGCAGGGCTTTAGCATCAGGATAAAGGGCTATAGGAGCATTGCTCGGGCAGAATAAGACCCCAGATGGTGGTGGGGAAGGTGTGGCAATGAATGATGTGGACTGTGCCCTCAGCCTGCCTAGACCTGACATGCTGAGCAGCCTTCCTGGGGTGCAGCCATCTCAGGTGTCCAGTGGGGACAATAATTCCTTACTGGATCTCCATGCCAGGGTCCAAGTCCATATTCCAGGGGTTGATGGGCTTTCATTCTCCAGCCTTCCTAGTTTTGATGAGCCCAAGAGTGCTCTTGGCAGCACAACTGTTCCTCCCAGAGCCTGATGTAATTAATGTGTTCTTTGGCTCTTGTCTGACCTGCAGCTGCTGCAGGGTTGTTATTGGCTGGCGCCTGGCCTGGGGGAACCAGCCGAGTGTAAACCCTGGGCTCTGAGCAGAGAGCCAGGCTTTGGGGCAGGGAGCTGCAGGTTCCCCAGCCACCAGTCAGGATGCTGCCAGGTCACCCGCTCACATAGGCTCCCAGGCTAGAGGGACACTGTACTTGTGGATGGTGCAGGCTCTGCTATTAGTTGAGCTGGGTGAGAGTCCCAGCAGCCAAGTGCTTCCAGCCCCTTGACCTTGGACCTGTGGCTGGTTTCCCATTTCTAAAATGTGGAGATCATGGTAGCATCCACCTCCTGCAGGGCTGGGCAGGTTGTGAGGAGGGTGGTGTGCAGGGAGCACTGGGCACAGGGCCTGGGGTGGGGCTGGCAGATGTAACTGTTGCTGTTGTTAAAGATACAGAGAAACTGTTGCTGTTATTAAAGATACAGACACATACACACATACACAGCAGACATTGCTAAGCCTAAAAAGATGTCTTTTCTGTCAGATTACATGTGTGCTTGGTGTGATTGCTACATAGAGTATGTGAAAAAACTGGCCTCCTATCACTGTCTCCTGTCTCAGCTCAACCAGCCTTGGCAGTGCATGCTGTGCTAGCATCTTAGGAAACTTACCACCCCCTCCTACAGAAGCACACTTCTGCACACACATACATACCCACGTATGCACACCCTTAGGAACCCATATGCACACCCGTACACACCCATACACACAGACATGTGCATGCAAGTGCACAACCATATACATACACACCCATGAACACATACACATGTGCACACCCATATACATACATGCATATCCATAGACACACATACACACTTGTGCACACCCATGTACACACATACAACCCCATAGACACATAGCACATGCATACCCATATATACACATGCACACATATACACTCATATATATGCACACACAATATACTTATATACTTATATGCACAACACAGCCATATTCTCATCCATATACATGTGTACATACATGCACACACATGTGCCCATAGACAGACACATGCACACACTTGTATGCACATAGAAGCATATTCACATATATACAGACATACCATGTGCACACATAGACACACACAAATCATATACACACATACCCATAGACAAAATAAACACACACTCACAAAGGAGAAAAAATTAAAAACGAACTTTCTTGCCAACCCAGAACACCTCTGCACAGAGGTAGAAGAGAAAGAGGACAATTTTGTTATTGTGCAAGCCTTGGACTAGATTGCAGCACGCTATATGAAACAGCTCATACTTCAGAGCCCGGCAGACACGTCCATCCACACATGCTCCATTTCTAACTTCTGTTCTCTCACAAGCAAGAAGTCGCTCACTCCTGGGAAGAAGGGAGGCAGGGTCCTCTGGATGTGTTCAAGTCAGAGGGGGCTCCTGGGCCTCCACAGAGACAGTCCTGGAGTGCAAAACTGGCCAGAGGCTCGGTTAGATTTTAAGCAAGATTCACACCCTGTGAGTGAGATGGAGATAGATTTACCATGTCAGGTATACTAAAAACGCCACAGGGAGGCATCCTCAGTCCCTTTGTATGTCAGAGAAGATGCAAACTTTTTTTTGGTACCGGGAATTGAACTCAGGACCTTGCGCTTGTCAGGCAGGCGCTATGCCACTGAGCTATATCCCTGGCCCAACTTTCTTTTTATAGCTTTGTAAAACACACATCCATACACATTCATTCAAACATAATGCACAAATACGTATGAATCCATCCACCCACACACATGTACATCAAATGGGACCACTGTAAGTTTTATCCATTCACCTCTTTTTGGGCATTTGGATTGTTTTGAGAGTTTGGCTGTTATGAATAAAGCTGTTCTGAACATTCAGAGCATCCCATGCTGCCATTGCCCAGCAGCAGAATGGCTGGGCCATGTGGTCAGCATGGTAGATGTGCCGCCTTACCATGACTCCAAAACAACAAGGCCCATCAAACACAGGCTGAAACCTCCAAAACTGAGCTAAAACAAACCTTTCCTCCTTGTAAATTGATTTATTTCAGCCATTTGTTACAGTAAGGGAAAACTGACTAACATGGTATCTTTTGCTCAGAATTACTTGCATTCTTATTATTGGCTATTAAAAGTTTTTATACAATCTGGATACATGCCCTTTGACATGTATGATGTGTATGAGAAATATTTTCTTCCAATCTGTGTCTTATGTTTCCGTCTTTCCTTCCTCCCTCCCTCCCTTTCTTCCTTTCTTCTGCACTGGATATTAAACCCATGGCCTGGAACATGCTAGGCAAGTGTTGTATCACTGACCCACAACCCAGGCCCTTATTTTCTTAAGAGTATCTTTTTTTTTTTTTTTTTTTTTTTTATGTGGGTACCAGGAGTCGACCTTAGGACCTCGCGCTTGCCGGGCAGGTGCTTATGCCGCTGAGCTATCTCACTGGGCCCCTTAAGAGTATCTTTTGAAGAGCAGAAGTTTTTAACTTTAATGAAGTGCATTTCGTCTAAGTTTCTTTTATGATTGGTGCATTTTCCATCCTGTCTTAAGAAATCCTAGTCTAATGCTACAGAGGTCTTTTCTCATGTTTTCTTTTGGCAGTTTTATAGTTGAGCTCTCCTGTTCACACCTCTGATCCATTTTGAGTTATTTGCATGTATGTGGAGAGAAAAAAGGTCGTGGATCACTTTTTCCTGTTCCATTTCCATTTCCAGTTGTTCTGGAAATGAATGCTGAGGGGCTGCCCTTTCTGTGTGGGAGCACCGTGAGCCATTGTTGGGGATCAGCTGTGTGGGTCTGTTTCAGGGCCTCTAATCCTTGACACGTGTCCCATGCCTGTGTCACGCCTTTTCCTCATGGGCTTCCTTGTGGCAGGCAGTGCATTTCTTGTGGATCAGTATGACATTTCTAGGCTCGTCTTGCTTGCACACAGCGAGGGAGAGTGGTCTCTCTTCTGGGGTTGGTTCATGGTTCAGTCTCATTCCATGGCGCAGCCTCTACTTGATGCCTTGGGTGTTCCCAGGCCTTTCCTCCCTGGCTGGTCTCCCACCCCTGTGTGACCCCTGCAGGTTTTCCATTTACAGCTCCCAGGGCTTCTTTGTCCAGGGCCATGTGGGTCAGCATTAGCCACAGAGCTATGCAGGCCATTTGTGTGGCACCTGTTCTGTGCCCTGCAAGTCCCAGATCCTTGGCCTCTCTGGAGCCGGTCCTCTGCTGTGCTCTGTCTGGGTCCCACCTGTCACTGCAGCAGGGACCTGGGCAGCCAGAATACCATCTCATTTGTTTCCCTTTTGCCATGGTTTGAATGTTTTGCCCCTTCCAAAACTTATGCTGGAGTTTAATCCTCAGTGTGTGGTATTGTAATCGCGTAATCTGGATCCATGGCTCACAAAGTTGAAGAATGAAGTTGAGAACAAAGAAAGGAGTTAATTAAGAAGAGAGGAACAGTTCCCAAGAGTCAGGAGGGGACTCAAAAGTGGGTTTCTGTGGGGACTCTTTGTCTAGGAGTTTTTATACCAAAAAATGACCAGGCTCAGGCTGCTCCGAGTCAAACTAAGGTCCACCTAGAGGACTAAACCCAGCTTGTCTTCTCATCTGTCTCTGAGGAGCTGAGGCACGTAGCAAGTGTGTGTTTGCATCCTACCCAAGTGGTTCATTGAAAGAACAACATGAGAAGGCAAAAATGTTTTCCTGACAGGCAGGAGCATCCCTCACCTTGCTTGTTACATCCCTGGACTTCATTGTCTGCCTGGGTCTTGTTAGCTGGGACCTCAGGTCCTGCTTATCTGACTGAGATCTGGTCATCCCAGCTATCCTGCTCCTGGTCCCTCTGCCTAACTTGCCTGTCTATAATAGTATTAATAGGGTGGAAACTTAAACACTGTAGTGTTTAGAGGTTGGGCCTTTGGGAAGTGATTGGGATTAAAGTCATCAGGTGGCTTTTTAGGAAGAGAGACACCCCTGTAATCCTAGTACTCTGGAGCCTGAGGCAGGAGGATCTCTGTAAGTTCAAGGCCAGCCTGAATTACATATTGAGATCTTGTCTCACCCTACGCCCTCCCCCAAGAGGGACAGAGACCAGAAGATGCACCCACACACTCGTGCCCTCTGTCCTGCCATGTGATGCCCTGCGCTGCCTGCCCGAGGTCTCTGCTAGCCAGGAGGCCAGCACTGTGGGCTCCCAGAACTTCCTAGAACCAGGAACCAAGATGGAGCTATATTCTTGATAGCTTAGCCAGTCTGTGGCATTGTGTCATTAGCAACAGAAAACAGGCAAATACACCTGCTCTCAAGGACCACAGTCTGGACACTGCCTGTTGGCCAATGTCTGAAAACAGCTGTTTCAGAGAATTTTTCCAGTTTCTGAGCATTGGCAGTGGAAGGCAAGGCTGGTCCAGGGACTCCCACATGGCTAGAGGCAGGGGCTCCCCCTCATTATAAAGCTCATGTGAAGGAAGCACCTGTGTTTTCCTTTTCTTGCAGTCCTGGGGAGGAACCCAGGGCCTTGTTGTGTGCTAGGTTAAGTGTGCTACCCCTGAGCTGCACCCAGCCCTTATTTTGCGACAGGATTATGCTAAGTTGCCAAGGCTGGCCTTGAACTCACAGTCTTCTTCCTTAGTCCACTGGTAGCTGGTATTATAGGTGTGCACCACAGCGCCAGCTGTGGTCTTCTCTTTTATTCAGACTTTTAAAATCGAGACTATATGCTGAATTTCTTAAAATCTCTTTTTGCCATATGTTGGGCTGATCAAATGATTTTTTCAATCTGTTGATATGGCGTTTTACAATATTAGAAGAGCTAAAATTTGAATCCCCCTCCTTAGTTGTAGACACATTTCATCTCGGTTGCCTATTTGATCTGCAAAGTGATCCTTACAATGGCATTATTTTTAGGGTCCCAGTGGATATCGCCATGCCTCCTCCAGGGAAGAGGACGCGGCTTCCTTGGGCACAGGTAGGGAGCATTGTGGGAGGCTCGGGTGGCCAACTACAGAGCCGTACTCCCCTTCCTGGGCACCCCAGGGCAGCTTCCCCAGCCCATCTTGGGGACATTGGTGTCCAAAGTGGATCAGGCCACTTCCAGCCCCAGGAGACTTCCCCTTGGGGTCAGCCCCAGGGCTCTCAGGTCAGGCCTGAGTCCTCATTCCTATGGTGTGAGGGCTCAAGTGGCCTTTACCTTGGAGTTTGTTTAAGACCCAGGAAAGCTATGGGACCCCAGAGCCATGGGTATTGGGGGTCCTGGGGAAGGCAGGGTATCCTCCTGCCGAGAGCCTGGGCATCTCAGAGTGAGACAGATGGGAAGCACCTAACTCTCTTATTTTTCCCTGTGCCAGCTGGAGGGGGGATTACAGGTGTCTACCTCTTCTTATAAAGCTACCTGATGAGTTTAATCTCAATCACTTCCTGGAAGCCAGCGCTCCTCTCCCCTGCCCCTCCCTTTGCTCCTCCTCACCCCTTCCAATGGATGGGGACAGTTTGCTTCAGTGTCCTCCCTGGCTATTAAATCTCGACTCCAACATGAGTGCAGTATGACAGGCTGTGTGCTGCCCCTCAGTCCTTCCTGCCACTCCAGACACTGCTGTTGCCTTTGTGAAGAAGGGAGGGGAACCCCTGGAGTGGCTTAGGTCAGGAGGCAGGGAATCTGGGCCCCTTATTTGCATCCCCAGCATTCACAGCAAGCTTTCAGCCCTACCCCTCATTGCCACAGGCCTGCAGGTCCTATATAAGCAGCATCCCCAGCCACTTTTCAGGTTTAGTCTAGGAGGGCTCCCTCGCCTGCCTGGAGCCCAGGTCCTCTTAAAATAAAGACTCGCTTTGGTGCTCCTGTAAACCTGTTTGTGATTTATTTCTCAGGTAGCGTGGGGTGCAAAAGTCCTATAAATCTACTTGGGATTTTTATCCTGAGTTGTTTCAAAAGAAAGAGCAATAAATACTCACAGCTGTTAACACCAAAGAGCTCCAGAGACTGCAGTCAGTGAAGATCAGTGGCAAAGACCCAGTGCCTAACAGAGTCACCTTATGGTGCCCAGCACAAGGTGGCATTGGATGGCAACAACTAGCAGTGGCAGTGACCAGCAGCTGGCTGGGTCAACTGTGGGCATCCAGCATTACCTGGTGTCACCTGGTGACATCAGGACTGCTAGCAGAGCTGTACTTTGCTGATTCATAATTTCTGAATTGAGCAAAAGAACCCTAGGCTGATGGGCAACAAGAGGGGCAGTCTCCCTGGAGCAGAGCTCCTCCCTGACTTGCAGAATCTCCCGGGAAACACATCAGCCAAAGAGGTACTCGTATTGTGGTAAAATAAATATCACAAAACGCTGATCATCGAGCCATGTTAAATGCACATTTCCGTGGCATCAAGCACTTCCACTTTGCAAATCTGAAGCCCTATCTCCATAAAACACCACATTTCCCCTCTCCAGCCCCTGGCTGCCCACTCTACTTTCTGTCTCTCTGAGTTTGACTGTCCTAGATAACTCATATTAGTGGAATCATACGGTATTTGTCTTTTGGTGACTGACATGTTTTTACTGTCTCATCCATGTTGTAGAATTTGTCAGACGTTCTTCCCTTTTTAAGGCTGAATAATATTCTGTTGTATGGATAGACCACATTTTATCCATGTACCCAGTGATGGGCACTTGGGTTGCTTTTACCTTTTGGCTTTTGTGAATAATGCTGCTATGAATATTGGTGCACAGATCTTCTTGAGTCCCTGCATTTAATTCTTTTGAGAATATACCTCAGAAGTAGAACTGCTAAAACATATGGTCATACTATTTTTTTTTTTTTTGCAGTACTCAAGATTGAACCCAGGACCTTCATACTGAGCTACACTCCCACCCCTTTTTATTTTTTATTTTGAGACAGGGTCTTGCTAAGTTGCCCAGGCTGGGTTTGAATTTGTGATTCTCCTATCTCAGCCTCCAAGAGTGCTGGGATTCCAGGCCTAATTTAATTTTTTGAGGAAATGCCAACTGTTTTGCCCAGTGGTGTCACCATTTTACATTCCTACTAGCAGTGTACAAGGGTTCCAATTGCCTTGTGTCCTCATGAACACTTACGTTCTTGTTATTTTATGCTCCTGCAAAAAGAAAAAAAAACCCAGGCAGTTAAAATGGATGCATACTGAAAAGTAAATCTTCTTGCTTCCACCTGCACTCTCCTATGTGTGTGTGTGTGTGTGTGTGTGTGTGTGTGTGTAATACTAGGAGGTTCTGTGTATACACAATCTCATTGGCACATCTATTTCCTGTCTTTTTACACAAATGGCAGCTTCCTGTATAGATTCTTCCTCATCCTGTTTATTATTGGATGGGACAGCAAATCCTGCATTTGGTCCCACAGCTCTGTCTCCTTCCTTGTAGAGAGGCTGCAGATTGTTTGTGGTACAGCTATGGGATCTCCTGTGGGTGGCCCTGAACTTCTTGCCTCTGCTGGCATGTTTTGACGATGGCTTCGTGTACCCGTGGGAGTCTGTCTGCTGGATACATTTGTGGGGACAGAGCTGCTGTGAAAGGCATGTAAAATACATCACGTTGTAAAGTTGTGACTCTGAACTGGCCTCCCCGGGTCCTGTGAGACGAGGCAAGGACTGCTGGCGAGTGAACCAAGTGACATTTGAAATGGGGGAGAAAAAGGCTTCTGGGGCCAGGTGGGTTTCAGGCTTTAAATACAAGAGAAAGGTGGTTGCAAACTGAAGCAAAGATCATTGGGCTTCCTGGACAGAGCTGTTCCTGAAGCCCCAGGATGGATGGGGTCTCCTCGTCCCCCTTCCCTGACCAAAGGTGACAGTGAGTGGGTCTGGCTGTGCAGGGAGTGACCTGGAGAGAAGCAACCTGAGTGGAGGGGCCAGACGTGGACCCGTGGAGTGAACAGCCCCACTCAGTCTGTGTATGGGTCCCTTGTGTGACAACACATCTATATGATCAGTAAGTCACGTTATGGCCAATTAGTTATGTTTCTCTTTTTTCTTTGACCTTTGGCCTTTCCAGCCACATGGGACCCTCTGAGCAGACAGTGTGGGATGGTACTGATGATCAGAGGATGAGGGCTGCTCTTGGGCCCCACACAGCTGGGGACAGGCTGAGGACAGGCCGCTGTGAGCCTGTGTTCTCTGCGTCATGGGAGGATGGGCTCTGTGTTGGCTCGGTTGGTCTCGTGGCTGGCCAGTGTCCCATGAGAGCATCTTTAAGGTCCTATCCAGCCCAGAGAGTCCATTATCTTAGGAAACCTTGAGGTTTAAAAATCCTTTTTAATATATTTTACTTTAATTTTTTTTTTTTTTTTTTTAGTTTTGATGAATGTGTTAATTGTACATACTAATGGGGGTCAGTGCACTATTTCAACACATGCATGTAGCATGCATGGAGGGACGTTGGATTTAATTCATCTTAAATGTCAAATGTTTAGCATTTAATGAATTCATATATGCATAGAAAAAATTCCAAAAAGCTAGTAATGACATGGTTATCAGCCCTACCCCTTCCCCCATCCAGACCTGGTCAACAGAGACAGCTGTGCTGAACATTTTAGATTTTATCTGGCATTTTTGTACATATCCTTTATTTCTAAATAATATGTTCATGCTGCTACTTCTTGGTTTGTCAATCTTTTTTTTTTAGGTGGGTACCGGGGGTCGAACTCAGGACCTCACGCTTGCCAGGCAGGTGCTTATGCCACTGAGCCATCTCATCGGCCCTGGTTTGTTGATCTTAGATGTTACAAGTTGGTTAGCATTTTTTTTTTTTTTTTGTGGGTACTGGGGGTCAACCTCAGGACCTCGCGCGCCAGCAGGTGCCTGTACTGCTGAGCGATATCACCGGCCCTTTTCTTGTGTGTGGGTTCCGGGAGTCGAACTCGGGGCCTCATGCTTGCCAGGCAGGCGCTCACGCTGCTGAGCCATCTCACTGGCCCCAAGCTGGTTAGCTTTTACACACCTTTCCTCCTCCAATCTCCTCAAATAGCTACTTTTCTTTTTTTGGTTATATGATGCTTAGATATTATAATTACATATAATTATTCATTTTAGATCCAAGTGGTATCCTATAATTAAATAATATTTCTTTACACTGTAAACAGTTTTTGATTTCTTTATTAGAGTTATCATTGCCTCGTGTTTTCACTTACACAGTTCTCTCCATTTATACACTTAATTCCTTTCTCTGGTCTAGCATTTCCCCAATTGCTCATCTAGTCTTTCTGGTTGTGCCTTGGGTTTGTGTTAGAAATCTTTCCTGGAGTCCTGCTTTCTCTTTCTTCTACCTTTAATGGATGCTCTCTGGGCCCACAGCAAGTCAGCTGGTCTGAGATTCCTCAACACTGCCATCCTTGTAGGATCCACTGTCTCCTGGTTCCATGTCTCACTTTTCTTGGGTTTACTCCTTCATTCTGCTTGAGCATATCCTTGAAGAAGAGTCTTTTCAGAAGTGCATGGGAGGTAGATGTGGCAGTTCTAAAATATGGCTGCACATTCTTTGGCTTTGCTCTCAGCGAGAGGTAGGTCTTTGCCCTTCCTCTTGAGTCTGAGACTTGTGACTGCTTCTAGTAATACAATGTGGTGGAAGTGATGTCAAGAGATTTCAGAGGATAGGTCACATGCTGCACTTCTTGTGCTGTGCTCGCTGGAACATATGCTCTGAGCTCCGAGGTTCCCCTGTTGGAGAGGCTGTGGGGAGCCTGGCCTTCTAGCCATCTATGCCACCTACCAGGCCTGTGAGTGAGGTGAGGCCTGAATACCACCCAGGACCTCTGTGGGTGACATGTGGAGCTGATGAGTCACCCACTGAGTCATGCCCGAGTTTTTGGCCTACAGAGTCACAAGGTAGAACCAAAGGATCATTGCTGAGTGTGGGTGTAGTTTTTTGCACAACAAAAGACAACAAACAAATGTTTGCTAAATTTTTGGATGCTGAAAAATGCCTCCATTCTGCTCTTTTGCTTAGCAAATAGCAAGACCGGGAATAGGAAAGCAGGTTGAAGGTGAATTTCCTCCAGAATGTTAAAGTATTGCTCCACTGGTCTCCAGAGTGAGTGATGGCTCTTGAGATGTCCAATCCCCCTCTGTCTTTGTCCCTTCCATTGTTGTCCACTCCACCCACTCAAAACCTGAGGGTCTCCACTTCATCTGAAAGTTCTGGAATTTCCCATGAGTTTGTTGTGGGAGATGTCCTTCCATCAGGTGAGCCCCCAGGAAAGCTGCCATCTCTGGGGTCATTTCCTTTCTGTTGTCTCTCTGACCTGTCTTTGGGAACTTCTCCTGGCTGGCTGTTGGGTTTCCTGGATTGATTCTCTAGGTCTTACTCATTTCACTGTCCTGTCTTTTGTTTGTTTGTTTGTTTGTTTGTTTTATATGCAGGCACCAGGAGTCGAACTCAGGACCTTGAGCTTGCCATAGCTTATGCCACCGAGCTGTATCACCAGCCCCACTCTCCTGTCTTTTAGCTTTGCTTTCTGGGCCATTTTCTTACACAGTTGGCTCACATCTCAGAATAATTCTACTTCCACTTTTTTGACTTTATGATGGTGTTATGATTTGGATCTTAAAGGCCCATGTGTTGATGGCTTGGGCATGAGCCTGATCCTGTTGCCAGGTGATGGAACCTTTGGTAGGTGGGGCTTCATGGGAGAAAGTAAGGTCATTTGGGGGTGTGTTCATGAAGGAGGTATTGGGACCCCAACTTCTCTGTCTTCCTCCTGGGTACCATGGGGTGAGAAGATCTGCTTCACACACTCCCTACCACAACATTCTAACCACAGGTCCAAAGGGACAGGGCCAAGTAACTATGGACTAAACCCTCTGAAACCATGAGCCAGAATAAACCTTTCCTCCTTTTAAGTGATTTATCTCAGGTATTTTGTCACAGTGATGGAAATCCAACTAACACAGATGGTGTGCTAGCAGCATGTGTTCAGAGAAAGCATACTTTTAACTTTGGATTTTGATCTCCTCCTGGCTAATGATATGTGTTGTTTCTCCCTGAAGCCAGCTGTGGGCTAACATGAGGATTCTGACCTGTTTAAGTGAGGCAAGGCTAAGCTGGGGTGTTCAGTAGGGGTACTGAATGCATTTTTAACTGACAGTATTTTCAACTCATACTTTATTTTCTCCTCTTCAATTGAAGTTTTAATTTTGGATCTCATTTAAACATTTTTAATATTTATTTTTCTCTGTTCTTGTTACATAATTTGTTTTCTTTTTTGGGATGAGGAAGTATCTTCTTGGAGGGTCAAGCTTATCTTGGGCTCCAGTGTTTTTTGTTTTTTGTTTTGAGACAGGGTTTTGCTGTTATAGGGTAGTTTCTTTAGAAATAGCTTGACAATCAAAAGTATTCCAGGTTCTTCTTGCCTTGAGTAAAGAATTGGACAAGACAGGCCAACAATGGCGCCAAAAGTTTGCATGAAAAGTGTGGCGTGAATGGGTATGGAAGAAACCAGCTCTGCAGAGTGAATTTGGGCTGAACAAAGAGAAAAAGGATAAAAAGGAAAATAAAAGTACACACTACATCTGAGACACTTGGCATGGGCTATCAGAGGAACTCACCATAGAGGATCCCTGTGGCATCTGGTCTTCCTTTGTGCCATGCACATCTGGCGGGAGCTCAAGAGAAGTTCTATATGCGGGATACTCGTGTTGCCCTGAGACCTCGTGATTGACAGGTCCCGCTCGCTTTCCCAGCCAGCTTTGCCATGCCCGACCTCCTATATCATTGCTATGGAGTTCGGGCTGGCCTTGAACTCACTATGTAGCCAGGCTGGCCTCAGTCTTATAGAGATCCTTCTGTCTCAGCCTCCCAAGTGCTGGGAGTACAGGTGTGCACCACCACACCTGGCTCATTGGGCTTCAATTTTACCTGCTGCCAAGTCTCCCATTTTTCTGCTTCAGCCTGTATAGACCTTAACTTGGGGTTGAATTATCATGACTATTACTTTCACTAACTAGTATTTTATGCACTCACTATGGCAACCACTACCTCAAGAGTCTAACACACACTTTCTTATTTCTCATGGTAACCCCATGGTGGCTGCTGTCATTATTCCCACTGTAGTGAGAGAAGTGAGGAATAGAGTGTTTAATTTCTCATAACTAGTAAGGGGCAGGGCCAGTTAAGAACACAGGTGGCTGTGAATCTGATCCTGCAGACTCCAAAAGAAGGAATCCAGAGCTGCCTTTCCTGAGCCCGTAGGCAGAAGAAGCATCTCTCTCCTTTTTTTCTACATTAACCCTTTTGCTGTTTGCCGGTGCCACTTGTGGCTGCAGTGTTTACCCTGAGGTAACTTGGGGATCCATCCTAACCTTACTCCTGAAGTGCGTCTTGCCTTTGTTATTATTTTTGCATCACTCTGGTATATCGATAGTCTTTGGAAACAAAAGACATCATTTTGATTATAGCATTCTGGTTTTAGGAGTGGTCTTTCCATTTACAAAATACAGTAATTCTTGGTTGCTGAAAATTAAATGAACCCTGAGCTGCATTTTTTTCTAACCAGGAAATTCATACTCCTTATTTTGAGATAATAGTCAATTCATCTGCAGCTACAAGAAATAACACAGACAGACCCTATGTAGCCTTTGTTTCCCTGGAAGGGCATCTCTTTTTTTGTTTGTTTTTTGTTTTTTTGGGGGGGAACTGGGAATCAAACTCAGGACCTAGCGCTTGCCAGGCAGGTGCCGTGCTGCTGAGCTATATTCCTGGCCCGTTTTTTTTTTTTTTTTTTTTTTTTTTTAGAGACAGGGTTTCACTATGTAGCGCAACTTGGCTTTGAACTCACTATGTAGCCCAGTCTGGCCTTGAACTTGTGGTGATCCTCCTGCCTCAGACTCTCAAGCGCTGGGATTACAGGGGTGCACTATCACACCTGGTTCTTCTGTGTTTTCTCATGGGCCACTTTCAAAGGGAGCTTGCCTCTGCCTTACAGGCCTTACTGGAGACAGAGTCGACAGGGTCCATAAGGCAGCCTCGGGCTCCAACAGCTGGAGTCTTTCCCAGCGGCCCCCAGGCTTGGAAGCTCTGAGAGCACCCTGGGTTTGTCAGTCAATGCCAAACCCGAGTGCCACCACTCAGCCTGGATGGTGACCTGGTGGCTCCCTCCACCCCGCTTCCTCCTGCTTCCTACTTAGAATGTCCGCTCCCTGCCCCACTCTTCTCTTTCTCCTCCTTCTCTGCTCCCTTCGCCGCCTTCTTTTGTACTGAGGCTTGAACTCACACACTGAATTACACCCCCAGACCTTTCTTTGTTTTTCATTTTGAGACAGGGTCTTGTGAAATCACTAGATTGCCCAAGCTGGGCTGGAACTTGCAAATCTCCTGCCTCAGCCTCTACAGTAGCTGGGAGTAATGCCATGTGACATCCTCCTGTGCCCCAGCTGCCTAGGATCTGGGGCCACCCGCTGCCTGTCTCCTACCTCACAGGCCTGCCTCTGTCTCCCTCTGCTGTCCCCCTCTGGCTGGTCATTCCCTGCTCTGGGGCTGCTTGGCACCCCTAAGGCTCAGGAACCCCTCTCAGATGAAACTCACACGGAGCTGCAGTGTGAAAACCAACATGCAAGCAATCTTTTTTTTTGGTACCGGGAAGTAAACTCAGGACCTTGTGCTTGCCAGGCAGGTACTGTGCCACTGAGCTATACCCCTGGCCCTCAAGCAATCTTTTATAAGTAAAGTTTTATTTTTTAAGTTTGGATCTAAAGCATTTGGTTGTTATAAAGTCAATTGGACAACAGTGCCGCTGTCTGGAACATGCACTGAACTGGGGATGGCGGTGCTGGGGTCTTTGATCACTCCCAGCCGAACTCCTTTCTCATTGTGTTCCCCAGCATCTCAGGGACAGGAAGAAGCCAGTCCAGGACAGAGCCTCAGTCACAGCGACAAGGGCTGTACCACAGGGAAATGGTCCAAATCTGCCCAAGGGAGGAGGCAGCAGCTGTCGTGTTTGGTTATAAATAGGAAAATCGGACAAGAAGCACCCATGCTCACAATAACCACGGGGACAAGAAGCAATCTCTTACGTTAAATTAAAGACAAATTAAGGTCAGAAAGAAAAATTAAATATGGGAAGCTGCTCTTTGGGAACAGGTTTGGGAGCCCCTGCCTCTGGGCACCTGGGGGACACTGGCTGTCCTGGCTTCAGGCAGACGGCATCCGACCTCCCAGATAGTCTATTCTGACATTGTGGATGAGACCTCGCAGGGGACAGCGATGACAGCGCCAGGTCGTGCCTCTCAGTGGGTGACAGACGGGCTCACCACGGGATGTCCACTTAAGGTATCAGGCTGCAGCACCAAGGAAACACTTTTTCTCAGCCCTGAGAAGCCATGCAGACATGCTAACCCTGCTCGTCTGACCCTGAAGTCCAAGTGTCCCCAGAGTCCTGGGTTCGGTTGTGTGTGATTTGTTTTGGGGAACAAGGACGACAGTGATAACAGCAGTGGTGCCTAAAGCATGTTTATTGTTTTAGCACCAAGGCATTTTTCTCTTCACACCAGTGGAGCTGGGACCAGAGTCTCAAACTCAGTGCATCCAGATGTACTGGAAGACATGGGCCAGGGCTCTGTAGCTGGGGACAGGCAGCTCCACCAGGATCATGTCCTGGGGAGGCAGAGGCCCTTGGGGCCTATCCTTGGCCAAGGCTGCCCATGGGCAGGGTGGCAGAGTGTGGCCTCCCTGAGGGAGCAGAGCAGCTCACCCTAACTCAGCTTCCTAGGCATCAGACCAAGCCCTGTGGCTTCAAAACATCACCCTGTTCTGGCACCAGAGATCCATCCCCACACCAGAGGACTTTGGAGACAACCTATTCCGCGCCTCCTGATACCCCCAGAAACTCTTTTCCCACTGGCTCCAGTTCTAGTGGACTTGGCTCTCCTGCCAGTTAGTGGCTGGAACCTGGAACACGGACAGTGGCCACCACAGTCACAGTCTGCGGGAGGAGGACCCGTTGCAGTGTGGGCTTTGTCTCCCCTGGCAAAGCCCGGGAATTTATCACTGCTGCCGAGAGCCACGCTGTGCGGAACTCCTGCAACAGCCACCTGCAGGTGCGCCCTGTGCTTGGGAAAGATGGGTGGAGTAAGTAGAGGATTCCCCACATGGTGTTTCAATGTCACCCCTAAACTATACTTGGTGACTGACTCGCTGTGCTCACCCTGTGACACGGGACAGATTCAAAGGCTGGGCCCAGAGGGCAGCAGGCAGCTGGGGTGTGGCTGCTTGTCCCTGAGGTGCTTTAGCCTGTGGCATTCAGGGCTGGGTAGGGGCAGCCTGCGGAAGTCTGACACGTGGTGCTGACCCTGGGGACTGAGGGCTGCAGAACCGCTGTCCCTATTCTGGGAGGAATTCTCTGCTTGAGGTGCCTGCCAGTGGGGTGTGGACACACAGCCAATGACCAGGCTGCAGCAGGGGGCTATTCTGATGGTGACCTGCAGTGCTGCTAAGATGGGAGCCCCAACAGAGGGAAGACTTCCTTTGCTGTCACTGTTCTGAGAGAATTCTCTTGCTCAAGGGCCATGTCCAAAGCCCTTATCCTTGCAGGAGCTACGTTTAGCTACAACTACTTTTTTTCTGGTCTTGGTAGCAAACGCTGTGCCCAGGCAGTGTGGCCCAGGGGGCTGGGATGTCACATAGGTGCATGGCTTCTCCCCTTGGGACCTTTGAGGATGGCACCCTCTGTTCTTGTTGTTTTTGGGGGGGTTGTTTTGTTTTGTTTTTTTTTATATGCGGGTACCAGGAGTTGAACTCAGGACCTCGCGCTTGTCAGGCAGACGCTTATACTGCTGACCTATATCACCGGCCCTTGTTTTGTTTTTTGAAACAGGGTCTCGCTATGTAATTCAGGCTGGCCTTGAGCTCACCATGTAGCCCAGCTGGCCTCGAACTCATGGTGATCCTCCTGCCTCAGCTTCCTGAGTGCTGGGATGACAGGGGTGAACCACCATGCCCGGCTCACCCTCTGTTTTTGAGTCCCCAGTAGAGTGAGATCCTTCCATCCCTGCACTCTGTAGCCCGCATCATGTTCCTCCCTGGGTGCCACCACCTCTGGCTTCCTCGTGTCCTGTCTGAGAGACCCTGCATCCTCCCTCCCAGCACAGCACAGCGCTCACCCAGGCCACCACACATGCAACACACATGCACCACGGTGGCAGCCATGTTCCGGGACAGTGACAGCTGGCAGCATGGTGTGCTCCACTCCAAGGGCCTGCAGGTGTGCTGACCTCAGTGGTCCCTGCCGTCCTCCACCAGGTCTGAGGGCGGGGGAATGAGGTCTCGGGGGTTCATCCTGGCCACCAGGCAGACGTCATAGCTGTCGTGCATGAGGACGTTGATAGCGACAACATTCCACTGGTTTTCCCAAGGGTCCAGCTCCAGGATTTCTTTGGAGATAACCTCATGGCGATCTGAGATACAGCACAGTAGGGAGACAAAATGTCATGGGGTATCAAGTTCAGAGGCCGTCAGCACTGTGGTAAACCAAGTCCTCTACAAGGTACTAAGCACCAAGAGATAATGAACAAACAAAGGCGTAAAGATACTGTAAGGGGAATACAGAATGTTCCCAACATAAGAAGCTGAGAAAGGGCACATTACTGCTCACACTCAAAAATTTATTCAAGCCAGGCATGGTGGCATATGTCTGTAATGCCCGCACGCTGGGAGGCTGAGGTAGGAGGATCTCAAGTTGGACCCCAGCCTGGGCGACTTAGCAAGACCCTGTCTTAAAAATTTAAAAGACCTGGGAATGTAGCTCAGTATGAAGGCCCTTGGGGGTTCAATCTCCAGTACCAGAAACAAACAGACAAGACCCCAAAACAGAATATGGTTTTGTCTGGGCTATGTATTAAATTTGTAAACCAAATTGGGAAGGGTTAATGGTTTAACAGTCATTCTGATTAGAAGCTTGATATATTTCTCAATTTTGGGAGTTGGGGGTTACTTTATGTCTTTCAATGTAACTTATTTAGAAAATCCTAATGAATATACTATCAGCACTGAAACTGGGAATTAGGTCAGGCCTCTTACCTCAAATCAAAAATTTTGAGTAGTGCTAGATAGAGAAATTTGAACTCAGCAGAAAGATATACCCGAGATTTTCTTTTGCTCTATTTTGAATTCCTTTTTTCTATCTTCTTGAAATGGGTGCTGAGTTCATTTATTTTCATTTTTTAATGTCCTCTCATACATATATTCAAGCCTTTAAACTTCCCTCTGAGTACTGTTCTGCTTTGTAGAAGATTCCTAGTGTGGTTCAGATTTCTCCATAGTTCGCAATTTCAGGCTTGAGTTCTGCTTTAACCCAAGACTTATTTAAAATGACGTTTTAAAATTTCCAACCAAGTGTGTATACAAGTGAATATATGTGTCTTTGACTAGTCTTTCATTGCAAAATTATAATTTAATTGCATTGTGGATAGGGTATGTAGTTTCTATAATTTCTTCTTTGGAAAATATATTCAGATTTTCTTTTGTCCTCATTTATTGTTAATGTATGTGTTCTAGAAAATTTTTTTTTGTGGAGGGGTGGTTTTTTGAGACATGTTCTCACTATGTAGTCCAGGCTGGCCTTGAGTTCATGGTGATCATTCTGCCTCAGTCCACTGAGGGCTGAGATTACAGGCGTGCACTACCAGGCACAGTGACTCTAGAAGTGTTAAAAGGAAGGTATAATTTTGTTTGTTTGGCATAGGCTGTCTAATTCTATGAAATTAAATGTACTAATTATCCTACGGAGCTTTGTCACACCAGGGATATCAGAGGGAACTTTCCAGGATGGGGACCTGTTTTGTCATCTACATTGTCCAATATGCTAACCGTGGCCACACGTGGTGTTGAGTACTGAGCATCGTGTTGGACAGCTCAGCTCTAAGTCTCCTTTTGCTTTAGTTTTACAAATCGTTCTGTCCAGATAGTTTATAAGAGTGGTGCACGTGCCTTTTCATAGACTTGCCCATTTTTTCTCTTTCTTTCTTTCTCTTTTCCTTCCTTCCTTCCTCTCTTTTTTTTGGTTTTTGAGACAGGGTCCCACTATGTAGCCCAGGCTGGCCTTGAACTCAACAAGAGCCTCCTGCCTCAGCCTTCCAAATGCTGGGATGACAGGTGTGTGCCACCACATCCGGCACACTATTTATTTCTTTCTTTTTTTTTTTTTGTGGGTACCGGGGGGTCGACCTCAGGACCTCGTGCACCAGCAGGTGCCCGTGCCTCTGAGCGATATCACCGGCCCCTTTTTCGTATGTGGGATCCGGGAGTCGAACTCGGGCCCTCGCGCTTGCAAGGCAGGCGCTTATGCCGCTGAGCCATCTCACCGGCCCCACACTATTTATTTCTAATGGTTTCTGCTTTCCATAGTTCAAAATTGTGCTGTTAAGTACAAAAGGAGCTGTGCTTATTGTATCAGAGTTCTTTTTTTTTTTTTTTTTTTTGGTACCGGCAATCAAACTCAGGACCTTCCACTTGCGTATCAGGGTTCTTGGGAGCAACAACAGAAACTGATTTGTCTGGTGGAACAAAATGGGGGCTTTTGGGGGATGCCTGGACAGGCCACAGTGCTGCCACTGCCCCTCTACACTGCCACTGGATGTGGCTGCTGTCTGCCTCCCAGGAGACAGTGTGACAGCCTCGGGGGGTGGGCTAGGCATCACATTCCACCAGGAAACAGAGAGGGCATGCCGATGGGTGGCCCAAATCATATCTTCCTATTTGTTCCTGCTACTGAGGTGAAGTAACCATCATTTTCCATGACAGCCTTGGAGTGTGTTTTTCAGCACTGCCAAGCCTGGGCTTTGTTTTTGTTTTATTTTAGTGGATGAAGGCTTCCAGTGTCTTTATTCAAATTAACACAGGCTGGACCTTTCAGATGGCAGAGCCAGTGGGCTTTTCTCCATCCCTGTAACCCCGATGCTCCCTGGAGTTCTCCCTGAGGACTTGCAGAGTTGTGAGTGCATATCGCCTCTTTCCTAGGCATCTCTTATTTACATGGAATGAAATTGCTGCATTAACAGGAAGTGAAGGAGAGACCTGAGAGCCTGGGTCACTGTAATAGGGAGCACACTAGATGACAGACCCTGCATGAGACTCTCAGAACAAGCATGGGCTTATCTTATTCCACCTCTTGGGGTCCTCTCTGCACTCTGCTGAGCTCATGAAGGGGGGTGGGCAGCATTTGCCTTGACCTATTTCTGAGAGTCTGGGGTTCTGGGACATTATCATATTAACCAGGAGAAGAGGCAGGAGGCCGAGCTCTGTGTCAGCTCTTCTCAATTCAGTTAATTTTCCAGGAGTAAACACGCTAGAGGCAGCAGCATTGTAGTCCCTGCAGGAGTCAGGGACTCTGCATGCTGCCACCCCCGCTAGTGAGCGATTTAGAGTATAATTTCCAGTGAAAACAGGCACAGATCTGTTATGCAGAAAAACTCATGTGAGTTTTCGAGGTAAATAACGAGATATCAAAGAAATGATGATGCTGTGGGGAGAAGTTTCTCTCAGGTTCAGAAGATGTGCAGTGGCTTCTTACCAGGAGGACGCTGCAGACACATAACAGGGCACGAGCTCCTTTGGTGCTGGCCTCAGTAAGGTCAGAGATGAATGAGCACACCGTGGGCTGCCAGTGTGCAAGAGCTTTGGGGCTGTGTGTACACCAACCCAAACTGCACCTCGCCTCACCTGTTTTTCTATTTTTATTTCCCTCCATCCCATTTCCTGACCGATTCTAATTTCTATTTTATTGTGTGATATGCTTTAAAAATTTTCTTTTCTCCTTGCTTAGGGTGGAACTCAGGGCCTTATGGATTCATCAGTGCTGTACCACTGAGCTACCCCCCAGCCTTTTTATCTTTTTACTGTGAGACAGGGTCTCACTAAGTAGCCTAGGCTGGCCTTGAACTTGTGAGCCTCCTGTCTCAGCCTCCCAGAAGCAGGGATTCCAGGTGTGAGCCACCCCGCCTGACTGTACTGAGCCTGGAGGCCTCAGTACAGGGATCAAGGGTTGCACAGCAATGTCCCTTCCTTGGCCACCGTTAATTAGTTAACGGGTCACTTTTTCCACCAAATCAAAGAATTGGATGTATAAAATTACTTCTGATCAAGGGATAATGGGCATTCCGTGTACCGGATTGTACACGAACTCCTACTGAGTTTATAAGAAATGCAGACTTGGCTGGGTGTGGTGGTGCATGCCTATAAGCCAGCTCCTCAGGAATTGTGAGTTCAAGGCCAGCCTGGGCTCCACAGGGAACCTGACTCAGGAAGGAAAATGAAAGGAAACAAATGGAATGCGTTTTATACTGAAAGTCACATAGAAGAGTTAAGATAGTAAATGATCTTTTTAAAAAATTAGTTTTTAAAGCAAATATGTTTGTATATTTACTTCTCTTTTTCTTTTCTCTCCTCCCCTCCCCTCCCCTCTCCCAAAGATTTATGCCTCCAGGGCTAAGAGGCAGGTGGGTCAAGACAGAAAAGCAGTGGGCCCTGTCCTTACCCTCTTGGGACAAAATCTCCTGGTCAGAGGGAAGGTACCAGCCTGGTCCCTGCTGCTGTGGCTGCCTGGGATTGCCTGGGGGCAGGGAGTGGGAATTGGATAGAAAATGGAAAAAGAGAGAAAAAAAAGGAAAAAAATTCCCTTCCAGAGTCCCCAATCTCGCTCCTCTGGGCAGGAATGAGGGCTTCTCTCAGCACTCTTTCTGTCCTTACTTGGTGGGAAGGACCAGGTTTCAGGTTGTCTTTGAGTCCAGGCCAGAAGACAGCAAGAAAACCAAACACAGCACTCATTTCTGGTTTGGTGAGCTCTAGGTTCTGACTCCCTGTTCCAGTTGGCCTGCCAGCCTTTGCCGTTTGTGGTTCTCAGACGGCTGCCAGG
This sequence comes from Erethizon dorsatum, assembly GCA_028451465.1. Taxonomy (NCBI): domain Eukaryota; kingdom Metazoa; phylum Chordata; class Mammalia; order Rodentia; family Erethizontidae; genus Erethizon; species Erethizon dorsatum. The sequence continues at coordinate 34,418,112 of CM051831.1, forward strand.
CTTTCAGTCTGGGTGCTGTTGTGCCTGCTCCACCTGACTGGAGCCCAGCACTGCAGCCTGTGTTAGGACCAGGAGCCGGCCACAGTGTGAGTCCAAAGCGATGCTGGAGAGTCCCTCAGGAGAGGAAGAACAGACTTCCGTGGAGGGAAGCTACGCACAAAGGAGCATTGTGCACCATGCACGAGAACAGCAGTCTCTGCCACCCGAGAGGGAAGAGGTTTTGGGGAGATTGAAGTGGAAAAGTAAAATGGTTTTTAAGGGATCTCCTCACACATTGCTTATTCATAGTTACAAAAGAAAAATAATCACACAAAAATTAGATAGTATCTTGATCAGGTCATTAGAATTAACACTGCCAGCCAGGTGTGGCAGTACACACCTGTAATCTCAGCACTCAGGAGGTTGAGTCAGGAGGATGACCTTGAGTTTGAGGCCAGCCTGGGCTACATATCGAGACCCTGTCTCAAAAAATAAGCAAAAAAAGAGGGGCAGATGGACACGATTTGCTCAGATGCTCCATCTTGGGAAGGACACATGTCAGTTCTGTAATACTGGTAGACAGGTAGACATAACCTGAATTGAATCACAAGGAAACATCAGATCGACTTCACAAGGGGAACTATGTTACTCAAAAAAAGGAGACAATAATATTATTTTAACATGTCAAAATTATAAAAGGGCAAAAAATTTGTGTGAAAATGTTCCCTATTTAAGGAAACCGATGAGAATCATCAACAGAGTGCAATACCAGATCCCACACAGGTACAGAAGGAAAAAAATGCTGCATAAAGGACATGATTATGTCATTTGACAAGATGAGAATACCTACAGTAGAATAACTATGGAATCAATATTGAAATTCCTAGAATTGTTAGCGATCTGCTGTCACATGACAGAATGTTTTGATTTGACACACGGAGCATTTAGGCGTGAAGGGCCTGGTGTCAGCCCGACTGGCGTGTGGTTGGAGCAAAACAGTGTATCCTGTGCGGCTGTGCTGTGCATGTGGCCAGAGGGGTGGGCGACTGAGCAGATGTTAGACAATGTGAATGAGATGTTAATCACAGGTGGAGTTGGGTAGCCACTGTAGCATTTTTATTTTTAGATTTTTTGTAAGTTTGAAATTATTTCAAATATGCTTACACAAAAATAAAGCTCTTCTGCATTCTGTTCTCTCATGGCCTCTGTGACATCAATGTTGCGAATGGCAGGAAGCAGTGCCTGGCTTTGCTGCCACTCAAAACCCAGACGCAAGTGACTTCTTTAGCTTTTCCTACCTTGTTACAGATCAGAGAAAATTCTCCCACACTGGCAAACCACTGTTCATCTTTTTCATTTGCAAAAACTTATAAAGTACAGGGACTTATAGATTTTCATGTCAGCTCAGACTGAGCCCCAAACTGAGTGTCTACTCTTGGGGGGATCCTCAGAAAAGGAAGCAAACCCAACGGCAGCAGGGTGAGGCCCAGGTGCAAGGTGACAGGATGACTGCAAGCTAAGATCACCATGTGTTGCACCTCGGCTGAACCCTGCGGTGTTCCTGGGGCCACGTGTCATTTTTAACTCAACATAATAGACCTTTTGTTGAAAGATGGGTGGTTAGGATGAGGTAGAAAAGATTGTCAGCAATGTCACCTGACCCCTCGGAGGCCAGCCAGGTCTCCTCTGTAGTCATTGTCCCAGAACATGCTAACGACATCCATCTGCTACTCTGCCTGAGGATTTTCCCTCAGCCCCACTGGGGCAAACTGGAAGCGCCAGGAAGTTAGTCTGAGGGTAAATGCCTCAGATCCTTCACTGTGTGGGAGGGACCCCTCTGAGCGGGCTCTACACTGTTGCCCGGGCTTCAACCGGATGAGCCCCCACAGCCCACAGTGGTAATCTGTCAGAGACCATACTGGTCTTAGCCAAAGGGCTGAGAAGGAGCAGTAACCTGGTGAAAGACAGGGCAATGGATATTGGTGTATTCTGCGTCTAGATTCAGTAACAGTTAACATCGTGCTTATATATATGCTGTACCCCTTGCCCCACATATACAAAACACACGTACACATTTTATTTTTCTGAAATAAATTAGTTGCAGACATGCCACTTCGTAACCAAAGACTCGCTAGGCTTCTTCTGAGAGATTGTGCCTTTACACAATCACAAAACCATTGTTGTTATGGTTTAGAGCTGGGTGTCCCCCCAAAGCCTCATGTGTTTGGAAGCTGACCACATTGTGAGGGTGCTACACTCATGAGTGGATTGGTCTAACTCACTTGATGTAGGAGGCAGGGCCTGGTTAAGGCTGGCCACTCAGTGTATAACCTGGAAGGGTGTATCTCCCTCCCTGGCTCCTTCTTTCTCTCTTTGCTTCCTGTCCCCTATGACAGGAAGGGGGAAGCTTTTCATCCACCATCCTGCTTCTCCATTGTTGAAGTTAATATGTTAGCCAGCCAACCATGGACTGAGACCATGAGTGACATAAACCTCTCCTCCTTTAAGTTGTGGGTGCTGGGTATTGTGTCTCAGCAAGGAGAAAGTGACTACGACAATTATCACACCTAAGAAAATTTATATTAATTACAAAACAATATATAATAACCTATCTTCTAATTTCTCCAATGATCTCTAAAATGCCCAATATAGCTGTTATTTTCAAACTAGGATCCAATAAGAGTTCATCCATTCTATTTGGTTGTTTTATCACTTTGGTCTTCTTTCACTGACATTAATTTAAGACTGTAGAACAGTTTTTTTTTTTTTTTTTTTTTTTTTGTGGGTACCAGGGGGACGACCTCAGGACCTCGCGTGCCAACAGGCACCTGTGCCACTGAGCGATATCACCGGCCCCTTTTTTGTATGTGGGTTCCGGGAGTCGAACTCGGGCCCTCGCGCTTGCAAGGCAGGCGCTTACGCCGCTGAGCCATCTCACCGGCCCTGTAGAACAGTTTTTTTGTAGAATGTTCTACATTTAAAATTTTATATTTCCTCATAAGGTCATTTATATTGTTACTCTTTCTATAAACTGAGCTAAAATGTGGAGGTTCGATTACACACATGTTAAGCATTTTGGTGGTGGTGGGGAGAAGCTTTCCTCCTGTATCACACAGGAAGCAAATACTGTACAGTTATCCCCTCATTAATGAGGGTTATTTGGATACAGTGGTGAGCATCCAATTTCTCCATTGTTGAAGTTAATATGTGACTTGTTTGGTACTATTTTAGTGCCATTCTAGTATCCTGTTCTTCAGAAGCTTTCAATGAGTGCTTCTAGCATCCATTTATGATTTGTCCTTGAGCTAATCATTAGAGGTGACAACAGGATGATCTTATCTACCCTTCTACCATTTCTTATATATTAATTAGCTGGCTCTTTATTCGTTTCTATCAGTTATGGTCAACTATGATTTTTGATGTTTAAATTATTTTAAATTTTGCCAGAGACTGTCCTTTTAAGCTGGCTTCTCTGTTTTTTAACATGGCTCTTTAAGTCTTTGAGAGTTTACTCTCTTTCTGGAACACAAATGTATCCTATGCTCACCTCGCAGTTTCTGTGCTCCAAACCTGGAGTCAGCTATTTCTCTAGGGGGCATAGCTAATTCTAAGCAGCTGGCTGAGACCGTTGTCCCAATAATGCAGCAACTTTCTTATTTTACTCTCAATGAGCTCCTTGGGGCTGCAACTGAATGTATTTGTATCTGTGTCTTTGGGCTCATCATGGTCTTATCATGTGGCAGGGACGCAACACAGATATGTTGAAGGGTGAACCCTAACAGGCACCAGCCAGCCTGGTGGCTCTCTACCCTGACTATTGTTAGAATAGTCTGAAGACCTCTTAGAAGATACTGATGCCCAGGCTCCATATTGAAATATTATGATTTAATTAATCTATTGGGGAGAGATAGTTTAACCTACTGCTTAAAAATACAGAGTTTTGGGCCAGACTCGGTATCTAGTTTGAATCCCAAATTCAACATTTACCCCCTGAGTGAGCTCTTTAGTGTCTTCAGCTCTGCACCGGTAAAGTAAGGGTGATGATGGTATCTGCCTTCCAGACAGCTGAGGGAATCAAGCTAACCTATGTACAGCACTTGCAACAGCGTCTAGCACTGAATCAACACCAGGGCATTGTCTGCTACATGCGTTAGTGGGAATCCACGAGGTAATGCCCAGTGCATTTTCTCTCCCTGATAGTAATTCAGTCACTCTCTGCTCCCCTTCCACCCTAGACTGGGTCCCAACTGGACCAGAGAGGACAGCAGGGGTTTGAGGGAGGTCTTGCTGAACATGGGGAGGCAGGAAGCCTTTCCAGTTCTGGTTGAAGGAGGGAAAGATGGGGAAGGGCTGAGATTCAGGTGGAAATGTTGCCTGGGTCCTCTAGAAGTCAGCCAAGGACAATAGTGAAATGGCTCTGATGGGTGTGTGTGTGTGTGTGTGTGTGTGTGTGCGTGTGTGAATGAGAGAGAGAGAGAGAACTGTACCCAGAGAGTTACAGGAATACAGGGGAAACAGAGTAAAACCAAGTGGCGGCCTTGTTAGCAGGGTGCGGGCTGTGCCTTCAGCAGCAGCCCTCTTCTTGGTACACAATAATCCTGGGGTGCCCCTGTGCTAGAGAACATGAGAGTAACCTTTGGTGTTCAGTTCACAGGAATCTTTTGCCAATTCCCAAGGCCACAATGCTGCCATCTCTTGGATATTCTCACAGCAGCCAATAGGTTCTTGCCACTAGGTGTCATCCGCCACCAATGTCTTCTGTCTTTGTCTCAAAAAACCTCTCTCTGGAATGAGCCATCTCTGCCTTTTCCACTCAGAGACCCACTTCTAAGCTCTCTCCCTACAGGAAGTTGAGACCCAAAAGCTGACTACTTTTTGGGGAGGAAAGGGGGAAAAGCTGACTCTTTTTCTTTTAAAAACAGCATTATTGACATATAATTCATACATTATAAAGTTTAGTGGTTTTTTTTTTTTGTTTTTTTTTTTTTTAAGACAGGGTCTCACTATGTAGTTCAGGTTGGCCTTGAACTCACTATGTAGCTGAGGCTGGTCTTGAACTCACAGTGATCCTCCTGCCTCAGCCTCCCAAGTGCTGGGATGACAGGGGTGTACCACATGCCCAGCCTTATAAAGTTCTTTTTTTTTTTTTTTTGGTACTGGGTATCGAACTCAGGGCCTCGAGCTTGCCAGGCAGATGCTGTGCCACTGAGCTATATCCCCGCCCCCATAAAACTTTTATTTATCCATTCCGTTGATAAATACTGGAGTTGTCCCACTTTTTTTTTTGCCATTACAGACACTGCTTCTGTGAACATTCATGTACAAGCTTCTGTGTGAACATATATTTAGAATTCTCCTGTGTAGGAGTGGAATTGCTGGGTCACATGGCAACTCTAGGTTTAACCCTATGAGGAAATGCCAGACTGATTTCAATAGCAGCTGTACATTTTCTGTTTTTCCCAGGAGTATATAGGGATTCCAACTTCTCCAATCCTTTTTGACATTTGTGATTATCTAACTCTTTCACTATAGTCATCCTGTTAGGTACAAAGTGTCATCTCATGGTTTTGATTTGCATTTCCTTAATGGCCAATAGTGGTAAGCACTCATTAGAGAAATGTCTATTGAAGTATTTTGCCAATTAAAAAAATGGATTGTCTTTTTATTACTGATCTGTAAGATTTTTCCATATAGTATAGATAAAAGTCTCTTATCAGATACAGGATTTGCAAATATTTTCTCTCATCCTGTTAGTTGTCCTTCCATTTTCTTGATGCTGCCTTTTGAAACACAAAAGTCTTAAATTCTGAGACACAATTTATCTCCATTTTTGTGTATGGGTTCAGGTATACTTAAGAAACCACTGTTTATGGCAAGATCACAAAGATTTATGCCTATATTTTCTTCTAAGAGTTTTATAGTTTTAGCTTTTATGTTTCGGTTTTGGATCCATTTTGAGTTCATTTTTGTACATGGTGTGAGGTAGAGATCCTAACTTCATTCTTTTGCCTGGGGATGTCTAATCATTCCCATGCCATTTGCTGACAAAAGGATCCTTTCCTCATGAGATTGTCTTGGAAACTCTGTTGACAATCAGTTGGCTGTAACTAGAAGGGATTATTTCTGGACTCTCAAGTCTATTCCACTGATCTATATACACTTTATGCTGGTATCACATAGTCTTGGTTATTATAGTTTTGAAGTAAGTTTTGAAATTAGGAAATGTGAATCTTCTAATTTTGTTCTTCTTTGACAAGATTGTTATTAGTTACGCTGGGTCTCTTGCATTTCCATTTAAATTTTATTTATTTATTTATTTATTTATTTATTTTATTTTTTTTTTTTTGTGGGTACCGGGGGGTCGACCTCAGGACCTCGTGCGCCAGCAGGCGCCTGTGCCGCTGAGCGGTATCACCGGCCCCTTTTTCGTATGTGGGATCCGGGAGTCGAACTCGGGCCCTCGCGCTTGCCAGGCAGGCGCTTAAGCCGCTGAGCCATCTCACCGGCCCTCCATTTAAATTTTAATATCAAATTTTATACGTAATGTCTTACTATTTATTTAGGTTTTCAATTTCTTTTAGTAATGTTTGCAGTTTTCAGTGTACAAGGCCTACATCTTTTTGGGAAGAAAATTTATTCCTAAGTATTTTATTCTTTTTGATGCTATTGTAAATGGAATGGTTGCTTAATTTCAATTTTTGATTGTTCATTGCAAGGGTATAAAATATAATTTTTTTGTATATTGGTCTTATGTTCTACAACCTTGCTGAACTATTTACTGGCTCTCATAGCTTTCTTGTAATTTCTTAGTATTTTCTAACCACAAGATTCTGTTAGTCAGACATAGTGGCACATACCTGTAATCCCAGCACTGTGGGAGGCTAAGTCAGAAGGACTGCAAGTTAGAGGCCAGACTGGGCACTATAGCAAAATCCTATCTCAAAATAAAATATAAAAAGGATTGGGGATGTAGCTCGGTGTGAAGGCCCTGAGTTCAATCCCCAGGAAAAAACAAAACAGAACACCCCCCCCAACACACACACACAAAACCCAGATCTTGTCACATGTTATTATTATTATTATTATTATCATTATTATTATGTGGGTACCGGGAGTTGACCTCTGGACCTCACACTTGCCCGCAAGCGCTTGTGCTGCTGAGCAATATCACCAGCCCTTTTTTTTTTCTTTATGTGGGTTCCGGAAGTCGAACTCAGGACCTCGCGCTTGCCAGGCAGGTGCTTATGCCGCTGAGCTATCTCACTGGCCCTGTAATTATTTTTTATTACTTTCCAATCTGGATGCCTTATCTTTTCTTTTTCTTTCCTATTTTCCCTGATTATATCCTCTAGCACAATCCTGAATAAAAGTGACAAGAGTTCTTGATTTTAGGGGAAAAAACTTTTATTCTTTTACCTCTAAGCATGATGTTAGCTGTTGATATTTTCATAGATGCTCTTTATAAGTTTGAGAACTTTATCTTCTATTTCTAGTATGTTGAGTATTTATATAATCAATGGTTGCTGGATTTTGTCAAATCATTTTTTTTTGTATCTATTAAGATGCTCATCTTCTTTTTGGCTTTTATTCTATCAATATGGTAGATTACATCAATTAATTTTCAGATGATGAGCCAACCTTGCATTTCTGAGCTAAATCCCGTTTGGTCATGATATAGTATTATTTTTGTCTGTTGCAGGATTCAGTTTGCTAGTATTTTGTTTAAGATTAAATTAGGAAAAAAATACCATTCACAATAGACCAAGAAAAATTAAATACTTAGGATTAACCTAACCAAGGAAGTGAAAGGCTTCTACAGTGAAAAAACTATAGTACTTTGAAAAGGGAGATCAAATAATACTTCAGAAAATGGAAAGATATTGCCTGTTCCTGGATAGGCGGAACCCATAAAGTCAAAATGGGCATACTTCCAAAACTGATATACAGATTTAATGCAGTCTCAATCAAAATACCAACAGCATTCTTCACAGAACTGGAAAAAGCAATCCTAAAATTTATATGGAACCAGTAGAGACCCAGAATAACCAAAACAATCCTGGGTAGCAAGAGCAAAGCAGGAAGTATCACCATTCCAGATTTGAAGTTATATTACAAAGCTACCGTAAACAAAAACAGCATGGTACTGGCTCCAAACAGACATGTGTATCAATGGAACAGAACAGAGGATACAGAAATAACCCCAGTCACATGCAACCATCTGATCTTTGACAAAGGAGCCAAAAACATACCCTAGAGGAAAGATAGCCAAGTGGTGCTGGAAAACTGGCTCTCCAAATGCAGAAGACTGAATCTAGACCCATATCTTTCAGCATGTATTAAAATAAAATCAAAATGGATCAAAGATTTAAATGTTAAAATGGAAACATTTAATCTGCTGGAAGGTAAAATAGATAAAAATCTTGATGACATAGGCATAGGCAAGGACTTTCTTAACAGAACCCCGGTTGCACAGGAAACAATACCAAGAATTAACAAATGTGGTCATTTCAAATTAAAAAGTCTGCACAGCAAAAGAAATACTTAACAGAGTGAAAAGACAACCTACAGAATGGAAAAAATTTTTTGCCAGCTATTCCTCAGACAGAGGACTAATATTTGGAATATATAAAGAACTCAAAAAGTTAGATCTCCCCCTAAATAAGAGATCCAATCAAAAAAATGGGCAAGCGAAATGAACAGACACTTCCCAGAGGCAGACGTACAGATGGCCAATAAATACATGAAGAAATGCTCAGTGTTGCTGGCCGTTAGAGAAATACAAATTTAAAAACCACTGAGATTCCATTGTACCCCAGAAAGAATGGCTATCATTAAGAAACCAAATAATAATAAATGCTGGTGAGGTTGTGGGAATGTAAACTAGTACACTGTTTGTGGGAATGTAAACCAGTACAACCACTATGGAAATCAGTATGGAGATTCCTCATAAAACTAAAACTAGAAATTCCATTTGACCCAGCTATCCCCCTTCTAGGTATCTACCCCAAAGAGTTAAAGTCATCATATTAGAGTGATCCATGCACATCCATGTTTATAGCAGCACAATTCATAATAGTTAAATCTTGGAAGCAGCCTATGTCCATCAACAGATGAATGGATAAAGAAAATGTGGTATTTACTCATAATGGAGTACTACTCTCTGCCATTAAGAAGGATAAATGAGTCATTTGTAGGAAAATGGATGCACCTTGAGACTATACTGTTAAGTGAAATAAATCAGACACGCAAGCTTCAATATTGCATGGTTTCTCTTAAATGAGAAACCCAAAGTATAAAGAGCAAAATAAAAGAGAGATAATAGGAAGTAGGGAGACAGATCTTTCTCAAATGGGAAGGGAATCAAGAGACAGAGAGTGGGAGGAGACAGGGAGGAAAGGGATGGAAAAAGAATGAAGACGTGTTCTGTCCATGAACCAACTCCACACAGGTAATGTGATCATTGTGTACTGCAAACATGGACTGATAAAAAATAATGAAAAAGAACCCACAGATACGAAGGGCGCACTATGTATCCTTTTGTTTATAACAAACTGTAAATAGCTGACTTGTATGCACATAAATTTTTTTTTTTTTTTGAGACAGGGTCTTGCTATGTAGCCCAGCCTGGCCTCAAACTTGCGGCGATCCTCCTGTGTCAATTTCCTGAGTGCTGAGATTACAGGCTTGCGCCATCACGCCCAGCTTTATGCATATATTTTTAATTGACAAAATGTGTGGCATCGTAGATCTCAAAAGAAGACTCTCACATTTATATTCAGAAAGGATATTGACCTGTTGTTTTCTTTCTGCAACATCCTTCTCTGGCTTTTGGTATCGGGATAACACTGGACTCATACAACAAGTTGTGAAGTGCCCTTTCTTCCACATTTTGTAAGAATTTCGGAAGGCTTGGTGCTATGAGCCCTGGCCTTCTTGAAGCCCAGTGCTGGCTTCCTGAGCTCGTGTTGGTGGTGGAGAACAGACCTTCTGGTGTCTCCCAGGCTTGCCCTTTGCCTGGAGGAAGATAACACATTGCCCACGATGTCTGTGACAGGAAGATGCTGGGAGAACAGTCCAGAGAGAAGGTGGCTGGGATCCCTCCTGAGACACCACACAGACACGAGACCCATGGAGGTTTGATGTCCAGTATGCATCTGCTAATATTTTCCTTAATCCTCTCCTTAGTATTCCTCTATCATATAGACCAGTGGTAGCGAACCTATGGCACATGTGCCACAGCGGGATGTTTGTATCACTGAAAGCTCCGAAATGGTTGCCATCACTGATATAAACCATACTTGAGTGTTTGAAGTAGTTTTTCATCAGTTACCCATTCACATGACTTACTGTCAAATAACTTTGTGAGTTTTAGTCCTTAAAAATGTTGCCCCCATTTACTGCTTCTCTTTCTACCCTGTCTGACTCCTCTAGTCTTGACCACTAGACCTGCTAATAACATTTTTTAAAATACCACTACCACTTCTCGACTTCTCAGACGACGAGGGCTCTGGTTTGAGCACGTCCTCTAATGATTTGTGTGCTGGCAACCTGGTCCCCAGGGCTGTGGCCCTGTTCCTGGGAGGAGGAGGGCCCTTTCAGAGGCAGGGTCTATGGTAATTAGGTCAACGCTGCCCTCAGAAAGGATGGCCGCAGCTCTCAGGGCTCTGGTTGGTTACAGAGAGAGCAGGCTGCTCTAGAACAGCAAGCCTGGCTCCTGCATCCTTCTGGCTTCCTGTCTGGCCATGTGACTTGCCCCTTGTGTGCACTGTCACCTTGATGTCACCTGGCATGGTAGGATGTGGCCAAGGGGACCCCATGGAGGCCAGACAGTTGGGGTCACCTGACCTTGGGTTTTGAGCCTCCAAAACCTGAGCTACACAAATCTCTTTTCTTTATGATCCCCTAGCTTCAGTTATTTTGTTACAGCAACAGAAAACAGACCAAGACAGAGCCACTGAAGACTCAACTCTACGAGAATTGTGGGTTTAGCTTTCCCTCTGGTCCCCACACCTGCCTACTTTCTGTCCCCCCATTTTCCAGTACCGTTAAGGCATAGCTCTGGTTAGCTCAATGCTGCCATCACTGTTATAAATGCTCCTAATTGGTGAGCTCTGTGGCATAATTTTCCCTTCCTGCGTTACTTGCCATTTGCTCTCAAGCTGCTTTTTTTCTGTTAGTTTCCACTGCTCTTCTGCAAATGTGTAACTCTTTTTCAAAACATGAAGATTCAGTCTGTTTCTCTTCTTGAAGACATTGCTCCCACAACCTTTTGATGAGCTCTGCTTTGTACAGGTTGCTCTTCGGACCTGGGCAGCCATCATTTTTGGGTTCTCCCTCGGTGTTCTCCCAGGGATTTTCTTTCTTCCCTATGGTGTTTGGTCCTGTTTCCTGCATTTACTCTTTTGTGCATCACATGCTCATTTTTGGTGAAGCCACTCTCCCAGGCCAGCCTCATGTTCATGGTCCTCCAGCCTCAGTCTCCCCAGTAAAAAGGATATCTTGATAAAAAGGCAAAGGGGAAATAACGTGAGATGTTGCCTGTCTGGAAACACGCCCTAATTGTTTAATAGTTCAGCAGGTATGGTTGTGTAGGTGGAAAATACTTTCTCAAAGTTTTGAAGGAATTTGTTTTATTTTCTTCTCATTTCCAATGTCATAGTTCAGAAGTCTAATTCTGTTTTTTTTTTTTTTAATGTGGGTACCAGGAGTCAACCTCAGGACCTTGCACTTGCCAGCAAGCGCTTGTGCCGCTGAGCTATCTCACAGGTTCAGAAGTCTAATTCTTGGTACTTTGTATGGAGCTTTTTTCTCTCTCTAGAAAGTTTTAGGACTTTTTATTTGTCCCTAATATTCTGTAAGGTCACAGTGATGTGCTTGGTTTGGGTATGTTTTCATCTGTTGTCCTAGGCATTTGGTGTCTGCTTTTGATCTGGTGACTTCATTCTAGGAAATTTTTTTTTTAACTTACTTTACGATGATTTATTTTCCTCCATTTTCTCTATTCTCTCTCTCTCTCTCACATTCTCTCTCTCTCTCTCTCTCTCTATCTATCTATCTCTTTGAAATAGGGTCTCAGAGAGGGCTGGCCTTGAATTCACTATGTAGCCCAGGGTGGCCTAGAACTCATGGTGATCCTCCTGCCTCAGTCTCCCAAGTGCTGGGATTACAGGCACCAGGCCCAGCTGTTTCCTCTGCTCTCTATTGCCAGAGTTCCTATTGTTCAAATCCTGGGCCTTCTGGACTTGATTTCTCTTCTGTCCTTTTACATCTAATTGTTTTTGTTCTGCTTTCTGGGAAGTTGTCCTAGCACAGCAGTCTCTTACCTCCCTGAAGATCCTTCTTCTGGTACAATCTGTTTCCTCTCATTTGCTTTTACTGTTTTGATTTCTGTCTTTTATATACATACATGCTTTGCTCAAACGTCTGGTGACCCTTAGCTGCATGCTTGTTTGTAAGAGTGGATATCACATGACCACACCATGGAAGCTGGTTCTGAGATTTGCTGCAAAGTGATCTGGCTTTGCCTTGTTTTGAGGCTTGGAGGGGTCGGCTGCCCACATCTGGGGTTCCCAGAAGGGAAGAAAGGTGGGGCTGTCAAGAGTCAGTGTGCAGTCTTTCCCTGAATCTCTGTTTTCAGTGCTGGATGCCTGGCCTCAGCTCTTTCCTCCCCTGCAGCTTTCACCCAGGGGAAGGAAGAGCTTGGTCTCACAGAGAGCCTAGGGTGGGGGACAGGCATCTTTTTGTCTTCTGGCTAATCTTCAGTGTCATCTTCATTTCCTCTTCCAGAGTTACCTGTCCTTGGCAACTCCTGAGATTATCTGAGATTCTGTGGTCCAAATTGGATTTCTGCATATTTTCTTTTCTCATTGCCAGTTTCAGTTTAAACCTTCTCAGATCTAGTTAGTTCTACTCATTCATCTGTGCTCCAGCTTCCAAAATTCTGTCCTTGTCCTCTCTCTTCTTCTCTTTGACTAACTGTGCTTATTCCATTACCTGTCATCTTAGGGGGCATGGAGGTAAGATAAAGGTATTAAAGTAAAGATTTTACTTTTTAAAACATTATTTTAATAAAAAACAAATTACTGTATTTATCACATTTATATACTTTCCCATTAAATGTTGACTATATTGAGATTCTATTCCAAATGCCTGCCCATGATATATTTCAATAATTTCAATATTTCATTGAACTGGCTATATTACAAGAGTTGAATTCCTTGGCTGTGGTTTTCTGAGGAGGAAATGGGGCAAACAGGTCCCATTTATTTACTGCCAGGCAAGGAGAGAGGATTCCACGCCCGCTCAGGTGTGAGGGGCATGCTGTTACACAGTCGCTGTACTTTGCATCAACTCCCAGTGACAGTGCATCCCGCGAGTCCCACACAATCTACCCTCCTAGAACCAGATAATTAAAACAGGATTTGGAGGCTCATGTAGTAAATCTTTTTCCCTCTGGCTGAAAGCATTATCAGTCCATTATGGTACCAAGAAAGGAGTTTGGCTCGTAGTGAGTTTATTATACATCCTGGAAAACCTGGGGGATATCAACTTTCTAACTCAATATTATACAAAGATAAGATAAGGAAAAACAGAAAGTCTTTCAGCTCCTGAGACACTCATTCCCACCCATTCCTTGCCGGAAGGCCTGAGGCTACTGCTTCCATTCTCTGCTCTTCCTTTCTGGCCAGAGAAAGTCAAACCCCAGGGGGTGGAGAGGAGTTCATGGGATCAGAGGTGGAGAAGAGCTCTGCTGGATGGGGGCCCGTACCAGCTCCCTCTCCTCACCCCTTCTTAGAGACAGGCCCTGTGCTTGGTAGGTTTCTTGCTACCCTGATGGAATGCAATCTTTACTTGAGCATGGCTGGTGATGCTCAAGATGGAAAAGATGGTGAAAACCTCATTGGAAAGTCTTCTGAAGGACACAGAGAGAAAGTCAAGCTCTTTATTGTACATTTCAAGCACACAGTAGTAAAATAGCAAAAGTAGGTGCCGGGTGTGGTGGTGCATGCCTGTAATCCCAGTCAGTACTCAGAGGCTGAGGCAGGAGGACTGACACAAGTTCAAGGCTAGCCTGGACTACATAGTGAGACCCTGTCTCAAAAAACCAAAAAGAAAAGAGGAAAAAAAAAAGCCCAGCAAAATAGTCTCTAGTACCCAATACCCAGTTTTGACAATTATCAACATTTACCAATATAGTAAAATCTATTCTTGTCCCTTCTTTCATTAAAAAGTTTTGCTAGATACAGTAGTTAAAACAGATTCAAGATGGCATATCATTTTTACCTTAAATACTTCTGAAGAGTCTCTAATTGGTCAGAATTTTCCTTCATTTATATAAAACTACAATACCATTATTATCCCTAGTAAAATTAATAATTCCTTGATAGCATCTGACACCCTGGTCTATATTCAAATTTCCCAGATTATCTGAAAAATATCTTTTTACAGAGGATTTGTTTGAATCAAGAACAAAATAAGGTCTGTTTATCATGCCTGATTTATATGTCTTGGAAGTCTCTTTGAATTAATAATGGAAGCCTTTTTATCATTTTTTATTTCTGGCAGTGCTGGGAATGGAACCCAGGGCCTTGCACAATGCCAAGCAAGCGCTCTACCACTGAGCTGCATCCTTTGCCCCCAAGTCCCTCTCTTGAAGTTACGCATAATTGTGTGCTTATAAAAGGAAGGGAGGCCTGCAGGAGGCTCTGCTCCGCAGACACACCAGCCTTGTTTTTTTATTTATTTTTTTAATGTGGGTACTGAGAGTCGACCTCAGGGCCTCGTGCTTGCCAGCAAACGCTTGTGCCGCTGAGCGCTATCACTGGCCCCTTTTTTTCCTTTATGTGGGTTCTGGGAGTCGAATTTAGGACCTCACACTTGCCAAGTAGGTGCTTATACCGCTGAGCTATCTCACTGGCCCTCGCTGGCCCTTGTTTTTGAGACAGGATCTCTGTTCAGGCTGGTCTTGAACTAATAGCGATCCTCCTGCCCCAGCCTCCTGCCTCATTTCTCCCATTCTCTCGTTTCTATATCCAACTGCTGTGTATTGAGGGTCTGCTGTGTGCAGATGCGTCCTAAACTAGCATCCAAGGAATCCTTCCAACAGGCATATGCCACCACGCCCAGCTACAAGGCCTGTTTTAATCCAGCATTCTTCCAAATGTGAAGTGCCCTCAGGCCTGTGTTGCATGGTATGCACTGGTCTAATGCTTCCGTTAATGAGGTGAGAAACAGTCATTTTTAAAACAACTGCATTCTGACTTATTTACTGATGCAACTAATCGAACTTTGGAGATGTTGGTCTGTCAGATTTATGCATCTCTAAAAACCTCCTTGTTATGTTAAAATTAGGAATCCATACAGTAGAATGCAGTGACAGTCCACTTAGATATGTGGAACCAACCTCAGTATCAAATACATGCACTGGGAATTATTTTAGAAACACTGCCAAGCAATTGACTTCAAGTGGTGGTGGTGGGGTAGTGTGAATGCCTTCAATAAAGACAGAGATATCACCCAGCACTTCTGGTCTTCCTCTGCTCCCATGTGTTCCATCTGTTTTGAAATCCTTCCTTTATTCCTATCCCTCCAAAGCATTTGCCCCCCTGCCTCATTTCTCCCATTCTCTTGTTTCTATATCCAACTGCTGTGTATTGAGGGTCTGCTGTGTGCAGATGTGTCCTAAACTAGCATCCAAGAAATCCTTCCAACAGCTGGGTCATCACTGCACCTGGTGGAGGCAAAGCTCAGGCGCAGAGGTCTGCTGAGCTGCCCACTGAGCCCTAAAAGCCATGCTTTTGCCAGCGCTTGTACTTCACTGGTGAGCAGACCAGTGAAGAGAGGTCAAAATCAACCCCCAGAGAGGTTCCCAAACACTTGGAACTGGCCAGTACCTGCTCCGTGGAATCCCCCGCAGACATAGAGCTTCCCGTCCACTGCCCCTGCACTGGTGGAATTGGTTCGGAGAGAGAGAAGGGGACTTGGCATAGGTGGGCCCTCTCGCCAAAAGTCCCCATCCGGGTTGTAGATCTCCACCACATCAAGGCATTTCCGAACCTGGCCTCTGTCTCGCCCTACACAGCCAATTCCACCTACAGGGAATGGAACACAGACAGATGATCAGGAACCGAAATTCCACCATGGACAGCACCCTCCTCCAGCGGGTTGTAGGAGTGGTTTAAGGGGCTTGGCTTCTCTTTCTTGCCTGATGCTACTTCTAAGATAATTTCTACTGATACCATAGCCAAATTTACTGCTGTTTTTGCTCGGGTTCTCTCTGTGCATCGGTATGAGACTGATTCCACTGTGGGCCTTAGATTCAACACATCTGGTGCTGGTTCGCACAAGGTCAGGCCTGCACCTGACAGTAACCTGCCTTGAACATTGGCCTCACTGCTGATAGTCACCAGTGACCTCGCTGATCTAGCTAGCTAGTGTTGGGTCTCTCCCACCCCTCATCAAGCTAGTCTCCCCTCTCCTCCTCAGTTGCATGAATATTTCCCAATGAGGAAAGGGCTGCTCTTTGTAAGTTTCAGGTTTGGGCTCGAAGGAAGGCCTTAAACTCAAATAGCCAGTGCATCCACATTTTTGGATGATACAGTTCTTCTGACAGATACCCATTAAGTGCCCATTACGTACAAGGCCATGTGCTAAGTGACAAGGAGTTTTAAAAGATGCATAAGGCATGTTTCCTGCCCTTAAGAAATGCACGAGATGGAACAGGTCATGTATGCAAATATAGAACAGAGGATAAAATGACACATAGCTTAAAAGGGATACATATTAGATTCAGAAGTCTAGAGATGGTAGCAAGTAATAATATTTACAGAATTATGACTAAGTACAGCCCTCCTTGAGAAAAGTAAAATTGTATAAGATTTCCCCGTTCACTGTAAGAAAAACCAAAAAAACAACAAAAAAAGTTTGTAGATGATTTTTGTTTTTGTTCTCCCCTCCCAAATCCTACAGTGAAAAAAGTCTTTGTGGTCATCTTTCTGGACCAGAAGGATGACTACTGAGAGTGGTGAATTCCCTGGAAGGAGGGGCATTCCTTTCCCCCTGGACCGCATTCCTTCCAGACGTACAACCTGATTCACATGACTGACAAAAAAGACCGGAAAGTGCTGGCCTCGGCTACACCAGCTCTCTTCCAGGGAGAGGGGTCCCAGAAAAGCCACTGCACATGTGGGGTGGTGGCTGGAGCTGGGTATGTTATTTACAGCAACATCAAAACCAAAACTAGGAAGTACTGTGATCTCATGGCTTTTACTGTACTCGTTGCTTGCTGAGAAATTAATTGCATACTGTCTCATGGCATTTCTCCTCTTACTGCTATTTAACACCCTTTACGTGCATTGCATTAGCCAGATGGTGTTTTATCATCATCTGTTTTCTTCTTTTGCTCACTGGACCCATTCCCCAGTTCTAAGCACAGTGCCTAGCACACTGGTCGTCTGAATGAACAAATGAAGGAATGAGCGAATGAGAAATTTAACTTTCCGTGTGCTTCCCTGTCTATCCAGGTGGGCATACTGTAAGCTCACTGAGGGCAGAGGCCACTTTCAAGGGCACTTTGTTGGTCACAGGGCCTGCCACAGGAGACAGATGGGAGCAGCTTACTTGTGCCCAGTTGGGGCTTATGCCAGACGTCAGAGATGACAAGAAAGGGGTTTGCGGGCCGGTGAGATGGCTCAGTGGCGTAAGCGCCTGCCTTGCAAGCACGAGGGCCCGAGTTCAACTCCCGGAACCCACATACAAAAAAGGGGCCGGTGATATCGCTCAGCGGCACGGGTGCCTGCTGGCGCGCGAGGTCCTGAGGTCGACCCCCCAGTACCCACAAAAAAAAAAAAAAAAAAAAGAAAGGGGTTTGCAGGAAAGCTTTTTTCTGCTTTGTTGATGGAGTCTGGCCTGCTTCCGGTGTCAGTATGAATCCAGGGACTGAGGCTATAAACTCAGGAAGCTCTTAGCTGCTTTCTCTCTCGTCCGACTGGATAAATAATTTAGCCCATTACAACTCCAAGTCTGAGCTGCTGCGTTTTCTAGGAGGGGACACACTGGCTCAGCCAATAGCTCAGCTCTGCTGTTTGCAGGCCACTCTCACTGTGGCACTCTGGCAGCAAGAGGTTTCTTAGCCCAACAAAAAGTGGAATTTTGTGGGACAAGAGGCCTTAGGACTTGGATTTGTCCAGAGCAGCTGAACCCAGCACCCAGCCATAAGGTAAGAATAAGATGATTTAGTTGTCCATTTCTATAAGATCCAGGAGAGATGCGATTGAGCTGTTGTATACACCCAGTTCAGGAAACCAGTAAGTGAGGCAAACAAGTTAAATGCAAGTCATTGGGGGTCAGGCTAGGGCACCTTGAGTGCCAACCTCCTGAATCCAAGTCAGAAGTTCACATAAAAGCCACTTAGAAAAGCTGCCCCTACACAATGCATAAAAAGAATGGGTATTAGTTGCTCGATTTTTTTTTTTGAATAATGAGAGTACTTGTCATTTTTGTTGCTTTGTTACCAAGTGTATTTAATTATAAGGTTCAGCCCTTACTCTACAAAACTAACTTTTCTAATATGTGCCCTTTCTGCCTGATTGGCAGAAAGTTCACACACTTTACTTGAGGGGTGATGTGTGCTTATGGGTTACTCCAACTTTGTTTCTCACCACTAACTCCTGGGAACATTCTCTGTCTCAGGTGTAATTCCACCATCAAACACACTCTGTTAGCAGCAGACTTAATGAGCTTAACCAAGGTGAATCTTGATTAAATAAATAATCAAATAAAGGCATGATCTTTATTAATAAGTCAGCACCAGCACTACAAGAGAAACCTTTTGATGACAGAGATCCTAGGGTAGGATCAGCACATCTGTAGAATGTCAATGAGATACCTCCATATCTTTAATTTATATGCTATCAGAAGCTCCATGCAGGACTTTTCTTTATTCAAAAATAGGCAAATGAATGGAAATTACCCTTGCAAGTCATACACAAATGGACCTCAAATGCAAAATAAAAACCTGGATTATTTTGGGGATGGAATAGGGAGAGATAATTATAGAAGAGGACAATGCCTTCCTTTTTTCATTTTCATTTCTGCAAAGATGAAGACGCCCTCTTGTTGTGTTTGGCTGTGATATTCTTTCCTTTCCGAGGGTTGTGGGAGTCCGCCTCTTCTGGGAGCTGGCGGAGGGCACAGGGGGAGTGGTGCTTCTCTGACAGCCCCCCAGGACTTGCGTCCCAGTCACCCTGGAATACGATTGGCCTGGCTCCAATGCCCTTCGACCCCGGGGCTGCCTCTAGGTGGCAGGTGTAGTCTATGCTCCCCTGGGCTGGATCCAAAATAGGAGGGGGGTTTGTAACAGTTCTGAAAGCTCCTGAAGTGCTTGTATTGCTAAGCCAGACTTAGGAGGGAATGGCTGTGTGTGTGCATGTGTGTGTGTGTGTGCTCATGCCAAGGTAAAACTATATGGGCTTTTGCAGACAGATACAGGTTCATACCCCTGAGTCTCCACTCACTAGCTGAATAAAGTTGGTCAATCTAACTCCTCTAGGCCACAGGTTTTCTCATCTGCAAATTCAGGATAACACCTATTTCATAACTTGTTGCAGGGATTAAACTATTAGACAACCACGTACAGTGGAAGGGTAAGGAGGAACTTATCCTTGTTATCTCCCTGCTCACACAGATTTCTAGAGGAATTTTCTTTTATATATTTACTCTCATGCACTGATGTATAAGGATAGTTCTGCATAAAACAGCCAGCATGCACTCAGGACTAGTGGTAATTCTTGTTCTCTTCTCCTTCTTCCTCTTCTTTTGCAGTACTGGGGACTGAACCCAGGGCCTTCACACTGAACTACATCCCCAGCCCTCTCCCCTTTTAGTCAGGATCTCGCTAAATTGCCCATGCTGGGCTCTAACTTTTGATTCTCCTGCCTCAGCCTCCCACAATGCTGAAATTACAGGCATGCACTACCATGGTAAGCTCTTGTTCTCTCTCCTGTTCTAGGATGTTTACAAGTAAACCAGTACTTACTAAAGTTACTGAAACCTTACCTTTGATTCCTCTCAATTTAATTATTTAGTACATCTATAATTGATGGTTTTGATTGGTTCAATTGCCCTCAGGGTGGGTAGAGAGACTAGGAAGGTCAAAGGGTTAGGAAGTCAGCAGGGCCTTCTCTCAGTCCTTGTGTCCCTCTCATGACCTAGAGTCACTCGTTTGGTCATGAACATGTGAGAGAGATGGAGGCTGTCGCGTGGACAGGAAAGGGCTCTGCAATCTGGAGGCTCTTGGAGTGAAACTGGCTGAGTATCTGTGGGGATGAGCTTCCTCGTGATGCAGATGGCAAATGTGATCTCCCTGCTGCTGATACAATGCTGTGACAAACTGTTTCATTCTCACAAGTTGTCAGCTGACTTCTTTACACCTTCATTTTAATTCCAGATTTAGAACCTAAAACCCTAGAAAACATGAACTGTCAGTTTCTACAGTCTAACACAGGGAGGCTCTTGGCTATTTTCAAGAAAAAGTCCTTACTTGCCTTTTACTGAGTTCTGGATGGGGTCAGGTGACACTGACCTACTGTGCATCTTGGGTTCCCGGACCTCCCGCTGACGTCTGCATGTGGACCAGGCCATTTGCTGGTGATGGTTTTTTCTCACCAAGCTAAGAAAATGCAGTGATCTGTCTGTGTTTTATTTGTGACCCCAAACAGATTACAGTGAAAATCACATAGAACAGCTGGAAGGGAAGACCAAGTTCCACTCATTAGAGCTTGGAGGGAAAATCAAGTGTTTGGGCTGTCTTATTCCTTCTACGTGGAAAAGTAGACAGCTGGATAGAGGGCTCTGGAGTTGAGCCCTGGGTGGTGCTGAGTAAGCTGTGAATGAAGACTGTTGTCCCACCTGCTCCCTATTAGCCCCGGGGCTGTCTGTCTCAGTCCAGCACTGGGGCAGACTGGGTTTCTAGCCAGATCTGAGCATGTCAAGCCCCCCACTTCTGCACTAGGTTTTCCTGCAGGGTCTGGGCAGATCTGAAGCCCAGCATGTAAGGGAAGAACAAGGCTGGGGAGAGTCAGGGAACAGCGGGCGGATAGGAGCAAGCTTAATGGGTGACCTGTGCATGTCACAGCCCCAGGTGAATGTCACTGTTGTCCTCTGTATGGCATCAGCCACCCAGTCTGGCAGACTGTACCACCTTAACACCAGTCCTACCTATGTCTTCTGCTAACAGAGCACCAGACCCACCCAGGCACAGGCCCTACTCCTCACATCCCTCGGCTTCCTTCTCCCCTACATCTCGGGCTGCTGGCATTCCTGCTTTGAGCTTCTACTGTCCTCTGCGTGGTAATCAAAACATACAGCTCCTATCTATCTATCTATCTATCTATCTATCTATCTATCTATCTATCATCTATCTATCATCACTTATCTATCTATCTCTATCTATCATCTGTCTATTCATCTATCTGCATTTCCCTATTAGATTAGACCCTAAGTCCTTGAGGGCAGAATGATGTTGAATTCACATCTGGATCCCCAGCACTTTCCACACCCGGTACAGATAATCAAGCCGGGAAACCAGCCTCAATGCTCCTCGCCCTCAGCTGATCACACAGGTCACCTTCCAATGGGCACAGGAAGCTCAGCCAGATATGGAGAGCCAGAGAGCCATGGTGTGTATGCATGCCTGCCGGGGCTCATCCTTTCCCATGTCTGCCTGCCTACAGGGTCGTTAGCCTCTGCTAACAGGATGCTGGCCAAGTTTCCACTAGTGCCTTTGTGAAGTGACCCTACAGGACACCATTGATCCACTATGTCCCATTTGAGTCCACAAGATACAAGCTCACGAGGGGCAGATACAGTACATCTTTCCGTTCCCGAGTGCCAGGCCTCACATCCGTCTAGAGGATGCTTCATGGTATTTGTTAAATGAAAATTTAAAGAAAAAAGATCTAAGAAGTCTGGAAAATTTATCTCGTGTTTAAATAAAATGATTTACAGAAAATGATTCATTTGTACTCATTTCCATATTCAAGAAATGACAGGAGAGTGTGATAAAAATTGATCACATATATGAATTAGGATGAACTGAGGAAAAGATAATCTATATTATCTTGAGGAAAGATAATCTATATTATTCAAAATGCCAGGATTTTTTTTTTGAGAATTGGTATTTTCTTTTTTAAAGTGTGACACTTTTTCTGTTTTAACTCTTTAAGATACGATGTTGTCCCCAGCCTTAGTGACTTGAAGAAACCAAATATAATTTTAACATTTCCTTAGGGTTCAGGAGTCACAGTGTGATCCATTCTCATAATAAGCCATGGATACAGGTGGCTTATTAGGCATGCCTAATATTTTCTTCCTCAAGTGACTCTGTTATTGGCATGGTGTTTTAGCAGGTTACCACCTCTTTTCATAAACCCCAGCGACTGTGTAACATGACGCTTTCCTGCACACACACAGCTAACCCAGAGCCGAGCAGTGTTCTCCTGAGATCTCTCTCTGCTATTTTCAGGAACATTATTAGCACTGCTCACTGGTGGATTCACATAGTCAAAGCTTCCATACACCCTGAATCAGAAGCATTTTAAACTTCTAGTTGCTTTTACACAATTTAATGGTATATTTTGTATGCCCACTTCATGTTTGTACGGGTTTCACAGAATTATGTTTCAGTTCTTTGTTGTTTTGCTTCTGTTGTTTGTTCCTAAGATTCTCAGTCTACTCTTCTGGAAAACCAAAGACAAATACGAAACCACATATAATAGAGTCCTGGAATTACACATTGGCTGAATCAAGGGTAATTCCTACCTCATTGTCACAGTGAAATGTGGAATGCAGGATCTCTGACCTCTTAGGATATCAGTGATTATAGTTACTCTAGGTAGGCTGTGATCTGGGAGCGACCGGGAAACTCTGATCTTCAGAGTACTTATTTCTGAAACCCCATTTAGGGTGGCAGATAAGAAAGCTTTAACACCTTTCATATCTTAGCTGGAAATAATTGATGGACTTACAGCAACAACTTGGTGATCCATTCCATCCAGCTGAAAGCCTCAGCAGCTGTTGAATCTCTAAATCCAAGTCATTTCTTAAAACAAGGAGGCACTACACCCTGTCTGACTTCTCCGGCCATGTAAAGTGTATTTCTTTTCCTCACTCGGCATTTGTTAAGAAATGTCTATTTCAGCCCAGAACACTCTTACAATTAGATCGGGAAGCACCAGGGATTCTGCTCTGATAATTTATCAATGGCAGGATGCTTGGACCAAATAATCTTACCCAACTTCCTAGCATCTTGGATGCTGTTCACGGAAAGATGTTTTATTCATCTGTGTGTCTCTTTTATTTTTTTTTTTTTTTTTTTTTTTTTTTTTTTTTTTTTTTTTTTGTGGGTACCAGGGGGACGACCTCAGGACCTCGTGCGCCAACAGGCACCCGTGCCACTGAGCGATATCACCGGCCCCTTTTTCGTATGTGGGTTCCGGGAGTCGAACTCGGGCCCTCGCGCTTGCAAGGCAGGCGCTTACGCCGCTGAGCCATCTCACCGGCCCTGTGTGTCTCTTTTAAAAGCCAGCCCAGGAACTCAGTTATGCAACTCTTGGCTAGTAAATATTCTGAGCACATGCCATCTCCATTAACATTAGTACCTTGTCACTCTCCTAAAGTATGTGTTTTCTGAAGTTCAGTCTTATGGATTATTCATGTCAGAATTGCCCGACGCTTTCTATAATTCAGATTTCCAGGACCCACTTTAGATCTCTTGACTCAGAATTTATGAAAGGTGAGGATGGAGAATCTGTCATTTTAATAAGCAACCAGGTAATTCAAGAAACTCTAAATTGCTTAGAATTTTATCAAAAGAAAGAAAAAGGCAAAATCTTGCCACAGCAAAACTTGATCCTCTTATCTCATAAAATAATTCACCACTAAAGTGATCTTTGAAATGCATTTACTATAATAACTCAGGCCTTTTATGTAACTTTTCCCTTCATTACTCTTTAATGGCATTCAAGCTGAGAGTCAGGCTTACACAATGCTGTTATGTTTTCAGTAAAGTAATGAGGCACAAAATGGCTTCCTGGAGAAAACAACATTGATGGGCTAGAACACTAGATGTGTAGGAAGCCTTACCATGAGCTGTCTCCCTTCACAGGGAAATGGAAAGTCCCTTTAAAAAAAAATTGCCACAAGACCTGTACCATGATGTGTGTGTGTGTGTATCCCGTTTTACATGATGGAAAAATAGGGCAGGCTGTGGAGATGAGAAAATTCAATTCAGTAAACCAATATTTACCAAGTATCTACCACATAAAGCCAGGCCCTAGTTGGCTTTTATAAGAGACACAGAGACGAAGAAGCCGCGGTCTCTTCCCAAGATGGCTGAATTACAGTGGCAAGGCAGTGACAATCAAACAGCCTGCTGCTGCAAGGACCAGCATAATTCATCCTGACGAGAGGTCACACAGCCCCCATGAAGAGACAGGGTCCAGAAGAATGTGCAGGAGTTGGCGACCCAGAGGAGGCAGCACTACCATGGTGGCAGGGAAGGGAGGCGAGTTCAGGAGCTGGCTCTGCGGCCCTGGGCCAGAGTCGGGCTGTGTGTGCCCAGAAGGCAGCTGGGGAGGGCAGCACAGCTCTAAAGCTCCCACAAATGGGTTCTGGTGCCTGACCCATCAAGCCGAAGTGATTCCTGAATACAATTTGACTTTTCCAAAACACTGATGGCAATCCAAAGCATATTTATGAATTCAGAAGCAAGCATTTCTCCAAAAGCGTAAGTTACAGTGTAAGAAACAAAATGCTTGCTGGTTTTTCTTGCCCTCATTGTTTCTTGAAGAGCTCACCTTGGTGCCATCTTTAAATCAGTATTTGATAACAGAAGTGTCCAACAAGACCTCATGACCAGATTTTCATGAGGTGGAATCCAGGATGTCCTACCTTTCTCAAAAATTTACTAATGGGAGTCTGAGTTTCAGTCATTCTCTACTTTGTTATTCATAAAAATGGAAATTAAAAAGTTGAAAACAAGGGACCGGTGAGATGACTCAGCGGCGTAAGTGCCTGCCTGGCAAGCACAAGGGCCTGAGTTCGACTCCCGGTACCCACATATGAAAAAAGGGCCGGTGATGTCGCTCAGCAGCACGGGCGCCTGCTGGCGCGTGAGGTTCTGAGTTCGACCCCCGGTACCCACAAAAAAAAAAAAAATGTTGAAAACAAGGATTTCACATTTTCCATAACAATAGGATATATTACCCTAAGTTTTCTGGACTGCCTCTCATAGGCAATTAGGATTACAGCAGTTTAATTGTCTCTTAAAATGAGCTTTCACTGAACAGATGACAAAAGGCTTGTCTCACGAAATAAGGCCTCTTACAACGCACGCCACCCCCAATTTGTTTTTTCCCAGAGGATCTCAAAGGTTCTGTCATTTCACAAGCACCACCACTCCATCCTGCACTTCAGAACACAAACGGTTATATTCCAGGGAAAATCCTCAGGAAAAAAGCTAAAACGAAAATCCATGGTTTAAACACCTATAACGGTATTGTCTACTCAGAGGCTTTACAGACTGTTTATTGTAAGCTCTCCAGGAAGTTAGCCAATGGAAAGCCAATCACTGTGCAGTGAAGTTGATAAAACACCCAGGAACCATGCGAACAGTGGATCACTTAAGCAAAAAACCTACTCATGTCTTCATCTGTGTATTTATGTTAAGAAGGCACTTTATAGATTTTCAGGGAAAAAATCCAATATCTAACTAATATGCCCCTTGGCATAGACTGTTTTCATCAAAATTTGAATTATTTATGGTATCCACGACAGCATGTTTTTCAAAGACAAACATTTTCACAATAAAAAGGTAGCACAGATTTTAACTGAGGCCAAAATGATCACATCTTTACAATTCAAATCAAACCTCCAGGGTCAGTGTAAGGCACAATGTCCAGTAGTTTTACACTTTCATCTTTAGGTCCTGCAGGAAGAATGTATTCTGGGCATTGTTCTCAGTTTCTCATGTGAGAATGGGTACCAGCTCCACAGAGAGAAGCAGGCTGTGTCCAGGAGCAGTGGGTCATCAGTACACATGCACAGTGGGAGGAAATGAAGAAAGTAGAACCACATGGTCCTTTGACTTCAAATGCCTGAGGGCAGAGTGGCCCTAGCACAGTGATGGCTCCTCAGTGAAGTCATAGAGGGCGCTAAAGATGAGGTATTTGGGTACAGCATTATTAGGGCACTAAAGCATCACAGACCCTTGCCACTTACTGCAGGTAATAGTTACTGTAACTATCATTCATTGGACACTTACTAGATGTCAGGCATACCATTCAGCATTTGACAGAATACTCTTGACATGACTTACTAATACGTTGTTGTCAACTTCACTCTTATGCTTATTAAGATAAGACCTGGTGGGGATGTAGCTCAGTGGAAGAGTGCTTGCCTAGCATGTGTGAGGCCCTGAATTCAATCTCCGGTGCCACAAAACAAACACTCCCTCCCACAACCAAAGAGTCTTGGAGAAGTTAAGCAACTTGGTCAAAATTGCCTGGTACCAATACGTTGCAGGGATAGGATTTGTCCGCTGAGGGTCTTTCATCACTTATTTGAGGGAAAGAAGATGCCTGGGAACTTTGTGTGGATGAGAAGAACTCAGAAGATTTATGGAAAACATAGTAAGGTGAAAGGCCATTAACCAAAAGGTCCAGATTATCCCACATGCCTAAACTTGCCCCCATGGTAGCTAGATATTTAGGGCTTTCTGGCCCCAAGGGATCTAATGAATCTTTGGGAGCAACCCCTTATTTAACAGGAAGTCAGATCTCAGACCATTGCTCGGAATGCAAATGCATACCCTGAAAAAGTAAAAAAAAAGTCTGAGTATCAGAGCTGTGGTTGAGACCCTGAGTTTCATTCTGGAAAAATTGGAGACATTGTTAAAGACATATGGCCTAAGGGTATGTGTGATACATATATATGTACAATTGTCTGCACATAATTTTGTGTGTACAATTCATATGCATATATGATTATATATATAATCTTGTATGTACAATCTGGTAACATAATATGACAGCAATGACAAGTGAACAAATGCTAACTAACAGCAGTGGGAAGGAAAGAAAGAACCATGAAAGCCCAGTAATCTGTGGCTTTGAAATACACATGGGCTAGGGAGGTAGCTCAGAGGTGGAGTGCCTGTGAGGAAGCGCAACACCTTGAGTTCGATACCTGGTATTAAAAAAGAAAAAAGAAAAAAAAAAAAAAAGAAGTACATGGAATTGGACAAACACCTGTTAGTTCAGATCAGAAATGTCTCTGAAGGTACGTGTGGTAAAGGCTTAGTCCCCAGCCCATGGCACTATTGGGAGTGGTAGGACTTTAGGAGTGGAAGGAAGTCAGGTCACTGGGGTTTGTCCCTGAAGGAAGGGCTGGGACCCTGGTGCCTCCCCTCTCTTTTTGTTTGTTTTTTTTTTTTTTTGTGGGTGCCGGGGGTCGACCTCAGGACCTTGCGCGCCAACAGGCGCCCGTGCCGCTGAGCGATATCACCGGCCCCTTTTTCGTATGTGGGATCCGGGAGTCGAACTCGGGCCCTCGCGCTTGCAAGGCAGGCGCTTATGCCGCTGAGCCATCTCACCGGCCCTCCCCTCTCTTTTTGCTTCCTGGCCACCAAGAGGTGAACAGGTCTTTTCTGTGTGCTCTTGCCATGATGCTATCATAGGCCAAGTGACCACAGACTGAAACCTCTGAAGTCATGAGCCAAGACAAACTGCTTTTCCTTTTGAGTTGATTTATCTCAGATATTTGTCACAGTGATGGAAAGTTGACTAATACAGGTGTCTTAAACTAAAGTTCTCCAGAAATGTTTGGTCCAAGAAAAATCCTTGTATTAAGGGATTACTGCTCAGAGCAAACACTTCTGCCTAAGACCATGAGAATAAGATTCTCCTAGGATCATGGTTATTTCTTTGTATAATTTTGTTTTCTATTCCTTTGATCATATTTTTTTCTTGTTACTAACTTACTAAATGATGATATCCATCCTAAATTAATCATTTGGTTCTCCCAAACTATTGGTTGTACAGATAATTTGAAGTATGGGATAGAGCTATGTCACACTAATGTTAGCAATTCTGATAGAACAAAACACTGGAAAAAGTCTCTTTGCACTGAGAGAGAGAGAGAGAGAGAGAGACAGACAGACAGACAGACAGAGAGACAGACAGGGAAAGGATGTAAATTTTCTTGGGATGTAACAGTGATTGTTTATAGTGAGACTCAAGACAATATACCCCAGAGCTGCATAGAGACCACATCTTTTGCTTTGCCCTATGTGGGAATCAGACTCTTCAATGACAGCCAATACCAGGACTAAATGTTTTACCAATCTGTAGTTGGACAATTCATGTGTCTCTCCAACTCCCCCAGGGGACTTTACAAATTCTGTAAAGAATTTGCAGGGATAAAGCTCTGAGATGGACACAAATGGACACAAATGCAACATATTCTTGAGGATAACAGTTCCATCCAGTGGTGCTGCTCACCTCTGGTGGGCCTCAAAAATGTGTCCCTAACTTTGGCTGACACAGAAAATAGTAAAGCCCAGACCTTTGGGACACAATCAACCAGTTTAAATTCCCTTGCTCACATAGTTATGGATAACAGTATAGCCTTGAATTTCCTGTTGATAACTAGAGAGAGTCCATGCCATTGCTACGGTAACGCTTCATTTTGAACCTGGATTAATAGCACAGATGAGGTAGAGAAACTTCTATCCTGGCAAAAGAAAAGGCAATCTGACTATTAAGGAAGGCTTAGGGCATTGTTAGGACTTGTTTTCATGGTCAGTCCTGGAAAAAAACAAATCATTCCACTAGACTGCCCTCCAATCTCTTCTTGTAATACTGTGTTACAGTAGCTTGCTGCACAGTTTGCTGCCATTATACAGTCTAAAATCTACACAGCCCATGGCCCTAACAAATGCTTCAACAAATGATTTAAGGACAAAAACAGACAAAACCAGAATAAGGATATGCCTTTCTACATGCAGACTGCAAATCAGACCCACAAAAACTTGCCTGTAGAAGAACCAGCAACAATGGTAAACATCTGGAAAATCCCTGGTGGTCTCCCCTGCTGCCCTGCCTGACAGAAGACCAAAAGGGGAGAGCAGAAATATATGAAAGTCCACACTCCTAGGAAAGATGAATTGTTCTTCAGCTACGGTATTGAGTCAACATCAGAACTGGTTTTTAACATGGTTAATCAATCAATGAAAACTCACTTCAGTGAACATTCCTCTGGGACCCATCAGTGAGAGAGAGACTGCTCATTCTCTGAGAGGCAGCTCGTCAGTGGCTGACTCACGGCAATGAACCCCTTCTCAGGCTGACCTGACCCACTGCTGCCTCAGTAATGAACATAAACCACACTCCTAAGTGACAGTAATCCACTCCTACCTCCGTCGTCGACAATAATCCAAAATAAACTCTTGCCCACAATCCTATATAAATCATCAGGTCGCTTTGCTTAATGAGTTATCTCTGATCAAGGTAAAATGAAATATAAAAGCGCAGGACCATCTCAATAGGTACAGAAAGAGCATCTGTAAAGTTCTGCATCTATTCCTAAGAACTACTCAGAAAATGTGTAGAGAGGGCCTGGGATTTAGCTCAGTGGTGCAGCGCCTGCCTGGCAAGTGTGAGGTCCTGAGTTTGATTTCCGTATCACCCCCGAAAAAATGTGTAGAGAGAAATATCTTCAACACAGTAAAGGCCACTCATGAAAATCCCACAGTGATCAATAGGAAAGAAGTGAGAGCCTTTCCTATACGATCTGAAAAGAGGCAAGGATATCAGGACTTGCCACTTCTGTACAACACAGCACTGGAAATGCCAGAAGAGCAAACGGTAAAAAAAAAAAGGGCATACACAGCAAAATGAAGACGTAACACCATCTCTGTTTGCCGAGGACATGATCCTAGGTGTGGAAAACTAAAGATTACACAAAAGAACTGTTAGAACTAATAAATTAGTGGAAGGATTCAAAATCAAGATAAATCAGTTGAGTTTCTTTATGCTGTCATAGCTTAGAAGGAAATTAAGAAAACAAATGCATTTGTAATGCATCAAAAAGAATAAATTTAACCAATGTAGTTGAAGAATTCTACCTTGAACCTTATAGCATTGATGAAATAAATTGAGGAAGATACAAATATAGTAAAATCTTGGATTATAAATAACCTGTTTTGTGAGTGTTCTGCAAGATGAGCAAACATTTCTAATACTTTTTTTTTTTTTTAATGTGGGTACCGGGAGTCGACCTCAGGACCTCACGCTTGCCAGCAAGCACTTGTGCTGCTAAGCGATATCACCAGCCCTTTTTTTCCCTTTACGTGGGTACCAGGAGTCGAACTCAGGACCTCACGCTTGCCAGCCAGGCGCTTATGCCCCTGAGCTATCTCACCGGCCTTCTAATACATTTTAACTTGATAAACAAGTGATATCTTGCAATACAAGTAGTACATGACACCGAATGTTACATGATCACAACGGAGCCAATGCCCCCACCCCCACTCCATCTCTCTCTGTCTCTCTCTTTCTTGCTGTGGGATTGTGGGGGACCATCTCTCAACAGCAAGAGGTTATAGAGGAGATCTCACCTGCAGAGTAAGAGAAGAAAAAGGTGGAGGAATCACTCACTCAGCTAAGATTAGGGAGATGTGTAAAATGTGGCAAACAGTGCAAAATATTGTAGAAAAGCACCACCATAAGGCTGTAGCAGTGCAAGCGATGTATCTGTTTAATGACAATGCAATGTCACATTTCTGCAAAATCCTTAAAAGGAAGCAATAGGTTCTTTGTTAAAGTTGCAAGAAAAGAAAAATATTACACTAAGCCAATACTGCAGATAGCAGTTTTTCTGTTAGTTATAGTGAAAGTCGTCCTACACAGTAACCCTCCTCTCTCGTTTCCCTCACACCAGCCACGGAAGTTTTCAAAAGCAAATGCAGGTTAATTTGTTTATTTTTCTTCATACAGTATTTTGTATTTTCTTTATTATTTTGTATTATATTACAGTATTGTAATTATTTTTATATGAATATTTTTGGGTTGTGGAATGAATGATCTGAGTTTCCATTATTTCTTATGGAAAAATTTGCTTTGATATACAAGTGCTTTGGGTTACAAGCATGTTTCTGGAATGAACTATGTTCACAAACCAAGGTTTCAATATAAATGGAAACATCCCATGTTCATAGACTGAAAGAATTAACAATGTTAAAATGTACATATTACCCAAAGCAGTATACAGATTCAATGCAATTTTTATCAAAATTCCAATATTTTTTCACAGAAATAGAAAAAGCAATCTAAAATTCACTTGGAACCACAAAAGGCTTTGAATTGCCAAAGCAATCTTGAGAAAGAACAATGTTGGAGGTATCAACTTCCTGGTTTCACACTATACTACAGAGCTATAATGATCAAAACAGTATATTACTGACATAAAAACAGACACAGACCAATGAAACAGAATAGAGACCAGAAATAAACCCAAACACATATAGTTAGCTAATTTTTGACAAGGGTGCCAGGAATACACAATGGGAAAAGGAGTCTCTTCAATAAATGGTGTTGGGAAGGCTGTATATCCACATGCTAAGAAAAACTTGGGCCCTATCCTATTCCATATGAAAAAAAATCAACTCAAAATGGGCTAAAAGATTAAATATAAGACCCAAAACTATAAAACTCCTAGGAGAAAACATAGGGAAAAAGCTCCTTGGCAATGGCCTTGACAATTATTTTCTTGGATATGACACCAAAACCTCAGACACCAAAAGCAAAAATAAAGTGGAACTATATCAAACCAAAAAGTTTCTGCACAGAAAATGAAACAGTCAATGAAATGAAAAGATGACCTGCAGATGGGGAGAAAATATTTGCAAACCATATATCTGATAATGAGGTAATATCCCAACACAACTTCACAGGAAAAATAACTGGTTAAAAATGGGCAAAGGACCTGAATAAACACTTTCCACAGAAGACATACAGATGGCCAACAGGTACATGAAAAGATGAGCAAATCAAAACCACAATGAGATATCACCTCATACTTGTAGGAGGGTCAGAGTTAGGATCAACAAGATAAAAAAGATAACAAGTGTTGGCTAGGATGTAGAAAAAAGAGAACGTTTACACACTGTTGGTGGAAATTTAACTTGGTTCAGCTATTGTGGAAAACAGTACAGAGGTTCCTCAAAAAATTAAAAACAGTACATACGATCCTTCCTCTGTGTAGGTATCCAAAAGAAATGGAATCAGTACCTCAAAGAGATGTATGCGCTCCCATGTTCAATGTGGCACTATTCATAATAGCCAAGATACAGGAACAGCCTAAGTGGATGACTGGATAAAGAAATGAAATATTATTTAGCTTTAGAAAAGAAGATCTTGGCATTCATGGCAACATGGGTGAACCTGGAGGGCATTACACTAAATAAAATAAGCCAGACACAGAAAGAAAAGTACAGCAAAATCTCTCTTATATGCAGAATCCGAAAAAATTGAGTATGGAGCAAAGTAGAACAATGTTTACTGGGAGGTAGGGAAGTGGAGAGCTTTAGGTTAAAGGTACAAAGTTGCAGTTATGTAGGATAAGTCCAGATATCTAATGCACAGCATGATGCCTGCAGTTAATATTTTATCATACACTGGAAATTTGCTAAGAGAGATGTCAGGTGGTCTCACCACACACACACACACACACACACACACACACACACACACACACACCACACAGTAACTATTAGCTTGACTGTAGTCATCATTTAATTATGTATCTATTAAAACATGTTGTATACTTCGAATATATATAATTTTCACTAAAAAAGAAATAAGCCCAAACTTTTGTATTCACTGACCACACTAAACTCTTGTTCTAGGAATTAAAAAAAACCCAGGTCCTTTGACGTTCTTTACACAGAAAATCACGCCATCTGAAAATAGGGACAGTTTCATTTCTTCCTTTCCAATCTGCACAACTTCTTTCCTTATTCCACTAAGACTTATAGTACGATTTTGAATAGCAATAATGAGTGCTATCTTTTTCTTGTTCAAGAACGTAGGGGAAAATACTCAAATTTACCACCAAAAATAATGTTAACTGTAGATTTTTCACAGGTGGCCTTCATACACTGAGTTGTTGAGGAAGTTACTTACTTTTTTTAGTTTGGTGAGGATTTTATTTTATTTTTATTTTTGTGGGTACCAGGGGTCGACCTCAGGACCTCACGTGGCAGCAGGCGCCCGTGCCGCTGAGTGATATCACCGGCCCTTTTTACGTATGTGGGTACTGGGAGTCGAACTCGGGCTCTCGCACTTGCCAAGCAGGCGCTTACACCGCTGAGCCATCTCACCGGCCCCGAGGATTTTAAATCATGAATAGGTATCACATTTTTTCCAAATGACTTTTTGGCATCAACTGATGTGGTCATATGGCTTTTCCTGTGTAGTCTGTTAATATGGTATATTCAGATTTATTTCTGAGTACTGAACTAAGTTTGCATTCCCAGGATAAAACCCATTAGGCATGGTGTGCTATTCTTTTTATATATTGCTGGATTGAACCTGTTAAACATTTTTTTGAGGACTTTTGTGCCTATGCTCATTAGGGATATTGGTCTATGGGTTTTTTTTTTTTTTGGTACTATATATTATCTGATTTGATATGAGGCAAGGTTAGTCTTATAAGATGGGGATGTTCTCTCCTATGTTCTGAAAGTGGTTGCAGAATTGGTGTTACCTTTTAAATATTTGGTTAAATTCATCAGTGAAACCATCTAGGCCTAGAGATTTATTTTTTAGAAAGTTTCCAACTATGAATTTAATGTATTTGATCATTTGGCTTATGAATTTTGTCTTGAGTAGCTTCTAGCAGTTTGTGGTTGTCAAGGAATTGCACCATTTCACCTACGTTTTCAAATGTAGAGTTGTTTGTAGTGCTGCTTAACTGTCCTTCTGATGTTTGCAGAGACTGTAGTGACATCATTCATTCCTCATATTGGTAATTTGTACATTTTTCTTTTTATTGGTCGGTCTTTCTAGGGACTTAATCAACTGTATTGATTTTTTTTCCCAAAGAAATAGCTGTGCTTCATTGCTTTTCTGTTCTTTTCAGCAATTAGAATTGCATTTTTTCTGCTTTTATAATATTTACTTCCTTCTACTTGATTTGGGTTTATGCTCTTCTTCTTTTCTTAGTTTCTTTTTTTTTTTTTTTTTGTGGATACCGGGGGGGTCGACCTCAGGACCTCGCACTTGCTGGGCAGGCCCTTAAGCCGCTGAGCCATCTCACCGGCCCCTTTTCTTAGTTTCTTAAGGTGGCACTCAGGCTACAGATTTGAGACATTTTTTCTTTTCTAACATAAGCACTTAATGCTATAAATTGCCTTATAAGGACTACTTTAGCTGCACACTCACTTTGATATGTTGTATTTGCATTTTAATTTTGTTCAATATATTTCTGATTTCTCTTGAGACTGCTCCTTTGATCCATGGATATTAAGTATATAGCTCAATTTTTAAGTGTCTGGATGTTATCTTGTTTAACCTTGTTTCTAGTTTAATTCTATCATGGTCAGAGAACACAGTTTCTATGGCTTAACTTCTTTAAAATTTGTTAAGGTTTGTTTTCTGACTCAGGATATGGTCCATGTTAGTGAATATTCCATATGCTCCTTATGGGTGTAATGGTCAGTAAAGGTCAATCAGAGTTAATTGGTTGATGGTGTTGTTCAGTTCTATTTACTTGCTAATTTTTTGTTTATTGATTCTATTACTGAGAGAGGGGTGTTGAAATTTTTGATTATAAAATTGTATATTTCTTCTTTTATTGGTTTTTTTCTTTGTGTAAAAAGTTCTATTGTTAGGTGCATACATGTTTAGTATTGTTATATCTTCATAGAGATTTAATCATTTTATCACTATGGAATATCCTTCTCTATCTCTGGTAATTTTCTTTCTGCTGAAGTCCACTTTGATTCTCCTATAGCCATGCCAGCTTTCTTTTGATTAGTGTTTACATGTTACATATTTTCCATCCTTTTACTCATAAACTACATATGTAAAAACAACTAAAGTGGGTTTCTTAGAGAAAAAATACTGGTAGTTTGCTCTATTTGTAAACCATCCTGATAATTTCAGTCTGCTAATCAGTGTCACCAAAGCCTTTGCATTCAAGGTACTTATTTTTATGGCTGGATGATGGTATACTATTACTTGTTTTCTGTTTGTTCTTTCTGCCTTTTGTTGTTGTTGGTCTTTTCTATGTTGGCTGTTCTCTTTTGGATATCTGAACATTTCAAAGCCCTTTATCTTTACGTATTTATTGTGATTTTGATCATATCTCTTTTAATAGCTTTTTTGGGGGATTACAAAATATGTACTTGACATTCATAGTCTACTTAGAATAGGCACTTTACCACTGTAATTGGGAGGATAGAAAACAAAATTCTGACTTTCAATCATAGAAAATGTTTTAACAAACTCAAAAGCAGAATAATATTCTCTTTACAGAGATATTTACCATTTCTATTGGCTTTATTTCATCCCAATGTTCTCGGTTTCCTTTTGGCAGAATTTCTCCTCCACCTGAACAACTTCCTTTAACAATTCTTTCAGGGCAGACCCACTCCTATACATTATCTTAGTTTTCCTCCACCCTTGAATGCATTTATTTCATCTCCGTTCCTGAAGGATATTTTCATGGGATACAGAATCCTAGGCTGACTGTTCTCTTCTTTTTGGGGAGAGGATGCCAACATTTTCACTCCATAGCTGAAAGTCTTGATTTCACTTAGCTTTTTGCCAGCAAAATTCTTACTGGTGTGGCAAATTTTAGAAACTTAAAAAATGCTTTATCCACATTTTCAGTTGGAGGATCTTTCTGGATATCTAGCCAGAAAGAGAGTTTTAAAACTTTGTCCATGTTTATGGCCATTAAAATAAAGTGTTATGCTAAGAATTTCAGCAAAGTGTCTCTGTTTTAGTCAGCTTTCAGTTGCTGTGACATAATGCCTGAGATAATCAACTTAGAAGGAGAGATATATTTGGCTCATGATTTAGAGGCTTCATTACACAGCTGGCCCTGTTACTTTGGTTCTGTGGTGTGGCATGGCAGGTAGAAAGCAGAGAAAGAGAGAGAGAGAGACAGACAGACAGACAGACAGACAGACAGAGACAGTTGGGCTTCAATATGCCCTTCAAGGGCATACCCTCAATGCTGTAGCTGCCTTCCAGAGGCCCCACCTTCTAATGTTTCCACCATATCCCAACAGCACCACAGTTGGCAGCCAAGCCATGAGACCTTAGAGGACACTCTAGATCCAAACTACAGCAGTCTGCAACACAGATGAACGGAATAAGCAACATTTATAAATCTGAACACTTATGTTGCAGGTATTTACACACATTAATCTTAACAACTCTAAGATGGGCATTTCACTTTTAATATTAATAATAATAATAAAAGATTTACTAGACCAAGGACATCCAGAGAATAAGAGGTGGAACTGAGATTTTAATCCAAATGTCCTCAACTCTGAAGCTGGTACCT
The DNA here is from genome assembly GCA_028451465.1 of Erethizon dorsatum. Classification (NCBI taxonomy): domain Eukaryota; kingdom Metazoa; phylum Chordata; class Mammalia; order Rodentia; family Erethizontidae; genus Erethizon; species Erethizon dorsatum. The sequence continues at coordinate 34,454,724 of CM051831.1, forward strand.
TGCCCAGTTTACCATACTGACTCCCTGGTGGAGGAGGCTGCTCTGTCAGGACTATCTAGGAGACAGTAAGGAAGTAAATCCATTGCAAGGATTAGGGAGAGCCTTTATTGTTAGATTAATTGGCAGCAACCCAAATATAGTAGGTCTGCAAAAGTAGATAGTTTTTACCAAGACAGTTAACAAATAACACACGGTACTGTGAGTTGTTCAAAAACTAGCAAGGCTTTATGGTCCTTTGTGATATTTGCCCAAATTCTAATTACGTGTACAGTGAATAATTAAATCTAAACTAAAACTACCACAAAAACCCTAAACAACTGATCTTCATTCCATTTCAAAGCATAAAAATATATTTGGGAACTAAGTAACAAATGTTGGGGATGACTGGGTTGAATTTTACGGGATGGTAAAGCTTGTTCAAGTGATTTCTAAATTGGTCCACAGTTCTGAATATCTATAAGCTACCATGAAAGCCTTCCTAATTGGTCCCTCCATTCCTTGTTTCCTCTTGGTTTTGTTCTGTTGTTTCTGTTGTTTATATCTTCACCTCAGCAATCTTCCTAAAACATTTTCTGTGTGGTTTCTCCCTGTTCACTATTATTTTCTTAATCCTTTGTCCATGGCCTTTATAATCTGGTTCCCAGTTTACCTCTACTGTTGTCTCTCTCAGCTCCCTGTTCCTGGTGTCCCATTCACTCCTTTTTGTCTTATCCTCGACTCTTACCACTTTCATTTTCATCTCCAAATCACCACTTACTCTGTTCCCCCAATTGTTCTTTCCTGCCCTTCCCACCATCTCTGTCCTGGAGCATGCTCTTTTATCTTTTTTACAGATGCAATCTACAGATCCTTTAATATCTACCTCTTTTCATTCATTCAATGGACATTTGTCTGCGCAGTGAAGTATAAGCTCCTAGGAGTACCTCTAAGGTTCCTTTCTTCATATAATTTACCAAAAAGGATAGTATCATTTTTATTCCACATCTAGCCTAGTTTGACTTCATCTTTGGGGGGGAGCTCATTCTGTTTCAACTGATATATCACTTTCATCTCACACTTTGGCTATCTCCAACTTTAATATGATCAACCCCACACAATCTTGAGTTATACACCTACTGCAGGCAATCTATCATAGTTTAGGTACTATCTCTTCCGGGCCTGTGACACAGCATATGGTTAAAACAAAGTAAGGAATATTTATCCAGAGGGAAAACTTAATTGTAAGTTAGTCTCATAACTGAGGTAGTTATAAATCATGTTGCACAATGTTCTTGTTCTTAAATAAAACAATTATTAATACTTGAGTACATGAATTATTTTGCTTCATGCCATGAAAACAACCAAGAGATAATGGCTTCCCTTTAGTTAAAAAAAAAAAAGGGCATTTCTATTCAAATGCTTGGTTTGCTTTCATCCCATATCTCATTTTTTTCCTTGTCATTCCCTTGCTACCCATCACCTTCCCATATTTTTGCCAGTTAGCCATCAATACAGATAGGATGAAGGGAAGAACTGGCACAGTTATCATCTTATTGGTCCAGTCAGCCTCCTTACTTCATCTTCCCATACTCTGGGGAGGTGAGGGAAGGTGATAGAGGATGTTGTTAGGGAGACAGAATGCACTTAGAAGATCAAAAGACATAAAAACAAAACAAAACAGGAAAAACCAGGGTGTGAAGTAGGACAGGGGAATTAGGTGGGGTGTTTTTACTTACATTAGTGGAACTAAACCCAAGCCTTTTACCAACCCCTGATTGTTATTACAAAACCACACATATTCAATGGATTAAAAAACTACATTCAGATGAAAAATATTTGATAACACCTCCACAGAAATTTAGTGGGTTAGGCAAAATGAAGAGGGCCAACATTTTGCCTATCATGGGCTTCTCTTCTGCTAGCACAATCACAGTTGGCTGCAAAAACCCACATCTCACGGGCTAAAAGGGGCCAAAGGCTTATTTCCATTTCTAAATACATTACTTGGTAGTATATGTAAGGATGTATCAATGCTGCTTTTGCAATCCAAGACACTTGAAAATGCCATAAAAATAGTTTTGTTCTCAGTAAGTCAATGGACTTTCATTTAATCTTATTTGACTGTATTGTAGAAAGCAAGAAATAAAACAAAGTTTTAGGCTAATTATAAATATATTTGAACCAAGATACAAGAGGAAGGGAGATTATTTCATTTTTACTGAGGCAAGTTACTGAGAAAAATAGAAGTGGTTACACTCCGTTTGCAATCTGCTGCTCCTTACCCAGAACATAAATCTCACTGTTGACTACAGCTGTGCTGAATCGGTACTTAGAGTACTGCATGGGCGCCCGCTCTCGCCATTGATCTTGGCTGGGGTCATACTGCAACAGTTTGTTGCTTAATCGATCAGGTTCTTCATCAGGAAGATCCATCTGCAGGGAATATGACAGCCAATATAATAACGCACCACTTAGAGGTCTTTGTGAGTACACGAGTACAATTAATATAAGCAGGCAGCCAAGAGATAAATAGAGGTTAACCGTAGTGACACAAACACATCAAATCCCAGGACTTGAGCTTGTGAGTATCCTGTCAATCAGAGGAATTTATATTCTAATATGATGGTGCTAAGGTGCTGGGGTATAGCAAACAATCTGTGATTCTAGTAGCGAGACACAATAGCTTTAAAAAAAGAAATGAAGCAACTGAAAAACTTTAAAAATGAAATCAAGCTCTCTTGAACAGTATTTAAAGTGTAATTCCATGTTAACAAATTTCATAGTTGCAGATTTTAATAATATTTGTGTGAAAATAATTTTAATAATTCATAAGGCATTTTTCTAACTCGTGTGGAATTTGCAAAAACATCTTAGTGTTTTAGTAATTAGATAATTTTTACGCCATAATTATGGCCTATCTATAAATGGTCTGAATTAAATTTTCAAGCTCTATGGACTAATATAGTTGTTTTTATGTACTCATTTATATATTTTTTAATATCTAGAGATAGTGCAAATTGAATATGTTTATTCTTACACAGACATAAGTGACTTCTCAAATTCCAGGCGAAATAACTTTTTCTGTATTCAATGTATCTGGAACTTCATGACTTCAAGCTAAATCTTCAAGCTAAGGCTTGAGGTGTCTCTTTTTTTGTTTTGTTTTTGGATCCAAATGTTCAACAAAGAACTGCCAAACTTACGAAAGTTGTGAGCAATTGCTTTTAGTTAACTACTTTAAATATGCCAAGAGCTCTGAGCACTCTGGTACATTCCCAACTCCAGGTTATTCCGCAATTTAATGTATTGGTTTAGATACTCAATCAGATTAGCAAAAGCCTTTGTTATGCAACACATGTTATTTGTTCACAGAATATAAATTAACAAATATTTACTATTTTAATTTTCCTTTTCTCTGAGACAGGGTCTCATTATGTAGTTCAGGCTGGCCTTGAACTCACTATGTAGCCCAGGCTGGCCTCAAACTCATAGTAATCCTTCTGCCATGGGATTACAGGTGTGCACCACCATGCCTGGCTTAATTTTCCTTCTAATTTAAGTATTTCCTCACTAGTGAAAAAAAAAAAAAAAAAAAAGCAAAGACATGCTCTTTAGTTGTCTTTGGAGCTTATTCATGAAAAATTAACTATATATGGGCTGGTGATATAGCTCAACGGCACAAGCGCCTGCTTGGCAAGCGTGAGGTCCTGAGTTCGATTCCTGGTACCAACATTGAAAAAAAAATTAACCATATAAATGGACAGTTTTGAAAAAGTTTAACTATACATAACTTGTCAGGTTTCAGGTACTAGATGTGACAAAATTTATATTACTTTCTGATCTGCTAAAAATAAAAATGGGTTAAGTAGGAAGTTTAACTTTTAAAAACAGGTATGATATACTATAATTGGCAAAATCCGAGCTTATAAAATGAATACAAAAGTATCAGTTTTATCATGAAGCAAATCTTCAGGAAACAAGAAATAATACAGACAAAAATATATTTATCTTACATTATGGGGATGGCAAATGAGATATAAGACTAAATTTTATTAGAAGGTCTGGATGGCCAGGGGAGAGCAGCTGGAGAGACACTACTGTAAGTGCCAAGGGACCCAAGGGGACACTGAAAAGAGAGGGGGACACTGAAAAGAGAGAGGGTCACTGCGGTCACACTACTGACTCTTTCATTTTGGCTGTCATCACTTCCCTGGGCTTCCATATTATATGGACAGTATTCTGCTGTCCCCATCGGCTGATGCTCAACACAAACAAAGTGTTCACAATCACAATGTACCTTCTTGGACAGGATTACGCTATCATGGAATCAGTATTTTGGTTGCCCACTTGGAGTAAGATTTTTAAATCTGGAAGAGACCTAAGAGTCTCTTGTTCCAGGTCACACAGCTATTGGATCTGGGACAGGTCTGGGATGAGGATTCAGCTTCTCTGCCTCTTCTTACACATTCCCTACAGATAATCCCTCAGCACAAAGTATCTTTCAAAATTAGCAAGGATGGGAAAGACTATGAAGAATACAGCATGAATACCAAATGAAGTCATGCCTATAAATAACACACTTAAAATCCATTCTTCTAAATTGCTTCAACACTTTAAAACCTTAAATTTATATCTTATGAAACAGAAAGCATTTTATCAAAATGTAAGTCATACTCTTAGATTCAGCGACTGCATCATTTTCCAACAGAGCCAGGCTCAGCACAACCATGCCATTTAGGTGTACAAGCAATTTCTTAACCTGAGGGGTCCAGCCTCCAATCACATAAAGTTTATTTTTCACTGTCACTACAGCATGACATGCCAACTGCAGGGGAAGAGGAGACACCCTTTTCCAGTTGTCTCGTTCTACAGAGTACTTATCAACACAGTTTGTAACAAGGTACTGGTTTTTAATTTTCATCTGTCCTCCTACAACATAGAGGTCATTGTGGACACTGCCCAGAGCGTACAGCTCCCGAAATTCAGCTGTGCATAACTTTTCCCAGAACTGGTTTCCTCTATCATGATACCTGTAAATCAACAGAGCGAGAACCTAAGATTAGAGTTATGAAAACTCACCCAAGAAACACACGGAAGTTTCTTTTCCAATTAAAAACGATGAGATCTAGCCCTTCTAACATTAACATAAAACAATGGTACAGTTTCACTTTTTTTAAGGACTGATGAACAAAATATAATGTACTTAAAGATGACTGATCAAAACTACCTGAAGAATTTTAGAAAAAATAATATATAGAAAAAGTACAGATTGTCCAGGACTAGTATTCATTTCCTAATTCTGGAAAGAAAATCAAGAATGAGTAGGAAACATTTTCAGCAAATCATTTGCCATTAAAGAACAAGTAAAAAAAAAACAAAAATATCTATTGTCTTATTCTGGGGACAAGAAATACTTTAATACTGCACTAAAGAAACCATAATTTTAGGACAGAGAATCTGAAAATACCTCATTTCAAGATTTCAAACAGGATGATGTAGGCCATGTAGAATTTTAAGGATTGCTGTGGTTCTAATAGGCTTGAAATTGGGTCAAGACTAGCCAGGCGTTGTGGTGCACACCTGTAACCCCAGCACTTGGGAGGCTGAGGCAGGAGGATCACTGTAAGTTCAAGGCCAGCCTGGGCTAAATAGTGAGTTCAAGGCCAGCCTGAATTATATAGCAAGACCCTGTCTCAAAAAAACAAAAAACAATAACCAAGAAACAAAATTGTGTCAACAGCACCATATAAGAACACTGTAAAGAAGGAAATGAAGGGGAGAACTGAGGGCAATGTAAGGGAGAATAATGGGGTGGATAGGATCAAAACATATTTCTGGGGCCAGGGATATATAGCTCAGTGGCACAGCACCTGCCTGGCAAGCACAAGGTCATGAGTTTGATTCCCAGTACCAAAAAAAAATCAAAAACCAAAAAACCATATTTCTGGCATGTATGAAAATGCTACAGTGAAATCCTGTATTTTGTAATATTGATATACACTCATACAAGAAATAGAGAACACTAAGTTTTTTTTTTTAAAAGCAGAAAATGCTATGTTGCATGTTAATGAAATAAAGTACTTAAAAATTCAAATAAACCCCCACCTCTGTAGGAGGCTGCTGGGCATTTAACATCTATTTTAATCAACTAGATATGGTAATTTCTTACAGGAACAGTTCCATCAGTCTGAAGGGAGTCTGGGGAGATGGGGGTCTGGGATATACGGTCCCAGTGCCTGCTGGAGTCCAACACAGTAACAAATCGTTTGGCAGGGAGGACACTAAGTACTTACTGAGTATATTCTGTCTTGTAAGTCTATTTTTTCCAATCATGATTTGGAATACACAGTCTGAGAAGGACACAAGTATGAGGACACTGTACAAGTACGGTGGGATAAAATACATGAAATTAAATGCAATTAAAAATATAAAAACACAGGAGAGCACGGAAAATAAGAGAAAAGGTGTTCTGTTTAGAAAGAGTAACAGTGACAAAGGGATTATGACACCTTATTGTACGGAGTACAACTTTTAAGTACCATCTGACAGTTATATAGTGGGAGTTTCCCCCAGCTGTTCCGGGCCAGCTCTCACATTCCCCAGAAAGAACATTTACTCAGGGAAGCTGGATGCTGTGTAGAGGGCATATCTGGTTGTCACCATCAAATGCAGAAGTTTACCAAACCTTATGATGCCTATCTTTCACATAATTCTAGGCAGAAAACCAGTCTCTAGAATCACAGGTAATATTTTCACTACTATTTTTAATTGCATGGATTTTAGAAGAGAAAGGAGGATTAGCTGTCTTTATGTGGGGGTTACTGAAATAAGCCAACTGAATAAACATATAAATAGATGTGAAAATGGGTTTTGGTATTCTGAGACATAGTTTAAGAAAGTAGGTTGGGAAAGGAACATGTCCTATGCAGGGTGGGAAGTACACATCTGTTGGGTGATTGCTAATCTGATTTTTATAGAAAATGGGGAGGAGAGAAAGTGCCCAGATTAAACTATAAAACTTATTCATAAGAAAAGTGGATATATGGGCCGGTGAGATGGCTCAGCGGCTTAAGCGCCTGCCCGGCAAGCGCGAGGGCCCGAGTTCGACTCCCGGAACCCACATACGAAAAAGGGGCCAGTGATATCACTCAGCGGCACAGGCGCCTGCTGGCGCGCGAGGTCCTGAGGTCGACCCCCCAGTACCCACACACACACACAAAAAAAGTGGATATAATATAAAAAAGTAAACAATAGTGACTAAAGCAATCAACATTAACAGATTGATCTCTTAAAGATGACATATATACCCTCTTGTATGCTGATGTGGGGAGATAAATAGCATCAGAAGGTGAATCTTTTTCAAAAGAAATGCTAACCAGAGTACTAGTCTACTTCCTCCTTTAAGAACACATGTGCATGGAAATCTACGCAGTACATAGCAAGGGCAAACTCAAGAGCATCTGGACAAAGATGAAAGGGTTAAGAAACAGAAATAATATCATAGGAATGTACCACAGCACAATACATTCTTCGCACATATCATAAAACTGACACTAAGGTGACCTTCGGCAGTGCTAGATTTTAGCTACTCAGACATTCCCAGAAGTTTCACTTAAGCTAATAGCAAGATAATTTCATTACTGGAGGAAATGGTGGAAGTATCTGGTAACTTTTACACTAATTGTTATAGTTTAAATCTAAAGTGTCCCCCAAAAGTCTCATGTGTTCAGAGGTGGGGCTTTCAGAAAGTGATTGGATCATGAGGGCTCTGACTTCATCAAATGGATTCATCCATTGATCAGTTCATTAGCTAATGGGCTTATCAGGAGTTGGGGCCTAATTGGATGAAACAGGTCACTGTGGACATGGCTTTGAAGGGTATATTTTGTCCTTGGCCTCTTGCTTTCTGCCACTCTGTCCTGGCTGCCCTGAGGGAAGCAGCTTTCCTTTGCCACACCCTTCCACTATGACGTTCTGCCTCACCTCAGCTCACAGCAGTGGAACCAGCCAAGCAAGCACTGAGACTTCTGAAACTGTGAGATCAAGTAAATCTTTGCCTTCTTTAAGCTTGGGTATTTTGTCACAGTGACAGAAAGCTGACCAGCACACTAATTCTGAACAAAGTCGAGTTGCTGTGTGCTAATGGGAACCTGTTTGGGTTCAAAGCAGACAAGAAAGGCAATACTGTGGTAGAGTTAGATACCAAAGAGAAGGGAAGTGGGCTTTCAAACTAGGTAAGAGCAAAGATGTCTGAGGATCAGAACAGAGACACTCTCACAAAGCTGGATATTTATTAAAAATAAGTTCTGATGGGAGAATTATGGACTGTTGAGTTGAGGCCTAAGAAGAGCCATCTGAAAGACCTGAGGTACACGGTCAAGAGGGCCTAAGATGAAACAAGGGCGCCTACCCTACCCAAATCAGGTATAAAACAGGAACCTGGGTCCATAAGAACCGTGCCAGAAAGCCAGAGCTGTCTCCTCCTTCAGGATCCAACAACCTGGCTCTGTGGTCCACATCTAAGGCCCCTGAGCAAGGCTGTTTCTTCAGCTTAGTGACACGCACCGCTGCCATGGTGTGGGTCCAGACCGTGCACTCCAGGGCTCTTTATCCCTTCCCCTCTCGCTACGGGGGGGGGGGGCACACCCATAGAGGGTGAATGTGGAGGAGGGACGGGGCTGTAGTTCAGAACAGGTACTGTAATGCTAAGCGATGACGGAGAAACAGTAGGCCTCTGAATCCTTTCTTTGCTCATCTCCACTGTCACAAAGCATAACTTTCTAACTGAAAAGTCTGAAAAAACTTTGATAAAAAGGTGCTGAGAGGGGGAGGGCATAAAGGAAAGTTTTACTGTCTAGTATTTATTCTGTGTGTATATTTTATATTCATCCAGTTAGATTTAAGCACTACTTATTGACTACCTGCTGAATAAATGATAAATGTATGTGTTCTCACAAATAAGACCCAGATGATACACGACTGATTAGCAGGCACTCTTGATCCTCTTACTCCAACCCCAGGATTAAGGCATTCTAAGGCTATGGGCATTTTTCAGTACTAGAGGCTTTGGAAAGATTCACGAATTAAAGTCACAGAATGAAAACATTCTGGTTAAAAAAAATTACTGGGCCGGTGAGATGGCTCAGTGGCTTAAGCGCCTGCCCGGCAAGCGCGAGGGCCCGAGTTCGACTCCCGGAACCCACATACGAAAAAGGGGCTGGTGATATCGCTCAGCGGCACAGGCGCCTGCTGGCGCACGAGGTCCTGAGGTCGACCCACCGGTACCCACAGAAAAAAAAAAAAAAAAAGAAAAAATTACTATTCTGAATGATAAACTAAAAAAATCAGTTCAAAAAAGTCTGGGTTAATAAACTTTTCTCACTGTTAAATGTTAAATCAAGGTCTTTAGAAACAAAGCAATATATTATACCTTATCATATGAATAAATAATAAAAGGTAAAAGTGGAAAACACAATTGAATCATAGCATACATACATTTAACTCAGGCAAATTTAATGAAGGAGAGCAAAAGAAAATTTAAAATGTGCCCAATTATGAATGTTACATTTATGCTATATTTATATTTACGGTTTTATACATACGCATACATAAAACTCTGTTATGCATGCTATTCTTTATGGGAGATCTACAAGGTAATTTTGACTACATGTAATTTGAAATGTGACCACTCAGTAGTACTTGCCAATGTCAAAACAAGATAAAAACGATTTCCTGCTAGATACAAACCTATAGATTTCGACGTTCTTGTTCTTTTGTCTAGAGAGTCTGGAGGCACTTGCTTCCCCAGCCACAATGATAGTGTTATTTTCCATGACGACGCCGGTACATACAGTCCCTAAACCCTCCCCATACTTGGGAGACGAGATGAAATAGGTCTTCTGTGAAGCAGGATCATAACAAAAACTCGCATCCCCGTAGTTTCTATATCTTGACCTGATTCCTGAAGAGTTGTTGCCAATGCAAAGCAGAAGATTGGTGGTCTCCATGCCGTAGCGAAGATTCAGAGAGTGCTGCTGAGGTGTCTTGATGGCTTTGAACGCATTTTGAATGATGTCAATGCAGCCTGCATCACACAGCAGCACTGTATTCCTTTTGAGGGCCTGCTTTAAGAAAGAAGGATTTATAAGTTCCAATCTGACTTGCTTCAAAAGCTCAACGAGATGCTCTGTGCGCAATTCTTGGTTATGATTTACCCATCTCAGCACCAAGTCCAGGATGCTTTCTTCTCTGGATATGTTAAGATCATCTGATTTAATAAGTGTCAGAAATTGGTGCACTTCCACGTCTAGTATTTCTTCATGTAAGCTCACCTCAGCAAAATGCTGATACAAATACTTCTTTGACTGATCGGATAAATCCTCAGCTCCAATCTGCTTTGCGAAATAATAAATTCCTACACAATTGGAGGCATCCATGTGGTCCATCATGTATTTCTGACACACACTAAAGACTTCCTCCATCTGCATAAAATAGGCAGCCATAGCCACAGTCTGCACATTAGCACTGTTGATCTCCAGAGCTGCACTGTACATGTAATTTAATATCACTGACACGCTCTCTGCTGTGATGTCATAGAGTACGACTTCCCTCTGAGTGCATTCAAGCAGTCCACAGGTGAACATAGCTTTGAAATAAGGACTAAACGAAGCCAGGACCAGTCTGTGGCAAGGGAATTTCTCCTCTTCAGCTATGAGCACTACATCAATCATTTCTGTTAACTCTCGCATGTTCTTAATTGTATTCAGTAAGTTCAAGCTATGTTGGTATTTTTCTTTTCCCTCAGTCTTGCACTCCATGACACACTCTCTGAAGTTTCTGGATCTTCTTTATGTTTAGCTTGATTCTTGAGGATCTATTTGCATTTCTGGTTACTCACAAATTAACAGAGATGCCATGAAACTCTCCTGAGGGTAAGAAAATAAGCAGTTTTCATCTGAGAAAAAAATCTCTTTAATTGAAATATGCAGCATTAGTGCTAAGAAGTATTTAAAAATATTATTCATTGTAAACAGAGCAGTTTAAGACAGTTATTTTTGCATCTGAAAATGTCTTTGATGTGTAAATAGCAAATTAGTAACTGCTGTGAAAATATTTCCTGTATGGCAGTGGAGATTTTTCTAGGATTGGAAAGTCTTCTTTCTCAATAGGAACAAAGAAAGAAGGGATAAGAGGAACATATTTGCCATTCCACTTCAGTTAACAAAGAAGGCTAACCTGCAGGTAGAGGGCACAGGGGCATCAGTTAATAGTCTCTCTAGATGCAGTCCTACGCAAAAGTTTATATGTACCCTCTCCAAGAGTGTATGCATGTGTTATAATGACCTGACCGGGGTCATGTAGTATAGACCCTGGAAACTGTATGATTGGGAAAAAAGTCCACTAAAATTCTGCTGAAACTTTGATATTGGACAAATAATTCAAAGCAGTAGATAATGCAAAGATCATTTCTACTGGGCTTAGAAAAGCACAGGCAAATGTCTGCTGATCTGAGAATTCATGGTTTTTGGAACTTCCAACTAAATCACCCTCAACCTAGAAAATGCACCAAAGCCTTTTGGTTTCTCTGTCCTCCCTCTTTGCTCAGCTCTTCTTTGTTCCCCATTTCATAGTGGCAGAACCAAACTGCTTCTTGCCTTAAAAAGCACTAGTCTAATTAAAAGTCTCTTCAAACTAGTGGTGCCATCTTTGCCTTCCCAGGGGCAATGGAAACAGGAGGTTTCAAGAAAGTTAATTAGCTGCTTTGATTTAAAGGATATTCTTAGAGCCAGGAACCTTCATGTGAGATCTCCAGCCTCTGCCTCCTTTCTTAGCTCCTACTTGGCTAAAAGATGCATACAGTAAGAATAAATGCTGACAGCAGAAAAGTTAGTGCTGGAATTTAAGAAAGAAGGAGAGGTGAGATTTCAATACCATGAACACAATGTTTGTCAGCTATGAAGGGTAGACATTTTCTAAATTTCTGAAATGTGGGGAGCCATAAATGACCCAGCTTCACGTCTGAGCATGCGCCCCCCCCCGCCCATCCTGATCCTACGTCACCCATTAGACCCTCCCACCGTTTCCCTCAAAGAGATATAAGCCCTGGCACTTCCGCAATAAACTCTCTCGCTCGACTTCCCTGATCTGTGTGTGTGTGTGTGTGTCTTCTTTCTCATCCCCATACCGTCGCCCGGGTTCGCGTTCCTGCCCCTGGGAGGCCCCGCTGGTCGGAGTCTTCTTGGGCCACAACACAACATTTGGCGCCCAACGTGGGGCCCGGGAAAGATGGATCCTATGAGGGATCACCCTGTAGGGCGATAAATGCCAACGATTGACCGGTCTTTAGTTTCATTTTCATGAGATTCCTTTCTCAGTGATCCGTACGCCAACTCCTTTCTTCGCATCTGAATCACGGTAAGCATACAGGGTGCAAAATGGGACAAAACCTCTCCGAGCACGAACTTTTTACTAAAGGGGTCTCTGAAGCGCTCAGAGTGAGGGGAATAAAAGTCACCCCGCGGCAATTGACTGATTACTTTTCCTTTATAAATAAGGTTTGTCCATGGTTCCCCTTGGAGGGCACCATTAACATCAGGGTCTGGGACCGCGTGGGTGACGCACTCCAAGATTATTATCGGGTTTTCGGGCCAGAAAAGGTTCCCGTCACAGCCTTTGCTTATTGGACCCTAATTTCAGAACTATTACGGACACAGCCCAATAACCTTCAACCATCACAGGCTCCGGCTCAGCCACTGGGTCAACCAGTTGCCCCCCCAATTACTGATACCCCTATCCCTAGCCCTCCACCCTCTGTAGTTCTCCAGATGCCAGAAGAAAAAGATGGCCGTTGCTCTCCTACTTCCCCCGTACCCACTTCCGCCTTCTTTAACGATAGTCACCCGCCATCTTATGAAACAGACCTCCGCCTGCCATCTTGTCCTGGGTCTCCACCGTTCGATGGCCTGTCATCATGTCTTAAGCCCACGCAGCCTCCTGCACTTTACCCCCCTCTTCCTGACCCCCCGCCTTTCTCCTTACCTCCACAAATACCGCTGCCCTCTGCCCCCCCACCTCCCCTTGTTGCGCCCGCCTTTTCAGTTAACTTCCCCTCCCTTCACCCTGCACCTACCGCCACACCCATGCAAGATCAATTTCTCAGTTCGCTTCTGGAGCGCATCTCCCTACTTGAACGTAAGGCTCAACAGGATCATCTTAATTATAAGTTATCTCTTTCTCAGCCCTCTCCCAAGTTACATGCATACCCCATCACAGAGGCACAACAGGCCCCCACGGCAGAGGGACAACCAGCCCCTCCGCCCCAGCGTGCCAGGGTTCCCTTCCCTTTAAATTCCCTCAAAGAACTCAAAATGGCAGTCACCCAATATGGCCCCACCGCTACCTTCACCCTTGCGGTCCACGACAGCCTTTCCCAGGGATGGGTTACCCCAAATGAACATAAGGAGTTGGCAAGGGCCGCTCTCTCTGGGGGTGATTTTCTACTCTGGAAGTCTAATTTTCTAGATCAATGTGAAATAATCTCCAAACAAAACCAAGAGAGACAGCCCCCCAACCCAGTTACCTTTGCCATGTTATCCGGAACGGGTGATTTTTGCACTGATGAACAACAAATGGGCCTTAACCCTCAGGCGTTTGCCCAAATCTCCCTGGCCGCAAGTAGAGCCTGGCGCAAGCTTCCATCAAAGGGAGAGGGTCCTACCTCTCTTACCAAAATTCGGCAAGGTCCTACTGAACCCATCTCTGACTTTATTGGCAGGCTCACCAAGGCTGCAGATCGCATTTTCAGAGAACATGAAAATAACAATTCTCTCATAAGACAACTCGCCTTCGAAAATGCTAATCCCACTTGTCAAGACATTATCAGACCCCATCGACATACGGGCTCTATTGAACAGCTTATCCGTCTGTGTGCAGACTTTGGCCCCTCATATCAACAAGGAGTAATGTTTGCCTCTGCGCTCGAAAACACCCTACAAAAGGTCTTATCTTTACAGATAGCTGGCCCACATGATAATAAAAAACCCCCGCCCACCTTCGTTGCTTCAAATGCCACCAACCAGGACATTTCTCAAAGAGCTGCCCTCTTCTCACAGCCACCCCGCTCCCATCTCTCCCTCAACCTTCAGGCCTCCCACAATCATCTCTACCCCCATCTCGGCCCCCACCTCAAACCATTTGCCCTAAATGCCGAAAGGGATTCCACTGGGCAAATGAGTGCAAGTCCCGATATACTGTTGATGGACACCCCATTCCAAAAAACTTCTCGGGGGGCCCTCCCCAGGCCCCGATATCAAACCCTCTTCTGACTCAGGGGACTACGGAGTCAACACACAAACCCTCCACATTACCGACCTCTTCAAGGCAACACCTTCCAGCCCGGGACTTGACCTCTGTGCCTCCACCCCCATGGTATTAGAGCCCACCTCCCCGGTACATATAGTTCCCACCAATGTTAAGGGTCCACTACCAAAGGGCTTTTGGGGCCTTATACTAGGTCGATTCTCCACAGCCACTCAAGGGATACTCATACATCCAGGAGTTATTGATCCAACCTTTCAAGGACATATCCACCTCCTTGTCTCTGTCTCAACTGGCCCCACTCTAATCCCCACCTTCCCTCCCCTTGCCCAATTGGTCCTTGTTCCCCCTGGTCTCTCCCAGGCTTATTGGTCTCAAACCATATCTCAAGATAAGCCCATGCTTAAACTCTTTATCAATAACAAACCCTTTCGTGGGCTCATCGATACGGGAGCCGACATATCCGTCATCTCCCATAAACATTGGCCCTCACATTGGCCCCTGAGGCCCTCGGCCACCCACCTACAAGGCTTGGGATACCTCCAACAACCTTATCAAAGCTCCACCCCCCTTACATGGCGTGACTCAGAAAATAATACAGAAACTTTCCAACCCTTCGTTGTTCGGGACCTCCCCCTCAATTTATGGGGCAGGGACCTTCTCTCACAGATGCAACTCATTATGCATAGCCCCAATGCTATAGTCACTAAACAGATGCTTGCTCAAGGCTACCTCCCCGGACAAGGTCTCGGAAAATACTCTTCGGGCATCACTTCCCCCGTTCATCCTAAACCTTTAGCTCCCCGCCATGGCCTTGGCTACGATGATAGTCCTCCTAATGAGGATCCTCCCTCTGAGCCCCCTCTCCATCCTCAAAATTTTTAATTGGGACCGCTGATCCTCCTGTAACTCATGCACAAAAGATCACCTGGCTCTCAGATGATCCTGTCTGGGTTGACCAGTGGCCCATCATAGGCCCCAGATATTCCGCCCTTCTACAGTTGGTACAGGAACAACTCACAAAGGGCCATATTGTTCCCAGCTCCTCCCCATGGAATACGCCCATTTTTGTAATACACAAAAAACATAATAATAGCTTTAGACTACTCCAAGACCTTAGGGCTGTCAACAAGACCATGGTTGTCATGGGCTCCCTCCAGGCGGGTATACCCACCCCCTCCGCCATCCCCCTTAATTCTCATAAGATCATCATCGATCTCAAGGACTGTTTCTTCTCCATCCCTTTACATCCTCAAGATCAACATAGGTTTGCATTTACCGTTCCCGCCCCCCGTCTTCAGGGACCCTCCTCCCGTTAACAGTGGACTGTCGTCCCTCAAGGCATGGCTAATTCGCCAACTCTCTGTCAACAATTCGTAGGCCAAGCCATTCAACCCCTTCGCCAAACCTGGCCTTCTGTGCATGTGTTCCATTACATGGACGATATCCTTCTCGCATGCATTGATGAAAATACACTTTATCGATGTTATGCTCACCTACAAACCCTCCTTAGAGATTCTGGCCTTCACCTCGCCCCCAATAAAATCCAGCTCACAGATCCTTACACCTACCTTGGCTTTCAGCTGACACACTCTACCATTCATGGACCAAAACCTCAACTTAGACTTGACACCCTTCACTCCCTCCATGACTTCCAAAAACTTCTAGGTGATATCAACTGGCTTCTCCCATCCTTGGCAATCCCCAAATCCACGCTTAGACCCTTATACGACATCCTTCGTGGAGACCCAAGTCCTACTTCTCCTCGATCCCTAACACCGCTGGCCCGTACGGCCCTCCAACATGTCCAAGAGGCAATCAATACCCAGAGCCTTACCTACATTGACTATACGCAACCCCTTACTCTGATTGTCCTCCCCTCCCCTATACAGCCCACCGCCCTCTTCTGGCAAAATGCGCCCCTCCTCTGGATTCATCTGTCTGTCTCCCCCAAAAAGGTCCTTAATCCATATTATGATCTCATCGCCCAGATAATTATGACGGGCCGCAAACAAGCTAAAATCTATTATCATAAGGAGCCAGATGTCATCATCCTCCCATACTCTGAACACCAACTCACCTGGCTCCTACAGACCTCTGATACATGGGCCATTGCACTTGCTGCCTTTCCTGGCCAAACACAACATCATTACCCCCCCAATAAGCTCCTGGCCTTTTTTTCCCGCCACCCACATATCTTTCCAAAGATCACCTCTTATACCCCCATCGCTAACGCAACCACAATTTTCACAGATGGTTCTTCCTCCGGCCACGCCGCTTATACATGCCTAGATCATAACCCCATCATCATTCCAACACCTGGTCTCTCAGCTCAACACGCTGAACTCCAGGCCATCATTCAGGTTTTCCAAGATTTCCCTAACACTCCCATAAATATCTACACCGATAGTCACTACCTGACCACCTCCGTCCCCCTTTTGGAGACCCTCTCCAACTTCTTTCACTATACTTTCGTCGTCCCCCTTTTTGCCACCCTCTAGACACTCATCCATGCTCGCACACACTCATTTTTCATTGGCCATATACGCGCACACTCTGGTCTTCCTGGGCCTCTGGCCTCAGGCAACGCACTCGCAGATCAAGCTGCTCGATCCACATCTGCCTTCCCCATGCTCCTCCCCACTCCCCGTACTCGACCTTCCTTATCCAATGTCTCTCAAGCACAGGCTGCGCATGACCTACACCACCTTAACGCCCAGTCGCTGCGCACTCTCTTCAAAATAACTAGGGAACAAGCCCGCGCAATTGTTAAACAATGCCCTAAATGCATCACTCACCTGCCCTCCCCAAATTTGGGGGTCAATCCCAAAGGTCTCATCCCTAACGCCCTCTGGCAAATGGATATTACTCATATTCTTTCCTTTAGACAACTCAGGTTTGTCCACGTGTCTGTTGACACCTTTAGTGGCTACATCTTCGCCTCCCTGCAGTCGGGGGAAACAACTAAACATGTCATCGCCCACATGCTCGCAGCTATGGCCCATATGGGCTGTCCTACAAGGCTCAAGACAGACAATGGCCCTGGTTATACCAGCAAATCCTTTGCTGAGTTCTGTCAACACCTTAACATTATTCACAGTACAGGGATCCCATATAATCCACAGGGCCAAGGTATCGTCGAAAGGGCAAATCAAAAACTCAAAATAACCATTTCCAAGCTCTCGACGGTCACATGGTATCCCACCAAAGGATCCCCCCGCAATATCCTCAACCATGCCCTCCTTATCATCAATTTTCTTTCCCTAGACCAAAACAATCGCTCCGCTGCCGATCGCTTCTGGCACCCCTCTACAGCCTCCTCCTTCGCCACAGCCCTCTGGAAAGATCCCCTCACTAATCAATGGCATGGCCCTGACCCCGTCCCCATATGGGGAAGGGGCTCAGCCTGTATCTATTCTCAGGCTGACCACAATGCACGCTGGGTACCCGAGCGCCTTGTAAAACAACTTAATAAACCTGCCCAGGGAGGCGCCCCTGAGGGTTAATATTTTTCCTTTATAGATGCTCCCGTCAAGCTTCCTGTATGTTCTTGTGATGCTCCCGGCGACCATCGCTAATCATCAACATGCTTCATTCAGGTGGACACTCAGGCGCTGGGGGGACCAAAAGATACTAGGCGCGGCTTGGATCTACTATTCCTCAAGGAGGGGGGCCTCTGTGCGGCTCTCAAAGAAAAATGTTGCTTCTACATTGACTCCTCTGGTGTTGTCCTACACGCTATGGACAAATTAAACGATGCCCTAAAAAGAGAGAAATAGCCAGAACGCAAGCCTTATTCCCCAGCGCCGGGTTCTCCACTGTGCTCCCCTACCTTGCCCCCCTTTTTGGCCCCCTTATAGTTGTGGTCCTCGCCTTGACCTTTGGTCCCTGCCTATTCAAGAGACTCATTGCCGCCGTAAAAACAGATGCTGATGAGTACAAACAAGCCGAACCATATGATGATATTCAGGCCCCAGCATATAAGAATGTCAGCCAATGACGGGTAAGATGGAGTCACAAGTCACTAACACTCTCAGGACCACCTAAGACAGAGCGCCACTCTTCGCTGGGACGCTGGCGATGCTAGTGGTTAGCTCAATGATGGGTAAGGCCTGAAAAATCAAATGCGTAAAAACAAAAAGACTTGCAGTAACCTCCACAACCTAAGACAGGCCACATTCAGGGTCATACAAACACTCATGGTCGGCAATATTCTCATTTGGAGAAAAAGGAGCATATGTGGGGAGCCATAAATGACCCAGCTTCATGTCTGAGCATGCGCCCCCCGCCCATCCTGATCCTACGTCACCCATTAGACCCTCCCACCGTTTCCCTCAAAGAGATATAAGCCCTGGCACTTCCGCAATAAACTCTCTCGCTCGACTTCCCTGATCTGTGTGTGTGTGTGTGTCTTCTTTCTCATCCCCATACCGTCGCCCGGGTTCGCGTTCCTGCCCCTGGGAGGCCCCGCTGGTCGGAGTCTTCTTGGGCCACAACACAACACTGAAACCCTGTAAAGAATTAAAAATCTCATGAGAAATGACATTTTTGAGCATTAGAGTAAAACTCATTTTAGGAGCAAGTGTTACGCATGATAGGAATGTTTAATTGTGTAATGAAACTCTAAGACCTATGAAGCACCGTACTGAAGTCTGTGGAATAATAACAACTAGCCAATCTCAGCAGCTGTACATTTTAACCTCTCCTACCCTGCTGGCTGGATTTTCTGGCATTAATGTCTCAGTTCTTTCTGTTTGCAGGGACTGAACCTGGGGCCTTTACAATGAGCTATATCCCCAGCATCTATCTATCTATCTATCTATCTATCTATCTATCTATCTTTCTTTCTTTCTTTCTTTCTTTTTGAGACAAGGACTTACTAAATTGCTAAATTACTCATGCTGGGTTTGAACTTGCAATCCTCCTGCCTCAGCCTCCCTAGAGTGCTAGGATTACAGGTATGCACCACCACCCACAGGTAATATCTTATAAACAACTTCATAGTGGATGGTGTTGGATTTCCTAAGCGTCTAACCTGCCCTCATCTGGTGCAGTTGGGGTGGGACTGACTACCCACCCACTGTTACTGGTTCGGGGGCAGCACCAGACCTGAGATTGGCCTAATCAGAGTGAAGAGTGGGTCTCTGGTTCCATAACTAGGGGTTCACACGTTGTACAGGAGGGAGGTCAGGGACCACCCTGTAAACCAGTGTGGAGACAAAGCAAATCTAGGACACAGGCAGAACAGAGCTATAGAATTTGAAACAGGCCTTATATCCATATTTTTCAGTTGTGAGAGACAGTTTAAGCTGATTTTAATTGGGATTGCTGATATTTTTAATCAAGAATCCTTCCTTGGGGCTGGTGAGATGGCTCAGGGCCGGTGAGATGGCTCAGCAGCATAAGCGCCTGCCCGGCAAGCGCGAGGTCCTGAGGTCGACTCCCAGTACCCACATTAAAAAAAAAAAAGAATCCTTCCTTGTGTAAGTGATATATGCAGACACACTTAGAAAAAGTTGCCTAAGGTAATTGTAATTATATAAAATATCATTTTTGTTACATTCTTACATATTCTATTATTAAACTGTCATGTAAGAGAACTATAGAAACCTCTTCTTAGTCTCCTTTCTGCTTGATAAAAAGGAACAATCACTTAAATACTTTTTCGAGTTTGTCTGGTCTCATGAAATGGACACAAAGTCTGCACTCTTACCCACTCCCTCTAGTGCTAGGGTTGGCAAACAGGGCCAGACAGCAACTATTTTAGCTTTGTAGGCCACACAGTCTCTGTTGCATCATCCAAGTTTGTAAACTAATAAGTGCGGCTGTGTTCTAGTACAATGTTTTATGGATAGCAAAACCTGAATTTCATATATTTTTACATTGTATTTTCAAATGTCACAAAATATTATTCTTCTTTTGAATTTTACAAGTCATTTAAAATTATTAAATCCATTCTTAGCTCCTGGGCTATACAAAAACAAGTCAGCGGGTTGCTGACTGCTGCTGTAATGTTATAAATAAACACATCTTCTAGTTTGTGAGTAGGATTCTGTCTGCGGACTAGTCTCCACTTCTCTTGGATCCAGCTGAAGAGTTTTGAGAGAGGAATCTTCCTGTTTTAAAAAGATCGCTCAGTTGTCCTCAGATTCTCAAATATAATCAACTTTTTGAATAAATATTGTACATGAGTGCAGCTTCCCTGTCTCAAAATTGGCTTCAACAAACAACAAAAAAGCAGAATTTATTATAAAATAGAAATAACCATTTCAAATACTCTAAAGAAACATTTATTATGAAAATTTTAAATAGGCATATGTATTTGTTAAGTATCCCTTCCTTCCACTTGCCCTTTATATGAGTCTTAAAAACTACTCTAGGGGCTGGTGAGATGGCTCAGCGGCGTAAGCGCCTGCCTGGCAAGCACGAGGGCCCAAGTTCGACTCCCAGAACCCACATACGAAAAAAGGGCCGGTGATATCGCTCAGCGGCACGGGTGCCTGCTGGCGCGCGAGGTCCTGAGGTCGATCCCCGGTACCCACACACACACACACAAAAGCTACTCTAATTGCTATGGGTTTATAGATCAAATGAATTTATTGATGGAAATCCTGAAAAATGCCTGGGAAGTTCTATTAGCCACCGCACTTGAAAACATTCTCAGTATTTTTTTTTTTTTTTTTTGTCTTTTATTTTTTTGGGGACAGGGTCTCACTATGTATTCCAGGCTGGCCTTGAACTCACTATGTAGCCCAGGCTGGCCTCAAACTTGCAGTGATCCTCCTGCCTCAGCCTCCAGAATGCTGGGATTACAGGTGTGCACCACCACACTCAGCTTCAGTATTGTTCTTGTATGCAGAAGGTGCACAGAAGATACTGGTGTGGAGACAGGGACTCGGAAGTGAAAAAGCCCTGGGTCTGAATCCTGGGTTAGCTGCTTACATGCTGTAATCTTAAATTTATTTAACCTTTCTAAACCTTGGTTTCTTCCTTGGTATAATGGTGATAAAGTACATAAATAGATTAGTACTTGGCATCCAATCGCCCAGTTTAAAGGTTAGGAACATGGATTTTGGTTTGCATGGACAGGCCTGGGTTTGGATCCTTGTTCTACTATCCAGTAATATGAACATATTTGTTAGCCTCTTTAAATTCTAGTTTTCTCACCCTGGATTTCTTTTAAGACTTGAATATTTGGGGGAAATGAATAAAATCATGCATGTACAACTATAATTTGCTTGGTTAAATTAATTTGGTAAAGCTAATGCAGAATATACCTGTACAAACACTTTTCAAACAATAAAAATATTTGGGTGCACATACAAATCACTTGTTGATCCAGCCCCAGCTGATAAATGAAGAGAACTGACAGCAACTTTTTCTCATAATGAGGGCAGAGAGTACATTCTCCTTTCATCAGCAAAACAAAATTGTATAAATGTTCTCAATGAAAGCAATGGGAAGTTATTCTCTGCTCCAATTTACAGAAGACTGAACTGGTGCATTCTTAATAATAGTATCCATAATAATGGAGAGAAATGAGTAGCAAAGATAAATATAAATCACAAGAATAAAGCCTAATTACTTTGCAAATCCACAATGCAGTTATACCCATGTTCGTTATATTTGAGAAATGGACTGCTATAAATTTTAGTGTGGGGCAAAAATGTCAATTTCCTTAAATCACAAATGTTTTGCTCTTATAATCTTTTATTATCTTCATATTATCTTTACAGTTGCTATTTTTTCTGAATAATGGATGACACATGACCATGCCTTCCTCTTTAGGAAGATTTTCCATATTTTGCTGAAGTTAAACTAATTCAAATTTATAACAGCACTGCTTGAAATAGTGAAAATTTGGAAAATTACCTCAAGTCCATTAACAGCACAGACAGACTGTAGTATATTCACTCAAAACAACGTTGTACAGTAGAAAAAATGAACTAGATTTACATGTATCCACGTGGATGAATCTCTGTGTGAAAGACTACAGAATAATGCTGCACACTGTTAATGCGTTTAAAATATGCAAAGCAGAATATATTCTAATAGAGTAAATGTAGACCACATATTCTGACAAAGTAAATATAAACAACTGGTGGATCTAGTTAAGGGGGGTTTTCTGTACCATTCTTGGAACTTTTCTGTAAGTTTGGAAGTGTATCAAAATAAAAAAGTTTAAAAAATGATATATTCTTTAAGAAGCCATAGCACTGTAGTGGAATACAAGGAAATGAAGTGTAACTATAAATGCAAGACAGTGGTTGCCTTCAGGAGGTGTGGAAGGATGGGGAGACAAGAAGGGGAGGATGACAAAGAGTTTTGATAGTATAAATGTTTAATTTTTCCAGCTCTATGGTGGTACTCTATACATACTTTATTATTCTTGATACCTTTTTCATATCTTAAATATCACATAAGTCACAATTTTTAAAAACTGTATTATATTAGCTACATAGCTTTTGAACCCCTCACCCCTCATTATAAACCACATGTGTGCATTATCTAATAAACATGTCCTATATAAAAAGGGAGATAATAGATACATTATGAATTTTCTTTGTAAAGGATCAAAGTGTAGGCAGCCCAGTTACAAGTGACTAGAAAATGCAAAAGATTGAAACCTCCAATTCAGTCTGAATGAGAACTGCTTTGAAACTTCATGGCTGCAGCCCTCCTTCCTTAATTTCCCTGGCCTTGGTCTTTGTGATGGGTAGAGACTAGATTCCTGAAGCAGTGTATTTTGGGTATGACAAAACTGAAAATTAGAGAACTGACTTGGACAGGGCTCCTAAAGCTACACAGTCTGCCTAAAACTCCCTCATCAGACTTGGGTAGCAAACCAAGGAGAAAAATATCCCAGTTCCAATGTTTAAGTCAGAATTCTTTTGGTGGAGGGACCTTTTCCAAATTGGTGATGACCACGTATAAAGTTTTTACCCCATATTTAAAAAATTGTCATGGGTCTACTTTCACCACCACTCACTCAGGCTCCTCACAGTCTGGCACCTCCCACCCTTTCCTGCCTATCTCCTGACTTCCCTTCCCTGGGACTGTCAATTTTTTGGTATTACTGCACTGCTAACACTAGCACATATCTGCTGTTCTCTATGTCAGGAGTATCCTTCTGCCCCTGTCCACCTGAAAAGCGTAACTGACTCTCCCAAATTCAGCCAATCCTTCTCCAGTGAAGCCACTGCTTCCCTTTCATGCCTGGCTGGACCCTGTGCCTTGTGGCTGTTGCACTGTTGCTGCCATTTATTTATGCCATGCCTCCCTGCCCTTTCATGAAGAGCACGGGGGCGGGGGGGAGGTCCTTAGGCCTTAATCACTTCCTATTTCTTAACACGGCTGTGAGGACACTTAGCAGATTTTTCTTCTACATACAAAAGTCATGCTTGGTGCTTCAAGTTGCTATCCTCTTGTCCAGTCAAATACATCATTCAGAATTTTGAACAACCTTGATTCTCTTGCATACAGCTCCATGCATAATGAAATCTACTTCCTATTCTTACACTCAAAAGTAACTCCCAGTCATCATCTCTCTTGAGATTCATAGGGAACATCAGGTTCACTTAGGCCAGAGATCACAAATTGGCTGCTAATCTATTTCCTTTCTCCTTCCTTTCTTCCTTCCTTCCTTTCCTCCCTTCCCTCCCTCTCTCCTTCCTTCCTTCCTTCCTTTCTTGTAAATTAGTTGTCAACATGCAAGTTGAAATATCCCAACATCTATTGGGAAAATGGAAGAAATGGCAACAATCAGTCTTTAATTCCCTGGCAGCGCACAGGACCTGAAAAGCCAGTGGCTGCCTCTAGGACGGCACACCTGCCCTCCAAGGGCCCGGGCCCCCATGGTCGCCTGCTGAGAGCTGTCCTCACTGCCAGTCTCACCCTGCTTGTTTCAATTACTTTACAGACATTTAGGTTGGACTCCCCTACTTATACCACAGCCTCTCCATACTGCCAGTTTCAGCACATCTTGCTCAAACCCGACACGTGCAGATGCTCAGATAACGCACACTGCCCTAAATGTGCTTTGAGGCTCCCGTTAGTGTGGAAAAGACCTGATTTCATTTCAACAGTAATAATCCATCCCGCAAGCTAGACAGTGAATAATGGCCAGGCACATGGATGATGAAGACAGTAAGACAAGTTGAAACTTCCTTTTTTCCTTTCCTTTGATGAGATCACAATGTTTTGCACTCTCCCAGTGCTTTCTACTTTTCAAAGTGCTTTAATATGCATTATAGCTCATTAGTTCCTCTTACGAATCATGTGGGCAAAATGCGGGGCAATTATTTTCCAGGCTTTAAAGTTAAGAGAGTTGCCCAAGTATACAATCCACATCGACTGAATTTAAACGAACCGTTCTAAGTGCCAGACGCTCTGGTCCTAGCTGCCCCTACCTTACGAAGGACGTTGGCCATCTGGTGAGGACAGCAGAAAGTGAGTCGGTGGAGAGTTCAGAGGAAGACACTACGGTGAAGGCCAGGACACCGACACGCCGACAGAAGGGGGCGAGCTGGGTGGCAGACACGGCCTGGGCCGGAAGCCGCCGGCGGCCCCAGGGACCGCGGGCTCAAGGTCGCGGCAAGGTCCAGCTGCGCCCACCTTGATCCCCACCCTTCGCCCCTACTTACGCCTGCTCGCTTCGCAGGCCCCGCAATGGCGCTGCCACCCCGCCCGGACGCTCTGGGGTCGACGCGCCGGGGAGGGCCTAACCGCCTGCACTGCCCAATATGGGCCTGAGCCGGCCGAGCGATATAAATAGACTGGCGCTGGCAGGGGGCCGCGGGTCCGCACCCCGCCGCGGGGGAGGGAGGGACGGAGGGTGCTGGCAAGGCTCTTGAGTGACAGGTGCTCGCCTCAGCGCTGGAGGCGGCCCGGAGCACGCGCTGCCGGCTGCTCTGCGCCTGCGCGAGTCTTCCCGCGCAGATTCTAGACAGCAACTACCACAGTCCTGTGGCCCCTCTGCGCCTGCGCGAGTCGTCCCGTGCCCGCCCTCGTGTCAGAGGGCTGAAGCTTGTCGTCTTTGGCCACGAAGGGATCCACAACACGTTTTGAAAGAGAATTTGGAAATTGAACTTTTCAAGGTGATGGATCTTTCATTCAATCTGTTAGAGTCTCAAAATAAATAAAAAACCCTCGTGTATGGTCCTATTGAGTGGACCCCCCAGTAGGGATGCCACGTAAAATGCAGGAGCCCAGTTAAATGTAGAGTTCGGATATGCAGCCAGTGTTTTGTATATGTTCCAGGCATTGGTCAATTCATTTTTAAATCAGTGTTCTCATTTGTGTGTGTGTGTGCGTGCGCCTGTGTGTAATACTATATAAATATCACATTGAAAACAAAATTTTCTTAGTAAATTCCCTTAAAACAATTTAAGAGGTTTTCATGTCAATGAAGAATCTTTGCATGCATTTGTATTTACATGTTATATATGTATAGTTATTTGAGAAAATTCTTCTTTTCCTTTTTTACAAATATTCCTTGACCTATTAGCCCCATTTAAATCCTTCTACAATTGTTTGTATTCCCACTTCTGGTTTTATTGACAGGGCGTTGTGCAAAGCTAATATGTCTTTCTCAGCTTGCTGTAGTGGCCTCTTCAAGTTCCTATTTGACCATTTTATTTCACCTTTTTCATTTGTTACAAGAAGCAGGATTTCCTGTGAAGAGTCATGGCTTGAGATCTGGAGACCAAGTTAGATACTTGGTTCTATCACTAAGTGATGTTAGATGATTCTCAAAATATTCATTTACCAAATGATTAGTGAAGTGTAAATATTTATCGAATATACTGATTTACCAAAAAAATAGGACTGGAAGGCTTGGACTTGGGGGGTGGCTTTTAAGAACAGGTTGGGAGGCCCAGTGAATTTAGTCTTAGTCCTTCTGTGCAAGTATGTGTGTGTGTGTGTGTGTGTTAGCTTCAGGGCCTGCAGCTTTGGGTTCAGCACCTGTGGGCCCCTGTGGGAGGGTGGAGCTTCCAGAAGCTGCAACACCACCTTCTTTTTTTTTTGTCTGCACTGGTTGTTCTTGTCTGAAAGGCCTAGAGTGTTGTTGTCGGTAACTGTTCACATTCTCACCCTACAGAGCTTCATATTGCAGCCATGTGCACATACCTGCTGCTTTCCTATTGTGTCAGCCAGTTTCCATCACTGTAACAAATACCTGAGACAATCCACTTATAAAGAGCAAAGTTTGATTCATAGTTTTGGAAATTTGGGTCCATGTTTGGACCCTAGAAGAACATGGCAGGGTATACCCACTTACCTCATGGCCAGGAATTGAAAGAGGGAAAGGAAGAGACCAAGGCCCCGTAATGCCCTTTGAGGTCATGTCTCCAATAACCCAAAGGCCTCCACTAGGCCCCACGTCTTCACATTCCTACCACCTCTCAATATTGCCAACCTGGGGAGCAAGCTTTCAACACAAGGGCCTTTCCAGACATTCCAGATTCAAACTGTGGCACCCACCACGCCTTCATTCTTCCAAGTGGTCAGGGAATGGTCACTAATTTCAGATGAGTGTGAGGCAAAACAGGTATAGGAAAAGAGAGGTGGACCTGGAGCTGGGGCATCCAGCACTGGCCTGGCTCTGTTCCCTCCCTGCAGCCTCATGGTGTCCTGTAAGTCACCAAACCTTCAGACTACAATAGGCAAATGATAATGGGTCTGTCGCACATCTAGGTTATTAAGTGGATGAGTTAGGAGAGCTAATGGGTAAGAAAGTACTTTGTTAACTGGAAAGTTATGCTAAATCATTTCCTCGCCAAAGGCATGTGTTTTTTGTTTTTTTTTTTTTTAAGAGAAAAAAAAAGAACAAAATTTCCAAACAACATAATAGGAAGGTAACAATGGTTAATACATTACATATTGTTATCTTTAAATTAGTTACTCAGGGTACAAGATATCAGCATTCAATTGTCCAAACAATATTAGCACAAACCTTTCTTTTCAATGAACTAAGCAAAATTAGTAGTGTATCTATCTTAACTATCTGATATATATATATATATATATATATAAAATTATTTTCTTTTCCCTTTTTTCTTTTCCCCATTCCCCCATCCCAGTTTCTCTTTCCTTTTGAACAGTTTCTTCCTGACTTACCATATCTATTGTAAATTTTGGATCTTATTTACTCTTTCAGTTTCTTACACTAGGGAGACAATACAATGTTTACACATGTGCATCTGGTTTATTTCACTTATGAGTATTTTCTTGAGTTGCATCCATTTACCTATAAAAGTCTCCAGTTTATCCTTCTTTATGGCTGAGTAGTACTCTATTGTATAAAAAGACCACATTTTTTTTATCCATTCCTCAGTTGATGGGCATTTGGGTTGTTTCCAAGATCTGGCTATTACAAATTGTGCTGCTGTACACATGGGTGCACATATATCGCTGTGGTCCGATGTTTTTAATTCTTCTGGGAAGATACCCAGAAGCGGAATAGCCGGGTCAAATGGGACCTCCAATCCTAGTTTTTTGAGGAATCTCTACACTGATTTCCATAGTGGTTGTACCAGTCGACACTCCCACCAACAGTGGAGAAGTGTTCCTTTTTCCCCACAGCCCCTCCAGCATTTGTTGATTTCTTGATAATAGCCATTCTTTCTGGGGTGAGGTGGAATCTCAGTGTTGTTTTAATTTGCATCTCTCGAATGACTAGTGTTGTTGCACATTTTTTCGTATATTTATTTAAGGCATGTGTTTTTAAATGGGATCTCTTTTCCCCAAAATCTTGAAAGTGGCACAGAAAGCCATCTCCTACTGATAATCTTTATTTCATTCAGTTGTGAACCAGGTATGGACCATATTTCTTGAACTGTATTTCTTCCACTTGAAGACTCCGTAAAAGGGAAGCTGGACATATCTCACAGAATTAGAGAAAACAATCCTAAAATTCATTTGGAATCAGAAGAGACCTAGAATAGCAAAGGCAATTCTGGGCAACAAAGGCAAGGCAGGGGGCATCACTATCCCCGACTTGAAATTATACTATAAAGCTACTGTGATAAAAACAGTGTGGTACTGGCAAAAAAACAGACCTGAAGATCAATGGAACAGATTAGAAGATGCTGAAACAACCCCAGACATACTAAGCCACCTTATCTTTGACAAAGGTGCCAAACACATTCGCTGGAAGAAAGATAGCCTCTTTAATAAATGGTGCTGGAAAAACTGGCTCTACACATGCCGAAGATTAAAACTAGACCCATATCTTTCACCATGCACTAAACTAAATTCAAAATGGATCAGAGATCCTAATATTAAAACAGAAACATTAAATCTGCTGGAAGGTAGGATAGGTAAAACCCTTGGAGACATTGGTGTAGGCAAAGACTTTATGAATAAAAACTCAACCGCATGGGAACTATCCCAAAGAATCAATAACTGGGATCTCATCTTATTAAAAAGCTTTTGCACAGCAAGAGAAACCACCAACAGAGTGAAGAGACAACCCACAATGTGGGAAAAAATGTTTGCCAGCTGTTCCTCAGACAAAGGATTACTATCGAGAACATATAAAGAACTCAAAAAAATCAGACCTCCCAAATTTAAAGACCCACTCCAAAAATGGGCATCTGAGATGAATACACATTTCTCAGATGAAGAAATACTAATGGCAAACAAATATACAAAAAATGTGCAACATCACTAGTCATTCGAGAGATGCAAATTAAAACAACACTGAGATACCATCTCACCCCAGAAAGAATGGCTACTATTAAGAAATCAACTAATAACAAATGCTGGAGGGGCTGTGGGGAAAAAGGAACCCTTCTTCACTGTTGGTGGGAGTGTCGACTGGTACAGCCACTGTGGAAGTCAGTGTGGAGATTCCTCAGAAAACTAGGGTTGGAGGTCCCATTTGACCCAGCTATTCCCCTTCTGGGCATCTTCCCAGAAGAATTAAAAACATCGTACCACAGCGATATATGTGCACCCATGTTTATAGCAGCACAATTTGTAATAGCCAGATCTTGGAAACAACCCAAATGCCCATCAACTGAGGAATGGATAAGAAAGATGTGGTATTTTTATACAATGGAGTACTATTCAGCCATAAAGAAGGATAAACTGGAGACTTTTATAGGTAAATGGATGCAACTCGAGAAAATACTCATAAGTGAAATAAACCAGAAGCACATGTGTAAGCATCATATTGTCTCTCTAGTATGAGAAACTGAAAGAGTAAATAAGATCCAAAATGTACAATAGACATGGTGAATCAAAAAGAAACTGGTCAAAAGGAAAGAGAGACTGGAATAGGGAAAAGAAAGAAGGGAAAGGGAAAAAAATTGTATATATATATATATAAGATGGTTAAGATAGATACACTACCATTTTTACTTAGTTCATTGAAGAGTAAGGTTTGTGCCAATAATGTTTGGACAATTGAATGCTAATGTCTGGTGTCCTGAATAACTAACTTAAAGATAGTAATACGTAATGTATTAACCATTGTTACCCTCCTATTATGTTTGTTTGAAAATTTGTTCTTCTTTTGATTTGTTTTGTTTTTTCTTCTCTTTAAAATTAAAAAAAAAAAAAAAAAAAAAAAGGGAAGCTGGAGAACGAAGCCATTATCTGTTCATTAAGCCACACTTTCACACTTACATGAGATGATCAGTCAGGTTCAGACAGGCCTTCTATCCTGAGGGGGTTAAGCTGCCTGCAGCTTAATCTTGGCAGACATGAAATCTTCTTGAAGCCAAACTTCTCTTCATATTCCACCACTGTTTCATTTCCCCCAGCAATGAAATACCTAAATCCTGAGTATATGAACATTCAAAGTCCTGTTTTAGGCAGGGCTCAAGTAGTTTCTAAACACACAGGCATGATTAATTTTTTGTTGCCTTATTAAGTAATGACCTGAGGTCTTGCATACTGTAAGATAGGTAGGCTTGGCTTCTTCAATACAGAATTAGAATGAGTCCAGTGTATGTGTGTGTGTGGGTGCATGCCTGTAATTCCAGCCACTTGGGAGGCTGAGGCAGGAGGGTCACAAGTTCAAGGTCAGCTGGACAATGTAGTGAGATGCTGTATCAAAAGGGAGGGGTGCTAGGGTGTAGCTCAGTGGTAGAGCAGTACCTCAAATTAAAAAAAAAAAAAAAAAAGGAAAGGAAAGGAAAAATAAAATAATTAGGAGAGTTTCCTAATCAGAAGGGAATTTTCTTTTGTGTAACTGCGTGGGTGGGCACTGAAAGGTTGATAAGGTGCCTGTCATTGACCCAAACTCCTTGTTCCACTTTCCCTCAATTATCTCTCTCATCCACCGGCCCCAAGATGACCCCCACCATTTCCAGCAAGGGGGAGGAGGAAGAGGAAGACAAGCCCTTTCCTTTAAGGGGGCACCCAGAAGTCACAGACATGACTTCTGCTTGGGTGTCGCTAGCCCCCACCAAGTTTCGTGGCCAAGCCTAGCTGCAAGGGGGTGGGAGCTGGGAAGTCTAGTTTATCCCAGGTGACCAATGTTTTTATTCACAAGAATAAAATTATGTTGTATCTAAAGCTAGCATTCTTAGCCACACCCAGTTTTTAGAGATTCATGAGCTCTCATTTCACCCTTCACAGAGCCTTGTATCTCCAGCCCCTTTCAGGTTTAGTTTTGCCTTTGTTCACATAACCGTATGGCTCATGGCTCTTCTTCCAGACGCTGTGAGGGCAGGGACTGTGGCTGTCACTGCTCTCCCCTGTGTCCCCAGAGCCTAACATGGTGCTTGACGTGGAGTGAGTGCTCCCTAAGTAGTTGTTGGGAAATGAATAAATATAATTAGAAACGTCTCATTATCTCCTAAATCCAGCTTGAATGTCACCTCTTCTGTGCATCTTTCCCAGAAGAGTTTGCCAGCCGAATTGCTGATGCTGTCGTTCCCAGAGCACCCCTGCTCTGCGACGCTGCTGGTAGATGGCCCTTGGCTCACGGCATTACACTGGTCCAGGGTCTCATAGCCTTCAGGGCAGAGAGTGGTTGCACTTATCTCTGCCTCCCCAGGGACTGGCACACAGCTGGCACATAGCAGGCTGCTAGGGTTTAAATGCTCCCTCCAAAATTTAGGTTGAAATGCAGTTGTTGCTGTGGTATTGGGAGGTGGAACCTTTAAGAGGTCACTATGTCCTGAGGCTGTCACCATGATGAATGGATTAAGGTTGTTATGAGGGAGTGGATTGGTTACTGTGGGAACTCACTCCGTTCTCTGTCTCACATGCTCTTGCCTACCCTTTCATTGTGTTATAGCTGTGCAAGAAGGCCCTCATCAGGTGTGGCCCTTGACCTTTGACTTCCTAGCTTTCAGAACTATGAGAAATAAGTTTCTTTTCTTTACAAGTTACCCAGTCTGTGGTATTCTGTTACAGCAGCAGAAAATTGACTAAGACAGGGGCCTATTAATTGAACTGATTTGTGTTTGGAAACAAATGGCTTCTATGTAGAACAAGAGAGTTTTTGCTTTCCTATTATGTGCTCTTGACACTGTTCATGGTATCTTCTCTCCCAAAACATCCTTCTTGCATCAGGCTCCAGCCCTTCCTTCCGCCTGCTAGTGCTCAGGGGCGGGGGTGTCTCATACTGTATTGCAGAAGAAAGGTCTGGTCTACCAGTGAACCCATGTACTGCAGCTTCTCTTTAAAGTCCCGCCTGAACTCTGCATTTTGTCCTTTCAGAGTAATTTGGCATTGGTGTCAGAAGGGTAATGCTTCCCTTACCATCTGTCCCTTCCTTTGGTCATTTCACAGATGGTTATCATGTACCAATTCTGTGCCAGGTGTAGCTAAATGTTAGCGAATACAATTGTGACTAAATAGATGTGAGGTGACAGATAATCAGTCTCTAGCATCTTAATCCTCTTTGCTGCCTTTAAGCACAGAAACATTTCCTAATCCTTAAAAAAATAAATCCTTAAATCTTTCAGTTACTTTGGCTGCCCTTCCTAGTGGCTTTTTCTCATCTTTCCTCTTTACGCCCAGTGGCCATTTCCCCACTCACCATTCAGCTAAAGTTGCTCTCTAGGTGGTGTCAAAGGGCCCTTAAAAACCAGTGTCCCTGTCCCAAGCTCATCAACCATGGTTACTCCCTTTCTGGAACTGTGGCAGTCTTTATGTGATGATGATTCCACATTATAGCTTTTGTTTAGATGATTTAAGAGATTTATTCTGTCCTCAAGTTGTACCTAAAAAAAAAATAAACCTGAAACACAACATTTTCAAAATATTCTTACTGCAAAATAAATAATACAACTGGTACAAATGCATCCTACTCAGAAGCACATATAGTTAGGGCTGGTGATATAGCTCAGCGACATAAGCACCTGCCTGGCAAGTGCGAGGTCCTGAGTTTGACTCCCGGTACCCACATATTTAAAAAAAAAAAAATCACATACAGTTGAAAGCCTACCCCAAGTGCCCAAGCTTCCAGTTTCTTGTCTCCCAAGGGATTATCATTAGTTTCTTGAATCTCCTTCTAGAAATATTTTCTGAATGTAGAAGGGACCAAGACACTTTTTGTATGGTACTGAGAGTAGAGCCAGGGAGATCAACAAAAATTTGTTTTGAGAGTCTAAGGTGAAGGATTAGGGGAGAAGCAAAGATGAACAATGAGACATTTTGAAGGGAGAAATAAGATACCAGATGGATTAGATCTAGGTGAGAGAAGAGGGTAAAGAGTCAATGACAACTAACTATAGGGTTAGCGATCTTTAACCAGATGACTGAGGCTAAAAGTATCAGTGTTAGAAATGGGATCACCAATTGAGGGATGGGCATTGTAAATTGAAAGTGATTTCAGATGACCAGGTAGTGGAAAGAGCCCAGGGGGTGGTGGTGGTCAAAAGACTCTGACGTTTGAACTCTACTATTAACTGTATGACTTAGAGCAGAAGAACTTTGAGCCTTAGTTCCTTCAACAAAGTTTTGTTGAACACTTCCTTCATGTCCCAAGCACTAATGATTTAGCAAAAAACAGAAAGCCCCAGCCCCATGGAACTTATATTCTAGTGGGAGAGACATACCATAAACAAAATTACATATGTTCTCAGGCAGTGATAAGACAATGACAAAAAATAAAACAGGCTAAGGAATTAGAAAGAGGTGAGGTGTGATGATTCCACACACAAAGCTGTTAGAGAAGTCCTCTGGGGCGGTGACCTGGAGGGTTAGGGAAGATTTAGGGGAATTCCAGTGGACTAGCTCTTTGGCCACTTCTGCCCTATGGCCTGTGATTCTAAGTGAAGAAATCCCATGGAACTTGGAGATAAGGATGTGGGGCACAGGCGTCAGGTCAGGGAGATTTGTAGATATGTAGGTTTGAAGAGCTGCCATCAGCCTGGGGCCCTGAGTGACTGCATGGATGACAGAGCCATGAAAGCAGAGATGCTCTGTGTTAGAAAAGCAAGGAAGACCAAAGACAGCGAATAGAGGCATTCTGAAAGATGTGGGGGAGAAAGTGGGGGTGAAGAAAATAAAGAAGGAGATAAGACTATTCAGAGCCTAGAAGATCATGGTTTCAGATCATGGTTACAGATACCTAGTGAGCAGAAGGTGGCGGTGAAGAAGGTCAGGTTATGTGAAGAGGTTAGGAACTGGGGCAAGGCCTCAGGATTTGGCTACAAAGTCACTGACCCTGTTTGCACATCATCTCAGAGGTGGGGAGGCAGGGCAGAGGGTAAATTGCTGGGAATGAAGAAAGAAAGAGCACAGAGTTAGGCCAAGTAATAAACAGCCTCAATACTTCATGGCTGTATGTTACCTTCGGTATATGGTACTCTAGAACAGTGATGGCGAACCTCTTAGAGCTTTCAGTGCTACAAACAGCCTGCTGCGGTATGCATGCTGTAAGTTCACCACCTCTGCTCTAGAAGTTTCTCTCTTGCTGAGACAGCTCCAGGCAGGTATTCAGCTCACCAAGACAGGTGCCTCCAGTTAGCCATGTGGGGACCTTGGCTGATGGTGGCTCTGCCATGTCTTCCAAAGTCCCCTGGGCATTGATCTCCTGGTCCAGGAAGAGGGAAAGGGGGTGGAAAAGACTGTATGAGAGGTTTGTGGGGACATAGAAGATGTGGACCTCATGTCTGCTCATCTGCTGGGAAGGACTAGATTGGATGGTCACCTCAACTACAAGGAAGATTGGGGAAGGAGTTGAGCTCTGTATCTGAGGAAAGGAGATAAAAGTATTTGGAAGGGCAGATGACTGTCGCAGACCCACAGGCAGTGGAGAAGCTGGGTGCAGACCAGCCCTTGGGACATTATGGCCTCAAGGTGTCCTGGAAGATGGAGTTCTAAGAGCAATTTGGGAAATTCTCTGTGTCCCTTCGTGGACATGTAGAACACAGTATTAAAGGTTTCGGCGAGTCTTGCAGTCAAGAAACAAAGCGTTTCTTACGTGTTCCTGACTTTAAGACCTCTGGATTTCCCTGGTGAAGATGGATGTAGGAGTGACCCAGACAAAGAGCCTGGGAGATGAGCCTGGGAACCCCGAACTCCCAGGCAGGAGCTGTTAAGACCGAAGCTTTAAGTCTTTGTCATGGTGAAAACCACGACATCTCTGGAAAGGGGCGATTCCAACATCTGAGGAGAAGGGAAATTGTGTGGCCAAGGTTGGAGCAGGGGGAAGGAGCAGCAACCAAAGAGGAGGCAGAAATTCTGGCCATCTTTTGGGGGGCAGAGAAATGGACTCCTGGCGTAAGGAAGCTGAGACAGCAAGCAAGGGGTCTCCCCTCTTCAGCTGATTTCGGGGTAGGGGATGATGGAATGGGAGGTCTGAGAAGAAGGTGTCTAAAATGAAGCTGTGTAGAATCTCTTGAAGTACTGAATTGTCTAAACCCTTCTGGAGGGTAGGAAATGGATGGAATTCTCCCAAATATGTTGTGCAAATTAGCACACAATAAGATTTGTAGATTAGTAAAACCCTGTCTCCCAAATCTGATAAAGACAGCTGTAAAAGAAATGACAGACCCTGGCCCACAAATTGTAGCTGCTGTCTGCAGCCCGTCCGCCCACCCGCAGCTCTCTGCTCTCCCCTCTGGAGCCCTTATTAAGCCTCCCAGCAGGCGGCGGCGCCTGTGATTAGCAGGGTTTGCAGTTTGCATAATGCCTTCTGCTCCTGCTCTCATTTAATCCTCTCGCCACCCAGGAGGATGCAGGGTCTCCGGATGGTAGATGGTGGAAGACAGGACGGCATCCTTAGCACTCCAGGGAGCAGCAGTGCAAGCCCATCCTCCAGTGTGACATCTCCTCTGCTGGACACCCCATTGATCCACTTACTATCTTCCCTTTGCACCTTTATTCCCCAGTGTCCATATTTCCCCAATTGTTGTCTTTTCTTGATAGAGCTGAACAGAGGGGAGCTTTGTGATACTGTTCTAGAGGACCCCCCCACTTCAGGGGTTGAACTGTGCCACCCTAATTCATATGGTGGAGTCCTAATCCCTGGTACCTCAGAATGAGACTATTGAATTCCTTCCCCCAAATCCTTAGGTTGGAGTCATAACCCCTAGCACCTCTGAACAGGGCCTTATTTGAGAGAGTCTGGATAGAGATAATCAAGCTAAAATGAACTCATTCGAATACCCTTGGTACAATGTGCCTGGTGTCCTACAGAAAGGGAAACTTGAAGACAGGCATGCACACAGGAGGGTCTCAGTATAAACACGACAGTGGCCACCGACCAGCCGGGCAGAAAGGCTTGAATCTGGTCCTTCCTCAGAAGATGCCAACCTGCTGCTGCCTTTGACCTTGGACTCACAGTCTCCAGAATTGCCAGACAATGAACTTGGCTGTTTAATCCACCTCGGGATTGTATTATTTCATACACAACCCCAGGCAGATCCAGTCAATTTTCACTGAGTAATAATTATGCAGGTTTCTGTAAAAATGCCCTCTTGTATGATATTTCCTTATCTGTGAGGATGTTGTAAAATGCTGCCAAAGTCAAGATTCATCGGCTGATAATCATTCATTTATTTTAGAAATCAAGATGAGGTTAGTCTGACCCAATTTGCATATGTTTATTTAGTTTTCACGGGGGAGGGGTTCGTATTGTCCTGTAAAGGTCCTCACAGTTTTTTCCAATGTTTTCTTAAGTACTCAGCAAACAATCCATTTGAGAAATTTTCCTAGGATCAATTTCAAGCTTACCAACATTCAGTAATCCTAGTCTACTGTACTTTTTATCAATTGTAATGTTTGCCCCTTAGAGCCAGGGTGGTCAGGTCTGAGTTCCTTTAGAGTGGCCAAATACTTCTCCTATTGACTCTACTGGCTTTGGAATATATTTCTCCCTATTTTTACTTTGAGAAAACTTCAAGCATTTAAAATATTGTAGTCATATACAATAGTTACTCATATACATTTATCCAGGTTGATAAACTGTTAACTTGCCACATTAACTTCCTTTCTTTGGGCATGTGTGTGTATTTAATTTCTTATATAATTTTAAGTAATTTAAGTATTGCTAGATTTTTAAGAAATTTAGTATTTAGAATTATGGATCATAATTTGAACACAGCTTGTTTCCAACAAAACTCATGTTAACAGATGAATGGATAAAGAAAATATGATATTTACACACTATGGAGTACTCCCCTATTATAAAGAAGGATAAACTTGAGTCATTTGAAGGAAAATGAATGCATCTAGAGCACATAATGTTAAGTGAAATAAATCAGACACATGAGCTTAAATATCACATGATTTCTCTTATATGAGAAGCCTAACATATAAATAAATTAAAGAGAAAAATAAAAGATAGATGATAGGAAGCAGGGAGCTAGATCTTTGCAAATGTGAAGGGTACCAAGAGATGGAGGGTGGAGGAAGGGGACATAAAAAGAATGAAGATGTGATATACACATGTACCTACTCCCAAGAAAATTCCTCTTCATTCTGTGGCCTAGGCAAGTTTGGCAGTTGGACCCTGAGCTATAAAGGCAGGGGTCCACTTCATCCTTTGTCTCTGTTTTCTGTTCTCTGTCATGAGTAGAAGCAGCACATGGCCCTCACCAAATGCAACCATAGGATCTTGGACTTTCCAGCTTCCATAATTGTAACCACAAATAAGGCTCTTTTCTTAAATAAATTACCTAGGGTCAGGTATTCTGTTACAGCAACAAACTGGACAAGAGCAAACTCCAGACATTGTGACCCTTCCCCTTGAGGCCCCTAACCAGTTAAGCATAGAATGCTAGGAACCAGGGCACTCTTTTAGATAGCTTTAGTATGTTACCAAAGCTGGATGTTTCATATCACCAGCAAAACTGTTACTGTGTAAGAATTGGCTCAAGTCGAAACATTGTCCTTTCTACAATTTCCCATTCAGGACCACCCACTGCATTTACTTGTCATTTCTGTTCTGTCTCTTTTCATCTGGAGCAGTTCTTTTGCTTTGTACAACTCTGACACTTTTCAAAAGCTCAGGCCTGGTATTTTACAGAGCTATTCAATTCGGGCTTTTTGGATGTTTTCTCTTGCTTTGATTCAGGTTATGTGCTTTTGCCACAGGTTTAAGTTCAGGAAGATTCAAAGAAAAATAGTAGCTTCCGGAAAGGGTTCTGCCTTCTGTTATTGATCTGCTTGCCCTATTTTTGCCTTATAGCAGAACTTTCCCTTCTTGGTTCTTGTTGCCAGCCTGGTTTTACAGGTTTCTTTAAAGGCCGCTAGCATTTTTCATTCTAGTCAAGCCAGACAATGCCTCATCTTTGTGACTTAAGGAAGAGGTAGCATAAGGCCTTGGAGTAAAAGATCCTTGTCTGGGTTTGAATCTTAGCTCTACTATATACCTACAGCCTCTTCTTGTACAAGTTTTACTAATATCATTGACCTTGAGTTTCTATAGATAGAAAGATGGTAAAATTGGGGCTGGTGAGATGGCTCAGCGGCGTAAGCACCTGCCTGGCAAGCGCGAGGGCCCGAGTTCGACTCCTGGAACCCACATACGAAAAAAGGGCCGGTGATATTGCTCAGCGGCACGGGCGCCTGCTGGCGCACGAGGTCCTGGGGTCGACTCCCGGTACCCACAAAAAAAAAAAAAGGTAAAATTAAGCAATCTGCTTGCAAGACTGCTGAGATTAATTAAGGTAACACCTAGAGTGACAAATGATGGCACATAGCATGTGTCAAGTACTATTTCTGATTTTCCTTTTCTTCACTCTTCTGACTGTGGGCCATGTCTTGGTGTCTATCCCTGGCATCGCAGATGCTGTGGCACCCACCCAGCCCCCTTTAGGGACAGAGGCACATTCACCTCACCAAATGTTAGCTGCTGAAGGCTCTCCAGTTGTCCTTTCCTGGCATTGCCCTGGGCTCAAGGGATCAGCTTTACCCAAGATTTTGTCTCCTTCCTGGAGACAGTGTGCATTCAAGGGCTGGTGGTTGAGAGGGTACAGAGTCCCTCAACTGGGGATAACACTGAAGGGCTATTCCAGCTCCCATACCTGTTATGAGGTCAGCAGAGGCCTGGCCTGTAGCTGCCCTTCAGCCTGACTTCTCTTTCTGGCCAGTCCTTCCTTCCTTATAGGTGCTGATCCACATGCGTTCCTCAATAGACCACCTGCGCACGTCTCAGAGATTCAAAGGCTGTTTCCAGGGGAGCTGCCCTATGACATCTGTGATGTGTCTTCCACTTTAAAGTCTCTGACCCTAGATTTAATTTATGTCATTCATTTGGGAAAAAAGCTCTCCTGAGCCATATATCCATTTTAGTAACTGTGATCAATCAAAAAAGTCAAGAAAGAAAGTCAAATTCATTCAGAGTCCTAACATTCTTGTAAGCATCAGGGTATATGTGTGTGAGTGCGGGGTGTATCCTGTACAAATGAGATTGTGCACCACATACTGTGCTACAGTGGTTGCAAAGACTGCTGGTCCTTTAATATCTATTCTCCTTGACTGCCATTTTCACAGAATTAATTCATGCATATTGCTGTCCATCTTCCTTACATCTAGATGTGACCCTGTGACCTAGTTCAGGCCAAGGGCATGTGAGAGGAAGTGGTGAGGCTAACTTCTGGGTCATGTCCTCAGGAGGAAGGGACTTGCTTTCCCTTATATTATGCTATAGTTTGCATCTTGAGTGTCCCTCAGAGGCCTATGTGTTAAAGGCATGGCCCCCAGAGTGGCATTACAAGGAGGTGGAGGAACCATTGAGAGGTGGGGTTGAGTGGGAGGCCCTTGGGGTAGATTAGGGGTGTGCCCTTGGAGGAGATTGGGGGACCCTATCCTCTTCCTTCTTCTCAATGTTCCCTGGCCACGAGGCAAATGGTTTTGCTCTGCTGTGGACTCCAGCCATCATGTATTACCTCAGCACAGGCCCAGAGAAACAGGGTGAATGAATCATGGGCTGAAAACTGAGCCAAAATAAAACTTTTCTCTTTATACATTGATGTTCACAGGAAGTGTTAGGGTAACAAAAAGCTAACACAGCCCTTTACCTTTCCTACTGATGATAGTACTGAAAAGCTTTCAGCATAGAATAGCAGACCCTGTTTTTTCTTGATTTACCACTTTAAAAATTACATATTAACGCCTGGTAGTTGATGCTTAGATCTCTCCAAGC
The DNA here is from genome assembly GCA_028451465.1 of Erethizon dorsatum. Classification (NCBI taxonomy): domain Eukaryota; kingdom Metazoa; phylum Chordata; class Mammalia; order Rodentia; family Erethizontidae; genus Erethizon; species Erethizon dorsatum. The sequence goes on from CM051831.1 coordinate 34,494,580, forward strand.
ATGTCTGTGTGGGTACCAAGAGCTGCCTTGTGGTCAGATGAAGTTTGAGATGCCTGTAAGACCCGCAGGTGGAGATCTGCAGGGCGTCTTGGTTATGTGGCTGTGGCTCTGTCTTCTCTCACCTCTAGGCTTAAGTGGAGTACTCTTATTTGAAACCTTTTCTTTTTTAAAAAATTGAATCAAATTAATTTTAAATCAAGACATAAGATTTGTACATATCTATGGAGTACCATGTGATGTTTCAACATATGTATACAATGTGTAATGTTTAAATCAGAGTAAACATATTTATATCTGAAAACATTTATCACTTTCTTCTTATACCGAGTTTCCCTTTTTACTTCTATTTATTTATGCACTCTCTTTCTCCTATTCTGTTTGTCCTGTCTAAGACTCTACTTTAATTCCCTTTTTTTTGGTACCGGGAATCGAACTCAGGACCTTGTGCTTGCCAGGCAGGCGCTGTGCCATTGAACTATATCCCTGGCCCTCTACTTTAATTCCTGTAGCTTTATTAGATATTCTTTGACACAAGCTACAAGTTTCTTGTCATTTTCAAAATTTTTTGGCTATCCTCGTACATCTATTTTTCTACTTCAATGTTAGAATTGTTTTGTCTAAATGTCTAAGAAAAATTATTTGTAATTTTTTTCTAAGATTGCAAAAACCCCTAAAATATTAGTTTAGGGAACCATAATTTTGCATATTGAATATTCTATCCAAGATCCAGACATGCCTTCCCATCTGTTAGTCTTCTGATATAGCTAGTTCTTGGTAGTTTTAAATTTTTTTCTCTTCATGAACATTGGTTGTTCAGTTTATTTTTTAGGTAGTGTGTATTATTAATAGGCCCTCATTTTCCCTGCTGTTTTTCTAACTAGTTAATGATTGACTAGGAAAAAGGGCTTGATGTGAATTGTACAGCAGCCTCCCACATCATCCTGTCTTGGTGAAGACAGTCCAACATTGGGGCATACTAACAGAACATATGTGCTGTTTATGTGTTTATTTCTTGTATGTAAATACTGCTTTGTAGTCTGGGGTATAATGGAAAATATCATTGTTCTTTACATTGGCACCCACACACCAGCCTGCTGCCTCATCTCCACTGCAGGGCAGGTGGATTTCACTGAAAGGCTCAGCAGCAGATACAAGCCATATATCATACACCATGCAGAAAATTTAAGACAGGTGCTGTTGACCATCACTGAATTTTCCATATGTGTCAGTCAGCTTTGCATTACTGTAGTACAATATCCAACATAATCAACTTAAAAAGATGAAAGGTTTATTTTGACTCACAGTTTTAGAGAGTTCAGTCCATGGTTGGTTGGCCCTGTTGCTTTGGCCCTGCAGCAAGGCAGCATGTCATGGTGCGAGTAGGTGGAGGAGACAGCATTTTCATCTCATGGTCAGGGACAAAAAGAGAGAGAGGAAGAGAAGTAGCCAGTGTTCCAATGTCCCCTTTGGAGGACACAACCCTTGACATAAAGACCTCCAACTTGACCTCACCTCCAAAGAATGCCACAGCTGGGGACCAAGCCTTCTCGGCACGGGCCACATGACAGCATTGTATGTGCAGACTGTCACCCTCAATTCACATAGTTATGAGACTACATATTCCCATTCTTTGGTGAACCAAGGAGGCTGGAGACATTTTTTCCTTTTGTGTTGAAATAACAATAAAGTTTTGAAATAAATAAAGTGAACCAAAATACAATCGAGGAAAAACTGGGTTCCCTTTGATATTGTTTATTCCCTGGTGTTTCTGTATTTTTCAGTGCTATGGGATTTGCCAGCTCCGTGGTTCCTCTCCAGTTGCTGGGAGCTTGTTGAGTGAGATACTGTGATCTCCGAGGACAGGTGAGCTGTGGAATTTTGCACCAGTTGACTGTTTTATTACAAGTGAGCCTGTGTGCGGCACAGCACTGAGCAGGCACTGGCCAGGAAGAGACAGCTTAGGACCAAGAAAGGGAGTGTTGTCTAGCAGTGGCGGTGCCAGGAAGCAGTGTTCCTTGGAAGGCTTCACATCCTTGTCTTTTTAGCTCAGTCCACTTACTAAATTCTAGTCAAAGAGCCAGTGTTGGAGGGTGAATACTGAGATAATCATGGATGCTTTTTATAGGCCTATGAGATTTTGTTCAGCCGAAAAAGTGTTTTCATTGCAATTATTTCTGATTTGTTTAGTGGCTTTCACCCCCCCACCCCCTCTCACCCCCAGCCTTGAGCCTTTCAATACCTTCAGTGTGCTGTAACCGTGAAAAGGTGACCAACCACTGGGGTAGTCAATTTGGAGCCAGGATGGTGGGATTTAAATAAACTGTGCAAGTGACAGAATGATTCATTACCTCGTAGGTCACTGGAAAAGATCAGAGTTTCTCCCCTACGTTCCATGGGCTGATATGAATCATACAGGCGTCATGAACACAAATAGTTCTCAGGGTTCTAGGGCCAAATTGGCTTAGGAAATGCTGCATACTAATATCCTCTTGGTGCTGTACAATGTGCATTAGCATATTAAAAGTTCTGAGAAGTACAGCAGTGAAGAGTCCAGTTTTAATTCTGCCTAGTGATTAAGCAAGTTTATTAGCCTAAGGGACAAATGTCTTTTAAGCCTAACAGGTTTCCCTTAGCACTGATTTTGGAAAGGCCTGAAGAGATTTAATGAAATTTTACTTCTTCTTTGGTGACAGAGTCCCAGCAGTCCATTAAAATGTGTGTCAATGTTGAATTACTAGAGCTAGATTTTAAATGAAATGCAATCAAAATCTAATTCCAGTGAATTTGCTTCTTTGTTCAAAATGTCATTGGTGTATTTAAATGCATTAGATACAAGGAATGGTGTGCCTTTTAACTCCCATAAGTCCTTTGTCGCTTTCAGAAAACGACCTTTAATGCATCCATGGATTAATTTATTCAAATAATAGCTATGAAGGGACTCCTGTGTCTACGGCTCTGTGCTAAGTGTGAAAAGTTGGAGATATTTTTGAGACTGGACATGGCAGGGGAAAAGCAGGCTTGGCAAATGTAAGAAGCCATGAATATCATTGCATGGCTCCTGGCCACTCTGTGGGCACGATTCTGTGCCCTGCACTGGGTGGCTGTGGGAGGCGAAGTCCCAGCCTGGGCCTGGGAGGATGGTGGCCCGACCAGGAAGTAGGTCATCTTTTCATCAGAGTCCTTGAGGGTTTTGCTAGGGACATGGGTACTCACAAACTAAGTCCCTACAAGTGGCAGTTCACAGTGGCAGCAATACTGCTGTGTGACATCCTCAAAGCTCAGTTGCTTAACAGTCTCATTCACTCTCACGGGTTGGCTGGGTTCACCTGATCAAGCTGGGCTGGGTAGCTCTGCTCTGCTTCTCACTATGGATCTGCAGGTCAGCCAGGCCATGTCTGCTCTTCATGTCTCTGGACCTCCTTGCGTCAGTGGGCTTAGCCAGGAAGGTTCTCCTGGAAAAGGCAAGGCAAGGGTGGGATGCCCCACCATGCATGGGCTCCAAGCCTCTGTTTGCACCTGCTGTGCTAATAGTTCATTGAAAAAGCTCTTCATGGGACAGGGAAGTCTGCCCTTCCCTGCAAGGTGACAGTTACGCAGCACAGGGAATGATGTGGGAGCCAGTGAACAGCTGAACAATAATCCAGTTTACTGTGTGAAGGGCCCCCTCTCCCCTACTTCCAGGACTTCAGTTGCACCCAGGTGTTTAGATCTCAGCATGGCTCCTTGATGAAGGATTTCCTTTTGGATTCAGTGAGACCTGAGGCTGGCAACCAACTTTGATAAGAACTAGCACATGTGTGATGATTACATTCATGTGTCAACTTGACAGGGGCATCCAGGTAACTGGACAAGCAATGTTTCTGGGTGTGTCTAGGAGGGTGTTTCATTAGAATTGGTAGACTGAGTAGAGATCCACTCTCCAAAGTGGATGGGCCTCATTCAATCATCCAATCCCCTGGGGGCCTGCAGAGCAAAACAGCAGAGGAAGGGAGAATTTGCTATCTCCTCTTGAGCTGGGATATCCATCTTCTCCTTTCCTTGGACACCAGGGATGCTGGTTCTCAGGTTTCAGATTTGACCAGGAGTGACATATCCATCGGCTCCCCTGGCTCGCTGGCCTTCAGATGGGGGCTGAATTGCACCATCAGATTTCTTGATTCTCCAGCTGTAGGTGGCAGATTGTGGGACATCATGGCCTTCATAAGTGGTGTAGTCAATTCCCATAATAAATATCTCTGCCTTTCTGTCTCTCTCTGTCTCTCTGTGTGTCTGTGTGTCTGCCCACCGTTTTTTCTCTCTCTCCTTCACACACACACACACACACACACACACACACACACACACACACCCCTCCTATTGGTTCTGTTTCTCTGGAAAACCAGATTCACATACCAAGGATGGAAGTTTGGCCAGGTGAGCAGGCTGGTCTCTAAGTTGTGCATTCTAGCCACATCTTCCTCTATCAAAGACTCAGGCTCTGTCTTAACAGCTGAAGGTCAGGGCTCCAGCTAGGGCCTTTATGTACACTTAGAAGATGTGTTTTCCCCTCCCCCCATTGCCACAAGCCCTTCCAGAGCGAACCACGGGAAGAGGAATTCCAATCAACCAAGGGCTGACACGGGAAACTTCAGAGAAGGACTGAGTGTTGAATGCATAACAGACCTAAGGCACAAACAAAGCAAAGAAGAATGGAATAGAGTATAAGGTAGACTTGCCAGATGGTCCTCTCCTACACGGACTCTGGGTTGGGCCTTGTGATTTGTTTGGCCACTGGAACAGTGGTGGACGACAGGCATGCAGAGACTTGCAAAGGGTTTGTGTGTTGGGGCTGCCTTTGTTGCTGCTGGAAGCCCTTCTGCCTCCAGGCGGACAAGCCCAGGCCAGCCTGCTGGAAGATGAGGGAAGCGAGGCCTCCCTCTGCTGACATCGAAACAGACCGGCCAGGGAGGTTCTTAGTGACTGCCACAGTGCTGCCCCCATAAATGCTGTGCCTGTCAGCATGGAAGAGCCGCTCTGGCAACCCATGGGACTGTGAGAGAGAGTGACCTACTAAATGTAGGGGTGTTTTGTTAGAGGAAAGTTGGTGATACGTAATGTCAGTGTTACATTTCTTGGTAGTGTACAAATAAGGCAAAAAACAGAATAAGCTTGTGGATTGTGTTGTTATTAATGCTGACAGATTATATTGCCTAAATGTGAAAGAACTTAAGACTGAAAAGATAAACACAAGCAGCCATAGTATTGTTGACTAAACTTGGGTAGCTAAAGAGGGAGAGAGCTGAGGACAGAGACAGAGGGTAATTCTACTGTTCATTCTGAAGGGAGTCAACAGACAGTGATGAAAGACATAGGAGATTTTAGGTATTATGTATATGCATCAGTATAAAATAATCACTGGAACAAAATACAGATCTTCCTAATAGATGAGGAGCTGCAATAAAAGGTAAGGAAATAAGTCACACGCATTGTTAAAGCATACACTAAAACTTTTTAAAACTTGGATTGCCTTTCTTGTAAGATCACTATTTTCATCATTACTAAGAAAAAAAGTTGCCATTTAAACCGTGACATACTCCACTATAAGCCACACCTGATTTCAGAGTTGTTAATATGTGAAAAATGTCACCAAGAATTGATACAATGCAGTATCTTAAAAAGAAAATATATAAAATATCATAGACCTAAGACCTAACACATACGTGATACTAATGTATGTATATATAAGTATGTAAATATAAATTATCCATTAAAAAAGAAATTTTGGGTTGAATCACAAAGTAAAATAGAAAAACTAAAAAGCATGGGCAAAGGGCCGGTGAGATGGCTCAGCGGCTTAAGCGCCTGCCCGGCAAGCGCGAGAGCCCGAGTTCGACTCCCAGAACCCACATACAAAAAAGGGGCCGGTGATATCGCCCAGTGGCACGGGCGCCTGCTGGCGCACGAGGTCCTGAGGTCGACCCCCCGGTACCCACAAAAAAAAAAAAAAAAAAAAAAAAGCATGGGCAAAGATATGCTAGCCAAAAAAACAAAGTATGTATGTGTATCTCTGTGTTTGTGTGTGTGTGTGTGTGTAGCTTAACACTACACAAGGTAAAAATTTGAGCCTAAAAATATATTTTTTAAAATTTAATTTAATTTTTTTTTTTTGGGTACCGGGGGTCGACCTCAGGACCTCGCGCGCCTGCAGGCGCCCATGCCGCTGAGCGATATCACCCGCCCCTTTTTTCGTATGTGGGTTCCGGGAGTTGAGCTCGGGCCCTCACGCTTGCCAGGCAGGCGCTTACACCTCTGAGCCATCTCACCGGCCCTGAGCCTAAAAATATTAAACAGAACAAAAACTTGGCATCTGATAGTACCAAAGGATAAAATTCAGGAAAATATAGCTGTTGTAAATAAGTATGTATGCACTCAATATTACTGTAGCTCCTTTCATTAAACAAATATTAAAGTGACAAGGAAAAACAGACAAAAACACACTAACAATAAGCCTTAATTACTTATTTCAGTCTAAAACAGGTAAAGATGACAAAAAATTGTTTTTTCAACTTGGCTATTTTGCAGCCATTCTAAATGAAGATTACGTAGTTCTTTTTTTTTTTTTTTTGTGGGTACCGGGGGTTGAACTCAGGACCTCGTGTGCCAGCAGGTGCCTGTGCCACTGAGTGATATCACCGGCCCTTTTTTTGTATGTGGATACCGGGAGTCAAACTCAGGACCTCGCGCTTGCCAGGCAGGCACTTATGCTGCTGAGCTATCTCACCAGCCCAAGATTATGTAGTTCTAAGGAAAAAGTGTGCACCACGTAAGAAGTGATAGGTCGCATGATTGAGTGGCACGTATCCGGTGACCGTGCAAGTGTGTGTTTACAGATGCACAAAGACTGAAAGAATTATAGGGAACTATAATTGCTTGTCTAAGTGAGAATTGTGAGTCTGTAGCAGTGGTGGCAAACCTATGGCATGGGTGTTATTCTGTTCTTTTAAGACAAAAGATGTTAACATAGAGTTGTTTTTTCTAAACTAAAACCTCAGAATTCAGATTTAATGGCAGTGTTGACACTTTGCAATCAATAAGTAGAATTTGGGTTGCAGTTTGGCACTCAGTGTCTAAAAGGTTCGCTATCACTGATCTATAGGCTTCAGCAAATTGTTCTGACAGCATAACCTTTTAAGAAAGATGCTAATTCTTTAGCATAAACCCTCACAATCATTATAGACAACAGCCCCATATGGCAGTGCTGGTCTGTGCAAGTGTCCATATAGGGACATCCAAACATGGAATATAGTAGTGTAGGAATTATTTTGTCATATGACCAAGAGTTTATTAAGTAGCTTTCTGCTGCTATGACAAAAAACTTGAGGTAATAAACTACTTTGGTGGAAAGGTTTGTTTTGGCCCTCGGTCTCAGAAGTTTTGGTCTGTGATTGCATGGCTGTGTTGCTCTGAGCTGTGGGAATGCATAGCACAGGAGGCTGTTCACCTCATGGCTTCTGGGAAGCAAAGGAAGAGGAAGGGGCTGAGGTCACCATATCCCCTTCAAGGCCATGCCCCCAGTAACCTAGCAACCTCCCTCTAGACCCTGCCTCCTAAAGGTTCCATGGCCTCCCAGTAGCCCCACAGGCCAGTGACCAAGCTTGGGACACATGGGCCTTTGGGGGACACTCCAGGTCCACATAGCAGCACAGATCATCTGACTTCTCATCTGACAAGAAGAATGTAGCCAGGACCCTGGGGGAGGCATCAGGTGACTCCTGTGCTCGAAGCATCAGCCTTGACGTAAGAAAAATACTGCCTACTGTTCTTTCAGTGGAATCCTTGGCACTGAGCTAAAAAAACAAAAAAACAAACAAACAAACAAACAAACAAAAAAAACAGAGAAGTGTATGAAACCAATTCCAGAGAATTACATACTTCCAAGGGGAGTGAGGGAGAGAAGATAACCAAATTCTGAGAAATCACTGGTTTCAGACAAGGAAACTGAGGCCTCAGTTGTCTAAATGATGTACCTATGTTGCAGAAATCTGATATCAAACCAAATGGAAGACTCTTTGCACCTGAGGAGTTGGAAGGCAACTTTTATTTTAATGCTAGCAGGCTGATGGGAACCAGGTCTCAAATCATCAGCCTAGAGTCAGCTTAGAGTTTAGCTTAAATACAGAGCTGATTGCAGGTTATTGTATGATTGGTTACATAGGCTAAGGCATATGTTTTCAGGCAGATTTGTTCTGGGCAGGCTCTGCTAGGGAGTGGGCTGTCTGAGTAGGTGGGTGAAATCAGGCAAGCATGTCCTTGACTGGGTTACTCTGTCCTAGGTGGAAAGTTCCTGGAATAGGCAAGCATAACAGAATACGTTTATAGGCTGGAAAGTATGGGCAATGTAGCTGGATGCAGTCAGATAAGGCTGAGTCAAACTCTCTGAGTCACAGCTGGTGTGGTGGTCAAGGCTATCTGAGTCTAATTATGTGACAGGCAGCATGGGCTTAGGCAGAGGCTACTGATTGATTTTTAACTTCTGCTATGAAATTTCTTTAAGTTTGCTATTCTATAACTTTGCTCTTACACCTATAGTCCCACAAGTAGATAGAAGGAGTTAGATTAGCATATCTGCTGCTTTCTAAGATGAAAAGCATTAGATGTCTTCCACCTCTACTACCTGAATATTCAATAGATCTAGAATCATGCATAGCTTAGGATACATGTTCCATTTCATAGGATATATTTTATACGTGTTCATCTATCCATGAAGTACTGTCAGCATATTTATAATTTTCTGCACCTGTAAGAGACATCTTATGGGAGGAAGCTTCATCCCTTAACATTTTACGTCTGTAAGGCGTTTACTTCTCCCACAATGCTGCATTCATCTAGAAGCAGACTTGTGGCCTCTGGTCGCCTTTCTACTATTGCAGCTGTTTTGCTGACCTGATTTCCTCACTGGGACTGTTCCCAGTCAGCTGTGGCAAACAAAACCCAAGAAACACAAAATTTAACAGTTGCATACATCTAGTTAAAGATAACAATGCATGCAGGGCTTCTTATGTTAAAAATTTTCCATACAGATGTTCCAAAGCCAAAGTGCACCAAATTTCAAAATAAAGCTTGTAGAAACATTAGCAGGCGTGAGTAGACTCCATAAGCTGATGGTCCCCAAGCCAGATGTGAAGATAAAATGCTGTGGAGAGAGAGGCAGCAGTGTTTTCCAAGTTAAACAAATTTTCAAAAGCAGTAAACATGACAAGTGGATAAGGTCTTGCGTCAACAAAGGGAACCAAGGGAGAGTCCCAAGCATGGCCCAGAAATATATCAAGATGTGTACTTGAAGATGTGGTGTCGGGGCCGGTGAGATGGCTCAGCGGCTTAAGCGCCTGCCCGGCAAGCACGAGGGCCCGAGTTCGACTCCCGGATCCCACATATGAAAAAAGGGCCGGTGATATCGCTCAGCGGCAAATGGGCGCCTGCTGGTGTGCGAGGTCCTGAGGTCGACCCCCCGGTACCCACAAAAAAAAAAAAAAAAAGATGTGGTGTCATACAGTCATTCAAAAGTACTTCAAAGCACCTGCTTTATGCCCAGTCCTGTGTATACTGGGTTGGTAATGGTGTTTGTTGTATGTGTTTCTTTCCATTTCATAAATTCTTTGTGATAAACCTTAAATCCTATCTTGGCCAGCTCTAGCAGGTTCCTGGAATATTCCCAGGAGCTTCCTGATGGCCTACCTCAAGCATGTCTTTTTATTTTTATTTTTTAACTTCAGCTAGAGATTGGAAGATAGTTGTCATTTATTAGCACTTTAAATGCAAGATATATATATGCAAGATATATACAGGTAAAGATATATATATGTAAAGATATAAAGATATATATATATATATGTAAAGAGCTATCTGTTTTGAGTTGCTATTGCTGTTCCTCTGTTAGGGCATATTACCAAGAATATCCCATCTTGTTAAAATGCAATATAGGCCAACAGTTATTCAGAGGTCTCTGGTTTCTCATGTATTTGGGCATTTAATAGAATATATTCCTATGTGTAAAAGCCTATGTCCTATTTTTAGTATATTACATAATTTTTGTATTTTTGAAATTCTTTTGAGCTTTTTTGGTCTAACTCATTTTCCTCCCAACGGTGATTTCATAATTCTGTATATGAGGAAGGGCTCAGAATAAACAGTGGGGAAATGAAAATGACAATAATGTCAACTTGAACCAGAATGGCTGTAAGACACAGCGGATGGGAAAGAGGAGGAAGCAGGAGTGTAAGTTGGGAGACAGACTCAGCTCCAGGGAAGGCCCATGGGGAGACAGCAGTAATTAATTTTTAATGTTAGGTAATTGTGAACTGTCCTATTGTTCATGTGGGTATTCATTTATTCAGCTGACTTCCAGTCTGGTTGTAATGGAGTAGCTGAATAGCTGGTATTAGACCAGAAGTAACTGTAGCAAGTGGTTGAAACATAGGAAACAATGGCTTTTTGACACTGGACAGGAATTGCTTGAGGTCATGATCCTTGAACCAAGGGAAGCACTTAGGTAGCCTTCGCATTTACCCTGGCTTTTTACTTGGCGGTGATTTCTAAACCACAGAGTGGGAAAGTTTAGTCAAGCAGAGACTACTGCAGTCTCTTGGGAAGAAGAGAATTTTTAGCCGCTAAGACAGTGGCAATCTGTGTGTTGGGTACCAGATGGGAGGCCGCAGTTGAGTGGCCCCTTCATGTTGTGTAAGGGTTCCTGCGGGTCCCTGGCCAGATCTAAACTGAGCATGTTCAGGGCAAGACAGCACGGTGCCTAGTAGAGAATAGCTCCTGGGGAACAGAGAGTTGATCAGAGGATTCAGAGGCCACTCGGTGTTGAGGAATTTCAACCCGCCAAGCCAAGGACTTTGGTGAACACCCATCATTCAGTTAAAACCCCAGAAAAACCATTTGTTAAGAGTAAGAATCATGTCCTAGGAGAAAGGGCTGCCCAAGAAACACTGAAATAGACCTGACTAGAAAGCAAGCCTCAGTGAAATTGAAATGATCCATCAACCTCCCTGAACAGAACTCACCATCCTCTAGGGAAAGGTAACAAAATTCAGACACTGCTATTAGGGTTCATACAATGTCTGTCATACACTAAAAAGTTCTCTGTATATGTGAAACAGGAAAAAAATGTCAATGAAAAAAATAGTCAAGAGAGGCAGACTCAAAAGATGAAGCAGATGTTGGAATCAGCACACAGAGCTTTAAAATAATTGTTATAAATATGTTAAAGAATTTAGTGGAAAACGGTGAAATGAATGACCAGATGGAAATAGAAATGTTGTAAAAGAATCATTTAGAAATTCTAAAACTGAGAAATTTTTGACAGGCATTGTGGCACATGCCTGTAAGCCCAGGACTCGGGAAGCTGAGGCAGGAGGATTGCCATGAGTTCAAGGCCAGCCTGGGCTACATAGTGAGACCCTGTCTCAAAAGAACAAAAACAAACAAACAAACAAAGGAGAAACTGAGAAATTTTTAAAGCGATGAACTCATTAGTTCTTAACACCATTTAAAGCAAAATAATAAGAGAATAAGTGAACACAAAAGCAGATTGCATACATTACCCAAATGCAGCACAGAAAAGAAAAAGAATTTAAAAATAGATAGATAACAGGCCAGGGATCTATGTATGGTACAATATCAAATTATCTAATTGATGTCCCAAAAGGGGAACAGAGGAGCCCAGCAGCCTCCAGGAAGGATCACAGTGAAGACCTGTGCACATCTATGCACATCATAATCAAACTGATGAAAACAAAAAAGAGAAAAATCTTAAAAGCAAGAAGAAAAATAATATTACATTCAAGGAAATGATAAAATACGTTATAATAATAGTAAAAGTAGTAATAGAGGTCTGGGCATGGTGGCATACATGTAGGTGTAGATGCTGAGGTGGGAGGTTACAAATTCAAGCACTGCTGGGTGTGGCAGCACATACCTGTAATTCCAGCACAGGGGAGGCTGAGGTAGGAGGATCGCTGTGAGTTCAAGGCCAGCCCGGGCTACATAGTGAGTTCAAGACCAGTCTGAACTACATAGCAAGACCCTGTCTCAAACCAACCAACCCACCAACCAACCAACCAACCGACCAACAGACACAAGTTCAAGCCCAGCCTGGGCAACTTAGCAATATCCTGTCTCAAAATTTTAGGAAAAAAGGCTGGCAATGTAGTTCAGCATGAAGTCCCTGCCTCAAAAAGGGGGTGGAGGGAAAGCCCTGGCTTAAATCCCCAACATCACACACATGGTAAAAGTAATAAAGACATTATATTCTGAGGAATAATAAAAGGAATGATGGTTGACCATCAAAATTAATGCCCATTAGAAATGATTGATGCCACAGGACAAGGGAATAATGCCTTTAAAGGGCTAAAGGAAGAAAAGCACTCATCTAGACTTCTAGATTCTGTAAGATGTTTTCAAAAGTAAAGGGGAGCTGAAGATGTTTAAGAAAAAGAAAAGCTAGTTATCCTGTACACAAGAAACACTAAAGGAAGTTCTTTATGGTTGCTATTGACTGAACATGCCCCCCCCAAATCCATGTTAAATATTAATTCCCAATTGATGGTAGGAAGTAATTAGAGGTAGATTAGGTCATGACGGTAGAGCCTTTGTCATATGATCAATCCCCTTATAGAAGAGGAAGAGATGTGAAGACTGTCTTGCATACACACCAAGGGAGGCCACATGAAGACATGATTTAGGAAGGGAGTCCTTACTAAGGGCCTGGCAAGGCTGGTGCCCTGGTCTTGGACTCCCAGCCTCTAGAACTGTGACAAATGTTCATTGTTTATACCACACAAGCATTCTGTTATAGCAGCTGAACTAATCAAGACAGCAGTGAAGAGAAAAGATCTCAATTGGAAACCCATATCTTTTTTTAAAAGAGGCATAAAGGGATTTACTAAATAGGTAGTATTTTAAAAGTATACAAAGAAATAGTGTACAGGCCCTACAGAGAGAGGCACATTATAGTCTGGAGCTGGGACCATTTATGAGTTTTTGGCAGTGGAAATATGTGGAATTTGTGAATCGACAGAAAGTATAGGCTTGGTTTACAGGAGAAAAGTGATGGCCCACCCACTGGTAGAAATAAAACAGCTCAGTGTACAGGTGAAAGGATGGCCCATTTTATAGGAGAAAGACATGGCCCAGTCGGTTGAATTTTTTTTTAAAGATGGTGATTTAAGATGTTTTGCCTAAAAACTTTCTTTGAAACCTTTGAATCTGTTTTTCTTAAGGTCAGGTTTTGCCCTTTCCCTTACCAACTAAGCTCATCTGTAAATTTATTGTAGTTTTAAGGGATGTGGAGTATGTTGGGCCTATAAGAAAAGCATAAGTAAGCCAGGGAGTGCAAATATGGGTAACCTCAGGAAACTTTGTGTCCTGACGTCACAGTCTTCTTAAAAATACAATGTATGAATTATGATATTCCTTGTCTCTTTCTTACTTTCTTTATTTCTTCTACCCTACCTCATTTCTCTGCCTCCCCCTGAGACTTTGATCCCTTATTCTTAATTAAGGGATGCAGAGGGGCCGAAGTTCTGTCTTCTTATGGCTGCCTCTGGCTAAGGGGTTCTGTTGACCCTGCTGAGCCAGGGATCAAAAGTCTCACTCTGACTGAGCTAAAGGAGACATAGGATTTGGATTAGGACTTCAATGTCTTTTTCAAGAGGACACAATTCAACCCCTAACACTTCCTACGTGGTGCATGGCCTCTAGAACTGTAAGAAATCTGCTACTTCAGGGCTACCTCTCAGCAGTCCGATGCCACAGAAACGCAACATCACTAGCCTGCCTTAGCTCACCTGGCACACGGTTTGGATGTTTGATGAACCATTATCCTTTGATAGTCTGAAAAGAGGATAAAGGCATTAGCAAGTCATTGTCTTTTAGGCTTCAGTTTTATAACCATGTTAAACAAGCAAGGGCCAAAAATTAAAAGTAGAATATTGAATAGTGGCTCCAAAAAGTTGTAGATGTCAGACAAGATTAGGTGGCATTTGGCATAAGCCTTTTATTTTTAATATTAACCTCTACCTGTCTATAGATGTTAACCCAAATATAATGGGTAGAGTTTAAGAACATACAAACTCCTCTCTGTTTTGTCAAAGAAATCCAATGTCTTCTCATTTTAATAATAACAATGGCCAAGGAATACGCTTATATAAAAAATCTACATTTTTGTGATTATTGGGCCATTAAAACTTTTACTACAGGGCATGGAACCTGGATCTGGCCTCTACTTGGTAGACCTGAAGGCCTTTTATAGGAGGCCCATATTTTTAGGAAGGACTGAGGACCACTAGAAACATAAATGGGTAGATAAATAGAAAAAGACCAATAAAAACACATTTTAAGGACTGCTGAGTATTTAAAGCAAAATACTAAGAGGGTGTGGAGAAAGTATTGTGATATATGTAAGTAGAATTTATAATAAGTAGCAAAAAGTAGGGTGAGTGGTTAAGAGGAATCAAACAGTTATAAGGTTCTAACATTGTACCTGAAGTTGTATAATAATAACTTAAAGTACAGCTGGGCATGGTGGTGCGTCTCAACACTCGGGAGGTTGAGACAGGAGGATTGCTGTGAGTTCAAAGTCAGCCTGGGCTACACAGTAAGACCTTGTCTCAAAAAAAAAAAAAAAAAAAATTAAGGTACAGTTATGATAAACTAAGGAGACATAATCCCTGAGTAACCATTAAGTACCACATGAAGAGCTATTACTAAATATTCTAGGCAGAAGGATGCAAAATGCAGTAGTTCTGAATCAGGATCTCAAGAGCCCAGGTGGCAGGTGTGGTTGCAGCACAGAGAATGTGGGCAAGAACAGCACGAAGTGGAGTAGAAGAGTTCTTTGGGAGCCAGGTTCTGCAGTGCCTTGAGGGCATGCAGTCACGAGTCTAGTAAGGTGGAGTTATAGTTGTTCACTTTGTGCATCTCTGTTGAGTGTTATCAGTGTGCATCCAGGAGCCTGGGGCCGTGTGCCAGGTGAGCTAAGGCAGGCTAGTGATGTTGCGTTTCTGTGGCATCGGACTGCTGAGAGGTAGCCCTGAAGTAGCAGATTTCTTACAGTTCTAGAGGCCATGCACCACGTAGGAAGTGTTAGGGGTTGAATTGTGTCCTCTTGAAAAAGACATTGAAGTCCTAAACCCAGTATCTCAGAATGTGACATTGTGTGGAGACGGAATCTTGACAGAAGTAACCAAACTAACATGAAGTCCCCTGGAGGGTCTCTAATCCAGTATGATGGGGACATTTGGAGAGAGACACAGAGGGAAGGAAGAGGATATGAAGATGCAGGGACAAGCCAAGGAGAAAAGCCTGGAACAGTTTCTCCCTCACCGGTAGCCTTCGGGAGTAACCACCCCTGCCCACACCTTGGTCAGGGACTTCTGGCCTTCAGCAGTGTGAGACAATCCGTGCCTGTTAAATAAGACCCCCAACCCCAGCCTGTAGTTTCTTATTACAGCAGCCTGAGCAAACTTACTCTGGGGCCCAGGCTTGTGCTCCTGTGCCTAGGGTAGGGATGATGTGAAAGCTTCATACAGAGGTGCCCTGTCTCCCTCATTCACCCAACTGAGCCCTGCAGCAATGTGTTTGCCTGGAATTTTTCTGAATTCACATAATACTCTAGATCTTCTAGGCTTGCTCCTGCTGTGTGCCCACCTGGAATCCATTATTGCCTTCTCCCTCACTAATATTATCTTGATTTTATTCTGGGCAACACTATACTAAAATAAAAACAAAAAGCAAAGCATACAAAACCAAACACAGACTCTTTATTTCTTAGCTCTCTCTGCAGGTGAGCGTGCCAGGTGACTAAGATCTGGTTATGGGTTCTTCCCAGAGGTGGTTGGTTGGGGCTTAAAAGAGAAGCTCCTTAAAATGAGGCAGCTCAGCTCCACTGGGCTTCATGCCCTCCTCCTCCTGTTGCCACCTCCAGCAACTATTTGGAAGTACAGTTTTTCCTCAGTGTCCCCAGGGGATGTTGCAGTTACCAACATCCTAAGGTGCTTAAGTCTCTTACATAAAATGGCATAACATTTGCGTGGATCCTATGCATATCCTCCTGTAGACCTTAAATCATCTCTAGATGACTTCAGATACTGAATACAATGGAAATGCTATGTAAACAGTTTCATACTGTATCATTTACTGTATCAAAACAAGATAATAGGAAATTAACAATGGTTAATATATTGTGTATTGTTATCTTCAAAGTAGTTGCTTACATTATAAGATATAGGCATGCAAAATTGATCTAACAATATAAGCACAAACTCTTCTTTTCAATGAACTAAAAGAAATTAGTAGTATAATTATCTGCCCATGTTTAGTATAGATAATTTTTTTTAAATTTTTGGATCTGCAGTTGGTTAAATCTGCAGAAGACCCTGCAGATATGGAGAGTTGACTGCATAAGTATGTGGGTCACACTTAAGAGATGACAAGCATAGAGCTCAAAGGGACCTAGGATTTTTGATGGCATTGCAGAGCTGTCATGAGGCCCTGTACTGTTTCTGGCAGTCAGAGGAAAAAAATGCACATTCTTTCTTATAAGCTACCATTTCCCAGCCTCTGTACTTAAGAGCTGAGCATTCTTCTGAGCTGATCCTGCCTACAATTCTTATTTCACAAAAATATTCTGCACAGGAGTCTAGAGTCAAAAATTCCAGCTAGCTTTTAACATAGCATTTCTTCTTGAAGTGTGATAGAAATGGCTTTGTAAGAAGTAAAGAAAGACCAAGGACCACAGTCATATAATATATAAGCAATTTGCTTAATCCTTAGTCACTACATCTGCAGAATGGAGATAGGAATACTTCTCTTCTCTCAGGACTGTCATGAGGCAAACGCCTCAAAAGCTCCTTGGCCCTGACTCAGGAAGAGCAACAGAAGAGCTACTTCTTACTCCTATGATCATCAAAGAAATCCCAAGTACAACTGTTTCTTTTGCGGCCATTTCCCCCTGCCCTTTGCACACTGTGCAATTCCAGGCCCAGCTTTGAATGGGGCAGTCTTGGCAGATACTGGGTGTCGCTAGGGAAGTGTGGATGAACACACTGTCTGAGCCGGGTCCCAGGCTTGGCCGCTTCCTCCAAGCACAGAAGTACCCTCTTTTCCACAGGGGGGTGTCCCAAGGCCCCCAGTGGGTGCTTGAAGCCTCAGAAGTTTTAGACTCCTGTATATAAATAGGCATGGTAAGGTTTAATGTGTGAGTTAGGCATGGTAAAAAATTAACAACCATGGGCTGGTGATATCACTCAGTGGCACAAGCGCCTGCTGGCAAGCGCGAGGTCCTGAGTTTGACTACTGTTACCCACATTAAAAAAAAAAAAAAGATTAACAACCATGGCTAATACTAAAATACAGTTATTATAACAATATATTATGGTACATGTTACTTAGAATTTATGACCTCTTTATGTCTAGAATCTCCCATTTTCATATTTTCAGGTGGTAGCTGGCCATGGATGACTGAAACCACAGAAAGTAAAACTGAGGAGAAGGGGGCTACTGTACTGGCAGGGAGAGTGTGCTTGGTGAAGATGTGGTGAAGTGGTCCTCACCTGGCTTTGCAGGGTGGCAGGGCTACTCCTCGCGTCTAAGGTTTCATGGTGGCTTTTTAGCAACACACCCAGAGTTGCCTGTGCTGACCCTCACGACCTACATGAGCAACTGCCTGGAATGCTTGTGTGTATGCCTTCCCAGTGCCCAATCCCTTGCACACTCTAGGAAACTGAACTGCAACTCCAGGGTAGTCTGGTGAGCATACAGAAGAGCGGTAAGAGGTGACTTGTCTCAGGAGGGCAGGGATTTGTGTTTGTGTCCTTCACTCTTCTACCCACAAATCCTAGAACAGCACCTGGCACATCGTAGTGCTGATCCAATATTTGTCTACCAGTTGTGTGAATGGTGGGTCAGGAACAATAACAGCAGTTCATTTGGTCTAACACATCATTCCTGCCCACCCCCATTTAGGTTCAGTAAACCCTGGTAGTAAGATGAAGTTTGGCTATAAGTAAGAGAAGTAATGGCAGTTTAAATGAGATGGACATTTATTTCTCTTTTGTGTTCAAGAGAGGTGGGTGGTGCAGAACCATAGGATATTTCCACCTCCAGAGCCTCAGACTTCTATCTTACTGCAGTATAATGAGCGTCTGTTCCCAAGATCACTGCTGGGGATCCTGCCATTATATTCCAATCCAGCCAGCAGGAAAGAGGATGGGGAGAAAAAGAAGCAAAGGGCAAAACCCCACTATGTATAAAGGACCTTCTTGAAAGCTGTGTCATGATATCTCCACTTGTATACGACTGGCCAGAATGTAATCACACAGCCATTCCTCTGTGCTTGAAAGATGGGAGAATGTGTTCTCTGTCCTGGGTTGTCTGGTGCCCAGCTGAAAGATGGAATTTATGTGGCAATGAAAGAAGAGGAGTAGGTACATGGTCACCACACCCAGACACCTGCAATTGTTTTTTTAAAGAGAAGAAAACAATGAAAACAATGATACAGAATTTCAAAACAAGATAATAGGAAATTAACAATGGTTAATATATTGTGTATTGTTATCTTCAAAGTAGTTGCTTACATTATAAGATATAGGCATGCAAAATTGATCTAACAATATAAGCACAAACTCTTCTTTTCAATGAACTAAAAGAAATTAGTAGTATAATTATCTTAGCTATCTTGTGTGTATATATATATATATATATTTTCTTTTCTCTTCCTTCTTTTCTCCTTTCCCCCATCACAGTTGTTCTTTCATTTTGAGCAGTTTCTTCCCCTTTCACAGTATCTATTGTACATTTTGGATCTTATTTACTCTTTCAGTTTCTTACACCAGGGAGACAATACGATGTTTACACATGTGAGTTTGATTTATTTCACTTATGAGTATGGTCTCTAGTTGCATCCATTTACCTATACCTTGAGTTCATCCTTCTTTTTTTTTTTTTTTTGTGGGTACCGGGGGGACGACCTCAGGACCTCACGCGCCAACAGGCACCCGTGCCGCTGAGCGATATCACCAGCCCCTTTTTCGTATGTGGGTTCCGGGAGTCGAACTCGGGCCTTTGCGCTTGCAAGGCAGGCGCTTAAGCCGCTGAGCCATCTCACTGGCCCGAGTTTATCCTTCTTTATAGCTGAGTAGTACTCCATTATATAAAAATACCACATCTTTTTTATCCATTCCTTGGTTGATGGGCATTTGGGTTGTTTCCAAGATTTAGCTATTACAAATTGTGCTGCTATAAACATGGGTGCCCATATATCGCTGTGGTATGATGTTTTTAATTTTTCTGGGAAAATACCCAGAAGAGGAATAGCTGGGTTGAATGGGACCTCTAGTCCTAGTTTTTTGAGGAATCTCCACACTGATTTGCGCAGTGGTTGCACCAGTCTACGCTCCCACCAACAATGGAGAAGGGTTCCTTTTTCCCCACAACTCTGCCAGCATTTGTTTTTGGTTGATTTCTTGATGATAGCCATTCTTTCTGGGGTGAGATGGAATATCAGTGTTGTTATAATTTGCATTTCTTGAATGACCAATGATGTTGAACATTTTTTCATATATTTATTTGCCATTTGTATTTCTTCATCTGAGAAGTGTGTATTCATCTCAGATGCCCATTTTTGGATTGGGTCTTTGAATTTGGGGGGTCCTGATATTTTTCAGTTCTTTATATGTTCTAGATAGAAGTTCTTTGTCTGAGGGACAGTTGGCTAAAATTTTTTCCCACTCTATGGTTTTCTTTTCACTCTGTTGGTGATTTCTTTTGATGTGCAAAAACTTTTTAATAGGGCCGGTGAGATGGCTCAGCGGCGTAAGCGCCTGCCTTGCAAGCGCGAGGGCCCGAGTTCGACTCCCGGAACCCACATACGAAAAAGGGGCCGGTGATATCGCTCAGTGGCACGGGTGCCTGTTGGCGCGCGAGGTCCTGAGGTCGTCCCCCTGGTACCCACAAAAAAAAAAAAAAAACTTTTTAATAGGATGAGATCCCAGCTGTTGATTCTTTGAAGTACTTCCTGTGCAGTTTGGTTTTTGTTCATGAACTCTCTGCCTACTCCATGTCTTCAAGATTTCTACCTACTTTCTCTCCCAGTAGATTTAGTGTTTATGTTTTAATATTTAAATCTTTGATCCATTTTGACTTTAGTGCATGGTGATAGACATGGGTCTAGTTTTAGTCTCTGGCATGTAGAAAGCCATTTTTTCCAGCACCATTTATTAAAGAGGTTATCTTTTTTCCCATGAACATGTTTGGCCACTTTGTCAAAGAGAAGGTGGCTGAGTGTGTTTGGAATTGCGTCTGCATCTTCTGTTCTGTTCCACTGATCCTCAGGTCTGTTTTTTTGCTAGTATCATGCTGATTTTATCACAGTAGCTTTGTAGTATAATTTCAAGTCAGAAATTGTGATGCCTCCTGACTTGCCTTTGCTGCTCAGGATTGCCTTTGCTATTCTAGGTCTCTTCAGTTTCCAAATGAATTTTAGGAATGTTTTCTCTAGATCTGTGAGGTATGCTAATGGTATTTTGATCGGGATTGCATTAAATCTGTATAACAGTTTTGGGAGTATGGCCATTTTCACAATGTTGGTTCTTCCCATCCATGAGCAAGGGATATCTTTCCATTTTCTGCATATCCTCTTCAATCTCTTTTTTCAGAGTGCTGTAATTTTCAATGTATAGATCTTTTATTTCCTTTGTTAGATTGATTCCTAAGTATTTCGTTGTTTTGGATGCTATTGTGAAGGGTTTGTGATAAAGTCCAACACTCATTCACAATAAAAACCCTACAGAAAATCAGAATAGATGGTCTTTAACTCAATCTGATAAAAGCCATCGATGACAAACCAACAGCCAACATCATACTAAATAGACAAAAACTGAAAGCTTTTACTCTAAACTCAGGAACAAGACAAGGATGTCCACTATCACCACTCCTATTCAATATAGTTCTGGAAACATTAGCCAGAGAAATTAGACAAGAGAGAGAAATAAAAGGAATAAGGTTAGGAAAGGAAGAATTTCTCTTTCTGTGAGTTTGTTGTTTGTGTATAGGAATGCTATTGATTTTTGGGTGTTGACTTTGTATCCAGCTATGCTACTGAATTTGTTTATTAATTCTAGAAGTTTTTGGTGGAGTTTTTGGGGTCTTCTATGTAGAGTATCATGTCATTTGCAAATGATAATTTAACTTCTTCCTTAGTTTTTACATGCCTGGCACCTGGGCTGGGAAAATTGGACAGCTGGGACTCCTCAGGCACCCCTCTGTGTCTGTCTGTGAGTGCTCTGGTATGGCCATCTCACTGTAACCAGACTCCTTATTTGACAACTGAAGTCCCCTTCACTAGCAACTGTGAACCTCTTCATCACTTCACTATCACTTGGGGTTGAAGGAAAACTGCCAGTGTGCCAGGGTGCAACAAAGACCCTGGATAGTCACAAAGAGAAATTTCAACGAGGCATCCAGTATACAAGATGCAACTAATTTGCTATAGTTTGGATCTGAAATGGCACCCAAAGACCCAAAGGCAAAGGCTTGGTCTTAATCCATGGCATTATTTAAGAGTTGGGGCCTAAGAGAAGAAAGTAGGTCATTGAAGACATGCCCTTCTGTGTGACACTGGGACCCCAGGCCCTTCCAGTCCCTTTCTTTGCTTCCTGACTCCCATAAGGTCAGTAGCCTCCTCTGCCACACATGCCTACCTTAAAATTCTCCTATTATTATATATATGATACTGTGCCACCACAGGCCCAAAAGTAATGGGACCAAGCTACCACAGACTGACACCTCTGAAACCATGAGCCAAAATAAACCTTTCCTTCTTAGAAGTTGTTTATCTCAGGTATTTTGTCACCTGTGGAAATATAACACAGGTTTTTAATATCAATTTGCTACTTCCAGAGGAGTGAACCCAGCCTTCTCTGGCAGGGCTAAAAGGAGCTAAATCAGGATATCCTGAATATTTGAGAACTGGAAATGTGATGATAGGAAGCAAGATAGCATATTAATCACTTTCTCATCACTGGGACAAAGTACCTGACACTCATAACTTAAAGGATGAGATTCAGTTTCCAGTGGGTTCAGTCCATGGTTAGCTGGGCTCAAGTCAGAAACAATATGGTAAAGGGCCTGGTAGAGAAAAGCTGCTTACACCATGGCCACCAGGAAGCAGAGAATGAGTCATGCCCCCAGTGGCCCACCTCCAACTGGACCCCATCTCCCAACAGTACATTCAGCCATGAACTTATCAATGGATGAATTCACTGATGAGTATGTTGCCCCCATGATCCAGTCACCTTCTAAACACATGAGACTTTGGGGGGACATTTTAGATCTAAACCATAACAGATAGCAAGGCCACTATGTGGCTACCTGAATTTAACTTGTGGCCCAACCATTTTCTGTGGTCTCTCAAGCAAGCTTCTCAAGCCCTTTTCTAGAGAATCTCTTTCCCTCCTTTGGAAAATGAGAATAATAGTAGCAGCTACATCATGGCTTTTGTGAAAAATAAATTAGATATTTCACCAAAAGCATTTAGAACATTTTTGTCATAGAGTAATGCACTCCTCCAAAAAAACCCAATTCATTGTTATTGATATTCCTTCAAAATCTTAGAATATTTGCCATGAAGCCTAGGATTTTTATTGACAAGATTTTGGCCTAACATCCCTAACTCTCAGAAAGCACTGATGAGACTATACATGAGTAGACATAAATAGAAGAATAAAAATGTTCAGACTGGTTTGACACAAAGACAATTCTTCTTTAGCAATTATGGGGCTATAAAAAGAATGAGCACTGTGTTAGCCTTCTCAACACATTTCCAGAAGAACTTGGCTCAAGGATGAATTACAGTACAGACGAGCACTGACTACCCTGGAAGCTCCTTTGCCTGTCCCTATGGAAGTTTCAGGGCTGAGTGCATCCTTTTTGGCAGCAAGAAAATTTGCCAAGCAAGAGTGTGAAAATCAGAATTGCCAAGAATGAAACAAAAGCAAACACATTTCACCATTCTAAGGAGGCATCAAGGTTGAGCTTTGCAGCTGTTGTCCTCTCTGAAAGATAATACTGGTCCCTAGGTAGAAAAAAAATGGAATGTAATTATGTTATGATGAGCTGGGGGGGAAATGGCAAAGAAAAATTGTAATGCAAAACATGATGGATGCTGTTTTGTCAATTGAAACTGCTGGAATGTGGCAGTAGAGTGAAGCAACATAATAACTCTTTCTTCTAGGCCAGTCTGCCAGGTGGAAATGCAGCGAGATACCACATCTTTTTGTGTGATTTTTTTCTCCATGTAATTATGTCAGGTTTGTAGAATGGATCATAGAGTCATCAATAATGAAAATAGAGTGGATATACTACATTGAAGCAAAAAGCTACAGTTCTTTGAGTAGAGATTTCTTTTTGCTGATGTATATTTTGCAAATTCCAAGGAGATCTTCTCTTCAGATCATTTACAGGATTACCAACTGTCCATCTTTGCGTTCATGCCTTCCAGGTAGCATGGATTTTATTTACATCAAGTCAGAGCTAATCACATGTTAAATCACGGTTTATGTCACAGTCAGGAAGCCTCAACTGAAAGCATTAATCAAGCAGACTTGATTTGCTGTGTGTTCTGCAGAGAATGTGGTCTGGCTAGGAGTGAACGAATGTTCCTCATGCAGGTAGATGATGTAGGGAGTATTTTAATTTCATATATTTTCAGAAGTAAGAAATCTGAGGACCAGTGAGATAGCTCAGTGGCATAAGCGCCTGCCTGGCAAGTGCAAGATCCTGAGTTCAACTCCCAGTACCCACATAAAGGAAAAAAAGGGCCGGTGATCGACTCCTGGTACCCACATAAAAAAAAAAAGAGATTCCAAGTGTCAACCCCTTATTAGTACAGTAGTTACTGGAGTTTTTCCCCTTTTGTGCTAGGTCTTTTATTAATTAATTTAGAACAACAGACTATTTTTAAAAAAATAAAGTAATCATAGTTTTTGACCATTTGCATATAAATTATCCATATGTTATATGGTTAGAATTTTTTGCATATATAACATTACAGGGAAAAATTAAAGATCTAAAGAAGTAGGAAAATATACTGTGGTTATGAGTTGGCACTGTTGATATAATTAAAATATCATTCTCCCTAAATTAATCTATAGATTTAATCTGATCCCAGTCAAAATCCCAGCAGACTCTTTTGGCAAAAATTACTAAGCGAATTCTAACACATATAAAATAGAAAGAACATACGGCTCTACAACAATCTTGAAAAAGTAGAGTGAGTCTGTAGAACTCACACAGTCTGATCCCAGGACATACCAGAAAGCTAAAGCAACTGAGAGACAATATGACATTGGTGTGGGAATGGCAAACGGGTTACTTGGGTCCACAAATAGACTCACATGCCAGCCATGCTCTACAGTAGTGGGACATTCTGAAAAAGGTGTCACTGGGTAGTTTTGTTCTTGTGTGAACATCACTGAGTATATTTATAAGCACTAAGATGGCTAGGTGATACAAGGGATAGGTTGCCAGGCAATATTGCCCTGTGGGGTCACCATCATGTATGTGATCTGTCATTGCCTAAACCATCATTATGTGGTACATGACTATAGTCAATTGAGTTTTCAATAATGGCACCGGAACCTGATTTTTTAAATAGGCAAAGACTTACACTTCAAAAAGAACTATGAATGATCAACAAGCACATGGAGAGATGCTTGTATCATCAGTCGCCAGACAAATGCAATTCAAAATCAAGACGAGGTTCCCTCTAGGCTCGACAGAGTGACTAATATTAAACAGACTGTCAAAATCAAGTGTTGACTTGATGTAGGGCTGTTAGAACTCTTAAGGGCTAAGCACAGTGGTGCATGCCTGTAACCCTAGCTTCTCAGGAGCCTGAGGCAGGAGAATCCTAAGTTTGAGCCCAGCCTGGGCAACTTAGTGAGACCCTGTCTCAAAATAAAAAATAAAAAGGACTGGAGGTATAGCTCAGTGGTAGAACTGGGTTCCATCTTCATTACCCTCCCCACCAGAAAAGAAGAGGAACTCTCATATATTATTCGTGGGAGTATAAATGGTACAACCTTTTAGAAGACTGGTGGTTTCCTATAAAGTTAAATGTGTACCTACCCAAAAATTCCACATTTAGGTTTTGTTCAAGGGAAACAAAAATACTGTATATATTCACAAGAAGACTTCTACTGTTTGGATATGGAATTCACCCCAAATTGTGTTAAAGTCGAGGTCCCCAGTTGATGGCTCTCCTGGGAGGTGATGGACCCTTCAGAAGGTGGGGCCTAGTGAGAGGTATCAGGGGTTTGGGGGGGCATTCCTCAAAGGGGACTGGGGACTCTGGTCTCTTCCTCCTGTCCTTCACCACCAGGTGAATGGTTTTGCTCTATGTAAACCTGCCTTGATGTGTAGCTTCCCCTACAGATTGTGGGCTGGAACCTCACATCTGGGAGTCAAAATAGGTTTATTTCTTGTTACTGTCAATTATCTCAAGCGTCAGTTACAGTAACAGCAAGCTGAGTCACACAGAAACACACACACGATACGGTGGTGCCTTGGTTCATGAACTTAATTTGTCCTATGATTCTGGAAAAGATGGCCAAGTTTGCGTTTGTGTGGGAAAGATAGCCATGGTCACATTTGTCACCTGATGCAGAGTTTGCAAGCAAAAGTAAAATTTCCCTGGGCCGGTGAGATGGCTCAGCGGCTTAAGCGCCTGCCCGGCAAGCGCGAGGGCCCGAGTTCGACTCCCGGAACCCACATACGAAAAAAGGGGCCGGTGATATCGCTCAGCGGCACGGGCGCCTGCTGGTGCGCGAGGTCCTGAGGTCGACCCCCCGGTACCCACAAAAAAAATAAAAATAAAAAAATAAAATTTCCCCAATGTTTCTGCGTGTGAACCAAAAGTGTCTGTGAACTGAGGTACTACTTGTACAAAATTGAAGCAACACAAATGCCCAGTAATAGGAAAAGACACACACAGTTTATAGACCACAGTAATACAGTGGAACAAACTACTGATACGTCTTCAGTCTCAAAAAACCGTACAGTGAACAAGAGTACACACTGCGTGATTGTGTGTTTATGCAGCTCTTTGACAGGTGAAATAATCCGTAGTGGCCAAGTCAGACCAGGGTCACCTGGAGCAGAGGTTGACTGGAAGTAGGTGGGTTGGAATGTTCTGGGGTGATGGAGATGTTGGATTGAGTGTTGGTTGCATGGGTGTCAATATTTATCCAAATGCATTAAATTGCACATGTGGTTTTTCCAGTTGGCTGGTGAGAAACTCTAAGCAGCTGCTTTTCCCCACCATTACGTCCAGAGCTTCGTAAGGGGAGGAGGACTTAGAGTTCTCTTGGTCATTCCTGACCTTTAAGTTCCTACTTCCCCTCGCTTGATCTGTTTCTAGGTTTTGCTTCATTTCCCTTTGCACACCACTTCCTTCCCAGAGAATCAGCAAGATCTTTTCACCCCATACCACTGACTTGGGGTT
Organism: Erethizon dorsatum; assembly: GCA_028451465.1. NCBI lineage: Eukaryota > Metazoa > Chordata > Mammalia > Rodentia > Erethizontidae > Erethizon > Erethizon dorsatum. The sequence goes on from CM051831.1 coordinate 34,521,122, forward strand.
CTATGTTGAGCCCATCTAATTGCATTTCAAGCAGTTTATTATCACAGTGCAACACATTGAATGATGAATGTGCCCTTGGGAGCTTTTCCTCATTTTTTTTACACTTGTTATTCAGCATCTAGCTATAGAACTGGGCTCCTGGGGGCCGGTGAGATGGCTCAGCGGCATAAGCACCTGCCTGGCAAGCGCAAGGGCCTGAGTTCGACTCCCGGAACCCACATACGAAAAAAGGGCTGGTAATATCGCTCAGTGGCACAGGAGCCTGCTGGCGCGTGAGGTCCTGAGGTCGACCCAGGTACCCACAAAAAAAAAAAAAACAAGAACTGGGCTCCCTCCTTCTTTGTTTAACTTTTCCTCATTCCTCACTCTCTTGCTGCAACCCCCAGCCCTCATTTTTTTTTTTTTCTGGGTACTGGGGGGTCGACCTCAGGACCTCGCACGCCAGCAGGCGCCCGTGCCGCTGAGTGATATCATCGGCCCCTTTTTTCTTATGTGGGTTCCGGGAGTCGAACTCGGGCCCTCGTGCTTGCCAGGCAGGCACTTAAGCCGCTGAGCCATCTCACCAGCCCACCAGCCCTCATTTTGCAGTTTCTCTTCTCCCTTTGCCAACTCCAAGGCCCGACTGTCAACATGTCAAAGGTTCACTGAGGCATTATGCTCAGATCCCAGGCAGACATTTGAAACTAATACATTTTCTCCCTTTCACTTACTTCTACACAGAGAGATACGGAAAATTCTCACAAATATATTCTTAACTTGAAGAAAGTGAGTGGAGAATGTAACTATGCAGCTCTGGGGAAGAGAAATGGAAATACTTGAAGAATGGAAAAATCTCGCACATCCACCAGATCACAGAAGGGGCCATTGTCTGGGGGGTCTGCTGTGTGGAGAAAATGACTGAAAGCCTACAGGAGGGGGACATATCCGATGAGGGCAGCTGTCCTGATGGAACTCAATAAATGAGTGTACGGAGGAGAGCAGAGCTCCAGCAATTGCAGCTGGCTCAACATCGTGCCCACCAAAACCCCTTGCCCTCAAGTTACATAAAACCCAATAAAAACAACTCAGTCCATAGATTGTGGCTCAGAGGAGAAGACAAATGAGTGTCAGATCAGGTGGGAAAAGATCAAGCAGAAACTCATCCCCCACTAGCAGGGCAAATAGTGAATCTGAGCAGATGGATACCATCAAAGCAGGCACAAGACGGAAAGAGATGACCTGCAATTACGCACATCCATAAGAACACAAGTGTGTGAAATGTTGCATGGAAATAGCAGTCAAAGAACTCAGTCTGGAGGAAAACACAACCAAAGGAACAGAAGAAGACTTCTACATGTGTTTCATGATATGGGAGAACTGAAAAAAACTGAATTCACTGAGACTGGCTCATTGCTGAGGTAATACAGTGATATAACAAAGAGAGATGAAAAGAAAAGCTGAAGATACAAGGTAAAATAATGAGACTCTGTTATGGCTAACACCCCCCCCAAAAAAAAACCCTTCATGTGCTTATAGGTGGGGCTTTTTGGAGGTGGCTGGATCTAGGGTGTGTGCCACTGGGATCAAGGACATGATGCTGGGACTGATTCGCAGTGCAATGCTAGGATTAAGGGTGTGAGTACTACCCACCCTTAGGCTGGGTAACCTGGATAAAATATAAAAGAAAGAGGGCTGCTGTGGTCATCCCTTGCTTGCTGCTTGCTGCCTTCTGCCTGCCCTGCTTTGCCATGGACTGTTTCTCCTCTGTGATACCCCTCTGCCAAGCCATCCTGCCTTGGAGCCAGCCAATTATGGACTGAAACTTGTACAAACTGTAAGCTGAAATAAACCTTTCCTCCTTTAACTTTGCGTGTCAGGTATTTTGTCTCAGCAACAAGAAAAGTAACTAAAACAGACCTCAAGGACTATTACAGGTCTAATAAATAACTTAAGTCAAGAAATAGAATATGTAGGTGTTGTAGTCAGGGTTTGCAAGGGAAACAATACAATACAGGACACATAATTTATAGAGTTATTTTGTAATAGTCACCCAAAGAGTCATATACAAAAAGTGCAGGAAATCTGTCCACACACTAAAGACCCAAAGAATCCAGCTGAGGGCCTGGATTCTGCAGCAGTGTTCTGCATGAGTCCAGCTGAAGGCCTAGAGCTCACAACAATGTCTCATGCAAGTAGATTTCACGGATCTGCGCTAGGAAGGCCCAAAGGTCAGTGGTGGAAGCTAGAAAGTCTGCACCAGCGGGATGAAGGATCTATGCCAGCAGGCTGAGGGATCTAATTCTGTCTCGGTTACTTTTCTCTCATTGCTGAGACAAAATACCCAACACCCAAAATTAAGGAAGGAAAGGTTTATTTGGCTCACAGTTTGTGGAGGTTTCAATCCATACTCGGCTGGCTCCAAGGCAGAGTGGCACATGGCAGAGGGCAACAGTTCATGGCAGCGGAAGGCAGCAAAATCAAGCAAGAGCAAAAGGGAGGGGCGCGAGAGCAAGAGAGAGAGAGCAAGCCTCTTTCCCTCCCTTATATTACATGCAGGCTACCCGCCCCAGGGTGGGTGTAGCACTCACACCCATAATCCCAGCATTAGACCATGAATCAGTCATAAACTCTAGAAACCCACCTTCATGACTGCATGAGGCTTTGGGGGGACATCGAGACACAAACCATAACAGTAGGCATGATCAAATTTCTGATCTTGAGAAAGGTTTCAGGCAGTAATTTCAGAGGATAAATACAAGAAGACTAAAGCAATTAAAGAAAAGATGATAGATTTGAAAAAATGACAAAGATAAGTGAAAACAAGGATAATCAGAGTCCTTTAAATACAGAACCTAAGACATTGAGCAGAAAGAATATTAACAGATGTATTAAAGATCCCTGTAATGGGGGAATTGAAATCTCAAAAGTGTACAACATTCCTTAGACCTGGTTAAATTATTGAACTATAGAACTGAAGACTTTCTTCAGATATTTGGATCCATAAACAAGTTATTATTTTTTTTTTTTGAGACAGAGTCTCACTATGTAGTTCAGTCTGGTGTTGAACTCACTATGTAGCCCAGGCTGGCCTCAAACTCGCAGCAATCTTCCTGCCTCAGCCTCCCGAGTACTGGGATTACAGGTGTTCTCCACCATGCCTGGCAACAAGTATTTTTTAAGGGACAAAAATCCACCTTGGATTCCCCTATAGCAGCATCGAATGCCAGTAAACATTACAGGAGAGTAAACATTGTTTAAAGCTTTATCTGGCTTTATAGTTTTTGTACAGAATGAGTATGTCTTGTGGCCTAGTTGTATTCAGCCAGAATGAGCACATCTTGTGGTCTTGTTGCATTAGTCAGGAAGTGGGAGCTTAAAGTTTTAAATTTCCATTATAATTTCTTTTTTTCTTTTTTTTTTTGTGGGTACTGGGGGTCGACCTCAGGACCTCGTGCCCCAGCAGGCGCCCGTGCCTCTGAGCGATATCACCGGCCCCTTTTTCGTATGTGGGATCCGGGAGTCGAACTCGGGCCCTCGCGCTTGCCGGGCAGGCGCTTAAGCCGCTGAGCCATCTCACCGGCCCCAGTTGCCTATTTTTTGATTGGGTCTTTTATCTAGCTTTTTTTGTTTTGTTTTGTTTTTTGTGGGTACCTGGGGGTTGACCTCAGGACCTCGCGTGCCAACAGGCACCCGTGCCACTGAGCGATATCACTGGCCGTTTTTTCGTATGTGGGATCCGGGAGTCAAACTCGGGCCCTCGCGCTTGCAAGGCAGGTGCTTACGCCGCTAAGCCATCTCACCGGCCCTATCTAGCTTTTTTGAGTTCTTTATATATTGTAGATATCAGTCCTCCGAGGCATAGCTGGCACTTTTTTCCCATTTTATAGGTCGTCTCTTCACTCTGTTATGACCTTTGCTGTGTAGATCTTTTATTTGATAAGATCCCATTTGTTGATTTATGGATTATTTATTGTGCAACTGGGGCTCTGTTCAGAAAGTCTTTGCCTATGCCTATGTCTTTAAGATTTTTACCTATTTTATCTTCCAGCATATTAAGTGTTTCTGTCTTAACATTTAGATCTTTGATCCATTTTGATTTTAGTTTAATACAAGGTGAGAGATATGGGTCTAGATTCAGTCTTCTGCATGTGGATAGCCAGTTTTCCCAACACTATTTGTTAAAAGAGGCTGTCTTTCCTCCAGTGTATGTTTTTGGCCCATTTGTCAAAGGGGTATATTATGGCAGAAGCGTGTGGTGGGGAAAATCTGTTCACTCCATGGTTGTGTGTGACAGAGAGAAGAACAGTCTAGGGGCCCACAGTGCCCTTTGAGGCCATGCCTCCAGTGACCCAAAACCTTCCACCAGACCCCATCTCCAAAGACTTCGCGACCTCCTAGTATTGCCATGGGCTAGGACTAAGGCTTTACTGCACGGGCCCCTGAGGGACATGACACTCCAGGTCCTAACTACAGCATCTGGACTATGCAATGAAGACAATATTGAATGGACATTTTTGGTAACATGGCTCCATAGTTCATTGAAATTACAAATTCGGACTCTTCTATGATTTTATAACAAAGATTAAAAAATATATGGCTGCATTTCATGAGAGGAAAGACCAGATTTAATTTTTCTCCTTAAATTGTATAGCATGCATTTGACCTACTACAAGATAACCCTAAGTATTAGTCAATACTCTATTTTCCCAATGAAACAATTAAAATAAGGAATTATTGAGATCTGTACATTGACACATTGCATTTAGATGATACATGTCTTAAACCCCTTTTAATTATAAATTCTCCCTCTGTCTTTTTTATCTTTGTCTTGTAATGTATTTGGTGAAGAACTCAGATCTCCTGTCCTGCAGAGTTGTCTACAACCTGTATTTTATTAGTTGCACACAGGTGACTTCACCAGGTTCTCCTTTGTTTCTGGTAAACTGGTCAGTCAATCAAGAGGATTTGAGTTGTGAGCCTGATTTATCCTGATCAAGTTCACCATCAGCTTTCAGACTTCTGGTTTTAATAATGAGCATGATCTTTGCCTAGGTCTATGAGGGAATAAGTAGGGAGGGGCAAAATGTGATGTTCTAATTCCGTCATCCCTTCTTTATTTATGTCCTGGACTTTCTTTTACAAAGACTTTTCTCTCATTGACTATGATTAAGTAAGACAGAATTCCTATAGAACATTGGTATATATATTTGATGATTTTCTTTATATTTATCTGTTTTTAGAATAATAACATGGTTCCCTAACATCCTCCAAAGATGAAAAGTGAGATTTTAAATTTTAGTTTTATTTTGGACCCAATGGCTTATAGACTGTATCTGATGAGCTCCAGTGTACATAGATATTATTCTTCCTTAGGATCCAGTTGCCCCATTTTTGGCTACTGTGAGCCCCTTCAGGAAGGCGCCTGTGTCTTTGTGACATGACTTGGTGACACGACAAGATTTTGCAGGTTCACCCTGTGTTTCCTGTCCCAGACCCAGAATCTGCTGATTACAAAGAAGCCTTGGAAGGCTCCTCACAGGAAATGGCATTGAGAACCCAACCTGGATGCTAAAGGTGCTTGTTTGTAGCTACTGGGTCAATCATTCTTGCTAGGAAATCCTTTATTCCTTTGGATAATAAATATTTTAAAATTTATAATGATATCTTTCATTCAAATTAAGGAGTATGGAGTTTTTTCTTAAATTGTTAGATTTTATAGTTTTGTTGCTTCTAGAAAAGCTGGGTTCCTAGTGATATTTGTTGTATACTTCCTTATTTAATATATATTTAATATATATTTGATATACATCACTACCAATATTATTATTAACTGCCCAGTCATTCCTGGGTATCCACCAGGGATTGGTTCTAAGATTCTGCAGATACCAAAATCCAAGGATGCCTAAATCCTTTATATGGAATGCATAGTGTTTAATAGAACCTGCACAATAATCCTACATCCTTTAAGTTATCCATATATGACCTATACCTAATATGATATAACTGCTATGTAAATAGTTTTATGCAGTATTATGTAGGGAATAATGAGAAGGAATAAAGCCTGTACATGTTCTTCAGAGATGCAATTTTTAAAAAATATTTTCAATCTATGGTTGGTAAAATCCACAGTTGCAGAACCCGTAGATAGAGAGGGCCAACCGTACAGTATATGGTTACTCAGAACACTTTACAACCTCTTTGCACTTTTTGGTTTTTAGAATACCTGCTGTGAGGGGAACAAGCTACTGTTTCAAAGTCAAATCTCGAAACTAGATGTGTTCAACCGCTGTCCCCTGCAACTCATTTTGACCCTCCTTAAGTAACCTATTAGCTTTGAGTTTCCTTCCATTGTTAAAAAATACATTTAAGCGTATTTTCCTCTTCCCTTTTGCTTAGAGAAAAAGCTATCTGGTGCCATACCTAATAGTGCCAAGTCTCCCCACTTTCATCACTTGACATTACAGCCCAGATGTTGCCCTCCTGCAGAAGGCAGGTCACTGGTTCCTGTTTACAGCCACACAGGACTCCACGGTGTAGACCATTTCCTGGTCTACTCTGCTGATCCTGTCCGAGGAGTCCTTGGGTTCCCTACCGATGGAGCAGCAGAGGGTAGCGTTGTGTAGACATCTCATTGTCAGTGTGCATCTTGGTGGATTCCTTGGAAGTGGCAGTGCTAGTAAGAAACTATGGGATTTGGGTAGATGCTGCAGCATAGGGTGTGACTGACTCCTGACTGGTTTCCCAGTGTCATTTTAATCATTTTACGATTAAGATTGGCGTTTCAGGCCCTTTTTGCAATGGGGTCTTTTATTATGTTTATAGCACTTTTGACTGAAGTGGAAAGCTTCCTTTGCTCTAACTGGGCGATCTTGCCTAACGCAATAGGACAGGCGGGGTGGGTGAGACCCTGTGCAGGTGCTGTGGAGTCTGGAGAGTTACAGGAAATCCCGGTCTTGCTTATGATACCTTTTGGGGAGTGGCTGGGATACTCGAGCTTTTCCTTCCCGTATCACCATGAGTACATCCTCCCCATGCTTCCAGGAAGGCGCAGCTGGTCCCCATGTTCATACTCATCGTCCTATCCCGCCTTCTGCTCCCGTCTTCCAAAACACTCCACCTCTACTTCCTGCGCACTTACATTCTCCCCAGACAGTCACCTTCTCTGGACACTGTTTCCGTCTCTCACTGGCCGTGCTCTTGGCAGGACAGGTGCCTCCTCTGTCTCCGTGGGGTCCCAGAGGCCTGTGGGGCAGTGCTGCGGCTGCGTGTGGGGAAGCGGAAGTGTCCCGCGAGTCTGGCTGCGGCTGGGACTGTCCAGTGCGAGGGGCAAGGGCTGCCTGGCGTGTGCTTGCTCTTCCCAGCAGGGACATACCGTTAAGCTTCCAGGAAGGCTCTTCAGAAACCAGCAGCAAGTCGCCCGCTGGGAACATGCCCAGCACGGGATGGTGGGAACACGGAGCAGCGCGTCAGCCTGCGTCAAGTGCTCCAGCGCGGGGTCTCTGGTCACCGTTGCTGTGCGTTAGGTCACTGGGCAGCACTCGCCCCACCGCGGCTGCGGGCTTTCTCTGCCCACCCCGAGCTCCCTGCCCTGTCTTTCCCTCGACTGTGCAAGGACACATCTCTCAGACTCGCTCTGCTCCTTCAGTTCCTTTTTCTTTAAACCCCATACCCTCTAAGGACACCTCTGATGTGTGCTGTTCTCCAAGCCGGCTTTCCTGCTGGGAGGAAAATGTGGCTGCCCATTGGTGCGAATACAGCATTACGCTTGGCAATTGCATTCAGGTTTTTAAAAAATAGTGCTTATTTTTTTCAATTATAGAAAGAATGTATGCTTACAATAGAAAATTGGGAACTATTAAAAACTAGAAAAGAAGAAATAATTATCCATGATTTCACTGCCTGGAACACCCACTGCTAACATTTTAGTGGATTTCCTTCTAGTCATTTTCTACGAATATTTAAATGGTTGGATTCATTTTCTGGGTACACTTTCACACTTTTAACTTAAAGTTGTCACATGAGCATTGCATTTGTTCCTTATGCACAAACATAGGTGCATACTATTTGGCTGTTTACATAAACTCTTCATAAATACCAGTAAAATTAAAAGCATATGTATTGGGCTGCAGGTGTAGCAAGCAGAGCACTCACCTAGCATGTGTGATGTCTTGGGTTTCATCCCCAACACTGAAAAACAACCTCACAAAATAAAATAAAAATAAAACAGACATATTTACAATAGTGATAGGACCTCATTGTAAAAAAAGAAAAAATAGCAAGAATGTGTAATTTGGAAAGGCGAAGTTCCTTATCCTTCCCCTCCCCCCAGATATAAGCATTGTTATTGGTAAAGCTTTTCTATACCTATATTAACATTAACATATTTAAACACACGTACAACTTGTGTTTGGGGAAGTTGGGGAAGTTTGGGGAAGTTGACATAAAATATTCCTTTTTGGTAGGGTTGACATAAGTGACTCCATTTTGATTTTGACAACTGTTATAGTTTGTGTCTAGATGTCCCCCCAAAGCCTCATGCAGCCATGGGGTGGGGGAGAGCTTTTCAGAACTGGCTGAATCTAGAATTTGTGATTGATTCATGATCCAATGCTGGGATTAAGAGTGTGAGTGCTACACCAGCCCTAGGGAGGGGAGCCTGCATACAATATAAGGGACAGAAAGAGGCTTGTCTCTTCTGCTGTTGTTGCTTTCACTGTCTTCTGCCATGAACTGTTGCCTCTCTGCCATACGCCACCTTGTCTTGGAGCCACTTGGACTGAAACCTCTACGAACTACAAGCTAAATAAAACTTTCCTCTCCTTAACATTGGGCACTGGGTATTTTTGTCTCAGCAATGGGAGAAAAGTAACTGAGACAGAATTTGGTACCAGGAAAGTGGGGTCATTGCTGTGACTATACCTGACCATGTGGTTCAGGAGCCTTTGGGAATGGGTTGTGGGAAGAGTTTGGAAAGGTTCAGAGATGTCAGCTGAAAAAGTAGAGCTGGAGTTTGTGCTCATATCGTTTGGAGAATTTTATAAGCCCATATCTTGTATGCTGATTAACTCCTTTAAAAATAACAATACTCGGGCCGGTGAGATGGCTCAGCGGCGTAAGCGCCTGCCTTGCAAGCGTGAGGGCCCGAGTTTGACTCCCGGATCCCACATACAGAAAAGAGGCCGGTGATATCGCTCAGCGGCACGGGTGCCTGCTGGCGTGTGAGGTCCTGAGGTCGACCCCCCGGTACCCACAAAAAAAAAAAAATACTCAATGTCTTAACTATTGTTATTCTCTCATTATTTTGTTATGAATTTTGGTTTTACTTTTTTTCCATAAAAAAAAAAATTAGAGCTGGCACGCCTTAGGCTGTACCATATGGGAGATTCTGGGCAGAGCTCAGAAGATGAGAAAGCTGATAGAAATCCTGCTGGTAAAGACCAGGCTCAGGAGTGTTCTGCTGGGAAGAAGGGCTGCATTGGTTGTTGGACTCCAGACAATGTGTGTTATGGCTTCGCAGAAAGTTTGTCTGCATTTTGCTCATGTCCAGGGACTTTGCCTGAGCCTGAGATTAAGGGTGGCAGACTAATTAATCTGGCAGAAGAAATTTCAAGGCTGTCTAATGTTGCGGCAGTGGCATGGCTACTGTTGGGGGATTTTGTTGAGAGCCAGATTTATGTTGAGAATCAAGAGCAAAGAGCCCAGAAGAATGATTTAAAATGTTGTGAGTTTGGCCAGAAAGGAAGCTCCAGTAAAGCTGTGGACTACACTACAAAGATAGAGCAGAGGAGATCTTGATTGCTGAGAAAGAACAAGAGAATAGAACAGATGGCCTGAGGGCCTCACAAGAAGCAGCCAGACTCCACCCTTTGCAGTCTCAAAATTGCAAAAGTGAAAGACTTTGAGAAAAAAAACCCCAGAACACCATGTTCCAGAATGGCAGCAGCCTAGAGAATTTGTTCCTTGGAATTGAATTTGAAGTGCCCAGTGATCCAGGCACTCAACCCCTACAGCCAAGAGGGAGGGAAGCCTGGCTACTGATCCAGCTGGCAGAAGATCTTGGCATCATCCACATGGTGCTTGTTTTAGGTGCATGCAGAATGCAAGAGTTGTGGGGTCAAGAAGGCTCCCACCCAGATTTCAGAAGAAGGCCTAAGGGGCCAGGCAGTGTGCCCCTGAGAGGGCAATATGTGAATCTGTGAATGTGAAGCCAAAGGTGCATTGGAGACCTCAGAAGTTTGGAGAAGCCAGGAACATGGATTGTGTGAGAAAAACTGAGGGAGCAGAGCGAGCCCAAGAGAGGAGCCATGGGAGTTACAACCACCAGCAGTGCCTTAGGGGTGGAGCCACCTTTGGGTTCACATCTTGCCACAGGTTGCCTCAGATGCTACACATGGAACTATAGGACTTAATGTTTGCCCTGCTGGAGTTTGGACTTGCTTTGGTTGTATTCCTTTGTATCTCCCTGTTTATAACTTTTGAAATGAAAATGTCTATCTCATGCCACTGAATGTTGGAAGTTAACTTTCTTTTCATTCATACAGGGCTCACAGCTAAGAATTTGCTGTAAATCTCAGAGGAGATTTGGGACTTGGACTTTTCAGCAATGCTGAGACTGTTTGGACTTCGGCAACTCTTAGAGATGGACTAAATGCCTTTTGCATAAAAGGATGTGCATGAGTCTGGGCCAGGGGTGGAAAGTTATAGTTTGTGTCTAGATGTCCCCCTAAAACCTCATGCAGTCATGGGGGTGGAGGGAACTTTTCAGAGGTAGCTGAATCTAAAGTTTGTGATTGACTCATGGTCAAATGCTAGGATTAAGGGTGTGAGCGCTACACCTAGTCCTAGGATGGGTAGCCTGCAATATAAGGAGATGTGACATGGGCAGTGAATGGTCTGTCCCTAGAGAGGGCACAATGGTCTTTGAACATAGTCATAATGACACCAGAATCCAACCTCGACCTACCCTGCAGAGGGCTGAGTTGATCTCACACCCGCTTCTGAGGAAGCCTGCCTGTCCACCCCACCCTGCTGAGTAAGGACCAAGACCAAGAAGGCGGGGTCCAGGAGAAATGAGCATAGGAGGAGAGGGACTGACAGGGCACGGGGGAGATTTCTGGAGGTGCTGGTCCTGCTGTCTTTGCTCTGAATGCTGGTGTGTTCACTGTGAGAAAATGCACTGAGTTGCGGACTTAAATTGTGAGTGTTTTGTATGTATACTACAGTTTGATTTTTTGTTGTTGTTTGAGATAGGGTCTTGCTATGTATTCCAGCTGGCCTTAAACTCACTACAGTATGTAGTCCAGGCTGGCTGTGAACTCATGCCAATCCTCCTGCCTCAGCTTCCTGAGTGCTGGGATTACAGGGTTGTACCACAACGCCTGACATGGGCTGGAACTTTGTTTGAGCTTCATTTGTTTGGGAGAAGCTCTATGACAAAGAGGCCTGGGTCCGGGTAGGAGGGCCAGTGGGGAAGGAGGGCATGTTTCTAAGCTTCTGCTATTACAAGTTGACAGCATTGCTTTTGCATTGGATTAAGAGTTTGGCAGTCCCCTCCCTATCCATGTTTCCTTTTCTGTGTATGTTTGTCAACTTTACATTGCTGTGACAAATACTTGAGACAAACAACTTATAAAGAGGAAAGAAAGAGGCTTATAAAGCCTCATAGCTTTGGAGCCTTAAGTTCCCAGTTGCTTGGCCCCTTTGCTTTGGGCTTGTGTGGCACAGCACATCACAGCAGGGATGGTTGGCAGAGGAGGCCTCTTCACCCCACAGCCGCTGGGAAGCAAAGAAGGGGGAGAAGCCAGGGTCCCAGCATCCTCTTCAAGGCCACGCCCCCATGGCCTGACTTCTGCCATGAGGCCCCACTTCTGGAAAGTTCCTCCACATCCCCATGAGTGCGGTGGTCTGAGGACCACTCCTGGAATACAGGGGCCTCTGGGGACACTTCCGATCCAAACTATAAAAGCATGGCCAAAGGCACTCTGAAAATAGCAAAGTAAAAGTCCCAGAAATAAATATTGATAAGTTTTAGATGACTTTTCCTAGGCTATATTGTTATAATTGTTCTATGTTACTATTAGTTATTGTTAATATCTTACTGTGCCTAATTTACAAGTTAAACTCATCATAGGTATGCATGTAGAGAAAAAGCATGGTGTAGATAGGATTTGGTGGTATCCTTTGTTTCCAGCACCCATGAGGAGTCTTGGAATGTTTCCCCAGGGGTTACGGGGCATTACTGTATTGTGTATTTCCAGAAACACTAGAAGTGTTCATGTTTAAACATTGCATACACACTGGCTAGCAACCACCATAAATTACGAACATTCTTGTTTTTTCTATCATTGTCTTATTGCTCATTGTCAAGGTTCTGTAAGGTTTGTTGGAGGGAAATGGTAGCCCCATTCCTTCTTTGCCAACCCTTTTCCTTCATCTCCACTGGATTGTTTGGAATGTGCCTGCAGCCTGCTAATCAATACTCCATACACCCCTTCCTGCGTCCCAGTGTATCTCAGTGTCCCAGACCCCCACCCCGAAACTCCAGCTCGGCCCCCTTCCTCCACTGGCCCCCATGTGCATCCTTCCCACCCCTCGGCCTCAGTTTTAATATAGTTTGATTTTAGCTCAATTGATTATTAGTATCTACATTTTTAGAGCCATGGAAATACTATTCACATCTACAAAACTGCAAAACACAGTAAACTATGATCACTTCTGTTTTCCTGCACACCTTTTCTTTTCCTTGCAGTTAATAATTCTTTCATTTTCATGTGTTTGGTTTTCTATGTGTTTATCACCAGTTCAATCCCAAACTCTATACCTGTTGTCTGTATTTCTTCATCACAAGGTCACATGCATCAGACATATAGGTTGAATATCCCTTATACATTGGGGATTGAACCCAGGGGTGCTCTACCACGGAGCTACATCCCCATTCCTTTATATTTTTTGAGACAGGATCTCACTAAGTTATCCAAGCTGACTTCAAACTCACCGTCCTCTTGCCTCAACCTCCCAAGTTGCTGGGATCACAAGTATATGCCCCATGCCCAACACTGTCCACTCCCCATTAAAGTAAGCCTCTGCTGTCCCCTGAGAGGGGATTGGGGACGCGGCAAAGTAGAGCCTGTGCTCAACCTGCTTTCTCCACCTGGTGTATCTCACACAGGACTCACCTGTGAGGATTGTTTTTTAACTCTCTTCCAGACCCTAAAATCTCTTCAGTTACAATCACGAGACAGAAGGAATAATGACAATATTTAGAAAAGAAATGCTCTGGACAGTGAAAAAAATGTATTAAACATCGTATATTTTACACCAGTATGTGTACACACATACAAAAGAAGGAAAAAGCAATAGATTCATATTTTTTTTTATCACGTTTACTTTTTTATTTTTTTTTTTTTTGGTGGGTACCGGGGGTCGACCTCAGGACCTCGCGCGCCAACAGGCACCCGTGCCACTGAGCGATATCACCGGCCCCTTTTTCGTATGTGGGTTCTGGGAGTCGAACTCGGGCCCTCGCGCTTGCAAGGCAGGCGCTTACGCCGCTGAGCCATCTCACCGGCCCACGTTTACTTTTTTAAAATGGAGGGATTTATATTGCTGGTCACACTTCATTGTTTTAAATTTTAAATATAAAAACCCCTCAAGTATGAAGAAATACTATAAAGGAATCCCAGAACTGAAATAATTTCAGTTGTTTCTTCATCTACGAAATCACGGTGTCATTGTCTACTTTGAATCTACTGTTGAAAAGCAGGAACATCCAGGGCCCATGCCATGGACAGTCTGGAGACAGGAGCCCAAAGGGAGCTGGCAGGGTTCCAGACTTACGAGGCTCGCAGGCACTGGGTCAGCTGTGCCACTGGGAGTTCTCCAAGTTAACTTCTGTATGGATTAGACTGTTGCTGTGTTAGATTTCCATCACTGTGACAAAACACCCGAGATAAATTACCTTGAAAGAGGAAAGTTTCATTTCAGAAATTTCAGCCCGTGGTTGGTTGGCCTGTTGCTTTGGTTCTGTGGTGAGGTGGCATGCCATGGCAGGCAGCATGTGGCAGAGGAAACCTGTTCACCTCATGGCAGTTAGGAAGCAGCAAGAGAGAGAGGAAGGGCCAGGGTCCCAACCTCCCCTTCAAGGACACACCCCTAATGACCTACTTTCTTCCAGTAGGCCCTGCCTTTTAAAGATCCCACCAGCTCCCAATAACCACGGGCTGGGAACCAAACCTTCCACACACAAGCATTTGGGGTCCACTTCCAAACCATAGCATTCATGAAAGGGTAAGAAATAAATGTATCAGTGTAAAGTGTAAATGTTTACATATAATTTGAAGTGTACTCACATACTTTGAATTAGCATATTATGGTATAAATTTATTTTATGTTTATTATAAATTCATGTAAAATTTTGAATATCTATGTTTACGACAGCCCTGTCATGAACAATGCACTTCCCCATTCACTGCTCTGCAAAAAAACTTCCCGCTGCACTGCCTTGAGGATATACATCATGTTCTGGAAGTCTCTTATTTTAAATATAGAACTTGCTATCTACCTTCTGTACTGCAGATACTGCCGGGAGCTTTTACCTGTGTTGTCTTACTGTGTATTTTTAATTGAGTCTTCCTCTGGGTTATTTAGGTGACATTCACTGCTACCAGGTTAGGCAATTCCAGGGTAATTGGACCTCAGTCAAGCACCAAAACTGAAAACCCTCCTGTAGTGAAGGAGGTTACATCTCAGCTGGTGCATGAGAGCAGCGGGTTTCTGCAGCCACAAGGGGACTGGAGGGAGTGATGCTGTTATGGTTTATACCTAGATGTCCTCTGAATGCCTCATGCAATCACAGGGAGGGCTTTGGGGAGGTGAGCAGATTATAGAGGATTCTATGTAGCTGACTTGCTGTTAGGTGGGGTCTGATTGGAAGAGGTGGGACACTGTGGGTGGGACCTTGAATGTGATATCTCCATTCCCAGCTCCTTCCTTGATTCTTTCTCTCTCTCATGCTGTAAGCAGCTTTTTCTCTGTCAGGCCCCTCTGCCACGCTGTTCTGCCTTGGAGCCAGCCAACTGTGAGCCATATTATGGCTGAAACGTGAGCCATAATAAACCTCTCCTCCCTTAAATTGTGGGTGTCAGGTATTTTGTCCTAGCAATGAGGAAAGTGACTGAGACAATACAAATCCCCTGAAAGGCCTCTGTGCCGCCTGTTCCCCCAGCCCCTCTCCATCTCCACAGTCAGAATCCTGACCTGTTCATCTCCGAGTCGTCCTCAGGCTCAGCCTTGTCATTGCAGCTTGATGGCTTTTGATCTCATTGTTGGAAACTAATGTTTGCACGGATATATTTTAGAAGACATTTGCCTCCTTACTTTTCTGCCTCAGCTTCTGCACTTTCTTTTAGGGGTTGTTGTCAGTGACAAAGCTGATGTCTCAGAGGCAAAGGTGACTCTCTTTCCCCTGCTTCATCTGCTGCCCACCCACCATGCTGGGCCTGCCGTGAGCAAGGGATCTGTCTTAGTCTGTTTTCTGTTGCACCAAAAAATGCCAGAAGCTGGGTCATCTACAAAGGAGAGTAGTTTATTTTGGCCCCTAGTCCTGAAGTGCAGGAGCATGTGCTCAGCTTCTGGTGAGGCATGCACTGCTCCACGCATGGGGAAAAGTCAAAGAGGAAGTGGGCTCCTGTGGAAGGAGCACATTTGCCAGAGAGACTTGGGGCAAGGCACGAGGCTTGCTTTATAACAGCCTGCTCCCAAGATCTCCAGCCCACTCTCCAGTGAGCTACAATAAGCCCTTCAAGAGGGCGGAGCCCCATGGTCATCCTCTCAAAAGTACCCCGCCCCCACACTATTAAGTTACAGTTAAATTTCAACATGAGTCTGGCAGGGACTAACCAAATTAAACCATAGCTTTCTTCTTTTCTAACACAAATACACAACTAAATGATTTTTTCCTGCATTTTCACTGAAAGAAGCAGTAGGCAAACTGAATCCAGAAGTACGCTTGAATATATAGCCTTTAGTTAACCCTCTGATACAGAGTTCAAATTTTTTCCCTTTGTAACATCACTTTTTCTCCTCCAACTTTTATTTTGACAAATTTCAAGTCTCTTCAAAAGTTAAAAGAATAATATATGGAAATAACATCACCTGTCAGTTCACCAACTCAACATTTTGCCACATTTCGTTTAGTATTTTTTTCTTCCCTCTCGGCACATACACTCCACACACAAATATACTTTTTTTTTTTTTTTGTGGGTACCAGGGGGACGACCTCAGGACCTCGCGCGCCAACAGGCACCCGTGCCACTGAGCGATATCACCGGCCCCTTTTTCGTATGTGGGTTCCGGGAGTCGAACTCGGGCCCTCGCGCTTGCAAGGCAGGCGCTTACGCCGCTGAGCCATCTCACTGGCCCAAATATACTTTTAAAAATCTTTTGAAAGTGAATTCCAGCCATCGTGTTCCACCTCTAAATACATCAGCATGGATTTCTTAGACATTCTCTTACATCAACAATGTCCTATAAGATTCTCTTGCTTGATAGCCTAATCAAATTTGTTCTCACTTTTTATGCTTCATCTCCTTTCAGCCAGAATTTTTCCTTTTTCTTTGAGTATGTGTGTTATGTTTCGTGGCATCTATGTTTTTAAGAGTCCAGGACAGTCATTTTCCAAATGAACCTGGTTTTGGATTTGTCTGATGTTTCTTCATCAGTAAATTCAGGTCACACATTTTTAGAAGGGATGCTCTGTCCCTGGTGGATCGCAACAGTTAGCCTATGATGTTACTTTGCCCCTTTACTTCTCAAGTTAAGATTGATCACTTGGGTAAGGTATTAAACTAAGTAGAAATGCTCTTCTCTTTTTGCAAGAAATCAGGCTTTTAAATCTATTCTTGGGGAACAGTTTTTAGGAAGTCCTTGCTGCGTAGTAACTGCCAAGGTCTTGAGTTAGAAGCACACCTTTGTTGAGCGCCCTCTATGGGTCATGTATGGTATCTCACTTAATCCTGCCAACCTGAGAATCAGGGTTATCCCCATTTTACAGATGAGGTAGTTGAAGTCAAGAAGGGTCAGCTGCCACCCCAAATGGCACCCATACTGGGGTTCAGATGCAAGACAGTGTAAAGCTGACATCTGCCTTGTTTTCCTCCCCACCTTGCTGAGAAGTCTTTTCCCATCCCTTTAGTCCAGGGCAGAGGAAATAGTGTTCCTGACTTGCTTTTGTAAACTTGGGCAATAGAGTGAAGTGGGTTCTTAAATCTTGTGCAGGCCAGATTTGAGGGAAGGTATCTTTGAAACAGAGTCAGAATTTCTGCTTCCTAAGCACCTGTGTTTGGGTCAACATTCATTCATTATTTGCTGACATTCAGTAATACCTTATATCCTGAAAATCCTAATTTTCAGAAATCAGAAAATGACTACCAAGGCAGCATACCACGATAAATAAGGCAAAAAATTCAAATACATTTCATTAGCTTGCCCATGGTACCTAGAGCTCATGGGCGCAGCACACAAGGCATACAACTGCGAGGGCTGCTAATGGCCTCCTATTATCTGCTCTCTCATTTCTTTCTTTCTTTTTGTGGGTACCGGGGGTCGACCTCAGGACCTCACACGCCAGCAGGCGCCCATGCCGCTGAGCGATATCATCGGCCCTTTTTTTCGTATGTGGGTACCGGGAGTCGAACTCGGGCCCTCGCGCTTGCCAGGCAGGCGCGTAGTCTGCTGAGCTGTCTCACCGGCCCCCTGCCCTCTCATTTCTTACAGAGAAAGAACTCCTGGTTTTAACTTGGCCGATCCTGCTGGGTGGCTGTCCAGAGGAAGAACTACATTTCCCAGGTTCCTCATAGTCAGGCTCCGCCATGTGGGCACATCACCTGGGTGGGATGTGCAGTTCCCCAGTTGTACCCCTGGGAGAAGGGGTTGACACTCCTAACTGGGGCACAGAGCATGGACAGGATGATCATAGTAATCACCCGTGCAGCCATGGTAGAAGCGAGTGCAGAACACACCGTGGCAGGGATAGAGTGCAGAAGTAGAAGGGGAAGAATGCAGATGTGCAGGGTGATGTGCCCAGCTGTGTGAGCAGGGTCTGTGTGCCCAGGATGGCTGGGCACCAAGATAGGAGGAGCAGGCCTCTGCAGCATAGAAGCCTCCTGCCAGCCATGGACAGCTCATGTCTATATTGTTATGTGAAAGAATGCATACATATCTTTATTTTTAAAGCCACTTTGTGCCAGGCATGGTGGCGCATGCCTGTAATCCCAGCACTCAGGTTTGAGGCCAGCCTCGGTTACATACACAGTGAGTTCAAGGCCAGCCTGAACTGCATAGTGAGACCCTATCTCAAAAAACAAACAAACAAACAAACAAAATATAAAGCCACTTTGATTTTGGGACCTTTTTTTCTAGAGTAGCCTATATGCATATGGAGACCAAAGCCTCAATCAACATCTCACCCTCCCTCCCATCTTCCTTTCAAACGACAATGCTCCAGGTATAGCAGCACTTGCTTACCTGTGTCTCAACTGGTGAGCTTTGTATATGCTGCTTCCTCTGCTTAAATATCCTTTCCGCCCCTCCTCTGCCTGGTAAAGTCCTATTTAATCTTTGATGCCCCATTCAAATATCCCCCCCCATACTACTCAGCCATAAAGAAGGATAAACTGGAGACTTTTATAGGTAAATGGATGCAACTCGAGACCATACTCCTAAGTGAAATAAACCAGACGCACATGTGTAAACATTGTATTATCTCCCTAGTGTGAGAAGCTGAAAGAGTAAATAAGATCCAAAATGTACACTAGATATTGTAAAATGGGGAGAAACTGTTCAAAAGGAAAGACAAACTGGGATGGGGGAATGGAGAAAAGAAGGAAGGGAAAAGCAAAAAAAAAAAAAAAAAAAAAAAATATATATATATATATATATATATATATGAAAGATAGTTAAGATAGATATACTACTAATTTCTCTTAGTTCATTGAAAAGAAAGGTTTGTGCTAATATTGTTTGGACAATCGAATGCCGATATCTTGTACTCTGAGTAACTAATTTAAAGATGACAATACTCAATGTATTAACCATTGTTACCCTCCTATTATGCTGTTTTGAAATTTTGTTCTTTTTTTTCTCTTTAAAATAAAAATTAAAAAAAATACCCTCCTTAAGAGACCCTTCTCTGAGTCCTGCTCCTTGCCAGGTAGGATTCATTATTTTCTCCTCTTTGTGCCCATATTAAAGTGTTCAAACCTTTATTAGCACTTATCACCCAATTACTGTCCTGATTAGTGGCTTATGCATGGATTTCTCAGACTGGACTGTCCTTCCTTTACGGTTGGGACTCTATTTTCCTCACTTCTGTATCCCCAACACGGACTTTGTGAAAGAACCTGATGGATCTTTGGTGACTGGATGCTCAGCATAGACGTTAGGATTTTGTGGACGCCCCTTGTTCTTTAAAAATGCGCGCCTTAGTTACTTTTCTCGTTGCTGAGACAAAATACCCAACACCCAAGGTTAAAGGAGGAAAGGTTTATTTAACTCACAGTTTGTAGGGATTTCAGTCCGTAGCTGGCTCCAAGGCAGGGTGGCACATGGCAGAGGGGCAATAGTTCATGGTGGCGGAAGATAGTAAAAGCAACAAGGAAAGGAGAGACAATCCTCTTTCTGTCCCTTATATTGTAACCAGGCTATCAGGATTATGGCGATGCCAATCCAATCTGTGGACTGGTCCAGCAGTCACCCAACCTTAATCCCAGCACCCTGAAATCCCAGCATTGCACACTCAAGATTCAGTCACCTCCGAAAAACCTCTATGACTGCATAGGCTTTGGGGGGACATCCAGACACAAACCATAACAGCATGTTTTCCTCTGCTAACATGGCACATGTGGCCAGGACACCCATGCCTCCCACAGGACCCCGTGAGTGCACATTCACAGTTCTATCTTGGACAGGCCGGCACGGACACTCCATCTGTCTGGAAGCGTGCATCATAGATGTTCAGGCCTCCTTGGCTGAACGAGCTTGCAAGCAGCTCCCGGCTCTGGGACTGCAGCGACTGCAGGATTTTAAATCAAAGCCTTTGCTGGATCTGTCTCTGTCTCCTTTCAGCTTTGTGCTTTGGGCCGTGTGGGCTGCTGTCCTGGCAGTTTCCATAAAATGCTAGGGCGTGCTCCTGGCTGACAAAGAGATGGGTGCTTATCCTGCCCCAGAACACATGGAGTTCACAGGCTTTTCAGGAAGCTTGTTCTGTTCCTGAGGGTGTCATGCTTTGCTTTGCTGTTATTCTGGGCTATATATCCCAACAGCTCTTGGAACTCTGCAAGTGCATTTTGTACTCAGGGACTAATACTAGTATTAAAATTTATTTTTATTTTCTAGGGTTTTTTAGGGAGAAGAGTTTGGTACTAGGGATTAAACCAAGGGAGTGTTGAGCTTCTCCTCCTAAACACAACTTTTCTTATTTTATTTTGAGACGAGGTCATGCTAAGTTGCCCAGGCTGGCCTCAAACTTGCAATCCCTCTGCCTCAGCCTCCTGAGGAGCTGAGATTGCAGGCCTACGCCACCACACCCAGCTCATTTTCTTGGTTTTAATGTGCAGCTTGCGTGCATGTCTTGGAGTTGTTCCACCTTGGTGACGCTACTATATATAGGACCCAGGACCCATCTGGGAAGCCCTGAGGGACAGAATCTATGCCCATTTGGCATACTCCTGTAAATGGTGGCCTTTGTAATCTCATATCTTTGTTTCTGTAGAGATTTACCTTAAGTAGTCTTAATTTGTAAAAATTCTAAAATTAATCTCAGAAAATTTCCAGTGTCTTTCATCCCCCAAACTGTGGATCTTAGACATTAATTAAGAGCATGGATTCTCTGATTGTGCAATAATAAAATGTATAGAATACGGTGTGTGTGTGTGCGTGCGTGTGTGTATTACTGAGAATTAAACCCAGGGCCTTGGGACTGAGCTGCCTCCCCATTTCTTTTTCTTTTTCTTTGAGACAGGGTCTTACTAAGTTGCTAATTTGCCCAGACCGGGCTTGAACTTGTGATCCTCCTGCCTCAGCTTCCCAGAGTG
The DNA here is from genome assembly GCA_028451465.1 of Erethizon dorsatum. NCBI lineage: Eukaryota > Metazoa > Chordata > Mammalia > Rodentia > Erethizontidae > Erethizon > Erethizon dorsatum. The sequence continues at coordinate 34,542,190 of CM051831.1, forward strand.
CAGAGTACATTATCTTTACATGCTTATTTGCTCATTTCCTATCCAGTCAGCTAGGACATTCTCTGTGTCATTCTCATCGTGTGCCTAGCCCCTGGCACATGGGAGGAGCTGGATGAAGCTGAGGAAAGAATGAATGAATGAATGATGCCCCTTCTTTGGTAGCCATATCTGCACACAGCCAGCTGCTCTGGTGGGCAAGCTTGGACTTCTCTGCTTGTCAGCTGTGCTGTCTGCTTCTGCCAGGTGTGTGACACTTCTGACCCACAGGCCTTCACTCATTCCTTATCCACATGGCTCTGTCTCTTATGACACATAGTCTTGCTTTGTTTTCCTGCTTCCTTTGAGTATGATCTCAGGTTCCGCTGATGAGCTGGCTGTCCACAGGGTGGGTGCTGTGGTTTGAATGTGGTCTGGACCCGGGGCCCATGTGTTGGGGCATGGTTGAGGTGGTGTGAACCTTCAAGAGGAGGGCCAGATGGAGGTGCCCTAGGTCCATGAGTCTTCCCAGAAAGGGCCTGCAGGACTCCCTGGCTCTCCCTGCTTCCTGGTTGGAGATGGAAAGCTTCCTCCCACACGCAACCCACCCCCATACCACTCATAGGATGTGACACCGAGGACCCTCCCCCAAGCCAAGCCAGTGCGGGTGCCCTTGAACCTCCCAAACTGTGGGCTTCACAACTCTCTTTCTTAATAAAGTGAGTCCCCCTCAGTTATTTCATCCCCTCAATGATGGATGAACTAGTACAATGGGCCATTTAAATGCCCTAACTATTTCGGAAAAGAATTAAGGTTATTTTCAGAAGATAGTGGCAAAGATCTGTTTTCCTATCTATTCAGAAAGGGCTAAAACAAGACAAGTTCTTAAGTATGCATATCAGGAAGGCTGCCAGTTTCTTATGTAACAGTGGTAATCACCAGACAGGGAAGAGAGAGAGGAGGAGAGGAGAGAGACATGTCTCCATAAGATCCCAGCACACAGCGCCATTCAGCCAGTGCTTCCCAAGCTTGTGCTGTGCACCGGCTGCTCTCATAGGTGCTGGGGACAAGATGGTCCCTTTTCTCAAGGAGAGCCTGTCTGAGACCTGCAGTGTCCAGTGGAGGGAGACTGCAAATCACAAATATAAGCCACACATGGAATTTTAAATTTTCTAGTAGATGCATCATCAAAGTAAAAAGAAAAAAGTAAAATTAATTTCAGTGATAAAGTATGGCTAATCCAGTACATCCAAAATATCCTCATTTCCAAATGTAATCAATATAAAAATGATTGATGCTTTACATCCTTTTGTGTGCCAAGTCTTCAAAGTCACTGTGTGTTTGACACTTACAGCACATTGCACTTCAGACAAGTTACATTTGAGGTAGTCACGGCCATCTGTGGCTACTATATTAGACAAATGATCACCATACTGGACAGGGCCATTCTAGACAGTAAACAAGCAAAGACACAATATATAATAATTACATGTATATAGAAAATATAATTTTAGTGTTGAGTAGTGTGACATTGTGGAGTACTAGGAATAGTAAGAGTATTAGGGAGAGAAGGAAAACAGGACCAGTTATAGGCAATGAGGGGACCTTTGGCCAGGTGGGTCAAGGATGGCATTCTATGGAACTGGCAACTGAGAACTGGAGGGAGAAAGGAAGAGAAAGCCATGACAAGGTTGAAGAAGGAATGAGCACCCTGGGTGGAGGGTCCAGCACGAGCACAGGCCCTGAGTCAGCATCCAGCAGAGTATTTAATAAGAGTGCAGGCACAGAGGAAACAGTGGACGGGGACCTTTTCATGAGAGGGGGCCATCAGTACTGGTGCCAATTCCATAGGTCTCGATGACCAGGCAAGGACTTTGACCTCCAGGCCCACCTCTTGCCTTCCAAGAACTTGAATCCAAGTCCATGTTTCTGATTGCTTCCATGTTGAAGGTAGAAAGTCTAAAACCTTTCCCTGGTGCTGTCTCAGGGCCTTAATGCTTTAGATGTAGTTTGTTAGCCTGTCTGCTCATCCAGGTTTCCCCATGGTTTTTATATCCTGTGACTTCTGTGAGTCCATTGTACTCCAGACACAAGGACACAGTGTCCAGGGATTTGGAGTGCATTGTGAGCCAATGCACATTCTCTGAATGCCAGTCCTCCCACATGGTGTCAGTGTCTAGCATGCCCTTGGAACACAGCTGTCCCTTGGGGTCTACAGAGGATTCTCTGGGACCCTTCCCATGAATACCAAAGATACTGCTCAAGTCACTTTTGTAAAGTGGTGTAGTATTTGCATACAACCTTTGCACATCTCCTGTATGCTTTAAATAATCTCTAGATGACTTGTCAATGCCATGCCAATAGTTTTATACTGTATTGTTTAGGAAATGACGAGAAATAAGTCTGAACATATTTAGTACAGATGCAGTTTTTAAAAATTACCTTCCACCCTTTGTTGGTTGAATCTGTGGATGCAGAACCCATGGATGTGGAGGGCCAACTGTATTTATTCCATGTCTATCACAGCGCTAATTAGAAAGGGGACATATGAACACATTATCAGCTCTTCTCAGGAACTAGGCACTTGCAGGCTTTCATTCTTTCTCTGAACTGAGGAAGCCTGACTCAGCCAGCTCATCTTTGTGCTGCTGATTGACGCAGGGCCCCACACCCTGAACACTTGCTGACATTTACAGGGCTCTCCCACAGCAGGGACCACCAGAAGCTGCCCCTAAGGCTGAGCATGAAGGAGCCTTCTGTGGGAATGTGTGGGCCCAAGCCTACCTCCCGCCGAGGCTGGCATTCTGCAGCAGTGTCTTCTCTTGCATTCTGTAGACTTCCCCCAGGGGATGGATGCATTTTAGGGCCTCCTTTCCTCCTTTTCCTTTCCCCTTCCCCACATCTCTTTTCCTGAAGTGCCCTGAACTTTCTGTAGGATCTGCTGGGTTGGGAGATAGGTAATATGGCCACCTCCACTTCCAGCCATCCCAGGAAGTTCTGAGCTGAACTTAGGGAGTTGGCCAAGACAAGCTCATGTCCCCATAATGTGGGCTATGATGTCTCCCTATCTGAGGGAGCTCCCTGGGGAAGATCTAGGGTTCCTATCATAATGGTTGTGGGGCTGCAGATTACCAAACAACAATTTATTTTAACCCCAAAGAAAGAAATTCGAAGTGTCACTCCTCCCACAGTACCTTTGGTCCATTAATCACTGACTCCCTTCCTACCCAGGCTCCCATCACCTCATGGTCTGACCTGGTTCAGCTCCTTCACTGCAGTGGTGTTTTTATGACTGTAACAATGCTCCTTATGTTCTAGTTTAATCTCTAAATAAACAGATGAAGAGTCTGAAGTTAAGAGGTGGAACCACATGTTATTTCCAACATTTTCCAAACTTGATCTTTGTGATCTACTGTGGGTGCCAAGTTTCTGTCTCTCACAGCGTTTTGTGCTCCTTCCTCCCATGCCCAGGTCCTCCCACCCCCTCTTCTCTGTCCTCCCAGTTTCGACAGCCAGGAGCCTAGATGTGGGCTGGTGTGCATCTATCCGTTCAGTTTAAAATTTGCATGTTCTCTGGTTGGCATATCACAAATAGGCTGAGGCAGGAAAGAAGAGAAAGCTTCTAAAAGTGTTGGAAGGGTTTTCTGCTGTGGTAGCAATGGTTCAAATACCATATTAGTCAGAGCAAGTCACGTTGGCTGCTGTTACAGACTAAACCCAGATCTCAGTGGCTCAACCTAGTACAGGGTTATTTCTTCTTTCACAGTCCAGTGTGGGCTGGTGGTGGCGCAGGTGGCGAGTGGGGGTGGTCATGCAGGGACCCAAGCTGTTCCCCTTATGTGGTCCCGCACCATCTTCTAGGAATGGCCTGGCATGTTCATTTGCCTCACAGCCCGCGGTCAGAACCCAGCAGAGGCGCTTGGTGAGCTGCGAGGGAGGCTAGGAAGTGGAGTCCAACTACGTCCCCAGGGAGGAGTGTGGCTACCTCTGCCCCAGATATGGCATAAACACGTGTGTGGAGCAGTTTTGTTCCACAATCCACAGTTAGGTGAGCCAGAGTTGGTTTGAAAACCATAAAGAATGTGTCTGCTCTTAGGGGGACACTCTACCTCACGTGACTTTGCCAAGGGACTGTATAGGAGTCTAGAGAGAGTCAGGAGGATTCCTTGCTACCAGAGGTTTTTTTTGTTTTTTGTTTTTTTTGAGACAGGGTTTCACTGTGTAATTCAGGCTGGCCTTGAACTCACTTTGTAGTCCAGGCTGGCTTGAACTCCCAGCAATCTTCCTGCCTCAGTCTACTGAGTGCCAGGATTACAGGTGTGTACCACCACACCTGGCCTCATACCAGTGGTTCCTAATCATTGTGAGGTTTCCTTTTTCACACTGAGATCCCCGGCCCCTCTGGGACTTGTTCCTGTGAAACATGTAAGTTATGGATCTGGTGTTATCTTTTCCCAAACAACCAGCCCATTGTCCAGGGCCCACCTTGCCCTGCCTTCATCTCTGCCTGTGCTTGAGTCTGTCTTTTGATTTTCCCTCTTTTCACTGGTCCATTGGTCTACCTGTGGGCTGGTACCACACTGTTAAAAGGTCTGCCTCAATGTCTGGACAGGCATTCTTGCGTAACCAGATGTAAAGTCCCTTCCTGTGTTTTTGCTGTTATTGCTGCTGGGAATTGAACCCAGGCCTTCGCTGAATTATACTCCCAGCCCTGCTTGAGTGTTTAGACAGAAGAGGCTTTGTATCAATTATCTAGCTTTGTGAAAATGCTTGCTGCTGTTTTTTGGGGGATTATTTAAAATTTATAAATTGGGAGAACTGCCATCTTCCCACTGTCATCTTGCCCAAGGACAAGCAATATCTTTCAATTCATTCTTGTTTTTTTTTTTCCCTGTCTCTCAGGAGCGTTTAATAAGTGCTTTGCATATTCTTATTGTCTATTCCTAAATATTTTATCTTCTCTGTTGTTATCATAAGGCCTTTCTCTACCTTTACATCGTCTAACTGTAAGGGTTATGGATTTTCATACTAATTTATATCCTACTATCTTACTGATATTTATTTACTTACTTATGTTTTTGAACTCCAATTTTTTTTTTCCAACCTGAAAAATTCCCAAGAATTGTCTAAGGAGTTTTTCCAAACACACATGTGGAGACCCCCTTCCAAATCCAACATGACAGGTGTGACAGAGTTGTTACTGCTGTTGTTTTGAGACAGGGTCTCGCTATGTAGTCCAGGCTGGCCTCAAACTTTTGGCAATCCTCTGGCCTCAGCCTCCTGAATGCTGGGGTTACTATTGTGCGCCACCATGGATGGCTTGTGTCAGGGAGTTTTGATGCTTCTCTGTTCAAAACCCATTGACCAGAGGACCCAAGTTCTCAGATCCGTGGGTCAGAAGGTGAAGCTGGGCTGAGAAGTGGCTGCATGCCCCCTCCCTCCATGACAGCACGGCCCCAAGGAGACAGGGAAGAGCCGCACCTCAGTGGCAGAATCCAGGCTTGACCAGCAGACTGCAGACAGCCCGGGCTGAAAAGGGTAGAAGCACCTTGGGCACCAGGGCAGGAGGCCTGGAGCAGAGCTGGGTGTGGGGACCACAGGCCTCTCCTCCTGCCAGCGCAGGCTGTGATGGGGAGAAGTGAAACCTAAGGCTGGGTCCCGAAGGGAACAAGACCACAGCTTCAGACCCCTGGTTGTTTATTTATATACTCACATGGTCATTTTGGGCTTCATGTGCCAAAGGCTGAACCCATTACCCAGTTCATTTCATACCACGTTATCACTGTTGGTGCAGGGAACTTTGCTTTCTTATGTTCTTATTTACTTATTTTATTGTCTTACCGTTTTTGTGCTGGGGATGGAACCCAGAGCCTCATGCATGCTAGGCAAGCGCTCTACCGGTCCCTCACTCTGTATTTAGTACATTTTATTAATTTTATTTTACTTTCATTTTATTACTTATGGGCTGTTGTTATTATCATTTATGTATCTCTGCATCCTTCTCCCATTCTCCTTCCAAGCAAATACAGCCCATCTGTCCTGTTCAGAGTTTGCTATGTTCCCTGGAATTGTGTTGTAGATTTCAGCATCTGTTTTACTTTGTCCACAAAGCGCTGTGTCTATGAGATCTTTGCTCTGGGTATGTCTGTTCCTTCCGCTGTCACGGCGAGGGATGCTCAGGACTCACACACATCCCTCTACAAAGGGCTCCGTGTGAGTCAGAGGAGACAATGCTGCCCACCCCAGCCCTGCTCCCTGCTGGCTCTGTCCTGCCCTCAGGGCCCCCTGCTTAGCTCTCCCAGCCCCCAGCCTGGTACAAGCACATGCTGTCAACAGCCCAGGGTGCAGGTCGCCTCCCACCCAGAATCAGGCAGAGCAACTGCCCAGCCCCGGCCCCATGGTATCTCCCCCATCTGTACGTGGTGTTGGGGCCCATACTCCTCTTCTCTGCTTATTCACAAAACACATCCTAGGTCACTGGGAACCATACCCCCCCAGACACACACAGTGTTATGGAACAGCAGAATTAGTGCTCCTATCTAACTGTATTTTGGTGCCCAACCCCTCTGTTCCCCTCCTTCTCCTCCCCAGGTGCTATTACACATAGAGCTCTGTGTTTCTAACCAGCTCCCGGGAGAGCTCCCTGCTGCTGCTCCAGGGACCATACTTTAGCGGCAGGAACTAGGGTGCTTTGTATACCTCCTAGGGGGCTGGGTCTAAGCCTCCAGGTCTTTGGGGACTGGAGCAACCCCCATCCCCAAAGCCTAGATGAGACAAGAGCCCAGGATGAAGACAGCCTGGGACCAACAAGTCCTCCTCCAATCCTTGGAGGAGGGGGCTGCTCCCTCTATGTGGTGTGTGAGAACCATCACTGCTTCATCCTGCAGCATATGCCCTCTCTGGCCTCTGCAGCTGGATTGGCTCTCTTTCTGCCCCTCTTCTGCCTTGGGCCATGCATCACATGAGGGGTAACCTCGGTGCTTATCTGAACACCTGGCATGGGGACCAGCATGCGGCAGGTGCTTACTAAATGCAAGCTGGATGAATGAATGAATGCATGAATGGTGGAAGAAATGAATGCTGCCTTCTCTGTTCGGGCTGTCCCTGAAACAACATCTGTTTCTGCTCGTGAGGGAACCCTGTGAAGGGCTATTTTGCCATGACCATTGGGAGAGCCTTGACGCAGTCCTTGGAAGCTTCCTTCTCTCCATTTTTTGCCTTCCTATTTCCTGTCTGCTTCTGAGCCCTCAGCTGCAGAGTGCCCTCTTGTCCTGCTGCCCTGACCTCCCTGCCCACTTTAGGACATCAGTGTGCCAACCTCTGGGCTTGGCATCATTCTTATTCCTCTGTCTTCCTGCTGCCAGCTGCTGCACAGAGAACAAGCCCCTCTGCCCATTCTCCATTAGCCCCACTGCCAGGAACTTGCTCAACACACAGTGCTGAGAGGACAGTACCTAGGTTAAGCCACGGGTTTCCGATCTGGCCAGCTTACGCCAAAGGGGACTTTTCTGGGGGCCTACTGAGCACCTCAGAGGATAAACTGAGGTTGGAAAGCCAGGCTTCGAAATGACACATCAGGACCCAGACCCCAGTGTTCCACGGCAGGCACACCCGGCCACTTTGGACCAGTGTGAGAAAGCGCAAGAGCCACACTCTTCTCAGGAGTTCCCAAGGGGAGGTCATTGCCTTCCTGGGCCCTGGGTCACCTTGACAGACAGTTGGCCCAAGGATGTCTACAGTGGTCTTAAGTCCTTGCAAGGAAATTGGGTAATGGGGATTGGTTCCAGAGCCTCCCTCTGCCCTTCCGATACCAAATGCTCAAGTCCCTTATGGGAAATGGCATAATATTTTCCTCTAACCTCTTGTTCCTTCCGTAGACCTCAACCCTCTTTAGTTTACTCATTGCATTGACTATGATGTCAGTGTAATGTATGTAACTGTTATGCGGTATGGCTTAGGGAATCATGGCAAGAAAAGCCTGCTGTACGTATTCAGTAAATATGCAATTTCCCCCAGTATTTCCAATCCAGGTGTTGGATCCTTGCATGCAGAGCCTGTGGGCACAGAGGGCTGAGTGCACAGTTGAAGCAGGGAATGGTTGCCTTGTTGTCAAACAAATCAAACATCTGGGCCAGTGAGATGGCTCAGCGGCTTAAGCGCCTGCCCGGCAAGCACAAGGGCCCGAGTTCGACTCCCGGATCCCACATACGAAAAAGGGGCCGGTGATATCGCTCAGCGGCACGGGCGCCTGCTGGCGCGCGAGGTCCTGAGGTCGACCCCCCGGTACCCACAAAAAAAAAAAAAACAAATCAAACATCCACTTAGCCCTAGACCTCGTAGGGGTTTGAAGGGTATGGCAGGAAAATCTGCCCCAGGCTTGTGGCAGAGTACAGCTGAGAGACCCCAAGAACTCTGATTCCCATTTTCCCATTTCTTGTCCCACCTGGAAACACTGAGTCCAGTGGCAGCAAAAGGCAATGATGTAAACTGCACCCAAGATGCAAGGAAGGGCAGGCCCTTGTTCTAATCCAGATTTGGCCACTGAATGTGAGCTCTTTTCACACCTTGGGCAAGAAGCCTCACCACTCTGCACTTCATCTACAGAATGATAGTTTACATGACGTAATGTCAAAGACCCTTCCAGCCAGGAGGTCTCCCCAGGGCTTGCTGGCTTTGCTGGACATATGAGGGCATGTGCACTCGACACTGTGCAAAGGAACGTGCTTCCTAAGACACCAATTCTCATGAATGTGGTATTTATGGAGGTGGTTTGCAGCAGAGAGTGACAAGTTTTGTGGATGATAATAACACAGCTCACACCTACAGCATTTCCTATATGTCAGGGTTTGTCCAGAGCACTCTAATGTGTTGATTCATTTAATTGTCACAATAATTCTATGCAGTAGATACTCTCATTACCTTGATTATGTCGTTGAGGAAACGGAAGCACACAGAGGTTAAGTAACTTGCTCAAGGTCACAAAGCTAAGTCCAGGAGCCAACTCAGACCCCCGGGTCTGTATCCTTCGTCAGCACTTCACAGGCCTCTTTGACCCAAGCTAGATAATTACAACAGCCTGGAGGGGGAAATGCTGCTGTTTAGAAAAGGCCACTCCCTGTTATGGCTTGTGTCTCAGTGTCCCCGCAGAGCCTTATGTGGTCATAGGTGGGGCTTTTTGGAGGTGGCTGGATCTAGAGTGTGTGATGCTGGGATCAAGGGTGCCCCACCCAGGGCACCTGAATGGAATACAAGGGACAGAAAGAAGGCTGCTGCCATTGCTTGCTGCTTGCTGCCTTCTGCCTGCCATGGACTGTTTCTCCTCTGTGATGCCCTCTGCCATACCACCCTTTCTTGGAGCCAGCCAACTATAAACTGAAATCTCTACAAAGTGTGAGCTGAAATAAACCTCTCCTCCTTTCACCTCAGGTGCTGCGTATTTTGTCTCAGCAATGCGAAAGGTAACTAAGACACTTGCCCTCCCTCCTTAGCTTTGCTTAACTTATCTGGAAACATCTGTAAACATGCAGCCCTTTTGGCACAGCTCCTCAGCCCTCTGCTGGGCTTTCCCTGTCTAAACATAGCTGCCACCTCATTTGCCTTCCAAGGCCACACTTTAGTGTTAGGTCAGCAGCATCCATTTCAAAAAAAGTCCTTTTTTTTTTTTTTTTTTTTTTTTTTTAAGTAAAGTAGGTGCACATGTGTGACCCACCACATTTATTTGCTAACCCCGAGACAACCCCAGGGGAATACTTTTCAGTGTGTACAACTTTTCTTCGCTTCACTAACCTGATTAGTCAGTGGAAGAATTTCTCCTCCACCGCTGAGTCTAAATCTCATTATAGTGCTGGGGCCCAGTTAGCAATTAGTTGACATTCTGGACTTGCCAGATGCATTTAAAGAAAGTGGCACGTGGGTGGGGACCTGTCCTTTCATCTTGCTAGATTTGCTTAGATTTAATGACCTTTCCTGAGAGGACTGGTCCTGGTGCTTAAATATATAGTAAAAATCTCCCTTTATAGAATGACTGACGGTGAGGACAGCTGGATACTGTCAGCCCACTTTGATCTTGACCTACAGGAAGCTGAGGCCCAACATGAATATCAGAGGCTCAACCTGTAGGTCAGAGGCAACACAGGGCCAAACTCAGATCTCCTGCCTGGGTCCCCAAGCCCAGTCACAGCCACACTGCTGACATGATGGCTTTGCCAGATGCATGTCTCACAAGCACTGTTATTTACTTAATGACTTCCTTTATGCCAACCCATAATTTAAATTCACTGCATTTATTTTAAAAGGTTTCGTTACATAAAAACCAAGCAAACATTTGATAACCCTACAAGTAAAATCAATGAAAGCAAAGCCAAGTTACTAGCCTCTAGAGACAGACCCAGGGCTGTTTTTGGGACAGTGCTGAAAGGATATAAACACCTGACGAGGTCTTTGCCTTTGACTAATGGGAAAGGTGAAGGGGACCTACAAAGGACTTTCTCACAGTGAAGTTCAGTGTCACTGAGACAGCTCCATCTCCCTGTGGCTGGTTCGCATCTGAGTGTGGACAGGAGAGAGCACAGGAAGCAGGTAGCCAGGTGGGGCTCCAGGGCAGCTCTGCCTCTGCCCTAGGGCTGGCCTTGTGTCAGGAGAGGAACCTCTGTGTGCCACTCTCTCCACTGTGAGGGTCCTCATCAGTGCTTGTGTCTGGCAAAGGCTGGGATGGTGGAGGCAACATTGGCATCAGCACCTGCTACTTTACCTCCAGATTTTGATTCCAATTAATGCAATTTCAGCAAGAACCACACTGAAAAAATTCAAATTTACTGTTTGGTTTTTGCCCTGGGGTTGTTAAAAAAAAATAGCAGCAGAAAAAAGCAGCGGAGTGCCTTTGTCCTCCACACCTGTCCTTTGGTAATGATGTTTCCAATGAGGTCCCCAACTGTGTCTGGGGAAGAGGCAACTGGATACCAAGTCAACCCTCAGCGAGGAGAAAACAAAGTCCCTCCGCCCATGCATATCGATGTCAAGCACTCATATTCACACCAATGCCCAGTCCTCCTTTCTCAGCCATGGGCGTCAATGGCTCCAAACCTCCTATGCAGGATGAATTTATGCAGAAGAAATTTAAGACTTTATGGGAAAAATGGAGAAAGGAGGCTAAGGCACCAATGATTTGAGGAAAGCATGTAGACACACATCGATGAGGTAGAGAACAGATTCAGTACACGCTGTCACCAGTGTTACGGACATTCGTGACTCCTCAGGCTGCAGCACTTGAGTGCAGCCTACTAAGAGGATTGCTCTGTCTGTCATTTATAAATTTACTCTGTTTTGTAGATGTTATGTATAGCACAAAGTGTTTCTTTTTTCCTTTCTCTTTCATCACCCAAATTTTTAATGATTAAAAAAATAAAAACTTCTTAAAAAAAAATTGAGAACTGTTGAATCCTAGGTCCCAGATTTCACAGGGATTATAGGGGCAGGATAACTCAAGCTGCAGGAGAGCAGAGGCAGCCAGTATGGTGGTGCTTGCCTGCCATTGCAGCACTTGGCAGGCTGAGGCAGGAGGAGGCTTGAGGCCAGCCTGGGCTACATAGTGAGTTCAAGGCCAGCCTGAACTACATAGTGAGACCCTGTTTCAAAAAAAAAACAAACAAACAAGAGTTCCAAGTGGCTAATGTGCTGCATGTGTCAGTTCTTGCTGCATAACAAGCCAGCCCCAGACTTACTGGCTTAACACAGCCTCTGCTATGTGGCTCTTGATTCTGAGGGACAGCCACTTGGGCTGGGCTCAGCTGGGCGGTTCTGTTTGTCTCAGCAGGGCAGACCTGCTGCTGGGGACTGGTTGTTCGTCTGCTAGGGAGCCTTGGTGTCCTCTGTGTGTCTCACAACTGGGACAATGTCATTTCCACCACATTCTGTTGGCCACAGCAAGTCAGAGGCCTGCTCAGATCCAAGACATGAGAGCCAGGCTCCGCCTCTGTGAGGGAAGAACTTTGAAATCAGTGCAAGGGGCATGGGGACAGGGAGCCCATTCAGGGGACCATGGAGGCCACAAGTACCCACCCCCTGCTGAGGAGGTGTCTCTCCAGCCTGTCCTCTGTTCTACCCTCCACAAGCAGCTGAACGCATGGAGCCACTAGGAAGCTAGTCACTCTAGCTCTGCAGGATGTCCTCACATGCCACTGTTCCTGGCTGGCTGTTTCTCTATTCCTTTCTAACTTTCTAGGAATTTTTGGCATGACCCATGCTCCTCAGCTCTCCACATCTTTGGAAAGCCACACAGAACCTGGGGACAGGAACCAAGACAGTGGGCATGGGCGAGAGGGAAACTCAATTCACTGTGAGAACTTTTTGTTTTTTCCTTTGAATTTTCAACATGTGTATCTATCACCTCTTTATTTTTTATTTCTTATTTTCAGATTTATTTTAACTAGTACATTGAAAACATAAAAATTGTACATATGAACCATATGATGTTTTGATACACGTGTACATTGTGTAAAATGTTTAAATCAGGTTAAACATATCTATCTCTTCAAACATTTTCTTTACCATTTTCTTTACAGTGAAAACTTTCAAAATCCTTTCTGCTAGATTTATTTTGAGACAGGGTCTATAGTTCAGACTGGCTTCAAACTCACTGTGTAGCCCCAGGCTACATAACTCTCAGTGATTCTACTGCCTCAGCCTCCCAAGTCCTGGAATTATAGGGAGGCACCACTGCACCTGGCTCTTCTAGATTTTTTAAATGTGCATTAAATTTTTGTTACCTATTGTTGATCTACTGTGCAGAACTTCTTGCTCGTATCCAACTGTGACTTATTACCCATTGGTCAACCTTTCCCTCTCTCTCACTCTCTCCCCTGCATCTATTACTTTAACTCAGTGATAATGAAATCCTGTCCTGCCGTGCCCTATCTACCACTTGCTGGGCACTAGGTTAAAGACTCAACTTGCATTCAACTCCATGAAATAGATAGAGGCTAATCTCAGTTAGCCTCCCTTTATAGAGATAAAAAGCTGGGTAAGGTTCTTGCCCACAATCAGGGAATTTCAAGTGAGTAGAGCCAGGATTTGAGTCCAGGCCATCTAATTCCAAGGTCTGTGGACCTTGAGCTTCTCTCTGTTGCCTCTTCTTCACACAAAACATCTGGATAAGGCTGTCTGCACTCGCTGTTTACACTTATTTTCCATCAACCTCATGAATCAGTGCAAACTGGCGTTTACCCTGATTCATTCATACACTGGGTTCTCTCCAAGGTCACAGTGACCTCCTTGTCACTGAAATGACTGCATATGGCTCTGTCCTTCTTTTGCTTGATTTCCCAGCTACTTAGGACTCTGTTTGCCACAGAATCTAAAGAGAGGGTCTCCATGAGCCCTCCCATGCGCTGTCCCCTGAGAACTCAGGTCTGCAGTGACTCAGACCTCCCTTCCCGACCCACCTCCCAAACCAACTCCCCTTCCTTCCTTTACATCCTGCAGTTCAGGAAGGGACCGCCCAGGGACACAAACCAGAAATCCCAGCATTGGAGGTGGGCGTCCCAGAGGGTGGGTGGGAGTGGGCAGATGTGTGTGCCACCTGCAGGGGGCAGCCTCCTCCCAGATGCAGGGTGGCCTCCGGGCCCAGATGCTGAGTTCCTAAGCCTTTGGCCTTTTATAGGAAATACAACCCAGCATCATTATGTGAAATGTCCTCTTTTGTTTTGTTGTGTTTTGCAGTACTAGAGTTGGAACTCAGGGCCTTTGCACTGAGCTACATCTCCAGCTCTTGCTCTTTCTTTTTTAAAAATTGTTTTTATTTTGAGACAGTCTCATTAAGTTGCCCAGGTGGGGGTTGATCTTGCAATCCTCCTGCCTCAGTCTCTCAGAAGGCTGGGATTACAGGCCTGTGCCACCACACCTGGCTAAATGTCCTGATATTCAAATATTGTTTAACAATTCAAATAGTGTAAAAGCACTGCCCTCCCCTGATCACCTGCCAACCAGTGCAGTGTGCAGCCCTGCCTGTTGCCTCCCCTTTCCTGGCTGCAGCAGCCATGCCTCTGTCTCCAACCTGACCTCTCTTTTCTGACCCACAAGTCCAGCTACTCACAGGCACTATGGCAGGTGGAACTGTGGCCTCCACTCTTTGAGAGAAGCTGGATTCTAGATTTGTGACATGACATTACCAATCTCTAAAATTCACATTTCAAAAATTCAGATGGAAAAGTACTTTTTCTTGGATCAGATTTGACCTGTGGGCCACCAAGCTGCCACCACCAATTTAGTGTGAGCTAAATCACCAGGTGCCATGCTGGTCCTGTGTCAACAGGACCTCAGCGCATCTTTCCATGGGCCTGGTGGGGTGTCCGCCTTTATGGTCCTGGCCTTTGGGGGAGAAGGTGAGGGAAAAGCTCTCACCAGGAAGGAACAGAACTGCTCAGGGGAGCTTCATTCTGAGGCTTCCTATCTCTGCTCAACTTTATTTTCCTTTGGTTTGATGGCATGAGGCCTACTTCTTCTCCATCGCTTGCTTTATGCATCACCTCTCTTCCTATTCTCCACTTCTCTCATAACTGAGGTATGCAACATCCAAAATTCTTTTCATTTATTTTTGTTTTTATGAGTACATGTTAGCAGTACATAATGATCACATTCATCTTGGGGAGTTGGGACAGCTTAATTCTTTTTATACTTCCATTTCCTCTCTCCTCCAACAACCAAAATTCTAGTGACTGTAAACAGCTGTGTTTGCATAAACTAAACTTGTCGGTGAGAGAAACTCTTGCTTTCCTTACTGTCTCCTGGCTTGTTCTTTCTCTTTCCCTCCTCACAGGAGTTTCCAGCATGTTCCACCCTCCTCAAACCCCAGATTGTCTCTGAAGGTCACACAAAAACACTTGTGCCCCTTTTCCTTGAATTGTCACCTGCTTTTTCACCCTAGGTTATAGGAGCAGATGTGGCCAGCTTGCACTTTTCCTGGAGATGGTAGTAACCAGTCCTGCTCTAGAGGTCTCTGGACACAGTGCAGGAAGGACCTGGTAGCCCAATAACTCAAAAAGCCAGAAATGAAATGAAAAGGCAGCAACAAGATTTCTGTACCTGCAAAAGCGAAGTAAAAGTGCTTTCCCCTATCCCTCCTGTTAAATCCAACTAAAGCCCCTGGGCCTTATGCATAAAACAGTACATGAAGACTCTGAAAGGTGGAGAGGAAAGGCAGACCAGCTAGGATCCCAGGACCCCAGGGACAATGCATGCACCCTTATGGACCCTAGCCCTGGCGCTGGAGAAGTCAGGATCCCAGGAATGTCATGGCCTCAAACTCACTGAAAACCGGCTCTTTCTAACCAAAGCCAAGCAAGACAGAAAACTCCCAGAAGATAACTGCTGTATGCCAGTCAAACACAAGGGGGGAAACTAAGCCAAAACCAAACTGTGGCCATGACAACAAAGGCCAAGCAGCAAACCGGGGCCTCCGCCTCCCCCTGGGACTGGTGGGGCGTTTGTCACCCCTTTATCCGAGTCAGCTCAGAGCAAACAGGCAAAACAGAAAGCTCCAAACAAGACCCAGGTCTGATGATGTGATCCATATGTGGCCATATTTCAGTAGAAAATCACTTATCAAGAAACTAAAATATCTAACATTGGACAAAAACAAGATGATTGACAGATACCCACAGAAAGAAAAGAGATTATAAAGCAGCCACGATAAAAATGCTTCTATGAGCAACTATGGACACACTAAAAACATGAAAAACAGTCCTAGTAAAGGGATAGAAGATATAAAGAACAACAAAATAGAAATTTTAGAGCTGAAAAATATAATAATAAATGAAATTCCCAGTGAATGGCCTTAAAGGCCAACTGTTGGGGACAGAGGAGAGAATCAGTGAACTGGAAGCCAGGCGTGGTGGTACACATCTAGGATCCCAGCACTTGGGAGGCTGAGTCAGGAGGGTTATTGCTAGTTCAAGGCCAGCCTGGGCTACATAGTGAGTTCAAAGCCAGCCTAGAATACATAGGGAGACCCTGTCTCAAAAAACAAAAACAAAATAAAACAACAACAACAACAAAAGAATCAGTAAACTCGAATATAGAACAAATTCACTCAAGCTGAATGACAGAGAAAAAGTACACTGGGGAAGAAAGAAAGACCTGGCCTCAGGGACATGTGACACTGTAAGAAAAGATCTAATATTCATGTTGTCAGAGTCCCAGAAGGAGAAGAGAAAGGACGGTGAGGATTAAAATGAAAACATCCCCAGTTTGGCAGCAGACAAAAACCTGGAATTGTTCAGATTCAAGAAGCTGAGCAAACAACAAATAAAATAAACCTAAGGGAATCCACACCAAGACATGTCATAGTAAAATACCTGAAAACTAAAGACAAATAAAAAATTCTTGAAAGCATTGAGAAAGAAACGGCATGTTACCTACAAGACAGAAAGCATTCAAGTGGCAGTAGACGTTCCATCAGATACCAGCAAGTCCAGAACAGAGGGCACATTGTTTTTCAAGAGCTATGAGCTATAAAAAACAAAAACAAAACTGTTAACCTAGAATTCTATATCTAGTGAAAATGTCCCCCAAGAATGAAGGTAATCAAGACATCTGCAGATGATGGAAAACCAAGAGAGTTTTTTATAGCAGAACTACCCCAAAAGAAAGATGAAAGGAAATGGCAAAATAAGGATAGAAGAACACAATGAGCAAAAACATGGGGTCAAATGAAATAGGCCTTCCTCCTCCTCTTTTCTAAATTATATTTTATGGTTGAATCAAAAATTATAGCACTATAAGATGTGGTTCTCAGTGCATGCAGAGGAAACAGTTCAGGCAGCTGTAGTATAAATGGGGGACCATATGAGACATAAGAGGACATCAGATTTCTATAACATCTAGAATTGGTAAAATTACATAAAATGCCATTCAGAGAACAACCACTAAGAAATTTATGCAAAGATATATACTCAAACACAGTATAGATAAATAAAAATGGAACTCTAAAATTTCCTGTTCAAGAAATGCACAGGGAGGCAAGAAAAAGAAAATAGAAAAAGGAAAGCTGTGATAACAGAATAGAAAAGAGAAACAGCAGACTTAACCCCTAACATAATCATTATGTAAAAATGGTCTAAAATTACCCATCCAAAGGTAGACTTTGGTACAACAGACTACAGTTTTAAAAAATTTATTTCTAAATGATACATAAAATGTACACATTAATGGTATAACATGTGAAGTTTTAATACATGTATATTGCTCAAGACTTAAATCAGTTTAAACATATCTCTTGAAACATTTATAGTGAAAAGTTTCAAAATTCTTTCTCCTAGCTTTTTGGCATGTCTAGTTGATTATGTGCACCATGCTGTACAACAGTCCACCAGAGCTTCTTGCTCCTGTCTAGCCCTAAATTAGTACCCACTGACTGATCTTTCCTACCTTCCTTGCCCCATCACCATCACTGCCACCTTCCTTGTCCTCTAGAAACTACCATTTTTTTCTCAACATTTAAAATTACTCATATGAGTGAGATCACACAGTACAGTATTTGTCTTTGTGTGTCTGGCTTACTTCACTTAACATAATTATCTCCAGTTCCACCCAAGTCATTGGCAGGATTTTCTTCTTTTATGCCTCAGTAGTATCCCATTGTGTATAGGTACCACATTTTCTTTATCCATCAGAATGGATTTTTAAAAATGACCCAACTATATGTTGTCCACAAAAAACTCACTTAAAATACCATCATGCTCAATGTAGAAAATCCTGAGAAAGTTGCAAACAAAACAAAAAGCAAAGTTCAAAGCCTCTTATACTATATCTGATAAGTGAGTTCAGCGAGGTCATAGGATACAAGATCAACAGACAAAAATCAATCGTATTTCCATAAACTTGACATTAACATGTGGAAACTGAAATTAAAAGCACATGACATTTACAATTAGTTAAAAGAAACAAAAGTGTACATCTGACAAACCATGTGCAGGATTTTATGCTGAAACACTTCAACCTTGATAAAATGAATCAAAGAACTAAATTAATTGATAGCTATACCATGTTCATGGATTGGACTTCTTTTTTGGGTTTGTTTTGTTTGTGTGGTATTGGGGATTGAACCCAGGGCCTTCACACTGAGTTATATCCCCAGCCCTTTTTTATTTTGGCACAGGCTTCAACTAAGTTGTCCAGGCTGGCCTCAAAATTGTGATCTTTCTGCCTCAGCCTCCCACAGACTAGAATACTTAACAGTAAAAATGTCAATTCTGAGGAAATTGATATATATGTTTAATACATTTCCTATCAAAATCTCAGCCAGATTTTTTGATGAATATAGAGAAGATTATTCCAAAATTTATGTTGAAAGGTAAGGGAACTAGAATAGCTAAATCAACCTTATAAAGGAAGATGAAAGTGGAAGGAAATGATCTGTCCAATTTCAAGGTTTATCAGATAGTTTCAATAATAAAGATTGTGTGGTATTGGAGGAATCAGCACAGATCAGTGGAGCAGTGGAGAACCAGAAAAAGACTCACACAGCAGGAAAACAGAATTTTGGCGAAGGTGCAGAAGCAGTTCAAGGGAAGAGCATCAGTTTTTCAATGAACGTGTAGCTGGGTGCATACAGATAAACAAGTGCACCTTGACCTGAATCTTATACTTTCTACAAAAATTCAGTCTAAATGGGTTACAGAAGTAACATAAGGGCCGATGAGATGGCTCAGCGGCGTACGCGCCTGCCTGGCAAGCACGAGGGCCCGAGTTCGACTCCCGGAACCCACATACGAATAAAGGGCCGGTGATATCGCTCAGCAGCACGGGCGCCTGTTGGCGTGCTGAGGTTGACCCCTGGTACCCACAAAAAAAAAAAAAAAAGAAGTAACATAAAATGCAGAACTGTACAACCTGTACAAAAAAGCATCAGAGGAAATCTTCAAATGTTGGACTAAGCAGAGACCTCTTTAACTTGACACGAAAAGAATGATCCATAAAAGGAAAAATTGATACATTGGGTCTTACCAAAGTTAGAATGTCTCCTTTGCAAAAGACCCAGGTAAGAGAATGAAAAGGGTGGGCCACACATAAAGAAAATATTTGAGGAGTCTAGAATAAATCAAGAACTCTCAAGACACAACAGCAAAAGAACAATAAGGAGACATTTCTCTGAGTAGGACACAGAGACCACAGACAAGCACACGAAAGAGAGCCATCACTATTAGCCATCAGGCAAAGCAAAATAAAACTGCAGAGACACACTGAACAAAGAGAGGGGTTAATTTTTTTAAGTGGTTATAATATTTAATGCCAACAGAACACTTAGAAACTGGATCTCTTGGGTATTGCTGGTGGGAATGTACACTGGTACAGCCACTTTGGAAAGCACCTTGCTGGTCTCTTTTAAGTAATAAACTTGCCATTTCTATGTAGCCCAGAAATTGCACTCCCGGGCATTCAGCTGAACAGAAATGAAGACTTACATCTACGCAGACACCGGTCCATGGATGTCTACAGCAGCTTTATCAGGCTAGCCCCAAACTGGAAACAGCCCAGGTATTCTTAGGTGGGTGTTAAACAAAGCGGTGCATCTGTAGCCTGGAGCCCTCTACATGACAACCCAGATTTATGCTTAATGAAAGGAATGAATGCTAAAAGGTCACTTACCATATGACTCCATTTACAAAACATTCTCAAACTGACAAAAATGTAGAAATGCGGAACAAAGTCATGATTGCAAGGGGTTCTGGGGAAAATGAGGATGAGAGGGAAGTGGATGTGGGTATAAAAGGGCAACCATGAGTGATCTTTGCATTGAGGGAAATGCTGTTTCTTGACTATCAGTGTCAGCATCCTGGCTGTGAAACCCTACTGTCCCTTTGTAAGAAGTCACCACTAGGTAGAACTGGCTAAAGGGTGTACAGCAACTCTCTGTATTATTTCTTACAGCTACACATGAGTCTACAATTATCTCAAAGTAAAAAAGTTTCATTTAAAAAAAAAAACTGAGGGGCTGGTGGGATGGCTCAGCGGCGTAAGCGCCTGCCTGGCAAACGCGAGGGCCTGAGTTCAACTCCTGGAACCCACATACGAAAAAAAAAAAGGGCCAGTGATATCGTTCAGCGGCACAGGCGCCTGCTGGCGCGCAAGGCCCTGAGGTAGACCCCCGGTACCCACAGAAAAAAAAAAAAAAACAAAAAAAAACTGAGGGCCAGTGAGATAGCTCAGTGGCATAAGCACCTGCCTGGCAAGAGCGAGGTCCTGAGTTTGACTCCTGGTACCCACATACGAAAAAAAGGCCGGTGATATTGCTCAGCAGCATGGGCACCTCCTGGAGCGCGAGGTCCTGAGGTTGACCCCCAGTACCCACAAAAAAAACAAAAAACCTGAGTGCTAAAGAATGAGTAGAAGGACCGGGTGTGGTGGTACAAGTCTATAACCTCAGCACTCGGCTGAGGCAGGAGGAACACCTTGAGTTCGAAGCCAGCCTGGGATACACAGTGAATTCAAGGCCAGCCTGAACTACACAGCGAGACCCTGTCTCCAACAAAAAAAAAAACATAAGTAGAAAGGATCACATGCAACGTAGTAAGAAATTTCTTAATGTTTTGTGGTAAAAGTTTCATTGAAAGGAAAAAGTCAGGTATAAAACAATACCCCTCATCCCCAAGAACTGAGGTCTCACTATGTGGCCCTGGCTTGGCCTTGAATTCCTGGTTTCAAGTCATCCTGCTGCTCCCTGGTAAGCCACGCCCTGGTGCCTGCCCCAGTTTCTTTACTCTCAGATTGTTGGTCTGCTGATCACACATATTAGTGACCAAGCTGGGAGGAGCTCTAGATTTGTACAGAAGTCTTGCAGACATCTGCAAAGTCTCTCTTCAAAACTTTCAAACTATTCTGACCCAAAACCCTGGGGGTGGGAGCATTTGAAACAAGGGCTGTGTAAGACGGCCTGCCACACCCCAGTCACCGTCCCAGGCAAATACAGTGCAGTTAGCAGGCCCAGCTTTGCACCACCCAGACTCCCTGCCCCCAGGCTGCTCCTAAACCTACCCTGCCCGGATTCCCAGATAAGAAGCCACAGCCACTCCTCCTCTGTCCAGCCCAGTGACCACCCCAGGGCAGGGAGGCCAGAAAGTGGCCAGGACCCTCAGCAGTCCCCACCACTTATGCTGCTTTTCCAGGGCTACTGTTTCAGTTCTGAAAGTCAAAGGAGGGCATGCCACAGCCCTCGGCCTTCTGGGATCCCCAGCTCCTGGAGGATGTCGGCACTTCAAGTCCCGTGCTGGAGGTATCCTGGACAGTGCTCAGACTGCCCCTGACCTGTGCACACTCACTGGAGATTTTGTGGGGAGCTGGGGAGGGTAAAGGGGCAGGCATTTGTGGGCACATTTCAGTCTGCTCTGGCCTGCATCCCGGCCCAGCTTTTTACAGTGTCTGTACGTGGTGTATGTCTGAGGTGTGTGTCTGCGTGTGGTGTGTGTCTGCGAGATATGTGTCTGCATGTGGTATGTGTGGTGTGGCTGGCTGTGGTGTGTGTCTGAGTGTGGTGTCTGTGTGAGATGTGTGTCTGCAAGAGGTGTGTGTCTGTGAGGGTGTGTCTGCGTGAGGTGTCTGCATATGCATGTGTATGTATATGTGTGTGTATGCCTGTTGCTTTCTGTGAATGCCGTGTGTGTTTTGGTGTGTGCGTGTGTGCATGCATGTGGCATGTGCGTACCCCTGTAGGCAGTGTAGTGTCTGTGGGAAGCGGACACGTGTGTCTGTGTACCTGTGGTATGTATGTGCACATATGTGTGCTGCGCACCTGTAGATGTGCCTGTGTCCCATGCCTGGTTCCCGTGAGCGCGCGTGTGTGCCGCGTGCCCTCCCGCGTGGTGACAGTCCCCAGGCAGCCACCTCCGGGCGTGGCTGCCAGCGAGGCCGGGAGCGCAGGCGGCGCCCTGCTCCTCCCCGAGGACCGGGCACACGTGGGCCCCGGCGCCGCCTCCCCGCGTCCCCACCCACCGCGGCTGCCCCACCGCCGCCCGCCCGGGGATAAAGTGGTGGCGCGGACGCCGCGCCCTGTCGCCGCGGAGCCGGCGCGCGCACACCAGGACCGCGGCGCTCGGGGACGTGACGGCGCGCGTGGCCCGGTAACCGCCTCCCGTCCCCGCCCCAGCCCGCCGAGACCGCCGCGGGGTGGGGGCAGCATCCGGGGTCCCCGGCGCGCTCGGCGTGGGCTCCGCGCCCCCCGCATGCGTGTGCTTGCGCGAGTGTGCGCGGGTGTTGGGGTGCGCGTGTGTGTGAGCGCCCCCTGCGGCTCCCTCGCACCAGCCCTGCCTAACTTGTCCCCGCTAACTCCGTGTTCCCCACCCGGGTGCGGCGGCCCCGGGCGGCGAAGTCCCCATTCCCCGTGGCGTTCGAGGACAGCAGCGGGCCCCGTGTCCTGTGCAGTCGGAGGCGCGCGCGCGGCAAAGTTTGTCCCGAGCCCCGCGGGGTCACGGCCTGGGGGACCGGCGCTCGCACCGCGAGGCGCCCCGGGGTGCGCGGTGCCCGACCCCGCTTCTCGGCCGTGGGTGCGGGCCCGCGCCCCGCCTCCCGGCCCCGAGGCGATTTGTTTGGGGAAAGTGATGACAGGAACTAGTGGCGGGGAATCGGCGCCCGGTGTCCGCCCCGGCAGGGAGGGCAGTCCGCGGGGCTGTCGGTGAGCGCGGCACCTACCCGAGCCCCAGAGCCGGGATCTGGGGCGCCAGGCGCCGGGCGGGGCGCAGGGCACGGGAGCTGCTGTGACCGCCGCGATGAGGGAGCAGCCCTTATTTGCTTGGTTGTGATCCTCGAGGCTTGGCGACTGTGGAATGCAAAAACCAGGACGTAATGGAAGCAGGTTTGTGGTGCATCTCTGGGATTTCAGAGAGGAGAATTAACCAGAGCCTCAGCCACCTCGTCATTGTGACCCCCGAGACGATTCCTCCGAGGTTTAAGGGAAATGGGATTTCTTGCAGCTGGGTCTTTGTACCCTCTAAGCTGACTATAATTTCCGCTTGATTACAGCTAAAATAGTCTTTAAGATGAAGTTTCCTGAAATGATTTAAAATAAACACAGATGGGAAGGGGGGAAAAAGCTGTAATGAGGTACTTAAAAGATAAAGTGAGCATTTTCTTAAGAACAAGTGGGATTTTCAGTCTTGGGGAGGTTTGCAAGAAATGTATGTCATTTTAAAACATCTTTCAAATAGAAGTTTAAAAAAAAAAATCAGCTTTAAAAAAATGTTCCTGACTCTGCACAAGGCTCTCCTCTATCTCTAGGAGTTTCTGACTGGGATGCGTTTGCCTTTCTTGCCAGGACTTGAAGACCCTTCCAGGATGCCTGAGGAAAGTTCTCCGCGGCGGACCCCACAGAACAATCCAGAGCCAGACTTCCCTCACCTGGTCAACGTGGACGGGCAATGCCTCTACTGCCGGTACTGGAAGCCCAGCGGGACTCCCAAGTAAGTGTTCTTCAGCGGTGGGCCACGCCGTGGTGGCCCCTGCTCCTGCTGCCTGCAGAGCCACCCTCTCAGTGACCTACTTCCTGTGCCATTTGAACCCTGACCACTGCAGTATTAATGAAGCTGAGCTTTGTACTTTACGATTTTCTGAAAAATTAAGAAGCAAGAGTTCTTTTTTCACGATGACAACTGAGACAACGGATGGTACCGTATGGCAGTTCAAAAATTCCGCATGACTTTGGTTTTTGCACAGAAGTTAATTTCCTGTTGTACAGGCATTCATTTCAAATCAAACCTAACAAGTAAGGAAAAACCCCTAAATGCTTCAGAAAACCAAAACGGTATAGAGATCTGTATGTATGGAGATCTGTAGCTATTTTGACCTTTGCTCTCTATTCCTGCTTAATTCTGAGCCTCAGAAGATGGTATCAGGTGTCACAGAGGGACAGGGGTCTGGGTGCACCCTCTGATTCCCCGCTGCCTCCTCTCAGGGACTCATCTTGCTGTGGGAAGCTGGCGTGGGGACTGCACACAGCCAGACAGCTGGTCTCCTGCTGCTCTGCTCTTCCTGGGGGGAGCAGGAAAACCCTGCTTGTTTGTGTTATTCTGGGCAAGACTGTTTGTGGTGAGCAGTTGGCCTGGTGACAGGTGAAGGTTTCCTGTCCCCTATTCCGGGGCAGTGCACCTGTTCCGTAGGCCTCTTGTCTCCTAGGGGGGATGATGTGGGTTACGTTCCCCTCTGTGTCCGGGTAATCTAATATAGCTGTACATTTCTCCTGTGTCTTCAGCAAGGTGCATGTAATTTGGGCAGCTGCACATTAAAAATGCACAAGCCCTGACTCAACATGGCAGCTCCAGGGCATTTGTACCAACTTGCCCTATTGCTTTCTCTCTAGCGTCTACCCAAAGTGGGCAGCGGGCTGATAGGAACTCCTCCCAGTTTAGGACTTGGGCCTGCGTGTGTGTGTGTGTGTGTGTGTGTGTGTGTGTGTGTTAGAGGGAGAGAGGAGGATGGGTGTAGTCGTCAAGCATATAATGCTGTTAATGTTGTATTCTCACTCTGACTTTACTGGCCATAGCACTGGGAGCCCTGGTTTGATTCCTACCAAATTATTGTATGGTGAGTTACATGGTTAATGCACAGAAAGGGAACAAGGAATTGAAAGTTGCAATATTCAGTGTGCAGCCCCAAGCTTCAAGGACTTTGTTGGTTGAGTTGCGAGGGTGTCCTAGTTTGGAGTCAATAAAAGAAAGAGGGCGGCTAGGAGTGGTGCGCCTGGCTGAGTTGGCTGCCCTCCCCGAACTAGGGGAGGCTGGCATCCCTGCCCCTGCCTTGTCCTGCAGGCAGTTCTCCCTGCCCAGTGCTTTTGCTCTGCTTGGAGGTGGCAGCTCAGCCCGAGTTGCAACTGAGCTGTGTCCTAGAAGCTGCACCTACCTTGTGGTGAATCCCGAGGGCAATAAGAAGGGAAAGACGGGGAGGTTGCAGGGCTATAGGATTTGGAAGAGTCATGGGTCCGGAAAAAGTCAAGGAAAAACAAAAAGTTAAGGGCACAAGTGCTGAAAGAGCAACAGATCCACCAGCATTTGTGACTAGGTTGACACTTTGAGTAGTGTCATCCCATTTTCTGGAAGAGGATTAGAGGTCAGCGAAGGTCACATGGCCACTGTCTACCTGTCCTGCCTCCACCCCCTAGAGATGACACCAATCACTAAGCTCCCTCTCTCAGGGGTGATCTTTGAAAGCATTTCACAGCTAGCCTGACCAATGGACCAGAGCAGGTCCTGGAAGTCCCCTGTGGTGACGGTGTCATCCTGTGGTGCTGGATCTTGGGGGGGTCTGGGGTCCTGAAGAAGGGGTTGTGGCAGCCAGCGTGGCGGGGAAGCAGTGAGGGCCCAGGACAGAGGATTGTGCCAACCAGTGTGGAGGCCTCTCCAAATCTTAATGACAGAGAGCGACAGCAGCCCTCTTGCACGGTATGGAAGACACCCCCCCACCAACCTGATCGCCTGCATGGCGTCATCTAGTTCACTTCCGCAGGAGGGAGGGGACATCGGGGCATGTTGGGCCTCAGCTTCATCTTGCTCTAGACCCTTTCCCCCTCCTTAGTGCAGTCAGAGCTTTCCCTCGCACAATCCTGCCTCCTCCTAGTCCCAAAGAAAGGGAGACAACAAAGAAGGGACTTGTCTGGACCCACCCCCATGCCTGGTGTACTGATGGGGTCTCCGATCCTGGTCTCCACTTGCTGCATCCTGATCTTTGGCAGAGGTCTTGGACCCTCAGATGCCCCTGGAGTCCCGTGGGCTGTCTTACCTGAAAGGGTGTGTGTGTGTGTGTGAGCCTCCCTTTGTTAGTTAGCACTGGTTTGGGTTGGTTTGCTGGGCAAAAACCTGCTCCCTGGGCCTCCAGAGTGCCTGCTGTGGGACATGGGCTCCAAGACCAGCTCTGCAGGTGCCTGAAGCAACAGCTTGTGAGTTCCAGGTGACAGCTGCAAAGTGGCAAACCAGCAGAACCTGCTCTCTGGACACAAGCTGTGGCTTTCTAGATTTCAGACTCCTCAGGCTGGACACTGAGGAAGAAGAAGGTGTCTGTTGCACCAGTCATTACGTTTGTATGACCAACATGATGCTGCTTCTAACAGAGCAGGCCCAGGTCTCCGTTCATCCCTCTGTTTGGCAGTGTCAAGGCAAATTCCCGATCGTCTAGGGTATTTGCAGCAACAGTGAATATTATGCTACTTCTGGTATATCTCATTTTAATTGAGTGCCAGGTAGGTCCTGGGTTTATATCTACATGATCTCATTTAATGTTCACCTCAATCTCTAAGACCCTCACTATTGTGTGTGTGTGCACACATGCATGAGTGTGCATGTATGTGTGCTAGGGATCAAACCCAGGGCCTATGCATTGAGCTCATCTCCAGTCCTTTTTTTTTTAAATTTTGAGACAGGGTCTTGTTAAGTTACTAAGTTGTCCAGGCTGGGCTCCAACTTGAGATCCTCCTGCTTCAGCCTCCCAGGGTGCTGATTACGGGTGTGCACCACCATGCCCAGTAATGTTATTAGTACTTTCCACATGAGGAAAATGAGGACCAAAGTTATAAAGCATCTCACCCTCAGATGACCCAGGTGCCAGTGGCTGGATTTGCTCTCAGTTCTTTTGAATCGGAGCCTGCTGTTCTTTTTAACACTCTACTGAGCATAAGAGACTGTGACTTACAGGTAGTGTTTTCCTGATTAGTCTCTACATTCAGGGAACAGATCACTTCCTAGAGTAAAAACAAATAGAATAACCCTCTTCCAGTATTTACTCATAATACACCAGAAGTGGACTGGAGATTAAAGAGAGATACCAATTCTGGGGGAAAAATCTTATGCCCTGTGTGGCCAGCTACCTCATCAGCTTTAGTGTGTTGGAATTTTAGAATACTGATTCTTAAGTAAAAAAATTCCCATTGATGACATTGGCAGAGCCGTGAATGAGGGTTTGTTTGTTTTTTTGTTTGGTGAGACAGGGTCTCGCTATGTAGCCCAGGCTGGCCTTGAGCTTACTATGTAGCCAGGCTGGCCTCAAACTTGGGATCCTCCTGCCTCAATCTCCACAATGCTGGGATTACAGCCGTGCACCACCATGCCTGGCAGCATGGCTTTTAGAGCTAGGAGTAATATTTAGTACCTTTTTATTCCACCCACCAAGTGGCCCTTAGTCCCTAGAGAGGATGATGACTTCACTGCTGAAGACTCTTTAGCCAGAGCAGTGAAGGTATTCACTGGATAAATGGTTAAATCACAATGCTGGGTAGTGATGTAATGAAAACAACACTGATTTGTGTAGACTGTCAAAAAGCCTTCATTTGATTCCCTCTGACCTGGAAGACTTTGACCCCTGCAGGCTAGAGCTGGGAGGTGGGGTGGGGACAGTTCGTGCTCCTGTGCTCGCCAAGGCCTGCACAGGGGTGGCCTGAGGCGGTCGTATCCCTGCCTGCTGGCCCTTCCTCCGGCTCTGTGCGCCTGGGGTCTGGGTGGTCTTCACCTCTGAAGAGCAGCCTTGCCTTCCTTCCTCCTGTGGCCTCTGTGGCGACCATAGTGTTGAAGGAAAGGGCTGCCTGGGAGTGTGTGGGTTCCCCCAGACACGGGCTGTCCTGAGGCACACCCTGGGGAGACAAGTCCTTCTCATTTTGTTCCACATTCCCCCACATCTGCAGAGACAGGGCAGAGCAGAAGTCCTTTCTCAGGCCCGGCTGGCCTTGCGTTTCTTTCCTCAGCAATGTGGCTTCCTCTTCTGTGACCCCAAGGCCACGGCCTTCCCATGACGTCCTCCTCACCAGCCTCCCAGCTCCCCCGGCTGAGCTATCCTGGGCCTGGTGCAGCCTGTGGTTTTCAGGAATTTCCTGCTGGCCACTCCCTGTTTCCCGGAGAGGGCTCCACCCGATGGGGCCCTGTCTGAGCCCTGTCCTTCCCTGAGCCACATTGATCACTTTCTCTGAGGGCCTCCATGCTATCTGGAATGCTGAGCAGTGCCACCTGGGACCCTCCTCCCACCTGTGCAAATTACCTGGAGAAGAAGCCTTTCACAGGAAGCTGGAATATTTTTTAATGGCACAAAACATCCTCCCTTCCTGCCACTCTCAAAATGTCCTCCTGGAGTCAGCTGCCAGCCTCTTGGGTGTGGCACGGTGGCTCCAGAAGATAAAGGCCCCACCCAGCCATCTGGATCCAGACTCCGGAGATGAGGCGCTCTCACTATCTGACTGGTGTGATTCCTCTTCTTTGCCTTCTGGGAATTTCCTTCTCCAAGATAAGCCTGGCTCCCACCCTCCCCTGGGTTGCAAGCCTGGTATTTGGTGCCTATCTCTCTCCCCGCTTTGGGGTCTGTTAAGTGTTCACGGGACCTTCTGCAGGCCCTGCCTTTGTTGCTGGGCGAGGTCCAAGGAGGTCGCCCTAAAGAGGACCTCGCCTCGCCCCAGTTGGGTTTTTTTTTTTTTTTTTTGTGGGTACCGGGGGGTCGACCTCAGGACCTCGCGCGCCAACAGGCGCCCGTGCCGCTGAGCGATATCACCGGCCCCTTTTCCATATGTGGGATCTGGGAGTCAAACTCGGGCCCTCGCGCTTGCAAGGCAGGCGCTTATGCCACTGAGCCAGCTCACGGGCCCTTTTTTTTTTTTTTTTTTTAATGTGGGTACTGGGAGTCGAACTCAGGACCCCGTGCCTGCCAGCAGGCGCTGAGTGATATCACGAGCTCTTTTTTTTCCTTTATGTGGGTACCGGGAGTCGAACTCAGTACCTTGCGCTTGCCAGGCAGGCGCTTATGCCGCTGAGCTATCTCACCGGGCCCCCAGTCAGTTTTTGACTCATCATGGAGAGGAATTTCAGGAAAGGCAAAGGCAGATTCATTAGGTGGAATCGGAGGAGTGCTCATGAGCAGGCTAACGCAAAGCCTGGCTTTATCAACCAGGTTAAAATGCAAGCCATTTGCCTGAGCCTGCAGTTTAGAGCTATGGTACCCAACCTATTCATCTGGTTTCTGTTTCTTTGAGAAAGGAAGTCTTTTGAATTTACGAGTTTATAGTATCGAAGAAACACTGGCTGACTATGGACTTAGTTTATCTTTAAGACTCTTAGGAATTTGAGAATGAGGAGCCTGGAGCAAAAGGGGCCAGGGGTGAAAAAGACTGCGATCTTGAGTAACTTTGATTATATCTTGAAGCTGTGGTTACCTCAGAATTACAGTTTACAACTTATAATTTCCTTGCCTTCTTTCTACCTGTATTTTATTTTTTCTATACTACCTCCCCTCCAGTGTGGAAGGAACAGGAAGAGATATGTCCATCCTTCCATGCAGCCCTTCCAAACTCAGCACTGGGACTCAGACAGCCTTGTGTCCTCGGTGCTGCCCTGGCTGTGTCCAGCTGGGCCAGCCCTGGGCTCCTGGCTGACCAAGCAGGCAGGGCCGGCTCCTCTTGGTCTCCTCCCTCTGCCTGAGCCAGGCTCCCGTTCAGCACCTCCACCTGGTGCACCCTGCCTCCCTCACACCTACATGGTGCAAAGACCCTGTCCCCACCAATGTCATGAAGGGGGCAAAAGGAGCTCCCGTGTAGTAGCACATGGGTAGCAGCCCAGTTGTCTGTGGGCAAGAGAGGGAGGAAGAATGGTGACTTTCAGGTGTCTCACTGAGTGACAGGGAAGGAAGAAGCTGGTGCCATCCGTGGGCACAGGGAGCTTGTTCTCTGCCAGGAGGGACTAGTGGCCCTGAGGCAATGAGGACACTGGGGGCCACAGATGCTATGGGACATCCATTGGAGCAGCCCTGGAATGAACCAGTAGGACAGATGGGGGACAGGGAGCGTGGACTGCCACAGCCCAGTATGACCAGCAAACTGAAGGTCACTTCAGATGCCACCAGGAAAATATGAATGAATATTAATCACAAATGACTCCTCTGAAGATGAGAAAGGACTCATGATTTCCATTCTCTCCCTACCGTGGAGAGTCAGAAATTAAGCATCTTTCAGTTGTATCTGTGGTTTCACAGAATTCATCCTTAACTCTGAGAAAATGGACCCTACCATGCCTGCTCTGGTGGTGACATTATTTAAATCAGATTCCCACCTCTTAGTAGCACCTCTATTCTCTTGTCTATTTTAAGCATCTCTAAAAGTTTCTTTCTCTCCTGTGAAGCTGTTATTTCTCCTGCTGGCGCTTTCGCCTCTGAGATCGCACAGCAAACTATCTTATTTTTAAATAGGGCATCTCTTCTGTTTTTTTTTTTTTTTTAAAGACTCTTTGAATAGCAAAGATCTTTTGATGGCAAGAGGGAAGGCCAGCTGCTATTCTTGTGGTTGGTTTTTCCAACAGCTTCGTTAAGGGATAATTTCTTCCACTTGCTATAAGAATGTTCTGCAGATACAAATCTGGCTTTGTTCTGCAGCAAAGGGTAAGAAGCAAAATAGCGAAATCAGCTGCTTCTTGAATAGCACCCCTTGTCCACCCTGATTTGTTTATCAGCACCTTTTAGGGTTAGGTCTTAATCCCAGATGTACTTTGCCCGTGAATGCAAACCAAACTGTTGGTCATTGTATACACAGGGGAACGGGCGTTAGTGGTTTGAATGTGACAGCTGAGATCACAAGATGACCCTTGTCCTGTATTTTAGGGTCATCCAAGGTTCTTGTTGGTGGGAGGCTTTTTTCATTCCACAAGGCCTTGTCCCTAGGGCGTGGGGGTGGGGATGCCATGGTGGTCACTGAGGAAAACTGGATGACATTGTTCCTTGTGTGTTGGGGGCTATGTGCAAGGCTGTGTGCAGCAGGGCTCACTCCATTTGCAGCTGCTCTGAGCTCTCGTCCACAGCTGTCCCCTGACGGGCCACCCTGTTCTCGGGCACCTGTTCTTGGCACCTGGACAGGGAACCGTCTCCTGTCCCGTGATGAAAAGCCACCCTTCATCTTCCCCCAAGAGGGCCATGCTCCATGTTTCTTGGGGGCACAGCTCTGTAACATCAGAAAGGCAGGGGAAGGATGGATGGATGAAGGGAAGGATAGAGGGAGGCAGGCAGGAAGGAGAGAGACAACAGGAAGAAGGGAGGAAATGAGGGAGGAACAGAGCGAGGGAGACAGGAAGGAAGGAAAGGTCAGAAGAGGATGTACACTGGTACAACCACTATGGAAATCAATGTGGAGAGTCCTTAAAAAGCTGGAACTAGAAATTCCATCTGAACCAGCTATTCTCTTTGTAGGTATCTTCCCGAAAGAGTTAAAGACACCATATCACAGTGATCCATGCACACCCACATTTATAGCAGCACCACTCATAATAGCTAAATCTTGGAAGTGACCTGTGTGTCCATCAGCAGATGAATGGTTAAAAAAAATATGCTATTTACACACCATGGAGTACTACTCTGCCACAAAGAAGGATAAACTTGAGTCATCTGTAGGGAAATGAATGGGCCTTGAGACCATAATGTTAAGTGAACTAAATCAGACACACAAGCTTAAATATCACATGATTTCTCTAGTATAAAAAACACAAAGTATAAATAAAGATCAAAATAAGGAATAGATAACAGGAAACAGGGAGGTAGATCTTTTTCAAATGGAAAGGGACCAAGAGATGGAGAGAAGGGAGGAAAAGGGAACATAAAAAGAATGAAGATGTGTTATGCGCCTGTACCAGCTCCCCATGAGGAGTGTGATCATTATGTACTATAAATGTGGACTAAAAAAAATAAAAGGGAAGGAAGGGATGGCGGGGAAGGAGAAGAAAAAGAAGGGGAGGAAGGAAAGAGGAGTAGGAAAAACACTGGACTCAAGCACCAGGGTGTTGCTGCAGTTGATGGGCTTGCCCTGACCTTGGGGGCTTCCTGAAGGCACAGGATGGCATTCGGGGCTCAGGTCTATGGCCCTTTTGGCAGGGTGGGTATGGAATTCGTGCACTTTCCCAGGAAGGAGGATGGACCCAGACTCAGCATGGAAGAGGCCAGAGCTCCAGGCTCTGGGCCAGCTTCCCATTGTCCAGATGGAAAGACGGAGGCTTGGTGGTGCATGGTGATTGTCCAGGTCACGTTTCTTCTCCTCCATCCTATTTCTCAGGAGCTGCTCCCATCTGCCTTTCTTATCAGCTGAACTCAGAGTTCACTCTTCCCTGCAGGGATCGTAGCCAGTGCGCGGTTTGGGGCAGGGCTGGCAGAGGTCTGAAGTCTCCAGCTCCCTCTCTCCCCTCGAAGCCATTTGCCTATGTCTCCACGTGGGTGGTTCTGTTTCCAGTGGGAGGAAGCGTGCAGACACCTTGGTGATACCCACAGAGGCTGGGAGTAGGAGCAGGGAGGCTTGAGAAGAGATGTCGGGGGGCCGGGGGAGTGTGGGAGGAGGGGCAGGTTGCAGGAGGAAGGGGGGCCCAGGAGGCCTCTAGGGAAAGGGGAATCTGAGCAGGGGTAAGGAGCCCCCAAGTACAGAGGAGGAACAGAATGGGAAGAAAGATGGAGGGAAATGAGAAACTGCAGTGTTGATTGAAAAGCCAATCAGGAGCAGAGAGGAACTGGGGTAGCTGGAGCTGGACCCCCAAGAGGAGCCCTGGTCCACTGGTGAGGTGTGAGATCATGGGGAAGTTTCTCGACCAGCCTGTGCCTCAATTTTCTCTTCTTTAAAATGAAGAATTCTGGCACCTCGCCCACAGAGTGGTTTTACGGGTTCCATGGGAGTGTTGGGGTGCACTGGATACATGGTCGATGCAGCAAAAGGTCCTCTTTGGCCATCTCCACTGCCAGCTGGTGGGCTTGTGTGTGGTCCATCATCATCCCTTACTTCCCTCTGCCCTGGTGACAAACGTTAGTCACCTGAGTCCCAGGTGACAGCAAATTCCGTCAGGGCCCATGTTTCTCCTAGAGTTCAGGTCACATGGAGTTTTGTCTTAACAGTTAAAACTAAGCTTTATTTCAGTGAGATTTCAAACTCCATAATAAACCTTAGGAGATGCAGGATTTTTTTTTTTTTTTTTTTTTTTTTGCTATGCACAGAACAGCCAAGAGGAAGGACTCGGTGGTGAAATTCCTTTTAAGATAGCATATAGAGTAATAAAACACTTTACTTTTTAAAAATTTTTTTATTTTTTGTGGGTACTGGGGGTCGACCTCAGGACCTCGTGTGCCAGCAAGCGCCCGTGCAGCTGAGCAATATCACTGGCCCTTTTTTCATATGTGGGTACCGGGAGTCGAACTCAAGACCTTGCGCTTGCCAGGCAGGCGCTTATGCTGCTGAGCTATCTCACTGGCCAACACTACTTTTAAGTGAAACTTCAGTGACAGTATACTGTGGTAACTTTTTT
The DNA here is from genome assembly GCA_028451465.1 of Erethizon dorsatum. NCBI lineage: Eukaryota > Metazoa > Chordata > Mammalia > Rodentia > Erethizontidae > Erethizon > Erethizon dorsatum. Next base: position 34,575,429 of record CM051831.1, read on the forward strand.
GTGTGGTAACTTTTTAACTAAATTAAATTAATTAACTAATTAATTTTGAAACAGGGTCTTACTCTGTAATCCAGGTTGGCTGGAACTTGCTGTGTAGCCTAGGCTGGCCTGAAACTTGGGATCCTTCTATCTCAGCCTGCTGAGTGGTCTTATTTCGGTAGACACACAATAGTCATGTGTTTATGGAGTACAGTATGATAATTTGATGCATGTATACAGCATGTAATGATCAAACCAGGACTAGTAACTCTTCCATCTTCTTAAATATTGGTCATTTCTTTGTGTTGGGAATCTTCAAACTCCTCTCATAGTTCTTTATAAAATATGGAATAAATGTTTGTGAACTGTAGTCACCCCACTGAGCTGTAGAACACTGGAACATTTTCCTCCTACCTGTGCCTTGGTACCTGTTGTCCAAAGTCTGCCCCTCCCCCACCTTCTTAACCTCTGGTGATTCCAGTCCATGGTTGTTCGGTGCAACCATACCGTACCATGGCCAGAGCACCAGGCACAGGAGGCCTCTGCACCTCATGGCAGCTGGAAGCAAAGAAAGGAAGGAGGAAGGTCCTGGTATTCCCTTCAAGGCCACCTCCCCACTCCCATGACCTCACTTCCTTTCCGCTAGGTCCCGTCTCCTAAAGTTTCCATGGCCTCTCAGTAGTACCACAGGCTGGAGACCAAACCTTTCACCCGTGGGGGACACTTCAGACTCGAGCAAAGGGCAAGTTGAGAGTGAACACCAGTGTGCGATGCCTTCCAAGTATGCCATGTCAAGTTCACCTGTGTCAGACAGGTCAGGAGGCCAGCCCAGAGGCGGTATGCAAAGGCCAAGTCACATCTGAGGAGTAAGGCTAGAGGAGGGAACATTTCATGGCCATTTAAAAAACCTACCACACAGGACAAAGATCTTTGTACTAAGAGTTGGGACCATGGTTCAGTTTTATTACCGCATCTTTTCCTGAGGGACTTTAGACAGGGTACCATCTCTGACCTTCCTGTGAGTCCCCAGATGTTGCATCTTCTGCTGGCAGGGTAATCTATGAGCTTCTATGGGGCAGAATTCATGTTTAGTTTTATCCCATCTTCTCCAGGGTTTGCCTCTTGCAGAATTTCATGCCTAGTACAACATAAGGGACCAAAACACGTTTGTTGCATGTATGATTTACCTGCCCTGTATTTGGAATGGGAGGACCGGGATAGGATAAGTCCCACAGTGCCCACTGCTGTGGTTTCCCAGGCTGCCTCTGTGCAGGAGACAGAGCCTCTGAATCCAGAGTTAGCAACACCCAGGTAAGAACATTCTCTGCAGTACTTGAGAGTAGGTGGCTGAGCGTTAACCAACTTAACCTGAATGCAGAGCTCAGCAGGTGGAAACGCATCCGCGCATGGGCGTGGCAGGACAGCAGGTGTTTTCTGTTTTTAGACTACAGTCAGCCTGGAAACCAGAGTGTGGAGGTGGAGTCCGCTTCCTTTTCCTGATTCAGGGGTGGTGGTTTGACAGGTAGCAGTTGAGCTCCAGTAGAGGGTCCACACCGCTCTAGAGGGTAGTAGAGGGTCCTATGGGTTCTCAGGCCCATAGGAGTCTGCACCTCTCATGTGCCTGAGCACATGTTCTGAATCCCTGTCTGCATCAGGTTCGTTTCAGTTCGGAGACAGAAATGAAGCAGCTCGGTTGCTGTCTTGGAAGATGCCTCTGCACATTTGCCAGGGAGGCCGTGCCAGGCACTGTGGGAGTTTGCCTGTGAGCACCATGAATCCTGTGCTGGGGCTGGGGGAAAGTGGGGGGAGGTTTAAGTGATCATAGCTGAGTCTTCAGGGTGGGAAGGGGCCATCTAGGCAAGAGGGAGCCACTTTGTACACGGAAGCAGGGGCGTATTGTACTCTCTGAAAATGACAAGGGATCTTGGAAAACTGGAGTCTCAAGTGCATGGCAGATGAGTTTGGAATGGCTGGTTTGGGAGCCTGACATGAAATGGCTTGGTATATAGTCCGCTAGGGCCACTGTAACACAGTACTACAGGCAAGGTATCTTCAACAACAACAACAAGTGTATTTTCTGTCAGCTTTAGAGCATGGAAGTTCACAAAATGTTACTGTTTGGAAATGGCTCCCAAAAGTCCATGTGATAAAGGCTTGGTCCCAATCTGTGGCAGTTAGGAGGTGGTGGCACCTTTAAGAGGCAGGGTCTAGTAAAAGGAAGTTAGATCACTGGGGGTGTGGCCTTGAAGGGGATATTGGGATCAGCCCCTTCCTGCTTCTTCACTTACTGGTTGCCAGGAGGTGAGCAGTTTTACTCCACTGCATGCCCCACCATGATGTTCTGTGCTGCCACCAGCTCAGTGATGGGGCCAAGTAACCATGGTCTGAAACCTCTGAAACCATGAGCCAATGTAAACTTTTCCTCCCGTAAGGTCATTGGGACAGCCCAGAACATTCAAATAATCTTCTAGGGCTCCATGTGGCTGACTTTCTGGACTTGGATGCAGATCCGGCCTTCCTGCAGCTGTGCTTCTCTGTGGACTCACAGTGGCCTTCCCAGCCTGTATGCAGCTACTGTGCATCCATCCTTTGCTGTGATGTTTTGTGTCCAAGGCCATTCTGTCTCAGCAAGCCCAGCTGACCCAGGGGCAGCAGCAGACACAAGATGGGACACCAGAAATAAATTGTCATTCCAGAGTGACCACCTGTGCTGGCCGAGTACCTGCCTTTTCTTTGGCCATCCTACTTTTCCTTTTGCTTGTTAATTTTTGTCACCAGGGCATGGTCAGAATCAGAGGTGGCTGTCCCCTGCCCAGTGTCATCTTCAGCTAGGGCTGGAGAGACCCAGTGATGGCCAGTGAAACATAGGAGACCTGTCTGGAGGGTTCTGGCTCCATGGTAAAAGATAAGAAAGTGAAGCCTGGGATGGTGGCACACACCTGTAATCCCAGCACTTTGGAGGCTGAGGCAGGAGGATTGCTGTGAGTTTGAGGCCAGCCTGACCTACATAGTGAGTTCAAGGCCAGCCTTGACTACATAGCAAAACTGTCTCAAAAAAAGAAAAATAAGCAAGATGAGGAGATCTCTCTCTCTATCCTCCCCATTCCCCTCACTTCCTGGCTTGGAGTGTGGTCAGATGCTTGCAGCATCTGAACCCACCTTGTAAGAGTGGAGGAAAAAGGCTAAGGTCCTGATGGGACTGCCGGACTGCCTGCAAAACAGACTTGGGTTCATGTAAGACAAGTCGATGTCTGTGCATCTTGGCCACCATTTGGACACCGGCCAGAGGTGTCCAAAAGGTGAAGGAGGCAGGTCGGGAGATTCAGGATGTGGGTATGGTCTCAGCAGGGCCAGGGCAGACATGTAGGAGCATGTGTGGGGAGGAGGACAGGCACCCTGAGTACGTGTCACCCCCTAAGTAAAGGCACTGGAGATGTTGGGGAGCAGTGGGAGATGGGACCTGAGCTGGTGGGGGTTGGTCATCTCCTCAGCACCCTTCCCTCTGTCTTGTATCACAGAGACTCTACAAGTGTGAACTCTGGGCGGCCACCTTGGGATCATGAGGGGAAGCCTGGCTGAGGATGCAGCCTGCCTCAACAAAGCAGAGCGAAGAGGTGTTGAGAGGGAAACCCGGTCAAGGTCATGTGGTGCCATCTCTCGAATCTGAGCCTGGAGGTCTCATGAGCCCTAAATGTGGGCAGTATCCTCTGTCACAGTGGAGAGAACCATCATGAATCTGGAAGTGGTCTCCTTGGTGGCTATGGTCATGTTAGAGGTTGAGGCTGTTTTTTAAATAAGGAGGGTAAACTCTGGAGCAGGAGAAAAAGCGCAGTTTTCATGGAGTGTTTAAGTTGGAGTGGGGGCAGAAACCACCCTGAAAGGGAGTGTCGAGCTGCTGCCCCTGTGCGTATATTAATTACGGTGTCTGGAGCCAAGAGAGACCTCCCTTCTCTCTTTTCATCATTTACAGAGTCAACCAACCAGAGATTCATTTCATAAAATTCGCTTTTAAAATGCATCTTAAGGGCCGGTGAGATGGCTCAGCAGCGTAAGCACTTGCCTGGCAAGCGCAAGGGCCTGAGTTCAACTCCCGGAACCCACATATGAAAAAAGAGCCGGTGATATCACTCAGCAGCACGGGTACCTGCTGGCGCGCGAGGTCCTGAGGTTGACCCCCAGTGCCCACACACAAAAAAATAAATAAATAAAATAAAATGCATCTTAAGATACTGGAAAAAGAAGAGCAAATTAAAATTAGAGCAAGCAGAAGGAAGAAAATAGTAAGATGAGAGCAGAAATTAATGACATAGAGAAAAACGAGAGAAAATAAATGAATCCAAAAGTTGGTTGACGGTGTCAACAAAATCAACTGACCTTTAGCTAGATTGATCAAGACAAAAAGAAGACTCAAATTACTAGAATCAGGAATGAAAGAGGGACATTATTACCAATTTTTCAGAAATAAAGAGGATTATAAAGGAAAACTATGAGCAAGTAATAACATTGAATTAGTAAGCAAACAAACAAACAATAAAACTACCCATTAATATGAATTCTTTCCTCCTAAAAGAAGGAACACTTCCCAAGCCATTCTAAGTAGCCAGTATTACCTGGATACCCAAAACAAAACAGACATCACGAGAAAAGAAAACTATGGATCAATGTCTCTCGTGAATATAGATGCAAACATCCACATAAAATATTATCAGACATACTAAAAATACTAAAAAGTCTGGGGATTCAGCAACATTAAAAAAATGTACACTGTGACCATGTGAGATTTGTCCCAGGCATGCAAGGGTGGTTTAATATCTGAAAATACATGAATGCAATTAACCAGCTGAGTAGAATAAGATACAAAACCATGTGACCCTCTTGATGCAAAAAAAAAAAAAAAATCAGACAAAATCTAATACCTTTTCTTGATTCAGAACACTGAGAAATCTCCCTTTCTGATGGAAGGGACTTCCCTTAGCCTGATAAAACAGCTACAAAAACCTCATACATCATTCCTTATGGATGCTTTTCCACTATGATCAGGAATAATACCAGCTGTCTGTCTCACCCCTCTGTACAGCTTGTACTGGGGGAAGCAGCTGAAGGTGCTGTGATGTCAATTATATTAAAAATGGAATCACAAGGGAAATACTGGAAATGTGAATTGTGATCACCTTTAGGTTGTGGAGTTGTGACGAGTAATTTTCATCTTACTCTTTAGACTTTTCTATATGTCCAACATTTTCCAAAGGGACCAGTTTGGGGAATTATTTATACCTGAGGTAGGTCTTGAAATCTGATGAGATTTGAACAGAAAGGAAGTGAGTTCCAGGAAGGACTGGACAGCACCTGAAGGCCTGGTGGGGATTGAAACAAATGCTCAAAGCACAGGCAATGAGCTGGAAAGGGCCTCGTGTGCCTGTGTGGAGTTGAACCTGTGGGCAGCGGGAGACCTCCGAGGTTCCTTTGGTGGGAAGACGTGGGAGTTAATGCAGGGCAGGAGCAGAGATCCTTATAGTGGAGGCCTACAGCAAACACATGAAATACATATAAAGGCAGAGAGGGCAGCAGGAGAGAAGCGTCACAGAAGTAAAAGTGGGGACCATCAGAGCATAGCTCCTGAAGTTCAGCAGCTGGCCTGGGAACCTCCTTCCCTTCCTTACTTGGGTGGTCCTAGCTACAAAGCAGGGAGCATGGGAGGATATTGCTCAGGGGGTGTCTCTTTTACAGCACCCCTTCCTATACCTCTTCTTGAAATGACTCGGTGACTCCCTGAAGAAAGATGGGGCTGGATGTCAGCAGGTTCCCAGCTTCCAGACCCCAAGTAAAATGGGCCTAGTTTTCCTGCAAAATCTGCAAGGGAACAAACAATATACATAGCTATAACCATCCATCTAGCCATCCACTCACCCATCCATCCACCCACTCACCCTGACCCATCCAACTATCCATCCATCATCCATCTGTGCATCCATCCATCCATTTTTTAATATGTCCATCCACCTGTCCATTTTTAATGAACTAACCCATCCATCCACCCACCCACCTTCAATCCATCCATCATCCATCCATCCATCCTTCCATCTTTTAGTCCATCCACCCACCCATCCATTCATTAGTTTAATTCAACAAATATATCCTGTGCAACAACTCTATGACAGGTTTTGTGCAGGGCCGTGGAGGAAGATGGAGAAACCTTTAAGACCTCAGATTTGCTGCCTTCCAAGGGCTCAGCGTGTGAGGAGAAAGACAGGCAGCAAGCCACAAGAGTACGTGCCAGAACTGCTTTAGAAAGTGGCAAGCACGATGGGAGAAGTGTGTTGAAAGTGAGGGGGAGGACTTTGAGGGGGATTAATGGCAATGTGTCTTTTACTGTAATACATTTCTTAAAATGTACACATTCACCATAGTTTTCTATCACAGGTCATACATATCTTATTATTGGTTTATAACAATTTCTATTTAAGCTTGGATCAGCTTTGGACAGGGAAAACAAGCTGATCTCAGGAGGGCCCAAGCCTGTGTCTGCCATGTTGCTGGATACCTCTTTGCCTTACCTCCCTGAATCTCACAGCACCCGTGGGTGGTCAGCATCATTCTTGCTCTTTGATTGCTGTAGAAACTGAGTCTCAGAGAGCCACATGCTTATGAGTGGCAGGGTTAGGACTTGAGCCCAAATCTGTTTACATTGAAAGCACCCTTCACCCTCAGCACCCAGCTCTGCCTGGGAAACGTTCATAGAACCATGCGTAAACCCAGTTGTGTGCACAGAGTCGAGTTAACCTGACAACCCCTGGGCAGTAGATATGACAACCCGTTTTGCAGATGAGAAGACTGAGGCTTGGAAAGGCTCTGTGCCTGAGGTCCTGTGTGTAGGAGCAGTGGGGTCTGTGATGTGAACCACGATCCATGCTCTGTCCACCCTCACATGTGGGAACTCCAGCACAGCTCCAATTATGCCATTGTTGCTGCAGCTGCCCATTCGGTCATTCACAGAGCTCTGTGGCTTCATTGTGTCCGTAAGATGGTGGCCATTTTCCCAAATGCATTGCTGCATTGCTCTCACTTCTCCTAAGTCCCAATAAATTCCTGATCAGTCGTTGCCATCCGCTTGGCATTTCACCACCCAGAGGAACTCGGAGCCATCTGCAGCCTTGGGGAGTTCATGCTGTTCTCCTTCCAGGAAAAAGAGAAAAAAACACCACAATGTTACATAAGATGAAACCAGCACGCTCCTATAGGAAGGCTGGGGCCCACTTCTCTGCCCAAAGAGACTCCCTGTTTGAGCAGCTCTACCTGCTGTTTCCTGGTGCGTTCTGGTCCAAAATAGCACTGCAGCTGTCTTTTTAAGCAGAACCTTTACAAAGAACCCATGCCATCCCTGCGTCACAGACTTGTCCTCCCCAAGATCCTCTTGGGCTGGGGAGGTGGGCTTGCCCATGGCGCCTCCCTCCCCAGTCTGTGTTGGGTGCTTTGTCCTTTGTTCCCCTGTGGGGTTGGGGGTGGTCTGTAGGGGGTGGTCTTGCCCACAGACCCCCGGGAACCTGCACCGCTGCCTCCCAGGATAGCTGGCCCGGCCCAGCAACTGCCATGTCTCCCTACTAGAACAGGCTCTTCCCACCCAACACTCATTTTAGGGTATTTTACTACATTGTTGCAATAAAACCAGCTGGTGTGTGTGTGTGTGTGTGTGTGTGTGTGTGTGTGTGTGTGTGTGTGTGTGTGAACATGTTCATGTTAAAACCCTGGAAATTAAAGTAGAAAGATAGGACCACTGGCCTATTCTGGGACCATGACTGCAAATATACTCTGAGAAGTCAGAAAGCATCCCACAGGTGAGCGCACTCAATGCCTTCGTTACACAGTGGGGAAACTGAGGCACAGAGGAGTTGACTCACTCTTTCCCTGTTGGAGATACAGGTGGCAGTGATAGGAGCCGGGGACTTATCCTCAGGAAGTCAGCAGTGAGAGAGGGATTGTGATACCGGGGGTGAGTGTGCAGAGGTGATCTGCTGATGGCCAGGACGGCTTTGCGTGAAGGTGACTCTTGAGCTGGCTCTGGATGGGTACCTGCTAGCTGGTGACAGACTGGGGGTTGGGGTGGGGACTGTTTACCTCCCTGTCTGGTGCAGCAGGGCTTTCTGGCTTCTCCCCCAAGACCATCTTGCCCCTGCCCTCTCCTTCCAGTCATTCCTGTCACATGGCCCCAGATTCTGTCTCTGAGACCTCGACTGCTCACCTGCCACCTCTAGGATGTTTTTCTGCAGCTATTTTATCTCATATTGTTTCTCCTTAGGTTTTCTTTGTTTTTAAAACAGCTCACTTTCTTTTTTACTTTCAATCTATTTTAAGAAGAGAGTTTACCCTAGCACATGACACCAGATACCAGTGTTCCATCACATGCTGTAAATAGAAGGTGACCATGAGAAGAAAGCAAAACCATGGTGCTGGATTCCAGCTCCACATGGGGACTCACCAGAAAGCCCCACGCCTGGGGCCTTTTGGTGCTAAAAGGGGAGACGAGGCACCTGAGGCAGATCAGCCCTGAGCTGAGGCTGTCTCTTATGTACCCAAGGATTGGAATGGGATGAGCCAGGGATTACATAACATTTTCCTGGTGTGCTTTTATGTCATTTGATTTGGCGACACCAAACTCTGTTAATGCATCCTGAGCAAGACCAGCTAAGCACATCTTATGGCCTAGAGACTCCCTGTTCTGTACAGCAGAATTCTTCATCACACAACTAGGAAATGCAGAGGGCTTTGCCATCCTTCTAGCTCTCTTCAGAAATGCCTTCTGCCCTGATAATATGCACACGCTCTTCAGAAGCAGTACAGGAGCTGCGTTATCTTTGCCCACAGAGCCCGCTGCACAGGAAGGCGTCCCAGATGGCATGTGTACCGCCTGCGGTTGGCTCTGAGGTTGGCTGGTGCATAGGAGAACTTAGGAGGCAGCTGGGGACCAGATCACCCCCTTTGTGCCTTCAGGTGGCCAGGAGGTGGGTGTCCACGGCCTCCCCGCACAGCAAACAAAGACCCTCAGCTTGGCACTGAGGCCTCTCCTGGAGGCTGGGTTAGTCCACCATCTGGTCCTGGGCCGTCCTTTTCCAGAATCTTGGGACAGCTCTGAAGCTCTTCATTAATGGACCAGCCTACAAGTCACACTGTCCACAGACCATTAGTGATTTCCCAGAAGGCTGGTTCCAAATATTGATCTGGTGCACCCCAAGGCGCCCTTTGGCTGAGGAAGCTCTTTGCCCTGGAAAGATTCTGCATGCTGATGAAGGGCCTTCGGCTCCCCGCCTCTTATGATCCAGAGCTGCTCTTCCGGGAAAAACAAATCACTCCTGGAGGTGGCAGCCCCCAAAGCGCAGGGAGTTCATGGGAGGCAGGAGCTATCTGGTGGTGGAGGAGTCATCTTTCCACATAAGTTTCTAACCTAGTTTGCGGAGGGCAATTATCCATCTCACTTGCCTGGAACTGACATATCTTCTGCACCTCTAGGAAACTGCGGGAGGAAGGGGAGACGTGAGGGTAATTAAGCTTAATTAGGGAGCCCAGGATGTCAGCTTTGCTCATTATCCTAGCGTTTTGGTAACCAGGACTGTGGGGCTACTCCTGCCTGCTCCATTTTATTGGCAGCAACCAGATATTCCCCTGAGGGAGGGGAGTTTTCTCCTGCCAAACTATTCTTTATCTTTATTATTAGTGCACATTTACAGTACATGCTGTTTACATTCCCTGTGTGGAGTTGGTGCAGGTACACAGCACATCTCAATTCCTTTTGTCACCACCTTCCCCAACCTCTTCGTCTCCTTCCCATTTGAGAAAGATCTGTCTCCCTGTTTCCTATTATCTGTCTTTTATTTTGTTCTTTATTTATAACTTGGGTTTCTCATGTAAGAGAAACCATGTGATATTTAAGTTTGTGTGTCTGATTTATTTCACTTAACATTATGGTCTCAAGATGCATCCATTTTTGTACAAATGACTAAAGTTTCTCCTCCTTTACAGCAGAGTAGTACTCCATTATGTGTAAATAGCACATTTTCTTTATCCATTCATCTGCTGATGGACATACAGCCTGCTTCCAAGATATTGTGAGTTGTGCTACTATAAATGTGGGTGTGCATGGATCACTGTAATATGATATCTGTACCTCTTTCAGGAAGATACGTAGAAGGGAAATGGCTGGATCAAATGGAATTTCTAGTTTTAGTTTTTTGAGGACTCCCCACACTGATTTCCATAGTGATGGAACTAGTTTACACACTGTAGCAGCCCCCACCCCCGCGCAGCCTCACCAGCATTTGTTATTTGATTTCTTGATGTTGACAGTTCTTTCTGAGATAAGATGGAATCTCAGCATTGTTTTATTTATTTTTTTTAAATGGGCAAAGAATTTTAATAGATATTTCCCTAAAGAAGATATACAAATAGCCAATTTATGATATACAATAGCAAATGAAAAGACATTCAAGGCCATTAGGAATTAGCAAATCAAAATCATAAAGAGACACACTTTATACCTACTAGAATGGCCATAATCAACAAGACAAAGTAACAAGTGCTGGTAGGAATGTAAAATGGTGCACACTGGAAAACGGTGTAGCAGTTCCTCAAAAGGTTAAGCAGAGTTACTATACGATCCTGCCATTGCATTTGTAGATATATATCCAAGAGATATGAAAACATATATCCATAGAAACGTATATCTTCATAGCAACATTATTCATCATAGCCAAAAGTGGAAAGACCCAAATTTCCATTAACTGATGAATAAAATATAGTATAATCTATCCATGGAATATTCTTCAGCCATAAAAAGGAATGAATACTAATATATGCTACAATATGGATGAACCTTGAAAAGATGCTCGGTGAAAGAAGCCAGACAGGAAAGACCACATATTGTGATTCCATTTCTATGAAATGTTCAGAATGGCTCGGCATGGTAGTGCACGCTTGTAATCCAAGCATTTGAGGAAGGTGAGGCAAGAGGATTGCAAGTCTAAGCCTAGCCCGTGGGCAATTTAGCCAGACCCTGTTTCAAAATAAAAAATAAAAAGGGTTGGAGATAGCTGGGTGGTGCATGCCTGTAATCCCAGCACTCAGGAGGCAGAAGGATTGCCATGAGTTCGAGGCCAGCCTGAAACCCTGAACTACATGGCGAGACCCTGTCTCAAAAAAGTGGGGGAGGCTGGGAGATATAGCTCAGTGCAAAGGCCCTGGGTTCATCCTGGGGATGTAGCTCAACGGCACAGTGCCTGCCTGGCAAGGGCAAGGTCCTGTGTTTGATCAGCGTTGTTTTAATCTACATTTCTCTAGTAGCCTCTCTGGTCAAACTCTTGAACCTTGTACAGTGCTGTGGGGACACAGTCTGAGGTTCACATGGTTAGTTGGAGCTGTCATTGTGCAAACATCACAGAATGTCCTTGCACAAACTAAGGTGGTTGTGATGTTGCTGAGTGATACAGTCTTATGGACGACTGTTGTGTATGTGGGCCTCCCTCCCCCCACATGTTGTGATGCACCTATGCCTCAAGTGACTGCATCTCTTAAATGTTTTTTTTTCTTGCAGTACTGGGGATTGAACTCAGGGTCTTAACACTGAGCTACATCCCCAGCCATTTAAAATTTTTTTTACCTTGAGACCAGGTATTACTAAGTCACTAAGTTGTCCAGGCTGGGCTTGGACTTGCAATCCTCCTGCTACAGCCTCCCAGAGTGCTGGGATTATAGGCCTGCACCACCACACCTGGTTCTCTTAAACTCTTTTTGTTGTTGCCTTAAGTTTTCTATACTTTTTACATTTTATTTTTTGCTTTTTTAATTGACACATTAAAATTGTACATGTTTATGGGATTCCATGTGATGTTTCAATAATGTTCAAATCAGGATATACAGTGGTACCTCGGTTCATGAACTTAATTCATTCTACAACACTGGGGAAAATGGCCACAGTTGTGCTCGTCACCCAATGTGGAGTTAGTGAACGGAAGCAAAATTTTGCCAAATTCTTCTGTTGGTGAACTGAATTGTTTGTCAACAGAACCATTTGTGAACTGAGGTATTACTGTGTTCTCAAACATTTATCATTTCTTTGTGGTGAAAACATTCAGAATCTTCTTCACTAGCTTTTTTTTTTTTTTGTGGGTACCGGGGGGTCGACCTCAGGACCTCGCGCGCCAGCAGGCGCCCGTGCCGCTGAGTGATATCACCGGCCCCTTTTTCGTATGTGGGTTCTGGGAGTCGAACTCGGGCCCTCGCGCTTGCCGGGCAGGCGCTTAAGCCGCTGAGCCATCTCACCGGCCCCTTCACTAGCTTTTTAGAAGCATACAGTACATTATTGTTCATTCCCCTGTACCATAGAACAAGCGCTTGCTCCTCCTATTTATTCTAACTGGGTGTCCATGGTATCTCTTAAATTCTAAAAGCCCAGGGTCTCTGGTAGTGCGGGGACAGTTCTGTATTGTGAGGGATGGGGCAGAATGTCCCTGTGTGCACCCCTCACATGTGTATCTGCCCTGTGCTTAACACAGCCTGACAGATATTCATTTGCTAATTATTCTGCAGCTCCTCTGTAAATAAAGGGACTTTATGTAACTCAGATGTGTTCCAGAGCCTAACCCAGTTCATGGTCCAGACAGAGCCCTCCTCATGTATTTACTAAGGGAGAAATAGAAAATTGAGAACTGGGAGGTCCCGGCATAGGTCCTTCTCCTTATTCCTGTTGGGTATGGCTGTAACCATAGCAGATGGAGCCTCATCTTCTCTAGAGAGAAAATATATTCAAGTACGTATATTTAAGTATTATGTAATGAAATCTATTAATATATAAATAAAATAGTTATATCATAAATATATATTTAAGATATATGGTATGTGGGTGCAGCAGGGCACACCTGTAATCCCAACTACTTGGGAAGCTGAGGCAGGAGGATCGCAAGTTTGAGGCCAGCCTGGCCAACTTAGTGAGACCCTATCTAAAAATAAAAAATAGAAAGGGCTGGGGATGTACCTCAGTGCAAAGGCCTTGGGATCAAACCCTAGTACCACACACACATGCACACATGCACACACACCTCATATGTGCATGCACACCTCATGTGCACTTTTTTTTTAAGGAAATAAATGCTATAGGGAACATGTAAATATCTCAACTTTACTCCAAAACAGTATCCCTTTTTAATAAATAACTGTTCTGATCTGTCTTCTATTGCTAATAATACAATACCACACACTGGATAAATTATTAAAAAAAAAAAAGGTTTTGGCTGGAAGTCATGGCCCGAGGTGCAGGGCCTTGTCTGGTACAGGTGGAGCCCTGAGCAGCACATCCTGCGATGGGGACAGGGACTGCATGTGTGTTTGTGTCCTCCAGCCTCGCTCTTCCTGGAAAACCACCAGATCCAGTTCTGGCGACTCTATCCTGCTGACTTCGTCAGCTATAATCCCCTTCCTAAGGCTGCATCTCCAAACACCACCGCCTCTTCACACCTCACAGTGGGAGTCAAATCGGCCACCTTCAAACCCTGGCTGCCAATGCTGCTCTCCATCCTCTCTGACATCCACCCTGCTCGCTTCTCAGTTCCAGGCCAAGCAGCCCTGGGGGACTCTGAGCTGAGCTTAGAGGACAGAGATGAATCTCAAGGGGTTTCTTGGGACACACCAGCGGTGACATGGGGACAGGCCAGTGGGCGGTTCTTACTGCCGAGCTGGCCAGGAAGTTTGTGTGGAAACGGATGTGAGGACGGCAGGATCAGTTGTGGCAGGAAGACACCAGCTAACCACAGAGGGGAGAGACTAACATCTGGATCAGGATGAGCGACCTGCACACGATAGGCAGCTGGGCTCCCCCGGCAGGAAAATATGTTGACTGATAAGGTGATAATCACAATGGTGAGCTTTGTTGTGCACCATCTGTGTCATTCGGTTCTCACTGCAGGTCCTGCCATTAGCCCCATTTCACAGATGAGGAAACAGAAGTTCAGCCACTTGGCTAAAGTCACAGTTAGGGAGGAACAGTGCCTGGATCTGAGCCCAGGTGAACTGGCTGCTCCATACTGAAGGATCTTAACTAAGAATGGTGTCATTTGTTAAGGTTCAAGCTGAGTGTTGTAGCAAAGAGATCTCAAAGTATAGTAGCTTTAATAAGATAAAAGTAGATTTCCCTCATTTAACAGCCTAGAGGTGAGCAGTCGAAGTGTGTAGGACCCTTCTGCTTCCTGTAGTCAGCCAGAGAGCCTGGTTCTGCCCATCATGGTGCCACCATCTGGAGGGTCCTAGCCAGTGATGGGCTGGCCATTGCCTCTCTGTGCTTCAGACTATGGAAAGGAAAAAGAGAACAGGTCTAGGCAAGCAGAGCATTGGAAGCAGGTGAAACAGAAATCACACACATTTCTTCCACTCCTGCTCCACTGGTGTAACTGGTGTAAGACCATGCTTAGCTGCAAGGAAGGCTGAGCAGTATGGTTTCTCTCTGAGCCGCCATATGTGCCGCTAAAATGCTATCACTGTGGAAGAAGGGGAGGTTGGAACATAGGGCAGTCCGCCAAAAAGACCGTCTCCTCTTTTGTGAATGTTAGTATTAGTCTGCCATTAGTAGATCGCTGTCTGTATTCACTATATTCTCATGCAGACATGGGGTCATTTGGTCATTTAATAAATATTATTAAGGCCTTTCTTTGCAGGTGATTCTGTGATGAGCAACGGTACCTCATAAGCCTGATTCACTATGTGACATAGCTGAGAGAGGAGACAACAGCCATGAAATAGGAAAGAGAATTGGTTTGTGAATTTCATTCATTCCTTCAACCTCATTTATTTACATCTCATTTTAAGAAAGTACGTAAGGATGTGCATCTGTAGTAATATGTCATCAACAAGATGCCACTCAAACCCATGATCTCTTTCAACCTCTTTCCCACCCTGAGGGAGGCAGGGTAGGTTCTAAGAAGTCATGTGAGCACCAGAGGTCACACTCCTGGGCACTTTGGTGAAATGAGTAGAACAGAGTTGAGTTCAAGTGGAAGCAAATTCTTGTGACTCCTGGCAAATAATCTCTCATTTTGGAGCCTCAGTATCTTCATCCGTAAAACTGATGCTAAGGTCATGTATGTCAGAGAGCTTGCTGTGTTTTGTGGGTGGCTGAATTGAGTTCCTCCAGATGTTTGCCTGAAGGCTCTGTGTGAAGGGTGGTGGGACCTTTAAGGGGTGGGGCTTAGTGGGAGATCCTTAGGTCATTGGGGAGGGGGCATGCGCTCAGGTGGTAGTTCTTGAGAAACCCCACCAGCTCTCTCTGCTTCATGGCTCAAGACAGAATGTTACTTCCATCTGCACCCCCACCATTGCTATCTGCCATGATGTGATAGAGCCAAGAGCTGCCCTCACCAGGACCCACATCCTGCCATTAGGGCTCCACCTCCAAAACTGTGGACTGAATAAACCTCTTTGTCAATGTAAGTTGCCCATGTCAGGTATCTTATTCTACATCACAGCAATGAAATTTGATTAGTACAGGGCTGTCAGGAAGATCTGCTAAGGTGTTACATTGATCCTTACGTAAATGAGTGCTCCTGGGCGTGAGTTTCCTTGGCTCCTTCAGAGCTTTTGGTCCCTGCATGTTACATGATGTTCCAGGCTTCACTGAGAGAACCGTGAGTGTATGGGCTTAGAATGCTCATCCCATTGGTGCTGGGGTTCTCCATGGCCTCACTTCTTGTGGCAATTCTAGCTAATTTGCTTCCCACTTCCTTCCTCCTTGGCCCTGTTTCTCTCCCTGCCACAACTTCTGTGGTTGCAGCTCATCGTGGACCCCTGGCCACCCCACCCACCTTAGTGACCAGGTACCTGGGCAGGCTGGAGAGCAGAGATTCCTCATGGTAGAAAGCTGCTGCCCAGGTGAGGAGTGTGGGATGTGCTGGGCAAGGTAGAGGCCGGTGGTACAGGTGTGGGGCGAGAACACTTAGATACACGGGTAGAGCTGAGCCCTTGGCAGTGTTTGGCTCTCAGCACCAAAGAAAGATGGAATTTGTGCAAGCACAGATTTGAGTGGGTGAGGCTGGGGGCAGGGTGTCAAGCTAGGAGGCTGCTGTCATCGCTGAGGTCTGGGATAGTAAGGCCGGGGTTGGGAACAGAGGGAATGAAAGTCAGATGTAAAAGAGGTGTGGATGGGGAGGAGTCGCTCAGGCTGGAAGTCCTGAGCCTCAGAGTGCAGGGGTGGTCTGCAGGAGGCACGCTGGGGCACAAGGGCAGGAGGAGGACACGATGCAGACAGAGCTGAAAGCCGGAGGTGGAAGCCCAGAGAGGCATGCTGTCTGGTGGAGAACATCCAAGGATTCACTGTGGGGACAAGCTGGGGAGGTGTGCAGACCTGTCTCTCTACCCCAGTCTGGACTTTCTGCCTAAGCTGCTGTGCTGGAAAGAGTAAGATTTGCTCTAAACCTGATGAAATCCACCAAGGAACATCCTACACAGCCACTCTGTGCTAGCATTGTTCTGAGAGATGAAAACAAGGGAAAATAAGTAGTCATCTGCTGGCAGAAGCAACATGGAAATGGGTTATCACAGCCCAGCGTGACTAGATACAGTGATACAAGTCAGGCCCAGGATTGTCGGGAACCAGATGCAAGAGGGACTAGTTCTGTCTGGGGGTCCCAGAAGGGCGACATCCCCTGAAGTTCCATTTGCACTGGCGTTGCAGTGTGAGCAGGGGTTCACTAGGCAGAGAGGAAGGGAAGTGCACGAGGCTGGGGGTCCAGGATGCACCTGAGCATGGTGGTGTGAAGCAGTGTCACCCAGAAGGCTGCTGTGTGCAATAGGAGGTGCTTCACTTCACTGATCACCAGGGAAGTGGAAATCAGGGAGCTGCCATTCACAACTGTTCTTCTGGCAAAACTGAAGTTCTCACGTTACTAAGTGTTGGCACAGGTGTGGGCTGGAGGAATGCTCATCCACCACAGACAGGAGCATAAACTGGTCTAACTTCTTTAGAAAACAGTTTGTCAGGACATGGTAATATTGAACATCCTCATGCTCCCTCGCTCCAGTGATTCAACCACCAGCCAAACACCAGAGACTGTCTCCAAAGAGTACTGTGTTTACTGGGAATAGCACAGTGCTGCAGTGGGAATACTCACACCCTACTAAGCCATGGGCATATTTGAGGAGGTTGAGCCCAGGGGAAGGTTTTAAAGATAGAAAGGAAGAGGACTGCCTCAGATATTTTGAAGCAGTAATCCTTGGTCACTATGATTAACAACTAGAATGGCATCAGTCCATGGCTGATCAGACAGCTGCTGGGCAGATGTCCTTACAAAAGGACATTTTGTATAAAGTTGTGGTGGTCTCTGCGTAAGCTTGTTCAGGCAGTCTTTTGTGATTGTTACTATCAGGCAGTCACATGTAAGAACACTTCCATCACAACTTCCCAGCTTGATTTACTTTTTTGGGTTAAAGTTGACACAAGAGACTCCATTTGATTTTGATAGTGTTCACATTTCTTTCCCACACCACAGAGAAGCACTTGCCGCTGGCCATCAGGAGATGCACAACAGTGTCCATCAAAGTGGGACTTTTAACATACTCAACTGGAAACACACATGTCCACCGATAGGAGAATAAAGAGATAATTTATAAACTGTTCTTACAGCAGAATACTACAGAGTACTGAAAAATATACTACTGCTACACATAACAATGCAGATGAGACACCAAAATAGATTAAACAAAAGAAACAAGTCTTAGCAAAACCATTAGAAATGAGTGCACTGTACTTCTATAAAACTTTAAACATAGGTGACCCTAAACAGGTTATTGCTTTACTTACATGTACAGGTGGTTAAACTGTGCAGAGAAGCAAGGATTAATGATTAATCACAAAAGTTGAGGCAAGAAGTTATTCCTGTAGGGGAGAAGGAGGCACATGCCATGCTTGGAGTGCCAATGACATTTCTGCAGCTGGTGGTGGGTATGTGGACATCCACTTTGTTATGATTATTTAAATGTTATGATTATTTAAATGGATGAATTGTTTGTACTTTTTAATATTTATGTCTGTTTTGTAAGGAGAAATTATATAACCCTGCCAATCTGTGTCACATTGGCCTAGGTGTGGTTGGAAATGAGGTTTAGGGACATATCTATACATTGCCATAGAAAGAATGTTGATTTTATGTTGCTTTTCTAATCTGGAGTATTTTAGGATGTTACTGATAGGATATATAAAGTCTTGGGCATATAAATAAGAAGGTATAGACAACTGTGAGAAAAGGAATGTGCTAGATCCCCATTTCTTTGCCCTGGATTGTTTTCAGGGCCCTCCCAGCTTAAGAGACAGCTTGTGTGAGGAGCAGGTCTGGACTTGTCTGGGAGGACTGGAGGGAGTGTCACATGCTCATCTTGGGGACATTTTTCTTTTTTTTTTTTTTTTTGTTTTAAAGAGAAAAAAATAGAACAAAATTTCAAAACAACATAATAGGAGGGTAACAATGGTTAATACATTGCGTACTGTTATCCTTAAATTAGTTACTCAGGTTACAAGATATTGGCATTCAGTTGTCCAAACAATATTAGCACAAACCTTTCTTTTTAATGAACTAAGCGAAATTAGTAGTGTATCTATCTTAACTATCTTGTGTATATATATATATATTTTTTTTTTCCCCTTCTTTTCTCCATTCCCCCATCCCAGTTTCACTTTCTTTTTGAATAGTTTCTTCCTATTTTACAATATCTATTGTGCATTTTGGATCTTATTTACTCTTTCAGCTTCTCACACTAGAGAGACAATACAACGTTTACACATGTGCATCCGGTTTATTTCACTTATGAGTATGGTCTCGAGTTGCATCCATTTACCTATAAAAGTCTCCAGTTTATCTTTCTTTATGGCTGAGTAGTACTCCATTGTATAAAAATATTACATCTTTTTTATCCATTCCTCAGTTGATGGGCATTTGGGTTGTTTCCAAGATCTGGCTATTACAAATTGTGCTGCTATAAACATGGGTGCACATATATCGCTGTGGTCCGATGTTTTTAATTCTTCTGGGAAGATACCCAGAAGGAGAATAGCTGGGTCAAATGGGATCTCCAATCCTAGTTTTTTTTTTTTTTTTTTTTTTTTTTTATTTTAAAGAGAAGAAAAAACAAAACAAATCAAAAGAAGAACAAATTTTCAAAACAACATAATAGGAGGGTAACAATGGTTAATACATTACGTATTACTATCTTTAAGTTAGTTATTCAGGACACCAGACATTAGCATTCAATTGTCCAAACATTATTGGCACAAACCTTACTCTTCAATGAACTAAGTAAAAATGGTAGTGTATCTATTTTAACCATCTTATATATATATATACAATTTTTTTTCCCTTTCCCTTCTTTCTTTTCCCTATTCCAGTCTCTCTTTCCTTTTTACCAGTTTCTTTTTGATTCACCATATCTATTGTACATTTTGGATCTTATTTACTCTTTCAGTTTCTCATACTAGAGAGATAATACGATGCTTACACATGTGCTTCTGGTTTATTTCACTTATGAGTATTTTCTCGAGTTGCATCCATTTACCTATAAAAGTCTCCAGTTTATCCTTCTTTATGGCTGAATAGTACTCCATTGTATAAAAATACCACATCTTTCTTATCATTCCTCAGTTGATGGGCATTTGGGTTGTTTCCAAGATCTGGCTATTACAAATTGTGCTGCTATAAACATGGGTGCACATATATCGCTGTGGTACGATGTTTTGAATTCTTCTGGGAAGATGCCCAGAAGGGGAATAGCTGGGTCAAATGGGACCTCCAACCCTAGCTTTTTGAGGAATCTCCACACTGACTTCCACAGTGGCTGTACCAGTCGACACTCCCACCAACAGTGAAGAAGGGTTCCTTTTTCCCCACAGCCCCTCCAGCATTTGTTATTAGTTGATTTCTTAATAGTAGCCATTCTTTCTGGGGTGAGATGGTATCTCAGTGTTGTTTTAATTTGCATCTCTCGAATGACTAGTGATGTTGCACATTTTTTGTATATTTGTTTGCCATTAGTATTTCTTCATCTGAGAAATGTGTATTCATCTCAGATGCCCATTTTTGGAGTGGGTCTTTAAATTTGGGAGGTCTGATTTTTTTGAGTTCTTTATATGTTCTCGATAGTAATCCTTTGTCTGAGGAACAGCTGGCAAACATTTTTTCCCACATTGTGGGTTGTCTCTTCACTCTGTTGGTGGTTTCTCTTGCTGTGCAAAAGCTTTTTAATAAGATGAGATCCCAGTTATTGATTCTTTGGGATAGTTCCCGTGCGGTTGAGTTTTTATTCATAAAGTCTTTGCCTACACCAATGTCTCCAAGGGTTTTACCTATCCTACCTTCCAGCAGATTTAATGTTTCTGTTTTAATATTAGGATCTCTGATCCATTTTGAATTTAGTTTAGTGCATGGTGAAAGATATGGGTCTAGTTTTAATCTTCGGCATGTGTAGAGCCAGTTTTTCCAGCACCATTTATTAAAGAGGCTATCTTTCTTCCAGCGAATGTGTTTGGCACCTTTGTCAAAGATAAGGTGGCTTAGTATGTCTGGGGTTGTTTCAGCATCTTCTAATCTGTTCCATTGATCTTCAGGTCTGTTTTTTTGCCAGTACCACACTGTTTTTATCACAGTAGCTTTATAGTATAATTTCAAGTCGGGGATAGTGATGCCCCCTGCCTTGCCTTTGTTGCCCAGAATTGCCTTTGCTATTCTAGGTCTCTTCTGATTCCAAATGAATTTTAGGATTGTTTTCTCTAATTCTGTGAGATATGCTGTTGGAATTTTGATTGGAATTGCATTAAATCTGTATAACAATTTTGGAAGTATGGCCATTTTCACTATATTGGTTCTTCCTATCCAGGAGCAAGGGATATCTTTCCATTTTCTGATATCCTCTTCAATCTCCTTTTTCAGAGTACTGTAGTTTTCAGTATAGAGGTCTTTTACATCCTTCGTGAGGTTGATTCCTAGGTATTTCATTTTTTTGGATGTTATTGTGAAAGGTATTGTTTCCCTAATTTCTCTTTCAGTAAGTTTGTTATTTGTGTACAGGAAGGCTATTGACTTTTGAGTATTGACTATGTATCCAGCTACACTACTGAATTTGCTTATTAAATCTAGCAGTTTTTTAGTGGAGTTTTTGGGGTCTTCTGTGTAGAGTATCATGTCATCTGCAAATAATGATAATTTAACTTCTTCCTTTCCAATCATTATTCCTTTTATTTCTTTCTCTTGTCTAATCGCTCTGGCTAAAGTTTCCAGAACTATGTTGAATAAGAGTGGGGACAGTGGACATCCTTGTCTTGTTCCTGATTTTAGAGGGAAGGCTTTCAGTTTTTGGCCATTTAGTATAATATTGGCTGTTGGTTTGTCATAGATAGCTTTTACCAGATTGAGATAAAGACCCTCTATTCCAATTTTCTGTAGGGTTTTTATCATGAAAAGGTGCTGGACTTTGTCAAAAGCTTTTTCTGCATCTATTGAGATGATCATGTGATTTTTGTCTTTGGTTCTGTTAATATGCTGTATTACATTTATTGATTTACGTATGTTGAACCATCCCTGCATCCCTGGGATGAATCCAACTTGGTCATGGTGTATAATCTTCTTGATGATTTGTTGGATTCTGTTTGCCAGTATCTTATTAAGGATTTTTGCATCTATGTTCATTAGGGAGATTGGCCTGTAGTTCTCTTTCTTAGTTGGGTCCTTCTCTGGTTTTGGTATCAGGGTAATGCTTGCTTCCAGGAATGAATTTGGGAGTATTGCTTCCCTTTCAATTTCATTGAAAAGTTTGAGAAGTAGGGGCGTTAGGTCTTCTCTAAATTTCTTGTAGAATTCGGCAGTGAATCCATCAGGGCCTGGGCTTTTCTTTGTTGGGAGGTTTTTAATTACATCTTCAATTTCATTGGCTGATATTGGTTTATTTAGGATTTTTAAATCTTCTTGATTCAGCTTTGGTAATTCATACGAATCTAGGAATCTGTCCATTTCTTCTGCATTTTCCATCTTAGTAGAATATAAATTTTCAAAATAGGTATAGATGATCTTCTGGATTTCTGCAGGGTCCGTCGTGATATCACCCTTTTCATTTTCAATTGCATGGATTTGAGTCTTTTCTTTTCTTTTTTTAATAAGGTTGGATAAGGGTTTGTCAATCTTATTTATTCTTTCAAAGAACCAACTTTTTGCTTCATTGATTCTTTGTATTGTTTTTTTATTCTCCAATACGTTAATTTCTGCTCTGATCTTTATAATTTCCTCCCTTGTACGGGCTTTTGGCTTAACCTGCTCTTCTTTTTCTAGAAGCTCGAGGTTCACCCTTAAGTTGTTTATTTGCGCTTGCTCTATTTTCCTGATATAAGTGTTTAATGCTATAAATTTCCCTCTTAGGACTGCTTTCATTGTATCCCATAAGTTCCGGTATGTTGTACTGTCATTATCATTCAGTTGTAGAAAGTGACTAATTTCTTCTTTAATTTCATCTGTGACCCATTGGTTGTTCAGGAGGATGCTGTTTAATTTCCATGTGTTTAGGGAGTTTTTGTAATTTCTTTTGCCATTGATTTCCAGTTTCATTGCACTATGGTCTGATAATATGCATGGGATAATTTCAATTCCTTTGCATTTACTTAAGCAGGTTTTATGAGCTAGTATGTGGTCTATTTTGGAGAACGTCCCATGTGCAGCTGAGAAAAATGTGTATTCTGATGTTGTGGGATGGAACACTCTGTAGACATCTACTAAGTCCATTTGTTCAAAAGTTTGGTTCAGTTCTACTATTTCATTATTGATTTTCTGTCCAGTTGATCTATCTTTTTGTGACAGTGGAGTATTGAGATCTCCCAATATAATTGTATTAGTGCTTATTTGATTTTTCATGTCCTTTAGTACTTGTTTTATATAGCTGGGTGCATTGGTATTTGACGCATATATATTTATGATCGTTATCTCTTCCTCTTGGATTGTTCCCTTTACAAGGATGTAATGACCGTCTTTATCTCTCTGAATCCTTCTTGGCTTGAAGTTCACTTTGTCTGCAAAAAGAATAGCTACCCCTGCTTTTTTCTGGGTTCCTGTGGCATGGAGTATTGTTTTCCATCCTTTGACTTTCAGTCTATGAATTTCTTTCTGAATTAAATGTGTTTCTTGTATACAGCATATTGTTGGATCTTGCTTCTTGATCCATTTCGCCAGTCTGTGCCTTTTGATTGGTGAATTGAGACCGTTAACATTGATGGTTAAAACTGATATGTATTGACTTGTCATGATATTTTCCTGTTGTTGGTTCCCACTCTTTGTTTTTCCGCTTTCCGGCTATTTAATTATTTGCCCTGCCTGGTGGATTCCTTCTGTTGGGGTTCCTATCTCTTTCTAGAATGTCCTTCAGAACGTTTTGGAGTGCTGGTTTGGTGGTCATAAATTTTCTCAGATGTTCTTTGTCATGAAAGTATTTTATTTCTCCATCAATTTTGAAAGATAGTTTTGCAGGGTACATCAATCTGGGCTGAAAATTATTTTCCTTTAGAGCTTGCAATACATCATTCCAAGCTCTTCTTGAATTGAGGGTTTGTGCTGAAAAGTCAGCTGTGATTCTGATGGGTTTTCCTTCATAGGTGATTTGTCTCTTCTCCCTAACAGCTTTTAAGATTCTGCCCTTCTGTTGAATTTCTGGGATCTTGACTATAATATGTCTGGCTGAAGTTTTTTTTTTGATCATGTCTAGTTGGTGTTCTAAAAGCTTCACTTATAGGGGTGTCAAATTCCTTTTCTCTTCCAGGAAAGTTCTCCCTGATTATGTCTTTGAACAAGGTTTTAATGTCGTTGATGCTATCTCCTGCTTTTTCATTTATTCCAATTATTCTTAAGTTGTTTATCTTTGAGTCATCTAGCAGCTGCTGAATTGATTTTTCATGGTCCCTTGCTATTTTTAAGAATTTTTCCATTTCATGATCACTAATTGCAAGCCTGTCTTCTATATCTGAGATCCTGTCCTCGCATTGGCTTATTCTGCTACAAATACTTTCAATGGAATTTTTTATCTCTTGGATATCTGCTTGAATCTGTCTTATGGATTCCATTTCTTTCCTATGCTGAGCATTCATGGTTTCTATAGTTTTCTTAAGTTCATCTATTTTTTTGTCTGTATCAGCTATAGTGTCCTTAAGCATGGTCTTCATTGTAGACATTATCTCTGCAGTTATCTGTGAGATTATTTCTGTTTTAATTTTTTCCAGAACCTCATTCAGTTGCTTTGTTGTTACCACTTCAGATAGGCCAGGTGGGTGGCTTTCGGATTGTCCCACCTCGTTGCTCCCTAGGTTTGCCTTTGGTGAATTGGATGTGTGTGGTTGCATCTTGTTTATGTGTCGTCTCATTTTCTTTCTTTAATTCCTGGGGTGATGTTTGCAAATTACCTATAGTAGGTTACTTTATTGCTAGTGTTTAAGATCTTTAGAAGATGACTACTTCTCTGCAGTATCTTCCAAGTGGAGCTTGCTTTTAGGTTTTGAGCTTTCTGCCAGATCCTACCTCTTCAATTCGTTGGGTATGTGAAGTTGCTACCTGTTTGGCCCAGTCCTTGATTCTTTGGTACTGTGCCACTGTATTTTCTGTGTCCCTTAGTCAATCTCAATCATGAAATATCAGGAAGGAAAGATGTTTAGAACAATTATTTCACATTTGGCTATAATGTTAACTAAAGCATCAAACACAGCCTAGAAAATGACAGACTGAGCTAACCAGTTATTTACCACTTTTAGCTGTATAGAGTTGCAGTTATATAACAAAATCTAAAACACACCAGAAAAATTATATGCAGTATACAAGTCCTATGTATGTCAATTTTTCCCTGAGGAGTTTAAATTTAAAATGAGTTAAGGAGGAAATAGAGTATTGGGAGAAGAGGAAGGAATTAGATGTAAGGTTAGAGGACCAAAAGGGATCCCACTAAAATTGGGATACTAGTGCAGAGGACAGGTGGTAAAAAGAGAAGGAAGGGATAAAAGGAAGAACAGATCACAACCACAATCACAAAGAAGTTAGAGGCGCTGTTTACACTCATATAAAAAACCAGAGAGAATAATGAAGGAAAGAGCAAATACACATACAGAAACAAAAACGAAGATAAAAACAATAAAACAGACAGATCAAAAATAAAGCCCCACCAAAAAACAAAACAAAACAAAACAAAAACAAAAAAACCTTTCGCCAGAACAAAAAACAAATCAGTGAGAAAAAAAAATAAAAATAAAAATAAAAATAAAATAAAATAAAATAAAATAAAAAGAATCAGTTCCAGGTGTTGACTCTGTTGTAGGCAGGTACCTTGTGGTGACAGAGTCCTGTTCTGTGCAGGTCCGTCCCAGTAAGCCAGGAGCGCCCTCTCAATCCTAGTTTTTTGAGGAATCTCCACACTGATTTCCACAGTGGTCGCACCAGTCTACATTCCCACCAACAGTGGAGAAGGGTTCCTTTTTCCCCACAGCCCCTCCAGCATTTGTTATTGGTTGATTTCTTGATAATAGTCATTCTTTCTGGGGTGAGATGGAATCTCGTGCTGTTTTAATTTGCATCACTTGAATGACCAGTGATGTTGAACATTTTTTTCATATATTTATTTGCTGTTTGTATTTGTTCATCTGAGAAGTGTTTATTCATCTCAGATACCCATTTTAGGATTGGGTCTTTAATTTTGGGAGGTCTGATTTTTTTGAGCTCTTCGTATGTTCTCGATAAAAGTCCTTTGTCTGAGGAACAGTTGGCAAACATTTTTTCCCACATTGTGGGTTGTCTCTTCTCTCTGTTGGTGGTTTCTCTTGCTGCGCAAAAGCTTTTTAATAAGATGAGATCCTAGTTGTTGATTCTTTGTGATAGTTCTTGTGCAATTGAGGTTTTATTCATAAAGACTTTGCCTACCCCAGTGTCTTCAAGAGTTTTACCTATTCTGTCTTCCAACAGATTTATTGTTTCTATTTTAATATTTAGATCTTTAATCCATTTTGAATTTAGTTTAGTGCACTGCAAAAGATATGGGCCTAGTTTTAATCTTTGGCATGTGCTGAGCCAGTTTTTCCAGCACCATTTATTAAAGAGGCTGTCTTTCTTACAGTGAATGTGTTTGGCACCTTTGTCAAAGATAAGGTGGCTTAGTATGTCTGGAGTTGTTTCTGCATCTTCTAATCTGTTTCATTGATCTTTGGGTGTGTTTTTTAGCCAGTACCATGCTGTTTTTATCACAGTAGCTTTATAGTATAATTTTAAGTCAAGGACTGTGATGCCCCCAACTTGCCTTTGTTGCCCAGAATTGCCTTTGCTATTCTAGGTCTCTTCTGGTTCCAAATGAATTTTAATTCTGTGAGATATGTTGATGGAATTTTGATCAGAATTGCATTACATCTGTATAACAATTTTGGAAGTATGGCCATTTTCACTATACTGGTTCTTCCTACCCAAGAGCAAGGGATATCTTTCCATTTTCTGATATCCTCTTCAATCTCCTTTTTCAGAGTACTGTAGTTTTCAGTGTAGAGGTCTTTTACCTCCTTTGTTAGATTGATTCCTAGGTATTTCATTTTTTTGGATGCTATTGTGAAAGGTATTGTTTCCCTAATTTCTCTTTCAGTGAGTATGTTATTCTTTTACAGGAAGGCTATTGATTTTTGAGTGTTGACTTTGTATCCAGCTATGATACTGAATTTGCTTATTAAATCTTGCAGTTTCTTAGTGGAGTTTTTGGGGTTTTCTATGTAGAGTATCATGTCATCTGCAAATAATGATAATTTAACTTCTTCCTTTCTTATCATTATTCCTTTTATTTCTTGCTCTTGTCTAATTGCTCTGGCTAAAGTTTCCAGAACTATGTTGAATAAGAGTGGAGACAGTGGACATCCTTCTCTCTCTCTCTTTTTTTTTTTTTATGTGGATACTGGGAGTTGACCTCAGGACCTCACGCTTGCCAGCAAGCGCTTGTGCCGCTGAGTGATATCACCGGCCCTTTTTTTCCTTTACGTGGGTTCCAGGAGTCGAACTCAGGACCTCACGCTTGCCAGGCAGGCACTTATGCTGCTGAGCTGTCACCGGCCTGACATCCTTGTCTTGTTCCTGATTTTAGAGAGAAAGCTTTCAGTTTTTGTCCATTTAGTATGGTACTGGCTGTTGGTTTGTCATAGATGGCTTTTATCAGATTGAGATATAGACCATGTATTCCTATTTTCTGTAGGATTTTTTTTTTTTTTTTTTTTGGGTACCGGGGGGTCGACCTCAGGACCTCGCGCGCCAGCAGGTGCCCGTGCCGCTGAGCGATATCACCGGCCCCTTTTTCGTATGTGGGATCCGGGAGTCAAACTCGGGCCGTCGCACTTGCAAGGCAGGCACTTACGCCGCTGAGCCATCTCACCAGCCCTTTCTGTAGGATTTTTATCATGAATGGGTGCCAGACTTTGTGAAAAGCTTTTTCTGCATCTATTGAGATGATCATATGATTTTTGTCCTTGGCTCTGTTAATATGGTGTATTACATTTATTGATTTTTGTATCTTGAACCATCCTTGCATCCCTGGGATGAATCTGACTTGGTCATGGTGTATAATCTTCTTGATTATTTGCTGCATTCTGTTTGCCAGTATCTTACTGAGGATTTTTGCATCTATGTTCATTAGGAAGATTGGCCTATAGTTGTTTTGGTATCAGGGTAATGCTTGCTTCCAGGAATGAATTTGGGAGTGTTGCTTCCCTTTCAGTTTCATTAAAGAGTTTGAGAAGTAGTGGTGTTAGATCTTCTCTAAATTTCTTGTAGAATTCAGCGGTGAATCCGTCAGGGCCTGGGCTTTTCTTTGTTGGGAAATTTTTAATTATATCTTCAATTTCATTGATTGATATTGGTTTATTTAGGATTTTTATATCTTCTTGATTGAACTTTGGTAATTCATACGTATCTAGGAATCTGTCCATTTCTTCTGCATTTTCCATCTTATTAGGATACAAGTTTTCAAAGTAGGTATAGATGATCTTCTGGATTTCTGCAGGGACCGTTGTGCTATCACCCTTTTCATTCTTAATTGTGTGGATTTGAGTCTTTTCTTTCCTTCTTTTAATAAGGTTGGATAAGGGTTTGTTGATTTTATTTATCTTTCAAAGAACCAACTCTTTGATTCGTTGATTCTTTGTGTTTTTTTTTTTAGTCTCCAATACGTTAATTTCTGTTCTGATCTTTATAATTTCCTCCCTTGTATGCACTTTTGGCTTAGCCTGCTCTTTCTTTTCTAGAAGTTTGAGGTTTACCATTAAGTTGTTTATTTGTGCTTGCTCTGTTTTCCTGATATATTGCTTATATATTCCTGATATATTGCTTATATATTCCTGATATATTGCTTTCCTTATATATTGCTATAAATTTTCCTCTTAGGATTGCTTTCATTGTATCCCATAAGTTCTGGTATGTTGTACTGTCATTATCATTCAGTTGTAGAAACTGTCTAATTCCTTCTTTAATTTCATCTGTGACCCATTGGTTGTTCAGGAGCATGCTATTTAATTTCCATATGTTTGGGAAGTTCTTGTGGTTTCCTTTGCTAATGACTTCCAATTTCATTGCACTATGGTCTGATAATATGCATGGGATAATTTCAATTCCTTTGAGTTTACTTAAGCGGGTTCTATGAGCTAGTATGTGGTCTATTTTGGAGAACGTTCCGTGTGCAGCTGAGAAGAATGTGTATTCTGAAGTTGTGGGGTGGAACACTCTGTAGACATCTACTAAGTCCATTTGTTCCAAAGTTTGGTTCAGTTCTGATATTTCATTGTTAATTTTTTGTCTAGTTGATCTGTCTTCTTGTGACAGTGGGGTATTGAGATCCCCCAATACAATTGTATTTGTGCTTATTTGATTTTTCATGCCTGTTAATTTTTTTTATATAGTTGAGTGCACTGGTATTTGTTGCATACATATTTATGATCATTATTTCTTCTTGGATTGTTCATTTCACAAGGATGTAGTGACCTTCTTTATCTCTCTTAATCAGTCTTGGCTTGAAATTCACTTTGTCTGAAAAAAAGGATAGCTACCACAGCTTTTTTCTGGGTTCCTGTTGCATGGAATATTGTTTTCCATCCATTGACTTTCAGTCTATGAATTTCTTTTTGAATTAAATGTGTTTCTTGTATGCAGCATATTGTTGGATCTTGCTTCTTGATCCATTCTGCCAGACTGTGCCTTTTGATTGGCGAATTGAGACCATTAACATTGATGGTTAAAACTGATATGTGTTGACCTTATCCTTATCATGTTATTTTCCTGTTATTGGCTCCTCCCCCTTTTTTCCCTCCCTCTGTTTAATTGTTTGCCTTGCCCGGTGGATTCCTTCTTTGGGGTTCCTGGAGTTGTAGTCCTTGTTATCTCTTTCTAGAGTGTCCTTCAAAACATTTTGGAGTGCTGGTTTGGTGGTCATAAATTTTCTCAGATGTTCTTTGTCATGGAAGTATTTTATTTCTCCATCAGTTTTGAAAGATAGTTTTGCGGGGTTCATCAATCTGGGTTGAAGGTTATTTTCCTTTAAAACTTGAAATACTTCACTCCAAGCTCTTCTTGACTTGAGGGTTTGTGCTGAAAAGTCAGCTGTGATTCTGATGGGCTTTCCTTTATAGGTGATTTGTTTCTTTTCTCTAACAGCTTTTAAGATTCTACTCTTTTGTTGAATTTCTGGAATCTTGACTATGATATACCTGGCTGAAGATTTTTTTTTTTTTTGATCATGGCTAATTGGAGTTCTATAAGCCTCACTTATCTGCACATCAAATTCTTTTTCTCTACCAGGAAAATTTTCTGCTATGATGTCTGTAAACAGTTGTTATATCATTTATGCTATCTCCTGCTTTTTCATTGACTCTACTCAATCTTAAGTTATTCTTCTTTGCCTCATCTAGCATCTGCTGGATTGATTTTTCATTGTCCCTTGCTATTTTTAAGAATTCTTTCTTTTCATGATCTCTAATTGCAAGCCTGTCTTCTATATCTGAGATCCTGTCCTCACATTGGCTTAATCTGCTACAAATACTTTCAGTGGAATTTTTGTTCTCCTGGATATCTGCTTGAATCTGCCTTATGGATTCCATTTCTTTCCTATGCTGAGCATTCATGGCTTCCATAATTTTCTTGAGCTCATCTATTTTTTTGTCTGTGTCTGCTCTAAAGTCCCTAAGCATGGTCCTTATTATGGACATCATCTCTGCAGTTATCTGAGAAATTATTTCTGATTTAATTTTTTCAGAGCCTCATTCAATTGCTTTGTTGTTACCACTTCAGAGATGCTGGGTGGTTGGCTTTCAGATTGTCTCACCTCATTGCCCCCTGGGTTTGCCTTTGGTGAACTGGATGTGTGGGGTTGCATCTTGTTTAAGTATCTTCTCATTTTCCTTTCTTTGCTTAGTTTAATTCCTGGGGCAATATTTGTAAATTGCCTATGGTATGTTGCTTTATTGCTAGTATTTAAAACATTTAGTAGATGACTACTTCTCTAAGGTATTTTCCAGGTGTAGCTTATTTTTGAGTTTTGAGTGTGAGGTAAGATCCTACCTCTTCAATTTGTTGGACATGAGAAGTTGCTGCCTATTTGGCCCAGTCTGTGGTTTTTGGCACTGTGCCACAGTGTTTTCTGTGACTCTTAATCCATCTCAGTCATGGAATACCAGGAAGAAGAGCTGTTTAGAACAATTATGTCACTTTTGGCTGTAGTGGTACCAAAAGCATCAAACACAGCCTAGAAAATGACAGACTGAGCTTACCAGTTATTTGCCACTTTTCACCATATAAACTAGATTTGTGGTTATATAATAAAGTCTAAAACAAACCAGAAAATTATGTACGGTATACAAGTCTTAATATGTCAATTTTGCCCTCAGGAGTTTAAATTTAAAATGAGTTAAGGATAAAATTGAGAATTGGAAGAAGAGGAAGGAATTAGAAGTAAGGCTGGAGGACAAAGAGGGATCCCACTAGCGTTGGGAAATTGTTGCAGAAGACTGGCGGGAAAAAGAGAAGGAAGGGATAAAAGGAAGAACAGAACACAACCACAACCACAAAGAAGTTAGGTACTCTGTTTATACTCATATAAAATCAAGGTCAAACAATGAAGGAAAAAGCAAACAAACAAAAAACAAAACAAAACAAACAAAACACCCTCACCAGAACAAAAAACAAATGAGAGAGGAAAAAAAAAGTTCACTTCCAGGTTTTGTCTCTGCTGTAGGCAGGCACCATGTGGAGACAGAGTCCTGTTCCATGCAGATCTGCCCCAGCAAGCCAGCAGCAGCCCTTTGGCGGGGCAGGGGGCAATGGCCTGCACTCTTTTGAGTCTAGTCTATAGACTAGACACATTTGCCTGCCGCCGTCAGTGCACTTTCCGCAGGCCTGAGCCCAGCTGGGATCCGTGGATGGAGCAGCGGCTGCCCTGAGTTCCAAGCTCAGCTGCTGCCCCCCAACATTGGCACCCAGCCAATTGCTCTGGCATGGGACCTCTGAGCCTCAGCACTCAACGCCAGCCAGTGCAGTCCTTCACGTCCACTGTTCCCGTGCACTGCCGCTGTCTCGCATACCTCCGCGGAGGCCCCTGGGGGCGCCGCAGTCACTGTGTGTCTGCAGATTTGAACCTCTCCTGCCACACCACAATTCCTGACACAGGAAGAAGGCGCTGGAGGCCACCTCCTTCTTCTTTGTTGAAGTTTCTCTCTTCGCTCTCTTCGTGTGTCCCGAACTGTGCTTCAGATCTTCACTGGGTCCAGGGGAGCCACTTCCCTCTTTCTTGTCCTCCCCCGCCACTATATTCCAGTGTCGGGATGGCGACTTTTAGAGAGGTTCGCTGCCTGCTTCTTACAACTCCGCCATCTTCCTGCAACTCCCTGGGGACATTTTTCTTTGCCTGCAAAAACTCAGGCTGGGGACTGAGGAGGATTCTTAGCCTGTCCCTACTGTGCCCAGGCCTTGTGGGGTGGAGGAGAGAGGGTAGCTGACAAGGGACAGGTTGGCAGACAGCCAAGAGTGAATGTCCTGGATGCGGAGTGGACAGTGGTTCTGGGGCATGTCCACTGCAGTGAGCAAGGGCAAGGCAGTGGGGATGGGGAGAAGAGGTTGACACTGTCACACATCCAACAGTGGCAGGTATATGCATGGCACAGCATACCTGTGCCACCTTGCCTGCGGCTGTGCAGAAGGGTCAAGGCTTCACCTTCCACCACCTCCTGGCTCCGAGGCAGCCATCGAAGCGCCCAAAGAGAGTTGTTAGCAGCATGGTCAATTAGGTGTTAAAATGCAGTGAGCTATCTGTCCCCCTCTGTTTGAGGCTGGTTGATCCTAGATTTGCTTTTGTACATTTATATGGAAATACATCTTTGCTGTGGCTTGTAATTTTCTAGTTGAATAACTTCATGGTAGGCCTACTTTGGAATTTAATTATCCTTATGCCAGGAGAGCTTCTCAGAGGTTCCGTGCTAAGAGGAGTGGACAGTTCCACTACTGTGTGATAATATCCTTATGTCCCGATGGCCCAGGAACCAAGAGGGACTGGTCCCAAGCTCAACTCTGCCCTGCTGCTAATCATGCGGCAGAGAGGTGGCTCATCTATTGGATGCCTAATGGGAGGTTTGGATGCCAGGCACTGATTTTGGCAGCTGTTACACATTTGCTCCACAGTGCTTTGAGTGAAGGTCCAAGCCAAATATAAAAGATTTGACTGTAGATTCACTGTGTGCTAGAAACTGGATGCTGTCATAGTGGTGACTTAGTCCCAGGGGAAAACTGTGATTTCAAGTATCTCATAACCAGTCTTTCTAAAGCCAAATTTCAGTCGAGGGATCAAATATGTGGCTGTTGAGAGTGTGGTGTAAAGAAAGGTTCTTGGGCTTCCTGCCTCGGCAGAAGAGGATGTTGTGATTGATTAGTGATGTCTGCTCTGCGCTCAGGAGGGGATGGTGGCTTAAGTGCCGCATGTCTGTAATCTCAGCATTTTCTAGATACCTCCCAGGGGCTGGACCTGTGCTGGGGGTTTCTCCAGTGTAGTCTCCATTTGCCCTCATGGCAATTCTGGAAGTAGTAATAGTGTTATTCCCAAGGGAGAATGTTCATGGAAAGATATTAAGTATTGAAAGCAAGATTCAAAATGAAACATACACCACATATTTACAATGGTAAATTGTAATCAAAATTTATAATTGAATTGTAAATAACTATAAACAAATTTTACTATCTATAAGAAGAAAGAAACTGGAAGGAAATACATCATAATGTTCCTAATGGGTATCAGTGGGTGGTAAGATTATGGGTTGATTTTCTTTTCTTTGTGTTTGTGTGTATTTTCTATTTTTCTACAATGACCTATATTCCTTTTTTAAGTATATATAAATTATGTGTATGTGAGTGGGTGTGTGCATTTTTAAAATATTACATATTTGGAAATTTGGTAGCATGCTTTTTTCACTTCATAAATTCACCAGAAACATTAATTATACTCCTTTTCCACATAATTTTTAATAGTTATTTAGGGTGTTTCTAAAGCTTTTGCTTCAACTGGGCTGAAGGATTTGGACAGGAGCCCTTACACTCACCTCCTCCAATTCTAACACTGGACAAACCTTAAGCTCCTTCTGAAAGGATGAGGTAAAGGTGAAAGATACCTAAAGTTTGGATAAATTTCTCTGTGTTAAGGGCTTAGTCCCAAGCCAGTGGTGCTATTAGGAGGTGGGGAAACCTCAAAACCTTTGAGGGCCCAGTTGGAGGAAGTGAGGACCCCACCCTGTCTTCTTTCTGTCTTCTTGACCATGAGGTAAGCAGTTTTGCTCCACTCCATGTTGCCACCATAATGTTTTGCCACAGGTCCACAGCAATGGGGCCAAGGAGTCGTGGGCTGGAAACTCCAAAACGGTGAGCCAAGAAACCAGCCAACCTTTTCTGTCTACAAGCTGTTATTTCCAGTATTTGTTATAGTAATGGAAAGCTGATAACAACTCCACAACCCCAAAGAAGGGCATCCTGCTCAAGAATCAGAGAACATGTTCTTAGGAGATGGTCTGACTTGAAGGCATTTGGAGATTTTCCATTAACTTCTGACAACTCAAGATGACTTGGCTTCAAGAGCAGAGCCAGGTGTGGTGGCACACAACTGTAGTCCCAGCACTCAGAAGGCTGAGGCAGGAGGATCATTGTGAGTTCAAGGCCAGCCTGGGCAACATAGCGAGTTCAAGGGTCAGCCTGAACTACATAGCAAAACACTGTTTCAAAAAAGAAAAAATAATAAATAAAGAAAAGAAAAGAAAATGTAAAAAAAGAGAAGATGAGAGCAGGCACTTGTGAAGAAAGAATGAGCTGACATCTGAAAGTCATCCATCACATCTTAGTCTCTTCAGTTGCTATAATAGAATACCCGAGACTGAGTAATTAGCAAGGGAAGGTTGGCTGTGGCTCACAGTTCTGGAGGTTCAGTGCCGTCACCTGCTTGGCCTCATGGTAAGAAGCAGAGGGGCAGGCGGCCATGTGCAGAAGAGAGGAGGGTCTCGGGGCTGGATGTTTTCTAATAACCCGAGCTTGAAAGGAAAAACCCACTCCTGCAGACCTAGTTTCACTATGTAGTAAAGGAACCTCATTACTCCATTCACAAGGGCTCCGCCTCCCAGCACGGTGGTGTTGAGGACTTGAGCCTCCCTGTCCACTTTGGCAGGGGACAGGCCACATTTGCAGTGTAGCTCATGCAGTCTAGGGCATTTGGCATGGTGGATGGGTTGTGCGTGTAGAGCCACCAGCTGGATGCCCATCAGCACTCAAAACATGTTATCATTGTAGCAGTAATCATATTTGTTATCACACACACATGCACACACACACACACACACAGAGACTCCTGCTTTCCTAGTGTTTCACTCATGTTGCTCTATAGGAGTGGTGCCAAGTGGGTGGCTCTTAACCTTGTGGTTTGTGCAGCTCTGCCCAGCCAGGTGCTCTCCTTACATGCATGCAGGCTGCAGCCCAAGATCTACCCGTGCAGGGTGGGTTGCAGAGTTGCTGAGCCTGCCAGGGTCCGGGCGGCTGACCCTCTGCTGTGTGCCTGGTCCCACTCTGATTGCTTTATCCCTCTGGGGGGAGTGCCGTCATTATCATGCTGGAGCTGGGAAGGATTCCATCTGGCCAACAGCTGAGGGGGAGGTGGGAAATCCCTTCAGGTTTAGGTAGACTGCTGCCACCATTGTATCCCAAGAACAAATACCTCAGGCTGGGCCTGTGAGGAAGACTGGGTGCAGTCAGTTTTTTGGCACAAGTATGCCTGACTTATGTGAGCCAGATGTATAAAAATCCGAATCCCCAGCCAGAAAACCAGGAGGCGGCCTGCCAGGTGATGAACAGGGCTGTCTGGCTTGGTCTTTCGAGGAGCAACCACCACTTTGCGTGTTCCCAGACATCTTGAGTTGTGCAACGCTGACGTGCACCTGAGGGGAGGGAGGCCTGGAGAAAGGAACACACACTGAGCAAACAGGACTGCTGTCGGCTCATCTGCAAATCATTGCAGGGCAGGGATTACTGGTCCTGTCTTCTAGGAAAGGTGCCCGAGGTTGAGTGACTCTCAGTACCAAAGCTTGGGCTCAGACCCAGACAGAGCTGAGTTTGGAAGCTTGTATTTTCCCATAACTCCCGCTTTTGTCTAATCCATTCCCATTAAGCGGTACAGACACAGGTTATAGACTGCAGCAGTGTTTATCCTGCTGTCTGGTCAGGGAGGTCGGGGAGAGAAAAGAACGTGAATGGGTTGATTTAACGAAGTACTTTTGTTTTGGTGCTGCAAGTGGAACCCAGGCCCTTGCATGTGCTAGGCAAGTGTTCTACCAGTGCGCTACATCTCCAGCCCAACATGCAGGAGCTGATCAAAATATACGTGAATTAAAAAAATTAAAAAAAAATTATTACAGTAAAAGACATATTGCCATGAACCCCCCTCAAAATATTCCCTCTTCACTTCAGACACATTAATCTTATCGTTCTCGCCACTTTCTGAAGCAGTTCTGGAAGTCCTCTTCCGTAAGTGTCTTTATGAGGTGGGATCAAAAATGTGGTAGCACATGTCTGTCATTCCAGCACATGGGAGGCTGAGGCAGGAGGATCACTGAGAGTTCAAGGCCAGCCTGGGCTACACAATGAGTTCAAGGCCAACCTGGACTACACACTGAGACCCTGTCTCAAAAAGACAAAAAAAAATGAATGCTGTTGTCGAGTGCCATCCAACAGAAAGACAGGCTTATAAAAACATGACAGAGTTTCCTTATCCACCATATTCACTGGATCTGGCACTGTGCGACTTCTAGCTCTTCCCCTAAGTCAGAATGACTATGAGAGGGAAACATCTTGAAATTTGAATTATTCAGGGCACTGAGGCAGTCATGACAGAAAAACTAAATACATGAAAGACAACTTCCAGAACTGCTTCAGAGGATGGCAAGAACAATGGGATAAGTGTGTTGGAAGAGAAGGGGAAGATTTTGAGGGTGATTGATGACAATGTATCTTACTGTAATAGGTTAAAAAAAAGTAAACATTTACCATATTTCTTGATCTTACCTTGTAAGTATCTTAAAACCAGAGTGATGGGGCCGGTGAGATGGCTCAGCGGCTTAAGCGCCTGCCCGGCAAGCGCAAGGGCCCGAGTTCGACTCCCGGATCCCACATACGAAAAAGGGGCCGGTGATATCGCTCAGCGGCACGGGCGCCTGCTGGCGCGCGAGGTCCTGAGGTCGTCCCCCCGGTACCCACAAAAAAAAAAAAAAAAAAAAACCAGAGTGATGGATTCAGATCTCTATAGAAAGAACTATAGATTGATAGAGTTGGATTTAGCAAGTGGCCTCCAAGGGCAGCAGGATGCAGGTGAAAGGAGAGGAATCCATACTGCCCCTCGCCACTGAGTCCAGGACAAAATGAAAGAGCCAGATGTGGCATGAAGAATTTCTGTAAAAGGTAAAGAACAGTGTCCTACTTCAAGAATTTCAGGTTGGCATAAACTGCCCGTGTTGATGCTGACAAGTCCTGCTTCCTCGTCCTGGGAGGAGGCTGCGGTGATACAATCAAGGGATTCATGCAACAGCAGGACATGTGTAAAGCACCTAGGTCAGTAAATAAGAATTTCTACCCCTTCTGCACGTGTGCTAGCTAAGAGATATACAGATGATTCTGATACGAACACAAAAACTGCAGCTGATTATGTGGAATAATCAGGAAGTGAATTTGGACCGGGCATTTGCCCTGGAGGTGGCAGCTTCTTAGACATTCTGAAGCAGCGTGGCTCCTGGACAAAGAGAGAGAGGAAGGATGAGGGACAGGGATGGAGGGTGGGAAGGAGGAGGCAGGCAGCTCTCTAGTGCCTGGGACTGGTCGTGCTCATAGAATGGACTTGCAGACCCTTCTGAGAGTTCCAAGTCTGAAGAACACTCATAATGAAAGATAAAGCTTGGGGTGGGAGTGTGGCTCAGTGGTGAGTGCTTGCCTAGCATGCACCAGGCCCTGGGTTCCATCCCCAGCACTGCAAAAGAAAAAAGGGCAGAAGGCAGGAACGTGGGAGGCAGGGTGGTGCTCCTTTTGGCATTTGTTCATTGTCTGTTTCTGGGGTAGAGGGAGGTGAAAGCACAGCAGGAGGAAGAGGAAGGGGACCCTGACAGATGTTGAGTCAGAAGTGGGCGCGGCCTGGACGGGAGGGAGTTCTGGAGGGGGAGGCCAGGCATTCATCCTGGGGGCTTCGAGGGCTGAGGGATGGATTAGCTATGCTAATGGTCAAGTATGAAGTCAGAGATGTTTCCAGTGTCACCTACCTGAACGCCATGGAACTGGGTCTCAGTCGTCTTGGGATCCTGAGATGAGTGGACACACTCAGTATACATTTAGTAGATCATTGATGGTTGAATGAGTGAATGAATTTTAAGATTGTAAAACAGAAGCAGGTCTTTAGTAGGTGATCTCCAGCCAATTTGGGACTCATATCCTCTCTGAAGACCCCTCCCCAATAGAAGCCATTCACAACCCATCTCCCCCCCCCCACTTTCCTCTGTTGCCCCCTCCTGGAAGCTCCTGGTGGGGCTGATTGTTCAGGAGGGGCCATCAGTGTCCTGGCTAAGAAAGAGGGAGCCTGGCACCTCTTCTTCCCTCCAAGCACGGTCGGATACTCACACCTTCCTAACTTACAGAATGGTGTGGACTGGTCAGTGCTGCTGACCTCGCACTGGGGGTGGAACGACAGTCAGTGTCCTTTCATTACTGATGTGCTCCTCTCTGGTACATCACAGGGCCTCAGGGATGCTGCTGTGATTAGGAGTCCCCATTTTACAGACAAGGAAACTGAGGCACAGGTGGTCATGTCACACGTCCAAGGCCTGCAGCCAGGGATGGGCAGTCCCAAGGTTCAGTCCAGAAATTTGACACTAGGGCTAGTGGGATTCTGCTCCTTAGTCAGCACTCTGATTATTAATCAGGGTGATTTTCAGCTTCTGCTCTCCCTCCCTTCCTCTTCCTTCTTTCCTTCCTTCAGTGCTGGGGGCACCAGGGCCTCATGCATGCTGGGCAAGTGCTATAGCTCTGAGTACAGCCCTTCAGATTACCAGCCTTCAAATTACCTACTTTAATAGCCATCATCTAGTGCCTTCTCTTTGCCTAACCAAGGACTTCTGTCTTACCGCATTGGCATGACAATTAAAATATGTGTAACTTGTGGGTAGAGAGCAGCATTTGGGGTAAAATAAACCAGAGGCCGGCTGCTCTCATTTTGAGTGCGCCTTGTTGAAAGGTGAGTTTCAGGATAGAATGCAGGAGGAAACTTTTGCTGTGGTTTTATTCTGATGGTAATTCTGTTGTCTTCTCCGGAAAATGCCTCTGTGGAAGCCCCGCTGTCTCAAAAGAAACCCAGGGCTGGGATGTGGCTTGGTGGTAGAGCGCTCACTCAGCAAGTGCAAGGCCCTGGGTTTGATCCCCTGTTCTGCAAACATTGTTAAAAATAAAAAGAAACTTAAAATTGGGCTGGGTTTCAATCAAAAATGAGTAGTCTCGTTCCCACTGTGTTCACAAAAACCTTGTTTCCCTGCTGACCATGGAGAGTGTCCTACCTTCCCACACCCTTACCCTAAGCCTGCAGTGCCTCAGAGCCCCAGAGGGGACAAGCCACGGCCCCTTCCTCGGTCCAGGGCCTCTGCAGGCGCTGCCCCTCATCATGCCGTCTCCCCGCTATCCACATCACTCAGGGCGAGCCCCATTATACCATCTATCCCCCAGCCTCACACAGTTGCTCCCTTCCCTTGAATACCCTTTGCACACACACATTCCCCAGCTAGAGTGTTTGGACTTGTGTCTTCGGGGACAGTGGGAGGCAACCTGGGGCTGCAGGAGTGCTCCCTTGAGTTCCAGCCCGTGGTTGTCGCCTGTCTCTGAGCCATTCCATCCATCCATCTATCCATCCATCCATCCATCCATCCGTCTGTCCGTCTAGCATTTACAGAACAGAGACATTGTTGGCTGCTGGGGACAGGACACCAAGATGAGTCCATAACTCACAGTCTTGTCCTCAAAGAGCACATGGTCTGCTTATACTAGATTATGCCACATCTGGGTGGGAGAGATGCAAACGCAGGTTTTGGGGCCCCATGAGAGAACAGTAATGCTATGGGAAAGCTGGGCGACTCTTGCCAGGTATGCTGGGGTACGCAGACAGAGGTGGGGTGTCAGGGAACCAACGTCCTTCTCTGTGGTGGGAGGACAGCGGCAGGAGGGGAGGGTTAGGACAGGGCAGAGGGATGAGCCAGTCAGCGCTGGGGCACTGACCCTATGCCAAGTCGTGACCCTTCATGATTCAGCTACACAACGGTCACTTGGGCAGACTTGCAGGCCCACCCCAAGGACTTGGGTCTTGCTAGATCCAAAATTGACCAGCTACGTGACCTCCTGCAAGCTGGCTGATCCCTCTGGACTTCATCTATGAAGTGGGGAAAATAACAGTACCCGCTTGGTGGGGTTGTTGTGAGGATTAAATGAGTTAACTCGGAATAACATTCTTGGACCCAGATCTGGCCAGTGCTGTCATCAGCTGTCAGCGCCGGCTATTATTTGATGCCTAGTTGTGTTCTAGCAGCATGCTGGGCTATTTTCCATAAACTCCCTCAATCAGAGCTCACAAAGATCCTGTGAGATGGGCATTATTGATCCACCTCATAAAGGAGAAGTCTATTTCTAGTTTCCTGCAAGAGAGTTTGGAGCCCCTGGCAAGTGCGGTTCTATTTTCGTCCCCTGGGCACTTTCTTGCTGGGGAGAGAGAGGAGCCCAAGTCCTCCCGGATCTCCTACCGAGGAGAGGACAGAAGTTAAATTTGGATTTCCACAGAGCCCACCAAGCTCCGCTTTAGTTATAGGAAAGGGATCCAACGCTCTCTCACAATCCCACACGCCGGCCCAAGGACAGACGTGCCTGGTGAATTTTTTAAAGTCATAAGATTTGGCAGGAAGGAGTTTGGGATAGATGTTGAAGAAGTGAGCGATTCCTTAGATTGAGTGGGATGCTTGGGAATAAGCAGGGACCAGGAACAGGCAAGTGCCCTCCCAGCCCTTCCTCCAAGGATGGCGTCAGGGTCATCAGGTCCAGTGTGCACCACAACCCCACTCAGAGCCACCTGCGATGCTGCCTGGGGTGGGAATAGATATCACATCCCTCAGACTGGACATTTCTTATCACACAATCTTACAGTTGTCCTGATCTCTCTCTCTCTCTCTTTTTTTTTTTTTTTTTTTTGGGAACTGGGAATCGAACTCTGGACCTCACACTTGCCAGGCAGGCACCGTGCCTCTGAGCTATATCCCCGGCCCCTGTCCCCGGCCCCTTAATGAGTTTAGCGGAACATTTCTTCAGAGACATTCATTTCTTCCTAAATGAAGCCTAGAGATGCTGAGAAACGGCAGGCCAGTGACAGCCTAAGGTCCTGCCTGCGGCAGAGGAGGTGCCAGGGAATACTGAGGTCCTCACTCTGCCCGTTGGCAGATGGGATGGGCAGAGTCCAGCCAAGTCCAGGTCCTGCAGTGGGGTGGCATGGAGGGAAGGTTGGTGGAAGTGGGGATCCTGGCATCGCAGCACAGGGCTCTGTCTGTCCAGGCAGTGGTGGCTGTTGGCATCCATCCCCCGTCTTCCCACCTCCTGCTCAGCCTCTCCTGGACCAGGCAGCTAGCAGCAGCCAATAAGAATGTGATTTGTCCACAGTCACCAACCCTCCTCCCCATCATTGTCCTGAGGCAATGGCTGAGGATGCAGAGGCCTCATTGTCAACTATAGGATCTCATTTCATCCCCAAGCCCCTGTGGTTAGCACAATGTCCTCATTTCATGAGTGGAGAAACCAGAGGCCCACGGAGATTGGGGCACTAGTTTGTGAGAGGTCCAGAGCTTAAACTTGGGCCTGCGTGCTGCAAATGGGCCACCCATGCCATCTGAGAAATGGCTTCACGGGGCTTTCTGCAGCCCAGGAAGCCTGGAGCATCCCATCCACTTTTCTCATTTACCTTGCAGCACCAGCTGAGGTCAGTTCGGTGGAATCATCCCCACTTCCCAGGCAAGCAAACTGAGACCTGAGATATAGGTCACGCCAATAATTAGAAAAGCTCTGTCCTCAAACCAGAACATGGATACAGCGGCCCAGGTTTGTGCATTCTGTGAGGGTCTGCAGTGGTGCGTTCATCTCAGGGCTCTAAGTGCTCCTCTGGGAGCGGCCCCACCTCCTGGGGCTGGGTGCCAGGCCGACCATCTGCTCTGGGGTGGGCTCCCCCTCCCTAGCCGCTGATTCTCACTGGCTCGGCTTCCTCTCACTGGGAGGAAGTTCCAGGAAAGAGGTCTCAGCCAGCCTCTCCTGCAGCCTTGTTTTCTGCCATGGGATATTGCTGTGTCACATAAGTGGCTCTGCGAATGTTGCTGGGCCCCTGTTCTCTGTTGAGGATGCAGAGGGAGGGAGGGTAGGAAAGAAGGACCATTTTCCCTGGCCCCACTTAGGGCCTGGCCACATCAGCTCCTGGCACAGAGCCATCAGGTGATGTGCCAGGCTCACCTGCAGCCACACTGACAATTACATCAGATGATTTGCTCTGGGGTCACAGGCTCCAGGTGACTATGCTCTGTGTTTACTGTCTACCCTGGCTTCTCAGTGCTCAGTCCTGGACATTTTCAGAGCAGAGAATTAATCCCAGTGTTTTGCAAAACCCCTAAGGAGATGTTTCTGGGGGGACCAGCATCCAGGGGTGAATGTAGACATTCCATTAGAAAACCTGGAGCTAGGAACCACCCCTTTACCCCAGGGGCAAACGCAAAAGGCGGGATGCTCAGGAGCTCGGAAGCTCAGGGACCAGATGGGGGACTGAGGGGAGGGATGGGAGGAGGGTGATGGTGGTGTGTGGCAGCAGGTGTGTGGGGGAGGGGAGGAAGGAGCAAAGCGTTGGAAGCCAGATGGCACCAACTCAGGAATGCAGTGCAAGCCCGATGGGTGGAAAGGTCCTCTGGTCACTGTCCCAGCTGCATTCAGCTCTCTGTGCACCAGCCTGTCTCTGAGTTGGACATACAGGAGTAACAGACCACCCCTCTGCCCTCACAGAGCTTGTGCTGGCTGGAGGAGGCAAAAGAAAATATATCAATGGATCAAGAACTGTAGATGGAGACAGGTACTGAAGAGACCACATCGATCAAAGAGGTCAGAAAAGGCCTCCCTGAGTCAGAAACCCACATGATAGATGAAGCTGGATGCAAAGATCAGGGAGGCCAAGTGGGATCCCCAGCAGAAGCCTCAGCAAGTGCAGAGGCCCTGAAGTGGGAATGTGCTCCCTAGCAATGTGCACAACCAACTTGAACTGGCTGGAACGGGCTCACACAAGTAGACCAGGGTCATGCCTTCCCAACAGGGCGTTCAGTGATATGACATGGATAGCTGGAGAGCTGCATGCGGAGAGGGTTCACACCATGGAGATGGGCAGACCCATACCTTGTCTGCAGATCTGGGTACCCATACAAGGCCCGGAGAACTGAACCGGGGAGGAGGGCAGTGGCGGAGCTGCGGAGGGAGCCAGCCTTGCTCCGTTGCCTGGC
Source organism: Erethizon dorsatum (assembly GCA_028451465.1). NCBI lineage: Eukaryota > Metazoa > Chordata > Mammalia > Rodentia > Erethizontidae > Erethizon > Erethizon dorsatum. The sequence goes on from CM051831.1 coordinate 34,618,549, forward strand.
CAGTCCCTGGAGGGCCTCAGGCAGAAGGGCAGTGTGATTTGATTTCACTGTGCCAGACCAAGGCTACAGAACAGACTCAGGTCCAGGAATGAGTAAATGTGGGAGTCAGCGGCAGTGGGGATGTGGGGTGTTAATGGATCAGAATTGGAGTCCAGGCAAGATGTGAGCCAGGAACCAAGACAGAACCCACGACCTGCAGCAGCAGCTTCAGACTGGAGTGGGGCCAGGGTGGGGTGTGGGGCTGAGCTTGCGACTGGCGGTGGGGGTGGGGGTGCGGGTGGAGGAGGCTGAGCCTGCAGGTGCAGCGAGAAGGGAGGCAGTGACCTCTTTCACCTGCAGTGGGACAGCCATGTCACTCAGATGAGGGATGACAGCGGTGAGCTCCAAAGGCTCCATGCCGATGCAGACAGAACCCATGAAACCCCCTCAGAACACTCTCCCTACCTTCAAGCACACTTATCCCACCATCTGTCCACCATATCCCTGGGGTGCGGTGGCTCCACAACGGCTGCCTTCTCACCACTGTTGAGGCCTGGGGACCACTGTGGTCTGCACCCCGCAGTCATTAGACAGGGGGCTCTCAACCCTGGCTGAACACAGAGCCATGGAGGGGCTCCTCCTGCCCCAGACTCATTAAGCCTAGAGGTCTGGAGGGTGGGGGTGCCTCAGGACTTCTGGAAGGTCTCTAGGTGACTCTACAGTGGCCACAGTTGAGACCTATTGGGTTAGAAGGACTCACAGCAGAGAAAGAGACCAGGTATTTTCCACACATTGCCTGGGTCGTGCATTCTATCACAGGCATGATGGCAAGGCCTTGGGCCATTCCTAAATGAAACCCAAAGTCCTCTGCCCTATGGCCCCTGAAGAATTGCAACACCCAGTTGATGACTGTTCCTTGCTTTCCGTTCACATTAACTGTCGCTGGATTGCTCCAGCAGCTGCTGCAGTCCCCAAGGATGTGAGAGCTGAGCGGTGAGCTCTGTGGGGCACTGCCCCTTCTGGATGGGGAGATGATGGCTGGTTGGAGGTTCCAGCTATGCTGCTCAGCACCAAGGAAAACAAGGAAAGGAGCCAGGGCTGGGCCATGGGCTTCCATGGATGTCTGGGCAAATGGAGGCAGCTCAGCAGCCATGGAGCCACCCAGAAGGCATGTAGAATTCTCTTGTGTTTTAGGAAAGGGCAGGGAGAACAGAGGCCAGAAGTGTTTTGGAAAAATGAAGCTGCTCCAAGAATAAAATACAGTGCCACAAAGACAGAGCAGTGCCATCCCCCAGGTTACACAGCATGGCTGAAAGCTGGTGTGGGAATGGCGCAGGCCTTGGAGTGTATGCAGGGTGATAAAAATATATGGTGCATGTCATATTTTTAAAAAACTATTATAGTAAAAGACACACGGCCATGAATCCCCCTCACTTCCAGCACACTTATCCCATCATTTTTGCCACTTTCTGAAGCAGTTCCGGAAGTCCTTTTTCATGAGTGTCTGTATGAGATCTGATAAAAAATACAGTAAGTGCTACTGCCGAGTGCTATCCAATGGAAAGGCAGGCTCATAGAAGCATGGCGCTGTGTCCTCATTCACCTACTCACTGGATCTAGCACTGTGCAACTTCTGGCTCTTCCCTAAAGTCAAAATGACCATGAAAGGAAACATTTTGAGTTGATTCAGGATATCGAGGCAGCCAGGACAGTGTGGCTAACACCACTCACGAAAGAGGACTCCAGAACCTGGTGTGCACTGAGCCCCTGCTTGGTGCTGCTGGGCTGGGATGTGTCAGGCTCCTGCCCTCGGAGAGATGACCTCAGGTGGATGGGAAGCTGGGGAGCCAGGCAGCAAGCGAGTGTCCAGAGCCATGGCACAGTGGGATATGTGCCAAGGGCCCCACCCTCTCTGAGGTGACCTCTGTGCCCTGAGCCCTGTGGCAGCCCATTGGAGCCCTGACAGCCAGGTGGTAACATACTCTGATTGATGTATTTTGCCAGCTTGCGGTGTGGCTTGGGCAGTTCACACCACTTATGTGAATCTCATTCTCATCTGTAAAGAAATAAAGCACACGGTCAGCTCACAGGGAGGCCAGGGTTGGCCTGGTCCTCCTGGCCACAGCGGCCAGCACGAGAATGACCCCCCTTCTCACAGTTAGCCCACTAACTGGTCCCTTTCTTGCCTCTTCAGGGCCCTGGTCTTTGTGTCCCATGGCGCCGGGGAGCACTGTGGCCGCTATGATGACCTGGCTCAAATGCTGGTGGGGCTGGACCTGTTGGCGTTTGCCCATGACCACGGTGAGTAGCTGGTGCGCTGTTGGCGCCGGCCGGAGAGCTTTGTCCTCTTCGGCACCATCTCTGTCCATCTTCTCCGTGGCTCTCTGCTCTGTACATTGTTCTTGGGAAAAAAAAACATAGCTATGTAAACAGGAAAATATGCCCGGCCAGCAGTTTCTGTGGCATCTGAGGCTGAATGTAGGCTGATTGGAAACCTCTTGAAACGCAGAGTTAGATAAATTTCCATAAGAACCCGCCCTGGGCCACAAACCCATTCTTGGATTTATAGAGGGCTGCTTCTCCAAACAGGGCCTGATCTTCTCCCAGGGGACTTCAGATGGATGCGGCGAGGCAGGGAAAGTTCAATTTAAACCTCTCCCAACCACAAGAGTTTACAAAGCATTCCAAGGCAGGAGAATGTGAAAGACTCACAAGACCATCCTGGCCTCAAGAAAACACCAAACACACACATGCACGTGCACACAGACATACAATACACAGACATACACTCACATGTGCAGTGTGTGTGCACACATATACACACACAAGCTAACAGACATGCATGTATGCGCACATGCACACAATGTGTGCACATACACATCTGCATTGGTACACACGTGTGTGTCCACATGCATGCACGTGTGAGCATACATGTACACGTGCACCTGTACATAATGCACCCGTATAGATGTGAATTATATGCACACATCCAGACATATGCGAGCTTGCATGCACACGTACACGTACACACATGTGCACACACACCTCAGGCCAGCTGATTCTTTGTCATGTAGCAAAGCCCATAACAACCATCACAACACAATGTTCATTGCCTAAGTTGGTCTGTGGCCTCTCCATTTTTTTTGTGACAGTCCTCACAGCCACAGAGTCCCTATCAGAGTTCCCTGAGGCTGAGCATGGCGTAACCTCATTGTAAAAGTCTACCATTCTGGCCCAGATCCTGAAGTGCAGCTTCTGTCATGTCTAATTTGAAAATGGATAATTAAAGATGTCTCCAGAAAGAGGAGCAAGGGAGCTGTGGCAGGGGCCTGGGAGTCCTGTAAAAGGAGAAAAAGCTGCATGCGAGTTGGCAGAAGCTAACATGCAAGGCAAAGCCGACTGAGACATTTTGTGCAAGATCTGGAATCTGATTTGCCAAGAGCCCTTTTAAAGCAGATATATGCAAGTGTACTTGTGATTGAGAATATTGACCAGATTCTTCCCTATTTCAGTTGCGATGATCTTCAGAGCTTTGTGGGCTGTCCCAGGGATATTTGAGAGACTGAGAAATAATGTGCTAGGATTATCCCCGAGGCTTTTGCTGTGGGACTGCATCATTATTCACTCGGGTATTCTTCACACTGTCTAAGAGCCTGAGACATGAACGAGTTCGTTCGGATTGCATTTGTCTCCATTAAGGTTAGAAAAGCGCAGCTATACTGTGTGCCTCGGATTGCAAGTGTCTGTCTTGTATCTCGGTGTCAGCCATCTTCTTATCAGATACACTTGGCCAAATCTGGAGGATTAAGTAAATGTTGTGCTTTATGCTGTCTGACGGCGGCACTTGGAAAAACAATTTCAAAAGGCTTCCTTTTTTAGAATAAAGGGAGAAAAGAAGCATGCCCCTCCCCCCTTTAATGGTCCCAGAGTAACAGCTAACTTGGGGCCAAGGCTGTCCTCAACCTCCTAAATACGGGGTGAAAGTGGCTGTTTTTGTTCACCTAACTCAGGTTCCTAGAGTGACTCTTTGGAAACCTCTGGCTTGTGCTAAGGAGGCACCTGATTCAGGAAATGGAAATGAGCCCAGGGGGCTGTGTAGGGGAGACTTCCGTGGTCTGCAGATGGGGATGACTTGCGTGTGAGCAGGAGAAAGCAGGTGGGTGGGCAGTCGGGCACGGTCTCAGGCTGGCCGGAGAGCAGGGGCTGGCCTTGGTGATGCTTGCTTTATTCCCATCTGGCTGGGGAATGTGACAGGCAGAAGGAAGGATTGGAACCCCAAGCTGCTGCTTCTAAGGCCAGCTCTTTCTGTGATGTCCTGCTGAGGTATCCAGGCATGGACCCCCACTGGGACATGTGCAGCCTTCATGCATTCCAAATGGCTTTTGGATGTAAATGTCACCTGCCCGGGGAAGGTGGGATGTTCACTGTGCCACTTGGAGGTATGCTAATGTCTAGACACACATAGCCGAAAGCACCACCAAAAGCCTGTGGCCGCCCCAGTGCCAGGTCAGCCCAGACCTGCCGTAGTGAGCCATTGTTACCCCCCTGCTGTAGTTTGTCACAATGCCACTGTAACTATCTCCCAGACGCCAGCAGGGTTCAGCCTCTGACACACCTGGGCCCAAGTCCCCACTCAATGGGGAGTCCCAGCTATCTGACCTAAGCCTTGTTCATCCATCCCAAGCCTTAATTTTCTCATCTGGCAACTGGACGGTGCCCCTTCTTGCCTCAGTGTGGCCCAGCTGGTATGCTATGTCCCTGAATGGTTGTCACTCCCAGGCTCTGCCTAGGGCCAGCACAGCTGAAGCCTGGAGTTTGGGATCCAGGGTCCCTGTCCCAGCCCTGCTGCCTCCAGCCTGGTCCTCTCTCAGGCCCTCAAGGCTGCTAAGATGAAATGAAGTAATAGAGGAAAATGTTTTACAGAGTGGATGGGGCTGCCTGTGATGGTGTCATCACAGGTTTCTGTAACCCAGTCTACAGACACACTGGTTTCCAATAAATCCTGCACTAACCGATTTGAATCTCATGGGTCTTGGTGCCTGACCACACCCCAGTGTATCATCATTGAGGCAGAAAGCTGAGCACTGTGTTGCGGCAGTGTGGCCATACTTCTGAGCTTGCTGGGTGGACTGGGGTGGCCAATTTAGCTTTGTGTTCCATTTTAACCTTTGAGTTTTTAAAGAATGATCTCAGGGTTTTGAACAGGGAAATTGTAATACTCTGGGCCTGTTGTCCTGGCTACTCAGGAGACAGAGGCAGGGAAAGCAAGAGTTCAAGGCCAGCCTGGGCCACTTAGCAAGACCTGTCTCAAAATAAGAATAAGAAAGGCTAGGCTGTAGCTGACAGGGAGAACACCCTGGGTTCCATCACAGTACTGAGAAAAAAAAAAAAACAAAAAACCATTAGCCCATGAGCTTCATACCCAAGGGCACCAGCTCCAGTCTCATGTTCCACTGTAAGGAACAGGAAGCAGGAAGTTCTGCCCTAAGAGACAAGAAGCAGGAAACAATGGAGAGGAAGGGACAGGACTCCCCCAGGTGAGGACAGCCATCTTTCCAAGAGGTACCAGCACTTTGTCCCCTGACTGCAGCTAGCTGCAAGGGAGGCAGGGAAGCATCATTTGCTGACTGCTGACCCGAATGACACATGACCCTCTGAGACAGAAGCTGAGGGTGGATGTTGGAGGTGGCTTACTAATTAAGAGTTTATTATTTTCTGTCCTTCCTACTCAACGCATTTTCCGGTTGTGTAGCTAAGTCACACTGTCTTTCATCTCATCCATCCCTGTGTTCTTTTGTAAGATTGGAGGAGATGGTTTTTATTAGCATCATTATAAGTGTTGGTGCAGGTCTCTAACTGTGCCTTTACTCTGGCCAGGGTGTTGTACTAGGAGGACCGCCAGGCACAGTACCTTCTGTCCTAAAGGTAGCAAGTTCTGTCTTCCCCACGGGTAATAAGCAGCTCCTCTCTAAATGCATGACTTTGTCACAGTCCTTACTGTGCCATGTAGTAACTATTCCCTTGTGGGTAAGGCCAACACAGACTGGATCTTAATATGTTGTGCATGCTCTTCTCTCTACCCCTAGAGCCTTCCCACCATCCACGCACAGCCCAGGACTAAGCAGAGATTGGAGACATCACCAATGTTTGGTGAATGACTGGAAGATCAGACTAGATATTACACCAGACCAGAATTAGAATTCTGATCAGAACGGAATTCACCAAGACCAAGTTAGATGAGACCAGAAATGTTTTAAATATAAGTATAAGACATCCGCATCCAAGTATCCACACAAGCAGGGCACGATCAGCACTGCTCCTTGTGGAGGGGATCTGGTACCCTGGTGGCCGGCAGTCTGGAGGTGCTGTCAAGGGAGCGCCTGGGTGATGTGGACGCCATGTGGGAATAGAGGAGCCACAGGCCTGTTGCTGAGGCAGTGGCATGGCATCTCAGAGTCACACTGGGTGTCCCCAGATCCTGGGGAGTGAGCAACTGGTCTTGTCAGGTGAGTAGGAGCTTGCCAGGAGAAGGAGGGGCATCGATCAGGGAGAGCCACACTCTTACCTTGGCTGCCCTGGGAATCCCTGGGGAGTGTCACCAAAAACCAATACCAGCTTTTTCTCCCTTGTCCCCGACTCTGGTGTCTTTGGGGTTTTTAAATAGCCCAGTGATTCCCCAGCGCAACCCATGTGGACAGCACCGTTCAAGGCAGAGAAGGCCATGCAGGCAGAAAGTCTGAGGACTCTGTTTCTCAGCATCACGTGCCTGTGTCCGTGCAGGGCAAAGGACCCTCCACAACCTTGTGGGGAAGCCCAGAAGGTCAGGGAGCGCAGAGTCTGGAAGGGGCATTGGAGCAGGCCAGACAGGGTGGCTGCTGGGAAGAGCACTGGGGCCAGGGAGCAGGGGCAGCCACCAGGGCTGTCTTGGGATGGGCAGGGCTGGAGAGGGAGAGGTGCAGCTGGCTGCAGCTGGAAACCCCAGAAGATGGTTTCCTGTGACATTCTAAATACAGCGCAGTGGAAACCGGGGCCGCCCCGCACGCAGTCCCTGGGTCCCCCAGCTGCTCCCGGTGACTCACTGGAAACCCTTCAGTCTTGCATGATGCCTGGCCACTCTGACTGCAGACAGCAGGCCAGGAGGGCTGGGGACTCTCCAGGGGCAGGTCCTCCGGGGAGAGGTGACAGGAAGCTACGGCCAGCACATCCTAGAAGAAGTCATCGAGAATCTGCTGCCCATGGTGCCAGCTCCCTGCAGGGTACGTTTAGGTAGAGCACCTGCTCAGCAACCAGAATCCCTGGGCCCATCCTCTGTAACACCACAGAAGACAAACCACCCGCAAAAATGCGCTTTTCAGGCCAGGACTTCTTTTTATTTACAGGGTATAAGAGAACCATCCTCAACTGATTAACAGTGAATTAATCATCTGCAAATATTTGAGGGAGAGTGCTAGGCAGTGGTGTGTGTGCGTGTGTGCATGTGTGTGTGTGTGTTTGTGTGTGATACCCAGGGGAAGAGAGAAGAGGAAGTTGGAGGCACTGGCCGTGGGTGGCCTTAGGTGTGATTCTCGTTGAGGGGACAGAAAAAGAATACTTAGAAAATCCAGGGGAAAAAAGAAAACGATGATGTATGTGTGTTTTCCACACAGAGAGACAGATTTTAGTCACTGTCCCTTGAGGGAAGTATTCTAAAATAGATTGTCATCCGTTACAAGTAATATATTTTTATTGGAAATATTTGGAAAGTGTGTTGACAATTTTTCTTGCCTTGGTAAACCTGAGGGTGGAAATAACAGAGTGGGTCGCCCTTTAATGGTTCTGAGTTCACAGGGGCCCAACTTGGGCCCGGGTGACCAGGAGCTGATGCACACTAGTGATCTATAGGGGAGGGGACATGCCACTCTCAGCACCCCCTGTAGGCTTTACTGTCCCCTTCCCTCTTCCTTCCTCCTCCTCCTCATTCTTCTTTATTCACAGATAATAATCACACCTTCAGGGTGTGTGTGTGTGTGTGCGTGTGTGTGTATGTGGTGCTAGAGATGGAACCCAGGGCCTTCACATGAGCTACATCCTCAGCTCTTGTTTAATATATTAGGATCTTTCCAAATTGCCCAGCCTGGGTTCCAATTTACAGTCCTCCTGCCTCAGCCTCCCAGAGTTCTGGGATTATAGGCACCACCATGCTCAGCCCAGAACCTTCATTTTAAAAATCCATGTGTTCACTCATTCAAGAAGCATTTATTGTCTCCTGTGTGTTTCCACGATGGAAGAGAAAGAGGAATAAGACAGGGCTCTGCCCTTTAGAACCCTGCAGTCTCATGTCCAGCCCTAAATGTGTTTCTCATTTTTTTGATCTTTGCCATCAGCCACACAAAAAAAAAAAAAACAGCATTTTATGGCTGCCCTGTGGGTAAGTGGGTTGGACATGGTCTTTGTAAGCCTGGCCTGTCTGTTATTGCGTATGTGCCCTGGGGAGAGTTCCTCAATCTCACAGACTTCTGTTGCCCCCCCCCTTCATAAGGTGGGTGCAGTGGTACAGGGACTATTAGATTAGGTAGCTGGGAGCCACAGCTGGTGGTGATGGTGGTAATGGGGGTGATGGGGAGCCCGCTGGGAGGGGTGTGGATAGTCTCAGGAACAGAGGCCTTACAGCTTAAACATTTCCCAGTGACGCTTCTTTAGGAACTAAATTGAGACTTCAGATCTGAAAGAAAACAGCTCATTATAAAGTCCTTTGTCACAAAGACTGATGCCACACGGTGCTGCATTATTCATGGCACTGCTGACTTCCAGGATCCTAGAAACCAACGAAGCCACTCTTTTCAAAGTTCTGCAAGGCTCTTTTTTGTTGTTTTGTTTTGTTTTGTTTTGTTTTGTTTTGTTTTGTTTTGAGACAGGATCTTGCTATGCAGTTCAGTCTGGCCTTGAACTCACTATGTAGCTGAGGCTGACCTCAAACTCAAGGGAATCCTGCCTCAGCCTCCCAAGTGCTGGGATTGCAGGGGTGTGCCACCATGCCTGGCTTCAAGCCTTTTTTTGAGGGCACTGGCTTGCAGCACTCTTTATAAAGCGTTTCCCTTCCTGGCAGATGAAGAGGCCTAAATGGATGGGGAAAGGACCCTCAGAAAGTGGACTGAGCTAGAGGAAGCAGAATTTGGCAAATTCCAAGTAGAAGGGGGCCAGCAGCACCCAGGTGGCTTTTGCATAGGCTTTGCCTTAAGTAGGATGCAGTGTATCTACAGTTAAATTGGAAAAACACACCCAGCATTGCAATAAGCAGACCAGACAGCTAGTGTGTGGGAATCAACCATGGGCTGAGGGTGAGGATCTGGAAATATGTAAACTGAGAGACCCAGCACAGCAAAGGAGACAGACCTGCTCTCAAAGGAAGATCAAGCCGGGGTTGGTGGTACATGCCTGTGATCCCAGCTATTAGATAGGCTGAGGCAGGAGGGTCACAAGTTCAAGTTTACCCTGGGTAACTTAGTAAGACCCTAACTCAAAATAAAAAATAAAATGTGCTGGATGTAGTTCAAATGGTAGAGCACTTGCCTAGCATGTGGGAGTCCCCGGGTTCAATCCTTACTGCCAGTGGAAGGAAGGAAGGAAGGAAGGAAGGAAGGAAGGAAGGAAGGAAGGAAGGAAGGAAGGAAAGAAGGAAGGAGGCAAGGAAGGAAGGAAGGAGGGAAGGAAGGAGGGAAGGTTGGCTGAGGACCAAGGCCAAGTCCACCTTGGAGAGGGATAATTGGGAAAATGTGACACTGGTGATGTTGGAGAGGTCACTAACCCTCTCTGAGCCTCACCCCCTCACCTGTCACCATGAGTCCTAGGGGTGAAGTACACATGATGGCTGCTGGCTGAAGGCCTGCTAGGCACATAGTAGGTGCTCAGTAAGTGCCCAGGCTTCCCTGTGCCCTGAGCACATAGATCTCTTGTCGCTTTGTGTGCATTTGACACCACCTGAAAGACATTTTTGCCCAGTTCCTTCAGATGAAGTTGGTAGTTTTCATCTTTACTAAATGGAAATCTTTTCTGTTCGTTTTCTAACATGAAGTGGGGAAGCTGCCTGTGCCTCCCACATGGGGACTGGCCTCACAGGCCTCACTGCTGCAGAGCTTTATCAGCACCCAGGGCTCCTCTGCGATGCCCCCTAGCAAAACCAAGTGATCTCTTGCCCACTGCTAATGTGGTCGTCACAAACGCTCACCCAGCAGCTGGCACAGAAAGTTAGTTTCGAGCCCTGGAATCCACTTGTGGCCCGCAGGCCTCTGAGGGGTGGCAGGCGGGGTGCAGTCAGGTTCTGAGTCACCGGGGCACGTGCAGGGCTTTGAAAGCTACACGGGTGCTCATGGGAACCCCATGCTGCCCAGCCCTCTGCCACCTGGTTCTCCCCCCAGAGGGATCTGCCCCAGGCACAACCAGCCTGTGATGCAAATATTGAAGGTTTTCTGGTGAAAAGAAAACAGACATCACTCTGGGTCTCTGGAAGAAGCAGCTTCTGAAGTGTTTAAATGACTCACTTGTTGAAGGAGGAAGAAAATAAGACATGGGATCCTGAGTTAGAAAGATGGGATGATTCTGGTGAAGGAGATTCTCTGCCCAAGGATGCTGCTTTCTGTGGTTCGGAATCTGAGAAAAGATGGACCTGACTGTGAGGTGTGTGTGTACAGGTTAACTTGGGTACAGAGGAAACACATAGAAAGACCCAGATTGGAGTCAGCTCAGCCACTTACTTGCTGTGTGACCCTAGGCCAGTTACCCAACTTCTCTGAACCTCAGTTTTCTCATCTGTAGTGAGAGAAGACTCAAAGTCTCTCCCTAACCCACAAGGTCAGTAGGGGGTTAAAAAGGTGTTCGATGAGCTAACCCAGGTAGAACAGCTCACAGTAAGCACCCTGCAAATACTGTCTGCGACAGGGTGACTGCTTACTGCTCTTAGAAAAACCTGAGTCTACGTCCACACACCCCGTCTCTGAAAACTACAGGGTGCCTAGTATGATTTCTAGGTGATGAGTGGATATAATGCAGCTAGCTTCATGGGTATTTAGATGTCTCAGCCTGGTATGGTATGTGCCTGTAGTCTCAGCTACTGGGGAGGCCAAGGCAGGAGGATTGCTTGAGCCAGGAGTTTGAGACCTGCCAGGACAACAACTAAACTTTGACTTTTAAATAAATAAGAATTCTCACGGGACAAGATGATGTGTGTATTGAACTAAGGTTCATTAATATCAGGCCTTGGTCATCCAAGCAAAGCGTTTGTGAACCTCACCAGGTTTGATTGTCAGGACAGCTTTGAAGTAGGCAGTTACCATGACAGAGGAGGGGAGCTGTTCACGCCCCAAATTCCCTGCTGTTCTCGTAGCAGAGCACCTAGTGCTGGGCATTTCCCACCCTTCTGCATGCCAAATCTGTGGCCTGGCTACCTGTGCCCACTCCACAGTTGGGCAGAGTAAAGTCCCTGGGTCACAAGGGGCAGTGGGGACCCCTGCCCCCAGGTCTGCAGCCTTCCCCTCCTTTCTCCCCAAGGCTGTTAAGAGTCTGGGGTGCACAGGACCAGGGGGAAGCACGTTCCCTTTCCAGGGCCGGTGGCTGGTGTCCCTGTGGTGAGAGGTCAGGAGGTGGCCGAGGTCATCTGCTGAACCTGTCCTTCAGACCTGGGGCCTCACAGCAGTTTCCTCCACCCCACAGGATAGTGTGCTGAGGGTAGCAGCCAAACCTTGCTGACCCCTGCATCATCCCGACCACCAAGCACATAATAGGTGCTCAGAGAATGCTACCAGCCATGCGGCATTGGCTCGAGCTGAGGGTTCTCTGACTGTGTCCAAGTTCAAAGTCATGGATTGTGCTTGTGTGGGTATGAACTTGGACCAGAGGGTGGGCCCTGGTTAAAGAAAAAGAAACCACTCTCTCCCCCAGGGGAAAGTTCATCCTGTCTGTGCCAGTCATTTTTTCCATAGCTGGCCTGTGTGTTTCCCACGGCGGTACAGCAGGCGGGCAGCGTCCTGGCATGGAGACAACCTGCCCAAAGCTGCAAGGCCATCAGTAGCCTGGCCCATGGTCTGTGCCTGGGTGGCTTGCAGAGCCTCAGTTTCCCATCTGTGCAATGGGCCTGGTGCTTCCTCCAGATACTCTGGATCCATCCCATGAGTCACCATCCCCCGGGCTGCTGAGGCCTCCCTCCCACCCGGGAGTCCGCAGGCCCCTGTCTCTGCGCCCAGCATCCTGGAGCCATGCAGCCACAGCGCACCCTGATTCTTTCCCCAGTTACTGGGCAGACGCTGCCAGGTTGCACACATCGCTCAGACTGGAGCATTTATTCAGTGGACACTTTCTCGCCAAATAAGGAGAAGAACCCTTCACAGCAGCGGCTTTCTCTGCAGGCCCCTGGGATGGATTCCAAGGCCTGGAGTTGAGGGCAGGGCAGCTGAGCTCTGTGGGGAATAGGTGGGGCCTCCAGGCCAGGCACCCCTTTCTCCCACAGACCCCAGAACCAAGTGCCCCAAAGGTCATGGAGTCCCCAAGGTCGAAGCAGACCCCAAGGGAGTCTGTGTGTGGAGACTCATGCCTGTCATCCCAGCACTCTGGGAGGCTGAGGCCAGAGGATCGAAGTTCAAATTCAGCCTGGGCAACTTGGTGACTTAGCAAGACTCTTTCCAAAATAAACAATATAAAAGAGCAGGGGATGTAGCTCAGTGTGAAGACCCTGGTTCAATCCCCAGTACCTTGGGGAGAAAAAAAAGGAAAGGGAAGGGGAGGGGAGAGGGGAGGCTTGTGTAGGAAGTGGCACTGTCTGCGACCTGAATCCTCTCCTTTTGTCCTTGGAATGATGTCCAAGCAGGGCAGGCCCAGTAGGTTTGAGAACAGGCCTGCCAGGCAGGACCCGCGGGCACTCTGTCACGAAGGAGGGGACAGGAGCCTGGAGTTACTCTCACCTGCCAGGAGGCAGCCACAACTCACAGCTCAACCTTTCTGCACATCTTCAAAAAGGGTTTTCTCCCCACCCCACACCACTGGTGCCTGCCCTTGACATACATCCACCATTTCTCCCTTTTCTGTAAAATATATCTGACTTTTCACAGGCCTTTGAAAGAGCTAAAGGGAAGAGAAGACTGTGTGTTGCAGAGAACAAGCAGGCAGGACAGGGCATGGGGGGAGCAGAGACCTCAGAGCTGAGGAGGAGCCAGGCAGGCATGGGGGGTGACAGCCCATGCAAAGGTCCTGGGGTAGGAGGCTCAGGAGGTGGCAGCTGGTGTGAGAAGGAAAAAGTGGTAGTGATGACAGGAGTGACAAAAAGTGAGGCCACACAGAATCACTAGTCTGAAAAACAGCAACAAGAGGCTTCAGGCCGCTGTCACCCTGATTTGGTGGCATGACACGCACTGATGTGTATGGCGGGTGTGCAGCAGGTGTGAGCACATCTGTTTCTTCCTTGCTCTCATGTTGGCCCCATTTGCAAGGCATCCATGACACATGACAAATGCGGCTGAGTCCAGGTGATACTGAGCTTGGATCAGAATCACCCTGAGTGTCTCCCGGTAGCAGGGACCCCAGCTTTGCCACGTTCCTGCAGTGTGCCAAGTTGTTCCCAGGTCTCCAGGCTTTCCATTTATCCCTGTGTCACCCAGTCATCTCTTGACACAGCTGTGGCTGCAGTTTGCCACGGGCCCAAGCTGATCTCTGGGGTGTTGGAAGGGGACGCGCAGGCTCCTTGGAGACAGGAATCATGTCACTGCGTGTCATGTGTGTGTTGCATGTTAGATGTAGACAGTCCCCAACTTGAGATGGTTCCACCTACCATGTTTTGATCTTTCAATGATACAGAGGTGGTATGAAGCCAATAGAAATACTTTGAGTTTCAAATTGTGATCTTTTTCCAGGCCAGTGATCAGTATTCTCTCCCTCTTTCTTTTTCTCTCTCTCGGTGGTGCTGCAGATGGAACCAAGGCCCGCACACATGTTACACAAGCACTCTGCCACTGAGCCACATCCCCAGCCCTTTTTTATTTTTTATTTATTTTTATTTTTTTATTTAGCATGTTTGCATTTTATTTATTTTTTTAAATTTATTTTTATTTTTATTTTTTTATTTTTTTTTTTTAATTTTTTTCTGTGGGTACCGGGGTGTTGACCTCAGGACCTCGCGCACCAGCAGGCGCCCGTGCCGCTGGTGATATCAACGGCCCCTTTTTCGTATGTGGGTTCCGGGAGTCGAACTCGGGCCCTTGCACTTGCTGGGCAGGCGCTTAAGCCACTGAGCCATCTCACCGGCCCTTTATTTTTATTTTTTTTTATTTTATTTTATTTTATTTTTTTTTTGTGGGTACCGGGGGTCGACCTCAGGACCTCGTGCGCCAGCAGGCACCCGTGCCACTGAGCGATATCACCGGCCCTTTTTTTGTATGTGGGTTCCGGGAGTCGAACTCGGGCCCTCGCGCTTGCCAGGCAGGCGCGTACGCCATTGAGCCATCTCACCGGCCCTATTTTTATTTTTTAAGACAACAAGTAAACAGTCTCCTGTATTAACAAACTCAAGCATTAGAGAATGTACAAATACCTTTTGGAGAAAAACATTACTCAGTATAAGATTAAGCCATGTAAAAGCTAGGTAAAAATAGAAGACTAAGGAATGGAATAGTCACAGTGAAATTGCATTTTCATACTAGGGAGACAATACGATGTTCACAAATGTGTATCCGGTTTATTTCGCTTGTATTTTCTCGAGTTGCATCCATTTACCTATAAAAGTTTCCAGTTTATCTTTCTTTATGGCTGAGTAGTACTCCATTGTATAAAAATACCACATCTTTTTTACCCATTCCTCGGTTAATGGGCATTTGGGTTGTTTCTATGATCTAGCTATTATGAATTGTGTTGCTATAAACATGGGTGCACATATATCGCTGTGGTACGATGTTTTTAATTCTTCTGGGAAGATACCCAGAAGGGGAATAGCTGGGTCAAATGGGATCTCCAATCCTAGTTTTTTGAGGAATCTCCACACTGATTTCCACAGTGGCTGCACCAGTCGACACTCCCACCAACAGTGGAGAAGTGTTCCTTTTTCCCCACAGCCCCTCCAGCATTGGTTATTAGTTGATTTCTTGATAATAGCCGTTCTTTCTGGGGTGAGATGGAATCTCAGTGTTGTTTTAATTTTCATCTCTCATGATGATGAACATTTTTTCATATATTTATTTGCCATTTGTATTTCTTCATCTGAGAAGTGTGTATTCATCTCAGATGCCCATTTTTGGATTGGGTCTTTAAATTTGGGAGGTCTGATTTTTTTGAGTTCTTTGTGTGTTCTTGATAGTAATCCTTTGTCTGAGGAATAGCTGGCAAACATTTTTTCCCATGTTGTGGGTTGTCTCTTCACTCTGTTGGTGGTTTCTCTTGCTGCGCAAAAGCTTTTTAATAAGATGAGATTCCAGTTGTTGATTCTTTGTGATACTTCCTGTGCCATTGGGGTTTTATTCATAAAGTCTTTGCCTACACCAATGTCTTTAAGAGTTTTACCTATTCTGTTTTCCAGGAGATTTAATGTTTCTGTTTTAATATTTAGATCTCTGATCCATTTTGAATTTAGTTTAGTGCACAGTGAAAGATATGGGTCTAATTTTAATCTTCGGCATGTGTAGAGCCAATTTTTCCAGCACCATTTATTAAAGAGGCTGTCTTTCTTACAGTGAATGTGTTTGGCACCTTTGTCAAAGATAAGGTGGCTTAGTATGTCTGGAGTTGTTTCTGCATCTTCTAATCTGTTCCATTGATCTTCGGGTCTGTTTTTTGCCAATACCATGCTGTTTTTATCACAGTAGCTTTATAGTATAATTTCTAATCAAGGATTGTGATGCCCCCTGCCTTGCTTTTGTTGCCCAGAATTACCTTTGCTATTCTAGGTCTCTTCTGGTTCCAGATGAATTTTAGGATTGTTTTCTCTAATTCTGTGAGATATGTTGTTGGAATTTTTATCGGAATTGCATTAAATCTGTATAACAATTTTGGAAGTATGGCCATTTTCACTATGTTGTTTCTTCCAACCCAAGAGCAAGGGATATCTTTCCATTTTCTGATATCCTCTTCAATCTCCTTTTTCAGAATACTATAGTTCTCAGTGTAGAGGTCTTTCACCTCCTTTGTGAGACTGATTCCTAGGTATTTCATTTTTTTGGATGTTATTGTGAAAGGTGTTGTTTCCCTAATTTCTCTCTCAGTGAGTTTGTTATTCGTGTACAGGAAGGCTATTGATTTTTGAGTGTTGACTTCGTATCCAGCTACACTACTGAATTTGCTTATTAAATCTAGCAATTTTTTAGTGGAGTTTTTGGGGTCTTCTACGTAGAGTATCATGTCGTCTGCAAATAATGATAATTTAACTTCTTCCTTTCCAATCATTATTCCTTTTATTTCTTTCTCTTTTCTAATTGCTCTGGCTAAAGTTTCCAGGACTATGTTGAATAAGAGTGGGGACAGTGGACATCCTTGTCTTGTTCCTGCTTTTAGAGAGAAGGCTTTCAGTTTTTGTCCACTTAGTATGATATTGGCTGTTGGTTTGTCATAGATAGCTTTTATCAGATTGAGATAAAGACCATCTATTCCAATTTTCTGTAGGGTTTTTATCATGAATGGGTGCTGGACTTTGTCAAAAGCTTTTTCTGCATCTATTGAGATGATCATATGATTTTTGTCCTTGGTTCTGTTAATATGGTGTATTACATTTATTGATTTATGTATGTTGAACCATCCCTGCATCCCAGGGATGAATCCAACTTGGTCATGGTGTATAATCTTCTTGATGATTTGCTGGATTCTGTTTGCCAGTGTCTTACTGAGGATTTTTGCATCTATGTTCATTAGGGAGATTGGCCTGTAGTTCTCTTTCTTAGTTGGGTCCTTCTCTGGTTTTGGTATCAGGGTAATGCTTGCTTCCAGGAATGAATTTGGGAGTATTGCTTCCTTTTCAATTTCATTAAAGAGTTTGAGAAGTAGTGGTGTTAGGTCTTCTCTAAATTTCTTGTAGAATTCAGCAGTGAATCCATCAGGGCCTGGGCTTTTCTTTGTTGGGAGGTTTTTAATTCCATCTTCGATTTCATTGATTGTTATTGGTTTATTTAGGATTTTTATATCTTCTTGGTTGAGCTTTGGTAATTCATATGTATCTAGGAATCTGTCCATTTCTTCTGCATTTTCCATCTTATTAGAATACAAGTTTTCAAAATAGGTATAGATGATCTTCTGGATTTCTGCAGGGTCCGTTGTGTTATTACCCTTTTCATTCTTAATTGTGTGGATTTGAGTACTTTCTTTCCTTTTTTTTAATAAGGTTGGATAAGGGTTTGTCGATTTTATTTAATCTTTCAAAGAACCAACTCTTTGATTCGTTGATTCTTTGTATTTTTTTTTAGTCTCCAATATGTTAATTTCTGCTCTGATCTTTATAAGTTCCTCCCTTGTATGAGCTTTTGGCTTAGCCTTCTCTTTTTTTCTAGAAGTTTGAGGTTCACCATTAGGTTGTTTATTTGTGCTTGCTCTGTTTTCCTTATATAGGAATTTAATGCTATAAATTTCCCCCTTAGGACTGCTTTCATTGTATCCCATAAGTTCCGGTATGTTGTACTGCCATTATCATTCAGTTGCAGAAACTGTCTAATTTCTTCTTTAATTTCATCTGTGACCCATTGGTTGTTCAGTAGGGTGCTACTTAATTTCCATGTGTTTAGGAAGTTCTTGTGGTTTGTTTTGCCATTGATTTCCAATTTCATTGCACTATGGTCTGATAATATACATGGGATAATTTCAATTCTTTTGCATTTACTTAAGCAGGTTCTATGAGCTAGTATGTGGTCTATTTTCGGGAACATCCCATGTGCAGCTGAGAAGAATGTGTATTCTGACGTTGTGGGGTGGAACACTCTGTAGACATCTACTAAGTCCATTTGTTCCAAAGTTTGGTTCAGTTCTGATATTTCATTGTTGATTTTTTGTCTAGTTGATCTGTCTTTTTGTGACAGTGGAGTATTGAGATCCCCCAATACAATTGTATTAGTGCTTATTTGATTTTTCATGTCCATTAATATTTGTTTTATATAGTTGGGTGCACTGGTATTTCTTGCATATATATTTATGATTGTTATCTCTTCCTCTTGGATTATTCCCTTTATAAGGATGTAGTGACTTTCCTTATCTCTCTGAATCATTTTTGGCTTGAAATTCACTTTGACTGCAAAAAGAATAGCTACCCCTGCTTTTTCCTGGGTTCCTGTTACATGCAGTATTGTTTTCAATTCTTTGACTTTCAATCTATGAATTTCTTTTTGAATTAAATGTGTTTCTTGTATACGGCATATTGTTGGATCTTGCTTCTTGATCCAATTTGTCAGTCTGTGCCTTTTGATTGGTGAATTGAGACCATGAACATTGATGGTTAAAATTGATCTGTGTTGACTTATCCTTGTCATGTTATCTTCCTGTTGTTGGCTCCCCCTCATTTTTTTCCCTCCCTCTTTTTGTTTGCCCTGCCTGGTGGATTCCTTCTGTTGGGGTTCCTGGAGTTGTAGTCCTTGTTATCCCTTTCTAGAATGTCCTTCAAAACATTTTGGAGTGCTGGTTTGGTGGTTATAAATTTTCTCAGATGTTCTTTGTCATGGAAGTATTTTATTTCTGCATCAGTTTTTAAAGATAGTTTTGCGGGGTACATCAATCTGGGTTGAGGGTTATTTTCCTTTAGAACTTGAAATACATCATTCCAAGCTCTTCTTGACTTGAGGGTTTGTGCTGAAAAGTCAGCTGTGATTCTGATGGGCTTTCCTTTATAGGTGATTTGTTTCTTTTCTCTAACAGCTTTTAAGATTCTACTCTTATGTTGAATTTCTAGAATCTTGACTATGATATGCCTGGCTGAAGATTTTTTTGATTGTGGCTAATTAGAGCTCTATAAACCTCACTTATCTGAATTTCAAATTATTTTTCTCTACCAGGGAAATTTTCTGTTATAATGTCTGTGAACAGTGTTCTGATGTCATTTATGCTATGTCCTGCTTTTTCATTGACTCCAATCAATCTTAAGTTATTCTTCTTTGCATCATCTAGCATCTGCTGGATTGATTTTTCATTGTCCCTTGCTATTTTTAAGAATTCTTTCTTTTCATGATCACTAATTGCAAGCCTGTCTTCTATATCTGAGATCCTGTCCTCACACTGGCTTAATCTGCTACAAATACTTTCAGTGGAATTTTTGTTCTCCTGGATATCTGCTTGAATCTGCCTTATGGATTCCATTTCTTTCCTATGCTGAGCATTCATGGCTTCCATCATTTTCTTGAGCTCGTCTATTTTTTTGTCTGTGTCTGCTCTAGCATCCTTAAACATGGTCTTCATTGTGGACATTATCTCTGCAGTTATCTGAGAAATTATTTCTGATTTAAATTTTTCCAGAGCCTCATTCAACTGCTTTGTTGTTACCACTTCAGAGATGTCAGGTGGGTGGCTTTCGGTTTGTCCCACCTCATTGCCCCCTTTGGTGAACTGGATGTGTGGGGTTGCATCTTGCTTAAGTGTCATCTCATTTTCTTTTCTTTCTTTAGTTTAATTCCTGGGGTGATGTTTGTAAATTGCCTATGGTAGGTTGCTTTATTGCTAGTATTTCAAACTCTTAGGAGGTGACTACTTCTCTGAGGTATCTTCCAGGTGTAGCTTATTTTTGGGTTTTGAGCCTGCTGCAAGATCCTACCTCTTCAATTTGTTAGAGATAAGAAGTTGTTGCCTGTTTGGCCCAGTCCTTGGTTCTTCGGTTCTGTGCCACGGTATTTTCTGTGATCCTTAGTCTCAGTCTTGGAATACCAGGAAGAAAAGCACCAGTCAGTGTGTCCTTCATGGCTGGTGCTTCTCTGTACCGTGGCATCTCGTGTTCCTCTGCGGAGGTCCCCGCTGGAGCTGTGGATGGAGTGGCGGCCGCCCTGAGTTCCAAGTTCAGCTGCTGCCCCCCCCACAATGGCGCCCGGCTAGTCGCTCTCGGGCTTGCCTGACGGCTGAGCCTCAGCACTCACCGCCAGTCAGTGTGTCCTTCACAGCCGCTGCTTCTCTGTATTGTGGCATCTCACATTCCTCCGCAGAGGTCCCCGCTGGAGCTGTGGATGGAGTGGCAGCCATCCTGAGTTCCAAGTTCAGCTGCTGCCCCCCCCCACAATGGCACCCGGCTAGTCGCTCTCTCGCGCGTGCAGGACGGCTAGGCATCAGCACTCACTGCCAGTCAGTGTGTCCTTCACAGCTGGTGCTTCTCTGTACTGCAGCATCTCGTGTCCCTCCACAGAGGCCCTCGGGGGCGCCGGCAGTCACCACGTGTCGCAGATTTGAACTGCTTCAGTCGCGTTGGGACTCCTGACACAGGGAAAAGGCGCCAGTGGCCACCTCCTTCTTTGTTGGAGTTTCTCTCTTCGCTTTCTCCGTGGGCCCCGAACTGCACTTCAGATCTTTCCTGGGTCCAGGGGAGCCACTTCCCTCTTTCTTGTCCTCCTCCAGTCACTATATTCCAGTACCTGGACGGCGACTTTTGGAGATGTTCACTGCCTGCTTCTTACAGATCCGCCATCTTTTTCCGGAAACCCCAGCCCTTTTTTAAAAAACTTTTTTGGGGGGCCGGTGAGATGGCTCAGCGGCTTAAGCGCCTGCCCGGCAAGCGCGAGGGCCCGGGTTCGACTCCCGGAACCCACATACGAAAAAGGGGCCAGTGATATCGCTCAGCGGCACGGGTGCCTGCTGGTGCACGAGGTCCTGAGGTCGACCCCCTGGTACCCACAAAAAAAAAAAAAAAAGAAAAAAAAAACCTTTTGGGCCAGTGATATAGCTCAGCGTCATAAGTGCCTGCCTGGCAAGCACGAGGTCCTGAGTTTGACTCCCAGTACCTGCATATAAAAAAAAACAAAAACAACAACAAAAAAAACTTTTTAATTTGCATTCAGGCTCTCACTAAGTTACCCAGGCTGGCCTCATACTAGCACTCCTCCTGCCTCAGCCTCCCAAGTAGCTGGGATTACAAATGTGCACCACTATGCCTGGCAGTATGATCCTTCTCTCGAGATGCTGGACGGCAGCAGCAGTGATAGTAGCAGCTGCCTGTGAGCAGCAGCTCACAGAGAAGGCTGCCACCATGCAGTGCCCTGTGCCGCTAGGCTGTATCTCAATCAGGTGCATTTTCTGCATCAGATATTTTCAGCCTATGATGCACCATTGGGACATAATCTCACTGAAAGTCAAACAGCATCTGTGTAGGCATTGGTACTGTTTCTAATAAACAACTAAAGACCAACACCTAAATAATCAAATAACTAGAAGTCAATCAGTATTTGTAGATTTCTGCTTTCCTGAGTCAATCAGCAATGACCATGGTAATGCTGCATAAAAATTCCTCCAAAACTCATTAGCCTTAAACAATAGTTGCATCTTTCTTACGCGCCTATAGGTCAGGTGCATTCAGCTGGACTGCACATGGCTCTGAGCCTCAGGTTGGGCCACATGTCTCTCATCCTCCTTGGGCTAGTGGCTGCTCTGGTTGTGTATTATCTGGGGTGGATGCTTCTGGCACCTCACTCAGACTGTCTCAACATCGTTTCTGTCCATGTCCTCTGGGCACAGTGGGTCAACAGCCACACCCAGCTGCTGCAGGCTGAGGATGTATATTATCCCTGGGGAGCTGGGCCACGGTTAGAGAAGTCACCCTAGAAAAGATACAGGCCCACCCCACTCCAGACCAGGCCTCTGTCCTCAAGGGTGGTGTCCATGGGGATTTGAGGTGGTGCATGGGTTATGGTGGTGATGGCTCAGATTTCAAGCAGCCCCCAAAGGTGACTGGATTATGGGGCTTATAACTGACTTGCTGATAGGAGATGGGGCTGCTCAGAAGAGGCCGTCACTGGGCCCGTGACCCGGAAGGGTTTCCCTCCCTCCCAGTCCTTCCCTTCACTTCCTTTGTGCCTGTGCTGTGAGGAGCTGTCCTCCACCAGGCCCTTCCACCGTGCCTGGCCAACTACAGACTGAAGCACGAGCCACAATAAAGCGTCCTCCTTTAGTCGTGGGTGTCAGGGGTTTTATCTCAGCAGAGAGCAAAGTGACTAAGACATGTATCACTTTTTCGTGCCTCAGTGTATTCAGTCTACGATTTCTATATCAGTTGGAAATTATGTTTGGTTGCTAGGAATAGAGACCGGTTGTTAACCACGCGTTGCATGTGAAGAAAGTTTATTTCTCTTTCAAGGAAGAGCAGGCTGGAGATTGCGTAGGCTGGGTTTTTATTCTGGTGCGATGAGGCCAACAGGCCAGGTGATGCTGCCATGGTGAAGCTTTGTGACAGCTCCCAGGAGGGGGGACAGCACTGAACGCAGGGCACATACAGAAGCCACGTCTGCTGGGAGGTGGCAATGAAGGGAAACTCAGCAAGTGCTTTACTGTGGTTTCCATGGAAGATGTGGTTCGTAGTTCAAGATCCTCTGGCTTGAGTAGCTTCATGGGCTCTGGGACAGAGGGATGCTTGCTACTGGCCCTGGAGCGATCAGGGCAGGGGCATATCAGGAACCCTGGCCTGGAGTGCAGGTGTGGGCTCTGGACTGGTTGATCTGCACATGAAAGGTGCACTGTACCATCGTAGTAATTGGTCAGCCCGAGGATGGGCCTTAGATGTTAAAATACAGTGTAATAATATAACCTGAGATGATGGCTGCACTGTGTTATCAAGAAACCAACCTTTTGTTAGCGCTCTACCACTCTTAGAGGATCCACCTTCAGGTTTTCCTCTGGACCCAAGAAGGCTGCAGGAGTTCTCACCATCACATTCCAGTTTACTCCAGATACCAGAAGTGAAGCCCATCCTCTATTTAAGAGGCTTTTCTGGAAGTTTTATCTGTTGAATTCCTTTTCTATTTCCAGGGCTAGAACTTAGTCACGTGGCCATACCTTCGTGCCAGGGAGACTGAGAGATAGAGTGCTTTATCTGTGTCCATTGCTGAACTGAATATAATCAGGTGTGAGTTGCTGAGAAGGGAAAATGGATATTAGGCAGGCAGGGAGCAGTGTCTGCAGGTCACTCACTCCCTGTGTACGGGAAGTGACTGCTTTCCACTGAGCATCACGGTAGAGTCATTGATCAATGTGTGGACTTAAGGAGGGGAAAGAGCATGCATAATAAAGGAACCTCAGGTAAGAGACAGTGTGGGTGACACATGGCCAAGTGAAACCAGGCCGTGGGTCAGGTTACTCTGGTCCACAAGATGGAGGCTTGGGGCACCAGTTTGATGCACTTTCTGGAGCCCACAGCAGGTCCCCCCACTACGACATCCTGTGACGGTCCACACCCCTCCCAACCCCACATCCCAGATGCACTCAGAAGCAGCTGCTGTCCCCTTGGTGCCTGTCACTCAGTCCCCTGGGATGGACCTCTGCCTGTGTCTCTCTGGGTGTGGGGGGCCCATGTCACTGGGACGGAGCTGTGAGCAAACACTGCACTCTCCCCCCAGGGAGCTCTCATGCATGCGATTCTGGTCCCTGTCCCTCCTTCCTGGGTCACGGGTGGCAAAGGAGGAGTGACATTGTTTGAATTCAGGTTTGTCTTCCCCTTTTCTCTATGAGGCTGAGAAGTAGGCAGAGCATCTCCTTGTGGACAAGGCTGTGTGAGCTGAAAAATAGCCCGTGTCCTTGAGGACGGCTGGCGACAGTCCAGACCAACGT
The DNA here is from genome assembly GCA_028451465.1 of Erethizon dorsatum. NCBI lineage: Eukaryota > Metazoa > Chordata > Mammalia > Rodentia > Erethizontidae > Erethizon > Erethizon dorsatum. The sequence goes on from CM051831.1 coordinate 34,642,240, forward strand.
GTCCCTGCCTCAAGGTCTAGGGATACCCCAAATTGCTGAGAAATATGAGCAGAAAACACCCTCCCACAGTCCCTTCCAGGGTGTGCAGGGAGCTATATGTGTGGCATGTGTATGTGGCACTGGAGACCAAACCCACGGAGCGCTAAGCTGTACCTCTAGCACTTTTTTAAAAAAACATTTCATTTTGAGACAGGATCTTGACAAATTGCCCACTCTGGTCTCCAATTTGTAACTCTCCTGCCTCAGCCTCCTGAGTAGCTGGGATGACAGGTATGTGCCACCCCAACCGGCTAAGTGAATTTTAAAAATTAGATGCCGGGCCAGTGATATAGCTCAGTGGCATAAGCGCATGCCTGGCAAGCGTGTGGTCCTGAGTTTGACTCCCAGTACCTGCATTAAAAAAAACAAAAAACAAAAAACAAAAAAAACGAGATGCCACATAGCTAGGAATTGTAGCCACCTAAAGATCCTGGGTATATAGGCATGACCACACACACCCAGAACCACAACTCATGAGGCACCACCCCCAACCCCTGTCCTTATGCCCGGGGCTGAGAGGCATGGGTAGGCTGCTGGGTGCAGGAGAGAACTGGTGTGAAGCGACACCTTGGCCTCAGCAGAGCTGGGGTGCCTCCTGCTCATGGCACATGCCCTCCCTACCCTGCTGCCCCCCCAGGCCTATAGAGGGGGCAGCAGTGCCCATGGGGACCAGGCCCAAGGTGGTGAGGACCAGGCCAAACTGTGGATCCCGGCCCCACCACCCCACTGCCTGCTGCAGCTCCCACCATGCCAGGTACAGAGGGCTGGTAATGGGTGGACCAGGAACACAAGAATGGCAGGGGTTGTTGACATCCCTGAGTCTGGTGTCAGGAGGAACAGCGGCAGGTTTCCAAGAGGGGAATCAGCAGTCAGGGTGAGGACTTGGGGTTTTTTAACAGGATGAAGATTGGAAAGGGCTGTATCGGCACCGGGGAGGCGTTTCTGATAATTGCTTTTCTGTCCCAGGCAGGTCTCACTGGCAGTTAGGGAGTTGTCTTGATGGCACGAATCCAGGCCCCCGAGGCCTCAGTGCGCGAAAGGGCTCCTGAGCTGATTGTCACCATCCCCTCCCTCCCCTTGCACATTTAGCTTTATCATTTCCATGCCGTCCGCTGTGCCCAGTGGGTAACCACATGCTCCGACTGCACTGCCCTCCACCTCTCTATCGGGGTGGCGATGACTGCAGGCTGATTTTGCTTTTGTGCTTGCAGTATCTGTACCTACGTGTTGATGGGATTTCAAAAAGAAAATAGGCCTTTCTCCTGCCTTCATGACAAAGTGCCAGTTCATTGTAGCAATGTTGTCAAATACCAAAAAAAGGACAAAAAAATGAAAATAGCCGTCATCACCCAATTACCAGAGACAACTGAGAATCCTTTTTGTGGTATATTCTTCCAGGTGTGCATGTGTGTGCATGTGCGTGTGCATGTGTGTGTCCAGAGGGCAGACCAGTGTGGTTTTAGGGTTTGGTTTTGGTTTTTTTAAGACAGGATCTCACTATATAGCCCAGGCTGGCCTTCACCTCGTGGATGCTGGGATTGCAGGTGTGCACCACCACACCCAGTTGTTTCTGTTCTTGAGAATCTGCCATGGGCCCCTCCTGCCCTGGAGGCGGCTGCAGCCTGGGAGGAACAGCGGCTGTGTCAGAGAGGCCTCTTCACGCTATCGTGGGACACACTGGACTTGGGGACTGTGTCACACAGGGAGCAGAGAGGGGCCCAGGGACACGGGAGGAGCAGATGCTCCAGGGGGAGTGTGGAAATGTTGCAGTTGGGTGAGGCCTGCAAGTGAGTGGTAACGTGGAGCCCTGGCGACATTTGGGAACAGAGCACTGGGACAATGGCCGCGGCCCGTCACCTCTAGGAGGACAGCTAATCAGAGGGCAGGAGGTGGCCAACAAGCCTCCCTTCTGTGATCCCAGCACTCTGGGAGGCTGAGGCAGGAGGATAACAAGATCCAGCCCAACCTGGGCAACTGTAGTGACTTAGCAAGACATTGTCTCAAAGTAAAAAATAAAAAAAGACTGTGGGAGTAGCTCAGTGCAAAGGCTAGATTCAATCCTCAGTACTGCAAAAAAATTTAAAGAGAGAGAGACAGGCAGACAGACAGACACAGAGAAAGAAAGCAAGGGGAGGGCCAGTGAGATAGCTCAGCAGCATAAGCGCCTGCCTGGCAAGCACGAGGTCCTGATTCAACTCCTGGTACCCACATAAAGGAAAAAAAGGGCCAGTGATATTGCTCAGTGGCACAAGCGCTCGCTGGCAAGCTCGAGGTCCTGAGGTTCACTCTTGGTACCCACATTAAAAAAAAAAGAGCAAGGGGAGAGAACTTCCTACCAGTGTCCCCACTCTTGAGTCTGCGGGTGAGCGTGGCCCAGCCAGGGTCTGGAATAGGCCAACCTGAAGTGTGGACCCCTCCTGGGGGAGTGAGAAGGTGGCACTTCCCCAGGCTGGGGAAGAGGGGACCGGGGAGCCACAGGCAAGAAAAGAGTTGGAAGCCCCGGAGACTGGAGGGGCCTCCCTGGGGGGAGGGACAGGCAAGACAAAGGGAAGACACATGTCCCCTTGGAAGAAGCCAATGAGGAGGCCCATGGACAGCAGAGAGAGAGATCCTGGGTTCCATCACTGCAGAGGGAGGGGCCACGGTGGGAGGACCAGGACATCCCACGTCCTAGGTGTGGATGAGGCCTAAATGGAGAAGTGAGGGTCTGAGGGTGGGACATAGGAGCAGGGTAGATCAATGAGCCATGGGTGAGAACAGTTTTGGGAGCAACACAAGGAGACTGTCACCTGCACAGGGCCGAGGAGTGGCTGGAGAAGCTTCCTAGGAAAGGCAGGTTGTGGGCCCTCGTGGTTGGACACCCAGTGGATGTGGCCTGCCCAGTGGATGCGGCAAAGTCGTGGTTAATTCCTCTCTGGTGGGGGGCAGGACGACGTTCCTGTGCCTGCAGGTGATGTTCCATCAAGACCACCCCAAGGCCCTGGAGAGCTTGTCCTACCTAGCTGGCCTTTGGCGCTCTCAGCTTTCCAAACCTCTCTCTCTTTCGTGCCCACCTTGCTTCTTTCTCCACCCCTCTCCCCCCAGTTCCTGGGTCTCCCATTCCATTCAGAAGAATCAAAATGACTTTTGTTTAACATAGCATCAGAAATACAGAATTTCACATCTGGTCTCTTGTTTGTTTTTGAGACAGGGTCTCACTATGTAGTTCAGGCTGGCCTTAAATTCACTAGGTAGTTCAGGCTGTGACCCTCCTGCCTCAGCCTCCCAAGTGCTGGGAGGACAGGCGTACACAACACACCTGCTGGGCACATCTGGTCCTGTGAGAGGTTGGTGTGCCATTCAGCCTCTCTCTGTGCCCCTGCGCCATCCACACACAGGGACAGCTGTTTGGGCCTCGCTGGTGTGGCCATTGGGACAGCCTTGTTGGGCCTGGGCAGGGTGATGGCATTATGGGGTTGCGTAGACCCTGTGCCAGAGCTCAGGGGTCCTCAACCAGGTATCTCGTCCCTCTGCCTGCAAGAACAAGGCACAAAAGAGTAGAAAAGGGAAAACTGACATTTATTGAGTGACTACTGTGTGGCAGGGTCTCCTCACTAAACCCTCCCAGTATCTGCTGGGTAAAACAGTGACTGGAGTGTCAGTTTTCACTGGGGAAACCAGTGATTATAGTGGTCAAGTAATCTGCCAAGGTCACGGGGCTCAAAAGCAACAGTCAGGATTTGACCTTTTGATGTCTGCGTTCTCTCCAGTGTCCCCCAGCAGCCCTGCCGGCCTTGGACTTCGGGTGTGGAGGGAGCACAGTGGTCAGAATGTGGTCTCTTAGAAGCAATGGTGCACACCTGCGGTCCTAGCTGTACTCGGGAGCCTGAGGCAGGAGGATCTCAAGTCTGATCCTAGCCTGGGCAACTTAGTGAGACCTTGTCCCAAAATTTTAAAAATTTTGAAAGCACTGGTAGAGCACATCCTAGAATGTGTGAGACTTTCGGTTCAATTCCTAGGCTGGGGGAGAAAAATCTCTTTAATCTATTTATTGACACAAAGTTAATCTTAAGGACAAAGGGAAATAGATCAAGTATTTTGTAAAATCTGGGACATTTCAGAAATTTGCCTAATTTGACCTATTGTTGCCTATCCCTTTGACATAGTCCCCCTCTGTTTGATTCTAAGTGTACATTTCCCTCCTTTCATCCCTTCCAGGTGTGTAGGAGGGTTTTTTTTTTTTTTTTTTTTTTTTTCCTTACATTGGATGGTTTTTCTGAATTCTAAAAGCCCTTGGGATTGCTGATTGCGGGGATTCGTGCAGTTTGCCTGAGGCGTCCTTTGGAATTTGCCACGCGTCCTGTTATGCTGTTAGGAACTTCGTATTCCTAGATCTGCCACATCCTGGAAGTTTCTGGTGGTGAACGCCTCTTTCTAGCCTACACCTGTTAGAAGCCAGAGCCCCTTTCAGAGATGAGAGGAGGAGCGGCCAGCATTTCTGGAGGATTCTGGCCAGCCCGGTGCTGCTCGGCCTGCAGCATTTCACTAGAGAATTGCTGGGAGAAGGCACAGGCGTGACACATGGGAACCATGACCGCTCATCCCAGACCCAGCCTCCCTCAAGCTCGGAAACCCAAATCGTCATCCTGCGGCACCGCACAAAAGGAAGATCATCGCACCCGATGCCAAGAACCGCAGTTATGACACTTTTTGTCATGCTGTTTCCTCTTATTTATACAGTGGAGGGTACGATGTTTTCAAATAAATCTTCTAAATATGAAATCCTGAGGATGCTTTACTTCGCAAAGGCTGCACCGGAACAGCCTTTTTGTTGGTTACATTATAAAGCATGCTGTCACAGCTTTACAAAAAAGATCTGAGTCGGAATGTGTTTCCTTAGCCCATATGCTGAATTCTGGCATCTTCGTACCTTTCTCAAGCTGCTGCCAATTAGTAAAGAAATTAATTTCTGCCTTTATCTCCTTTGTGAAATTGAGCGGGGCGCGGAGGCTGTGGAGGAGACACCTTCCTCTGGGTGCGGTGACTCAGAGCCATGGATCCGGGAGGCCACGCAGCAGGCTGTGCCAGGGGTCGTCGGGGAAGACAGGGCGGCCGCAGACAGAGGAGGAGGAGATGGCTTTATTGAGGGAAACAAACTGTTCTCCAGGCCAACAAGCTGTGATCTTGGACTTTTTGCCATATGCATGTTTTTTAGGAAGAGAGAAAGGGAAACAGACGAAGTTCCTTGCACTGGGAGAGGAAGTGACTGCCTGTGGGGACAGGCAATTTTTGTGTCACCTGTGTCACCTCACCTTTCTCGTTCCTTTGACCTGTGACTTCGAGCCTCCCTTGGTTCCCACATGCTCTGCCTTTGGGCTGTAATAGGATGTTTGTTTCTAGCATTCATGGAATGTGCTGGTTGGTACCAAACATTCTTTTCTGGTGGCAGCAAAGTTTCATAGTCTTGTCACTTTGAACGTGGCACTGGGCCTGTCTCCTCACACCTTTGTATGCAGTGCTAGTGGCCATGCTAGTGGCCCAGGAGCACAGAAGACAAACCAGATCCTCGTTAGACAGTGGGCTGGGCCAGGCGTTGTAGCACACACCTGTAATTCCAGCACTCAGGAGGCTGAGGCAGGAAGATGACTAAGTTTGAGGCCAGCCTGGACTACATAGTGAGACCCTGTTAAGAGAAGGAAGGAAAGAAGGAAGGAAGGAAGGAAGGAAGGAAGGAAGGAAGGAAGGAAGGAAGGAAGGAAGGAAGGAAAGAGAAAGGGAGAAAGAAAGGGAGCCAGAAGCTATGCTATCTCAGTGTTTAAAAGCATCATCATGCTGCAGTGTGAGCAAAGAAAGAGACATGGGGCGCTGGCACCTTGTTCCAGTAAAGCACTGAGGTCAAAGCCTGAGTTCAGAAGACACAAAACAGTCGTGGGGATGTCTGTGAAGGTGGACGACTGCTCTGAGGTGTGTAGGCAGCCCCGGGCTGGTTTTTGGTCACATCTTTTGGGGGAAGCATTTGATGGAGCTCAGGCATCCACGAGACTGCCTGCAATTAGGACTTCCAAAGCAGCTGGCCCAGAGCCCGCAGTATTTTTGGACCCATTGTTTGGGTCCGATGGATTTGTTCCATGGCTTCCTCCCCATGAAAGATGAAGAAATGGGTTGCCGGAGGGAAAGGGGCCTAGAGCACAGTGGTGGGCAGTGGCCTAGCAGGGGCAGGGCTGCGGGTTCCACACCAGCGCCACGAAGAGGAAAAAAATGGAAGCAAGCAAACAAGGAGGAAGAAACGCGAGTAGAGCTGCATGCTCTTCAGACCCAGTAGATGGCTCACAGTGGGGTTTTTATTGGGAAACCAAGAACCATAGTGGAAAGAAGGTGGCCTCTGCTGTCTACTGTATAATAACAAAGACATCGAATGATCACTCCCTGTGTTGGCAGGGATGTGCTGATGCTCAGACCTCCCCGTGAAGTCAGAGCACATTTTCAGTTCTGCATACAAATCTGTCCCGAGGGCCACACCCGTGTTTCATGGGTCTCCACGTGTGCCACCCCCAACACCAGCCAGCATACAGCAGGCACTTAACAGAGGTGCGGGATGGAAGAAAGTTCCTAGGGAGCCAGGTATGGTGGCACACGCTTGTTATCCCAGCATGTAGAAGGCTGAGGCAGGACAATCACCACAAGTTCAAGGCCAGCCTTAACTACATAGTGAGGCCTTATCTCAGACAGTGAGAAATAAAATGTCCCCAGGGCTTTGAAGACCTCAAGAATCAGCATAACATTGTCGTTCCACACACCCACATGGCCTCCCTTTGTGTGTGGCCCCAGAGAAGGGAAGCAGCACAGTACCTGCATGTCATCGTGGTTGTCCCCTCCAAATCCCCCCTTCGGTCACCACCACGGCCCTGTCTGAGCTTTGATACATGTTCCACATGAGCCCACAGAAATAGCTGTATCATTTGTAGGTTTGTAGGCACATAGTGCCCAGGGCTGAGGGTGTCAGCGGTGTGAGGCTTGGGGTATCTTTCTCCCCACAGCGTGTCTTAAAGGTCTTCCCAGGCTGGCAGCCAGGGAAAGGAGACCAGACCCATAGGACTCAGTACATCTGATCGGCAAGGTCAGGAGCAGTCTGTTCTTCAGCTTTTATTTCCATGGGTTCTTTGGGTCCGCAGTTCTGCAGACATGGCGTGGACGATCTCAGGACCCACAGTTCTAGAGGGAGCAACTACGTTATCCCTGACTCACAGATGAGGAGGTGGGCCTGGCAGAATGGAAGCCCTGTGGGAGGCCTTCCCAGGGCCCCGCCAGTCTTGCCCAGGAGATTTGATGACGCCAGAGCCACCTGCTCCCCTCCCCTTCTGCAGTTGCCCCTTGTGCTTTTCCCCAGAAGCAAGTATGACTTTTGCAGTCAGACAAAAGATGCAGCACATATTATTTTAAACCCAGGCACAGGCGTTAGTGCTTTCTTCATCTCTGTCGCATCCTCTACAGACAAAGCCCTTGTGACACTGCCTCGAGGACATTCCTGGTGGCTGTCCATTGCCTTTGGCTGCTGAGCACTCCAAGTTTGATGTGATATGAGGACCCCACCCTTCACGTTTTTCATCTTAATTAATTTAAAGTTAGGGCTGACTGACCCATTTGGCTGGCAGCCACCCTGCAGGACATGCAGATCAGTAGATCAATGTCACTGTATTCTGGAGGCGCACTGTTGGTGGCATCTAAGGACCCAGGGCCTGCTTGGCACCCCCACAGGGCCAGCCTGGCAGCCACAGGACTGGCTGGGGGCTGTTTTCTGAGCTCGCAGGTAGAAGAGAAAAGAATCCAGAAGTCACACACTTTTGAGGATTCCATGAAATAAAGTCTGGGAACTGTGTGGAAATCCCAGCTCTATAGAAATCGCAGGTGTTGTTACTACTGCTTTCTTCCTGCTTAACCCTCCTGTCTGAAGGCTATTATTTTACCAAATTTTTTCTTTCTATAAGAAAATGAACACTATGTAGAACTAGTTCTCTGAGAGAAGGGAGATGAGATGCCATGTCTTTTTGGCTACTTCCTTGTGAGCTTTTTGTGCACTTGGTAGCAGGGCCAAGGCATCCAGACAAGGGGCCATCAGCTCAGAGGCTTGGGACAGAGCGTGTGGCTGTGCGTGGGGCCTGGAATGTGCAGGGGCCAAGGATGTGGGCTGTAATCTGTGCAGTGTGCTGGGAAACAATGGGGGAAGTGTGACCAGGACCACAGTAGCTGGGACGAGGAGGCTGGAGTGTGCAGAACTGTGATTTGGGCAGCCGTGGGGACTGGCTAAGATGCTGGCACAAGTTAAATGGCAGCAAGGGTCTCGACTCCCACAAGTGACAGAAGAGTGCAAAGTAGGAAACTGATTTGGATGCCTAGAAAGGTTTGGGGTTGGGCATGATGGTAGTTCTAGGACTCGGGAGGCTGAGACAGGAGGATCACCATGCGTTCAAGGCCAGCCTGGGCTACATAGTGAGTTCAAGGCCAGCCAGGACTACATGGTGAGACCTTGTCTCAAAAAACAAAAACAAAAAACCTTACAATTTGTTTTTAAATGATTCAGTCACCTTTATCTTTATAAATGTGTATACACACAGAAAATAAAATCATAACTTTTCAATAAAGATAGTAGTCATATGGGTGTTTACAGGAATATTGTTCCAGGAAATATTATTTTGTGCATTTGAAATTTTTGCAATAAAAATGTTGAAGAAAAAACCTGGATAAGAGCTTGATTTCACATATTCCAAAATCTTCAGGATATATTATTGGGTGAACAAAGCAAGACACAGCTCAGGATATGTTGTAGGTGATTTTGTGTTTGAGACAGGGTGGTGAGTGAACTGTGCCGTTAACACAGACAGACACATTTCTGTCTTTCTCCCACATCAGAATTGTTGAATAACAGTAAATGCAGAAGCTCCATCAATTTCATCAGCTTTAATTCACTGGGAACTTGGTTTCACTTGGTAATCGTGACCATGGCGATCACGAGTCCTTTTATTCTGCCCCAATTTGATTACTAATGTCTGTAACACTCTTGTCACACGTCATACTTCACACAGTGACATGCAGATCACAGAATGGCTAGGAAAGGATTCAGGGCTGCCATGGGATTTCAAGAGGCCACAGGAGGCCAGAGCTGGAGATGCAGTCCCATGCCAAAAAGTCGCTGTGGTGGCTGGACGAGGAGAGCAGCCCAGGCTCAGCGCTGCCCAGGGGTGCAGGTCAAGAGGCCAGGCAGCGTCCAAGAGGCCTTGTGTCACAGGCAGGAAGAAAGCTGTGATGAGCTGAAGCCAGGGACAGAGAGCCAGAAGTCTATCATTTGCCTATTTCCTGGGCAAGGCTTGTGACGGGTGACCAGGCAGAGGTTCTGCATGCTGTCACCCAAAGTCTGGGGAGCTTGTCCTTTAGAAGTCTAGGTATGGGGTTCAATAAGCTCTGGGCCTGGTTTCTCTGGTATGATTTGCTATGCCTGTGTATCCATGTGGTCCTCATATAATTTGATAAGTTCCTAAATTCATTTTTTTGTTTTGTTTTGTTTTTTTGAGACAGGGTCTCACTATGTAGCCTAGACTGACCTCAAACTGGCAGTAGTCCTCCTGCCTCAGGCCTCCCCGGTACTAAGATTACAGGTGCATACCACCACACCTGGCAATAAGTTAATTTTTTTGTTGGTGTGAATAAGTTATTTATCAGTTTGAGCCTTATGGCTGCGCTGGGCAGATCCGGTGGTTGTTATTTGTATAGACAAGGTGTGGGGTCATTGTACTTTGGCACTTGTGCTCAAAATGGAGCCACTCTGGGCAAACTGGTGCTTTAGAAAAGAGAATAACACAGGCACAGCCTGCCCCTTGCATTGGCAAAGACCTGTGTTGATGTCCATGTTTGTTTGTCCAGAGACAGAGGCACACACAGAAGGATGAGAGGGACAGGGTAGAAGGGGACAGAGGTAGGAAGGAGACCACTCAGTGTCTGCCCTGCATACCACTTTGACATTTGAATCATGTGAGTGAATTATCTCCTAAAATTCATTTTTAATAAAAAATGGTTGAAGTGCAGAAGTCTTCCAAGGAAAGGAGACAGAGAACACAGAGTCAGAGAGTTAGGAGGTGTCTTAGTCAGTTTTTCCTCATTGGAACCACACACCCTGCTATAACTTCCAGGAAGACAGGTTTGGTTCAGCTCACGGTTTCAGGGGTTTCAGTCCATGGTTGCTGGCTCCGCTGCTCCTAGGCCAGTGTGAGGCAGAAGTATCATAAGGGTGTGAAGGAAGGCCGTTCATCTCATGGTGGCCAAGAAGCAGAGAGGGGGAAAGACAGACGGCTCCAGCCCTGAGACTCTCTCATCCCTTTCCTCTGTCAGAGAAGCACTGTTGTCACTCCAGGACTCCTGGCAAAAGGGGCAGGACGCTCCCACAGGACAGGCATGACCCTGGCTCCCACCCAGCGTCATAAAGCTCTTCCTGCTTCTGCAGTCTTTGCACCATCACCTCAGCCACACAGTGGTTTCCATAGCAATGATGTCCTTCCCAAAGGGAAACCATGGAGGGACCCTTAGGGAGGAATGAAGGGAAGGTAAACAACATAGAAATGTGACAAATAAAACAAAAAAATCCAGAGGGCCAGTGTGTGACCTAGTATTACTGCCACTCCATTGAGAAGGTTCTTGGCAGGCACACTTGGCTGTCGCATTTTACTTTGGGTTTGTCACATGATTGTCACCTGAAGCCACACAGGGAGTCAACTGACTCAGCTCTACCTGGTAAAGGACAGTAGCGGCCCAGCTGTGACGGGCAAGGGCCAGGGAAGCCCAGGAAGGTCCTGAGCCCCACATAGGTGTCCTCTGCCACCGTGGAAGCTGAGTCCCTGGGCTGTCTGTGTGCCTTTCTTTCTTCCTTGGACATTGTACCCAGAGTACTGTGGCTGAGTGGACAGGTTTTGTGGCATTTGCACCTGCTATGCTTCACTGCTGTGTGATCTGGAACAAGTTCCTTAACCACTCTGTGCCTTGATTTTCTAATCTGTAAAAGGAGCAGGCAAGAATTGCAACGTTTGTGGTGGTGGGCAAGGGTTAAATGAGATGATACACTCAGAGGGTTGATTGATGACTCAGTGGCTCTTTCCACGTTCCTTTCCAGTTGGCCACGGTCGGAGCGATGGGGAGAGGTTAGTGGTGTCTGACTTCCAGGTCTATGTCAGGGACGTGCTGCATCATGTGGATGCCATGCAGAAGGACTACCCTGGCCTGCCTGTCTTCCTGCTGGGCCACTCCATGGTAAGCAGACAGCTGGAGACCTGGTTCTGATGACGCCTGGGGCCAGGCCTCCCAGAGTCATGGGGTGCAGTGTGGCCTGGCTTTCTCCCCCTGCTGTCCGCACACCCTGCACTTGGAATTCTGGGCACCTTAGCATTCAGGATGCAGTTCCTGGAGGCAGCCCCCGAGGGAGCCTAGGCACTGCCCCTCTGTATCTGTACCCTTTGTCCCTGAAGTGCCATTTCACAGGGTCCCTGGGGAAGCCATTCCTTAAAGCTGCTCAAAAGCCCCTTTGCTGCACAAATTTGCAGAATCTCCTAGGAATCAGCCAGGTTTAATCATGAAATCGGGGATCCTCACACCAGGCCAGATCAGCCCACAGAAAGACTGACTGGTTGGAGGTGGATTAGGGACTTCGTGAAGCTGAATGCCTGGGGACATTCACCAGTTTTCACTTCCAGCCTCTGCTCCTCCATCTCCCTTCCCTGCCTGGCTCACTGAGCATCTGCAACAGCATCCTTGGCTTTAACTGCCTTTGAGCTCCCAACAGCCAAGCCCTCTCTCATCCCTCATTCTCTGCAGTTGCTGAGTATTTTTCTTTTGAAACTAAATTTCTGGAGTCTTTATGAAACCAGGGGAAAAAAAAAGTGTAGCAATCTATTATTATGATTGGATTTTACCACCCCACCCCTTGCTCATTCCTTTCCCAAAAATCTCATAAGAAACTCAGAATGGATGAGTCGCTGGTCTGCCAGCTTTTGGCTTGAAATGAAAAGGGACTGTGTTACTGTTTAACTCGGGGCCCATGGGCAGGAACCTTATTTATATCTTTCCAAAATGTTTGCTCTTAGAAAACCTAGAGAGGGAAAAAGAGGTGTGATAAAATAACTTCAGATCTAGTTTGTCCAACATTTGATGGTGCCCATACCAAAGTGGCAGTCCTTGGGCTCTTGCCTGGGAGAGACACAGGGTTTCATGGCCATGCTGGTGAGAAATGTGTGCCTGGCTTGCCTTGCAGGGTGGAGCCATCAGCATCCTTGCAGCTGCGGAGAGGCCCAGCAGCTTCGCCGGCATGGCCCTCATTTCGCCTCTGGTCCTCGCCAGTCCGGAATCTGCAACCACTTTCAAGGTAAAGGGCTTTTCAGTCTCACCATGCTGGAGGTCCCCCGGGACACAGAGCTTCCATTTACAGCTGGCGTGAAGGCCAAAGGGCCAGAGCCCCAATCCGGACATTACGGCTATTGTTTGAAGGTTTGGACAGGTATCAGGCATTGTTTCTGCTGGGCTCCTTCATTCCAAAAGTCAGGTTCATTTCCCCACAAAGGTGCAAGAAAAAGGCCTTCCTGTTTGTGCATGTTTTGTTGGCGAGTTTAAGAGGGGAAAGGTTATACACACTCTCTGTCCAGAGAAGTCATGCCAGCTGAGGGTCACACTGTGGCTGGAGCTGTGTATCACTGTTGAGAACCGGGCGCTGAGACCTGGGAGGCCATGGGCTCTGCCAGTTGGTTTATCTGGGGATAACATGCTCCATGTGTTATCTGAGGACAACACTCCTCTTGTCACAGCTCTGAGCCAGCAGATAATCCCCAGAACAACCTAGGTGCTGCCTCTCCCAGGAAAGCAATAGAATCAGAGGTCCACAGGGCTCTTCCTGTAAGCTGTTGATGTGGCAGTATAGACCTGTCCTTGCGAGGCACGAAGCTTAACAGTAGATGTCACATAGCTCTGGTGAGGGTGACAGCCCCAGCACATGTTCCCAAGGAATGTCTATCTCCTCCAGACCAGGGCAGAGGTCTCAGGATTCTCAAAGGGGCAGGAGGTGGTGGCCCACAGGCTTACCCTATGGCCTACTGCCAAGTGACAGTGGCTGGGATCATGTATTAAATAATGGCATTAAGCACAGTGGTACACGCCTGTAATCCCAGCTCCCAGAAGGCTGAGGCAGGAGGATTGCCTCAAATTCGAGGCCAGCCCTAGGGTACATAGTAAGTTCAAGTCCAGCCTGAATTACATAATGAGACCCTGTCTCAAAAAAAAAAAAAAAAAAAAAAAAAAAATATATATATATATATATATATAGGTATTAGCTCTTATCCTCTCCCTTGGAACGAAACTAGGAATGAGTTCAGTTTCCTCCAGTCCAGGCCACCTGATGCTGACCCCAGCGATGGTTTCCTGTGTGTCACAGAGAATGGCAGCAAGCCGAGATGAGGGTGGGCTGGGCAAAAAGACCCCTGGGACGATCTGATAGTCGAACCAGAGGACAGCAGTGCACTTCATTCCCCAGAGAGGGGAGAGTCGTCAGCTCCACAGACTTCGCTTCCTGTGAAGGGCGTGCCCACTGGTGGGGGGGCCTTGACTCTGTCAGCAGTAAATCTCAGGGGACAGCAGTAGAGGTCATCATTGGATGATCGCGGTCCCTCAGCTTCACATGCCACACGCCGCCCACTACTTCATCATTAAATGTGTGAGGGAGGCTGGACCCCCTAATGTGATTATGGAGGGTGGAAGACCAGCCCACATCCCTCAGGCTCTGCCCTTGGGAACAGCAGCAGGCAGATTGGTGGAGGAGAGGAGTGGCTTCCAGAACTGCACCCCTCGGCTGGATGTTTGAGGACTACAAAATGTTGCCAGCACGTGGGGTCAACACCACTGTGTGACAGTTGTCACTGCTGTCGTGGCTTCCTGCTGCATGTGGAGGATATGTCCATGGAGAAGCAAACGATGTTATTGTCCCTTAGAAAAAAGCCAGGACCAGAGGGCTTTGCACAGGGAGCACAGCAGCTGTGTCCAAAGGTGGGGCTGATGGGGTTTCTTCTCAGAATCCCCCGGGGCCTCGCACTGACTGGGGAAGGTGATGCTTCTGGGCACTCTGACCTTTTGGAGCCTGAGCTAATAGATCACCTTGTCAAATCAGAAGCCAGTGCCCCTGGGGAAACACACGTCTCCTCTTATTAACCAAGACAAATTAGATTTCCCTTTTCCCTGGAGCTGAGGGCCACCTCCCACCCTGGAATCTGTTGCCACTCCTGGACACTGCAATTTTGAGTGACATGGGCTATGACCCTGGGCCCAGCCTGCCCTGGGGTCGCAATGACTGTCCCCACTTCTCTGGTCTTCTCTAACAATCTCCATGAAAGAGTGTCACAGGATCTTTTACTGAAAATTTTCTGATTGAAAAAGTTTAAGAGTAATCTGTGAGTACAGTTCAAGAGTCTTTGAACTCTCGGGCCACTCTTCCTCAGTTCCTCTGGTGGGCCTGTTTGTTTTCTGGTTTTATTTTGTCATCTTGCTTAGCCACACCTCTTGGTGCTCCTTCTCCATCCAGACCTGCAAAGGGTCTGCCTGCAGGGACAGGGCCTGCTGTAGGGAAGGTCCTTGATGGTGAGCTTCCGGTCATCCCAGCAGTTGCTGCTATGACCCTCAGAGATGCAGGGCTCTCCAGCACGTGCCCTTGTCCACCAGACCACCAGGGTGACTCAGGTGGGTAGCATGAGACTCTGAGTCTTTGGGTGCAGACAGGCACGCAGGAGTCAAGCAGCTCCTCACCCCTGGCACAGGAGGATGCCAGCTCACCCCCACCCCCCAAATCTGCCACCATCTGCTTCTTAGCTGAGGCTGGTTTTCAACAAGCTGAGATATATTTAGCCCAGAGAAGGACACAGTAAGGACAGAGCTTGGTCCCCCAGACATTGCAATGCTGAGAAAGTGGTTTCACAGAGAAAGTGGCAGCAACAGAGATTTAGGAGCAGAAATCCCACAGGCCCCACCTCAGCTATCGGCAAGGTGGATTTGCATCCCCTGACCTGTGCGTGTCAGGAGTTGCACAGCAGCTGATCACACTCTTCTTTCTCTGGGAGCCACAGGAGAGACAAAAATTTCCCGGGCAGAGTTTGGGGGCTGGCCCCACTGCCAGGATGACAGTTATTGTATGTGGCCTTTTCTGCTGTCTCCTGGGGTCTTGGGCAGGGACACAGGAGCCACCTGGTGCTGTGCAAGTATCCCGCTCCCAGCCACGCCTGCAGCTTCCTAAGGTGGTGAGGAGAGGGACACAGGGAGCCCAGTCCTCAGCCCGGGGCATACCCTGCACAGAGAGGAAACAATTCCATTCTCAGATGAGGACATGAGGCCCCTTGGCTTGCTCAGGGCAGGGAGCACTGGGGTGCCCTCTCACTCCGAAACATGCCCAAGGTCAGCTTACTCTGACCCAGCCCGCTTCTCATGTGAAAGTCACATATCCCTGTTAGTCATAGACTCCAGAGGGCGTTTGGGGCCAAGGGGGCTGGGAGATGGGGAAGCAGGCTGGGCAGTGGCTGTCATCACCCTTCAAAACGTAGCTGAATTTTGCCAATGGAGCCCAGAACTCAGCTGTGACCATCAGGCGGCCCCAGTGGCTGCAACAGGGAGCTGCAGCAGAGAAATCACCTGCTCACTCAGAGCTAGGGTTCACATTTCCAGACGCATGACTCGCACAAGCCGTCCATCCAGCAAGTTCCTGCAGACCACTTAGAAGCCCTGCTCTATGAGACTTCCTGGGAAAGGCATGAGGCATGTCTACTGCACACCTGTGCTGAAGGTATCTGTTCTTCCAAGAAAGTCTGCTGTGACTCAAGAACCCTGCTGTATCACCAGGTGGCCGTCCCCACCCTAGTCCCTGGCCACAGTGCTGCCCCCAAAGAAGGCTCCTTCTACATACAGATCAGCTTGCTGGAAGTGCAGTCAGACACAACTTTGCTGAAGGGCCTCAAAATCTCACGCACCTTTCAGGTGTGGAGAGAGCCTTGGAGCCTGCTCCAAGGGTGAGGAGCCCCAGGTAGGCGCCATCTCTGTCCCAGCACCCTGCCAGGCGAAGTCAAGTTAGTGCAGCTGCAGAGCTGCAGAGCTTCCAACCCTTCTGACCCTGGCCCTCAGTGTGCTTGCTCAAAGGAGCCATGGGAGCCACAACCCTATGATGAAGGCCACATGGTGGCCAGAACCCAGAAGGGGCAGGTGGTATAACGGTCTTGACCCCACCTCCGGTCTTGGTGAGCACTCCTGGTTGAGGTCTCTGTGTCTCCTGGGAAGCAGGTAGCTGGGGCCTGGTTGGTGGTGGAGACTGAGGGAAACATCACTGACTTGGCTAAACAGCCTCACTTGGTCCTGGTGGGGGCTTGGCTGTGATTCCTGTCTTCCCCTCTGCTTGCTACCCCCAGCCTCAACTCTGTTTCCGTCTTCCTCCCCTGTGCTGCACTTTCCTCAGTCATGAAATCAACAAACCTGAGAAGAATAGTGGGAGTCAGATGAAGTGGCCCATGCTTATGATCCCAGCTACTTGGGAGGCTGAGGCAGGAGGATCAAAAATTCAAGGCCAGTCTGGAGGCCTAGAACAGGAGGTGGGGAAGAGAATCTTTTTTGCAGCTGCTCAGAGCATCCTACCCCTGTGTCATAGTTCATCTCTCTTTCTTGGCTTTTTGGAGGGGAAGAGGTTAAGCACCTGTTTTTTTCTTTTTGAGCCTCTGCCTAGTGCTGTCTTGTTAGAAATGGGACTTGAAACTGACCTGTTTAGAAAAAGAGCTGAAGGTGAGAGCTGTCTGAACTTTTCATAGGGTGGCTCCCTAAAAAGGGCAGCTTGCTGCTGGCCCAAGGGCCATGCTTAGGGCAGGGAGGCCACAGAACATCCAGGCAGCTGTGCACACGGCTGAGCAGCATTTGTGCATCTGTGTGCTGAGACCTCACTGTTCTCAGTGTGGATCCCAAGCTTAGGGCTAGGACATGCCCATGCGCACAGACACTGACAAGGCATGGGATCCATGCCTTCAAAACTTGAGGGCTGCGCCCTCATCTGCACCTGTGGCTGGACAACCAGGCCGGTGGCTAGGATGCCCGAACCCTCCTCTACCTGGTATGACAAGCTGAGCCTTTTCAGGCATGTTCACCCATCCTGAACCCACTACCCCCAGGCCTGTCAGGCTACCAGGCACGACTGCCACCACACAAGAGTCTTTGCAGCCACAAGTTGGCTGGCCCCTTTCCTGTCGGCAGCCTTACACCTGGCCCTCTGTGTGAAAATAGGACATAGGTTTGAAGACACAGGAATGTATCTTCCCAGTGCCCAGAGCTCGGTGATGCACCTTCAGAACATGCCAGGTTGGCAAAAGGAGAGATCTGGTGGCAGACTCAGATGGAGGGGCTGGACGCCTTGTGATCTTAGTGTGTGCCCCCTTGACTGGGATGGTTAGGACGCTGGCTTGCAGGAACACACTGTCCTGGATGGGGCCGACAGATGGGCCAGCAAGAGGGTGACTGGCATTTGCACACAGGACTTCCTAGCATGTGTGGCCTTGCTGTGGCTCCTGAGCCTGTAAGAGATAAACCCAGTCACCCCGATGCAGTTGTGTCAATGCAGGAGGCAGCAAGAGTAGCACAGTACCTAGAAGTCAGTCCTACGTAACCTCAGAATACACGTTACAATTTTGTTCTTGTGATGTTGCCCTGGGGCCACCATCACTTGGGAGGAGTCCCTGGGACATTCTCCCTCATACACACAGTCTAGTGACATCTTTCTTCATTTTTAGATTCTTTTTCAACTTTTGAAGGTATGGATCCCAACTACAGGACTTAGGTTCCCAGAGGAGCATCAGTTCTCGGAGTTCACAGACATCTGATCCAGCTTTCAGAATTCCCTGATCTCTGTGTCCTGTCCTGAATACTGACCCTCCTTTCTGGGCCCGGGCATGGAGCTGGCCCCAGCACCATGATCTGGGTATACCTGCTGTGCCATGTCCCCTCAAGAAGCTCCCCAGGGGGCTGCCTCTGGCCCTGGCAGGAAGGGGTTTGCTTGGCTGGACACCAAGGTCAGGGTATGGCGACCTCGACCCTGCAGGGGTGGGAGTGCTGTCCTTGTTCCGGAAGGAATTGCTGGAGTGTACCACCTGTGGAAAGCAGAGTTGGCCATGTGGCATCAGTGAGGGGCATGCACGTGGGGTCGCTCGGAAGCCAAGCCCGATGTATTCTCTGCCTGGTCTCCAGTGACCTGGGAAGCCCCCGGAGGTCCAAAGGGAAGTAGAGGGAGTCCAGCCCTAATGTCAGCACCCCGTGCTGACCCTGAGGAAAGATCAGAGCTCTTGAGGATGCTCACAGAGACACGGAGAGATGGAAAGACAGTGGGATACAAATGACACACCCGGAGGGGGAGAGAGGCCTGTGCACCATCCATGGAAGGGGTGGGCTTTTCTGGCCCGCAGCTTCCTTCTGGGCACGCAGGCAGCCGGGCCTCCAGTTCCTCATTGTTAAATGAGGACAAAGCCGAGCCTCGCAGGATTTTTATAAAGATCAGAAGCCCGGGTACTAACAGAGAAGGCTCCCGGGTGGTACAGGTGCCTGCGCCCTCCTCTGAGGTCCTGGATGTGCTGTGAGCCTTCACTTGGAGCCTGCTGTGTGGTGCTAATTCCGGCATCTCACGGCTGACTTTGGAAATAGCATCTTCTGTCTCCAAGTTTCTGCGCACGCAGAAGGGCAGGCAGCCCCTCTCTGAGGCAGACGTGTGACATCCGGATCTGTTTTGCTGGGATCACACAAGAGCCGGGGTTGGGGGTGCCGAGTCGGGCTCAAAGCCAGCGAGTGTTGTGTGTGGTGCTGGGGATGGAAGCCAGGGCCTAACCTGACCCTCGGCCCAGTCAACATGCATGAGCACCCACTGTGTGCGGACTTCCATGCTCCTGTGTTGTCAGCCTCCCTGGGTCCCCGTGGTGGGTGACAAGATCCCACTGTCCCATTGGCAGCTGAGGAAACAGAGAGGCAGCAATGCTGAGGGCCTGCCTCCCTTCACGACACCACTGGGACGCAAATCCAACCCAGTTGGATCACCTCCCTCTGCCCCTCTGGCTCCTAATTAGGATTCTCTCTGATCCTGGCTTCCCAATTCCTCACTTGCTGCCCGTGATCCAGATGATTCTGCCCTGCTGTCTGTTTTGAGGACCCTAGAGTAACGGCTGTGTACACACACAAACTATTCAGATTCACACAACCAAGGAGGGATTGCAGGGAAAGCGGCCACACAGAATCCATAGTAGGCCGAAAATAGACATGACACAGCTGTGTGTGGTGGTGCATGCCTGTAATCACAGCACTGGGGAGGTTGAGGCAGGAGAATAGACATGAGTTCAAGGCCAGCCTAGGCTACATAGCAAGACCCTGTCTCAGAAAAAGAAACAAAAAATAGACAAGACATTCCTGCCTCACTATGGAGGCCACCTCGCCCACTCCCCCACGTGGAGCTGGGGGAGAGATTGGGATTGAGGTTGGCTGAGTCAGGATTGTCTGATTGTTCACTGGGGAAAGCGGCCCAGCTGCAGGGCAGCTAGGGGTCCACCTGTCATTCCCTGGAGACTGTCATTCAGGAGGAGCCCGCGTGCGTCCCAACTCACCTCTCTCTTCTGCTTTCTGCCTAGGTCTTTGCTGCGAAAGTGCTCAACCTGGTCTTGCCCAACCTGTCCCTGGGAGCGATAGACTCCAACCTACTTTCTCGGAACAGGGAGGAGGTGAGTGTTCTGCTAGAGCCAGGCAGCCCCTGGTGATGGGACACAGAGAAATGGGAGGCTGTGTTATGGCTTTGGGGCCGGTGGAAAGGGGGTGGCAGTGAGAGCTGTGACCTAAACACACAGAGAACCAGAAGAAGCCATGTGCAGGCCTCTTCCGGGCACAAGTGATGAAAACCCGAGTCAAAGCCATTTAAGCAAAAGAAAGGACTCATGGGTAAATGGTACCAAATGCTTGGCTGCATCCAGAAACCCAAAGTTCTGTTTAGGTGGGTGTGGTGGTGCATACTGGTGATCCTAACACTGTGGGAGGCTGAGGGAGGAGGGTCATGAGTTCCAGCCCAGCCTGGGTAACTTAGCACCTTAGCAAGACCCTGTCTCAAAATTTAAAAAATGGAAAAAGGGCTGGGGATGCAGCTCAGTGCAAAGGCCATGGGGTTCATCCCCAGTCCTGGAAAAAAGTCCATTCCCAGGCTTTTGCCAAGTGGGAACAAAGAGGCCGCCAGTACCTTTGCCTACGCAGCCTGTATGCAGCAAGTGTCTCAGGCTGATTCTGTGAGGCCGGCTCCAGGCCTGGCTTTGTGTCTGGGAGAGCGTGGCATGATCACCCACCCTCAGGCTGAGGGAGCTTGGGCCCTGGGTGGTGGGAACAGAGAACAGACCGGGTATAGGGGAGCATACCTGTGCCCCTGAACACGCAGAAGATCCTAGGATGAGCCCAACATTCGGCACATCAGTTTGCCCCTCTTCTGTCTCAGTTTCCCCTTTTGCCTCCAGAGTGTGAAATCACTAAATTGCTGGCTCCCTAGGGTCCTGGCCGTTCAGTGGCTGCCTCAGTTTCTCCAGGCAGTCAAGCTCCCGCTTCAGGCCTCTGGCCCTCGGGACCCTGGAGTTCACTGAAAATGTTGACACGGTTTTGTTAGAAAAGCCCACCAAGCCACCAGACACACATCCTGGAGCAAATCTGACTTAGCTGCAGCCATTTGAGAGGTGTCTGGTCTTTCCAAATGAGCGCTGGGTAAAGAAAGAGCAATTCGGAAAATCCGGTCCTTGGAATGGAACCGCAGAACCTCAGGGGCCAGAAAGACCAAAGCCCACACTGATGTCAGAGTCCTCGGGGACCCATTTCCCAGACAAGAAAGCTGGGCTCAGAGAGGTTAAGCAACCTGTCCATGTTGCATGCAGTCAAGGGCCCTGGTTTGGCATGCAAGCCCGTGTGGTGGTCGAGTGCTGGTTCCATCCTGAGCTCCTCTCCCCGTGTGCGACCCCAGTCCTCGCAGCAGGCAGTGCAGGCCCGTGTGCTGTGCAAGATCCATGGTGGGGACCTCGGTGGGAGGCAGGGTCTCCTTCCCCTGCCGTGTCCCCAACCCTGGCTCAGGGGGCTTTGTGGCAGCTGCATTAGGACGACTGTGGGTTTAAAGAGAGGCGGGGACAGAGAGCGAGAGGGTGCGGACTCCCTGAGAAATCCTGGGCACAGTGCCTGGGTGAACAGAGCTGTTGATCTTCCCACCCAGAAACCCAGGCCAGGGAGGACGGGATGGGGATGTGGAGCAATTCCAGACCTCGCCGTGGAAAACAACTGATGCCAGGCTTTGTGCACCATCTTTGGAATAATGGGCAATGTCCTGAAGGGCTTGTGCCCCTCAGAGGGACAGTGCCTCCAGGATGACTGTGCCCCTCCCTCCTCCCACCGGCTACCTGATCATGGTGATAGACACTAAGGTCTGGACTGCTGGGGAGGATCGAGAAGGGGAAGACTGCACTCCAGTTGGGAAAATGAGGAGCTGGGCGTGGTGGCAGACACCTGTGATTCCAGCACTTGGGAGGCTGAGGCAGGAGGATCACCTTGAGTTCCAGGCCAGCCTGGGCTACATAGTGAGTTCAGGGCCAGTCTGGGCTACATGAGGACAAGCATTCGCATTCCTCTACCCCCTCCTGGAGAATTAGCCTCTTGCCTGAGTGTCCTTTGAACTTTGTGCTGGACTTTAAAAATAGCAACAAGGGGAAAATGTGTTTGCCACAGGCCCCTCCTGCCATCTCTCATCAGGTGTCTTAAGGCTCAGCTTTAGCTGATATTTCCCAGAGATCCCTGCAGTTCTGAACGCTCGAGGAGCCAAGCGGCGGTGCCTGAGGAGCTGGCTGGAGTGGGTGGGAAGGACAGTGAACTGGGGAGTCTGTCTGGGGCAGGTGGCTCCAGGCCCAGGTGTCCACAGCGGTGTTTGATGGGGTTTGCTGTGGCAGGTGTTCTCACAGCCATCCCAGACTGTCAGCATCACCTCACAGCTGCTACCCTGCAGAGCCACCTTCTGTCTGCATGTGTGAAGCCTCCTCCAGGAGAAGGCAGCATAAAGCCTTCCTCCTGCCCCACACTGCCCAGCACCTGTGATTGCACCTTCTTCTGGAGAGACCCATAGCCCTTCCGTCTCAGGGTAACCTGGGAAGTCAGGCTTACTAACGGCATTTGCAGTTGCGGAAGCTTGGGCCCAGAGAGGCCAAGTCGCTGACTCCAGAACACACAGCTCCCCTGGGCAGATCTGAACCCAGGCTGTTTGTGTTCCGGGCCAAATGCTCTTGGCAGTGGCATCCTGGGAATGAAGATGCTGCCGCTCCGACATTTATTAGGCTTGGCCACCATCTAGGGTCCCTGCTCAGAACACCAGCTGACTGACACTTTCACCCTGTACCCCAGCAGTGGCTTCGTGGAATGCAATGACTCCCTCCTCTGGCACAAAGCCTTGAATGCCATTTGAATTATTTCTCAGGGCATGGATGCTGGCAGAGAGCAAGGAGGAGAGGCATCTGAGCATCTCCTGGAACCCTTGCACCATTGGCAACAGAAGCAGTGCTTTCTTCCTGAGCCCGGGGCAGAAGGCGGAGGAAGAAGGCTGTGATTTTTTTTTTTCCTTTTTGAGACTGGGTCTCACTATGTAGCCCAGGCTCGCTTCAGACTCACAGCAATCCTCCTGCCTCAGCCTCCTGTGTACTGGGATTTCAGGTGTGTGCCACCACACCCGGCCGATATTTTGCACTGCACGGATGAAACCTGGGGCCCCCTTGCACCTTCTGGGTGAGCACTTGCTACCCCTGAGCCACAGCTCCGAGTGCACCTCTGAGGAACATTACTGTTTCCAGATGACACTGTTTTCTGCGAGCATCAACTGCCCAGTTTGAACTCCAGCAGGAGGCCGAGATGGAGCAGCCAGCTTGGCTTCTGTTACTTCCTTCAGCGTGGCCAGTGTCGAGGATTAGGTCCCGTGTCACCCTGTCCCCTGCATGGCCCCGCGCACATGGCCGGGAGGCCTGGAAAGGCCCTTGCCAGAGTATGAAGAGCTCAGCCACGTCCAGGCCTTCAGCTAGTTGCAGCTGCAGCTGATGATAGGCTGAGCCGCCCACTCTGTCCCCAGGAGCCCACCCCCCACGGGAGCCCCTCGAGCTCTCATCAGCTTCTTGGAAGCGTGGTGAGTGTGGCAGACTGTATCTGACTCCACCGAGTATCTCTTCTGTTTCCCCAGAA
This sequence comes from Erethizon dorsatum, assembly GCA_028451465.1. Classification (NCBI taxonomy): domain Eukaryota; kingdom Metazoa; phylum Chordata; class Mammalia; order Rodentia; family Erethizontidae; genus Erethizon; species Erethizon dorsatum. Next base: position 34,665,559 of record CM051831.1, read on the forward strand.
GAGTGGTCTAGTTGAGGAACCCAAAGTTTACTAATGCCCTGAAAGACCCTCGAGGAGCTCGGTGTGGTGGCACACGCCTGTAATCCCAGCACTTGGGAGGCTGAGGCAGGAAGATCACTGTGAGTTTGAGGCCAGTCTGGGCTACATAGTGAGACCTTGTCTCAAAAGACAAAAAAGGGTGGGGGGCTCTCTAGACCCCAGCAGGCCACGTTGGTTCCTCTCAGCTGGGCTTGGAACAACCCCAAGACAGGGTCTGTGCCCAGGGGAAACAGAAGAGATGTGTGCTGGGCTTGGCTCTGGCGACACTGCCTGGTGATTCTCTGATGACACATCTCAGCCGGTGAGAACAGCGCTGCTCTGAACAGTGTGTGCAGCTCTGAGATCTGCTCCTTTGGCTGTGTCCCCAGAAGTGCTTGCTAGATCAGGTGATACTGTGTTCATGTTCTAGTGATACTGGGGGTGGAACCCAGGGCCTCTCCCATGTAGACAAGTGCTCACCACTGAGCCCCACCGCAGCCCTTTTTAGTTTTTATTGTGAGCCAGGGTCTCAGTAGCCCAGGGTGACCTTGAACTCAAAATCCTCTTGCCTCAGCCTCCCCAGTAGCTGAGGTCACAGGTGTGCGCCACTGCACCTGGCTCTGTGTTAAATTTTAAGGAAGCACTATGCCATTTTCCACAGTGGCAGCGGCATTTTCTATTCCCGCCACAAGTGCACAGGTGCCAGGGCCTTAGTGACCCCTGACAGCTGTCATGGCAGCCACTTTCCGGATCTCCTCACACCTCTCATTTGGACTTCCCTGGTAGTTCCTGACCTGGAGCCACGCCCACCTCGGGCTCACTGGGCATGCAGAGGTCACCCTGTGATGGCACAAGGTCATTTTGGAGAAGGGGTGTTCAGGGGCTGAGACTCAGGAGTGTGGGCTGAGGCTGACAGACCCTGAGACCCAGAATGAGACCACAGTGACCCAAAGAGGAGGATGGAAAGCGCCATCCTCAGTCCCAGGGGTTCTTGTCTAGGTCAGGCTGGGCACCTGCTGCCACTAGCAGGATGGGAGGCTGGGGACACCTCCTGAGGACACGGAGCCCCACAAGGGGCGAGGACATCAGCCCTAAGAACAAGTGCTGCTGCTTTCAACCAGCACCAGAGTCATCTGGAGCTGGAATCATGGGGTTCCTGGGACCCCAGGCCATAACCCAGCTCCTGCTTCCAGCGGGTGGGTCCCTGGCCATGGTCCAAACAAGAAGCATGAGGGGCCAGAGACATGCCAAAGACCAGGGACTTGTGACTTTTTTTTTTAATTAAACTATACTTTTGAGATCATTGTGATCCACATGCCGTGGTCCCATGGGTCGTCCCAGCACTTGGGAGGCTGAGGCAGGAGAATCATTGCAAGTTCAAGGCCAGCCTGGACTACATAGCAAGACTCTGTCCCCAAAAAAGAAAAAGAAATAATAGAGTGATCCCATCTCTCCATTAATCAATTTCCCCCAAGAGGAATATCTTGCGAAACTATGGGGCGATATCCCAACCATCAAGGGCGATACTGACCTTGATACAGTCAGGTCATAGAGCATTCGTATCCCCCCCAGGATCCCCCATTTTGCCCTTTTATGGCCTCTTCCACTTCTCTCCTGTGCTGTCCTCCTCCTTACCCCTGACAGCCACAAACCTTCATTATTTTGTGATTTTAAGGATTAGTCACATAGGAATCTGGGGACACAGCTCAGTGGCGGAGCCCTTGCTTAGCATGTGTGAGGCCCTGCAGGAAGAAATTAAAAGAGCTGGGTATGATGGTGCATGCCTATAACCCCAGCTGCTTCGGAGGCTCAGGCAGGAGGACCATGAGTTCAAGGCCAGCCTAGGCAACTTAGTGAGACCCTGTCTCAAAATTTTAAAAAGGGCTGGGGATGTGGCTCAGTGGTCCATAACTTGCCTAGCGTGCCCAAGGCCTTGGGCTCCATCCCCAGCACTGTGAAAAGGGTGGTGGGGTGGTGGCTATAAATGGAATCAGACAGTTATTAACCTTTAGAGATGACCTCCTGCTCTTTGCTTTTGAATGGACTTGTGACTTGTTTCGTTGATGGGTGACCTGGCAGGGGTGGAGGGTGCCTGGCCACCTCCTTCCTGGGGAACAGAACAGAACACATTCCTAGGACCATTGGTGTTTTCCACTTTAAGCCCTCAAAACCCAAAAGTGGCTGTGATTGGGATGGAGGGCAGGGTTCAGGCTCTCAGCGTTAGCTCTCTGCCCCCTTGTCTGTTTCCCTCTGGCACCACTTTGGCTGTGGCTGTGGTTCACATCAGCGCCTGCCCTTTCCCCGACACATCTGGTGGCTCCTTCCCCTGGCCCAGAATAGGTCATTGTGCAAACAGAGCGTATGTGCTTGAGATGTGGAAGAGGAAGCCAAGGACAGGAACCCGCTGGGGCAGCAGAGCAGTGTGACCGGGAGCAGATGCCCCCAAGGGGCCTGGTGTTCCAGGTCAGCAGGGCAAAGTGTTCGGCCAGCTTCAGGAAGTGGGTGGTCAGACGGCACATTACAGCAGGCCAGGGAGCCCCTCCCTTGCAGAGGCCCAGAGGAGACTGGGTGTAGACACAGCGTGTGCAGGTGGAGTTGACCAAAGGATCGATGAGTCTGTTGAGTCCCAGATGCTGGACAACAGTACCTTACACAGGAGAGGGCTCAGTTCTTTGGCTGGTGACTTGTCAGTGCCGGGACACAGTCCTGTGGCTCAGTACTTCCAGGTGTGACCCTTGTCCACTTGGCCCAACCTTCTCTCACAAGCCCCATGGGACTCATGTATCCCCTGGCCAACTCCACCTGCACATGCTATGTCTACACCCAGTCTCCTCTGGACCTCTGCAAGGGAGGGGCTCCCTGGCTTGCTGAGAGTATATGCCTGACTCTTCTGCTCACCTCCTACTGGCCAGAACACAGTCACATGACTGTGCCTAGCTGCAAGGGAGGCTGGGAAATGTAGACTTTAGTCTGGACAATTATGTACCTAATTGTATATCCAGGGTTCTACAGAGGAGAACAGGAATTGGGATGACTGATAGCAGATTGTCAAGCCTCTCTGGACCTTAGTTTCCTCATCTGTAGTGCCTCTCTTGAGGCAGTTGTGAGAGTTAAATGAATTACCAGGCATATAAATAGTACAGTGCATGTAGCCAGAGTGCACATGTCCACTGTTTTTATTTTTATTATCCAAGAAGATCCTGTACAGAATGCCCTGGTGCTGTGCTGGGCATAGGCTGTGGTGCTGGCACACAGTGCTGTCCCCACTATTGCTCTTATTGCCAACCATCCTGTTAGCCACACAGCTATCCACCCTGAAGGGGAGCTGGCCCTGGGTGACTGTCCCCACACTGCCCCTGCACTGCTTGCTGGTTTTGTGTCCCCTTAGTCTGTGAGCAGATGGCCTGGCCCTGTGGCCTGATGCCAGCTCAGCTGCAGGAAGTGGCTAATCCATCTCGTGTGGCTTCACAAATGGTCTGCTCTGTGGTGCTCAGCCCCCAGCATGGGATGGAGTCCAGGATGGCAGGGTGGCCTCAGGACAACCTGTCCCTTCTCAGGATAAGTCAGGAGCTCTGGCCTAGGCCCAGTGGGGGTGGGAGCAGAGGGACTGTGGCTTGGCCTTCGGGGACCCTGAGGGGAGCCCAGGGGGCCTGTACATCAACCTGTCCCCAGACCACACCCCATGCCAGGTCTCCAGCCTGCCCTAAATCAATCAGCGAGGGTGAGAGAGGAAGCAGAGGGTGGCGTAGCCTCATGCCTTTCCCTGAGGTGGCCTGGGACACTTCTAGAAACTTCTCCCCTAGTCCCTGTGGGGCAGATAGGCTGCCTCAGGCCGCAGATTGAGCAACAATGCTGAGCTGTCCATATGGCTGCTGAGTGAAGCCAGAAACCCAGAGAGACCAGGGAGCATGGGATCAGGGTCCCAGCATGGCCTGAGGAGTGGGCCAGGTCCTGAGCCTCCAGCAGGGATGAGTGGGAGGTAGGCCGGTGACTGAGGAGGAAGGATGCTGCCTGGACACATCCTGTGGAGGGGTAGAAATGGCCTGGGCATACCTGGAGCAGCTGGCCTCCCTGGCAGAGTCATGAGGCCCCCGCCTTCTGAGGCCCAGGCCTGTCCTTGAGCTTCCCTTGTGCTGAAGCCATGGGACAGGGAGCCTTGGGTGCTTCTCCCACTGGCCCAGTGCCCCTGTGCTTACTGTATGCCTGTGCCCACTTCCGCCAGGCGACACCAAGTCAGGATGGAGGGGGACAGACAGAAAACAAAATGAAACACTGGAACATCTTCAGACCAGCACTCTGGGAGGTTGAGGCAGGAAGATTGCAAGTTTGAGTCCCACCTGGGCAACTTAGCAAGACCCTGACTCAAAATAAAAAATAAAAATAGGGCAGGGGATGTAGGTCAGTGTGAAGGCCCTGGGTTGAATCCCCAGTGCTGTAAAGAATAAAAGGAAAAAAGGAATCCTTCAGAGCTACTTTGGGGTGAAATCATCAAAATGAACAATATGATGCTGCTAATATTTTAAAAACACAAATTAATACTCCAGACTTTCTACAGGCCTGTGTGCACACAGCCCTCAGTACCCTTATGTTTCACATCCAAGGATTCAATTTGACTTTCTCGTGCCATTTTCCCTAAACAATACATCTGTATAGTGTTTGCATTGTCTTGAGCATGATACACTGTGTGGAAATGTGTCCACTAAATTAAATGGGAGGTGCATGTAGGCTATATGTAAATACAAGGCCATTTTACATGAGGGGCTTGGGTATCCTTGGGCTTGATGCCCTTGGGGATCCTGGAACAAGCCTGGTGGGGTGAACAGGTCAGATCTGGATCATAGGAGGGCTGAATAGGCTGCTGGCCCTCAGTAGTCCTGTTCCAAACCCAGAGGACTTGAAGGGACTCAGTCCTGAGGGAAAGCTGGGTGTGGTGGCACACATGTGTAACCCCAGCACTGGGGAGCCGAGGCAGGAGGATCACTGTGAGTTTGAGGCCAGCCTGGGCTACAGAGTGAGTTTAAGGCCAGTCTGGACTATATAGCAAGACCCTGTTTCAAAAAAAAAAGGTCCCAGAAACCAGGTCTGGGTCTAACGAAGGGAACCCCGCCATGTGCTGACGCAACCCCTTTTTCACACCAGGTCGAGATTTACAACTCTGACCCGCTTATCTACCACGGAGGGCTGAGAGTGTCCTTCGGCATCCAGCTGCTGAATGCTGTGTCACGGGTGGAGCGGGGGATGCCCAAGCTGATCCTGCCCTTCCTGCTGCTCCAGGGCTCAGAGGACCACCTGTGTGACAGCAAAGGAGCCTACCTGCTCATGGATGGGGCCAAGAGCCAGGACAAGACGCTCAAGGTGAGCAGCCACCTTCCTGGGCATTCCTGGGTGCCTCCCTCAGCCTGTAGGGCTCCCGCAAGGACCAGCATGGTGCAGCTGGGAGACAGACACAAAGATCTGTTAAAGCGCCAAGCACACGTGCCCTTAGTTGTCATTTTGCATGTGTGAGCTGCAGGGGAAGAACAGAACATCAGAAGACGGCACGGGCAAGAAAGGACACACAGCCCAGGCACCAGGCAAATGAATCTCCCAGACAGTGTCACATCTGAGCCCCGAGGATGCCTGGGTGCCCAGCACCCTCTGCAGCAGCCGTGGCAGCTCAGGGCAGCTGGGCACTGGGCAGCCAGGCAGGACCACCCCAGGGGAAGTTGACTTCCTCTCTGGGTCTGAACAACAAGTGACAAGTTCTGGCTTGAGAAGGGAATGGGGACAGGGGTGGAGGCAGCGAGACCCAGGGGGATACAGTGCCTTCATCCAGGCCAAGAGGAGGGGCTTGGCCTGGAGTGACACAGGAAGGTGGGGCTGGGCCCGTATGGTGAAAGATCCAGCACAATGGAGAACAGGACAGAGGTGTCTGAAAGACAAAAGCAGGGTTGGTGGCAGAGTGGTAACTTACACCTAGCACTGGGTTTCTTCCCCAGCACCACATGCAGACACGTGTGCGTGCACGTGCACACACACACACACAACCTCCAGAACTGTCCTGTGACCCAGCTTTCTCACTCCTGAGTGTGCCATTCACAATGACCAAACAATGGAATCAACCCAGTGTCCCCCGACAGATGACCTGGTAAAGGAAATGCCCACACATAGCAGGGTCCCACTTCACCATAAGAAGAAACATTTTCAGCTACATGCAGGAGCCCAGGGGGCATCATGTTGAGTGACATCGGCCAGGCACAGAAAGACAGATACTGTATGTCTTAGTCACTTTCCAGATCACTGAAACAGTGCTGACTCCTGCAAATTCCAGGGGAGGTTTATCTTGACTCACGTTCCAGTCCAGTCTGCTGACTCCAAGGCGGGGTGGCGTGGCATGGGGCCTGGCGGAGGACAGCTGCTCACGGCATGGTAGGCAGTAAAAAGAGTAAAGGGAGGAGCCCTTCCAGGCCATGCCCAGTGCCTCTTCCAACCAGACTCCACCTCCTAAACAGCAGGGCAACTATGAGCCCCTATAACCCAGCCACCTTCTGAAGGCCCCTCTCTGAGCACAGGAGGCTCTTGGGGAATGTCTAAATGGAAACCATAACACTGTGTGTCCTCGTATGTGGGAGTGAGAAAGCTGGTCTTGAGGCAGTAGAGTGGTTCTGGGGCCAGGCAGGGGGTAGGAAGAAGGCTGAGGAGACCAGGGGTATTGGGTGCAAATTCCCATTGGCAGAAGCAGTGAGTTCTAGTGTCCCCTACACAGGGGTTTTACAGGTAATTATGTTGTGTATATTTCCAAAGAGCCAGAAGAGAAAAATTTTGAGTTTTCTCACTACAAAGCAATGATAGATCTTTGAGGTGATTTGTGCTAATTTAAAAATAGGGGCTGTCTCTTGCCCAGCCTGCACGCAGCCCTGGATTCCCTTCTCAGCACCACAGAAAGAACCCTGAAGGACGAGCCCTGGGGTCTGGGCTTGTGAGAAGGAGCAGCCCATGGTCCCCTGTCCTGAGCTGGGTGACCCTAGCTGGGATGGAGCTGAGGACTAGCAAGGGCTCCACTCTGAGAAACTCTAATGCAAACGGCCAGTGGGCAGCAAGCTCACGAAGAGCTCAGGCTAGAGACAGAAGACCAGGAAGGGTCTTCACCCAAACCAGAAGGGGCTTTAAGGCCCAGGGCTAGAGGAGGTTGCTAGGGGGACCCAAGGAGCAGCCCACCAGCCTGTCTGTAAGGTCTCCAGGGTGGCAGGAGTCACTTCTAAGTGGGACAGAAACCAGGTGAGGATAAAGCCACAGTCTTGCTGGAAGGCAAGAAGTCAGATAGCACACGGGCACCAAGGGTCCCCTGGCCTGGCATGAGCAGGTCACAGAGACCCTGCCACAGATAGCTGCCGGGGACTGGAAAGAGTGAAAGTTGGCTTGAGATGTGTTAACCCCAGCTGGACACATTGGAGCACATCTGTAGTCACAGTTGCTCAGGAGGCTGAGGCAGGAGAATTGCTTGAGTCCAAAGAGTTCAAGATCAGCCTGGACAACATAAGGTGACCCCACTGAAAATAGAAGGATGATGTAGGCCCCGTAGTGACAAGAGGTGAATGCCAAGTGCTCAGGCCACAAGGAGAGGGTCTGGATGTCATTACATACTCCTGTCCCCTGTCTGAGTCCCCTACAACTCCTGACAGCACAGCCCTGATTCCATGTCTCTCCCAATTGCAGATTTACGAAGGTGCCTACCACATGCTTCACAGGGAGCTGCCTGAAGTGACCAACTCCGTCTTCCATGAGATAAACATGTGGTTCTCTCAAAGGACAGCTGAGGCAGGAGGCAGGTGTCCGCCCTGAGCCAGGGGCTAGGCGCCCCTCACGCCTGGGGCCCAGGGGAGGCGGGCAGAGGAGGGCAGAGGCAAACAGGAAATCAGGAACCAGAGGAATCCCTAACACACTCTACTTTAAACAAAAAAGAGACATTCTTGTCATATATAATGCCACTAGAGCTACCCTAAGGGGTGGACACTTTGACACTTTATGCAGGAGAAAGAGGAGAGGGGGAGAGAGAGAGAGGGGAGGGGGGTAGACAGACAGAGAGAGAGAGAGAGAGAGGCATTTCTTCGTGGAGGGACCGTGGTGCAATGTCCTTTAAAATGCACACACAGCCTCAGCCCACCTCTCCCAGCCACACAGGTGCCCTGGACCCTGTGCCCAGGATGCCAGCCTGCAATAATTGGAGGAGCCCCCTTCTGCCCCCACCGAACTCTGCCCCAGTGCCCCCTCTGACCAGCTGTGGCCCTGTGGCCTTGCTCTGGCAGGTGATGAGGTGGCCTGTGTCCCCACCGAGGTTGCCCATGATCCCATCAGCCCCAGTGTGGCCGCAGCCAAGGCTGCAGGGGGGTACTGGCTCGTAGGCAAGTGCTGGGCAGGGACCCTTCCCTCCACCCCAGGGCTGGGCCTGTCCCACAGGTGGCCTTGGCAAGGCTGCTGCTTTCCGGTGCTGTGAGATGAGAGGGGACGAGGAGGGACTGACACCTGTGAGTGTCCCCACCAGGTCCTGGGTGCTTGGCAGGCAGGGGTCAGGGTAGCTGGGAGGGTCCTGGAACTAAGCTGAATCCCAAGGAGGGTGGAGGACCCTAGTCCGCCCAGCCTTCCCTTCCTTTGGGCTGCCAGCACTGCCCAGTGTCACAGTGCTGGCCCCACAGCTACCTCTGGTGGCAGCAGGAGGGAACCGGCCATCCAGTCAGGGCAGAGACCAGCAAGCCACCCTTCCGGGACAAGGCCCGAGCCCAGCCGCCCTCTCAGGTGCCAACCCCACCCTGGCCCTGCTCTGGCCTCACTTAGTGCCAGCAATAAGAGGGAACCCAGCCCACCTGCCCTGGGCACCCTCACCTCAGGAGTCCCCTGTGAGGCTGCCAGGACTCACAGGGCTTGTCCCTGTCCCTGGGGTCCAGAGCAGGCCACCCTGCTGCAGGCAGTGACAATCAGCTGCCCGGGCTGTGGGCGTGCCCTGCTCCAGTAGGGTCGGCCCATCCCATGAGCCCCGGCCGCCGGCAGACTAGTGATGGTTTCTGCCATCTGTAACCTACCAGGAGCCCTGGGCTCTGGTCTGTGACTTACCCAGAACTCACTGTCCCCAGGCTTGGGCACTGCAACCTCTCCCAGAGGTGTGTGAGGGCAATGTCCTTTCCAAAGGAACATGGCTGCGTGACTTGACCATGGTCCCTAAGATGCATGGATTTGCTTATGTGGGCGCTGGTCCAGATGTACATGGTCAGCTCTTACATGACTGGCTACAGAATCATTCATGAGATGGGGGTGTGAAATTGGGGCTGTCTTGAAAAATCTGGAAGAGAGGACGGGACGTGGACGTGTCACATCCATGGCTGACTCAGGCACCACTTGATGACCCCCACTGAGCCCCTCCAGAGCCCAGCGTCCCATCTTTGTCTTCGGGAGGCTGGGTGGCTGTGACATTCGGCCCAACCAAGCCAGGCCATCTTGGGGAGTGAGGGAGGTCAGGTGACCAGGTGGAGGAGGGTGGAGTCGGGAGAGGCAGCAGGGCCCTAGCCGGACTCTGGGTCCTGAAGCTAGTGTGGACGCTGTTCCTTCCATGCAGCGCAGAGGTGATGTGAGTCCTCGTTGGAAACGGGTTCCAGATCTGACAATCTTTTTAGGAAATGAGGCCTCCTGCAGGTAGCGGGGGTCACAGCCCCCAGGTCCCAGGGCCTCAGCGCCACAGGCTCCAGAGTACAGTGCATCTGTCCAGCTCATGTGTCTTTTCTTTCTCTCACCCGTTGCTAACAAGAACCTACTAGGATCACAATGATTTTCCAAGCAATTCACCGATCTTATTACCATGGCTCAGCACGTATACTGTTCGTGGGAAATGCGTGTATCAGCTTAGAACTATTAAAGGAGTCAGTGTATGCCACAGCTAATGCTAATAAACCAGATGTTTTCGGTGTGCTGGCTGCGTCTGTCTTTCTATCTCCATGGGTCTCGATCCCACAGACAAATGTTCCTGGGGACAGAACCACAGGCCATTTTTTCTGGAGTGTGCCAAGCCCTGCCCAAACCATCCCAGGCCTTATATGAACCCTGCCTGGTGCAGAGTGGATGGATCCTGGTTCCTCCCACACCTGTCCTGCCTCTGCATGTCCACATGGGGGCGGGCTCCCTGCCAGGGAACACAGCCTGTCCCCAAAATACAGTACCTGTGTGAAGGGGCTGGGAGGGAGGAGCAATGAATGAGTGAGTGAATGAGGGAAGGGGTGAGGAGCAAGTGCTTGAGGGAGGAGAGGGAACGAATGAATGGCTGGGGGTGGGGGGTGGGCTGTGCCTGCACCCAGGTCAGCTTCAGGGCCTGCAAATTGCACCATTGCCCAGCCCCCTATCCCGGTAGGGCCATGCTGGGCTCTGCAGCTGTGAGCTGTGTTTCTGGGCCCTGTGGGTGTGGCGAGGTCCTGCTGGAGGCTGGAACCCAGGGCGAGGGCCTCTGGAAGCAGTAGGCCCGTGCCACCTCCACACCCCCAGACTACCCAGAACTATACAAAGGCAGCCAGTGCCCACATCACTCCTGTACATTAATGACGCAGCAGTCCCCTGGGCACCCGGCTCAGAGAGGGTTGGTGGCCAGGGCTGGGCGGCACGAGCTCCTACCGCCAATGGTGAGGAGGGAGTGGGCAGAGGAGCAGGAAACAGGCCTCCAGTGACACCTGACCAAGAACAGTGTCATCAGGGGGGGCAGCACCAAACTCAGAGCTGTCATCATGGATGGGGCCACCTAGCAGAGCTGTGGCTCTACGTAGGGGTCACAGCCCTGACCAAGGCCTCTCTGCTTCTATTCATCCTCCTAGATGCCCTCTTGGGTCCATTGCCCTGGGATCTTGAGTACAATGGCCTCGGCCTGTGGTCCAGCTGGAGCTGCTCCAGCTCCAGACACTTCACCCTCATTCCAGCTGATAGGGAAGAAAAGGAAAGGGAGAGTCATGCATCCTTGAAGGGGTACAGCAGAACTCAGTCTAGTGTTTCTAGAACTCATCTAGTCTTTCTGCTTGTATCTAGAGCCAACAGGCATGACCGTGGCCAAGGGGGCACTGGGAAAGGAGCCTGAGCCAGCTGAAAAACAAGGGGAAGCGTTCAGCTATCAGGGAGTACTGGTGGCCCCGGGCCAGGGTGCAGTGTGCAAGTCACCCTGAGCACAGTGGAGCTTCCTGGAGGAGCCAGGCTCCATAGCTGGGAGGAGAACAAGACCAGGCTGTGATAGCATGTGGCAGTGGGGACACCATGGCCATAGAGGAGGCAGAAGCAACAGAGTTGGTAATGGCTAAGCCTGAGCCCAAGGGGGAAGAGAAAGTGAGGTCTCCGTGTGCCTGGGCAGCGTAGGCTCTGCCCTGGAAGTGTGGGCAGAGCTGTGGAGCCTCTTGCCATACTAGCATGGGTGTCGGGTGGCACTGCTCCCTTTAGATAAATGAGTAAACTGAGGCTGGCAAGGCCAGCATTGTCCAAGGGGGCTTCCCGGCCTGAGGACAGGGACAGCTTCCTGCAGAAGTCCGCACCCCCAGACCTGTGGACAGCAAAGCGGGACACACCCAGGCCAAGCTCCCAGACTGCAGAGCAGGGACTAGGATGCCTCTGCTGCCACCCAACCCCCACACGACCTCCTGGCTCAGGGGCTGCGCTGCAGGAAGATGGGACAGCAGCTGCCCAGCCATGAGACAAAACCAGAGGCCTGAACACTCAAAAGTCCCCACCAGGTTCGTAAGAGCCTCATGTAGATTACACCAAATGTGGTTAAAATGCAATCAAAGGGCCAGAATATAGCTCCGTGGTGAGCATTAGCCCAGCATGTGGGAGACCTTGGGTTCCAGCGCCAGGAGAGAGGAGAGGGAGAGGGAGAGAGGAGGAAGGAGAGAACCTCTTCTAGCTGAGTGTGGCAGCACCTCCCTGCAGCCCCAGCTACTTGGGAGGCTAGCACAGGAGGATCACTTGGGCCCAGGAGTTTAAAACCAGCTCTGGTGACACAATGGCAAGTCTCAAGACAACAGCAAAGATCTACATCTAAATCACTCTTATCTTGGACCTAAGCATTCATCAGCTTCAGGGCTTGGAGGGGAGGCCTGGCCCTGCAGTGCTGAAGCCAGGAGGGGTCCTTTCTGGGGTTCTGAGGTCTGATGCCACCCACAGCTTCACCTTGGTCCACAGGGCTCACAATAAGGTGTTTGGCATAGTTCCAGTTTTCCCATAGTGAAAACTTTCTGTCCCTGTTCCCACCAGAGTACCTGGCCTCTCACTCCCAGTTGCTGCCTGTCATGCCAGCAGGCCCAACCCTGCTTGTTTTCCTTGCCCTGCTTCGTGAGAGGGCACTGTAGAGGAGTTTTCCAGGCAGAGGAAAGCATATGCAAAGACTGTGTGACCTTTTCTTTTCCCCAGGTGAGGGGTCTATTATAGGATGGGTGAAAAAGTAAATTCCTATTTATTTAGTTAGTGGTTTTGTTTTGCTTTGCTTTGGGACAGGATCCTGCTATGTAATTCAGGCTGGCCTTGAACTCACTGTGTAGATCAAGCTGGTTCTCAATGTGTGGCGATCCTCCAGTCTCAGCCTCCTGAGCACCGGAATCACAGGCATGTGCCACCATGCCCCACTTTATCAACCTTTTAAATAAAGCGGTGTCCATACCAGAGAGTCCTGTAGCTTTGCATTGCAGCCTGCCGCCTCTTCTGGGAGGGAGGCAACCCCCACATTACCTTCACCGCAGCACTTGACGCCCTTATTAAACCTTCCTCGTTCGTCTTTATTCAACTCAGTTGTTTTTCTACCTAGGAAAAATTTGGAGGTATTTTGAATTGGGTCAGAACACCTATATTCTTTCCAATAAAATACAATGAAGATTTTTCATTTATTTAACAATACTTTTTTTCACTCAGAAGCAGGAATGAACTGATGTTAAATAAGGAGTGGAGTGAAGCTTGGCATCTGTGGGACTTTGGGTTCTGTTTCCAGCACCCAGGGAAAGACAACAGTTAAATGAGGGACAGTGTGGAGTAAGTCCAGAGCTACATCACAGAGGCCAAACAAATGGGGACATGACACTGGCTGGGGAACACCATCCCCGCCTGCCCAAGGTGGCGACTCAGGGTCGACCTTGTCGCATGCACCTCTCCCCTCCCTAGTGCTGTCCTCAGTCTGCTGAGACACAGATGGGCCTGGCAGCTGGACGCACCAGTTCATCGGTCTTCAGTCCTCATGGAAAGAAATGCATGGTCAGTTAACACTTTTTCCTGAAATATCTAAGTCTCCCTTCCTAATTTGGCACATGCAAGGTGAGTGCGGCCCAAGCTGGCACCTGGGGCCTGTAGGTCACTAGCCTGGTTTATGTCTGCCAGGGCCACCAGAATGAGGTTCTGACACACACCCCAGGGTCTGTCTGTATCACAGGGTGCTGGCTGAGGCTGCTGGGACAGAACTCAGGTGAGACCCAAACCCGAAGTAGCTCCTCACAGCCCCACCCTGCAGCCATGGGCAGAGCCACCGTGGGAACTTGGCTGGGCACTGCCTGAGCTGTGGCCACCAGACCCCTCCTTGTCTCATCCATTTCTGGCTGCTAGAGGTCACTGGCCCCCTCCCGCCTGGCCACACACACAATACCCTACTCCCGGCCGGTCACCCTGGAGCCTGCGGTTCCCCCAACACCAGCAATACCCTGGGACAAACCAGCCACATGGGCTGGGAGATGCCAGAGATGGAGAGCTGTGTGACAGTGTGGAGTGAGCCACTGCCCAAAGACAGAATGGACACTGGGTGTGGTGGCACAGGCCTGTGATCCAGCACTCTGGGAGGCTGAGGCAGGACTGCAAGTTCATGCTCAGCATGGGAAACAGCAAATTTAAAGATTTTTTAAATTTTTTTGGTTTTTTGAGACAGGTCTATATATCCCAGGCTGGCCTTGAACTTGGCGGCAATCCTCCTGCCTCAGCCTCCCAAGTGGTAGGATTATAGACATGCACCCCCATGCTTGGCCAGCAACATAGAAAGGGCTGGGATGTGGGTTGAGTCCACAGCAGTGGAAAAAATAAAGGCAGAGCAGAGTCCAAGGAGGCCTCAGGCCCAGAGCCTGTGTAGGGCCAGTGGGGTGGGGAGAAAGGGCATCGGGCCAAGCTGGGGTGAAAGGCCGATGTCTAGGTCTGCCAACCTCTACTGGGCCCCCAACTGCCCCTCACTACCTGAGGGGGTGGACCTGTGGGAAAGCCAGGGCTACCCACCTAAGGCTCTCGGGTCCCCTGCCCCTCAAGCTGCACCCAACAGACTCAGGCCACAGTGAACACAAGCTTTGTTGCCACTCAAAGGCACTGCTCCTCCTGCTGGCTGTACCTATGAGTACTGAGCTGGCCTGGGCCAATGGGAGGTGGGAGGCAGGAGGCCAGCATGGGGTGGATGGGGGTACCTGCCCAGTTCCCTGAGTTGTGCTCTGCCAGGGCTTGAGCCAGCTTGGGCGTTGCGGAAGGAAGCTCATCCCAAGGAGACCTCCCACCCCTGGGTCCCCAGGTGCATGCAGAGTGGAAAACCCCTCCACCATGGGACGTGTGAGGGACAGAACTGCACACACAGGTGCACACATGCACGCACACACGCATGCCCTGGGGGCTCAGCAGTCCAAGCAGATGGACACAAGCAGGTCCTCCAGGGCCCACAGCCACTGCTGCACCTCCTCGACAGCGCTGTAGGTCTGCACGGTGCTGGCCATGTGGAAGTGGATGTTGTCCACCGGCGGAATGGAGTCTGTCTCCTGCTGGGCCGCCACAGCTCCCGCCTCCTCCCTCACCACCTAGGTGAAGTCTTTGCGCTCCACCAGCTGGGGACAAGCAGGCTCAGCACGCAGCAGCCCCTTGGACCCCAGCCCTGGCCCTGGGTGCAGCTTACCTTCTCGATGACCTTGGCCATGTACTCAGTGCACTGGTCCTCCAGCTGTGCCAGGCAGAACAGCTTGGCTACGTGCCACACGCCTACCACGCTGTCCTTGTCCAGGAGCTGCGCCAGGCTGTGGCTGCACAGCCACTTCAGGCTGGGCAGCAGGTACATGTCGGCCAAGCTCAGTATATTGTAGGCTGCCTCGGGACAGCTGCGGTAGAAGAAGGGGGAGGTGCACCCTGAGGTCAGCGAAGTCTCCCTGGGCCCAGCACCCACCGGGATCCTAGGGCCGCAAAGGGCAGCAGAGCTCATGGCTAGTGGGCAGGTGGGTGCAGGCCTGGGCTCAGATCTGCTGGCCATGGGACCCTGGGCAGCTCTTTGCCTCTCTGTGCCCAAGTTTCCCTGGCTGGGAGGCCAGAGACTCCTGTCTGCCTCCAGCAAAGGTTGTTAAGATAACAACTAGCTGGAAGGGACTTCCCTTCCTCCCGTAAGCACCTCTCCAGGCTCTTCCCGGGTGCCTGTGCTGGTTGGTCAAGTCCAAGCTGCCCTGGCCTTTCTGCTCCCCCTGGGCAATGTCACATGAGCTGCAGGCTTGGCGGCAGCCTGCAGGCCTCGTTCCTCCTGTGCAGCTCCAGGCCTTGAAGGTCATTTCAGGGAGAGCTTTTCTGCCCTTCCTGTGATTCCGAACCACTTCCGCCCCCACCTCAGGAATACAGCCAGTCTCCTGATGAGAACAGCTTCCATTTAAATCTGAAGATAGGGGGTCAGTGATATAGCTCAGCGGCATAAACGCCTGCCTGGCAAGCACGAGGTCCTGAGTTCGACTCCCAGTACCCACATATAAAAATAAATAAATAAATAAAAATTTAAAAAATGAATCTGAAGATGGGCATGGAAGCAGGCCTCACCTTCCATGGCATTCCTAGGGGAGAAAGCGCTCTAGAATATACCTGCCAGGGAACAATTGAGGCCCTGACTTCGAATCTCTCCCCACATCTGTCAGAAATGTCCAGAAAAAGAAGCAACATTGCCTATAGCTCAGATGGACACTGTACTCAGGAAAGAAGGAAACAACAACTATCAGTCAAAGGTCTATGGGAAATGGCCCTCTCAGACCAGGGAGCTGACACGGGGCCCGTCCCACAATGCCAGGTGAGGACCACATAGGACCGGAACTGGCCAGGTCCCTGAGGGAGGAGAGGGACACAGGCACACCATTCCCTGCATCCACATCCTTGAGAGGCAACCCAGAGAGGGCATACTGGGTGGGGAAAGGAGAAGCAAGAGCACCAGGAGCCACAAGGAAGCTGCTGGGGACAGGCAAGGACCTGGGGGTGGCTGGAGACTGCTGCTACAGGAGAGGGGCCTGAAGCAGGGAGGCTTTCCTCACAGAGCTGGAGGGGTGAGGAAGAAGCTCCGAGAAGGCTCTGTTCCAGGGAGACACTGTCCAAGAACCAGACAACCAAGTGTCCTTTATTCTAGAATCACAAGTCCCTGGAGAAACACAAGAGGGCACACTGCTGGGACACAGCCAAAGCCCTGGCCCAGGCCCACAGCTGCCTGCTGTGCTGGCCCTGGGAACATCCAATTCCAGTCCCCAAGCAGAGGACTCACACAAGGCTTTAAAAGGAAAAAAGAGAAAGTTGTTTCTTTAAAGATACACATGTATACAGTTGTAACATAACAGTAATTAAATGTCATTAAATAAGCAGTCATTGATAAGAGAAAAAGCCATCAAGTATAAACTCAGCATGAAATGGATATGTGAGATGTGCCCTGGGAGCTCGCTTGAGAGAGAACCGAAGAGGGCAAGATCATTTCCTGTGATTCCAAACCACTTCCACCTCCAGGAAAAGAGAGAAGAGGTGCCTAAGAGGAAACGGATGTGCATAAAAGCAAGTCCCTTAAGGAGAGAGAAAATCTTAAAATGACATGCGGGGCACAATGACGATGAGATGCCTTTTAAAGGGACTCAAGGAAAGGAGCAGCCACTGAGAGTTTTCTGTCCTGCCAGGTGCCAAGGGCACAGGGAAGAAGCTTCCCACAGTTCTGGACACATCGGAAGGTGCTGAACGTGTCATTCAGAGCTCCTCTCAGGGCTGTTTGCCTTTGAGGACAAAGCACGGAGCTGAGAGGATTTTGGAGAGGTGCAGGGAAGGACTGGCGATATCCAACTGCACATGCGAACAGAAGCGGAAGCTGGGCTGGGACAGGAAAGGCCGACCAGTGTTCCCTACACAGGCAAAACAGACAGAGCAGCACTTTCTTCACAGGGAGAGAAGGGAGGAAGTGGAGATCAGAGGTGGCTTCTTCCCCCGCTGCACTAACAGGTGAGAGTCAGATGATGGTGCTTAAACCTGATCATCCTAAATAGTAAAGGGCTAAGAAAGGAGGGGCTGCCCTGCAGTTCGTGGCCATGGAAGAGTGAGTCTTTACTGTGCCCCCAGCTTCTGACACCACAAAAAGAAGAAAGGCAGGGGGTAGTAGAAGAGGGATCATCACACAGACAAGCTCTTGCGATGACCAAATGTAGCGTCAGCTTGACTGCCACACAGTGGGTGACACGCTTCTCTTTAGGTGGTCTGTGTTGCTGACAAAGAAGACCTGCCCTCACCCATGGGAATGGGCATCACCTGGTCCCCAGACCGGGACACTGGGCTAGGTCTGCGTGGCCTCCACGGCATCACACCTGGTTCCTGCACCTTTGCACTCAGGCCTTTGGCTCAGGACTGAGAGTCACACCCCGGCTCCCAGGTTCCCAGCCCTGAGGACTTGGAGGATGATGCCACCAGCCTTCCCAGGTCTCCGGCTTGCACCTGGCACACTGGGGACTTCTCTGCCCCAATGATGGCAGGCACCAGTTCCCATAGTAAATCCCCCATATACAGAGAACTTAATGTACCCCTAGAACAAACCCAACCCCTCCTGCACCCTACCTTCCATGAAATCACAGCAAGGTGTGGAACAGTGCGTGCTCCATCTACTGTGGATCACGAGCCGGCCCCTACCAACTCCACGTCTGACAAATGTTCAGAAAGGTTATGGAGAGATGTGCACAAGCAAATGAAAAGCCATAGAGAGGGAGTGGGGAAAACTAAAAGTCTTGATGTCTGAGCAAGTAGAAATCTGCCCTAAGTGCAGCATGCAAAGCCAGGTGTGGAGCTCTCACCTGTAACCCCAGCACTCTGGGAGGCTGAGGCAGGAAGATCACTTGTTTGAACCCAGCCTGGGAAACTTAGTAACTTAGTGTGACTCTGTCTCAAAATTAAAAAATGGAGCTGGTGAGATGGCTCAGCAGCATAAGCGCCTGCCTGGCAAGAGTGAGGTCCTGAGTTCGACTCCCAGTACCCAAATAAAGGAAAAAAAGGGGCCGGTGATATCGCTCAGTGGCACAAGCACTTGCTGGCAAGCGCGAGGTCCTGAGGTCAACTCCCGGTACCCACATAAAAAAAAAAATTAAAAAATGGAGGAGGGGGCTGGGGATGAATCTCTGTGCTAAGGTACTGGGTTCAATCTCCAGTACCATCAAAAACTAAATAAAAGCAAGATAAAATGACTCAATACTAAAAGCTGCATGAATATGTGCTTACAACTTATGCAATTCTTTATGCACCAAATAATACAGTGGCAGACTTCAAAAAGCAAAAACTATATGAAATGCAACAAGAAATAGTAACATATTAATAACAGGCTAACACACCACTCTGAACCTAAGACAGGCCAACAGGACAGAAGTTAAATCGTGTAGAAGTCCCCTGTTTCTTTTGGTTATGATGTCAAAGTTCATACTCCAGCATAGAACAGCTTTGGAACCATGGGGAGCACAAAGGAGATTTCAACAGGCTTCACAGGGTAGAGATAATAACACAACACAGTCAAACCAATAAAAACGTCCCTTCCGACTAGAAACGCTATGGAAGATTAAATAACTCCTGGCAAATACAAACTGTAACTGTAGGATTTGTTTAAAAAGAGCAGCACCACATAGCATCTGTGGCACAAGAAAGCAACAGTGCAAGCAAAGTTACATCAAAAATGGGAAACTGCAAAGAACAGCAAACTCAATATTAGGGAGAATAAAAAGGTAAAGCAGAAATAAGTGCATAACCAAAGCAAAACTTAGAAAACCAGGAGTAATGCTTGTCAAACTCTGGGTCTTTGAAAACAGGCAAACCTACAGCTAAGCAAGTCCAGATGGAAAGAGTACAGACAGACATTAGGAAATGACAAAGGCCAGGAACTATGGAAGAGGAGGCAATTTTTTAAAGTGATGCTACTTGGAACAACTTTATGCAATAAGTATGAAAATCTAGGTGAGATGGATAATTAGCCCAAGCTGACTCCAGGAGAGAGATTCCCAGGAGAGTTAAGCAGAATCCCATAGAAGAAACAGAAAGTGATCAACCTGCAGAGCCCAGAGGCTTCCCAGGCAATTCTCACAGACTTGTAAAGTCACCATAAATGCAGGAAAACAGATCATCAATATGAAATTGCGGCTCAAGTCATAGCAGATATCTAGTGGCATGTTAACTGTAAATCGAACAGGTTTATTTCAGGATCACAAGAATGGATCAATATTAGGAAATCTACTAATAAAATACATCATTTTTATTGAAAGGAGAAGAAAAATCCTAAGATTATCTCTATGGCTGCCAAAAGACTTTCACCAAAACCAGAAAACCAATCCTGATAGAAGACACTTTAATAGATGGCATTTATGACATATATAAAGGATGTATGCCCAACCCCAGAAGCCAGCACTAACTTCAAGAAATCAGGAAAGTGGCATGGGCGACCACTGGTTAGATTTGAATGTGTCCCCCCAGATTTACATGTTGAAGCTCACCCACTAATGTGACAGTATTTGAGGAGGTCATTAAGTGCATTAGTCAGAGTTCTAGTCAAGGGGACACAATACCCAACACCCACAAATTAAAGGAGAGGTTTTGCCTCAGGGTTTCAGAGAATTCAGTCCATGGTCAGCTGGCTCCAAGGCAGGAATATAATGGCAGAAGGGTGTAGCTGCTCAGCTCAGAGCAGCAGGAAGCAGAACAGGGAAGCAACACCAGAAAGGAAGGGGAGGAAGAGGGGAACAACAAGATAGACTAGCCAAGGTCCACTCAAATGCACCCAAAAGTGTGCTTGACCAATCCCCTGGGTGGTTTCAAAGCCAATCAAGTTGATACAATTAAGGTAAGCTGTCACACCTCACCCCCTGTCAATTTGACACTCAAACATATCCTAAACCATACCTAATTCCTAATAAACACAAGGTCATAATGCCACATAACATGATATGACTATCTTGCATCTAATGGAAAACAAAAAGTCTCAACAGTTCTAGCATTTTTTAGAAGTCAAATTCTCTTCTGAGACTCAAAGCAAACTTTTTTTTTTTTTTTTTTTTTTGAGACAGGTTCTCACTATGTAGTTCAGGCGGGCCTTGAACTTACTATGTAGCCCAGGCTGGCCTTGAACTTGTGGCGATCCTCCTGCCTCAGCCTCCCAAGTGCTGGGGTTACAGGTGTGCACCACCATGCCCAGCTCAAAGCAAATGCTTATCTGTGAATCTCTGTAAAAATCAAAACCAAATTACATAATCCCAAGGTACAATGGCACTGGGTAAACATTCCTATTCCAAAAGGGAGGAATAGAAAAGAACTGGATCAAAGTAAGACTGAAACTCAGCAGGCAAACATTAAGTTCTGTAGCACCATAGCTGGCATCAGGGGCACTTGATGGTAAAATGTGAGTTCAAAATGGCTTTTGTGGCCCCACCCATGGCCTTGCTGGTTGCAGACCACATGGTCTGTCTCTTGGGCTGGCTCCACTTGGCCTGCAGCTTTCCTCAGCAGGTGATCCACATCCTAGTGTCTCTAACTTCCTGGGGTCACCACTGCTCCCATGGCTTCATTCCCACAGCTTTATGCACTGCCCTCTCAGGGTCCCCTTGCCTGGCCTTCCAGGCCTTCCTTTGAAATTGGGGTGGAAGCCTCCCTGATTCCACAACTCTTACATTCTGCATGCCTGTAAAAGCAATACCATATGGATGGCACCAAGGTCTGCCACCAGTTGAGCAGTGGCTGGGCCCCTTTGGATCATTGCTGTAGTGGCCTCTCAGTTCCTGGATGTCTGAGCAGAGTGAAATGAACCCTGGAGAACCAATTCCCTAGGCAGCCTTTCTTGATCAGGGGTTCCAAGGGACTCTCTTCTCAAATGAAAGATTGACATTTTAGCACCCTTGAGCCTGCAGTAGGTGGGGTCTTGCTGATTTCTGATTTACCCTCCATGCATCTTCTCATTCCTGTACAAAGTAATTGGTTTCTTTTTAATGGTGCTAATCTCTTCAGCAGCCACATCTCCTTTGACCCCAACTCTAATATGATTCTTTCTGGGCCAAAATTTAAGTTTTTCAAATTTTTTTGCTCCACTTTTTACACTGATTCTGACTACAAGTCTGGCTAAAAGCAACCAGCAGTACCTGTGCTACAAGAGCAGCCCAACAGCATGAATGCTGGGCTGACTTTGAACTTCCTCTGCTGAATCAATTGATTAGCCCACCACCCTTAATCTTAGTCTCTTGCAAAATCCCAGGACATGTGCAAAATATAGACTTTTTTTGGGGGCAAAGTGTAATATACATGGCCTCTCATCCAATAGCTAATGGAGTCCTTGTTCCCAAATGAAACCTCCTGAGCCTGGCCTTTACCATCCATATTCTTATCACTATTCTGGTCTTCAGAGCTCCAATCAGAATTGTCCATCAGGCTCTGCTTACAGCCTTCCTGGGCTTCTCTAGTCTGTGTCTCCAAACCTTTCCAAACTCCTTCCACAAACCAAGTGACTTGAACATGACCTGACACAGTCAGGTACAGTCACAGCCATGACCCCACTTCTCTGGCACCAATTTTCTGTGTTAATCAGCTTTCTCATTGCTGGGACATGATACCTGACACTTTTTTTTTTTTTTTGGTATTACAGGGATTGAACCCAGGACCTTCATACTGAGCTACATCCCCATTCCTTGAAAAGAATTTTTTAAAAATTTGAGACATTCACACCAATTCACTAACCTGCCCAGGCTGGGCTTGACCTTGTGATCTTCATGCCTCAGCCTCCCAGAGGGTTGGTATTACACTGACACCCACAATTTAAAGGAGAAGTTTAATGTAGCTCATTGCTTCAGGGTATTCAGTCTATGGTTGGCTGGCTCCGAGGCACAGGAGCATCATGGCAGAAGGGTGCAGCAGAGCAAAGATGCGTGCATGGTGCATGGGAAGCAGAGGAGAACAATGCCAGAGAGGAAAGGGTGAAGGACCAGTCATAGACCCTTAGTCACTTTCTTCATTGCTGGGACACAATACCTGACACCCATTAGGTAAAGGAGGAGGTTGATTTCAGCTCATGGTTCCAGTCCATGGTTGGTCTGCTCCAAGGTAGAAACAGGTGCTCAACCTAGGGCTGCCTGGAAGCAAAGAGAGAGAAGGGAGAAACTGGGGACAAGAATACATACTTCCAGGTCACACCCCCAGTGACTGATCTCAAGCTAGGCCCCACCTTCTAACAGCATGTTTAGCTATTGAAATAATAAATGGATGAATCCACTTATATGAGTATAGCACCCCTATGATCTGATCACCTTCCACACACACACACACACACACACACACACACACGCACGCACATGGGGATTTTGGGGACATTTTATATCTAAACCATAATAGACCCCAAGGTCACGCCTCCATGACTCACCCAGACACACCCAGAAGTGTGCTCCACCTACCCTCTAGGCAACTCCCAACCCAACCAAGTTGACACAATCAAACTTAATCATCCCACTAAGGCACGAGGGCTATCCTGGGTGGGCCGAGGGCCTTCCTAAAAGCCTAAGGTGGTAGGTGTGTCCTTTCAGTCCTTCCACCTTTCTTGAGAGGACACAGTATTCCTCCCTCCAGAGGATGCTGCAACCACGTGCACTATGGACTACAGGCAAGGCCTCACCACAGTCATGGACTCCCAGCCTCCAGCACTATGCAAAATCCATTCCTGTTCTTTATATATTACCCTGTCCACAGCAGCACAAATGAAGCAGGGCAGCCATCATCTTTACTTGTCATATGGGAGGTTTCTGATGGTACAGTAAGAAATGTTTAGAGGCCTCAGAATTGAAAATGAAGAGGTAAATTATTTCTATTGGCATAGAGAGAACTGACATTAAGGAAATTCAGCAAAATGATTAAATTAATATACATGAATCAACATATATAATTTTTAAAGTTAGGACAAAAATTGGGAGACTATATTTACAATATGAAGTTAAAAAATACCTGGGAAGCCAGGTGTGGTGGCATATCTCCAGCACTGAGGCAGGAGGATTCCAAGTTGGGGCCCAGCCCAGGCAACTTAGTGACTTAGCGAGATCCTGTCTCAAAATAGGAAATAAAAAGTGCTGGGATATAGCTCAGTGCAAAGGCCCTGGCTTCAATCCCCAGCACCACACATGCATACATAGGAAAAGATTCCTGGAAATAACTAAGCTATTCAAATAATGTAAATACACATAAGGAAACAAATGAAATAAAGAAAAAAGTGTAGACTTCGACAAACATGTTTTGTGTTTTTGAAAATACAATTTAACGTAATGTAAGAATCTCAATATTTGCTAGTTAAAAAAACTGTCCATAAAGCCAAGTGTGGTGGTGCACACCTGTAATCCCAGCACTCAGGTGGCTGAGGCAGAAGAATTGCTATAAATTCAAGGCCAGCCTGGGCTCTGTAGTGAGTTCAAGGCCAGCCTGAACTATACCACAGCTCTGAGAGGGCCCGGCCCATGTCCATCCACCCTCAGAGCTAGAGCTGAACCTGCCAGCATGACTCCCACCATCTTTTCTTGGTGGCCTGAGGCTTCCTTTGTACTGCTGGGTTTGACTTGGGCCAGGTGTGGTGGTGTCCGCATGTAGTCCCAACTACTGAGGCTGAAGCAGGATGACACCTTGAGTCCAGGAGGTGACCCTGAGCCCAGCCTGCACTTGTGTGTGGCCCCTTTGCTCTGGCTGTGGAGGAGACACTCTAAGCACATGGCTCTTCCAGGTGGGGCCCCAGTGTCTGGACAAAGTGTGGTGCAGCCAACCGTGCCTCTGTGTGGCTGGTGGTGACTTGGGAAGCAGGATTTGCTTTGCTATTTTTTTTAAGTACTGGTAATGGAACGAAGGGGCCATCTACCACTTATCCCAGCCCTTTTTATTTTTTATTTTGAGGCAGTGTCTTGCTAAGCTGCCCAGGCTGGCCTCGAACTTGTGATCCTCCTGCTTCAGCCTCCCAGAATGCTGGGATTACAGGTGTGCATTGCTGTGCTCAGTTAACTCTAATTTTTGAACATAAAATACTCACATGTGCAGAGTTTGAAACCACACTGGAAGCTACTTTGACAAAATCTCACTTCTATCCTTGTGCCCTTCTCCTTGCAGCCTCCTGCTGCAGGTCCCAGGTCTCCTTTCTGTCCATTCCTCGGCTCCCTGCACCCCAGCAAGGCCGTGCCTAGGTTCTCCTGCTTCTCTTTATCAGTGATGCACACTGTGGACACGGCTGTAGAATTCTGTCACTCACTCACTGCTGTCACCTTGCTGACTCTCAGCTCCAAACCCTCCCTCCTCTCCTGGCTCCTGGACACAGGTTGCACTTCTGTTGTGGTGGGACGATGCACAGCTTTGTCACTAGATGGTGCTTGAGGGCCACTCTACAGGAAAAGGCTGTACCTCCAGGGTCTGTTTCCTCTCCCAGCTCAGGGCTTGTCCTCGCGGGATGAGCATCGAGGTTTTTCTGACGCTGTCCAAGCCTGCAGTGCCCTACATGGCAGCGCTGGCCACCTGCACCCTAGCGCTGGTTCCTGAGGGCCCAGCAGCCCCCGCCCCCTGCCACTCCCACCTGCTGATGCAGCCAGCTAGGCCCAGCACGGGTGCCACCTGGTGGCTGCCACACCCTCCCCCAGGAGGCCCGGGGGACACACAGTTCTGCTTGGGGCTGGCTTCCCAGCACCAGCCAGACTCAGGAGTGCCAAGTGCTTCAGCTGCTCCTCGGAGCTGGCATCTGCCTCAGCATCTCCACACGTCTTGCTAGTGACACACCTGTCATCAGTACCATACGTGAGGACGCAGAGCTCTGCTGCATGACAGACAGGAGGCTCTGGAAAGAAGCCCACAGTGTGGGATCCTCCAGTTGAGAACCAGGCCAGCACCTGGCCTTTTTCAGAACTGCTGCAGCTCACAGAAGAGAGGCTCTGTCACTGGGGCCCAGGACCCTCTGCAGCAGGAGGAGTCCCCAGGCTGGCTCTGCCCAGCGTCATGACCGGGGAGTGTCCTCCAAAGGGCAGGGAGCCGGGCCATCAGGAATCAGAGAGCAGGGACGAGCTCTTGACCTCTGCAGGAAGGGATCAGCCTGTGGGGTCAGAGCCTCAGGGCAGCCACTGGGAGGTGGAGCCGGGCGTGGGCAGTCTGAAGGGGCTGTGTCACACATGTCACAGGACCTGGAGCCACAGAGTCTGGCCTCTAGCCCCACTTGCTCACTGGTCTGCTGAGTCCCTCACCCTCTCAGAGCCTCGGCGTCCTCCTCGGTAAGAGGGCACGAGGATGGTGTCTGTCCTACAGGCTCACAGGGTCTCCACGGAGGGCCACATTACAAAGACCCAGGGCACACATTACAAAGGCAGCGATGGCTCTAATGCTTCTGTCACTGCAGAGACTCACAGTGTGAGCCCCACACAGCAGGACGGAGCCACAGAAAGACAGCCCGATGCCCACATTCCTAGAGCAAGGCCAACGCGGCTGCCAGAGGCAGGAGTCGTGTTGGGGTCCAGAGGCAGAGGGAGGAACACGGTGAGGGTGGCTTCTGCAGGAGGGAGCGGGGGAGGTGGGGCAGCATGCCAGGTGGGGCTCTGTGGCCTGGTACTGTCCCTCAGGTGGTCAGGGCAGGGGACAGTGGTCCCAGTGTGAGGCCCAGTAAGGGGGCTGGCAGCCTGGTGGGGGTGACCCAGGAACCCACACTGAGTACACAGTCAGGTGGAAATATGTGCTATGGAGAGGGACAGTCAGGAGGAGCCTGCAGAGAGCAACCCAGGCCTGAAGAACAGCATGTGCAAAGGCCCTGGGGCCATGGTGGGCTGAGCCTTTAAGAGTCTGAAGTAGGCATCTGAAGCCTGGGTTTCCTCTCTGGTCTCTTTTCTACATATGTGTAATCCTTTATTTCTTCTGAATTAAGCTGAGCTGGGTCAGCAGTCTTTTCTGTTCAGCAAATCTGACTGCAGGGTCTCCAGGAGGAAGCACAGGTATGTGTGGGTTTAAGGGGCGGCCACTCTGGGCAGTGTGACTGTGACCATGTACAGAGTTTCCTCCAGTCCTCGGCCTCCCCCTCCCCCAACCCCCATCTCTATGGTGTCCAGAGCTGAGCCCACCGATGGGCCTCTACCAGCTCCACCTGAGGTCCACCACCACCAGCAAAGCCCTTGCCACAGATCCCACAGCCCCATGGCGAGAGCACTGCCACCCCCAGTCTCACTCGATAACTCTCCAGGGGCCGCCTAGGCATCCGCTCCCATCCCCTCCTCTCCTCCCCAAGGCTGCTGTGAGGAGAATACCAAGGACACAGGGACACAGGCAGCATCCTGAGAGGAGGAGGAGCAGGAGGTGGACCAGGGCTCCCCAAGTGGCCGGAGCACAGCCAGCCTTAAGGGGTGAGGTGGGTGCCTGCCTCATCCTCCCAAGCCTGCCCAGTGGGGCCTGAGTGGATTGGTGACTGTCACTCGCTCGTTCCCCAAGCATCTGGTTCTTGTGTGGCACAGGCCCTGGCTGGAGTCTGCTGGTCCCTGGAGACCCAGTGCATCGACATCCCCTCCTCCTGAAGCGCTCAGGAGCCCCACCGCCCAGGCCCCCTGCCTCACTGGGGATCCCAGCACTGTGAGGCCCATAGGGCCAGGAGCAGCAAGGGGCTCAGGACACGGAGAACAGCTGCCCTCACCCCTTCTAGACGCCTCGACCCTGCCTGTGCCTGGCCCACATGCCCCTTAGGGCACTGGAAGGTCCCCACCAGCCTGGCCCCTTGGTGGTGCTCTGCTCCTTGGAAGCTGCTAACTGGGGTGCCCAGGCCACCTCAGAACGCTTATCCATCTGCAGCCTTAGTTTCTCCTTGTTGTGGGTCTCCCTGCAGAGCTGCAAGGCTGCTGTGGGTGGGCCTGGCCCCCTTGGTCTTGGAGCACAGTTACTGCTGACGCTGTGTGGCTTAGGGTCTGTCTTTGGGGTTCCCCAGCCCCACACTGCATCCCTCAGGGGCTGCTGAGAGGACAAGTCCTCAGCCTGTCTCACCTGCCAGGGACAAGCAGGACCAGTGGAGCCTGGTCCTGACCTTGCAGGTGACAGAAGTGACAGTACCCCACCCCATGCCCTCTTGCTGCCACCATGGGCTTGTGTGTCCTCTGCTCTGAGATGCTGCTCCATGTGCTCCTAGGGCACTACGTGTCGCCTCTGCGCCCCCAAGTGTATGTGTTCCCACCTCTCAGGGGCTGGGTGATGGGGTATACATCTGAAGGCAGAGAAGGAGGGGAGGACAGGGGACCCTAGTGGCAGTGGTCACAGGGAAGGACTCATCAGAGGAGGGTGGGGAGAGGCTGTGCCCTGGGCCAGCACCCAGGGCCCTCATTGCTTCTCTCACAAAGAAGGACATAGGGACAGCAGAGATGGGAGGGAGGGGCAGAAGAGGCGGAGGACACAGGAAGCTCCATGCCTGTGTTGTCCCTTCATCAAAGCGGAGCTGGGTATGTTTCACTCTGAGACCCAGATGAACTGCACAGTGGGGACTGTCCCGGAAATGGGTTTGGTCCCCACCTCTGTCCCAGGTGCTCCTGTCTCTCCCAGAATGCCCCACCCGTTCATTTCCTGTGATCTCACTTAGACCCCAGCCCACTGGGCCTTGTCTTCCCAAGAGGCCTGCAGCAGGTGATGGGTTTGGAGTGGGGGCGGTGCTGTCTTGCTGTTCTATAGTTAGTGAGGTCCCTGTGCCCTTGGGGGATCACAGCCCAGCCTTCTCGGACTGCAGGGTGGTTGGCAGCATCATGGGCCTCCACCTGCAGGATGCTGAGACCCACGCCCTGCGTCTCCACAACCCAAAGCAGAAGTCTCTCCCTGGGGGGCAAGATGGGGCCTGGCTGGGAATCACTGCTCCAGGGGCAAAGACAAAAGGATCAAAGATTCCAAACCCCAAACCCCATTGAACTTATGTATTTTGCATTAGATCTTCAACTGCCAGAGGGGAACCTGGTGGTCTTGTGTCGATTTTACAAATGATGAACTGCCCCAAGGACTCAGGTCAAGACCAACACACACACACACAAAGGCCAACACACACACACAAACACCACACACAGCAGGCCTTGACAGATGGTGCAGGTGGATGGCTCACCGGCAGAGGGCACCATCCACACACAGGCACTGCTGTGCTGTGTCCCTTCAGGTGAGGGTCAGGCTGTGGTGCTGTCCCCAGGCTCTGGATGAGCACCCATCCACCCTCTGTTCAATAAAAACCCTTCTGCCCTTCCTCCTGTCATATCCTGAGTTCTGTCTGGAAACTCTGTTGCTTTCCAGTCAAAGAACATGGGTAGGATCTAGGGGACACAGTCCCACAGGGACACAGACAGGTGAGAAACAACAGGAGCAGGAAGAGCGATGTGGCCACAGGGACCCGGGGGAGCCACCTGCAGCACAGTGGCTTCCACAGTCTCCTGCCTGGGAAAAGTCTCCCAAAACCACAGGCATGAATCCGAGGCCCCTCCCACTGCCTCGTTATTACTTTTCTGCCCCTGACAGCAGCTCAGCGCCCTCCCAGCCCCAGACAGGCAAACTCACACAGGCTTGGGAGTGGGGAGGATCTCAGGGATGATGAGGAAGGCCTGCCATTTAACAGCAGGGACACCACAAGGACACACGCAAACATGCTCCACCTGACCGGGACACCACGGAAGGAAGCCAGGTGCTGCTAATCTGTCATGAGCTTCCCTCTGTCTCAGCCCAGCCTGGCTCTAGGCCGGATACCAGCAGTGAGCACTCAGACACCCAGGCCCCCTCAGCTGTGGGGGAAGGGCCCGACCTTGGAGCCAGCCCCTTATTTTCAACATATATGGCCCAGGCACCCATGGTTCTCTTTGTAGTTTTAAATTGCTTACAGTTTTGAGTCTCATGAACATGGGCTCACGGGGCATGGGTGCTTGTGTCTGGCCCCCTTCTCCCAGGGTAATGATTCTGACTCACCTGTGTGTTGCACGGATATACATCGCCCAGTCCCACCAGCAGGCTGCAAGGACGCTGCTGTCAGCACAGAGGCCTCTCCTGACAGAGGACGATGCAGACACATGGGTGGCCAGGGTGTCCCTCCTCACAGAGCTGCTCAGAGTGGGACATGAGAGGAGGGCTTCCCATGAAGGCACTGACATGAGCGTGAGGATCACCAGGAATGGTAACAAGCAGCAGCCAAAAAACTCAAGCTTATTATTCTTTCAGTTACTCGAGAAGACAAATCAACACTTTATAGAGGAAAGCGACCCCGTGACACAGGCGCTGTGGAGGTGCACATAGAGACGGCTCCCAACACCGTGAGACACCTGATGCCAGGTGTGCTCCAGGGTGATGAGGGCGAGTTTCAGTTAGGCACATTCTGTCCCAGTGAACATAACAGCAGCAAGATACAGCAGGGTCCACAGTGAGCAAAGAAATAAAAACACAGGAAACAGCAGCACGCAGGCTGGGAAGGCAGAAATGTCACACTGTTCCCATGCACACATGTGGCATGGTGGGACGGCCACTGAAGGGAGGCCTGGCAGACCTACACCGCACACTGGAAGACAGCCATGTACACACAACACAACAGAGGCACAGCAGGGAGAGAGATGCAAATACTAATCCAAAAGAAGAAAATCAGGGAAGAGTGAACAAAGAGCAGATAAAGCACAGCTAGAAGATGGGCTCAAACCCTGCTGAATAATCACGTGGGAATGAGTTTACATTAATCACCAATGACAAAGCACAGACTGTCAGATGAGATAAACCACACCTCCTAGAAAACCCTGATTTACTAGCTTTATTTTAAACCTTTTATGTAGAAATAATTTCAGATCTGAAGAAGGTCATCGAGTTCCTATAAACTCATCCCCTGGCTTCTTCAGACAGAACCTAAGAGATCCACAGCACAATGACTGACATTAAGAAATGGACATTCCTGCAGCATTGTTAACTACACTGGAGAGTTCACCTGGACTTCACCTGTCTGTCCTTTACAGGACCTATCTGGGACCCCACATTGTGTTTAGTGGCCGGGGCACCTCAGTCCCCTCCCATCTGTGGCTGTCCTTCAGCTGTCTGCTGTCTTCCATGAACCCCGTCCTTGTTCCTCTGCACAGGTCCCTCAGCTGCTGTCCGGCATCCCCTCGTGATGAGACTAAGCAGGTGTGCTTTGTCAAGAGCACTGCAGAGGTGACTGCCCACCCTGGGTGTCACAGCAGGAGGGGCATGATGTCACTAAGTCCTACAACTGCTGATGTTACTCTTCATCTTCTTTACGGTAGTGTTAGCCAGGATTTGCCACAGGAAATTACCATTCCCACCTCTGCTACTGATACCATAGCCAGCTACTCGGAAACTTCCTACCTCGACTATCTCACTTCCAACTTCCGCTCACTCACAGCAGTGTGCACTAGTGGAATGTGCCTACTGCAACTTATTCTCTAGTATTTGCCTAAGGATAATTTCTTCTTTCCATGTTTTTATCTATACTTAAGTGGACCAGAAATCCCCTTTGAATACAAAGCACAACTTAGTCAAAAGAGGATGCAGAAAGCTATGGCCAGTTCAAATGAATCAAGGCAGCTGGAGTGGCAACAGAGATGTCAGGTAGAGTCAATTTCTGAGTGAAAACTGTATTCCCAAGGGTAAAACAGGTTGTTTCATGAGAAAGACATCAATTGGTCACAAGCATATAAGAATTGAGAATTTATGTACTGAATAACAGAGCTGCAAAATACACAAAAAACTGATAAAAATAAAAAGGACAAATGAATACACACTCATAGTCAGACATTTCAACATCCTTCTCACAATTTAATAGAAAAATTAAAACACAATTTGTGTAAGGATCAAAAGATCGCATATTATGGACACACTTATACTAATTGATACTGACAGAAACGTTCCACCAAAACAACAGGGCAATATTCACTGGTTTCAAGTGTACATGGAAGAAAATTTCCAAAAACAGACCCATAGTTATAGTCACAAAATAAATCTCAATCAATTTAAAAGGATTTAAATTATACAAAGAATGTTCTCTCTCTATGATGAAATACATTTAGAAATTAACAGTACGGATAGCACTATTGGTCCTAAAGCCTGAAAGGATAAACAGTGAAGGGGACAACTTTAGGCTGATAAGTTCAACAGCTTTGATTAAATGGACAAATTTCTTGAAAGACAAGAAGGATCCAAGTTTATGGGCCTGAGCATCATTTCTATGGAAGAAAATGAATTGGTTAAAACCTTCCCACTAACTCCAGGCTCAAATAGCTTCACTGATGAATTTTACCAAACACTGAAGGTAGAAATGATATCAGTTTCACACAATGTCATAAGAATTGGAAAGGAAAAAATATTTCCCAACTTATGAGGTCACTGTTATTGTGATTATTCAAAATAGACAAAAATATCACAGAAAAACAATCTACATGCCAATATCCTTGAAAAGAACAGATACAAATGTTCTTAAAACTTTAAGCAACTGAACAGAGAAAAGGGCTATGGTTCACCACACCCAGAGTGCATCACTGAAAAACACACACTAACTAAAGAGATTTCCACATAGCGACAGTTTTTCCATGATAATCTAACCGCCAACCTCAGCACACACACACACACACACACACACACACACACACAAGAAGACAAGGCAGCAAAATACCTCCCCAAACTCCCAGATCCCCCCAAAGCTGATCTATGTGGCATCCATGGGGAGAAAATCAAAAGCCAAACATCTGAATTATTCAAGGTGAGAAAAAACAAGATTAAACAAAATGATCAGCGAGTTTACAAAAGACTCTAATACAAAGCTAGCTGAACTAAACAAATTGACACAAAATATAAATGAGCTATTTAGCAAAGAATTAGAGTCCATGAAAAGGTACCAAACAGAAATCCAAGAGATTAAAAATTCTATCCAAAGTATGGGCAGCAGAAGTGACCACGAGGAAAGAGCATCAGAGCCAGGAGACAGGGCTGATGCCAGTGACCAGATACTCAGAGACACCTTAAAAATGGGAACATGGACAACAGATCCAGCAGCTGTTAGATGGTACAGAGGAGATTAATTGGAATTAGTGAAAAATCACAAGACAGCACAAATGGAATAAAAATCTGTTACAGAAACAATAGCAGAAAACATTCTGAATATGGGGAAAGAATTTAACACACAGAGAAGTGAGGTATATAAAACCCCAAGTGGCCACACTCAGAAAAGAATCTCTCCATAGTCAATATCTGGGAAGTCCAAGGCGAGAACAGAACCTTAAAACCTCATAGAGAAAAGCAAGGAATCACTTGTAAACATAAACCATTAGAATTGCAGCAGACTTCTCAACACAAACCTTAAAGGCCAGGAGAGCATGGAGTGAAGTATTTCAAGCCATAAAGGAAAACAACTTCTGGGCCAGGGATATAGCTCAGCAGTACAGCGCCTGCCTGGCAAGCATGAGGTCACGAGTTTGATTCCCAGTACCAAAGGAAAAAAAAAAAAAGAGAAAACAACTTCCAACCCAGACTGATACAACCTGCAAAACTATCTTTGAAAACCATTCTACAGGACTTCAGGGTGACCACGTCCCTCGCTGGAGCTCAGACCATCCAGTCTGAAATACAGTGTGGGCGATCTGGCTACAAGGCCTCTCTAGTTTCCTGGCCCTGAATCTGTCAGATTATTTGACGCTGTTAGTGAAGAAACAGGAAAAGTGACTGGGAGCCGCTGGCTCAGGCAGGCGGTGATTTCAGTGCCCCAGGAGCTCCCTGCACTCGCAGAGGATGAGCAGGAATCCCCCAGGGCCTGGCAGACGGGTACCTGAGTGTTCACCTCACACAGAACACTGAAGTCCTGTCGCAGAGGGACTGTGCCTCCCAGGTTTCGGCGACTGTAGAGAGAGAGCTTGTCTGCACGGCAGGATGTAGACGACATCTCCAGAGGAGTCTTCAACACCAAAGCGTGAGATGATGACGCTCCGAATAGCACCCTGCAAGCTTCCCTGTGCTTGACTGTTTCAGGAGCATAACCCTAATTTTGTCATAAAGACACGGAAACGTGGATCTACCAGACCCACGTTTATTCTTTAGAATATTCCTATTGATGAATTGTTAATTTTACTTTTATGAGTTTTACTAAACAATGACTACTTAACAGGAAAAAAATCACAAAAATAAAGTATTGAATTTTTAATATTTATTGAGTTTTTATAAAAAACATCAAAATTTTCAACATAGACAGTTTTTTGGTGTACAAGGTCAAAAAAAAGAACAACACAAATAAATTCTTATATGAACTACAATGAAAGTACCAATGGCAATTTAGAAAAAAAAAACTTTACTTCAATTATCACACCTAACTCAGTCTGCACACGTGACCACAGCACGTCCCATGCACACGTGTCACTTCCACTGGCCGCACACATGCTTTGCTTTCCTGGCCTTTTTGCAGGACACACTTGACGTCTCAGTGGCCCTGCTGTTTTGTCAGGAGGTTCTTATATTATACAGTGTGTAGTTTACAGGAACATAAAATATCAATAAAATAAATTCTTAAAAGTCTTGATTTGTATTGTGCATTTAGAATAGACATCAACATTTTCACATCAGCTGTGTATTTGCTTACAAAACCTAAAACATAATATCAAAAATAAAAACCTATGTGAATTACAATGTAAACATAAACAAAAGTATACCACATAAATAAGCCTTGCTTCAACTGTCACACCCAAGGCAGTCTTCACACATGACAACTGCATGTTCCATACACAAGGAACACTTACACTGATAGCATGTATGTTTTGTTTTTCTGTACTTTCTTGTAGGGCACAGTTGACATCTTTTTTGTTTTCCTGTTATCATAGTGGGTCTTTGTGATGCTGCGTGTGCCTATTCATCTTTCAGCTCACCAGTGTGCTCCACAATTTTTTGCATAGTTCTCTGGGCAGAAACAATGGCCAATGTTTTGTGTTTCAAGTGGCCTCATAGTTGCTGCATAACTCATCAGCAACATCTACTGCACCTTTGGTTTTGTTGTAGAAAGTTTCCATCTCAGGCTTCTGTTTTGTTGAGGTTTCCCTATCAATATTTCCATCATGGTGAAATGGCACGAGCAGTACCATTTTTGTTGTTGTTGTTGTTGTTTTGGTTTTTTGTTTTTTGGGTTTTTTTTTTTTTTTTGCCATATACCAGGCCAATGTTATATCTTTCTGAAACACTAAGATTGCACTATGCCATTCTGTTTTGAAATTGCAACATTTCATTTGCAATTTCTGCTTTGTTCCTGTGATTGTCAACTTGTGCTGTTAGCAAATGTAACATCAATTGGGACCTGTAAACCAATTGTCGAATGTCACATTCTGATTAATTTGGGAGATGGAACAAGTTTGTTCACAACATCATTTGGTTTATTATTATATGAATAAGGACCTGATGGCTGAGTTCCAGGATAAATGTCTAAACTGAAAACATAAAAAGTCTTCACATCTACAAGGGCATGTGTTTTTATGCCATAGTTGACCCATCATTTTCCATAAGGCATTGACGTTCCTGCAATCACCATGAGAAATCACTGCTAAGCACAGCAGACCTATGAATGCTTTCAGTTCAGCTAGTGAGGTGTCGTAATAAATACATTTTTGAATATGGCTATTGGTGCATACAGAACATTTTACTTGCACTTCAGCCTTTGTGTATTTCACAGCATCTTGTAGCATTTCATCTGTTACAGTTTCCAACATTGAATGGCAGTGCTGGTGTTCTGTCCAATACATTTCACCCCTGCCAAGAACCTCACTTTATTTTTGTACCTAGTCCTACCATTGGATCTAGGAAATAAGAAATATAATTGTCCGCATTTTGCAGATCACATGACTGTGTCTCAGATGTGTTAACTGATTTTTCAAAGCCTGTATTTGATAACTGTCAGATCACAGATATAAATTGAAGCCATTTGACTTCAGAGCCTACTGAGTAACATTTCTTCTCTATAAATATTTGGTCTGGCAATAAATCAGACTAAAGATGTCACTGATGTAACATAACTGTGTATGGTTATCTCATGGACAATTAGTGCTTGGGAGCATCTTATTTCCAGATGTAAGCAAGTCTCCTCTCCCAACTTACACACAAAAAATGTAGAGCTCTTACTATGTAGCTAGTACTTTATGCACTTTCTACAGATATGAAGGCAAATAGGACATTGTGCCTAATTGTGAGAACTAAAAATTGAGACAGAAACAAGGGAATACTTTCCATCGTCTGTGACATTTTTCTCACAGAGGTGCTATGGGGGCCTCACAGTGAGACTCATAATCCAGCTGCCATTAGGAAGGGCTGGGACAGGGGTGAGAACAGCAGTGCATCCTGGAGGGTGTGAGGTGGACCTGAGCTCTGAAGGGGAAAGGATGGGGAGGAACCCAGTGTTCTGATGAAAACACAGTATTGGCTGAGATGATGACAGTGGTATTTGTGATACAGAATTTTCCTTGACTTTCTTCTCAGATACTTACCATATGTTCTTACCTCATGACGATGACTAAAAAGAAAAGTTTCCAGGTATACTGACATAAGAAACATAGTTTTCTCTAAAGTCACTGTGGGGATCACAGCCAACACTGCCCTGCTTCTGTTCC
The DNA here is from genome assembly GCA_028451465.1 of Erethizon dorsatum. Classification (NCBI taxonomy): domain Eukaryota; kingdom Metazoa; phylum Chordata; class Mammalia; order Rodentia; family Erethizontidae; genus Erethizon; species Erethizon dorsatum. Next base: position 34,701,402 of record CM051831.1, read on the forward strand.
ACATCCTCCCATTTTTCCTCAAGCACAGGCCCAAGCCCCTTGACCTGACTGTCAGTTGGCTCTAATCCACCTGGTGATGCTGGTAACCATGGGCTTCATAGCTACAGACACTTTTGGGTTTCAGGGTTGGGAGGATGGCCTTACGTGTAAATTGGTTACCTATGTGCACAGGTTGATGAGGGCCCTCTCCATCTGTACCACCTGCCTGCTGAGTGTCCTCCGGGCCATCACCCTCAGCCCCAAAGCTCCTGTTTGGCAAAGTTAAAAGAGAAATCCTCACATCACTACCCATGTTGCCTTCTCTTTTTATGGGTCTTCAGTATGCTCATCAGTGGTCACTTCTTAATCTCCACTGGTGCCACTTCCAATGTGACCTCACATGGTCTTGTGTTTGTCACTGAATCCTGTTCTCAGTGGCCCACTAACTACTTGTTCAGATACATATTTTTCTCCTTGCTAAACTTCGAAGATGTCTCCCTTATAGGGCTGATGGCTCTCTTGATCTGATATAGAAGTGGAATTGGCAAATACATATATGAAAAAATATTCAACATCACTGGTCATTCAAGAAACGCAAATTAAAACAACACTGAGATTCCATCTCACCCCAGAAAGAATGGTTATTACAAAGAAATCAACCAATAACAAATTGGGGCTGGTGGGGCTGTAGGGAAAAAGAACCCTTCTCCACTCTTGGTGGGAGTGTAGACTGGTACAACCACTGTGGAAATCAGTGTGGAGATTCCTTAAAAAAACTAGGATTAGAAGTCCCATTTGACCCAGCTATTCCCCTTCTGGGCATCTTCCCAGAAGGATTAAAAACATCGTACCACAGCGATATATGTGCACCCATGTTTATAGCAGCACAATTTGTAATAGCTAAATCTTGGAAACAACCCAAATGCCCATCAACTGAGGAATGGATAAAAAAGATGTGTCTTTTTTATATAATAGAGTACTACTGAGCCATAAAGAAGGACAAACTTGAGACTATTATAGGTAAATGGACGCAACTTGAGACCATATTCATAAGTGAAATAAATCAGACCCACACGTGTAAACATCATATTGTCTCACTAGTGTGAGAAGCTGAACAAGTAAGTAAGATCCAAAATGTATAATAGATATTGTGAATTGGGAAGAAACAGTTCAAAAGAAAAGATAAACTGCTATGGGGGATAGTGGAAGGAAGGAAGGGAAAAATTTTTTAAATGTATTTATATACAAAACAGTTAAGATAGTTATACAGCTAGTTTCTCTTAGTTCATTGAAAAGAAAGGTTTGTGCTAATATTGTTGGGACATGATATCATGCCTATACCTTGTTCTCTGAATAACTACTACAAAGACAACAATACACAATGTATTAATTATTGTAACTCTCCTACTAACCTGTTTTGAAACTCTGTTTTATTGTTATTTTTTTTTCTTTAAAAGAAAAAAAAAAGAAATAAAACCTGAGGAACTTCATGCCTACCATGTATCCATTTTCTATGTGAAATAGTTAAGTTCATTTCATCTGTTGAAAGTAAAGGTGAGGTAGGTGGATATATGTGGGTATTGCACATATTGGAAGTCTGAGGTTGTTATTATCTGTAATTTTGTCCCCAAGGTTGTATTATTTTCTTCACAGAGATTAGCAGACTGGGCGTCCTCAAGGTGGAGGACACAGAAACATCTTGAATGATTTTCATAGCACCAGGTACTTCCTGAAAAATCATTTCCTAGAATATCTGAATTGGAGAGAAAAGGGCAGCTTTTTTTTGGAAGGGGAAGGGTGATACAAAGATTTTTCTTAACAAGCCATCATTTTAGTTTCCTTTATCTGGTTTTGAACCTTTCCAGGTCACTTGAACCAATGCCTCACAGAACATGACAGAACTATTGAAAGAAACTTATGTCAAATATTTAAATGAACTATTATTATACCAGGATGACATATTCTGAAATAGTTCACTTAAGTGCAAAACTTTTAATTTGGGGGTTGCTTAAATCCTGCAGAAGTTTGGATGACTAACTTTTTTTTTAGGAGAAACTGATTAGCAAGCATGATCAAAGGTTCCCTTTGTAACTTTTCCAGATAAATGTGAATACGACACATGAATTATTATAGACAAACAGCTTGAGAAAGTGATGGGTTACTAAAGGAATCTAGGTAAAATTTATGATCAAATGGCTCATTTAGAAAGTAGTCCTTGTAACTTGTAAATCACTGATTTCAAATATTGTTTTCCTTTTTATGTTGTCATGTTATCATTGTGAAAGAATAAAACACTTAAATCAACTATAAAGCAAAAGAATATTATGAAAATCAGGCAAATCACTACTTAAGCACAACATTGTAAATAACTTGTATCTACTTCTGTACTCTTCCCTATCCAATGCTCCTACCTACTCACGAGAAGTATCTACTATTTTGATTTTTGTGTTCATTACTCTATCATTTTATATAGTTTTATCATATGTGTATGTGTGCATGAGCTCTATATCATTGAATTTCTCTGTTCTGAGTACTAAAATGATGTACTATACATACCTTCTAATAAACTTTTGGAACTTAAAAAAAAAGAAAAAGAAAAAAACCATAGACCTTTATGAAAATCTATAAATTATATATAAATTAAAATGACACTAGAGCTGGGCGTGGTAGCCCACACCTGTAATCCCAGCACTCGGGAGGCTGAGGCAGAAGGATTGTAGTTCAGGGCAGCCTGAACTACACAGTGAGACCCTGTCTCAAAAAACCAAAAAAAAAAAAAAAAAAAAAAAGATACTAGAGATTGGTAGGCAGACTATACCATTAATTCAAATCTTTAGTTCTTTATGTTTGCATTGGAGAACAGAAAATCATTAATTCCCATTATTCCTATATGCTTTTTAATAGCATGGCAACTACAATATCAAATTTTGGTGTTATTTTTAAGAGGTGAAGTAGAAATGTTAAAAACTATTATAGTAGAATATTAGAAGAAACACAGAATGCACACATGCCAAATTTAGAATTTCTCACAAAACATTAGGTTTATCAATGTGATGCGTGTCTAAGAATCTTATTCCCTAACATTTGTAATATCAATACTTTAGCTGCTGGTGATAGGACAGGCTAGTCAGTGTGGAAACCTCCTCTTCTCAATTCTGCATAAAGACAAACATTCATCTAAATACCTCAGAGTGTTTACAAGAATAAGAGCAATCCTAGATCCTGAATATGAAGAATTATCTGCAACCAGAATATTAAGCAAATGGAAAGCCTATCCTACCCCAAGGCACTCAGTGGTAGATAACTGACATTTACCTGATCTGAAAGGTTAAGTGCATCATTTTTAACAGCAGATGGCACTGTCAGAACTGAGGGGCAACAGTCAGCATGTTCTCTAAGGGGAAGATGCAGTGGGGTGAGAGGTGGCAAAGGAGACAGTAAAGCTAATCATTTTCTTCCTTGAGTGTGATAGTGGTGAGTGTTCTTCAAGCATGCTTGGGTTTCAAATTTAATAATGTGTGGTTTAAATATTGGATATTATTCCCTAAATAATATTGGATAATAATATTGGATATTAAATATTGGATAATATTGCCCCAAAGCAAGGGAAGGGTAAAAAAAATTCATTCTCAAGAATTACCTGGAATATGACAAGCTATGTATAAATAAAATTTGTTAAACTGCAAAATATTCCAGAAGCTAATTTCTGCAGAAGGCAAAACATTAGATCTCCAACACTTCAGATACTAGAATAATCATATATATGATATAACTGTGATAAGTAGTAAAGCAATAAAGGAATTGTGAGAATTTTAGATTTGGTGTGTCAGTTTTAAAAACTGAGATTGAAAACATGAGTTTCACTTCTACTCTTCACATTGATTACAGCAAAAATCTTTGGTGAGAAATTGCTTAACCTACCTGAGAAATCAGAAAAGTGAACCAAAGCAAGCCAACTGTGGAGGAGCCAAAACGTGGAGACGAACCCTACAGAGGTCAGTTTTCCACTTCTTCTCTCTCATGAATGGGCCTGATAATGGTAATAAAAATGTGTCCTTCTGACAAGAGGAAACAGGAGAAGGTGTCTTGGAGGGCCAGTCTAAGAGTCTCTACAGGGAAATAATGACAGTGAGGGCTCCGAAGCTGAGGTATGTATGAATCCCAGCAAAACACCAGTCTAGTGGCAGGCACATGCGGCCCAGACCTCAACCACCACAGCTGAGGTTGGACAAACACAAAAGGAAGGTGAAGCGACTTACAACCTGAACCTACCAGGGTAGAGCGCCCTCTGCAACAAAACCTAGACATTCTCCACCACATTACATTACCACTAAGAACACAGTACAATGCTCCTGAACTCTAAGATGCAATTTAAAATTACTCAGTATATAAAGAACCAGGAGTATGTGACCAACTGCAAGAAATACACACAATCACTAGATGCCAAACTCAAGATAATGCAGATAGTTAAATCAGCAGAACAGTATAAATGTACTCCTTAAGGTAAATACACTTAAAAGAATAGAAAGATAGAACTCGTCAGTAGACAAATTGTTTTTTAAAAGACAAATTTAGAACTGACAACTACAATCCCTTAATGAAAATATTCTTGGTAGACTTAATAGCAAATTGAGATAACAGAGGAAAGAGCAAACAGGAAAACACACGAACAGAGAAAGAGAGAAATGAGATTGGAAGAAGTAAGTAAATCTCAAGGACCTACCAAACAATACCGACATATCTAACATACTAGCAATGGTGTTATGATGCAAGGAGAAAGACACTCGAGCAACACAGATTCTTACAATCCATCATCGCTGGACATCTTTCCATTTGTATCTTTTTCAATTTCTTTCATCGAGGTTTTACAATTTTCAGTTTTATAGATCTTTTACTTCCTTGGTTAAATTTACTACTACTTTATTGCTGGATACTATTTTAAATGGGATCATTTTGTTAAATTATTTTTCTGATAGCTCTTAGCATATAGAAGGAATAATGATTTTTATATGTTGATTTTTTTTTTATGCTGATGATTGAACCCATGACCTTGTGCATGCCAGGCAAATGCTCTACTAGTGTGTACACTCCTCACCCATGCATGTTGATTTTTAACCTGAAATTGTACTGAAATTATTAATAAATTCTATACTTTCTTGATGGGCCCTTTACAGTTTATTATATATAAGACCATATCATTGGCAAACAAAGAAAATTTAACTTTTTCCTTTGCTATATGAACACATTTTATTTATTGTTCTTGTGAATTGCTGTGGTGAGGACTCCAGACCATATGGAGTAAAATGGTTAGAATGGGCATCCTTGTCTTGTTCCAAATCTTGAAGGAAAAGTTTTCAACTTCTCACAATTGCAAAAGAGGTTAGCTGTGAGTTTGCCGTATATGGGCTCTATTATGCTTAGCTACATGCCTAATATAATTATTTTTGAGAGTTTTAACTGAAAAGATGTTGTATTTTGTTAAATTAGTTTTTTGCACTTATTGAGGTTATCTTGTAGCTTTTTCCTTAATTTTATTAATATAGTGCAACACATTTATTGATTTACATACACTGAAACATCCTTGCATCTCTGGATGAAATCCTACTTGATCATGGTGAATTATCTTTTTAATGTGTTATTGAATTCAGTTTTCTAGTGTTTTGTTGAGGAATTTTACAAATACGTAGTAAGACAACCTATGTTATGGCTTGTATCTAGATTTCCCCCAAAGCCTCATGTGGTCATAGGTGGGGCTTTTCAGAGGTGCCTGGATCTACAGTGTGTGACTCTGGGAATGATTCATGGTGCAATGCTAGGATTAAGGGCACTAGAATGAAGGATGTGAGTGCCACCCACCCTAAGAGCAGGTAGCCTGCATAAGAAATAGGGACAGATGGGCCGGTGAGATGGCTCAGTGGCATAAGTGCCTGCCTGGCAAGTGCAAGGTCCTGAGTTTGACTCCCGGAACCCACGTACGAAAAAGGGCCGGTGATATTGCTCAGCAGCACGGGCGCCTGCTGGCGTGCGAGGTCCTGAGGTCGACCCCCGGTACCCACAAAAAAAAAAAAAAAAAAAAAAGAAATAGGTACAGAAAGAGACTTGTTACTTGTCTCATTTGCTTTTGCTGTCTTCTGCCTGCCACGAACTGCTTCTCCTCTGCAATGTCTCTCTGGCATCCACCCTGCCTTAGAGCCAGTTGGTTATGAACTGAAAGCTCTACAAACCTCTACAAGCCAAAATGAACCTTTCCTCCTTTAACTTTGGGTGTCAGGTATCCTGTCCCAGTGAGAAAATTAACTAAGCCTATGTTCGTGTATTGGAAGACTAAATATTTATGTGTCCATAATACCCAAGGTGATCTACAGATCTGATGTAATTTCAACAAAATTCCAATGTAATTTTTTAGAGATTGAAAAAAAAGCCTCCTAAAATTTTTATGAAAGAAAATACCCCGAATATAAGAAGCAATACAAGCAAAAAGAATACAGCTGAAGGTGTTATAATCGGTGATTTCAAAATGTAGTATAAATCTATTGTGATTAAAACAAGGTAGCAGTGGCCTAAAAGCAGACACACATACCAGTGGAACACCGTGGAAGGCCCAGACATACACTCAGGTATTTACAGTCATTTTCAACAGAGATGCCAAGAACACAAACTGTGAAAGGACAGTCTCTTCTGTAAGTGGTGTTAGGAAAACTGGACATCCATATGTGGAAGAATAAAACTGGGCTCTTATCTCACATATGCAAAAAGCTGACAACAGAGTAAAGGCTTAAATGTAAGGCCTGAATCTGTAAAGTAACTACAAGTAAGTGTAGATGAAAATCCCCACAATATTGGTTTGCACAGTGGTTTCTTGGATAGGCCCCCAAAAGCACAGGCAACAAAAACAAGAATGGACAAATGGGATTATACCAAACTGAAAACCTTCTGCACAACAAAGGAAACAGAGTGAGGTGAGAACCCACAGATTTGAAGAAATATTTCTAAACCATATGTCTGATGAGGGACAAATATCCAAAATATAAAAGGAGCTCAACCAACTCAAAAGTGATCCAATTTAAATTGGGCAATGGAGAAATATGAAAAACACTATCTCCACTAACCAAGGGAACCCTTGTACAGGGTTGGTGGGGCTCTAATTATAACAAACATTTTAAAAATGCGCTATCTGTAATCCCAGCACTTGGGAGGTTGAGGCAGGACTGCCATCAGTTTGAGGCAAGTCTGAACTATATATAGCAAGCCTCTGTCTCAAAAAAAAAAAAAAAATGCTATCTGACCACAGTTGATACTAATGTATTGTCTATTTCAAAATAGAGAATAATTTGTGATAGTCTCATTAAAAAATATAAGTTGGTAAGAAGATAGATATGTCAAATTAGCTTGATTTGATTTTTCTCCAATATACACATAAATCAGAACATCGCATTGCACCACATAAATATACACAGTTATTTTGTCAAAAATTTTTAAAAAGAAGGGAAAGGCATTAAGGGAAAATATTTGGAAAAAAGGCATAGCCATGATACTATCCAAATGTCATAAAAAGACATACATTTATCAATCTCAATGTTCTGCAAATCCAAATAGGAACATTTAAACTAACTATGACTAGACAGAAAAAATAAAATTATTGAAATCCAAAGGTAAAAAAACCTTAAAAGCAGCTGAAGATGATGATATGTTACATACAGGAGAACAGCAATTTGAATGAATGTGAATTTCTCACCAGAAACAATACCAGAATGCAGTAAAAATATCTTAAAGTTTTATAAGAAAATAAAAAAAGGGAGCAAAGGGAGATGGGGATGAGAAAATAATTAAGACCTGTTATGTAGCTGCATCAACTCCCCACCAGGAATGTAATCATTATGTACTACAAATATATACTAATTTCAAAAGAAAATAAAAGAAACCTGTAAGCTCAAAGTTGTAGTACGCAGCAAGTGATACAGAATTGAAAGAATTATTGAAGTATTTCTGTTGCACAGGTTATGCTAAATGAAGTACATCCTGCTGAAATACAAAGAGAAACGGAATGTTCAGGAGTTACTGTATAGAATAAAATTTGTAATATCTGGGCAATCAGAAAAGGCTACTTGGGCTGGTGAGATGGCTCAGCGGCTTAAGCGCCTGCCCGGCAAGTGCGAGGGCCCGAGTTCGACTCCCGGATCCCACATATGAAAAAGGGGCCGGTGATATTGCTCAACAGCACGGGTGCCTGCTGGCACAGGAGGTCCTGAGGTCAACACCGGTACCCACAAAAAAAAAAAAAAAAAAAAAAAAAAAAGGCTACTTGTATTCCTTCTGAGATTTTCTTTAAAAAATACATGACAGCATAAAAATGACTTATTACAGTCTAGTGATGACTTCTCTTTGTGGAAATGTGACACACATTGATGATGGTATACATGAATGTATATGGTTTTAAAGTTTGACACTTTATATAAAGTAGTAGTATATATTCTAAGTAAACTTTAGAAAATTAGAGATGTACATTGTTATCCTTAGGGCATCTATGAAGAAAATATATCAAAAAGATATCACAAAAATGCCAAATGATAAATTAGATTATTAATGTTATTAAACAAGTCAAAGTAGAACAAGAAGTCAGATGTACATGCACACACATATGCACACACAAGCACAGGGAACACACAGAAAATTTTTAAAATGATGGATCTTAATCCAAGTACATTAATAATAACAAAATGTTTGTACTCTAAATATCAACAGTCCAATTGAAAAGCAAAGATCGATACAGTCCATTTTTTTTAAAGTCCCTACTAATATTATGTGTTTCCTAAAATGGGAGCACTTAAATGCTAAACATTCTACTAGACCTAAAGATATATTTCAAATAATTAAAAATAAACTTCATCATGAAGCCACAAAAATATAGATATATACGCACATTACAACACGGTCTCGAATGCGTGAAATAAAAATTGAGAGAAGTAAAGGGAGCAACACACAATTTCACAATTATTGTAGGGCATATTTACATCTTCCTCTTCAAAATTAATAGGAAAAATAAGTTAATACAGTTTAACAAAATTATCATTGACTTTTTTCTAGCTGATGGAGCTCTATCTTGGATACACCAAGACAGACCATATGCTGGGACTCAAAACAAGTCAGAAAAACTGCAGGAGTCTCAAAATTATACTGAATGTTTTTGTGGCCACACACTTACTATATTAAAGTATACAAAATAGTATACATAGGAAGGGAGGAAAAGGATACGTGAATACACCAAGAAAAGTAATTTCACAATGGAGGAAACCAGTAGAGCCAGTTTTCATGAGGATAACAAAGGAAAACTCTTATCTAAATTGGTCAAGAAACAAACCACAAATCAGCATCACAAATTAAAAATGGGTTAATACTACTGATTCCATAGACAGTATGAGGGTAATATTTTAAATAATTTCATGCCGTGTTGTCTTTTCTTCTGTCCCTAGACTGGCCTTGCCCATCCATGATCAGGTAGGTTGTTCAGCAACTCTGCTGCCTTGACCGAGGGGACAATGAAAAGCTGGCTCAGAGTCAGAGGGTGGCCACAGCCAGGGCACTAAATCCACAGATGAGAAGGTGGCTGATGATGGGCTCTGTCAGATCTGCAGAGGACACAGCTCTGTCCTGTGAACTAAGGATGCAGCTCCATCAACTTGTGTTCCTTAAATTCAAATGTTGGTGATATCATCAGGTAAATTGTTTGTATTGATTTCTAATGTAGTTGATTTTTGCCAGAGAAAACACTCTATGATTTTGACTTTTAATATTGAGAATTTGGGCCGGTGAGACGGCTCAGCGGCTTAAGCGCCTGCCTTGCAAGCGCGAAGGCCCGAGTTCGACTCCCGGATCCCATATACGAAAAAGGGGCCGGTGATATCGCTCAGCGGCACGGGTGCCTGTTGGCACACGAGGTCCTGAGGTCGTCCCCCCAGTACCCACAAAAAAAAAAAAATATTGAGAATTTATGTCCTGGCACATGGTCTACCGCGGTGTACAGGGTGCAGCTGGAAAGAGTTGTGTTCTGCAGTTTGGTGGACAGCGCTCTGAAATGTTCAATAGAAAGTAGTGATTGATAGTTTTGTTGAAGTTTTCTGTTTTTACTGTTTTTATCTACTTGTATACATTTCTGATGGGTGTGTGTTAATATCTCCTAAAACGTTCTGAAATTGTACATATCCATCTAATTCTGTTAATTTTTGCTTGATACATTTTGAGGTTCTACAGAGAAATTGCATACACATTTCATTCATATATATATATGCCTGATTACTTTTTATCATTTGAAAAGTCTCTCGGTTTGGGGCAGTATGCCTTGTCTTACTTTTGACTGAAACAAAATAGCTATATGAGACACAGTATATCTTTGCATGGTTTATCTTTCTTACTCTATAGCTCATGTATTCCCATATTACATGAAATATGGCATGGCCTTATTTTTTTCTACTCTGTCAATACCTGCTGCTAATTAGATTATTTATACCATTAACATTTTATGTTATTAATATAATTGCATTGAATTTTGATATTTTATTATTTGTCCCCCTTCTTTGTATTCCAATCCCTCCCCTCTCTTGCCTTCTTTTTCTTCTTGGTATTCCAATCCTTTCCCTCTCACACCTTGTTTTTAGTATTGTTTTGGTGAGATGCCTTTGGATTTTTCTCGGTTGCCTTGAGGATTACAATACACACATCCAGCCATTCACAATATACTTATTGCCATGTGAGGCTCGGTGTGTGAGGCCAGTGATGTGGGTGGTAAAAAGAATTTACCAACAGTCAAGGAATGTAGAAAAGCTAAGGGTTGACTGGAACACTGTGAGAGAGAAGCAGGCAAATTCCGAGAGAGGAATGCGCCAGCCGCAAGAAAAGCAGGGACCTTTATATTTGATTTAATGTGAGAAAAGGAATACAAGAATGTCATCTTGGGAATGCTTCTACCAGGTCCTGATGGTTTTATTGTCCATTTGTTTCAGGAGGATTAACAATGTGCATAGACTAATTGGAGTTAATGGTCAAGGATATCAGAAAAACATATATTTGTGCCAAAAGGGGCCTTTGACATTATAGAGGGACCAGGAGGTGTGAGGGTTCTCTCTATAACATGCCAAGTGATCAGGACACCTAGGGACGTCTGTGTAGCTCTTGAGCCTGGGAGAAAGAAACTTGAGGTTTCACTACAGACTCATGACTCAGCTACAATTTGACCAAGAAGAAATAACCATAAAATAATGATGATTCCCCACACTTATATACAGTACCACTTTACGCAAAGGATCAAAATGTTTGAAACAATCATAGGTTTCTTTACCCACTATCACACTCTTCAAAATGTCCACTCCACAGTGTTACAAATTCTGCTTTCAGTAGTCACACACATATTAAAGAAACTCTGAGATGGAACAGAAGTAGGCTTCTCTAGTTACTCAGCTTTTTACCATTCCCATAGCCCTCCTTTCCCCGAAAGCTCTCTCTGGGTGACTTGCCTTCAGAATTAAGTACTTCATTTAGCATTTCCTGTGGAGAACAGTTGATACCAAATCACTATTTCAGATTTACTTCAGTTGGGAATTTCACTTTCATTCCTGAAGGACATTTTTAATTGTAGGTAAAATTCTGGTTAACAGGCTTTTACATTGTTTGAAAGCTCTTTAAAAGATATTTTTCCACTTTCTTCTGACACTTTTTTTTTTTTTTAGAAATCCATGGTAATTCAAAATACTGTGTCCTTATATGTAATGGATCAATTATCTTCAGCTGCTTTCAAGATTGTTTGAATTTCTGGATTTCAGCAATTTATGATTTGCTAAAGTATGGTTTACTTTAAATTTTGTCTCCATGTGGTGGTTGCTGAATTTCCAACTCTATAATCTCTTTCTTTGATCACATTTGGAAATGTTACAGCCATTTTCCCAATGTTTTCCTTCCCAGTCTCTTTTTTCTGCTATGACTGTAACTGCAATGCCATGTATTTTTAGACTTTTTGATATAATCTCACAGATCCTTGAAGCTCTGCTCCCTTTTCACATATCTCATTTTTCTGTGTTTTTCCATAGTTCTATCTTTAAGCTCACCAACTCCTTAATTCACATGTAGTTTCTCAGTTCTAAAATTTCCATTTGGTGATTTTTAAAAAGTATTTTTCTAGGAGATAATCCTGTTTTTATTCCCCAAATATTAAGTGTATTTCTAATACTTTATGGGGGTTGCAGTAGTTTATTTAATGTCTCTGATAATTTCAACATCTGTATGATCTTGGGGTTGCAATCTATTGATCCTATTTATGCCTTGGCTACTGTTGGCAATGAGCCCCAGACTCAATTTGTCGGTGCAGAAATAAAGCACTAGACAAAAGAAATCTCGACAAGGCAAGTTGATTCCTGCAGAAGGATGCGAGCACACCCCAGCAGTGAGGCAGCAGGAGCGCAGAGAAGCAGCAACAGGCTCGTTCACATCCTAACACGTGAGAAGCAACTGCCTTTTTCCCATTGGCTGGTTGAAGGGTCACAGTGTATCCGGATTGGCTAGTCTAAGCATGGTGGGGGCAGGGCTGAAGCGTGGCTGGGCAGGGTCGCTAAAAACCAGGAGGGGGGTAGTGAAAGTCCTTGGCTGTGCTCCTGGGATCCAAGCCAACCAGATGTTTCTTATAACAACCGTAACCCTGGTGTAAGTGGTGGGGAAGGGCAGCCCAGGGTGAACTAGAGTTTATATCCTTTGATAGAAAAGAGAGGGCTGCAGCTTCTCACAGTTACTCTCTGTATATCTTTGTGTGTTGGGTACTTTTGATCTTGGCCTTCTCAAGATTATGCTGTATTCTGCACCCTATTGCAACCTCTTGGACACTGTACGTGTTTTGTTCCTAGAAGACCATGTACCCTGTTAGGTTCAGACGGTAAAGTCTGCCCCCTCTCGTGGGTGCCGTGGCTGACACGTCGGCTGTATTGGTTTGGTTCTGTCCTGCTCGTGCTCGGGGGTTAAGCCGATACTCCTACAGACACACGCACAGCATTAAGAGATTCATTTCTCTCGTGGTCTCCCCTCTGGGATTCTGTCCAATTTGCTCTGGCCTTGCATGTTGGGAGCCCAAGGTTTTTCCCCTGGACCTTTACATGATGTTTCAGTGTTCTGCAATTTTAGATTTTTCACTCAAATGTAGATGTTACTCCCGGAGATTTTTGGAATAAATGAGAGGGGGGAAAGCCACGAGAACACTGAAGTGGGAAGTGAGGCTCCACCTAGGATGCATCTCCATGGTTTACAGCCTGCTCTGATTACTTTTCAGAGTCCTCAGAGGGTGGTTTTTCATGTTTTATCCAAAGATTTCAGTTGTCATTAGTGAAAGAAGTGGGCACCTCTGCAGTGAAACAAATCCCTTTAGTTACTAGTTTGAATTTTTCAAATCTTGCTCTCATTTGTGAAGTCTCATACATGCCTGGTTATTTGAAGTCTTTTGATCTTTAGTTGTGTGGTAGAACCTCTTTTAACTTTTAAAATATTCCTGTTCATCCTCTATTTGTAGTTATACCAATATCTGGCATGTTGGGAGTCCAAGGCTTTTCTCCTTGACCTTTACAGGATGTTTCAGTGTTCTGCAATTTTAGATTTTTCACTCAAACGTAGATGTTAATTCAGAAGATTTTTGGAATAAATCTCATTTGCTTTTCCCCTGCTCTAGAGGTGGAATATTCTGAAGCACACATATTTGGATATTTGTAATCAGACCTGACAGGAAGGAAGTTGTCCAGCACCTGTGATACAAAGCATAGCAGGCCTGGTCTCCTTTGCAGCCAGTCACACTATACCTGAAAAGTTCCATTTCGTGCTGCTTCTCGACTCCAGCCACTCGCCTGCTGTTTCGGAGCTGGTAAATATATCAATCATCAAGGCTGTCGCTAAATGTCTAAGGGCAGCAGAGTCTTTCCAGTTTGCTTAGGAGTCTGGACTTTGATCATTCTTCCTATTTGCACCCTGGGTAACATTTTCTGCATAGCAGGTATTGAAGTGCATGTTTATCCTAACCTACAGAGAACTGAGAGCAGTGGGTTTTCACACTAACTAGCCCGCTCTATCACCCATAAGTAGTATCCCATTATACTTGTGAGGAAGGAGGGCCTCAGCCTCACATCACACCCAGAATTACAGGAAGATGGGGGAAGGGAGGTGTCTGAGAAAAATCCTTACTTTGTAATGTTTGCAATCCTGTGTTGTTTGCAGTAGTGTGCTGTAGCAATAATGTTTTAGGGACTTGACTGCATTTTAAAAACTGAAATAACACCAAAACATAAAACTGCAGTCATTATATCAAAGGGGAGACTTCAGTGGTCAGAGTTCTGTACTCTGGTTTCCAAAGCTAAATGTAGACTAAAAGTTCCAACTTATATCCCATTTTGCCCCCTTCTGTTTGACTTTAATTTGTAATGTATATGTAATCTATATGTCTTCCATAGATGTTATAAATTGTGAAAATACATAAATATTTCATACTTGTTATCTTATTAGCATATGTTTTTAAAATATGCTTGGCAAAACGTTTGTAAGAATTATGTCATGGAATATGGAGACATTTTCCCTAGCTTGTACATGATCAATGTTTAAGCATTCTTCCCTATCAAATTACATGTACTCTATGAACATACAGTATACAGATACATGAGCACGTACACCTTTAATTACTGATGTCTGAAATTTTTTTTGTAAAGATTGCTTTTTAAACAATTTCTTGGAGTGTAACTGACATAAACTGCACAGTTTAAAATGTACCAGTTGAGACATCCTGACATGTTTAACACAGGCCAAAATACAGTAACACCCTCAAGCCCCTTGGTGATTCCTTATTTCCGTCTTTCCCGTCCTCTCCTTTGTTTCCATCACTGATCACTTCCTGTCCCTTTAAACTTGACCTGGGTAAGAGATCCAATATGTATGAGTGATTTAAAATTCACACACTTCCATATCTAAGAACTATTGATTCTGCGCTTGCTGCAGAGACAGGCAGAACGTTAACAAATGTAAGTAAATGCACCAAATATGGATTACTGCTCAGCAAATGATGACCTGTACAGACAATCAGCTGTGAATTTGCATATTACTACGTAATTCACATCCTTGTGTCCTACAAGAGGATACTGTTCTCTTCCAAAGTGCACCCAGCACCAACCCTGTGTAAAAGAGCAAGAAGAAACATGGAAATAGCAGGCTCTTTTAACAATATTCATAGGAGGCTGGTGGAATTCTAGGCCTTTTCTTGAACTCCTTCACTGCATCCACCTGTTTTACATGTGTTGAATTTTCATGTCAGGAAGACTTAGCCTAATGGAACAGAGTCCTGTTGTCACTAATTATTAGCAGAGCCACATCCAAATTGTCTTTTTTTCCCTCCATTCTTATGGCATATAGATACATATAACCACACTGAAACAGATTCATGGTCATTTTGTTTTAAAGCATTAGAAAACAGGTGTCTACCCCTCACCTTGATAAACAGTTCTCTGTAGAAGTCCAAGATTCCATGTCTCATTCATGTAAGTGTGGTATTTCTCCAGAGAACTGGAGTAACAGCAGAAGGTAACACTAGAGAACTTGGTGGTGATCTCCTTATGGAATAGCTCCCTACCAAATGCAGGTTATTTAAGCCAGTGTGTATGAATATGAAGTACACGAAACCGTCCAATGATTCCAGGCATGTATTCTTGAAGAATTATCTTCTAAAAAATGAAGGTGAACATTTTTAAGCACGTGTTTAAAGCATGTGCTTCTGTAATGTAAGTGACTAAGAAGCAGAAAAAAAAATCCATGATAGCATTTTAGAATTTAGAGGTAACTGAATAATTGGCCTAATATCTTTGGAAATGATTTTATCCATTCAAACATTTAGCATATTTTGGTTTGCTTTCATGATATGCCCAGAAGAAATATTAGAAAAATATTAATCAAAGGAGTACCTTTTTCCAAGTTATAGAGGTCACACATGATCATTTTTACACAGCCATAATTCTGTGACTTTTATGTAATTATAAATGGTATATAGCTCTTTCTGTACATATATTTCTTTTTTTCCCCTGGTATTGTGGAAAAAAAGGTCTCCACAGTTTCTACCCAAGGTCTCTACAGTCCTTTTGTAGGTTTTTATTTTGAGACAAGGTCTCACTAAGTTACTAAGTTGCCTGGGCTGGATTGAAGCTTGAAATCCTTCCTCAGCCTTCCGAGGTGCTAGGATTATAAGCATGCACTACCATACCTGGCTGACATGTGACTTTTCTAAATCAGATAACATCTGCAAAAGTACTGCATTGTGAATTCTGAAACAACATTTCCTTTACATTCACAAAACATCAGGGAAGGCTTGGGGCTTCAGTGAAATATTGACTTTGCTTTAATTCAGTTTAATTCATTAAAAATGATCCTTAATACACACACAGCATTGTAAAACATGTCAAGCAGCGTGGTTTCCATCATGTGTTAATTGAGGGATTAGCACTCTACTATTTTCACTGTTATTTAAGGGACTTAGTCCTACAAACATAAATGTTTTAAGGAAAAGCAGAAGGGTGTAAGTGCCATGAATCATGCATTGTTTTGGAAATGGGAAGACTGTAAATCTCCACTGTACTCATGGTGAGACATCCTGGTACCTTCCCGGAGTCTCCAGCGGATTCTCCCATCAGCACCTGGATTCTGGGCAATGCGGTTGTGTCCTTCATGATGTGCCTAACCTCAGTTTCAGGTAGAAGCTTTCTCTCAGGTTAAGGTAGAAGAATCTGCCTTACAGTAAGGGGTGAAGGCTATAAAATATCTTTTCATTTTCCAGGATAATGTGGTTCTAAACATGATATAAATAAACATTCAGCCCTACACACTCATGGCCCAGACCCTTCAGGATACAGAACACAACTCTTCACAGACCCAGGAACTTCTGCATTCTGTGACTAAGGTTCTGAGAAACACAAGGCCAGAAGCCTCCGGGCCAGCAAAGGGGAAAGACGTAATGCTGGAGAAGTGTGAATCAACAGGCTTCTCTGCCAGCCAAGGAGCCCCCAGGATAACTGCATCATCTTTCTAGGAAAGCAAACATGTTAGAAAGCTTGGTCCTGAGCAATGTGTCTTGGCATGGTGGCTCATGCCTCTACTCCTAGCACTCCAGAGGATGAGGCAGAAGGATCATGAGGATGCTACACACAGGCCACAGAGTAGAGGTTAAATGAATTATTAGGTGGGATTTCTAAACTCTGGTTTCTAATATAAAATACAGTCTTGGGCCGGTGAGATGGCTCAGCGGCATAAGCGCCTGCCTGGCAAGCGCGAGGGCCCAAGTTCGACTCCTGGAACCCACATACGAAAAAGGGGCTGGTGATATTGCTCAGTGGCACGGGCGCCCCCCTGGCACATGAGGTCCTGAGGTCGACCCCCGGTACCCACAAAAAATAAATAAATAAATAGATAAAAAATAAAATAAAATAAAATACAATCTTAAAGCAGAAATCCTGACCTAACTGCAGCCATTTTGGTCTCTGCCACTGATCTCAGCTAAATCATATGATTTGTCATCAAATTGAAACTTCTGTGAATGTGCTAAAAACAACTTTGCTATATACAACTATGCTCACAACATACCTATTGTACCATGGCCTTCAGCTAAAGCTTATCTAGTTTTTGTAACTTCTGTTTGCCACCCTATAAAAAAGACAAACTCTGAAATCAGCACCTCAGACTTTGGAGATTACTCCTCTGGGGTCCACCAACCGGCATTAATAAAATTCCCTTTCTTCTCCTGTGCTCCTGGCTACTGTTGACTCAATTTTCCCACAGCAGTCTTAGAAATGTAGAGATGGAGTTGTGCTTCCTGATGAGATTTCTAAAAACTCAACATTTTATTTTTAGATAAGCTATAGATAAATTGACTCATGTGCTCCTGTAATAAATGATACAGAGGGCTGGGGATATAGCTCAGTGGCACAGCATTGGCCTGGCAAGTGCAAGGGTGTGAGTTTGATTCCCAGTACCAAAAAAAAAAAAAAAGTGACACAGAGAGCTCAGGTTAAGCCTTTATCCAAGCTTCCTTACTAGTAATTAATATCTCGCAAAAGTAGAATATCACTAATAGGACATTGACACTGACCTAGCCAAAATACAAAATGTTTGCATCACCAAGTTTTTTTCATCTTGCCATTTTATACTTCCATTCACTCTCCTCCTGTCCATACCACTCCTTGACAACTACTGATTTGTTCTCCATTTCTTTAATTTTGTCATTTGAAGAATACTAATTAAAGAAATCAAACCTTATATATTATTTTTATAATCAACAGCAAAGTATTAATTGAAGTGCAGGGCTGTGTTAAGCATGCATATGTTCTTCCTTCCCTAAATAGAAGATCTGCAGTCTAAATATTTAAAGTGCACACTAGGGTACTGTTAACATGAGTGCAATGCTATACAGGAGGTCTTTATTATTTATTTTGTATGCTTGAAATTTTGTATCCATTAAACAGCAACACACCCTCTGCCCCCAACCACAGCCTCTAACAGCCAACATGCTACTCTCTCTTTCCATGGGTTTGATTATTTTATGTACCTCATAAACATGAGGTCATGCAATAGCTGTCCTTTGTGACTGCCTAATTTCATTTAGCATAATGTCTTTCAGACTCATCTATGTTGTCACAAGTGGCAAGATTTCCTTCATTATAAAAACTAAACAATATACTGACTTTTCTTTAACCATTTGTCTGTGGACATGAGGCACTTCCGTATCTTGGTGATTGTGAACAATGCTATCATACTCATGGGCATGCTATCCTTACCACGATTCATTTGGACACATCCTCAGAAGGTGGATTCCTGGAACATGTTAGTTATGCATTTGAGTTTGTAAGAAACTTACAAATTTTAGTTTGACAAAAATCCTAGGTTTTTTCTTTTTGCTCTGGTTACTGCTCTTTCATTATAATATTCAAGAAATGATCACCACAGCCATCTGCCACTCTGCGGAGGGCCAGGCCTGCACTCTCTTCACCTTCCTCCCCACCTAAGGCTGCCAGCAGGGCCCATCTCCCACTGCCTGGAACCCCAACTGGAACATCATGACCCCCAGAAAGGGAGGTGGTGGAATTAAGCTACCTCCAATCACTGGAAAATTTGGAACCTTACTGAAAATTGCTTTTGTTGGATTGCCAAATGTTGGGAAATCTACCTTCAACTTATGAACCAATCAACTTCAGCAGAAAACTTCTCATTCTGCACTGCTGATTGTAATGAGAGCAGAGTTCCTGTGCCAGATGAGATATTTGATTTCTTTGTCAATATCACAAACAAGCAAGAAAAATTCCTGCTTTTCTAAATGTAGTGGATATTGCTTGTCTTGTGAAGGACAAGAGGGCAGGGCTTAGGAAACTGCCTGTGACAGGAATTTCATCTAACATGTGATTTTGAGGATGATGATATCACACAGGTTGAAGGAAGTGTAGATGACATTCGAGATTTAAAAATAACTCGTGAAGAGCTTCAGTTTAAAGATGAGGAAGTGATTGGTCCATTATAGATAAAACAGAAGAGGTAGCTGTGAGAGGAGGAGATAAAAAGCTAAAATCTCAATAAGACATAATGTGCAATGTCAAATCCTAGGTTACAGATCAAAAGAAACCTGTTCACTTCTATCACATTGGAGTGACAAGAGATTGAAGTGTTGAATAAATACTTATTTTTTTACTTGCCAGACAATGGCCTACTAACTTCATAGGACAAACACTACTGGAAATAAAAGATCAAATAAACACTAATACAGTCATAGTGGATGATGTAATATCCCACTTTCACGAACAGATCAACTAAACAAAAAATTAACGAAGAAATATCAGAGCTGAACCACATTTTTGAACAGACTTCAGACTTGATAGATATCTACAGAATGTTCTACCCTACTACAACAGAATACACATTCTTCTCAGTAGCATGTGAAACTTTCTCAAAACTAGGCCACATAGTAGTGCACAAACCCTACATAAATACAGAAAAATCAAAATCACCTGATGTAAAAATCACTGCACATTGAGAGTAGAAAGTGATCACAAAAGAAAACACAGAAATTTTACAAACATTTGGACATTAAACAACACACACCCAAAGACTCAATGAGTCACAGAAGAAATCAAGGAAGAAATTTAACAATTCCTAAAATCAAACAATAATGCCAGTACAATATACCAGGACCTATGGGACACAATGAAAGCAGTCCTAAGAGAGGAGTTTATTGATATGAATGCTTACATTAGAAAACAGAGTGAATTCAAATAGATAACCTAATGATGTACCTCGAGATCCTAGAAGAAAAAGAATAGCTCAAAGCCAAGCCTAGTACAAGGAAGGAAATGATAAAGATTGGAGTAGAAATTAATGAACTTGAGACCAGTGATGTTAAGTATCAATGAATTGAGGAGCCAGTTCTTTGAAAGAATATACCAAATAGACCAACACTTAACCAAACTTAGAAAAGTAGGAAAGAAATCAGTCACATCAATGCAATTAAAATGAAAAGGTGAAATCACAATGGACACTGCTGAAATCCAGAAGATCATTAGTAACTACTATGAAAAATTGTATTCCAATCAACTGGAATATCTTGAAGAAATGGACAAATTCCTAGACATATATACATGACCAAAATTGAACCAAGAAGACATAAAAGCTGAACAATCCAATTATAGGCAATTAAACTAAGGCAGTAATAACAAATCTACTGACTATGAAAAGCCCCAGATCTGATGGATTCACCATAAATTCTACAAGCCCTTCAGAGAGAAAATAATGCCAATACGCCTTAAACTATTTAATGAAATTCAAAGGGAAGGAATACCCCCAAAGTCATTCCTGGAAGGCAGCATCACTCTGATTCCAAAACCAGACAAGGACCAAATTTAAAAACAAAAAACAAACAAACAAAACACCCCCCCCACACACACACACAAACAAACCAACCAACAAACAAACCAACCAACCAAACAAAAAAAACTAAAGGGCAATCTCTTAAATGAACATAGACACAAAAATCCTCAACAAGACTCTGGCAAAAGAATGCAGTAAATCATCAAAAAGATCATATATCACGACCATGTAGCCTTCATCCCAGGGATGTAAGGATGGTTCAACACACACAAGTCAATAGATGTAGTTAGTACATCAAGTAAACAGAACCAAGGATAAAAATCAGATGATCATATCAACAGACTCAGAAAAAGCCTTTGACAAAAACCAACACCGACTCATAATAAAAACTCTGGAGAAAATACGTATAGAAGGACTTTATCTCAACCTGATAAAAGCCAATTATGACAAACCTACAATCAACATCATATTAAATGGGGAAGACCTGAAAGATTTCCCTCTAAAATCAGAAACAAGACAAGGATGTCCACTGTCACCACTCCTGTTTAATATAGGACTCAAAACATTAGCCAGAGCAATCAGACAAGAGATAAAGAGATATGTATAGGAAAGAAAGAAGTCAAATTATTATTTGCAGATAACATGAAGAGCAAAAAAATTACATACACAGAAGACCAAAAAAATTTCACCAAAAGAGTTCTAGAATTAATAACCAAATTCAGCAATGTGGCAGGATAAAAAAACCAACACATAATAATCAATAGCTTTCCTGTACACTAATAATGAACCCATGAAGAAAGAAATTAGTAAACAATACCATTTACAATAGCATTAAAAAATTAAATACTTTGGAATTAGCCTAATCAAGGAAGTAGCATCAAAAAATGGAGAGATAGCCCCTGTTTCTAGATAGGCAGAACCAATATAGTCAAAGTAGGCCACATACATAAGATTGAAGCTAAATTAGGAACACTTAACCTGCTGGAAGACAAAATAGGTAAAACTTTTGAAGACTTAGGTGTAGGCAAGGACTTTCTGAACAGAACCCCAGTTGCACAAGAAACAATACAAAGAATCAACAAATGGAATTACACCAAACTAAAAAGCTTCTGCACAGCAAATGAAGCAATCAAAAAACTAAAGAAACCTACAGAATGTGAAAAAAATGCTATTCCTTGGGCAGAGGACTAACACCTAGAAGAACCCAAAGAATTAGACCATCTGAAAATAAAAGACCCAATCAGACAATGGGCCACTGAAATCAATAGACACTGCTCAGAAGAAATAGAAATTGCCAATACTGTAAATACATGAAAAAATGATCGACATTGCTGACAATTACAGAATGGTATCTACACTCAATCGAACATCTGACAAGCACAGAAGAAAATAATTCCATGTATTTATGATGTACATAATTTTGATATATGTATATATGTGTAATTATCAAATGAGAGAAATTAGTATCTATTAAAAGTAGGACAAGGGAAGGTGGAGAGAGAGGTTAGTAAACATTTCCCCATGTTTTCTTCTAGAAGTGTTGTAGATTCTGGTCTCATGTTTAAATCTTTATTTTGAGTTGGATTTCAGTAGGATATCAAGTAAGGTTGTGATTTTGTTCTGCATGTAAATATGTGGCTACTCTGCCTCATTTGCTGAAGAGACTGCAGAGGTATAAAGGGCTCCCATTTCTCCTCATATATTCTTGCCCCTGTGTGTGTGGGTTGACTTCTGGACCACAATTCTGTTCCACTGGTGTCCATTTGCCATTATTCTATAATCACAGTGATTTATTTACTGTCTCTTTGTAATACATTTTAGAACCAAGAAATGTGATGTCCTTAGCTTTGTTGTCAAGGGATTTTGGATACTTCAGGGTCTGTCTCAGTCCATCTCTGCTGCTATAACAGAGGGCCACAGACTGGGAAAATTTTAAAGAACAAAAATTTATCAAAGTTCCAAAGGTTGAGAAGTCACAAGCATTGGGTGAAAAGGGAACTAGAATCTATTAATCAAAAATTTGTGGTGGTGCATGGCCTACAGTCCCAGCCACTTGGTAGGCTGAAGACCACTTGCTCAAGAGCAGCTTAGGTAACACAGTAAGGCCCTCAGGACATCGCGCGTCAACAGGCACCCGTGCCGCTGAGTGATATCACCGGCCCCTTTTTCGTATGTGGGATCCGGGAGTCGAACTCGGGCCCTCGCGCTTGCAAGGCAGGCACTTACGCCGCTGAGCCATCTCACTGGCCCTAAAAATGTTTTTTAAAAGGCACTATAAACTGCTATCTGTTCTAGTCCCTGTAAATAGAAATGGTGATTTCTGAATATTTTTTGCTTTTTTCTTTCTTATAACCTTTTTTATCTTGGAGGGATTGTGGAACACATACAGACAGAGGTAAATGGGGCATGTGGGATTATACTTAATATATGTAACATCTATCTGATCTTAACTCTTACTTTCAGAAGTACTTTTCTATTTGTTTAGGTGTTAGTGAAAAAAGGATAAAGTAAAAAGAAATGTTTTCTTCCATGTTCTTTGGGCATGGAGGCCAAATGTGCTAAGCAAAATAACATTTAAATTATAACCTTGTTTTATTTAGTGGTTATCTAATTTGTTCATCATTTTCAAGGATTTGCTTGTATGTCAGTAAAAATATGTTGTGATTCTTCTGCATTTTTAGTTCTTGTGTTTGTTTTAGTTAGGAACGCTTAGTTAATAAAATTTCCTGATTTTTTGGCACTTTAAAACTAATTTAGATGGGCCAGTGAGATAGCTCAGCGGCATAAGTGCCTGCCTGGCAAGCGTGAGGTCCTGAGTTTGACTCCCGGTACCCACATATGAAAAAAGGGCCAGTGACATTGCTCAGTGGCACAGGAGCCTGCTGGCATGTGAGGTCCTGAGTTCAACCCCCAGTACCCACAAAAAAAAAAAATAGAATATGGAAAAACAAAACATACGCATTTTACCTCAAATTTCTAAGTCACTCACGCCTATAACCCCACCTATGAAGCTAGTAACCAATTTCTTTTACAACATCATGATGACAGTAATCCTCAATAAGTACATGAGGCACTTCTGTGTGTGTGACCATATCATCTTACTGTATAAAGTAAAATAAATTGGCTAAGATCTCATCTCTAGGAGTTTAACATATAAGGTAGGAAAATCGATACAGATAAGCATAAAGGTCACCCAGATATTTTGCCAAATATTGTACAGTAGTTTGCAGTACTGTATTAAAAATATGATTATTGTTTAGATCTAGAATGTCTCCCAAGACTTTCATGTGCTCAGCAGCAGGGCTTTTAGAAGGAAATTGGATCACAGGGGTGCGCTGTACTCTTAACTAACGCACTGAGGAGGTGAGGCCTGGTCAGACAGGCTAGTTCACTGGGGGCATGACTAGAAAGGTTATATCTCCCTCTCTAGTTCCTTTCTTTGCTCTCTGCTTCCTGACCACCATAATGTGAGCAGCTTTCCTCTGCCCAGGCTCTTTCAAATGCCATTTCTGCCTTGGAGTCCACTTACTATGTCAGGACTGAGAATTTTTTTGAGGCAGGGTCTCACTATGTAGTGCAGACTGGCCTTGAACTTGCTTATGTAGCCCAGGCTGGCCTCAAACTCCTAGTGATATTCCTGCCTCAGCCTCCTGAGTGCTGGGATTGCAGGCATGTGCCACCACACCTAGCTGAGACTTCTGAAACTGAGTGAAAATAAACCTCTCCTCTTTTACATTGTGAGTGCTGGGTATGGTGTCCAGAAATGGGAAATTGGCTAAGGCAGATTTTGGTACTGGGGCTGTTGCAGTGAAAACCCGACCATGTGATTTAGAAGCCTTTGGAAGTGATTCTGGGATGAGTTATGAAAGGTTTGGATATACTAGCAATAGAGGCCCTAGAATGCTGCAAGCCAAGTTTTATGGGAAATTCTGATCAAAGTTAAGAAGACCAGAATGCTGGTAGAAATGCAGAGAGGAGGGGTCAGGATCAGGAGATTTCATTTGGGAACAGATTCCATTGGCAGTTGGACTTGAGGTCACATGTGTCATGTTCTGGCAGAAAACTTGTCTACATTTTGTCCATGTCCCGAGAATGCAGAAGACTGAGATTAAAGCTGGTGGTCTAATTAATCTGGTGGAAGAAATTTCAAGGCAGCCCAATGTTCAAGCTATGGCCTGGATACTTCTGGTTGCTTTCAGCCAGGTTTAGAGTAAGAATCAGGAGCATAAGGCCAATTTTAAAATTTTATCATTTTAACAGAAAGGAAACACTTGCAAAGTTGGAGTGCAGGAGAAGCAAGATTTCTAAAAAGTTTAGCATTAAAAAGAAGCAGGACAGTAGGAAAAATGTCTTAATGGGATCTCAGGAATCAGTGAGAACCCATTCTTCACTGGCTCAAAGATGTGAGGGTATAGTAAGTCCCTAACTTACCAATGAGTTCCATTCCGGGAAAATATTCTTAAGTCAGACTTACTCGTAAGTATTCACCTTTGACACAAATACACAATGTATATTGCTTTGCACTTCCTAGCAATCCCCTCCACATCATCACTGCTTTTCCTCTTGCTTCTGGACATCCTGGGTTGTCAACAGCAAGGCAGGACGTACAGGGTTAAGCTCCTGTGCTTGTGGGAAGTGGGGGGAAGCGCTGACTCTTAAAACTCCTTCAACTTCTTTGCTTCAGACCAGGCCCTCCAGAGAAGACCACAGAAAGCAACCACAAAAATGGGTTAACCTGGCCCTGCTCTCTTCTTGGTGACCTCGACTAACCTCTGATCACTCTCATCTCTTTGGACTCTAAATTCTCCATCCCACAGTGTCCCCCCACCGCCTGTAAACATGCCATCTATGAAAAAGGTAACCTGAGGCCCGGCTCCCTACTCCGGTGCAGGTCTGCGGAAAGACCCCACCCAGAGCCCGGCACTCCTTTGAAGAGCTCTCCTACCTGACTTTCTGCCACGACACCCCCCGTGGCCCTCAGAAACCTTGTGCAGTTGGGGAGGGTCGCTCAGGGGCCCCCAGTTTCCACTTCTCCACACACCACTGACCCCACCTTTTGGTGGTCCCCACAACCTCCACAGAGTGAAGCCCAGAAGCCCCTCCTGTCAGTTGTCCCTGGTGCTCAGTGGGCCTGCAAGTCAATGATGGGCAAGGCATGGCGAGCACATGGGGTAGGATCAGGGAAGGGCATGGCTTGCAAGGGCCTAGACCATTTGATCTTGCACCAAGGGCTGCTCAGCTTGGTAGAAGGGAGGTGGTGTGGACCTCTGGGGTTCAGAGGTCTGGCCCAGGTGGGGACCAGGAAGTCAGGGGACCTTAGGTGAAGTGTCCTCATGGAGAGGAAAGCAGGACCAAGTTCCAGGAGGAGACAAAATATGTGCAGTAGGACCGGGGCCAAGGACATGGTGGCCTGGTGGCCTGAGGTGTGAAATATAAGGGGCAACATCCCAAAACTTGGGCACACCGCTGCACTGATTAGGCCTCTGCGTGTGGCACATATGTGGGCAGGGGCCTGTGTTCCCTCTCCAGACATCATGATCCTCTTTGCCCGGAGGACACAGGGTCAGAATGGAAAGCAGAAACTGGGGCCCCAGATGTGGGGACCACATCCTAGAACACTGAGGAAGAAGGACCTGAGCAGCTGAAGGCTGAGCTGCCGGCAGCCCACAGTGCTGGGGCACTGAAGGTGGGCATGGGTCTTAACTTGCCTGTTGCTGGGCACAATAACCATCACCACAACTCACAGGACAGGTTTAACTTGGCTCACAGTTACAGGGGATTCAGTCCATGTTCAGCTAATCCAAGGCAGAAACATCATGGCGGAAGGGTGCCATGGTCCAAAGCTTAGTTCCTGGCAGCTAAGAAACAGATCAGGGGAACAGGTAAGTGACCAGATACAGACCTCAAGGTCATGCCTCACCACCAGACACACCCAGATTGGCTATCCAATCCCTTGGGCTGTCTCAAGCCACTCCAGTTGACAATCCACCCTAAGCACCCCAGGACATGTTCACCCAGGTGAGGGTGGAGCTGACAGTTTAGCTCCCATGAGGGCCAGCAAGAAACAGGTGCTGTCCTTCAGGCTGTGGGGTGTCAGCATCCCTCATCCCCATGGCTGGCAGCTTCTCTGTCCACCCTCACAAGGAAGAGGTATCTCATCCCACTATCAGACAGACCCAGGGAGGCTGGGGACTATGGGAGCCTCATGGTCCAGAAGGGGAGGCCTTGGCCCAGTGCTTCTGCCTGACTTTGCTGGTTCCTGAAAGCTCCCTGAAAACCATGAGTGACTGGTTGCTGACTGTGCCCTTCCCAGCCCACTGTTCAGAGCCCTCTCTGTACATCCGGGTGCAGTCTATGCTTTCGGGGGCCAGGTGTCTCTGCTGTCAGTGTCCACCTATCAGCACCTCTGCCTTGGTTGCCTGCTCTGGCCATGCACTCATCCATCCAAACTGGCTGGAGGCCAGGCCCACTGAACCAAAATGGACCGTCCAACCCCCTGCACTGCCCCGGCCTAGGAAGCTGCCACACACAGCTCCAGTCCCAGTCTGCCATCCTAGGGGCAGTACCTGATGCACCTCTTCTTGGAGTCTGGGTCTGGATTGGGCTTGTCCACTTGGTTGCTTTACTAGCAATCCACAGCCTGATGAAGACCTGGGAAGGATTCTCCAGGGACAGGAACAGCCCTGGAATATCCCTGTAACTACTGGAGAATTTCTATGCTGAGAACAAGTTCTCTCTTTGTACAGTGCTGCTTGTCAAAGAGTTTGCTGTGATGCCCAGATCCCACTGCTTCCGCTGGCCTGCACAAACTGCAGCACTGCACTCAGGAGCACTCTGGGGCCTGGGCCTGGCTCCTGGGTGGCTCAGCAAGGCTGAGAGACTGGCACGAGAGCTGAAGCCCCCACCTTAATCAGACAGCAAAGCACCCAAGACCAAGAAGAGCGTGACCATTGCCAGTGGAGTGGACCCAGGAATGGAGCTCCCAGTTCAGCCTCAAGTGGTGCGTTCTCCACATCTGCTCTCCCAACACCCACAGCCACCATGTATACCCACCAGCACCCTGTGTCAGAGGACACAGCCACAGCATCTTGTGGCCTCTGCAGCTAGTAGGTGGGCAGCTTCCAGATAGTCTGTCAGCTTGGACGGGGACCACAGCAAGGTTCTGAGGTGAAGACCCCTGAAGAAGCCAGTGTGTTCTACGCCATAAAATCTACCACCAACTACGATTTCATCCTGGAAAACTGGACCTTCCCAGGGGCGCAGCTGTCAAGCAGGGAGCCTGCTCAGCCCTCCCTTGCAGAAAGGACTGAAGATTTTCAAAGACGTCTTCTAAGGATGTCTGCCCACCTGCCAGCCCAAGTCTTCCCCACTCTCTCTCATGGCCTGGATGGGCCCCTGCCATCCACATCTGACCTGGCCTCCAGGGACCACTCCCTACCTTAAATGCCTTCTGTGCCCCGGATCCAAAGGATCAGTTGACTTTTGCCAAGGAGGGCTGCCTGCAGACACGGAGCCCTCTAGCCCTGGGCACTGCCCTCCTGCACTTTCCTGTCACGTTCCCAGGTGCAAGTCACTGCGCCTTTGCCCACAGCCACCCCAGGACTCCTGCTCTCACATCCGGTCTGACTGATATAGGAGATAAGGCGTGGCAAAGCTGGCTGGGGAAAGGAGGAGGACCTGTCAATTACAAGATCCCAGGGCAACTCGAGGACCCCACACGTGGAACTTCTCGTGAGCTCCCATGAGATGTGCATGGCATAAAAGAAGAGCGGCCTTCACGGACAGCTGAGATCATGAGTTTCCACCATAGCCTGTGCTCCATTTCTGAGATGCACGTGTACTTTTATTTTTGCTTTTACCCTCTTTTTCTCTTTGTTCAGCCCAAGTACACTCTGCAGATCTGGTTTCTTTCATACCCATTCATCCTGCACTTTTCAGGTAAACTTTTGGTACCATTATTGGCTTGTCTCATCCAATTCTTTGTTCGAGGCAAGAAAGACCCGGAATGCTTTTGATTGATGAACCATTTCTAAAGGAACTACCCTATAACATGACCACTGCCAGGTTCTCCTCATGCCTGCAGGCACTGGGCCCTGACTTTGGTGGAATCCCAGCTGTTCCTCCCACCACTCCAGGGTTTCCCAGGCTGGGCCAAAGGGTCTATCTTTATGGCCAACTGAGAGTGAGATGTCACACACATCTTGTACCTGGCCCTGCCTGGAAGCAGAGTGAAGCTTAGTCATGGCCCACACGACTTAGCCAGCCATGATGACAGTCACCCTGCTGTCAAACCTCATGCCATTGAAAATGTCACTTGACACTGCATTGCAGTTTAGGAAACCACAGGAGACTGGGTTGGGGAGAAGGAGGGTGAGGGTTAAGGGGGTGGATTACTTGTATAAAAAGCAAAAAAAAATTTGCTGACTTGGGTGGGGCAATATTTATTTGTTGTAAATAGAAAATGCCAGATTTTAAAATTTTATTAAAACACTGTTTACTAAAAAAAAAGCAGACAACTGTATCAAAGGAACAGAATATCTAATCTATATATATATGTGTACTTAAAGTCAGCTGATCTTTGACAAATGAGCAAAAGCTAATCAATGGAGCAGAGACAGTCATTTCAACAAACCATGCTGGAACTACTGAGCATCCATGTGTGAAAGATAAAACGAATCTAGACATACATTTTATACCCTTGGAATATTAACACAAGTGGATCATAGAACTACATGTAAAATGGAAGACTACAAAACTCCTAGAAGTTAATAGAAAACCTAGATGACCTCGCATATGGCAATGTTTTTAAAAACATAATAGGAAGGACACAATCCATGAAAGATATAATTGGTAAGATGGGCTTCATTAAGATCTTTTTTTTTATTATTTTAAAGAGAAGAAAAAACAAAACAAATCAAAAGAAGAACAAATTTTCAAAACAACGTAATAGGAGGGTAACAATGGTTAATACATTACGTATTACTATCTTTAAGTTAGTTATTCAGGATACCAGACATTAGCATTCAATTGTCCAAACATTATTGGCACAAACCTTACTCTTCAATGAACTAAGTAAAATTGGTAGTGTATCTATCTTAACCATCTTATATATATATATATACAATTTTTTTTCCCTTTCCCTTCTTTCTTTTCCCTATTCCAGTCTCTCTTTCCTTTTGACCAGTTTCTTTTTGATTCACCGTGTCTATTGTACATTTTGGATCTTATTTACTCTTTCAGTTTCTCATACTAGAGAGACAATACGATGCTTACACATGTGCTTCTGGTTTATTTCACTTATGAGTATTTTCTCGAGTTGCATCCATTTACCTATAAAAGTCTCCAGTTTTCATTAAGATCTTATCACAAGGAATATAACATCCAGAGAGGGAGAAGATGCTGCACAGTACAGAAGAAACATTTGCAAAAGACACACCTGACAAAAGACTCTTATCCAAAACATATTTTGTGAACCTCTTAAATGTCAACAACGTGCAAATCAATAACTTGATTAAGAAATGGACAGAAGACTCAGCCAGACACTCACCAAAGATGATACACAGTTGGGAAGGGAGCATGTGAAAACCTGCACCCAGTACACTGCTAGGGAGTTTCATGGCTGAGATTAAATGGACTAGTTCTTTGAAAGCCACAGACTACAAACTCACTCAAGAAAAAACTAAATATCCCTGTGTCTATTAAGGAAATTGTGCTTACGTTTTAAAATCCTCCAAGGAAAATGTTTTAGTGTTCTGTCAAATTCTACTGAACATTAAAGGAAGAAAGAAAACAAAATACACAGAATTTCAGCAAATAGAAGACACAGGACATTTCTCACTTACTTTACGTGAGCATTAGCACACATACCAGTGTCAGGTAACAACACTGAAAGACCCCTGCACCCCAACACCCCCCCAAGAGTATGCCACACACCCTGTCAAATCTAGTCTTGTATAACAAGCACGATCCATTGGGATCAAGTGAGGCGGAGGCCCACCCAGATGGAAAGAATGGGAGAACATATTTTTTTTTTTTGTGGGTACCAGGGGGTCGACCTCAGGACCTCGCGCGCCAGCAGGCGCCCGTGCCGCTGAGCGATATCACCGGCCCCTTTTTCGTATGTGGGTTCTGGGAGTCAAACTCCGGCCGTCGCGCTTGCAAGGCAGGCGCTTACGCCGCTGAGCCATCTCACTGGCCCTGGGAGAACATATTTTAATCTACCTAATTAACCCAAACGAGAAATATTGTAAGAACTGCAGCATGATCATTTTAAAAGATATAGAAAAAGCTCTGACAAGATTCAGCAGCCATTCAAGATTAAAGTAAAAAATCTCTCTGAGAATTATGAACAAAACAGAGGTTACTCTGATAAAGGTTATCCACAAGAAAGCCTCCAGCAGTGCTATACGTAATAAATCAATAACAGGAAAGGCCTATAGGCTCTCAGTCCTCCCATCCTATACATGATACAAATTTTAGTGTTGAAATGAGAAAACAAAATACAAGTGGCTCCATCCGGAGAGGAGGTGAGCTGCTGAAAAGGAGAAGTGTAGAGGGAAACGAAAAAATGCTGCCAAGAAAAAAGCTGAAGGAGCCTCAGGCCCAGCATCCCTGAGTCATGAAGAAGAGCTTGTGGGGTTTCAGGGTGCACAGACCAAGGGAGCAAAGGAGCTGAAGAGTCAGAAACGGATGCACGCATCTGCGGTCCCCTGTTCTGTAACAAAGGTGCAGAGGTGAGTCAAGGGGGAGCAATTAGTCTTAAAACCCTGTGAGTGTTGGACATTCATAGATTTTTTTGTTAAAAAGCTAACTTTGACCCATTTTACACCTTCCTTCGGAAACACACACACACACACACCACACTCAACAGTGGAAATGGCCCGTATGTAAAACACCGGGCTGAAAACACATGGAGGAAGTAAGAGTCCTGACAGGGTGCAGCCAGCAAGACAAGGCAGGACAACATGCCGATGTGGGACGTGGAGCAGCACATGGGTAGTAGCTGCACCCCAGCCCCATGTGTCACCTCCTGCCAGCCCCGAGCCGTGCTACTTGATCCCAGAGCTCCAGGAGTCCACGGGTGGACAGGGTTGGTTCCTACTGCACACGGGTGCACCAGGTCCTCACCTGAGGTGGCAGGCCCGGAGGAGTGGAGGTGGCCAGGTTCCCAAGGCAGCACCTGTGCTCTGCCTGGGTGTGCCCTGCACCCGGGAGCTGCCCACCACAGCCAGGTTGGCATAGCGTCCACTTCTGCACTTAGCAGGGCCGGTTACAGCCTCTGCCCAGTTTGTACTGACTGTGGGCACTCAGCTTCACCGAGGGGAACCGCAGACACAGCTGATGCACTGAGCTCTGGTAACCCCACCACTGCAGTCCAAGGACAGGGACACCCAGAAATGCATGGAGATGCAGTGCACGGGGCCCTGCCGCCGCCTCCACGAACTCGTGCTTGCCAGGACAAAAGTACTCTGCTGAGGACCCAACATGGAGATGCGGTTCTCTACAAGCCTGAAGCACTCATAGGTGGCCCGGTCCAAACAGAAATCCTCTGACTCTTCCACAGCACCTGTCACCTGCAGTGCAGCACCACATGTCCCCTTAAGGAGCCCAGGTGTTAGCTCTGGTGCTGAGCCCTCCCCAGGGTCTGTTCCCGGATCATCCTACCAGGTGGGCTCAGCGCTTAGAAAGGGCGCACACCTGAGGGTGCAGTTGGGGGTGCTAAGGGGTTCTCAGTGGATGCCCAAACTCTACAAGTCTGATTCCCTAGCTAAGGGGTCCCTGTCACCCCCTCCAGCCCTGGTGATGGCTCTGTCCTGCATAAAGTCACACCAGTCTGCCAGTCCTGCCCCTTGTATATAACTGCAGCCCAAGGGGGCTGTGAGGAGCGAGGCCTTAAGCCCTTTGTTAGCTTTTATTCTTATCTGATTTATTCTTTGCATTTGTAGAGAAAGCAGTGTTTAATTTCACCTGTTTATGTTTCTAAATTCTGAATGTGTGTTTCCTTGTGTCAGTCTTTCAAAAAAATGGGAAGAAGAAAAAAGTACCCCTCTTTTCCTAGAGCTTGGTTCTCCTTCAGTCCTTTCCACACCACCCTTGCCCTTTTAATCCGTGTTTTTGCTTAAAATTCACATTTCTGTTTGCAATCTTTGCTTTTCTGTTTTCAGCAAAGTTTCACTACACTAAGGAATAAAGTAAGGCCTTGCAACTTTCACGTAGGGGAATATTTTTCACCTACCACAGCAAAGGCACGAACAGTAAGAGAAAACTGTAATAAAGTGGACTTTGTTAAAGAGTACTGGTCTGTGGGAAGAAAGAGAATGTAGAGAAAAACTGATGACAGGAAAAAAATATTTGCAAAACAAACATGACAAAGGTCTCTTACCCAAAACATATACATATTCAAAACATTAATAAAACAACTCAATTAAAAATGGGTCAAACACTTGGACATTTAACCAAAGAGACTATCTAAGGCAAATAAACATGGAAAGATTCATTATAATTAGCCACTAGGAAATGCAAATTTAAGCAGATGAGGGCAGTGAACACGCTGGGGAGTAAGTCAGTACTGCTCTTGTTTTTTGCAGCTGAGAAATTACTTGCATACACAAGATCCAATGAGAGCTGTATTACCAATGTGGCCCACTAATAAAACAAATGCTGAGGGCCTTTCTACAAGGGTCAGAAAC
Organism: Erethizon dorsatum; assembly: GCA_028451465.1. Taxonomy (NCBI): domain Eukaryota; kingdom Metazoa; phylum Chordata; class Mammalia; order Rodentia; family Erethizontidae; genus Erethizon; species Erethizon dorsatum. The sequence continues at coordinate 34,734,968 of CM051831.1, forward strand.
CAAGCCAGTGGACAGAAAAGCCACAATCTCGGTTGCCCCTCTGGCGCCATCTAGTGACACCAGGGAGCTCAGCGCTACCACACAGCAGAGGTCGATCCTGGGAGGGGCAAGGTGCCAGGTGGTGCGGACAGTTTGGGGGAGGGCCACGAAGATACAAAGAGGGGGCTCCTGAAGGCGGCCTTTCTATGATGTGCTCGGGAGTGATTCGGGCAGCGAAGTGACGAGATCAGAGGCATGTTTTAGAATAACGCAGCAGTGGAGATGGAGCCGTGGATGGTGACGAGAGATCAGGTGCCTCAGGAGTCAGTGCTACCTGCCTCTGTTTCCTGCCTGAATTGTGGGGCCAGACAAGGGGGACAGCAGCCTTGTAATGGAACCGAAGCAGGGATTCCTGGCCGATCTGTTCACATCTACCATCCCTGCTGCCTAGAACACAGCTTGGGACATAGTAGGGTTTTTATTATTTTAATTTACAAATGTAAGGAGAGTATTCTTCCACATGTAAGACTAAATGATCATACAGGCTAACCCCGGTACCCCAGCCATCGCTGCACCGTCTTTTAGAGAATGAAGAGTCAGGTGAGCTCAGCACAGCCTGACAGGCAAACACACGTGTGCCATTTTCCTCATTACAGGGTACAAAGTGAGGCTCTGCAGGCAGCCTCGTGAGGGCAAAGGCCCACTGCCCAGGTGCAGGGGAGTCCCAGCTGTATATGTCAATGAGGTGGGTGCTGGGGTCACACACTTACCCCTGTGACCTCAAGTTTCAGGGTTACACAGGAGATGCCAGGAGAGGGCTCTGTGAAGGAAGCAGGGACAGCACCCCCAATGTCTCGACAGTGACAATCGCCAGGGTAGGTGGCCCCACACACCCCAATGGAAGATGCAAAATCCCCCCTACTGTCTACACTGAATGTCCACACCATCCCACCCCTCTTGCCTCTCTCCACTGCCCTAGGTCGTAAGTGGGGAAATGGAGTTTGCTAGTGCAAAAAGAGTCTCCTCTGTGGTTGCATCTTGGATGGGGGAGGCCAAGAGCTGCACTTTCCTGCTGGGTCTCAAAGGCGATGCAGGATGGGGTTTCCAAAGCAGTCGTACCTGTCCCAACTCTCACTGCCTCTAATACATCCCTTCCCCAATCCCTCTGTCTTCTCACCCACTGGGCTCCACACAGCCAGCTGGGGCTGCACCGGGCTCACGCTGTCCATCAGCATCTGGGCTGCACCAAATTGCTCGGGTGCTTGTGGCCACTAGCTCCTCTTCTTCCATCAGATGGGACAACATGGGGTCCCATGTTTGCCTCGCACTGGACCCTGGTTGCCTGGGAACTTGAAAGTGGTCACCCAGGCCATCCAGCACAGCTGGATCCCCCTACTGAGTACACTGAATGTCCACACCATCCCACCCAGTGAGCTTAACCTCCCTCTCATCATCAAAGAAGTCAAAGCCCTTTATGAATAGAACTGAAAAGACCTTCAACAGAATACTAGTCAACAAAATCCAGCACCTACATAAAGCATACAACATGGCCACCGGGATGTATCCCAGCAATGCATGCTCGTTTCATCATACAAAATTAATGTAATACACGATATTGATAGAAGAAAAGCAAATAAAGACAAAAGCACACACTAATCTCAATGGGGCACAACAGGCAGGAATATATAAAGAACTCAAAAAATTACAGCCTCGCAAATAAAGGACCAAATCAAAAACTGAGCAAATGAAATGAGTAAACACTTCTCAGAAAGAGTACACACGGCCAGTAAATACATGAGAAAATGTCCAGCACCTCTGATCATTACAGAAATGCAAATTAAAACAATACTGAGATTCCATCTTACTCCAGAAAGAATGGCCATCATCAAGAAATCAAATAACAAATGCCGGAGTGGCTGCAGGGAAAAAGGATTCCTTCTACATTGTTGGCAGGAATGTAAACTAGTACAACCACTATGGAGATCAGTATGGAGATTCCTCAAAAAACTGAAACTAGGGCCGGTGAGATGGCTCAGCGGTGTAAGCGCCTGCCCGGCAAGTGTGAGGGCCTGAGTTCGACTCCTGGAACCCACATATGAAAAAAGGGCTGGTGATATTGCTCAGCGGCCCGGTCGCCTGCTGGCGTGCAACGTCCTGAGGTCGACCCCCGGTACCCACACACACACACCAAAAAAAACAAACAAACTAGAAATTCCGTTCAACCCACTATTCCCCTTCTAGGTATCTTCCCCAAAGAGTTAAAGACATCATATTCCAGTGTTCCACGCACACCCATGTTTATAGCAGCACAATTCATAATACCTAAATCTTGGAAGCAGCCGCTATGTCCATCAACAGATGAACGGGTAAAGAAAATGTGGTATTTATACATAATGGAGTACTACTCTGCCATAAAGAAGGACAAACTTGAGTCATGTGCAGGAAAGTGGATGCACCTTGAGACCACAATTTTAACTGAAATAAATCAGACACACAATATTAAATATTGCATGTTTTCTCCTATATGAGTAACCCAAGTAAAATTAAAGAGCAAGATTAAAGGCAGGTAATAGGAAGTAGGGAGACAGATCTTTCTCAAATGGGAATGGGATCAAGAGAGGGAGGGCAGGAGGGGGAAGGAAAAGCAGTAAAGGGGACAAAAAAAGGAATTAAGATGTGTTACGTGCATGTACTAACTTCACACAAGGAACGGAAACTTTATGTACAGCAAACATGCACAAAAAAGAAAAGGAAGAGGATTAAGAGATGGGTGAAGTTGGGAGGAAGGGAAGGGAAAAGGATTCTAAAAAGGGATTAAGCTGTGTTATGTACATGTACCAGTTCCCCACAAGGAATAAACATTACGTACTGCAAACATGTATTAATAAAATAAAAAAGGAAGCCCAATACCTTTTCATGATAAAAACACTCAGCAAACTAGGAAACACACAGCCAGCACCACCCCTGCTGGAGAAAGCCTGAAAGTCTCCCCTCAGGATCAGGAATAAGATGAGGGTGTCCCCACCCTGTCTTTATTTAAACTTGGGTGAAATCTTTTCAGTGTTCACTATGGTTTTCCTTCCCTTCTATTTTAGTGGTTTCCACTTTAAACTATGACAGACATTTAATAGTTCACTTAGACTGAAACAGTTTCGAGCTGCTTTTGTGATTTTTTGAAAAGTTACATAGAACTGTTTTCCTTACTTTTCCAATATTTACAGTATTTATAAATCTTGTGGGTTTTTTTCTGTATAATCTTGCATAGTTGGAGAATAGAAACTGTCTAATTTTGATTTTGGAAATTTCTTAGAAATACTTAATGTGTACTTACCATGTTATAGTTTAAATTTAAAATGTTGCCCAAAGGTCTCATGTGTTTGGGTGTGGGGCCTGGTCACAAGAGGTGGGTCACTGCGGACATGACCTGAAAGGGTGTGTTCTTGTCCCTTGTTCCTCCTTTCTCATTATTTGCTTCCCGGCATCCACGGGTTGAACAGATTTCCTTCACTATACCTTTCCACTGTACCATTTTTGCCTTGGAGCTGGGTGACCATGGACTAAATCCCTTAAAACCATGAGCCAACTTAAGACAAAATTTCAGACATAGAAGATAAGATTGAGGCTAGCAATCATGAAAAGAAGGATCTCTTAAAAATAAAAAGGGACCATGAAAAAACAATCCAACAGCTGTAAGATGATGCAAAGAAGAATAATATAAGTTTGATTGGAGTCAATGAAAAAGCAGGAGTCAACACAAATGACATAAAAAACCTGCTTAGTGAAGTAATAGCAGAAAACATCCCAAGTATGGAAAAAGAATTTGACATACGGATAAGTGAGGCATACAGAACTCCAATTACCCATGACCAAAGCACAGCTACATCAAGGAATATAATCAAGATTCCAGAAATTCAGCATAGGAACAGAATATTAAAAGCTGTTAAAAGAAAAGAAACAAATCACCTATAAAGGAAAGCCCATCAGAATAATAGCAGACTTCTTAACACAAACCTTTAAGTCAAGAAGAGATTGGAGTGAAGTATTTCAAGTCCTGAAAGAAAATAACTTCCAACACAGATTGATGTACTCTGCAAAACTGTCTTTCAGAATTAATGGAGAAATAAGATGCTTCCATGACAAAGAACAACTGAAGAAATTCATGACCACCAAACCAGCTCTACACTGTGTTCTGAAAGATATTGTAGAGAGAGATAACAATGTGCACAAACCCAAGAAAACCAATAGGAAGAAGCCACGAGGCAGGGCAAGCAATTAAACAGAGGGGAAAGAAAAGGAACCAACAGCAGATAATAATATGACAGGGATAAGTCAATACATGTCAGTATTATAAGAATCAATGTAAATGGTCTCAACTCATCAATCAAAAGAAACAGACTGGCAGAATGGATCAAGAAACAAGATCCAGGACTGGTGAGATAGCTCAGCGGCAGAAGCACCTGCCTGGCAAGCGCGAGGTGCTGAGTTCTACTCCCAGTACCCACATACGAAAAAAGGGCCGGTGATATCACTCAGCAGCATGGACGCCTACTGGTAGGCACGTGATGTCCTGAGTTCGACCCCTGGTACCCACAAAAAAAAAAAAAAAGAAAGAAAGAAAGAAAAAGAAACAAGACCCAATGATATGCTGCATACAAAAAACACATTTAACTAAAAAAGAAATTCATACACTAAAAGTCAAAGGATGGAAAAAAATACTCCATGCTACAGAAACACAGCAAAAAGCAGGGGTAGCTATTCTATTTGCAGACAATGTGAACTTCAAGGCAAGACACATCAAAAGAGATAAAAAAAGGTCACTACATTCTTGTTAAAGGGGAAATCCAAGAATCATAAATCATAAATACATATGCACCAAATACCGGAACATCCAAGTACATAAAACAAATATTTTGTTTTCATTTAACATGAAAAATCAAATGAGCACTAACACAACTGTAATGGGGGACCTTAACTCCCCACTGTCACAAATAGATCAACTAAGCAAAAAATCAACAAAGAAATATCAGAACTGAACCAAACCTTTGAACAAATGGACTTAATAGATGCCTATGAAATGTTCCACCCCACAACATCAGAGTATACATTCTTCTCAGCTGTGCATGGGATGTTCTCCAAAACAGCCACATACTAGTCCATAGAACATGCAAAAGTATATGAAAAATAATTGAAATAATTCCATGCATATTATTGGACCATGGTGCAATGAAATTGGAAAACAACAACAAAAGAAACCACAAAAACTCCATAAATACATGGAAATTAAATAACACCCTATGGAACAACAAATATGTCACAGATGAAATTAAAGAAGAAATTAAACAGTATCTACAACTAAATGATAATGCCAATACAACATATTGGAACTTCTGGGACACAATGAAAGCAGTCCTCAGAGGAAAATTTAGAGCAGTTGAGTACCCATGCCAGGAAGACAGAACAAGCTCAAATAAACAACCTAATGTTGAATCTCGAACTTCTAGAAAAAGAAGAACAAATCAAGCCCAAAGCTCGTACAAGGGAGGAAATTATAAAGAGCAGAGCAGAGCAAAAATTAATGCACTTGAAATTAAGAAAACAATACAAAGAATCAATAAATCAAAGAGTTGGTTCTTTTAAACATTAAATAAAATTGATAAATCCTTAGCCAACTTTAGCAAAAAAAGGAAAGAGACACAAATTCATGCAAATGATGAAATCACAACAGATTCTGCAGAAATCCAGGTCATCAGTACCTAGTGAGAAACTTTATTCTAATAAAATGGAAAACACAAATGAAATGGACAGATTCTTAGATACATATGAACTACCAAAGCTAAATCAAGAAGATATAAAAATTCTAAATAACCCAATATCAGTCAGTGAAATTGAAAATGTAATTAAAAACCTACCAAGAAAGAAAAGCCCAAGTCCTGACAAATACACAGCTGAGTTCCACAAGAAATTTAAAGAAGATCTAATGCCATTACTCCTCAAACTCTTCAGTGAAATAGAAAGTAAGGAATACTCCCAAACTCATTCCTATAAGAAAGTATTACCTCGATACCAAAACCAGAGAAGGATCCAACCAAAAAAAGAGAACTATAGGCCAATCTCCCTTATGAACATAGATGCAAAAATCCTCAACAAGATAACGGCAAACACAATGCAGCAAATCATCAAGAAGATTGTACACCATGACCAAATAGGATTCATTCCAGGTATGCAGGGATGGTTCAACCTACGCACATCACTCCCTTCTCTCAAGCCAGATATTAAGAAGATTGGAAAATATAAAACAATGCCATCTCCTCAGTAGGATTGGTTTCTGGTTTTAAAATATAGCTTTTTATTAAAATACATTTGTGTGTGTGTGGGTACTGGGGGTCGACCTCAGGACCTCGCGCGCCAGCAGGCGCCCATGCCGCTGAGCGATATCACAGGCCCTTTTTTTGTATGTGGGTTCTGGGAGTAGAACTCACGCCCTCGCGCTTGCCGGGCAGGCACTTATGCCACTGAGCTATCTCACCGGCCCCTAAAATACATTTTACCATAATGGTTTTTAATCATTTATTATTAATATAAAATATTTTAAGGATATCTCACTTGCAATATACTAAATTTTGATATACCTCATATTAAATGAGATCTTTAGCATTCTCAATTACTTTAAAGTACATTGAAGTTTCCTGAAAAGAAGTTTCTAGGGATTATATATTTCCTTCACCTATTGCAGTATCCTCAATCAATATTGTATATGTGAAATACGAAAACATTACATTAAAATTCTTTTTACCAATTTCTCTTTAATTTATAATTTTTTAATTTTTATTTTTGTGAGCTGCGTCTCTCAATGTAGCTCACACTGACATCAAACTCACCATGTAACATAGGTTGGCCTCAAACTGGATATCATCTTGCCTCAGCCTCCCAAATGCTGGGATTACAGGTGTTACTATCACACTTGGCTCTCTCCTTTAACCTATATTTGAGTAAGGCCATTGTTATAAATTCCACAATACACTGTTGCTTTTCCTTTATACAATCATTAGTCTTCAAAGAAATTAAGAAAAAGAAGCTTAGTTTTGTAATTTCTTGATATTTACTAATCTCTTGATTCTTCCTTCCTCCCATGGGTCTGTTTTCCTCATTTTTTGCTTACCTGAATCTGGGGAACCTTCCCTACTACAGTCTTTGTGTCTTCTAATGATTAATGTTCCCAGCTTTCACATATATGAGAAACATCATTATTTCACTGTTTTTTAGAAATTATATACCCTGTTATATAAATCTAAAGAATGAAAGAGTTTGATTTCCCTTTTGTGGTTTCATAGTCTTCTTACAGCAACATGCCCATCACTGTCCTGTCTTTGCCTCACTGTAATTTTTCTTTTGGGAGAGGACACCCTATTTTCAACATTTTCTTTACCAGCTGTTTCACTCCAGTTTGCTTTGGTGTCATCTGTCTGTATATTGTCTTTGAGTTGATGTTTTAGTTAATATATTTCATTAGGTTTGGAAAAACATAGGACATTATTTTCACCTTGTATCTTCCCTCTTTTTTCCTTTATTTCTGAGGCTCTCATGACAGGCACATTAGAAAGCTTCTCACCTACTTAGGCTCATTTCATTTCTAAAACTTTTATTTTTTGTGGGAGAATTGACCAAGTTATTAAACTGCAGGCCAAAAGCACGTAGGTGCTGTGAGAAGTGAATGGTTAAACAAGAAGTTTAGAGTAGTGAGGCATGTTGTATCTGGCCATTGTGCTTCCCCTTTCCTCAACAAACTGCCTAGCCTTGAGACAGCTCCTTGCCCAAACTGCTTTTCTTCTGCCTTTTTCTCTGACACCGATATTCTCAATAAAAGCCAGAAAGTTCTCAGCTTTGGTGCTACTCCCTAATGCTGGGTGCTGTTGGTTGAGATAGACCCTGTGGGCCTCTCAGTGTAAAGACCAAGTCTCATCTCTGAGTAATCTTCTCATCCTCCATGCCACCGCAGTCACACACTATGACAATTTTTACTTTCTTTTGGTGCTAGCCCCTGGGGCATAAGACTAATTTTGTCATCAAGACACATAAACATGGGTCTGTTAGACACACATTTATTCTTTAGAATATTTCTATAGATGAATTATTAATTTTAACTTTATGAGTTTTATTATATTAAACAATGAGTAGTTAACAGGAAAAAAACCACAAAAATAAAGTATTGAAGTTTTAATATTTATTGAGTGTTTATAAAAAAGCATCAAAATTTTCAATATTGATGGTATTTTGACATACTAAGCCTAAAAAAGAACAACACAAATAGATTTTTATATGAACTACAGTAAAAATACCAGTAACACTTAACAAAAACAATCTTTATTTCAATTATCACAACTAAGGCAGTCTGCACACATGTCAACAGCATGTTTCATACACACACATTACTTACACTGACAGCACATGTGTTTTCTTTCCTGGTCTTTTTGTAGGACATATTGACATCTCAGTGCTCTTGCTGTTCTGTCAGGAGGTTCTTATTACATTATAAAGTATGTAGTTAACAGGGGCATAAAATATCAACAATATAAATTATTATTATGTATGTATGTATTGTGTATTTAGAATACACATGAACATTTTCACATCAGCTGTGTACGTGCTTACCAAACCTAAAAGATAACATCAGAAATAAGTTTCTATATGAACTACACTGAAAATTCCAATAGCACTCTACCACAAAAATAAACTTTGCTTCAACTGGCACCCAAAGCAGTCTTCACACATGACAACTGCATGTTCCATGCACTCATCTTACTTACACTGACAGCACATGTCCTTAGCTTTCCTTTCTTATGTGGCAGTCTTGTCACCTCTCTCCTCTTCATGTGTTGTCAGGAGCTTTCTACTATATGATACAGGTGGTTACACATGCATTTAGCAAGGAAATAAGATATTAATAAAATAAAATATCAAATATGTAATGAGTGCTTAGAATAGACATCAACATTTTTACATCAGCTGTTTACTTGCTTACAAAACCTAAAATATCAAAAATAAAAACCTATGTGAATTACAATGTAAACATAAACAAAAGCCTACCACATAAATAAGCCTTGCTTCAACTGTCACCCAAGGCAGTCTTCACACACAAAAACTGCATGTTCCATACACAAGGAATGCTTGCACCGATAGCACATATGTTTTGTTTTCCTGTACTTTCTTGTAGGGCACAGTTGACATCTTTTTGTTTTCCTGTTGTTGTAGTAGGTCTTTGTGATGCTGCTCCTGCCTGTTCACCTGTCAGCTCACCAGTGTGCTTCACAATTTTTTGCTTAGTTCCCTGGGCAGAAACATTTTGGTTTTCCTCTGCTGTAAATGATCTCTTATGAACTCCAGTCCCAATCCTCTAAAAACATTTCTCCATAATATTTTGCACTTATTTTCTCTGTAAACTATCGAACTATGCCACACATGTTTAGGATTGAGAAAAACACAACCATTGGCCAATGTTTTGTGTTTCAAGTGACATCATAGTTGCTGAATAACTTATCAACGACATCTATTCCACCTGTGGTTTTGTTGTAGAAAGTTTCCATCTCAGGCTTCCATTTTTTTGAGGTTTCCCTATCGATATTTCTATCATGGTGAAATGTTGACATCAGCAATATCAGTTTGTTTTTCTTTGCAATATACCAGGCCAATGTTATATCTTTCTGAAACACTAAGATTGTACTATATGATTCTCTGTTTTGAAATTGCAACATTTCATTTGTAATTTCTGCTTTGTTCCTGTGCTTGTCAATATGTGCCGTTAGCAAATGTAACATCAATGGAAACAGGTAAACCAACTGTAAAATGTCACATTCTGATTAATCTGGGAGATGAGAACAAGTCTGTTCACAAACATCATTTGGCTTATTATTATATGAATAAGGACCTGATGGCTGAGTTCCAGGATAAACATCTAAATTGAAAGCATAAAAAGTCTTCACATCTACAAAGGCATACATTTTTATGCCATAGTCGACCCATTACTTTCCCATAAGGCTTTTACATTCCTGCAATCACCATGAGAAAGTGCTAAGTACAGCAGACCTATAAATGCTTTCAGCTCAGCTAGTGAGGTGTCACAATAAATACATTTTTGAATATGGCTATTGGTGCATACAAAATGTTTTACTTGCATTTCAGCCTTTGTGTATTTCACAGCATCTTGTAACATTTCATCTGTTACAATTTCCAACACTGAATGGCCGTGCTGGCATTTTGTCCAATATCTTTCACACCTGCCAAGACCCTCACTAAGTTTTCAGACCTAGTTCTAAGGTTGGATCATTCCATTTGTTTGTGTGGCCATTTTGCAACATTTCGACTAGCAAATATGTACTCACATTATGGTTGTCTTCATCATCTGAAGGAGGTCTGCATTCCCTGTGTCTGTATCAGTCAATTCTTGCTCCATTTCACTGTCATAGGACCTTTGGCTCACATGGTATTATGGTTTGCGTCTACATGGGGTTGTTGCTGTGACTATACCTGACCATGTGGTTCAAGAGCCTTTGGGAATAGCTTGTGGGAAGAGTTTGGAAAGATTTGGAGATGTCACCTGAAAGAGTAGAGCTGGAACGCCTTAGGCTGTTCTGTATGGGAGATTCTGGTCAGAGCTCAGAAGGCCAGAACCTGGTAAAGACCAGGCTTGGGAGGTTTCTGCTGGGAAGGACTGCATTGGTTGTTGGACTCCAGACAATGTGTGTTATGGCTTGGCAAAAAGTTTGTCTGCATTTTGCTCATGTCCAGAGACTTTTCCTGAGACTAAGATTAAGGGTGGCAGACTAATTAAACTGGCAGAAAAAATTTCAAGGCAGTCGAATGTTGAGGCAGTGGCATGGCTATTGTTGGGGGCTTTTAGCCAGATTTATGTTGAGAATCAAGAGCAAAGAGCCCAGCAGGATGATTTAAAATGTTGTGAGTTGGGCCAGAAAAAAAGCTCCAGTAAAGCTGTGGACTGCAAAGATAGAGCTGAGGAGATTTTGATTGCTGAGAAGGAACGGGAGAATATAAAAGATGGCCTGAGGGCATCATAAGAAGCAGCAAGTCTCCACCCTTTGCAACCTCAAAACTGCAAAAGTGAAAGACTGCTCTGAGGAGAAAGCCACAGAGCACCATGTTCCAGAATGGCGGCAGCCACACTATGTTCCAGAATGGCGGTGGCGGCCACACCAGGTTCCAAAATGGCAGCGGCCACACCATGTTCCAGAATGGTGGAAGCACAGAGAATTTGTTCCTCAGAGTTGGAATCAGAGTGTTCAGCAATCCAGGTACTCGACCCCCACAGCCAAGAGAGAAGCAAGCCTTGCTACTGCTCCAGCTGATAGCAGACCTGGGCATCATCCACGTGGCACTGGTTTTAGGTGCATGCAGAATGCAAGAGTTCTGAGGGTAAAAAGGCTTCCAACCAGATTTCAGAAGAAGGCCTGGGAGGCCAGGCAGTGTGCTCTTGAGAGGGCAGTGTGTGATGCTGTGAGTGCGAAGCCAAAGATGCAGTGGAGACCCCAGAAGTTTGGAGAAGCCAGGATCATGGATCATCTGAGAAAACCTGTAAGGAGGGAGCAAAGCAGGACTAAGAGTGAAGCCATGTGAGCTACAACCACCTGGAGTGACACAGGGGTGGAGTCATACAAGCCTTTTGGAGCTCACAACTTTCTACAGATTGCTTCAGATGCTGGACATGGAACTGCAGGACTTAATGTTTGCCCTGCTGGATTTTGGACTTGCTTTGGTCCCATTCCTTTGTATCCCCATTTGTAACTTTTGGAATGGAAATGTCTATCTTGTGCCATTGAACATTGGAAGTGTTTAACTTTCTTTTCATTTGTACAGGTGCTTGCAGCTAACAGTTTGCCTTACATCTCAGAGGAGACTTGGCACTTGGACTTTTCAGCAATGCTGAAACTGTTAGGACTTTGGCAACTCTTAGAGATGGACTAAAATGTCTTTTGCATAAAAGGATATGCATGAGTCTCTGGGGAGCTGGGGTGGAATGTTATGCTTTGTGTCTAGATGTCTCCCCAAAGCCTCATGCAGTCATGGGGGCAGGCTTCTAGAGTTTGTGATTGATTCATGGTCCAATGCTAGGATTATGGGTGTGAGTGCTTCACCCACCATGGGGCGGGTAGCCTACATACAATATAAGGGACAGAAAGAGTTTTGGCTCCTCCCTTTTTGCTCTTGGTGCTTTTGCTGTTTTCTGCTGCCATGAACCACTGCCCTCTGCCATGTGCCACTCTGCCTTAGAGTCAGCTACGTATGGACTGAAACCTCCACAAACTGTGAGCTAAATAAACCTTTCCTTCCTTAATTTTGGGCATCAGGTATTTTGTCCCAGCAATGACAGAAAAGTAACTAAGACACATGGTTAGGTAATATCAAAGTCATCGTTATCATCATCATCATCATCATCATCATATACCCACACCACGCTTCTGTTATCAAAGCATGTATATTATCATAATGAATCATCTTCATCATCCATTTATGAGTAATCTGATGATTTACTTTTGATCTCCTCCAAAACTTGCAAATCTGGTTTTTCACATGCCATTGTACTGAATTGAGCTACTTCTACCAGAAATATCAAAAGAAAACTCTTTTTTTAACAAATCCTGGAGTGCTGTGCATCTATTGGACCTTCTTTGATTCTCAGGTAAACACATGCAAAACCAGTTAGAAGGAGCATAAGGTCAGTAAAAATCCCATTTTGGCACTTTTGCACATGAGCACAAAACTTGCTGTTTTGTCAGACCAAGTGGGTAAACACATAAATTACTTCCTGTATCCCTCAGGGAAAGGTACTGAGATGCACAGCTGGTTACTATTTTGCTAAAGTACAAATTTACAGTAGAAAAGTAAGGGATGGGCTCACTGGACCCAGTCTTATGTATCTGGGGCTAGGGATTGAGCTCACGACCTTGTGCATCTAAACCTGCACTCTACCACTGAACTGTACTCTCAGGCCTAAACCTTTAATGTTGTGCCCACTCCATGATTTTAGATGTATATTAACTTGTTTGGAAATTCCCTGAAGCTTTCATACGCATTTCTATCCCTCTCTCGACCTAGCCATGTAAAATTTTAGATTGTAGATACTATTTTCTTAGTTCTTGATTTTTCATTTTGTTCAACTTACAGAAAAAGGGTGAAGATTCCATCACACCTACAAAAGCCTATCTCACACCATGGTATAGCAGTCAGACACCAGAGGGAGGAATTTACCATGGGCTTATAACAGAAAAGAAGCAAGCAATTCTCCTCCAATTGGAGGCTGATCTGCATAAGGTCTGAGAATAGGTATCCAAATGAAAGGTTGCAAAGTCTCCTGGAATATCCAGCAAGGCTAATTAGTGAGGTCTCTTTATCAAAGCCAGTTCATGAGCACAAGCAGAAATGGCTACTTCTTCACATAGACACTGACGCATGAAGAATCAGGGAATCACGACACAAGCAAAGGAATAAATATCCAAGCTAAGCAAATGGAGCTATCTGAATGGCCATGCAAACAAATGAAAATAATCACTACGAAGAAGCTCACTGAGTCATGGGAGAACACAGATAAGCTACAAAATCAAATCAGAAGACAGTTTCTATACAAAGTAACGGCATCAACAAACCCAAAGGACATAGAACCACAAAGAAAAGGCAAAATTTGAACTGAAAACTTCTCTAAAAGGCTGCAACAGACTTGATCAAGTAGCAGGGAAAATAAAGAGCAAAATAAAGGTGAAGATTGAAAGGTAGGAAACAGAGAGATAGACTTTGTGATGATGAGAAGGGGACCTGGGGATGGGGGAGACAAGAGGGAGGGTTGGGGAGGGTAAAGGAAATAAAAAGGATCAAGATGGGATATGTGTATGCGTCAAAAGTCCATGATGAATGTATTTATTATGTATCACAAACATACAATATTTCAACATTTTCTTAAGAAGAAAAGAAAAAAGAATGACAAAAAGTAAAGATTCCATCAAGTGAACGAATATATATTATTACGGGAATTCAAGAAAGAAACAAAGGAAGAAACTGGCAAAAAAAAAAAAAAAAAAAAAACTTACGTCAAGAAATAATGGCTGAAAAAGTATTCTAATGCGAGAAATGGGGCCGGTGATATAGCTCAGTGGCATAAGCACCTGCCCGGCAAGTGTGAGGTCCTGAGTTCAACTCCCAGTACCCGCATATTAAATAAATAAATAAATAAATAAATAAATAAATAAATAAATAAATAAATAATGTGAGAAATGAAAGGGACATCCAGACTGAGGGATTAAGCCAAAGATGTTTATAATGAGGCACTTTATATCAAAATTGTTTAAAACACCAAAGACAGAGAGTTCTGAAACCAGCAATAGAAAAGTGAGTCATCACACGTGGCGGCCCTGCGGGAATGTCAGCGGATTTCTTAGCAGAAACCGGGCAGGCCATGGTGGAGTGATGGGGTAAACACACTGCTGAAAGAAAAAGCTGTCCACTGTGAAACTATACTGGCAAAACTGCCCTTCAAAAATGAAAGTGAAGTAAATACTTTCTCAGACAAACAAAACCTTAGGGAGTTCATCAACTCCAGACCTGTCTTACTGGGAGTTCTTCAAGGTGAAATGAAAGCACATTAAATAGCAACGTGAACATCTACACTTCAAAGGACAGGGCAAATATACACATACATGGAATACTGTCCTACTAGAAGGGTGAAGTGTAAATCATTTTAATTCTAGCATAAAAGACAAAGTAACAATCAGTATAACTACAAAAATTGACAATGGATACAAAATATTGAAAATATAAATTGAGACATAAACAGCATATAGTGTAAAGGTAAAACAAAGTGCAGTTTGTGTGTGTAATTGAACACATTATTATTAGCTTAAGAGAGACTATTATAATTATCACAAGTTATGTAACCTTCAAAATAATCACAAAGAAAATACTGACAGAAAAGCCGAAGAAATAAATGAGCCAGGTGCAGTGGCTCACACCTGTAATTCCAGCTAGGAGGAAGGAACCCAGCTAGGCAAGAGGAATGTGATTTTGACATCAGCCTGGGCAACTCAGCAAGACTCTGTTTCAAAATACAAAGTAAAATTTGTTGGGCATGTAGCTCAGCCCTAGAGCACTTACCTAGCGTGCACAAGGCCCTGAGTTCAATTCTCAGTGCTGAAAAAAAAGGAAAATACATAAATGAATCAAAGCATATACACATAAATCAGAACAGACTCAATGGAGATGGAGAAATGAATTGCAAGACAGAAAACAATGGACAAAATGGCAATACTAAATCCTTACCTATTGATACGTTTATTAAATATGAATGGACTAAACTCCCCCAATGACCTGACATATGGTGGTTAAATGATTTTAAAAAACCCAAAATCAATATATGTGCCTAAGGCATACTCACTTTGAATCTAAATACATAAGCTAAAAGGGACAGGGTGGAAAAAGATGTTGAATGCAAATGGAGACCAGAGGAGAACATATTTATATAATCTGCATTAGTCACTTTGCACCTCTAGGACAAACTACCTGACACCTGCAACTTAAAGGAGAAGAGGTCATTTGGCTCAAGCTTTCAGAGGTTTGAGTCCACAGTCTGCTGGATCCACAGCAGAAGCGGCACGGCCGAAGGGCATAATGGAGGGAGCTGCCCAGCCCGTGGCAGCCAGGAAGCACAGAGAGAGGAAGAGCCAGAGTGACAGAGAGAACCTCCAAAGGCTATCACCGGTGATCTACCTCCTCCAACCTCCCCCTGACGGCACTTTTAACTATAAATCCTCTGATGGGCACAGTGGGCCTCACGATCCAATCAGCTTCCAAAAGTCCCACCTTTGAACACATGAGCCTTTTGGGGACATTTTAGATCTAAGCCATAAAATGACCAGTCTTTAAATCAAACTCCATCAGAAAAAATACAGTCATAAATAAAATGAAAAAAGCACCAGTCCATCACATAGCTATGTTATACATTTATATATTTATGTATACCCAACATTAATGCAACTAAAGATATAAAACAGCATTGACAGAACAGAAGGGACCAATACACAGTAACATCAAAATTGTAGCGTAATTTAATGCTCCATTTCCAGAATGGATAGATATCCAGACCAAAACCCAACAAGAAACTGCAGCAACTCAGCAGCAGCAGAATACATATCACACTTGACTACACATGGAATATTCTTCAGGGTAGATCATATGTTTGGTTACAAAACAAATGTGAAGCACAGTAAGCAAGCTAAAATCTTACCAAGTACCTTTATGGCCACACTAAAAGTAAATGGCAGAAAAAAAACTGTAAATTTACACATCTGTGGGAAATAAACACACTATTGAACAACAACGGCTCATGCAAAAGAACTAAAGAAAACTAGGTAAGTTCTTTTTTTTTTTTTTTTTTTTTTTTTAAAGAGAAGAAAAAACAAAACAAATCAAAAGAAGAACAAGTTTTCAAACAAACATAATAGGAGGGTAACAATGGTTAATACATTACGTATTACTATCTTTAAGTTAGTTATTCAGGACACCAGACATTAGCATTCAATTGTCCAAACATTATTGGCACAAACCTTACTCTTCAATGAACTAAGTAAAAATGGTAGTGTATCTATCTTAACCATCTTATATACATATATATACAATTTTTTTCCCTTTCCCTTCTTTCTTTTCCCTATTCCAGTCTCTCTTTCCTTTTGACCAGTTTCTTTTTGATTCACCATGTCTATTGTACATTTTGGATCTTATTTACTCTTTCAGTTTCTCATACTAGAGAGACAATACGATGCTTACACATGTGCTTCTGGTTTATTTCACTTATGAGTATTTTCTCGAGTTGCATCCATTTACCTATAAAAGTCTCCAGTTTATCCTTCTTTATGGCTGAATAGTACTCCATTGTATAAAAATACCACATCTTTCTTATCCATTCCTCAGTTGATGGGCATTTGGGTTGTTTCCAAGATCTGGCTATTACAAATTGTGCTGCTATAAACATGGGTGCACATATATCGCTGTGGTACGATGTTTTTAATTCTTCTGGGAAGATGCCCAGAAGGGGAATAGCTGGGTCAAATGGGACCTCCAGCCCTAGTTTTTTGAGGAATCTCCACACTGACTTCCACAGTGGCTGTACCAGTCGACACTCCCACCAACAGTGAAGAAGGGTTCCTTTTTCCCCACAGCCCCTCCAGCATTTGTTATTAGTTGATTTCTTAATAGTAGCCATTCTTTCTGGGGTGAGATGGTATCTCAGTGTTGTTTTAATTTGCATCTCTCGAATGACTAGTGATGTTGCACATTTTTTTGTATATTTATTTGCCATTAGTATTTCTTCATCTGAGAAATGTGTATTCATCTCAGATGCCCATTTTTGGAGTGGGTCTTTAAATTTGGGAGGTCTGATTTTTTTGAGTTCTTTATATGTTCTCGATAGTAATCCTTTGTCTGAGGAACAGCTGGCAAACATTTTTTCCCACATTGTGGGTTGTCTCTTCACTCTGTTGGTGGTTTCTCTTGCTGTGCAAAAGCTTTTTAATAAGATGAGATCCCAGTTATTGATTCTTTGGGATAGTTCCCGTGCGGTTGAGTTTTTATTCATAAAGTCTTTGCCTACACCAATGTCTCCAAGGGTTTTACCTATCCTACCTTCCAGCAGATTTAATGTTTCTGTTTTAATATTTAGATCTCTGATCCATTTTGAATTTAGTTTAGTGCATGGTGAAAGATATGGATCTAGTTTTAATCTTCGGCATGTGTAGAGCCAGTTTTTCCAGCACCATTTATTAAAGAGGCTATCTTTCTTCCAGCGAATGTGTTTGGCACCTTTGTCAAAGATAAGGTGGCTTAGTATGTCTGGGGTTGTTTCAGCATCTTCTAATCTGTTCCATTGATCTTCAGGTCTGTTTTTTTGCCAGTACCACACTGTTTTTATCACAGTAGCTTTATAGTATAATTTCAAGTCGGGGATAGTGATGCCCCCTGCCTTGCCTTTGTTGCCCAGAATTGCCTTTGCTATTCTAGGTCTCTTCTGATTCCAAATGAATTTTAGGATTGTTTTCTCTAATTCTGTGAGATATGCTGTTGGAATTTTGATTGGAATTGCATTAAATCTGTATAACAATTTTGGAAGTATGGCCATTTTCACTATATTGGTTCTTCCTATCCAGGAGCAAGGGATATCTTTCCATTTTCTGATATCCTCTTCAATCTCCTTTTTCAGAGTACTGTAGTTTTCAGTATAGAGGTCTTTTACATCCTTCGTGAGGTTGATTCCTAGGTATTTCATTTTTTTGGATGTTATTGTGAAAGGTATTGTTTCCCTAATTTCTCTTTCAGTAAGTTTGTTATTTGTGTACAGGAAGGCTATTGACTTTTGAGTATTGACTTTGTATCCAGCTACACTACTGAATTTGCTTATTAAATCTAGCAGTTTTTTAGTGGAGTTTTTGGGGTCTTCTGTGTAGAGTATCATGTCATCTGCAAATAATGATAATTTAACTTCTTCCTTTCCAATCATTATTCCTTTTATTTCTTTCTCTTGTCTAATCGCTCTGGCTAAAGTTTCCAGAACTATGTTGAATAAGAGTGGGGACAGTGGACATCCTTGTCTTGTTCCTGATTTTAGAGGGAAGGCTTTCAGTTTTTGGCCATTTAGTATAATATTGGCTGTTGGTTTGTCATAGATAGCTTTTACCAGATTGAGATAAAGACCCTCTATTCCAATTTTCTGTAGGGTTTTTATCATGAAAAGGTGCTGGACTTTGTCAAAAGCTTTTTCTGCATCTATTGAGATGATCATGTGATTTTTGTCTTTGGTTCTGTTAATATGCTGTATTACATTTATTGATTTACGTATGTTGAACCATCCCTGCATCCCTGGGATGAATCCAACTTGGTCATGGTGTATAATCTTGATGATTTGTTGGATTCTGTTTGCCAGTATCTTATTAAGGATTTTTGCATCTATGTTCATTAGGGAGATTGGCCTGTAGTTCTCTTTCTTAGTTGGGTCCTTCTCTGGTTTTGGTATCAGGGTAATGCTTGCTTCCAGGAATGAATTTGGGAGTATTGCTTCCCTTTCAATTTCATTGAAAAGTTTGAGAAGTAGGGGCGTTAGGTCTTCTCTAAATTTCTTGTAGAATTCGGCAGTGAATCCATCAGGGCCTGGGCTTTTCTTTGTTGGGAGGTTTTTAATTACATCTTCAATTTCATTGGCTGATATTGGTTTATTTAGGATTTTTAAATCTTCTTGATTCAGCTTTGGTAATTCATACGAATCTAGGAATCTGTCCATTTCTTCTGCATTTTCCATCTTAGTAGAATATAAATTTTCAAAATAGGTATAGATGATCTTCTGGATTTCTGCAGGGTCTGTCGTGATATCACCCTTTTCATTTTCAATTGCATGGATTTGAGTCTTTTCTTTTCTTTTTTTAATAAGGTTGGATAAGGGTTTGTCAATCTTATTTATTCTTTCAAAGAACCAACTTTTTGCTTCATTGATTCTTTGTATTGTTTTTTTATTCTCCAATACGTTAATTTCTGCTCTGATCTTTATAATTTCCTCCCTTGTACGGGCTTTTGGCTTAACCTGCTCTTCTTTTTCTAGAAGCTCGAGGTTCACCCTTAAGTTGTTTATTTGCGCTTGCTCTATTTTCCTGATATAAGTGTTTAATGCTATAAATTTCCCTCTTAGGACTGCTTTCATTGTATCCCATAAGTTCCGGTATGTTGTACTGTCATTATCATTCAGTTGTAGAAAGTGACTAATTTCTTCTTTAATTTCATCTGTGACCCATTGGTTGTTCAGGAGGATGCTGTTTAATTTCCATGTGTTTAGGGAGTTTTTGTGGGATCTTTTGCCATTGATTTCCAATTTCATTGCACTATGGTCTGATAATATGCATGGGATAATTTCAATTCCTTTGCATTTACTTAAGCAGGTTTTATGAGCTAGTATGTGGTCTATTTTGGAGAACGTCCCATGTGCAGCTGAGAAAAATGTGTATTCTGATGTTGTGGGATGGAACACTCTGTAGACATCTACTAAGTCCATTTGTTCAAAAGTTTGGTTCAGTTCTACTATTTCATTATTGATTTTCTGTCCAGTTGATCTATCTTTTTGTGACAGTGGAGTATTGAGATCTCCCAATATAATTGTATTAGTGCTTATTTGATTTTTCATGTCCTTTACTACTTGTTTTATATAGCTGGGTGCATTGGTATTTGACGCATATATATTTATGATCGTTATCTCTTCCTCTTGGATTGTTCCCTTTACAAGGATGTAATGACCGTCTTTATCTCTCTGAATCCTTCTTGGCTTGAAGTTCACTTTGTCTGCAAAAAGAATAGCTACCCCTGCTTTTTTCTGGGTTCCTGTGGCATGGAGTATTGTTTTCCATCCTTTGACTTTCAGTCTATGAATTTCTTTCTGAATTAAATGTGTTTCTTGTATACAGCATATTGTTGGATCTTGCTTCTTGATCCATTTCGCCAGTCTGTGCCTTTTGATTGGTGAATTGAGACCGTTAACATTGATGGTTAAAACTGATATGTATTGACTTGTCATGATATTTTCCTGTTGTTGGTTCCCACTCTTTGTTTTTCCGCTTTCCGGCTATTTAATTATTTGCCCTGCCTGGTGGATTCCTTCTGTTGGGGTTCCTATCTCTTTCTAGAATGTCCTTCAGAACGTTTTGGAGTGCTGGTTTGGTGGTCATAAATTTTCTCAGATGTTCTTTGTCATGAAAGTATTTTATTTCTCCATCAATTTTGAAAGATAGTTTTGCAGGGTACATCAATCTGGGCTGAAAATTATTTTCCTTTAGAGCTTGCAATACATCATTCCAAGCTCTTCTTGAATTGAGGGTTTGTGCTGAAAAGTCAGCTGTGATTCTGATGGGTTTTCCTTCATAGGTGATTTGTCTCTTCTCCCTAACAGCTTTTAAGATTCTGCCCTTCTGTTGAATTTCTGGGATCTTGACTATAATATGTCTGGCTGAAGTTTTTTTTTGATCATGTCTAGTTGGTGTTCTAAAAGCTTCACTTATAGGGGTGTCAAATTCCTTTTCTCTTCCAGGAAAGTTCTCCCTGATTATGTCTTTGAACAAGGTTTTAATGTCGTTGATGCTATCTCCTGCTTTTTCATTTATTCCAATTATTCTTAAGTTGTTTATCTTTGAGTCATCTAGCAGCTGCTGAATTGATTTTTCATGGTCCCTTGCTATTTTTAAGAATTTTTCCATTTCATGATCACTAATTGCAAGCCTGTCTTCTATATCTGAGATCCTGTCCTCGCATTGGCTTATTCTGCTACAAATACTTTCAATGGAATTTTTTATCTCTTGGATATCTGCTTGAATCTGCCTTATAGATTCCATTTCTTTCCTATGCTGAGCATTCATGGTTTCTATAGTTTTCTTAAGTTCATCTATTTTTTTGTCTGTATCAGCTATAGTGTCCTTAAGCATGGTCTTCATTGTAGACATTATCTCTGCAGTTATCTGTGAGATTATTTCTGTTTTAATTTTTTCCAGAACCTCATTCAGTTGCTTTGTTGTTACCACTTCAGATAGGCCAGGTGGGTGGCTTTCGGATTGTCCCACCTCGTTGCTCCCTAGGTTTGCCTTTGGTGAATTGGATGTGTGTGGTTGCATCTTGTTTAAGTGTCGTCTCATTTTTTCTTTCTTTAATTCCTGGGGTGATGTTTGCAAATTACCTATAGTAGGTTACTTTATTGCTAGTGTTTAAGATCTTTAGAAGATGACTACTTCTCTGCAGTATCTTCCAAGTGGAGCTTGCTTTTAGGTTTTGAGCTTTCTGCCAGATCCTACCTCTTCAATTCGTTGGGTATGCGAAGTTGCTACCTGTTTGGCCCAGTCCTTGATTCTTTGGTACTGTGCCACTGTATTTTCTGTGTCCCTTAGTCAATCTCAATCATGAAATATCAGGAAGGAAAGATGTTTAGAACAATTATTTCACATTTGGCTATAATGTTAACTAAAGCATCAAACACAGACTAGAAAATGACAGACTGAGCTAACCAGTTATTTACCACTTTTAGCTGTATAGAGTTGCGGTTATATAACAAAATCTAAAACAAACCAGAAAAATTATATGCAGTATACAAGTCCTATGTATGTCAATTTTTCCTTGAGGAGTTTAAATTTAAGATGAGTTAAGGAGGAAATAGAGTATTGGGAGAAGAGGAAGGAATTAGATGTAAGGTTAGAGGACCAAGAGGGATCCCACTAAAATTGGGACACTAGTGCAGAGGACAGGTGGTAAAAAGAGAAGGAAGGGATAAAAGGAAGAACAGATCACAACCACAATCACAAAGAAGTTAGAGGCGCTGTTTACACTCATATAAAAAACCAGAGAGAATAATGAAGGAAAGAGCAAATACACATACAGAAACAAAAACAAAGATAAAAACAATAAAACAGACAGATCAAAAATAAAACCCCACCAAAAAACAAAACAAAACAAAACAAAAACAAAAAAACCCTTCGCCAGAACAAAAAAACAAATCAGTGAGAAAAAAAATAAAAATAAAAATAAAAATAAAAAATAAAAATAAAAATAAAAAATATAAAAAGAATCAGTTCCAGGTGTTGACTCTGTTGTAGGCAGGTACCTTGTGACAAAGTCCTGTTCTGTGCAGGTCCGTCCCAGTAAGCCAGGAGCGCCCTCTGGCGGGTGGTGAGCAGAGGCGCGTACTTTCAGGCAGAGACCAGTCTAGCTCGCCTCCGCTCTCGCCGCCCTTTCACGATCCCTGGGCCTGAGAGGCTCAGCGTGCTGTCCGGAGCGCGGGTTCCCTGCACTGGTTCCCGCCGCTCTGGTTTTTCGCCACGCCCCCCACAATGGCGCCGGGCCAGTCGCTCTCTGGCGCGGGACAGGTGTGGCTGAGAGTCCAGTCTCGTTCGCCTGCTGACCTCAGCACACTTTCGTGGGCTCAATTGAGAGGCCCCGTGCTGCCCTGTCCGGAGCACAAGTTCCCAGAGCAGTTTCCGAGCCGCTCTGAGTTTCGCCACACCCCCCCACAATGGCGCCCGGCCGGTCGCTCTCTGGCGCGGGGCAGCTGTGGCTGAGAGACACTCACCGCCGGTCAGCGCCGTTCTCCGCCGCTCCCCTGCCCCGCCGCTGTCTCAGGATCCTCCGTGGGGGCTCCCTGGGCGCCAGCTGCCACCGTGGGTCCGTAGAATTGAGCCTCCGCCGGCGCTCCAACTCCCGGGATATTAGAAGGTGCACGCGCGCGGTCTGCTCCTTCTTTCCTTCTTCTTTGTTGGAAGTCACCCGTCACTGGTGCCGGGGGTCCCAGATTGCGCTTCAGAACTTTTCTGGGTTTCGGGGAGGCATCTCCCCCCCTCCTGCGCTTTCTGGGTCGCTATATTCCCGTGTTCCAATGGTAACTTTTAGAGAGAGTTTTGCTGCCTGCTTCTTACTCATCCGCCATCTTGAGGTCTTCTCCTCACTAGGTAAGTTCTTGAGCCAAATGAAAATACCAAAATGTATAGGATGCAGCAAAAGCAGTAGCATAAGGGAAATTGACGGTGACAAATGCCCATATTTAAGAAGCAAAAAAACTATAGAGTAAGCAGCGTAAAATGATTTCTGAAGGTGCCAGACAAACAAAAACAAAGCCCCAAATTAGCACAAGGAAATAAATTTTAAAAAGACCAGAACAGAAAGAAAATAATTTGTGCTATGGTTTGAATGTGTTCTCCCAAAAGCAGGTGCGGCCAACAATCACCAATGCGGTCGTGCTGGGAGGTGGGGAGCTCAGGTCTGTGCCCTCCACACGCGTGGAGAGATTTGTGCTTGTCACCGAAGTCCTTGAGACATAAATAGAACCCTCCCCTCTCCCTCTCTCCTTGTCCTTCCACAATAGGCTGACACAGCAGTAAGGCCCTTCCAGACCCGGGCTACTGGGCCTTGGAATTCCAGCCTCCACTACTGCACAAAGTCATTCCCTTTCCTTCACAAATTATCCAGTTGGTACTATTCCACTGTGGCAGCTCGAAACAGACTAAGACAAGCATAGAATAGGAAAATGGTAAATAATCAAAAAGGGAAGTGTTTATTATTGGAAAAGACAAAATTGAGAAACTTTTGGTTAGAATAACTCTGGTAACAAGAAAAAGTGCCCAAATAAATCCAAAATGAAACTACAGATAACACAGCCCATACCACAGAAGTGAAAATAATCTCAAGAGGCTGCTATATACCTATACACGAATAACCTAGAGGAAACGGATACATTCCCAGAAACACGCAACCTATCAAACCTGGATTATGATAAAATCTTAAACCATAATGAATAAGCAATAATTTGAAATATCCTAGCAAGAGAAAATCCATGGCAGAAGACCAAAAGTCTGATTTTTATCAAAGTTTTAAAGAGTACACAGGATTCCTTTTTTTTTTTTAATGTGGGTACCAGGAGTCGATCTCAGGACCTGGAGCTTGCCAGCAAGCACTTGTGCCACTGAGCGATATCACTGGCCCTTTTTTTCCTTTATGTGGGTTCCAGGAGTCGAACTCAGAACCTCGTGCTTACCAGGCAGGTGCTTATGCCGCTGAGCTATCTCACCAGCCCAGGATTCCTTTTTAACATCTTCCAAAACACAGCTGAGGAAACATGTTGAAACTAATTTATGAGGCTGGCACCTCCCTTACCTCAAAACTAGAAGAGATATTAGATACACAAAGAAAACTACAAGCAACTATCCCTGATGAACACACATGTAAAAATCCCAGGGAAAATATCAACCAACAGCACACTAAAAAGATTATACACCTCAAGTAAGCGGAATTTCTTCCTGGGATACAAGAATGGTTGGACATATGCAAATCAATTAATGTGACAGGAATTACCTAAAGGATTAAAATGACATGGTCATGTCAAAAGATGTAGTAAAAACATTTGACAAAATTCAGCATTCTGTCATGATAAAACTTTCAACAGTAGATATAAAAGGAGTCTATGTGAACATAATTAAACATATATATGAAAAACCCACAGTTAACATACTTAATCATGAAAATTTGAAATCTTTGACTCTTAAAGTCACAAACAAAGCAATTCCTGAACACTCTACTCTCTAACCACTTCTATTCTACACAGTACTGGAAATTCTTGCCTGACCAATTAGGCAAGAAAGAGAAACAAATGAATTCCAATTGGAAGGAAGATCTAAAATTACTGTTCACAGATGATACAATCATATATGTAGAAACACAAAAGACTCCTTAAAAATCATTTAGGAATGGTACTATAACTACTGAGTGAATTCAGGAAAGGTACAGAATAAAGAAGCAACACATAAAAATGAGTTCTACTTCTTTCTTTCTTTCTTTCTTTCTTTCTTTCTTTCTTTCTTCCTTTTTGTGGGTACCGGGGGTCGAACTCAGGACCTCGCGCACCAGCAGGCGCCTGTGCTGCTGAGCAATATCACTGGCCCTTTTTTCATATGTGGGTACCAGGAGTCGAACTCAGGACCCCGCGCTTGCCAGGCAGGCACTTATGCTGCTGAGCCATCTCACCGGCCCAGTTCTACTTCTTTATACTAACAAAAACTATGCAAAAATAAAATTAAGGGGCCGGTGAGACGGCTCAGCGGCTTAAGCGCCTGCCTTGCAAGCGCGAAGGCCCGAGTTCGACTCCCGGAACCCACATACGAAAAAGGGGCCGGTGATATCGCTCAGCGGCACGGGCGCCTGCTGGCGCGCGAGGTCCTGAGGTCGTCCCCCCGGTACCCACAAAAAAAAAAAAAAAAAAAAAAAAAAAAAATAAAATTAAGAAAAATCTAGTTATAATAGCATAAAAAATAAGAAAATGCATGGTGATAAACTGAACATGGAAAGTCAAAGATTTTCACACTGAAAATTCTAATATATTGATGAGAAAAATTAAAACACATACGAATAATTGGAAAGGGATCCTATGTTCGTGGATTAGAAGAAGCAAGCTATTACTTGCAAGCTACAGATTCAAAGCACT
This sequence comes from Erethizon dorsatum, assembly GCA_028451465.1. Classification (NCBI taxonomy): domain Eukaryota; kingdom Metazoa; phylum Chordata; class Mammalia; order Rodentia; family Erethizontidae; genus Erethizon; species Erethizon dorsatum. The sequence continues at coordinate 34,760,979 of CM051831.1, forward strand.
TCCTGCCAAATCGCAGTGGGATATTTTACAGAAACAGAAAATCCGTGTAAAACCATAAAAGTTCCTGCTATGATTTGAATGTATTCACTCCACAATTAAGGCATCACCAATATGACAATATTGCCAAGTGGATCTCTTAAGAGGTGACTGGGCCATGACTCCGTAATGGGATTAAGGCCCCTGTAAAAGAAGCTTCATGCAGCAAGAGGCCCTACTTGACGCTGGTGCTTCAGCTTGGACTTTTCGGCCTCTGAAACTATGAACAAATCCATTCCCGCTCTTTATAAATAACCACGTGTGGGATCCTCCAGAGAGAAACCCTCAATGTACAGGGTGTGGGAGGGAGTCTTCATCTCTCTTGCAAAATGCGAAAACACACAGGAGGGCCGGTGAGATGGCTCAGCGGCGTAAGCGCCTGCCTTGCAAGCGCGAAGGCCCGAGTTCGACTCCCGGAACCCACATACGAAAAAGGGGCCGGTGATATCGCTCAGCGGCACGGGTGCCTGTTGGCGCGCGAGGTCCTGAGGTCGTCCCCCCGGTACCCACAAAAAAAAAAAAAAAAAAAAAAAAAAAAGAAAACACACAGGAGCACATGACAGACGTGGACTTCTGAATGTCAATTTTGTGGGAAAGCCTTTGACCTTCCCAGATCAGTTCCAAGGCATGGAATGACTCACCCTGGAGAGAAGCCCCGTGGATGGAAGCAAAGTGGAAAAGCCTCCACCAATTCTGGCTCTTTTCAGGAAAGGACTCAACTGGAGAGAACACTCTGGGCGTGAGGACTGTGGGAAAGCCTTCTGGGATCCTCATTTTTCTGAGTCCATGCAGTGACATGCTCTAGAGGAGCCCTGAGGAGGGAAGGAATATGGGGAAGGCTTCTTTATACAGCTTTCAAAGACAGACGATAATGTATACTGGAGACAGACACTATCGGTATCTGGTGTGGGGAAGTCTTTGTCCTAGTTCATTCCAAATACATGGAATAACTCATACTTGTCACAAACCCTATCAATAGAAGCTGTGATCCAGCCTTCACGTCTTGCAGTGACATCTGAAGGCATATGAGGACTCACTGGAGGAAAGCCCAATGAATGAATGTAGAGACTGTGGGAAATACTGTGCTTCTCTTGCGAGTCTTAGAAGACATATGCTAGTGCACTCTGGAGATGGACAGTATAAATGTCACATAGGTGGGGGGACTTTGTCCCAGTTCAGTTCCAAAGCACGAAAGGACTCACACTGGAAGAAGCTCTACACATACAAGGAAGGTGGAAATGCCTTCATTTCTCTCCCCAGCATTTAAAGACAATACATTATGGGGATGGAAGGGAGGTGGGAGAGCCTGTCACAGTCCCAGTTCCTTTCTGATACGTGAAGGAAAACGCTGTGTGTAAATAGTGTGGGAAAGACCCATGCATTGAAGGCTTGGTCATGAGACCATGGACTTCGAGTGACGATGACATGTCCATACAGGTTTGTCAATTATGACAAGGAACTACAGCACCGAACTCAGTCCACAGGCAAGACCCAGAGACCTCTGCCCCACCTCTGTCTGCCCCACCTCTGTCCTCAGGCAAGCTCCACCCAGAGGCAGGGAGACTGACCTGCAGGGTAACTGGTGGGACTGAGGCCGCTGCAGGACAGGTGATAAAGTGCTGAGGCCAGTGGCAGAAACCTCAGCAGTCAGTCAGGACCAAGCCACACCCCTACCTGCCCCCTTCTTCCTGGCCTCTCTTCTGGACAGGGCAGCTCACTCCAGCCATCTGCTGGGGGTGGGAGCCAGTTTAGGCTCAAGTTTCTGTTACTAGCTCCGTGTTCTTTTCAGTTACTGGCTTCCTCCCTGAAACATCCTGAGGCCTCCTGGCTTGAGGTGCACCTTCCAGAGGCATAAAGAACCACAGAGACTAGCAATTATGTATCCTTGGACTGCAGCGTCCTCCTCTGCAAGACAGAGGTCAATACCCCCACACCCTTCCTCCCAGGGACGGTGGCCCACTGGATGGAAAGCACTTTAGGAAGAGTCTGGGGAGTGGCTCAGTGGCACAGCATGGACAGCTATTGGGGACCCCGGCAAAGACCCCGATCTCCTGTTTTGTGCTATGACACAAAGCTGCAAAGAAAAACTCAGAGACAAGATAAAAGTGAAATGGGGAACTGGGATGGTCAGTGCTGAGATAGTGAAGACCCCAAAATAGCCAAATCCATGGTATTTATTGGTTGTACAATGTACAGAATGGGGTGAGGAGGCCACACATCGTTGCTGCTAAGATGCTGATGCAGACAGGGCTTGTAAAGGAGGGAACAAAACATTCTTGTATCAAGAACAGAAGAGACCAGGAATAGGTCATGGTTACTGAGTAACTCAGTTTTCAAGTAAAATAAACTACAATTCTGGGAAAAGAATTTGGGAAGAGTTGCACGTCCTCGGCTGCCACATTATCGCATATCAGAGCCCCAGAGCTTCACAGACAGTATCTGCAGTCTCTGCTGTGGCAACTGGTGGGAGATAATGCTGATCTGCTCGCCATCCACAGTGCTCTTATGAGTCACATTGGCTTCGGCCTGACTCACTTCTTAAAACAAGCCAATTGCGGGGTTAACTCTTTACAGGCTGCGCTGCTCACAGCCTGCTCTGGGCATGATCTACAGGGTGGTCTCCCGTATCCCGGCATGTGAGAGCCCCTGGGTTTCACCCTCAGCTCTGCAACAAACAAAATACACACTGTAAGGATGGACTGGGAATCTTCTGATGCCATTAACCTGAGTGCAAGTGGCAGCTGGAACCCACTCAATGCCCAGTAGGACTGCAACCAGCATGTCCTGACCACCTCATCCCCCGACACCCTCTGCCTCCTCACGCTTATCTCAGCAGGTGTTCAATTCCCTTCATAGACTCACTCCACCATCACACACAGACATTTCTTTCATCTTAATCAGTCAACTCCCACTCAGCTGTACACTCCACAAAAGGAGGTCACCATCCGCTCCTCACTGTCCCATCTCCAGAACTTTACACTGTGCTCAGCTCAGACTAAGTGTCAGAGCTGTCTCCTCTCCATCAAGTGACTCTCCGGCCCTCATCTATGAAATCCATGTTGGCCTCCAGGGTTCATCCCCCAGGGCATTCGGGCAGGACTTGTGCCCAACATGTACGCTTTATCTAACTAAAACCACTCTGTCCAAAATAAAAATGGCCACAGTGCATTTGGTGACTGTAACTTTGGGTAAGGGAAATGAATGACAGACATGATACAAGGGACAAGAGGGAGAAGTCAAGAACACCCACAGGTAACTGCAGTACTCGTGAAGTGGCACGCTATTATTTGAAAGTGGACTTGGTATAGTTTAAGTGTATATTGCGAATTTCAGCCCAACTGGTCAAATAAGTAAAAAAGCAACTACATCTGCCAACAAGAACAGAAAATGAAATCATATAAGATGCCCGAGTAAATTACATAACACAGGAAAATACAGGACACAAAATGAGAAGCAAGGAACAAAACAACGAGTAAAAACAGTAACAGACACGGTGACTATTAATTCAACTGTATGACAGGCAGTTTAAAAATCAATAGTCCAGGGCCGGTGAGATGGCTCAGCGGTGTAAACGCCTGCCTGGCAAGCGTGAGGGCCTGAGTTCGACTCCTGGAACCCACATACGAAAAAAGGGCCGGTGATATCGCTCAGTGGCACAGGTGCCTGCTGGCGCGTGAGGTCCTGAGTTCGAGCCCCGGTACCCACAAAAAAAAAAAAATAATAGTCCAAACAAACTACTGAAACAGACCTCCATTAGGGACCAAAAACCAAGATCCAGTGGTATACTGTTTACAAATAAACTACTTCAAATATAAGGACCCGGGCCGGTGAGATGGCTCAGTGGCGTAAGCGCCTGCCTTGCAAGCGCGAAGGCCGGAGTTCGACTCCCGGAACCCACATACGAAAAAGGGGCCGGTGATATCGCTCAGTGGCACGGGTGCCTGTTGGCGCGCGAGGTCCTGAGGTCGTCCCCCCGGTACCCAAAAAAAAAAAAAAAAAAAAAAAAAAAAAAAACAAATATAAGGACCCATAGATGAGAGGAACAGAGACATATATACAATGTAAGAAGTGGAAGTAGTTGTATTAGAAAAACAGATTTCAGAGCAAGGAGAGTACCAGAGATGAAGAGGGGCCTCACTTAATGGCAAAGGGGTTCATTATGTCCAAGAAGTTATTCTAATCCTTACCATGTCTGTACATGACAGATCATCAATATGCATCAGGCAAAAACTGACAGAACTAAATGAGAAATCTACCAATTCATACCATCCTTAGAGACCTCAACACCCCTGCCTCAGGAATGAGCCAGTCCTGCAGGCAGAAAATCAGTGAGGTCAGAGATGAATTCACCAGTACACTCGATGAACTGGATCTAACTGTCCTTTACGAGCTACTGTTGTCAGATGACACAACATCCGAAGATTCCAGGCTCTTTCTTCCCCCCTCAAAGAACTGGGTGGGACAACCGAGAAACAGTTAAACGCAACTTTCATTTAATGTAAAAAAAAAAAAGAAAAAGAGAGAGAGAGAAAAGGGAAATGGTGAAGAGAAGGGAAGAGAAGAAAGGAAAAAAGAGTTAAGGAAGAGAGAAGGACAAGAAGAGATACATCCAGGGATGGGCTGCTGCAGAAGCAAGCACAGCAGAATGATGAGATTACAGCAAAGTCAAGGGTCGTTGCCTTTTATATCCTTCCATCCACGCCTCTGAAGTTGCTCTGCTCACATAACCTGCTGTAACTGGCAAGCTGCATCATTTCAGGATCCGGTTACAGAGGTGCATCCTATTCCCAGCCACTGGAGCTTTGTAATTAACGGTCGCATCCTGTTGTCCAGCCAGCCTTTGTTGGCCCTAATCTACCTCACTACCTCCACAAAGGGGGGACACACATTCTCAAGTTTACAAGGAACATCTGCCAGCACAGACCACAGTCTAACGCTGGAGCCATTGAACACGCCTTACACAACCTTCAACAACAGAAACAACACTTGCACACTCCACAATTCCAATGGAAGAGAAAGATAATGGGAAAACTCCAAATAATTTGCAGTTACACAACATAATTTTAAATAGCATATGGATCAAGCATAAATCTCTATGTTGTTGGATAGCGCAATGTCTGGTGGTTCCAGGCTTTTTTGGTCTCACCCAAAGAATTGGCTGGGGCAACCAATGAATATGTGAATGCAACTTCTATTTAAATAAAAGAAGAAAAGGTAAAAAGTAAAGAAAAGAGAACAACAAAGAGGCAAGAAGAGAGGTAATATGTTCCACATGCAGAAAGGCCACTGCAGAAACAGGAAGACAGCAGAACAGGAAGATCACAGTAGCAGTGAAGTCAATGGCCGCCATTTTTCATACTCTCACCTCTGGCCCCTCTGAAGTTGCTCTGACCAAACATTCTGGCCATGATTGACAGGTCATATCCTGTTATTCAGCCTCCATTCCAGATCTTTCTAATTGACGGGTTACATCCTGTTTTCCAGCCAGTCTGCCATGCCCTAATCTTCTGTTTCATCAAGACACTTAAAAGTATTCACTAGCAAAGTAGATCACCTGGACCTAACTGCCCTTTTTACACTACTTCACCCAACGAGGGAAGAATGTACACTGTCAGGTTTACAAGGAACATTCATCGCAGCAGACCACACTCTAACACTGGGGCCCTTAACACGCCTTACACAACTTTCAACAACAGAAACAACACTTTCACACTCTAGAATTCCAAAGGAATGGAGTTGGTAATCAGGAATGAAAAGAAAGTGGGAAAATTCCAAATAACTTGCAGGTTACACAACGTAATTCTAAATAACTCATCAATCAAGAGTAAACCTCAAGATACTTTCAAGTATCTTAAACTAAAGGAAAATGGAAAACCAACTCACCAAACTTTGTGGTGTGTAGTAAAATCTGTGCCTACAGGGGAACTTTACAGCACTGACTGAATGTATTGGAAAGTAATACAGGTCTGAAGCCAAGAATCTAAATGCCCACATCAGGAAATTCGCAAACAAGGGACAAATTAAATTCAAAGTGAACAGAGAAAAAGAAATACTAATACTAGTACACAAATTAGTGACACTGAAAACAGTGTATCAACAGATAAATCAACAAAACTAAAATATAGTTCTTTAAAAGGCCAACAAGTTGAGGAACCTCTAACCAGAAGTCAAAGTGTTATTAGGACTAAGATGTGGATGTGAGAGAGTAACGAAGGAACACAATTCCAATCCCATAACTTTGAATACATGAAAACTATCAATATCTTGAAAGATGCAACAACAAGGAAGATGCTGGAGGGCACAGGTGGGATAAAAATGGGCCAACCCCAAGAAACGACCCTCTCATTCAACCTTCTCTCTGAAGTTGGCCTCCCCAGGTGATCTGGGGTGAGGTGAGGGCCTGTCATCAGGGCACAGCCTCTGGGTTTGGAGGCCTTTTGAACGCTAGTGTCTCAGGTAGGAGAGGTGCTGCTAGCAGTTGGTGAGAACAGCCTAAGAGGAAGGAGCACCCAGAGAACCCTGAAGTCAGGGACCAGTGTCCAGCCTTCGGACTAGGAGACATTCAACAGGTTGTCAGCAGCGAGGCAGGAAGTACAGGGTGAAGCTCCTCTGCTTGCAGGAGGTGGGGGGAAAGCACTGATTCCTCAAACTCCTTCGATTTTTTTGTTTCAGAGAAGGCCCTCCAGAAAAGACCACAGAAAACCACAAAAATGGTTTAACCTGGCCCTCAACTAAACTGTTCATTATCACCTCCGTGTAATCTAAATTCTCCACCCCATGGTGTCCACTCATCACCTGTAAACAGGCCATGTATGAAGAAGCATGAGCTCCCACTGCACACATTCCACATGCCATGACACGTCTCTGCAGTGTGACTGAGTCCCTTCCTTCCTTAGATCAGGAGACGATGCTTAGGCAGGTAGCCCATCAGCTCTCTTTGCTTCCTGCAAATAAAGCTTTCTCCACTCTTTCATCGTCTTTGTGCTTCTCTTTACGCACACAACGGGTGAACCCACTGCGTCCACTTACAAAGTTTCTTCACAGAGTTGGAAAACTCTCCAAGGGACCCGCCGGCCATGTGAGCCACGAGGGTTTAACCCTTAGGTGAGAAAGGGGCTTGGAGGAGAACGCCTGGGCCTGGGTGGCCAGGGGTGGCCAGGAGGTCTAGGCAGCCTCAGCCAGGGGTGGCCCAGCTCACAACATGCAGAGCTGTCTCTCAGGCTGCGGCTTCTGGGGTCCCCAGTATCAGAGTCCTCCGGGAGCCACAGGACCAGGGATGGGGCGAAGCACCCGGGTGGGGCCCCTAGAGGTGCTGTCCCAGGGGGGAAGGATCCCTGCGGGCCCTGGCTGGCCCCCTCCTCTGCAGGCTATGGAGGCCTGGCAAGCGGGCAACCTGTGGTCTGGCGCCCAATCCCAGTGCTGCCCCTTGGCCCTGGTGGAAGTTCTGCTCTTGTAGACCCCCCCACCCAAGAGAAGCTCTGCCCCTAACGACTCCTGCCCCCACTAGTCCCTGCCAGGCCCTCTCCTCCCCGCCCCTCCCAGGGTGGCCTCGCAGGAGGCAGGATCTGTTGTCCCTGCCCCCCTCCGTGGCACGTGTCCATCTGATGCTCCTGCCCAGGGCCTGGACTTCCTGCGCAGCACTGCTCCCCTACCTGCGTCACCGCCAAGACACCGTGGTCCCCAGACCGCGCTCCCAGGTCTGCACCTCCTGCTCTAGCACCACCCCGGACTTTGCCTCATGCTCCCGCTGCCTCGTTCAGGACCCTGCAAGGCAGTCTCGCCTGCGGTGCTCAGGGCGCCTGCGCTGTGGTGCAGGGCGGGGTGTCTTAGGCTCGTGGTGGTGGGATCACGGGAGGGGACCTGGCCTATGAGGGCCCATCCCCCGTGAGCGCAGAGGGCGGCCCACCTCCGGTGCCCATGAGGCAGTGCAGACCGCTGGCGCTCCCTGGGCAGCCATGCACCAGGCTGTGACCTGAGGCCCGGCTCTCCTTCCCTGGTGCGAGTCTGCCAGACGCCCCCGCCTGGCCCTCCTGTGAGGAGCTGCTCCCCTACCTGCCTCTCCACCAGGAGCCCGCAGCCCTCAGAAGCCCTGTGTAGTTGGGGAGGGTTCTTCGGGGTCCGCAGTTTCCGCTCCCCCACACCTCCAACCTGGCCTCGTGCTTCCCACAACCCCGCTGCCCAGGGCTGCACAGAGCAAAGCCCATGCTGTCTGTTGGTCCTGGTGCGCAGGCGCCTGCGTGTGGGCGATGGGCGGAGCCTCGCGGGCACTTGGCGCGGGGTCATGGGAGGGCGTGGCCTGTAGGGTCTATCCCAGCGAGGAATGATATGGAGTAGTATGTGCCAACTACCCTGACCTCATCGCTGCACAGCGTATACGGGTATTGAAACGTCACATTACCCCAGAAATATGTAGTTACTCTGTGTCAGTTAACAATAAAAATGTATTTTTAGAAAGGGCCATAATAAACTTATCTACATGTCCCTCCAAAGCCTCATGCACTCATAGGTGGGGCTTCTGGGAGGTGACTAGATTATGAGCGGTGAGGGTCATGACTGGATTAGCCCACTGATGAGTTTACAGCAAAATGTGCTGTTAGGAGGCAGGTCACTAGGGCATGGCCTGGAAAGGTGGCTCTCCCTCCCTGGCTCCTCCCCTTTCTCTCTGCTTCCTGTGCCGCATGCTGTGAGCAGCTCTCCTCCGCCAGGAGTCTCTGCCAACCCAGGCCTTCCTGCCTTGGTGTCGGCTGACTATGGACTGAAACGTGTGTCAGAATAAAGCTCTCCTCCTTTAAGTTGCAGCTGCCCTATTGTGTGTCACTGAGGACGGGAGTGGCTGAGACAATGATACAATGATATGTAAAAATTTAAAACGACTTCACAGTGTACTGGGGAAAAAAATGTCTCTGTGACCCACCATGATCCCTAGTAGCTACGGTTGTATTTCTCCATGGCCTCTCCTAACCCTCAGCCCAATCCAATGCTTAACCAGTAGCTTTGTGATGTAAGTGCTTTCAGAATGTGCATGAGCTCTGAGGCCCTCTACCGTGTCCAGCAACTTCTTGTGCACGCTGACCCTCTTCCTTGCCTGGCCACTTCCGGTCCATGCTGATGCATGCTCCAGATGCAAGATGGTTCAGGGCAGTGGTTGCCAAGTTTTCTTCATTCTCCTTCTGTTTCCCAACTTTTGCCACATCCTTACACCTCCTTTACACTCTTCGACTCAGTATGTTTCTTTAAAACAATTTACTCTTATTTAAATAAAGTTTAAAAAAAAAACTTATGAGTAAACCCTATGACTGGACAAAATTAGAATATAACTGTAAAAATAAAATAAAAACAAAAACATTGTGATTAAATCCTAGATGGGGACTGTTAGCTGCTGGAGCTCTGGGCCTGGACCTCCCCATCCTGACCTTTGCTCTTTGTGGAAACCGATCAGCACCCCAAATCTCAAACTCGTTTTCTGAGTGATGCACAGACCGCGCTTTGCCAGACCCTGTGTTAGGCAGTGTTCTGCTGCTGTAATGAATGCCTGCCATGATGTTAACCTACACAAAGGAAAAGCTGACTTTGGCTCCCAGTTCTGGGGCTTTCAGCCCACAATCAGCTTTGAGCCTGTGCTGAAGAAACTCACGACAGCAGGGGCGTGTGCTGGATCAAAACTGCTCGCCCCACAGCCAGGGAGCAAATAGAGAAGGAGCCGGGACCAGGGTCCCAGAAGCCCCTTCAGGACACGGCCCCAGTGGCCTAAAGACCTTTCACAAAGCCCCACCTCTTAAAGACTCTGCCTTCTCCCAAAATTGCCAAGTCAGGTACCAAGATGGACTTCCAGGCACCCAGAGCACGGTCCTGCCCAGCTCCTGATGCACAATTCCAGGTAAGCCACTTCTCCTCCGGCACTGCTCTTTGTTTCTGAGTGCACCGGCTCACTTGTGGGCTTTCTGGTGGCCATGATCTACTGGGCCTATGTTTATTGCTTTAATGATGAACTTAATATTTGACAAAATTAGTACCCCACAACCTTTCTAAACTGGGGAGCAGCTGAAGCTGGAAATTGATCACACATTAGCTCCAGCTTCACCTCCCCAGCGAGACTGGCCAGATGGGCCAGACAGAGAACAAACAGCAACAAAGAAGCAACGAAGAGCAGCGGGCTGAGATGGGCTACGTAAACAAGATGTTCCAGCCCAGAGAACATTTAGTCCCAAGGCAATCCGAGCAATGGGTTGCTAGGAAAAGGGGTGTCACGTGATGCCAACTTGCTAAATGTATAAATAAACGCACTGCCTTGGTTGAGCAGTTCCTTTCCTCCCATCAGGAGAGAGGGCTCCAGCTGACCTCAGCTTTTTGTCTGTTTTCTTTATTTCTGCATCCTCTCGCCATCCTTCCCCCCAGGAACTTTGAGAGCTGCATGGGATGTGGCACTCCAGAGATTTTTTTAAAAAAGAAAAACAGTCACTACTGGCAACACATTTCAGTGCCATAGAATGGGTCACAAAACTTGTCTGCTTATGTGACACATTCAATTTACTTAACAAACTCAATCTGTCACTTCAGGGAGAACAACTGTGTTCAAGTTGGCAGCTCAAGTTGAGGATTACCCCCCAACCACAAAGGTCCCCAAGCTGGGAGGGAATGGGTCTGTGACCTGTTTGTGAATAAGTCTGGTGAACTGACTTTGTCCATGCTAGACAGGGATCAACTGCAAAGGATAGTGCCCTTAAAAGTATGTTCGGGACATCTTCAAATGTCCACAGAACAGAATATCTGGACAGAATATCTTGAGATTCTCACAGAAGCACTGAACAGCCTGCTTCTACTTCCAATGACCTGTCTCCATGAATCAGGGTTTTCTGCAGGACTACAGGGCAGACTGGCCATAAGCAACTTGGGCTCTCACTGTCTCCCATCACCGCCCGCCGTGGGATTGTCCCGTTACAGGAAAACAAGCTCAGGAATCCTGCTGGTTATGCATTACGGTGAGTTACAGAATCATTTCATTATACACTACAATGTAATAATAATGGAAATAAAGTGCACGATAAATGTAATGCACTTGAATCATCCCAGTTATCCCCCCCACACACACACCGTCCCCCTTCAGCCTGTGGAAAAATTGTCTCCTGCAGAACTGGTCCCTGATGCCAAAATGGTTGAGGACCACTGACTTGAAGGACAAAAACAATCAAATAGAAAGAATAAAGTAGAAAGGAAGGGCAGGGGCAACAAGCCCACATCAGGGACAGAGAACCAAAGCCAAAAGGTCAGGACCCTGGAGAGCTCCACCCCCCCCCCCCGCCCCTAAGGAGTCCAAGGTCAGCACAGTACAGCAAAGCTGACCAAGCCAAAAGTCTTCCTTTCTGACACTTAAAGGCCTGGAGGTTTCACTCTCAACTGAGACCTAGTGCTAACCCAGGATGCAGAGGCTAAAGAATGGAATCTTGGAATCGTGGGTTTTAAGTGGCTGTGAGATTCACCCTCAGATCTGACTGTTTCGTGTGAACACCACCGTAGCGACTGTCTTCTGGGCCCAGTATGTATCTGATTTTAGAAACCACTCTTCCCTACTCTGCCTATTTTGTAGGTAGGAAAGCTGAGCCCCAGGGAAATGAAATGAAGTATTTAAAGTCACCTCTGAGACGACGCTTCATATTCTTCAGGAAAAGCAGTTGCACAAAGGCTGAGAGAAGGGCTGTGGGACTACCATGCCTCCTCAGAGGCCAGAAACAGACCCTCTGGGGCCTCCACCAGGAATCCCCTTCTAATGGCCCCAGTCTAGTGGTCCACAAAGACTCTAGGATTTGCAGTGCTTTGTATTTTACCCTACCTTACTTTTCCTCTTTTCTCAGCTGAAAGTCTGCAACGGAAGAGCTACTTAGAAACCAACGAACGGCCTGCTTTCTGAGTCACTATGCCTGTTGTAGCTCAATGTACAGGAATGGACCCCTCAGTTAGGTGACACATAAGTCCCCACTCTGTCCCAAGTTTTCCTCGGTCATTGTCTGGCTGTAGCTTAGTTCCTTCTGGGGCTCATAGCTGTGCACTGCTTGGCCATGAATGCAGAAGCTGTAAGGCCCTGGTGACCATAGCAGTATAAGAGAGCTGGGTCCTGAGCCACTGTGAAGCAAGAACAGCAGTACAGCTTAGAGAGAAATGCCTTGCTCGGGGTCAACAGGAAACACACAGATCAGAGCTGGGATGGGGTGAGAAGATGATGTGCTCTGGCTTTTGGCAAAGAGACCTAAGTCTCAAAGTAAAGCCATCACTCACCCAAAGTGGTCCAGCCTGGGGCCTACAGGGGACTCACATGTGTCTGCAATTGGGTTTTAACCCCAGTGTGTGTTACAAGAGGCAAAAATGTAGTCTGCTAGCCAGGGGTAGTGATGCATTCCTGTCACTACCAGCTCTCTGGGAGGCTGAGGCAGGAGGATCTCAAGTTGGAACCCAACCTGGGCAAAGTAGCAACTCTGCAAGACCCTGTCTTGAAATAAAAAATAAAAAAGGGCTGGGGATATAGCTCAGTGTGAAAGCCCTGGGCTCAATCATCCCCAGTATTGCCACAAAAAAGCAGTCTCCTGTCCCCGTCCCTGAGCATGCCCTCCCCAGGCAAGAGGTGTTCAGAAATCCACCCTTGCAGATGAGTTTCCTTTTAGGGGTTGGGCACTGCCCTTCTCCCTGTGCCTCATTTGGAAGGCAACCAGCCTGAGAGATGCAGGACTTCCAATGCCGGGCTCTAGCCTTGAGTGGGAAGATTCATGCCAGCTGTATCCAGGGATGGGACTTTGTAAGGGTTTTTTTTCTGTCATGTCCCTCCCATCCACGGTGGCCTAATTCCATTTTTGACCTCTCCTAATATCATTATTGCCTTGTATTCACGGTCTAGGTGAATGGTTCACACCTTTGGCTTCAAATTAGAACCAGCGGAGAGCTTTTAAAATCCCAATACCAAAGCTGGACCCAAGACCACCATTATATCTCTGGGGACGGGGCCCAGGCTCCCCAGGTGAAGCCAATGTGGCTGAGGTAAAGCACCCCAGCCTTCCTGGGGGAACTGAGAGCAGTGATCCAACCCCCCCTGGTGTCCCCCAGGCTGACCGCAGTGCTCCACCTACAGGCAGCAGTTTGTAAATGCCTATTGTATTGACTTCCGTGGCAAGTAAAACTCACTGGACCCTATATGGCAATGCTGACCAACCTAAGGCTTATTACAGAAAAGAAACACAAGGAACAGCACTAAAATGGGGATGTGTGTGGCTGCCAAAGGCTGCCTCCTAGCAAAGGGTCCCGAGAGGCAAGAATAGAGCCTCAGTTGTCACACTGATGTGGCACAAGTGTACTGACACTTTTTCTCCCTTGTCAAGAACTACTGACATCCACACTGAAAGACATCAGAACCAAGAAGCACAAACGAGTGTAGATCAGGGCTTCTCGTGTCTTGCCAGTCACAGATGGCACACACTTCCTGTAAACCAGCCCCCAGGGCAGAGTCCTCAAGACTCCCACAGAGGCCAGGAGCAGGTCCTTAGGCTGTGATCAGTAAACACCAGCTGGCTGGAACTTGCCTCAGACCATCGGCACCCTTGGCCTTGATGGTGGGCAGATGAGTCAGGCCCACGCAGGTACATCTCTGACTTCACCAAAACAGCCTGTCCCAGTAAACACTCAGCATCCCTGCGAAGTCCATGAAACCTGGACACACAAAGTGTCACAGCCTTGGGGACCCTGGGAACTTTAGACATGAAGAATCCCAGACCCCTTCCACCCATGCTGAATCAGAGCCTGCATATCAAGCATGCACACACCTGGGAAGCCCTCCACATATTCAGGTCTGAGACTTCCTGGCTAAAGACCCACCATGCTCACATGACTTTCTCTTCCCACGACTTTCTCTCCCCATGTGTCCACTGGCTCTGACCAGTCTGAGTTGCCCAAGGGAACACCCTTGACTGTGGTCCAGTCCCCAAGCCCACTTCATCGGCTCAGGCAGGCTGGGGTATCCTGCAAGGGCTGACCCTGGGTGGGGGCAGTGCAGGTGCACAGCCTGGTCCCCTTTGCAGGGGATTCATCATTCCTGGGGGCTGGGTGACTCTGGGCTGGTGGCACAAGGTCACTGGGCCTAGGGCACTAGGAGGGCCCTCTCTTTACTGTCTTTCTTCTTCTACCCCCAGGTGAATCCAAATGAAGCCAGATTAGAACCGTAGCGAGACCATCATGGAAGGGAAAATCAGTGCGATCAACTTACTGTAAAGACCACCGCTCACAACAGCTCACACGGAACACTCATCTTTGAATCAGCCTCTGTCAGCTGGCATTGACTTGGGCTTCTACTCTACTATTGAAGCAGTAACTTTTGTCCCTGTAAGTGAAATTTTATAACCTCCGGTTCCCGTAGCATTCTGTTTATGTCTGAACAGAGCCACTAAGACACAAAACTGCCACAGCTTGGCAAAGTGTCTTGTTCTCCTTCTGCCCACCCATAAGTTCCATGGCAAAAACCAATCCGCTTGACCAAATGTGTAAAAGCTGGAACCTGCCCTTTGTCCTTTGCTCTGCCATTTTGCATTTATCAGCTGAGCCGGTGAGCCTCTGAAAATAAAGTCCTCCTGTTTTCCCCTGTTGGTCTCTCTTGTCTCTTACATCCCACAACACTATAGCCCACTCCTCTGCACAACTCCAACTTACACTTGAGGAAACGGAGATTTAAGTTAGGTGTCTTAGTCACAGCTACCTAGATTGAGGAGGCAATGCTGGGACATGGAGTAAGGTTTCTGATTCCAAAGACTCCGCTCTTACCTCCCACCCTACTCCTCCTTGGGAAGTGACCCCGCCAGGCATTCTGGGGTTACAGAAGTAAACACACAGATGTAACTGACTCCAGTCTAAGGGTCCTTTCTGGGCAGGTGCAGTGTCACTGTGCTTTGCTTATAATCAACCACTCATGTGTATGGCACCCTAAGTGGTGAGGGAATTATTATTCCCATTTGCCACACTGAGGAGAGGCTCAGAGAGGTTGAGTAGCTTTCCCGGGGTCACTCTGCTAGGTCTGGCAGGGTGTGGAAGGGGCACGTGGCAACCTTCCCTAAGATGCCTGAGTGACAGCCTTCCTGAGCCAGACTTGGGAGTCCTCTACACTCCTCCAGAGGGAAGCTGTGTCCTCTGCCCACATGCTTGAGTTCCCAGAGGCAGTTTCCTGCCCTCAGTTTGCTGTGTGACTTTGGTCTCTGACCCAAGCTTCCTTGTCAGATGGTCTTGCCTCCTGCTGACGTCATCACTGTGACTGGGATGGATGGGGCAAAAACGAGGCTATGAGCAAGCTCTATGGGGAGCCCAAGGTAACAGAGCAGGGATGACAGATGCATGTCTTTGCGGGTGCTGGCTCCGCTCAGGAACAGCACCTGGTCAGTGTGTTGAGAAGAATTCTGCAGCCAGGCCAAGCAGAGCCAGTGTGCTGCGATCATTTAGTCATACCTGCCATGGGTGCAAGGTTGGAGGGCAACCTTCCTGTCTGCCATTGCTTGTATCTGCCATTCCTGTTCAAAACGGTTTTATGACACCATTAAGATGTCATTTTTTTCTTTAGCTAGAAACCAAAACCTGTCAGGGAAGAGACAAGACGCAAGGTTTCCATTCTAGGAGGATGTTGATTCTAGTCATGGAGCTCTCGTCTCACTTGCCTTTCCCTCCTCCTCCCTCTCTTCCTTCCCCTCCTCCTCTACCCTCCCCTCTCTTCCCCTTCTTTCCTTCCTTTCCTTCCCCCATTTCCCTAACTTCCTTCCTTCTCCGTGGTGTTTTCCCCGTTCCTTTTTTCTGGGCAGCGTAACAAGGTGACGTAGACTCAGGCCTGATTTCAGAATCAGGATCAACAGGAAGCCATGCTGAGGTTGGTAGAAGTCCTGTGCACCGAGGCAGCAGGCAAACAGCAGCTGAAAGAGAGCCACCGAGAGTCACACAGAACTGTGGGGCTGGGAAGGGCCCTGTCTGGGCACGAAGCTCAGGCTCAGCACAGGTCGGTCATTGAGGACAGGAAGAGCATGAGGTATCTGATACTGCAGAGGCGGTGCCTTCCAGGACAGAGCTGGATCACGGAATGCTTGGATGGAAACCACATGATACCCAGGAGATGGGAGGTTGGCGGCCAGACCAAGCCTCAGTTTCCTGTCTGTGACACAGAGATTCCAGTCCAGGCTCTGGGAGGTTGTTGTGAAGACTAACAGTCACCAGGGCCATGGCCCCTGGTGGTGACCGGTGGCCCCCCACCTCACGCCAGCCTCTGGGCCCCAAGTGGACCCTTGCAGACCTGGCCCACCAGCTCCATCCATGAGACCCAGGCCCAAGAAAGACAAGAAAGTGTTGTCAGGGTCAACAGCCACTGGAGGCCTTGTCTGTCCCCAGGGTGTGCCGCGGCTGCGACACTCCGGATTCTGTTTCCTGAGACACAGGCCCAGCCACGTCCAGTGAGTACCAGCTCGGCTCAGTGCCAGGAAGGAGGAAGCTGGGGCTCCTCTGTCACTGCAGTTGCTTTAGAACTTCAGAGCCCCGGTCATGGATGGGCACGATCACGCCGTGGGGCCCCACTTGGGGGCACCGATGTTAGTGGATTGCAGTGACCTTTCCCAGCGTCTATGCCTCTGGTGAGGGGAGAAGAGTGACCAGGGTGCTGAAGTGGCTCGGGGCCCTATACATCCTTACCTGTGTGCCCTCACTCATGCACCCAGCCCAGCAAGGTGGCTCCGTCCCACATATGGACCACCCACACATGGGAGGCTCAGCTGCCTGCAAAGGACGAGATGTGCGTTAAGTCAGGTCCTCCCTGCGTCACAGCTCAGGGTCATCCTTGGGGCCTATTCTGCAGGATAGGGACTAGGAAGTAGGTGGCCCTACATCTCTGTCACATCACGTGGTCGTCCCACCCCCATTCTGACTTGTTTTCAGTCACATTCCCTCCTCATGCCAGTTAAGAGACTTTCAGTTACTCTCTAACATACCTTCAGGCCACAGAGCATTTGCTCAAGCGGTTCTTCTGCCTAGAACATCCTGCTTGAGAAACTCCTATGCATCCTTCAAGAACCAATGCTGAGGACAGTTCCTCTGGATAGCCTCTCTGTTTGGTGCCCCTGCCCACAGATCCATACTTTGGAAAGCTGTACTAGAGTGAGATTGGTGAGGACAAACTGAGTGGGCATGGTGCATGCGTCCCACTTTGCAGCACACAGTAGGTGCTTAGCTAGCATATGAACTTGCCCACTTGCCTTCACTGTGCTCGCCCAGGACTGGCCATGTCTCTGTGGCCTGTGCACATGCCCTCCACTCTGTGGGTCACCTCCGCGCCCTTCCCCAGTGGGGGCCAGAGCTGACCCAGGCTGGGCCGCCTCCATGATGCCGTGTGGCTGTGTGCAGTGGCCATGGAGGGGCAGTGGTCACAGCGAAGCCAAGTGAGAGCACTGCAGACCTCCTGTTGCCATGGAGACCAGGCCCATGGGCAGCCAGGCCCAGGCTGGTCAGCGAATGAATAAACGTGG
The DNA here is from genome assembly GCA_028451465.1 of Erethizon dorsatum. Lineage (NCBI taxonomy): Eukaryota > Metazoa > Chordata > Mammalia > Rodentia > Erethizontidae > Erethizon > Erethizon dorsatum. The sequence goes on from CM051831.1 coordinate 34,778,534, forward strand.
CCCATTTTTCTGCCTTTGTTCAGAGCCTCCCTGAAGCTTCCAGTGGTCGGCCCCAGCTATGGGGAAGGTGGACTTTGCCTGATATCGCAGAGCCATCGCCTGGCAGCTCCAAGCCTGGCCTGGGCCGCCCCACATCAAAGATTCATGCCCAGCGAACAAGTCGCACTTTGTTCCTGTGGGAAAGTCCAGCCTCTCAGGAAAGTGCGGCCCCTGGTCTGGGGACACAGCAAGGCAAACAAAGCCTCCACCTGCTGGCAATGACTCATGGGCCCCAGTGTCCACCTCCGTGCCCGGTGAGGGGAGGGATCTGCTCTGGGGGTGGAATTCCCAGCCATCCCTTTGTCCCTTATCTGGAAGGCCCCGGATGCAAACCGCCTGGCAGAGGGCCTCCTTGCCTGCCCTTGCTGTGCTTCCCATCGCTGGTTGCAAAGGAGGGCTATATACAAGGCATGTGGGCCTGGGCCGGGACAGTGTCATGGACAGAAACCAGTGGGGTCACCTGAGACCCCACTGGAGTTTAGCTTAGCCTTGGCCCCTGCACTTGAGGCCCCCGGGATTGGCACACACTCCTACCCGTGCCCCAGTGCTGGGAGTAGTCCTGATGGCATGGTCCAAGGACAATGACAAGGAGTGATTTCATGCAGCACTGGTCACATGGGGGGCTCTCAGTGCAAGGCATCCCATGCTTATCTCACCAGGTAGCACCTTAAGTGGAGAATTCACTGGCTCAAATGCAGGCATTCAGGTGTCTACAAGGAAACCGGAAGGAAGGAGTGTGAAGAAACGATGTGGCCAGGGGATGGGAGCTGAGGTGCATGGGGATCCCTGCCAAACCTATTAGGTTCCCAAAGACAGCACCACGCCATTACTGTGGAAGGATGTGGGTCTGGCCTTGGTGGATCTTGTGATCTTGGCTCTTGGCTTGGGAGCCTCCCCGTGTGCCAGGCTGGTGGGGGCTGTACAGCCTCTTGGGTGGAAGCTCCACCTACCTCCTGCCATAGAGTTGCCACCTCCACCAGGTCCTGTCTCCCAGGGCGGGAGTAGATGGGACAAGCAGCAGGGCCTGCAGACCCCGTGCTCTAATGGGGAGCAGCAGGAACCCAGAAACCTCCCGTCTGGTACAGGAAGGAAGTGGCCCCTCCCTCTGAACTCCAGTAGTGTGCGCAGCTTCTTGAGCACCTGCTGTGCCCAACTCCTTGATGGACCCTATCCATTTCTTCTCTGCCTGGCCCACTCTTCCCTGACAGCTATGTGTGTCACCCCTTCCTTCCAGCAGAGCATCACCTCCCACATCACTGCCTCTGGGGAGGAAGCCCCTCTGCCCACTTGGGATGAATAAACAGAATGTAGTCCATCCCTACACCAGGACAGCATGAAAGAGAGGACATCTGAGTCACACTCCACCCTGGGTATCCTCCACTAACACTGAGTAACTAAGCCAATTGCAAAAGGTGATATATCGAGTCAAACTCATAGAGCAGCACTTAGAATAGAGGCTACCAAGGAGCTGGCAGAGTAGGGGATTAAGTTACTGTTCAGTGAGTCCATCCTTTGGGACGATGAAAGTATTTCGTGACTAGAGGGAGGTGGTGTTTGCACAACACCGTGAGTGTACTAAATGCCCCAGGGCTGAGCGTGTGGAAAGGAGTAAGTCACCGTTTGTGGGTTTGCCTCACACGCGCACAATTAATGATGAGACTAGAACATCTTGTTTGCCAGAAAGCAACTTTATGGTCATAGGAAACGAGGAGGTGACATCACAATGAACCAGAGCCGGCCTGAACTGGTCAGATTAGGACGAATCTGTGTTGACTGAAGCAGTGGAACACTAGATGAGCGACAGAAAGGTGCTATTGCTGCTTGGCTTAAGGACGAGTCTCAGTGCGCTGTGGAGATGCAGGGGAAGAACCGCCCAGCCGGCGCACCATGTGATTCGGTCTGCAGAACAACAGCAAGGGAAACCGCTCAGCTGTCGGGGGGGCCATGGGCTCAGGACCAGGGGCTCAGATCCGGGGAATCAAGGTAATGGACCCGTTGCAGGGGGATGGAATCCTTTAGCATAACGATTGTGGTGTGGCCGCCTCAACAAAGCTGGGAAAAGAATTCGCTGGTGTTTGCAAAGGGCTTCATGTTTCTCTTTGACTATTTGGGAGATTGTGCCCCAGGCCTGGTGGCTGAGTGGTCACAGAGGGTCAGCGGCTGGCCCCAAGCATGGATGAGGGTAAGAAATGTTGCCTGGTTCTTGAACAGAGTGCAGGACGGAAAGGAGTGCGGTGGTGCGGGGATTGAAGCTGCAGGAGGAGCCACCCCCCTCCCCTCTAGAAACCCCTGTGGTCCCCGCAGCCTGCGGTCGCCCGCCCCGCCCATGGCGCGGATGCTGCGTCCTCTGGTGCCACCGTGTGGTAGCAACGTGGAAGAGCAGCGGCTGGGTGGGCTAGGTCCAGGCTCCTGGGGAAAACTTGCTGTCTTCACTGTGAGGCTTCTGGGCCTCTTAGTTTGAGGATGTGGAGAGGGGCAGGAACTGCAGAAAGCCTGCGCTTTTATGTATATTTATATTTATATTTATATTTATATTTATATTTATATTTATATTTATATTTATATTTATATTTATATATTTATATATTATATACATATATATATATATATATATATATATTTTTTTTTTTTTTTTTTTTTTTTTACCGGGAATTGAACTCACGACCTCAGGCTTGCCAGGCAGGCCCTGTGCCGCTGAGCTATATTCCCAGCTTTGTGACAAGTGAGTGTGAGCAGGAAGGATGGTACGAGCTGGCGCAAGGCAAGTGTTGAACCCACAGTTGCCCTCAGTTTCCCTGGAGCTCCCTGTGCCTAGCCCCCCCAACCCTGTGACCACCCTGGAGCCCACAGTGGTAGTGCCCGCCACAGCCTCATCCAGCCGGCTGAGGGAGAAGCCGCTTGGCCAGGGAAGCAGGAGCTGGAGGTGTCACCCTGCACGAGGGCCATGGTGCTCAGAGTGATCGGGCTGCAGCAGCTGCCTGCAGAACCAGTGTGAGGCTGTGATGGGCTCTTGGCCACATCAGATGGGACAGGAGGGACATGTGGCTGGGGGTGTTGGGCAAGGGAAGGGCAACCAGAACACTCGTTCTCCTGAAGCTCCCCAGCCCCTGGAAGGGGCTGGGCTGGCGGGACAGGGTCCTCAGGGGAGCAGCCCGCGGCCCAAACCCTGGGCCTCGAAAGCAGAGGGGGGAGGTGGAGGCTAACTCCGCCACAGCCCAGTGCCTGGGTGAGGACAGCCGCATGCCCATGCTGGTGCGCTCATGGCCTGTGTGGGGCCCTGGCCATCTCGAGCTGAACACAGGGGCAGCTGCAGGACCTGATTCGAGGCTCGCAGCACCTGGGCCCCAGCGCCACTCTTCTGCTTTAGTCCCTCGATGTCCCTGAATCTCTGAGACTCACTTGTCACTGCGCTGCTTCATGTGGGTGATGCCTGAGTGGGATCTAAAGAGTCTCGCAACTCAGACACCAGGCGGCGGTGTTGGTGGCGGTGGTGGCAATAGTAAGCACACGGGACCATCGGCAGCGCTGCGCCACAGCTGTGGTCCTGGGCCTCACAGTCAGGGTGCAGGGGGGCCCCGGGTCACCTTGCTGAAGCAGCAGGTGGAGCAAGGACAAGCACACAGCAGGCCACTGTGGTGCCAGGATCGAGAAGCCAGGCAGCACGGATGACGTCCAAACATCAGGGACACAGGTGAGGGACCCCAGGCACACGCCCTGGCCTGTCCACCCCAGGTGCTGCGCCTGCAAACCTCATGTGGTTGGACAAGACCCTCCTCTCCTGACAGTGCACCATGACTCTTGTCTGTCCCCGCCTACAGAGCCCCACAGCCCCAGACCTTAGGAGCCCAGGTACCTGCCCTGTCCGGGCGTGAGCTCTTCTCCCCAGCCACTCCCACCTTGAAGAGTGGACCTTCGCTTCTCTCACTTTTGGTGGTGGGGTGAGAAAGGGTCTCTCTATGTAGCCCAGGCTGGCTTCAAACTCGCAGTGATCCTCTTGCTTCAGCCTCCTGAGTGCTGGGATTACAGGCCTGCGCCACCACGCCCAGCCTTTCACTTTTAATAAATCTTACTCTTGTTCTTCCTTCTGAGTGTCCTCAATTCTTGTTCTTCCATCCCAGTATCCTCGAATGGCTCTTCCCATAGTATGAAGAACACATTCTTTAGAGTGGGACAGACCTAGGATCTTACCTGTGTCCACCCCCTGGACCTCAAAGGTCAAATTAAACCATGCTTAGTGAAAGCTCTGGAAAACAGTGCTGTCTTTGCCATTACTTGTCAGGGCCTGTTTAGGAAGGGCCTCTCCCCACAGTCCCTTAGATGTCTGCAGGTCAGGCTGGAGCACAGCGTGCCATGGCCATCCCTGTCCTGGGCTGCCAAGCAGGGCCTTCTGGTCTGGAGGCCAACTCCCCATCAGGGTGACCTCTCCCCACACCCGCATACCTGGCATGTTCTTGTGCACGGCCTTAAAAGTGCTTAGGAATCTCCTATCTATAGCAGGCCATGGGAAGGAGAGAGGCCTGACTCAGCTTCCCCATTGCCCATCCCAGCTGGGGTCAGTGTGTTGGTACAAGTAGCCAGCAGTGGGCCAGCCCATGTGACCCCAGGCTTCAGGGCAGGCCTTCCAGGCTCTACTGAGCATCTGTCCTCACCCTGGACAAGCCCACACCTGAGGGAGTGCTCCCTTAGTGGGCCCTGCAAGGGGGATGAGGAGACTGGCTTCTGGCTGACAAAACTGAAACCATGGTGCAGCCACTGACTATGACCCTCTGACCTTCAAGAGGGGAGGGCAAGTGAGGAAGTCACCACTCAATAAAACAGGCCCCGAGCCAGACCTGTTCTGGGGGGACTTTGCAAAGGGCCAGGAGAGGCTGGCAGGGAGCAGCCAGTGCCACCTAGGACAGTCAGGCCCCTGGAGGAGGAACTACCTGTGAGGAAGGCCAAGGGGCCCAGGCTTCTGGAAGCAGAGTTTGGGAGGACAGGCGGCTCTGTGCAGAACATGCACCAGAAGAGAAGGTGAGGTGGGGTGCCTGGTGAGCACAAACAGCTGCAGCCTAAAGGGCAACAGGGTCTGTTGATTGTTGCTGTAACAGAACACCTGAGACTTGGTATTTTGGGGTTTTTTTGAGACAGGGTCTCCCTATGTGGTCCAGGCTGGCTTTGAACTCACAGTGATCCTCCTGCCTCAGCCTCCTAGGTGCTAGGATTACAGGCATGCACCACCCCTCCTGGCTTGAGACTGGGTCCTGTACTGTGGGTCTTCAGAGCCCCCAAAAGTCCATGGGTGGAAACCTTAGTCACCAGCCTATGGCCCTTCTAGAAGATTGTGGAACCTTTCACAGGTAGGAATTGGTGGAAGAAAGTTAGGTTACTGGGGCATGACCTTGAAGGGGACGTGGGACCCTGATGCCCTGCCCTACAGCTCAGGCTCCATGAGATGAATGGGCCTTCTCTGCCATACTCCCTCCATGATGTCCTGTGCTGCCACAGGCCCAGAGCAACAGGGCCAGGTTACCATGGACTAGACCCTCCAACATAATGAAACAAAATGCACCTTTCCTCCTTAGAAGGTGATCATCTCAGGTAACAGGAAGGTGACCGATATGGTGGGTAATTTATACAGGACACAAGTTTACTTACCTCATAGTTCTGGGAGGATGGAAGTCTATGATCAGGCTACTGCATCTGGCAAGGGCCTCCTGCCAAGCTGCACTGTAATGTGGCAAAAAGTCAGAAGGGGACACCCTTGGCAACAGGGAGCAGTGGGATGACTCCAAGCTCAGCAGCCGGCTGATGGGAGCGGGTACAGAGGTGGAGGCCAGCACTGAGCACTTGACATGCTTTCAACCAGTGCCTGCTACCCCAGTTGCGGTCAGTGCAACCCAGGAGATGGCTGGACAGCTGGACAGTGAACAGAGAAGCAGACCGACCCACAAGTGTGGAAATGGCCACCCCCAAAGGCCATGGCTGCTGGTCCCAGGAAGACACCTGACCCTACTGGAGTGCATAAAGAACAACCTTCCATCCACTGACAGCTCCAACTTCAAAAACACTAAGTCACACACGTACTGAGAGTCAGTTTAAAGACTTTTTGGGCAACACATGCAAGCTCAAACAGACTGGGATTTGTAGGAAGGCAAGGAAGTTCCAGATGTCGGCAGAATTGATCCTTGATGCTCAGGAACACATTAACAAAAAAAGCTCTTACAAAAGCAAACCTCTCAAGACACTCCCTGATCGCCCAAAGAAGCCCCTCACCCCCTGCTTCTGCTTCATCACGGAGAAGCAGACCAAGTACTGTGTGAAACTCCACACCGAGAAGAGCAACCTGGACCTGACCAAGATTCCACTCAAGAAATACAAGAGCTTCCAGAGAAGAACACGAAGTGTATTCAGGACTTCTGGGGGGAAAAACAGGAGTTTGAACGAAATCTGGCCCGGTTCAGGGAGAATCACTCCGAACTTATCCAGAAAGCAAGGAAGTTGGACATCTCCGAGAAGCCCCAGAATCCCCAGCAGCTGTGGCATACTCATGAGACGGTGTACCTCACAGTGCAGCCAGTTGCCACCTCAAAGGAGGAGAGGGACAGGAGGCAGTGGCCTCAGCTCTCAAACAAAAAGAGGCCGAAATGGATTCATAAGCCCTGGAACAGCGGAAGGAATACAAGGAGATCATTCACGAGTATATCCAGAAGCACCTGAGCTAAACATCAGCGAGGAGGGCATCAGCAAGTCCTCCCATGCCAAGGAGGAGTGCCAGCTCAGAGACAAGTTCAGTGTGTGACCCACCAAGGTGCCTCTGAACAGCTACTCACTCTACTGCGCCAGCTCATGGCCAACACTAAGGACCAGCCCAGCACGTCCCCAGCTCCTCAGAGTGGAACTGCTGCACTTTCTGGAGAGCCTGCCCAGGAGCAGATCCTGAACATCAGCAAGAAGCAGGCCAGCAGCCCAGCCACCAAGAAGCCCACCAGGAGGGCGGCAAGGCTGGTGCCAAGAAGCCTGAGCAGCCCGTGTCAACTGTGTTCGTCTTCTTGGAGAAGGTCAGCAGCTGCAGAAGTAGCGATCCTGAGTCACCAAGTGGGCCCAGGAGATCTGGCAGCAGAGCATCATCAGTGACTACTTGGCCTGTTTCAAGAACAATGAGGCAAAGGCCCCAAAGGCCATGAAGATGACCTGGAGCAATACGGACAGAAGGAGAAGCTGATGTGGATCAAGAAGGCAGCTGAGGACCAGAGCGCTGTGAGAGAGTTGAGTGAGATGCAACACCCCGGCCACTGTGAACTCTTCCAAGAAGATGAGGTTCCCGGGAGAGCCGGAGAATCCCCCAGGAATGGTTACCAGAAGTTCTCCCAGGAGCTGCTGTCCAACAGGGAGCTAAGCCACCTGCCGCTGAAAGAGTGCATGGTGGAGTTCAGTGGCCACTGGAAGCGCATCTCGCAGAGCAGAAGGAGCAGTACGAGAAGCTGGCGGGAGCAACAGAAGCAGTACAAGGTGCACCTGGACCTGTGGGTCAAGAGCGTGCCACCTCGGGAAGGAGTGGCGCAGAAGGAATACATCTCCAATGAGTTCACGAGCATGAAAAAGCTGCAGGGCCCCAATACCAAGTCCAGCTAAACTGCCCTGCAGTCCAAGTCAGTCTGAGGATGAGGACGAGGAGGAGGGAGATGATAACGGTGGTTCCTCCAAGGACAGCAGGGACTCTTTGGATTCCAGCAGCGAGGACAAGAATAAGGACAGGGATGAGAGCAAAGAGGATGGTGAGGACAAAGATGACAACAAGGGTGACAACAAGGACAAGGACAGTGAGTCGAAGGGCAATAGCTCCACCTTCTCATCCTTGGGGAACTCCTCAGCCTCAGACTCCAACAGAAGCCTGGCCCGGGCAGCCTGTGCACCCAGGGCCCCCCAGCTGACCACCTTTGGTCTTGCCTATGTTCTGTCCCCTGTCCTCCGACCTCCTCCACTTTCTTTCTTTTTCTTTTTAAACAAATATGGTGGGGGTAGGTGCTGGAAGGGCCTCAGCCAGGACTCTGCAACCTTGGGGCCACCGCCCATGTCCCCAGACCATCAGATGGAGCCAGTACAAGACACCAGCCACCACTCTCCCTGAACTTGGGGTTCAGGCATGGACAATGGACTGAGTGGGCTGGGGTGCCGGCGTCGGGAGCCTTTGCACCTGCAGCCCCCTGGAAGTGGTGGGACCAGGAGGAGCTGTCCTTCTGGAGGGCCTGCTGCCCGAACCTAGCATTGGAAGGGGAGGCGGGGAGCTGGAGAAGAGGGCAGTGATGCTGGAGATTGGGCACTGCCCACTGCCCTCATCCTGCCCCTGTGGGAGGGAGGGTGCTACCTGGACCTACCTGGGGAGTGGGCAGAATATATATATATATATGTATTTTTTTTAAAGCTCTGAGCTGTGAACACATTTCCTACCAAAAGAACAAAAAGAAGAAAGTTGAGGTGTGTCCTTTCTGAGACAGTGAGGACTCTAAAGCTCACAAGGGTCAAGTGCAGCTTCACAAGAGACTCTGAGCAGGAAACAGACCACGGGCTCCTGAAAACACTTCTCCTTCATGGACTGGAGTGCAGCCACCCCAGCCCTCCTCCCTCGGGCAGGGCATCCTATAGGATGGGCATCTTGATCACCCAGGAGTGTGAGGCCTGCAGACTAGGCCAGAACAGGGGGACAGTGAGGCCCCAGCATCACAGACGTGGCAGGGGGCCATCATGGGGCTGGCTGATCAGAAGCAAACCACCATGAAGGCCAGGTCACTCCTTTGTCAGCACTGTCATCTGTGGGCACAAAGGCCTCCAGAGTGGGCTGGTAACAATGCTTCCTGTTATGTCACAGAGCACTCTGCTGAGCCTCAAAAGTACCAGGATGCCTGTACACAGCCTGCCATGTCCCTTTCCTCTGTTTCAGGCCTTAATGGTCCTCAATTGTTTCCCAGTGGCCTCTGCCCAGCCCTAGGACATGATGTCTGAGAGTCTTGCTCTTTCAGGCCTGTGATCCCAGGGCCTGGAACCTCCCCACCACGCTGTTTGGTTCCCAGCTCTGGGACCCCTGCTCCTTCAGGGACAGGTGGTACTGGGAGACTGTAGTGGCCTTTGCCACCTCTCTCCTTGCTAAGAAATTCAGCTCAGGTGGATCATGGCTGGGCAGAGGACTTGTGACCCAATTCCCACCTGTCTGGTACCGTCCCCTGCTTTGCTTCCTGGCTACCAGAAACTAAGCTTTGCACCATGGAACCCTTCTGCCCTGATGTTTCTGTCTTGGACCAGCTAACCATGGACTGAATCCCCTGAAATCACGAGCCAAATTAAGCCTGTCCTGTGAGTTGTATTGTTGGGTATTGTGTCCCAACCACATGAAAGCTTACCCACTTTCAATGCCCCTGCCCAGGCTCAGCTCCAGCTTCCCACATCCTCCTTCAGCGCTTAGGAGGGGGTACCCACACCTGGGGTTCCAGCTCCTGGTCTCCATTCTATGTGTTCTCTAAGCAAGGAGGTCATGATGCCTGGACCAGGGACAGAGATGCCTCCCTTTGCATGCGCCACAGGCTGAATCCTAATAAATCCAGCAATGTGGCCAGGTTTTGGGGTATTGTTCCTTGCGTTTCACACCTCAGGCCACCGGGTCCCCCGCCCTTGGCCCCAGCCCTATTGCACACATTTGCGTTCTCATGGTACGCACTCCTGCTCTCCTCCACTTGAGGACACTTCACTGTTAGGTCCACTGACTTCCCGGTCCCCACCCAGGCCACACCTTTGAGCACCAGAGGCTGTATGTATTGCCTCCCTTGCACTGAGTAGACCGCCCTCTGTGCACGGTCACGTGGAGTGAGTCCTAGAGGCCATGCCCCAGTTACTCTACCCCCATATGCCCACGTTGCCCCGCCCATCACCCACGCGCAGGCACACTGAGCACCAGGGCTACCGGACAGCACAGGCATGGCGCTGAAGGGCCAGGTATGGCAGCAGTGCGGAACAAAAGTCTAGGAACCAGGCGCAAGAGACCCTCCTTAACAGCGGGACGTCTGGGGCCTGGGGCTTCGTGGCGGGGACACAGATAGGGAAGGAACTCTATGGAGGAAGGCTGGGCTCTGGGTCAGGGTGCTGGGCCTCAGGTCATCCTGGTTCACCGCTGCCCAGGGGAAGATGGGGTCGTGCCTGGCAGGCGGGGCCTGCAGGGGCGGAGCTTCTGAGAAGGGGCTGGGGCGGAGCTTCAGAGGGGCGGGGTCACGTGGGCGGGGCAAGTAGACACCGGAGGAGGGGGCACGGGGCCTTAGTTCACTCCTGACCGTTGGGGGGCTGTTGGGGGGGCATGTTACAGGCTCCAGAGCCCCGGCAAGGGGACCACGCCCCCTCCGTGGTCCTGTACCTCCCCGAGGACTCTGATCTTGGGGACCCCAGGGAACGCAGCCTGAGAGACAGCTAGGTGACGTGAGCTGGGCCACCTCTGGCCAGGGCTACCTGCCCTGGCC